>CAWUFW010004693.1:0-1484838 GCA_963921515.1 Calotriton arnoldi | reverse complement strand
GCAGGTTATCCCAGTCAAAGGTTTTACTTTATGGAAGTCAAAATCCTCCAGCGAGATAAGGTTGAAGGCTGCCTCCAACAAAGTCCTCTTGAATCTGACTAGCCACTGGACGAGGTCCCACTGAAGCTGTTGGCTTTAGCAAGAAAAGCTATAAGTGGAGAAATTCTAAGTTTGTGGCCCTGAGTACTCCCGTTGGACAGATACTTTTTGCACCTTTACCAAGTCAAGACTAATATCCAGTGACGTAACGAAAATTGAGGGGGCCCCCCTGCAAGGTACGTGGAGGGGCCCCCTCCGGGCACAACCAGGTGCCCTCCGGCCGGAGTATTCTGCTGAGGGGGCCCCCTGGAGCTTGGGGCCCCCCGCACCGTGGGGGCTGCGGGGGCCTGTGTTATGCCCCTGCTGCTATCATCGGATTAAGGGGGATATTCACAAGAACGTGCGCTAAACACCTCCAAAGAATGTTAACGCAACTTTACACATCGCAGTCTATCGCGAGAAAATAACCCTGTGTTAACGTGGAATTCACAACATGGCGGTACCATGCGATAGTCTCCCGAAAACGCGGACAATGTCCGCGATTCAACAACCGCGACAGTGATAAAAACCCAAACCCCAACGCAAAAAAACATGCGATGTGCCAACCCGCGATGAGGAAATCAGCGATAAGCAGCGCCAGGCCTGCCATACACACACGGCAGGCGGGAAAATCACTACAAAAGTAGAAAAAACACACAAACACAAAATGACCAACACCGAAGCACCATGGAGGCAGCCGGAGCAGGCTCAGAGGACGAGCGGAACCCCACAAGCACCCCGGACGACCAGCCTGGCACCTCGGGGACAGGGAAGGGCAAGGACAAGAAGAAGAGGAAGACGAAGTTCAGTCCGCAGGAGAATAGGATCCTGGTCACGGAGGTTATAGAACACCATCAACAACTGTTCATCACCTCCAATGTGTCATTGGGCACCAAAAATGGAATATGGGGGTCCATCGTGGACAAGGTGAATGCCGTCGGAGAGCACAAGAGGTCAATGGACGAGGTCAAGAAGAGGCGATGGATTGACATCAAGCGCAAAACCAAGGAGAAACTCGCAGGCAACCAGAAGGCAGCAATGCAGACTGGAGGTGGGAGCCCAGCGCCACAGCTGGAGCTGGATGAAATGGAGGAGCTGGTGTCGACAGTCATCAGTGTGGAGACCGTGGCAGGAGTCGGGGCACCGGACTCTGCTCGACATGACACAACACAACAGCAACAGGGTGAGTAACCACCAGGTACTGGGGGGACGGGGGGACGGGGGGAGATGGCCACAATGGCACACATGCACAATCAAGCAGAGCACAGTGCACACCCACAATGACTCTGGATCATGGCCCTGATCTACAGACTGTCACAATGAACATTGCCACGCTGTCTGAATGTGAACATGTACCATGCAGCTACATACATGTGGACACATTGTAACACAGCATCTCCCATTCACATTGCAGGGGCACCGTCAACACCTCCTGCAGAGCAGTCGCAGCAACTCTTCACTGATGATGAGGAGGACACCACCAGCATCGACACCCAAGCCCTCCAAGACATCATTGAACTCATCCGCCAATCACCTCCAGGACCAGGGCAGCCCAGCTGCATTGAGGAGACCCCACCCACTCCACAAACCACCCAGCAGGAGGCACCCACAACCCCGGCTGTCTCCCAAGACCCCCCCGAACAACACATGGCCTTCCAATGCCGTGTGTTGGAGGGCCAGAGGGAGATGGCTGAGCAGGTGCGGATGGGGTTCGACCTCATGGCTACCAAACTTGATGCCATCCATGGGTGTCTGAGTCCCATCAGGGACCATCTCCAGTCCCTAACGGACACCCACACACCGCTCCATGGTCTCCAACGAGCCCTGGCTGACATCACTGGAGTCATGACTCGGAGACAAGAACACCTGTCTGCTCAGAGTGGCTCCAGCGATCTCAGCCGTGAGCTGGCACACATGTGGAGGCTCATGGAGGACATGGTGCGGATGGAGGCGGAAAGGATGGCAGCCACCGCTGCACATCAGCGAAATGTAGCTGGGATCTACCATGCCCTGCATATCCTCATCATGGCATTGCTGCCACAAAGCGTGGCGCAGATGAATGCTGCTGCCCCTACATCATCCACATCTCCACCCCTGGTGTGTCAGTGCCTCACAGTCCGGCAGGCATTTCCACTCCGGCACCTGATGTGTCACTGCCACACAGTGCAGCCAACAATCCACCTCCGGCCCCTGATGTGTCAGTGGCACACAGTGCCGCAGCCGGAACTGCACCACCCACAGGTGGGGCAGAGCACACATCCGAGGACGAGGACGTGGATGTGCTTTAGATCAGAAGGAGGCACTAGCATTCATGTCCGCCACCTGGCCTGCTGCTGCTTGGTGCCGCACATGGCCCCATGACCTTCCACTGACCCCCGATACACTCTGCTGCACTCACCTTGGACCGCGACATGGACTGCCATATCCTGTTTGGTGACCAAAGACACAGCGACCAGGCTGCGGAATGTACCCTTCCTCTTCCGCTGTACTTGTCATTCCCCGATGGACTCTGGCTGGCCCTCCACGGGCCCATATTGTGAAGTGGGGTTGGCATGGCCCTGTACTGCTCCAGCTGCAAAACTCCACTGGAGGTGCATTAAACATTCAGAAACGCACTGCTGTGTCATGTCTTTCATCATTTATGTATGAATGTGTGGATGAATGTAGGGTCAGTGATTCCCCCTAACGTCAATGATGCTCATCTAGTGGGATTCCAGTCACAGTGTGCTACATTGCCGATTGCGTTCCGGGTGCCCTAGACACTACAACAGGGACACACGCATTAGTCACTTCCTTGTCCGGACATGGACTGAACCATGCCCAGAGCCCCCGAGTCATTGTTGCAAGCCCTGCGCTGGTCCGGCGTACGCCAGGCCAGACCAATCCGCTTACGCTCCGAGGGGGGGGCACATAGCTGCAAGTCGCAGGTTTACACGCTAGTGGTCTGCAGGTCGCTGGTCTAGTTGTCGGCATGTCACGGCCACTCCCTGAGGGCAGGTTTGCACACACACCACACCCATCCGGCACAGGCGTCACAGGCCATGTGACCCCGCCAATATAAGGGGCCAACAACGTCACATTCCCCACTGCCGGTGGTGACTGGATGTCGGACGTTCCACGATTCTCAATCATAAAGGGCCAATGATTTGTGGCGCACAGGGTTAGTGGCACCCGGAGCCATGTGGCTGTCACGGGCCTACCACCACGTGGCGCTGACTGGGGTTGCACAGGGTTAGTGGCACCCGAAGCCTTGCGGCCGTCATGGGCCTACCACCACGTGGCGCTGACTGGGGTTGCACAGGGTTAGTAGCACCCGAAGCCTTGCGGCCGTCACGGGCCTACCACCACGTGGCACTGACTGGGGTTGCACAGGGTTAGTGACACCGAAATTGCTGAGCGGGTGTGCGGCCTGCGATGATGACGTGTGCACTGATGTGGTCTCTGCCATTGATGCCTCAGGACTCAGCGTCATGTGTGTGACCTGCTGGGCCGCGTTGCGGGTCCGCATGATGTGGAGCATGCCATGGTGGTGGGACCTGGGCCTGGAGCTTGCACGGGCACGTGGTGTGCCCAATGGTGGACACACCATTGGCGGCAGGTGAGCAGTGGGGCCTGGGTGCGCAAGGGCGGACAGCCAGCGCTGGCCGGCGGGAGGGGCTAGGGTGCGGCTGCATGTGTGCGCAGGGGCGGACAGGTGTTGTTGCTGTGTGCAGTGAGATGGACTCTGCCATGATTGACTCTGGCCTCGATTACAGATTGCAGACCTGGTGGCTTGCAGTGTATACCGGCACGTGGTTGGAGACACACCGGTGGCAGCAGGTGAGCAGTGGTGCCTGGGTGCGCAGGGGCGGCAGTGTCCCTCCTTCTCCCTCTCTCTCTCTCCCTTCCTTTCCTTCTCTCTCTCTCTCTCTCCCTTCCTTTCCTTCTCTCTCTCTCTCCCTTCCTTTCCTTCTCTCTCTCTCTCTCTCTCTCCCTTCCTTTCCTTCTCTCTCTCTCTCTCCCTTCCTTTCCTTCTCTCTCTCTCTCTCTCTCTCTCTCTCTCCCTTCCTTCCCTTCTCTCTCTCTCTCTCTCACCCTTCCTTCCCTTCTCTCTCTCTCTCTCTCACCCTTCCTTCCCTTCTCTCTCTCTCTCTCTCCCTTCCTTCCCTTCTCTCTTTCTCTCTTTGCCTTTCTTTCCTTCTCTGTTTCTCTGTGTCTCGCTCCTTTGATGTGGGCATGACACACGTTCGGATTTTGTGCTTTATTTTCCAGGCTGTGACATCAAGATTGTCCCGGACGGACCCGACAGGAGTCTTCCGCATTGGTGTTTTGTGTTGTATTCAATAAAGTTTTTGGTTGTTACTTCAATGATGAGTGACTGTTTCTCGTTCTTCTGACCACACATGTGATTCTTGTTGTCATTGTGCGACATCATGCGCTTTTTGTGGCTCTTGTGTCGTGCACGGTATGTGTTTGTCCCGGGTGGGAGGGGTCCAGGGGGGGGGGCCTGGGAGTGGTGGCGGTGGGTGTTGTGGCCCTCATGGGTCTCCGAGCTGCATGATCATTGTCTCCATGGCATCTGTAGGTCTTCAGATGTGGCTCTGGGCTGGGCTCCCTTTCATACTGCAGGTAGTCGTCCTGCTTAACACCAGCAGAAGGTAGGTGTTAAATCCCTGCTGCTACCGCGGCTTATCGCCTGTTTTTGGTTCGCATCGCAGAGCTAGCAGTTCGTTGTGAATGTGGTGTAGTGGTGTTTTCGTGTGTTTTTGCACGGGAACGCCTACTCTGCATCTCATTAGGGTTAGTTGGTGGTGTCACCCGTGGAGGTAAATTTTGCGGCAGTTATCGCGGGATTACTTGCGTTGTCTGCAGTTTGCACCCGCTTGTGAATGGGGCGTTAAATCTATCTCCACTATTGATGTGTTAAGGTGGCGATAACTCGGCGATAAGTCCTTGTGAATATGCCCCTTAGTTTCTTGTTTTGGAGCTCAATCCTCCAGTGGCATAAGCCTGAAGCTGTAGCTGATGATGCTGCATCAAAATCGGACACCTATGCTGTGACGTCCCGCTGATGCTCTGCAGAATTTGAAAGTCAAAAATTTTTCCAAGCCCCAACTTTTCAGACTTTCTTGTGCAGTTTCTCTTAACCACTTAAAAGGCTCTCAAGACCTCAGGGACAGCTCTTAGGGGCCAGGGCATAGTCCAGCAGAGTCACCAGCAGGCTCCAGTCCAGTTCCATTGTAAAAGGTCTCCTGCAGTGTGTTATGTCCCTGTAGCCAACAGGAGTTTAGCCGATTTACTTTTGCAGTCTATTCCATACTCCAGCATAAAAGTAGAAGCAGGTCCAGCCTGTCAGGTCTCCAAACAGGTGACACATGGCAGGTCCAATCCTTTTCTGTTTTGTCACAGGTCCAGTTAGTGTTCTGAGGGGCTGTGGGGAGGTGCTACCTTTGTTCAATACACTAGCCAGTGTGTGGTGGCGAATACTGATCGCTCCCAGAACACTTTTACACATATTCTGTTTGCCTGACTGCAAACTATCCCATGGTGCATCATTCTCAGTAACATCCAAAAAAGAAAAATATTTCAGCACCTGGAGGGAGCCTCTAGCACACTAGGAGATGTGTTTAAGTTATTGAGCTTTCCCTTCCCACTCAATCACTCCAAACTGGTTCCGCGAATAGCTCCCTTATTCACTAAGACTAAAGCTAAGAGGCTAAAGTGTGTTTTGGGACATCTTTCTTCTCCATGCTTTTGTTACCATTAAAGTACAAAATTACAGGTCTCTCGTGGTCTTTTGTAAATTAGTGAAGTTCTTATAGACACCTAAAGTGTTCATTTTGAGTTAAGCCAGATCACATTATTTCCCCAGCCATCCTGTTGGGACCAAGCATTGTCTTAGCTTGAGTGCAGCATTTCACGCATAATCAAAGCAGGACTGACATGCCAGTTACAGATAGGCAGTGCTTAATTTGAGTATGTGGTTGCTGGTGCTCAGCCCCAGCACTTAATTGTTACCATCGGAACTTATGACAGTCTGTCAGATGGTGGCGCTGTTTGTCTAATTTAGAGACAAGCTCAAAAACAGTTGCTTATTAATTCAATAAACATTAAAAATGACTAATACCTGCTGCCAAAACCATTATTATAGCTCCGGGGGTCAGGAATATTCAGTATTGTCACACTTGTAGGAGTGCGATGGTTAGTAGTTGTGTTGTAACTGTAATTGGCAGCACTGACAGCAGCAATGGGCACTGTAAGCAGACGTGGCTTCCTATCAAGGGCCCTGGCACTTATGTTTTCTTACAAATTAAGCACTGCAGACATGCCATCACTGATTAGCCCACAGAGGCTTCAGGCAGGCAAAGAATCACTTTTTAAAAATTACTTTTCCTATACATTGATCTAAAATCCAACTTCACTATTGGATTGGATGTTTAATAAATAACAGTGGTTGAGCCACCTTTGTAGCTTTTTCCAACCTAAAGATATGGAATTAACTAATTTACTGTACATTAGCTTTTCTTCATATAACCAGTTATGGCCCTAACAGTAAAAATAGGTTTTGGAAGCTAGTCATTGTATGAATGTGTACACATTAAATTAGCTCACGTTCTTCTTTTGAATACTAGGCTCACTACCTTGTCGGCTATAAGGCCTACTTTTGAATGACTTACTTAATATATAAAGTAGGGTTTCCCCCCTGTTGAAAGGTTTATGATAATCGGTCCGCCTGCAGATTCAAAAGCTGCTGGAATCAGGCTACAAAGTTTGGCATGAAGCCATGTTTACTTTGTCAGCCTAGTGACTGGCACAATAGGTGCTGCAGTCCACAGGTGACATCTTACTTTCTATGCTGCTGGTATAGTTTCTGATACCATATATTATGGCCTTATTGAAAAGTTAAATATGCCAACTGGGTACTAGCCAATTTTACCATGTTTTATGGGTCAGAGCACATAATCTGGAGGCTCAACGGCAACACCCCTGTGTGCAGAGTTCATAACCCAGCAGCATCAGTCCATGAAAAATAGGATGACAATGCAGAAAGGGGCATTTTCTCACACCAACACAACACTTTGGGCCCGATTCTGATGCGGGTTGGAAAAGCTTCCCGACCAAGGGCCTGATTCTGATGCGGTTAGGAAGGCCTCCTAACGGCATTTGCTCCTTCCAAATCGGATCGGGAACGTGTCTTCCCGACCGAGGGCCCAATTCTGATGCGGTTAGGAACAAATGTTCCCATTGAAGTCAATGGGAGTTCAACCAAATCGTATCTGGAAGCATCCGGATGCATCCTACTCCGCCGGTCGGACTTTCCCGATCCGAGTGGGTCGGACACCATTTCCCAACCGATTCGGTCGGGAAGCTTTTCCAACCCGCATCAGAATCGGCCCCATAGTGCAGGGTTTGCATCACTTTTGTGAGTGTGAGACAAACCTGGTGCAAAGTGTTAGTAACTTTCCCCTGACTGATTTGTGAAGGGGCAATGCAACTTATGTATCAATAGGTAGCATTGCCGATTACACAATCACAGTATAAATCAATAGGGATACCCAGTATAGTGCAGAACCTGGGGACAATTACATGAAACGAACAGTGATTCTGCCCCGAACCCAATTTCCATTTCTCATGAGTCCACTGAACTCTCACATTGTTTGGAAATGCTGGTTCAAAGAATCCTTGCTAGGTACTTAAGATACTTTGTTGCTGCAGCGGTGCCCTTATTGGCTCTGAAAACTCTACCCCAAAGCCCGGCAAAGTTGGGGCTATTGGTGTTGGCACTTAAGACTGTTCATCCTATTTTGAGCAGAGCAGATGGCTTGAGGTACTTCTTTTCTGTTCGGAGCTATCCGGCAATCCTGGCGGTCCCAAACAGAAAAAGTGAAATAAAAAAGGCCCACACTTTGGGAGATAACTCCCAGATTTTCAAGGCCATTTGTTCTTTGTCTTTCAAAAACAAACTCCCTCTTTGTGAATTTGCTTTTGAAAACAAAAATTACCAAGCTGAAACATGGTGACCGCCAATCAACCTTTCAGTGCCTTCAGAGGAGCTGCTGTGGTGGTGGCTCCTCTGAAGGCACAGAGGTCTCCACCAGATCAGCTGGGATAGCTAAATGTAGGGGGCGGTAGTCCAGCAGGGTGGAGGAGGTAATGACCCCACCACCCTGATGGATGGTGGGCTGCTTGCCAGATCCCAAATGAGGCCCTACATTTTTATAGCTCATGTTTGGATACTTCATATTACATAGGAAAATTAGAGTATCCAGTTCACCTATCTAAATTGTTTACAATATTAACAATGCTCATGTTGTGTTTAAGTAGTGGTGGTGTTAGTGGGCGTGATTATTTGATATAAAAGAGGAACATATAAATATGATGCATATTTTTTACATTGCAGTTTTAAGAAAAACATCCTTCAATGTACATCAGAACTACAAAACTAAAGAGAGTCACAGAAGGTAGTTATTGTAGTCAGTGAAGAGAGTAAGATTATGTAAATCTAAAGATATATAATTTCTGCATAAGTGATAAGCTACTAAAGATAATAATCTTGACTTTCAGTATCCAAGCCCAGAATTACTAATATTTGATGCAAACCAGCACAGCCACCTTGCATCAATGGGAGAGAGAAAAAAAAATGCCATATCTACTAAAATATTGAACATTTTTCTTTCCCCTTGTGCTGGCACACTTTAGCTGCCATGCCCCAAAGCACACAACCGTGTGCCATAGTCCAAAGGCATGTGCATTCTCTAAAATATCTTTAGGGCTTTTCCCACTTGTGTGTGTATTGTGCAATGCAGCACATATGCAAAGTTGAAAAAATAAAGAGAAATTACAACATTTCTCCTCATTACACCTGCCTTGAGGAGGCATAAGGTTTTAGCACAAATCCATGTCTGCGAATGTTACTAGATGTGGATTTGCATCAAGACAATGGGTAGTTGCATGGGAACACCCACGGACCACCCATGGAAGGCCCTCCTGACTCAAAGTAGCGCAAAGTAAGGCATAGTGCAACTTTGCGTTACTTTGGTGAACTTTCCAACGCAAAGCCTAGTTGCATTGGATAGTAAATCCCACACTTTGCGCAGGGTTTGTGTAATTTTTGTGACACACTCAAGATGTTCAAAAAGATCTTCAAACGGCTCCCCAGTCAAACTCACAGAACCAATGCCCAAGCACTCCTCACCAGCAAGCTGGACTACAACAAGGCACTCTATGCAGGAATCAATGCTCAACTGACCAGAAGACTCCAGACCCTACAAAACTTACTCTAGAGCCAGGCTCACCCTCAACCTCCGACCCCACACTCACATTACCCTGCACTTTAAATAGGTCCACTAGCTCCCAATCCATAAATGAGCACACTTTAAACTCCTCATGCACACATACAAAGCCTTACACAACATTGGGTGTACAGACAGAATATCGAGTTGTTTATTTCGAACTACAACAATATCGAGTTTGAAATATCGAGGTACAAGAATATCGACAGCAAGTATATCGTAGGACAGAATATTGACAGTAAGGTAAGAAATATTGGTTTTTTTAATATCGAAGACAGTAATATCGTTTGTAAAAATATTGTTGTTAATAATATCGATATTTATATAGTGTTCTGTATTTTAGTATGTGTGTTAAAAGTATGTGATGTAATTTTTTTGTATAAGTGTAGTTTTTTTTTTAATGTATGTCTTACATTTTTAGCAGTAATTACTTTTATGAAAATTCATTTTTGCGTATTTTAGTTCTGTAGCGGGTTGTGGGTTTATAGGGGAATAGGGTGGGAAGTAAATTAATTATAATAAAGTAATTATTAATGTTTTTTTATTATTATTTAAAATTAATTTATTATTAATTAATTGGTTATTAATTAATATTAATTAATTAATAGATAATTATATTAATTGTGTTATTTTTTTAGGAGTGGGTTGTGGGTTTATAGAGGAATAGGGTGGGAAGTAATTTAATTATAAAAAAATAATTATTAATGTATATTTATTATTATTAAAAATTAATTTATTATTAATTATTAATTAGTTATTAATTCATATTAATTAATTAATTAATAGATAATTATATTAATTGTGCTATTTATTTAGGAGTGAGTTGTGGGTTTGTAGGGGAATAGGGTGGGAAGTAATTTAAATATAAAATAGGTAAATATTAATTGTTATTTATATGATTAATTTATTATTAATTAATTATTAATTGGTTATTAATTTTTATTTATTAATTAATTGATAATTATATTAATTGAGTTTTTTTAGGAGCAGGTTGTGGGTTTATAGGGAATAGGGTGGGAAGTAATTTAATTATAATAAAGTAATTATTTATATTTATTTATTAGTATATATAATTAATTTATTATTAATTAAATATTAATTGGTTATTTAATTATAATAATTATTTAATTGATAAGCATGTTAATTTTAACCCTCTGCTATCCAACACTTTCCCTACTGTTGCATTCACTGGAGTGGGAATAGTAATTTTTACCCCTCCGCAATCCAACACTTTCCCTACTGATGCACTCACTGGAGTGGGAATAGTAATTTTTACTTCTCCGCTATGCAACACTTTTACTATTGTTGCACGCTCTGGAGTGGGAATAGTAATTTTTACCCCTACGCTATCCAACTCTTTCCCTACTCTTGCACTCTGTGGAGTGGGAATAGTAATTTGTACATCTCCGCTATCCAATACTTTACCTACTGTTGCACTCATTGGAGTGGGAATAGTAATTTTTTCCCCTCCGCTATCCAAAACTTTCCCTACTCTTGCACTCACTGGAGTGGGAATAGTAATTTTTTCCCCTCCGCTATACAAAACTTTCCCTACTGTTGCACTCACTGGAGTGGGAATAGTAATTTTTACCCTTCCGCTATCCAACATTTTCCCTACTGTTGCACTCACTGGAGTGGGAATAGTAATTTTTACCCCTCCGCTATCCAACACTTTCCCTACTGTTGCATTCTCTGGAGTGGGAATAGTAATTTTATCCCATCCGCTATCCAATATTTTCTCTACTGTTTTAGTTAATGTAGTGTAAATTGTATTTTAAAAAGATTTTAAAAAATGTTATATTTTAATTTGTTATATATGTTTTTTATTTTTTATTTATATTATTGGTGTATGTGTATATATATGTATTTATAACTTTTAATATGTTTTTTAACAATTTATAAGTTATTAAAATAATTATTTATAAATTTTATTAAGTAAGTATATATATTATATTTTACACATATATATGTTTAATGTATTTTTACATTATATGTATTACTTATAATTTTAAACATTTTCTAATAATTTTAACTATGTTTTTTTATTAGATGTATTATTTACTTTATTTTACATAATTTTTTTAACATTAAAAAAAACGATATTTTTAACAACGATATTTTTTTTCTCGATATTTTTGTACTTACCATTATGTAGATAGGACTTCGATATTCTGGACATCGATATTTTTGCGACAATATTTTTGTACCTCGATATTGGGACTGTCGATATTCTGTCAGTGATCCACAACATTGGCCTCACATACCTTAACAACCGCATAAGCCCTCAAACCTATACCAGACACCTCCGCTCATACAGACTCCTATTCAGATACACCCCCACCTACGAAGAACTAGGGGGGTCATTATGATGTCGGGCGGATCGCCACCGCCCGACCGGCGGTGGCGATCCGCCCGACATCTTTCCCCGCCCGCCCTCCATTTACCCCCGCCATATTACAATGGCGGGGGGACAGCGGCGGACGAAAAGACCGTCCGCCGCATTTCTGCAGGCAGGCAATCGTTCCGATTGCCTGCCGGGCGGAATTCGGGCCCAATATGGTGGCGCTGTCTGGTAGACACCGCCATCCATATTAGGATGCCTGGTGGTGAAGGCCTTTCCATGGCGGCATTGCCGCCATGGAAAGGGATGCAGGAATTGCTTTGGGGGCCCGTTGCGGGCCCCTGGGGGGGTGGGTGGCTGCACTTGGGGGGTACCTATGGTACCCCTCTACATTGGCATGCACAAGGTGGCAGGCACCGCGCGGTGCCTGTCACGTTGTGCATGCCAATGCAATGCATGCATTTTTTACATTGCGGCGGGTGCTGCTGACAGCAGCGCCCGCCGCAATGTAAACAATGCGGGATGCGACCACCACGGTGGCAGTCGCATCCTAATGGGCACAGCGGGACCGCCGCACCTCTGGCGGTCGCTCCCGTTTACCGTTACGGTGGCGGGCGTCGCCCGCCATTGTAATGGGCCCCTAGATCTGGCAATCATGCCTACTCCTACCTTACTCCTAAAGTCTAAAACGACTTGTCCTGTACATCAGAGACTCTTCCTTAGATCTTGAATTCTGGAACAAACTGAAGACATGGCAGATTTTCACTTAGCACATATGGAGCACCTTATTGTCTGAATATATGGTTTAGCATTTTTCAAATATTATAAATTATATATAATTTATCTCCTCATTGTGTTGATTAGGGCCTCTATGTTTCTTTGATTGATTTTCTCACCTGAATTAACTGTTCTAAGCATTTGTGGAACTATTGACTTTGTTAATTGACAGCAATCTTTATTTGACAGAACCACTTTTGTCTATGTACCCTATGATACCCAGGTTCTGAGGAACACAGGGTTTCCCCATTGATCCATAACATATGACATTATGGCAGAGGGTGTTGGGTCAAACATGATAAATTACCTTGAGCCATCAACAAGAATAAATAATGAATTCAACTTTTTAGGACAATTATTTTAAGTTGCATTAATCTTTGCAACGTTCCTAGGTGTCGGAGAACCACTGGCGTCACATGAATTCATGCAATATTTCACTGCTCAGGCCTCAGAGCTGCCATCTTGAAAACTCAGCTAAAGTAGACTCGGTTTTCTTATAGCACCACTAGTCAGCGTCGACCTCAGTGGCTCTCCCCATAACAGTTGGGTCCTGGTAGTATATGCTTTACCAACAATATCAAACAAAATGTATCCTTTCGAAGCAATGCAGGTGCGATGTCTTCCCCTTCTTTCAGTAAACTATCCTTAAAATCTATGCACTCCTTTCTACTGCAGAACCTCATGATAGTGAGGCTGGATCCTACCTGGCCTTCTGGCAGTTGCTCTTGCCTATTGCTGCAGGGTTTGTGCTGCTCTTGTGGAAACAAACATCTCCATGTCTGAACGTACTCCAGGTCCAACAGAAATCTCCCCATCTGAGCTGCAAGGACTGAATGGGGAAGGTGTTGATGGACTTTGCCATGTCCTTGACTAGGGTGCACTCGGAATTAGCTGCAGCCAATTCTGAGGCAGCGATTCTGATCTTTAAGTGTATGATTTAATACCCACGATTCTACCCCTAGCTTCGGCAGTGGTGCATCACGAATTGTCTTCCCCGTCTGGCGTTTCATCCAATGCTCCTGTTGTAGTTGTTGTTCTGTCCTCAATAACTCTGGCCCTGAAGAATGTTAAAAAGGTGACCCAAATCCATTCCAGATATTTTTTATACAGTATCGATTACATTTTCTGAATAAGTCCTAAACTTTCCTCAACTCCCAATCCCAAACTTCCTTTCTTATATCTTACGTTGCTCAATAGTCCATAGTTCAACCCAGCTGGACAGTAGTTTGGTACAGGTTCAATACACAGGTCACACAGTAAACATCCTCCAAACCATACATGAACAAGTGGGATTGACAGAAGAGCACCAGTGCAAATATTGATTATCCCATTAAACGGGTTCCCGGTGTGTGGCATGAGTCTGAACCAACAACATGCACTTAAATGAATATCTAAATAAATACCCTCAGATGAGGTTCTTTTCACACTCCAAGGGGCAGATTTTTTTAATAAAGTTTTTTTATGGTTTTTCAGGAATTTACAACATACCTGTAAGCAAGGCAAGCATAACCAAATATAGGCAAACAGCAACGACCCGTGGTCACAAATTAATAGAGGGATCCACATTACATTCCCAGAAGCCCAAGGGGAAGATTTATCAATCTTTCATGCAGCATAACGTAGCAAGCCACCTTGCTGTGCTGTGCTGCATGAAAGGGCAGGAATGCACTGTATTCAACATTATATTGCGTATTGCTGTGCTTTCCTAGCGCTGGTGCACTTTTGGCTGCCTAGCGCCAATGCAGGCATCCTTGCGTCATGTTGCAAGGATGTCTACGTTGTAGGCAGGATTGTTTTTGTGCAGGAAGAGACACCTTCCTGCACAAAAACAAGTCTGAGAGGCATTTTCCTCTTTCTATGTGTCCTGCAGAATGTGGTACACATAGAAAGAGGAAAAGATGAGGAGAAATAAAGATATTCCTCCTTGTTACACCTCATCTCAGGAGATGTAGCATTTTGAAGCATTCTCAGGTCTTTAACTAATGGTAAATATGGGAATGCACCTAAATCCATGTTTGGATGTGAAGGAACACTCACCCTCCACCCATGGGACACCTCCCTGGGGCAGAGTAACGCAAGGCAGAAATTTGCCCTGCTTTGTGTTCCTGAAGATTGATCAAGTCATGCCGGGCCACATACATTAACACTTGGGTGAAAGTGAGTGTCCTCAGTTGTCTCAGATTTTTGATCAGGAGGCTTCCTCCTCACCAGACATGCAGCGCCTTGAGACCCTTACGGGTGAGTAGTCGCGCTTAACAAACGCCTGATTGATTGATTGATTGATTGATTGATTGACTAAAGAGGCCTGTACCCCCCCAAATTAAAATCAGCTGTCACCTGTCTACAGTTGTGTCATGACCTGGTAAGCAAGCGAGTAATCTGCCATGATGAACTCAGAGGTACATGATGCGCACTTCTGTCTCCAGGAGACTCACCCAATCTGCTTAGAAGCAACTTTCATCATGATTGTAGGGAGGTAGAACTTTTCGTAACCCAAGATGGCTGGCTCCAGCTTGTGTTCAGCATGCAGTTAGGGTGGTTCCCATACCCTATGAGCCGAGACTGACAGCTGAGGAGATGTCGGACAACCCCAGGGACTCGCAGGTGTCAGAGATGTGGTGTCAGACGGCCTTCTGACACAACGGTAGAGGTAGGATCTGACACAACCAGCCTGGGTGAGCACGCATGCTGATACCCAGAGTGGTCAGGGGCTAGGTACTTGGGGGCATATGTATGAAGATTGTGGCGCAGGGCAGCGTAGCAAGTCACCTTGCTGCGCTTTACTGCATCACAGGGAAAGTGTAGGAATGCACCATATTTAAGGCATACAGCACATTCCTGTCCTCTTTACCTGCGCTGGTGCACAATGGGCCGTCTAGCACCAACGCAGGCATCCTTGCACCATGGTGCAAGGATGCCTGCGCTGCATGCAGTATTGTTTTTGTGCAGGAAGGGACACCTTCCTGCACAACAAAAATCCTTAGAGGCATTTTATATTGCATTACACCTAGAAAGGGGAAGTAAAGTGGAGAAATAAAGATATTTCTTCTTGTTACGCCTCTCCTGGGGAGGAGTATCATTATGGCGCATTTCCAGGTTTACCAGGTTTAATAAACCTTGAAATGCGTTAAAAACCATGGGAGTTGAGCGGGAACACCAACGCAATGCCCATGGAATACCTCCCGTGCGCAGAGTAATACAATGCAGCGATTTGCATTGCGTTGCATTACTCCAGATTTTTTAAGCCACTCAAAGACATGCAAAGTTGCTTTGCATGGCTCAATAAATTGGACGTAAGGTTTGTGTCGCTCTTTCCCCATGTTGTGTGGTGCAAGAGCAATGCAAACCAGGTCATAAATATGGCCCTTGATCTGTAGCACGATCTTCAGTCTCATGGCCTACCTGCTTGGTTGTTGTGTGTGGCAGAGGACCATCAAAACCATTGGTTGTGGCCCAGAGGAATATATGACCCACCCCTGAGTCTGGTCTGAATCTGGAGATTGAATTGATGAGGAGCAGCATTCAAGAGAGGAGTTAAAAAAGTGGTACATGCGTGACATAGGGCTCTCATTTCGATTTATGAAGCAACGCAAAGCAACCTGCGTGGCTTTGAGTGGCTTCACAAATCATGTGTAAGGCAACGCAGCGCAAATCACTGCGTTGCCTTACTCTGCGTCCAGGAGACATTCCATGGCGGTGTGGTGGGTTTTCCCATGCAACACCCATAGAATTTGAATCTTCCCCAGATTTACAAAGTGATGTAAACCTGGGAAGCACCAAATCCATAGCCTCCTGAGGTGAGTCTTAAAAAGGGGAAATTATGTTTATTTCTCCTCATTTTGCCTCTTTCCATGTGTGCAGCATTCTGCAGCACATAGAAAGAGGAAAATCAATCAGCATTTGAATAGCACAGCACTGTCACCCCTAGGAGTATCTGGGCACTGAAGGAGCCATGTCTCTGTCAAAAGGCCAGGTCTCAAGTTTATTTCTGAAGTCCACTAGGGAGGGTGCTGTTCGGAGGTGGAGATGCATGTCGTTTCAGGTCTTGGCGGCAATATAGGAGAAGGAGCGGCCTCCGCTGCTGCTATGACGGATGCGGGGTATGTGCGCGAGTGAGGTGGAGCGTAGGTGTCTTGTGGGCAGGTGGAAGTTCAGTCGATGGTTGATGCATGACAGTCCTTGATTGTGTAGAGCTTTGTAGGTGTGCGTGAGGATCTAGAGCTGGCATCTCTTCTGGATGGGGAGCCAGTTGAGGTTAATGAGATGGGGGTGATGTGTGTCTGTTTGCGGAGATCCTGGATGAGTCTGGCTGCAGTGTTCTGTATGGTCTGGACTCTTCAGTGGAGATTGGTGGAAATTCTGGCATAGGGAGCATTACTGTAGTCAAGGGGGATGGTGATGAGGGCTAGTGTCACAGTCTTTCTGGTGTTGATTGGGATCTATCTGAAGATTCTGCTGAGCATGCGAAGTGTGTGGAAGCAGAAAGAGGCAACTGACTACATTGACTTGTCGTTTAATTGTCAGTTGGCTGTCGACGATGATGTCAAGGTTGCACACAAGGTCTGTTCATGTGCGTGTTGGTCTGAGTTCTGCTGGCCACCAGTTGTGGTCCCATATGGAGGTGTTCTTCCTGCACATCATTACTTCAGTTTTGTCAGAGTTGAGTTTGAGACAGTTGTCTGTCATCCATTTGGCTATGCTTGTCATGGTTTTGGCGTTGGAGGGGTCCTCGGTGAGCGAGAATATTAGTTGAGTGTTGTCTGCATGGCAGAATAGGGTGAGTCCATGGGATCTGATGATGTCTGCGAGGGGGTCATGTAGATGTTGAACAGGATGAGGCTTAGGGATGATCTTTGGGCTACGCCGCATATGACGTCCTTGGGCGCAGTGGTGAAGGAAGTCCTCTAAGGAAGGAGCTGATTCACTTGAGGGAGTTTTGCTGTATGCCAATGTTGAAGAGTCTGTCGATGAGTGTGCGGTGGGAGACAGTGTCAAAGGCAGCAGAGAGGTTGAGGAGGATCAGGGCAATCATTTCTCCATGGTCGAGGAGAGTTCTGATGTCGTCTGTGATGGCGATCAGCACTGTCTCGGTGCTGAGGTTGGCACTGAATCCTGATTGTGAGGCGTCAAGTAGGTGGTTTTGTGTAAGGTGTTCGGTCAGCTGTTGGTTG
Source organism: Calotriton arnoldi (assembly GCA_963921515.1). Lineage (NCBI taxonomy): Eukaryota > Metazoa > Chordata > Amphibia > Caudata > Salamandridae > Calotriton > Calotriton arnoldi. Next base: position 1,467,199 of record CAWUFW010004693.1, on the reverse strand, counting down.
ATGGCTTTCTTGAGTACTGTTGCTGAGTAGGGGAGCCTGAAGATTGGGCAGTAATTTTTGAGGTTGCTGGGCTCCATAAAGGTTTTTTTTAGGAGGGGTCTGACCTCTGCGTGTTTCCATCTGTCCAGGAAGGTTGCTGCAGAGATGGAGTTGTTGAGGATGCTAGTGAGTTCAGTGGTGATTGGGTTGGTTCCAGGCTGAAATGATGGTGGGGGCAGGGGTCAGTGGGTGCCCCGGACTGGATGGATGACATGATGGCTGTGGTAGTCTGAGTGGTGAGTAGAGACCAGGCGGTGATTGTTTGGCTGGTGTTTGCTGGTTGCATGAGGTTGTTGAGGCTGTGTGTTGTGGGTTTTTGTAGATGGTGGCAATCTTGCTGTGGAAGAAGTCTGAGAGGGTGTGGCAGAGCTCTTGGGAGTGGTGTATGGTTTTCTCTATGGCTGTTGGGTTGGAGAATTCCTTGACTATTTTGAAGAGTTCTTTCATGTGGTTGGCCGCAGTGTTGATGCTGGCAGAGATGGATGTTCTCTTGGCTTCCTTGACGCAAATATGGTAGTTGCTGAGGGCTGCTTTGTAAGTGGCATTGTCGAAGGGGTTCTTAGTGATGCAACATTGCTTCTTGAGTCTGTAGCAGTTGCGCTTAGTGGTTCTGAGCTCTAGGGTGTACCAGCTGGCTTGTTTTGTGGTTTTGTTGGCTTTTGCTGTCTTTACCGGGACGATTCTGTCAGTGCATTTGGTGATTCAGGTGGAGAAGTTCTGGATGGCCTTGCCAAGGTCTGCTGACATTTTGGGTTGTGTGGTGCTGAAGGCCTGTGCCCACTAAATCTTGGTTACCTTTCACAAGCTGCAGGGGGAAGAGCTGTGGTGCTTGGTGATGGTGTGCTGAGCATTAGGCATGGTGAAGTGAACTATGGCATGGTCGCTCCAGGTGAGTTCTATGATGTGGGTGAATTTAATTCCGTCACTGGAGGTAAAAATGAAGTCGAGTGTGTGTCTGGCTTAGTGCGTAGGTTCGGTGACCAGTTGGGTGAAGCCAATGTTGTTCAGGTTCTCCAGGACGGTGATTAAGTTGGCATTGTTAGGGTCGTCGATGGGAAATTGAGATTGCCTAGTAGGTGGTGGTAGTCGATGGATAGGAGGGCAATGAGGTTGGACATGGCATCGCAGAAAGCTGGTTGGGGTGACCAGGGTCTGTAGGCGAGGGTGCCTCTTATTGTGGTCTTAGCGTCGGTCTGTAGTCGAAAGCTGAAGTGTTCCATGAGACTCATTGGGTCGTCATTGGTGACAGTGCATTGGATGGTTTCCTTGAAGATGATGGTGATGCCCCCACCGTGTTTGTTGGTGCTGTCTTGGTGTATCATCTTGAAACCAACGGCAGTGGCAGTGGCGAGGTCAGGGATCGAGGATGGATTGAGCCATGTTTCAGTGATGAAGGCTACGTCAAGGAAGAGTGTGGTGATGGTATCCCAGACTTATGTGGCATGTTTGCAGAGGGAGCGGGCATTGAGGAGGATGCATTGGAGTGGTTCCGGGTTTTTGGTAGTCTTCTGAGTGGAAGCGGCGTGGGCTCCAGTGTGGGCTGGTGGTCCTGTGTATCAGGAGACGTGGCTGAGGGGAAGGGTCCTTTGGTTGATCGCGGGGAAGACATGAAGCAGTCGTTGTTCAGGTGTCTGGGGTCAGGGCCAGGAGCTCCTTGGCGGTGTATCAGCAGATGGTGGGAGGACCATCGGTCCTGGCGCTGGACGCAGTCCAGGCGTGGATGGGTGCAGATGGGCTTGCCTTTGGCATGCCTTCGGTGCGCTAGCGGCGTGCTCGCAGTGTGGCCATGCAGCGGCCTCCATAAATCGTCCTGGGAGGTCGGAGTGCCTGTCAGGGAGGCAGGAACCACGTGGGAGCAGGAAAAATGATGGGAACAAGCAGGGTGAAAAACCAAGCGAAGGTTACGGCTCAAAATAGCCCACAAACTGAAAGGGCCAATAACCAAAATCAGAAAATTAAATCAATCAAATTAAAACAACAAAACAAATTAAGGCTAAAGATGGAAGCTCTAACCCAGTGGACTTCTGAGCAGCGGTCTCGAACTGGAGGCAGTTGGGAACTAGGAACGCAGTCCCAGTCTTGTGGAGCTGGCAGAGGCCGGTGAGCGGCACACTTGACCAGGCATCAAGGGCTACGCACTGGAGCCGCACAGCGGCCTCCATAAGTATTCCTGGGAGGTGGGAGGGGCTGTCAGGTAGGTGAAAGGGCAGGGGAGTGAGAACAGCCTGGGAGAAGGAAAAAAGGCAGGAACAAGCGGGGTGAAAAAACCAAGCGAAGGCTTCAGGCTCAAAATAGCTCACAAACTGAAAGTTACAGTAATCACAATCAGAAAATCAAATCAACCAAATTAAGGCAACAAAACAAGTGAAAGCTAATAATGGAAGCTCAAACCCAGTGGACCTCTGAGCATTGGTCTCGAACTAGAGGCAGTAGGGAACTAGGAGCACAGTTCCAGTCTTGTGGAGCTGGCAGCGGCAGGGAAGCGGTGCACATGACCAGGGGTCAAGGGCTACTCACTGGAGCCACACAACGGTCTCCATGAGTAGTCCTAGGAAGTGGGAGGAGCTATCACGGAGGCAGGAGGGTGGAAAGCAGTAAATACATGGGAGCGAGAATAACAAAAGGAACAAGCCGGGTGAAAAACTAAGCAAAGGCTATGGGCTCGAAATAGCCCACAAACTGAAAGTGCCAATAATCAAAATCCGAAAATCAAATCAATAAAAAAAACAACAAAACAAATTAAGGCTAATGATGCAAGATCAAAACCATTGAACCTCTGAGCAGCAGTTTCGAACTGGAGGCAGTAGGGAACTAGGCACACAGTCCCAGTCTCGGGGAGTTGGGAGCGGCGCACACGACCTGGGGTCAAGGTCACGCCTCTTAGGATTTGTGCAGGAAGGTGTGGTCTCCCAGAGTAAGTCCCTTAATAGCCTTATTAGCATACAACAGAGGTCTTCAAACTTTTTTACTCTGAGCTCCCCCCTAAGCAAAACGTTTTGAGTTTGGGCCCCCCTCCAAAACTTTATGGCAAGGATTGGGGGAGCAGGAGGGACATGGCTGCATGCAGGGAGCGGGGCTTATGAGATGATTTCAGGAATACTTTTTCTATAGCTTATGAACCGCACTAAATATGAGACTTATAAAGCAGCAAATGCTTCAAACAAAAACAGATATTATCCCAAACAAACTGCTCCCCATAATTGGGGTGTTGTGAGCCCCTCACACTCTTTGACCCCAATGCAACTACACCTGCTGCACTAATGATAACTGCAGTCCTGAGTAGCAGGCTATCTCCTCTGCATCTTTTACCTCTTCCCCACCATGACGGATCATTACCTCGGTCCTAATGCTTGAAAGGGAAATAAGCTCCGATGCCCCTTTTTTAAAGGTAGACAGTCATAACTGTGATGCAGTGGGACCCTCAAATCCCTGGGCCCCAGTCCTGCTGCATCTGCTTCCTTAATGAAAACCAGCAGTGGCCACTTACACACTTGGCAGCAGTACCAGCTTCACTAATGAATGTCCCTTTAAAAAAAAAAAAAACACTTATATTGTCCCCTTCCTTGGGGTATCTCTCTGAAGAAGCTGTCTCTGGCCCTTTGTAAACATAAAAATGAGTCCCCATACAGTGCTCCCTATTCTGGGCCTTCTCTTTGACAATATCTGTGAATCTCGCTCCTTTCCTCTGTCTCCTAGACCATTACTGTGAGGCCCCAGGGATCGAGAGGATTAGCGCACTGCATCTGAATGCAACCCTGCTGGCCTTCTACCTGCCACCCCCATGGGCTCAGCTTTCACAAAAAACACTGCCCCTTATTGGTTAATACTGACTTTGAGGTGCCCTTGCCTAAAAGCGAAGGGGTGGTGGTAGTGCAGAAAGTTAAAAAAGAAACCAGCCCTCTTACCAGCCATTAATTGATTGAGTCACTTAAAGCCAGGACCACTGGAATTATGAGTTTCTGCAGCAGCAACGTTTTCCACATAATTATCAGTTTACTGCATTTGCTACATAATCTGCAGATTCAACAAAAAACTTGATTCTAGCTCAAACGGAACAAAAGTTACTTAAAGCCTGACAAAGTGTTCCAGAGCAGTGGAAGGTCCTTTGCAAAGATTGACTGGTAATCCTAGCAGTTGCATTACTGCTGTATTTGGGTGTTAAACTGGTACTAATGAGGTGAAATATTTCTCCTGACAGCGTTACCTTGAGTTAAAATGACAAAATAATGAAGTAATGCTAACCACAAAATGTGGCGCATTGTGCCGGATAATATACCTTTTCTTGCTGCATAATTTAGTCAAACCTGCCACATAATGTGGTCCTTCTGCTAAATAATTCCACTGGCTTTGCTTAAAGCTTTATGGTGGAAAAGATGTATTCTTTTTGAGATGTAATGTAAGGGTGTTATCAGCTGAGATCTGGAATAGTGGAGACACTAACAAAAATGTCTGCATTAGATACAGTTTGAATTACTTATTACTAAAAGTATATTTTGTTTTATCTCAATCACTGCATTATTTTGCAGCAGCCTAGCTTAGAGTATGTAATTGTTTCAAAATAATGACTTACATATTCACAGTGCTTTCTGCCACAGGCTGGGACCTCATAGCACTATAAACAGGGCCACTGGAATTATGCGGCAGGAGAAGGCCAAATTATGCAGCAGGGTTGACTAAATTCTGCAGCAAGCAAAGGCGAATTGTGCTGCATAATGCTACATATTTTGTGATAACATTACTGCATTATTTTGCAATTTTTACACTTGTTAACACTGTCCTGGCTTTTATTGCCCCTCATAAGTACCACACTAACACCCACATATAGCAATAAGCACCAGAAAGGTGACCAGTCAACCTTTAGAAAGGGCCTTCCACTGCGAGGTAACATGTGTTGCTGCATTTTTAGTAACTTTTGAACCGTTTGAGCTAGAAACAAGTTTTTGTTTTTTAATATGCATATTATGCAGCAGATGATGGATTATGCGGCAAATGCGGGAAATCCAGAACTATGCGCAAAATGCCAAAACCGCACAATTGCATAATACCAGTGGCTCTGACTATAAATACAAAGGTCACTATTCCTCTGCACCAACTAGGGTTCAATTATGTGTTCAGCTTTAACACACACAGACATCTGCAGTGATGGCAGTCGCTAACTGAGGTTTCATAACCTAAAAGAGTGCATTTATCACCAGTTAGTTTAACTTGCATTTATTATCCAATTAAGCTGTTATTGCATTATTTTATACACACTTGCATGACTGTGAAAACAAAAACACTTAGGCTTTTTATTTATTTTTAGCAACCTCTTTGAACCTGCCAGCACACCAGGGGCGCAACTAGACCCGAACTGCGGGGAGGCTAACACTCCCAGCCAGGGCTGGCCCTAGCATTGGTCGCACACGGTGCAACAGTCTTTTTTGGCGCCCCCGCCCCCATTTCCTCCTTCTCCATGAATACCCTCACTACCACTCATCAACAATGCACCTCATCTCTCTATAGCACCTTTCAGACAAACATTTCATTTTTTTATAGCGATACTCATAGTTTACTCACACTCGGTTCTGTGATCTGCATGGTACACGTTCTTTGTAGCAGGCAAATTAACCCTCTGTGCTGTGTGGTTGGCAGGAGTGCCCATGTGAGTGGACGGTGAGCGATGCAACAGTGTGAGAGTAGGGTAAGAGGAGTGACTGCAGTGAGAGTGAGGTGACCATATGGTGCGGATGTAAGTGCAGAGTGGGACGAATTAATGCATGGTTAGTGATAGGCTTGTTTGAGTGAGATTGCAGATTGAGCAGTGAGGGGGACAGGTGAGTGAAGTGTCACATGAGTACAGAGTGAGTAGTGTGCTCGTGTGACTGCAGGGTGAGGTACAGGGTGAACAGCACAAGTGCATTGTGAGTGCAGAGTGATCGCTGTGAGTGCAGGGTGATTTAAAGTGAAGGGTGAGAATGAGGAGTGAGTTGTCTGAATGCAGGGTGCATTCCCAGACACTTGAACTAAATCAGCATGTTATTGACTACGGCGTAGGCTTTCAGATATAAGGTAAACTATTGCTATTATGGCATTAATCAGGGATCGAGGGTGGAGGAAATAAATAATGTGCTGATCCTGCAACAAACTTCCAGTCTTATGATTAGGGTTGCAGACCGTAGCGCCTTGACAGGGGGGACTGCGAGCGACTCCAGGCATCTTCCGCTCTACTCCCCAGGAGGGGACTCCACTGACCAGCATCCTCAGCGCGCGGACGCGCTGAAAAGGAGCGGCGCTGTCCCGCGGCGCACTGCGGACCGTAGCGCCTTGGACAGGGGGACTGCGAGCGACTCCAGGCATCTTCCGCTCTTCTCCCCAGGAGGGGACTCCACTGACCAGCATCCTCAGCGCGCGGACGCGCTGAAAAGGAGCTGCTGTCACGCGGCGCACTGCAGACCGTAGCGCCTTGACAGGGGGGACTCCACTGACCAGCATCCTCAGCGCGCGGACGCGCTGAAAAGGAGCGCGCTGTCCCGCGGCGCACTGCAGACCGTAGCGCCTGGACAGGGGGACTGCGAGCGACTCCAGGCATCTTCCTCGCTCTTCTCCCCAGGAGGGGACTCCACTGACCAGCATCCTCAGCGCGCGGACGCGCGCTGAAAAGGAGCGCGCTGTCCCGCAGCGCTGGACGCCTTGCGGGCGCAGCCCGGCCCAGGCGGGCCCGTCCCACGCCCGTCGGAGCCCGGAGGAGGCTGGGCTGGGCAAACTCTCTGATATTTGTGCTCTGGACCGTTTGATCGCTTGAGACTGAAAGGTATTGTTGTTATTGTACACTTGTTTACAGTTTAACAAACTTTATATTGGGAATTTGGTTTTTTCTTAATTTCACTGACTGGGTGTGATATTCAGTTACTAGAAGCGAATTATGAGTAAAAGGAAGGAAGTAAAGAAAAACATATGGGTGGACCAATTGGGACTCTGGACGCCTTTCTAACGAGGGCTGAATCAGTCCTTGTCCACGAAATTGAACTAACTGAGAGGAGGCTCTCTTTGGACTCACATATTGCACATAAACGCTGTTCGCTAGGAAGAACAACTATCGCAGATTCCCAAGACTCTTTGGACGCCCTAGTATCAGTGACAGAACTGGTGCAGTCTGATGGCGGGTTGGGCATTCCTATATCTATGGGTCAGCCCACGTTATCTGATGATACGACAGGTTGTCAGTCTGTGTCTCAGGGGCAGACCATACCAATATTCCCACAGAATAAGTAATTTTGTACCCTCCATTGTAAAGAAAAGAGGAGGAGGGCCATTAAAGCAACGAACAATGAAAAGGACTCGTCTGGAGAAACATGTGGGGGTTCTTGTTTATCTCCCCCAAAACGATGCGAATTACAAGGTCTAAGGTCATGGCTAAGGCTCTTAATATGCAACTTAATCAGCAAATCCCAGTGGTAAATGATTCTGCCCATGATTTTGCCTTTTAAATAAAATTGAATTAATGGTTTCTACACTTTTAACTCCTCTAACGTGTAAACTATCTTTAATTGAGGAAAAGCTAAACTCCTTGGAGGCAATGTTTTTATCAAAACAAAATCCCGTAAGGGGTAATCAGTTAAATGAGGAAGTAAGATTGACCTCAGGTGCGGTTCCTCATGTGCTGGAGGATAATTTGGGTAGTGATGCCCCACAGATTTTGGTAGGGCGCAGCCCAATTGGTGGCACCCAAAGAGAGTGTCACCTTGATACATGGCGATTCCTAAGCGAATTTGAGTGATTCGAATGACCGGTTTTATTCTTTGCAAAATAGTCATGCAAATATATACAATCCCCTATCTCATTTTAGAAGTACACGTAACGCATCCCGGCCATTAGTGGATACTTTCTCTGCCTACCCCTTGCTAAATACAGTGAATTCAGAAAAGGGAACCACAATTACCTGTGGAGGGGGCTGTTCATCATTCTGCTGAGGGCCTGAATGCTAGAGACAGGATAGATCTTCCGCCAGCAGCTTGCCCATATGTGATTGTTTTGGCTAATGTACCGGCATTAAAATTAAAGCAAATAGAATCTACTGAACAACTGATCCATAAAGCCCAGTATTGGCTTACTAATTGTGCGGAGTGACAACTATAACATATATGGACATGTGATTATGGCCAGGAGAGTTAACTGGATAGGTAAGGCCCCCAAAACTTTTAAAGGGGATTGCATTATTATTAATTTTGACAACCAAAATGTGGTGGGGCAGTTACTATCTGTTTTGCTAAGTTTTCCTTCACCCCATTCAGAAATCTGTGCACTTCCACTTGGTTTTTTTATAAACCGCACAACTTTCTAGAGGCTGTCACAATAGAAGGAATGTGAGTAATAGACTTGGGTATCCTGTTCCTAACTTATGTGCTACTCAACAGTTTTACCTTCTCTTAGTAACCGTTTTTCTACATTGGACGGTATGCAAGACTGTGATTGACTGACAGGGCAGACCTCATCACATATAGAGTCAGCTGATTTAGTCTTGGAATTTATATCACCTGTAGTTTCTGTTTTAACTGTGGACGCCCATACACATCCAAAAACGAAGGTATCTGGTTTGACTGTGCCCCAGACTACGCCTCATATAGATTGTTCTACGTCTTCCGTAGCAGTGATGTCGTGGAACATTGCTAGGTTTAACCAAAAGAAAGCAAATAATGAGTGGCTTTCCCTTATAACATCTAAGGATATAGTGTGTCTACAGGAAACCTGGGAAATTAATTCAATACATCTTAATGGGTACTGTTCATATCATACGCCAGCAAACCGTCGTGTATCGGGCCGCGCTAGGGAGGTTTGTTAACCTTACTTTCTAATAGCTTCCCATTAAAAGTAAAACGATTTTTAAATACATCATCATTTTATCACATTATAGTCTTGGAGCAGGGTGCTGATAAATATTGGCTACTTGTAAATTTCTACAATAATAATTTTGGTAATAACCAAGTTGCGATATTGGCACCACTAGAAAGGGATATTGCTAATTTAGAGAAAACACTTAGCAAACCCTGTGATATAATCTGGCTTGGCGACTATAATGCTCATCCATGTGATAAAGTAGATACTCCGGCATGTAGGATACTAGATGATGATGGGGACTGTGTCTTACATTTTGACCATACTGATTATGGTTCTGAGCTAAATAGACTACTCATCACTAGGAACCTTGTGTTTTTAAATACTATTGATACCTCAACTGGGCACTTAGACTGTACCTTTTTAGTCGTACCTCCTCTTCTACACTTGACTATATTCTGGTCTCTAATTCTATAAGGAAATATTTTTCCCCACTACAGATTAAATTCTATGTTTTTAGTGACCATGCGTGCGATCACTTTTTATCTCTTCCTTAAAAAAAGGGGAATGTCGTTTAAACCTCCCATAGTACCAGTGATTGGAAGGGTAAATGGGATCGTCCTGAAATGGGAGAAAGTTGACCCAGAGAAATTTTTGGTTACAATAGGTAGGAAGTGTGCCTTACAGATAAGGCTATGCCTAGATCCCTCAATCACTGATGGAATGGTCAATGCTTTTGAACTGATACTGAGGAAGTTAAGTTTAACCTTATGTGCTCCATACGTAATAGATCCCCTAAGACTTGTACTTGGTTTGATGAAGATTGCCGAACTGCACTTGGAAATCTACATGTGGCCCTTAAAGTAATACCACGTAACCAGCATCTGATTACATCTCTACGGCAGGTCTATAAGGAAGCCAGAAGGGTGAGGCAAAACGCTCTAAAAGAAGAATGGTGGGACAGCCTATATGAAGCTGTCCTAATAAAAAGTTCACAGGCATTTTGGTCTGTAATAAATGCACCTTTTAAAAGACGAATTAACTATATCTTTAGATAGTCATGTTCTTGAGGAGGATTGGGTCACACATTTTGAAGCTTTGTTTGGGGCCTTGGAGGAGGTATCTATTCAGCCTCCGCCTCCTGGCTCTGATAACGTAGGAATAGATGTTTGGTTTACAGTAGACGAAACTAAATACGCTCTCAGCCAATGTAAACGAGGGAAGGCACCAGGGCCGGACGGTGTTCCGATCGACCTTTTTTTAGACAATCAAGACCTTTGGGCTCGCTTCTAACTAATGTTTTTAACAATATTTCTCAAACTGGAGCACCCCAGTCGTGGAAAACGACTGTAATTGTCCCAATCTATAAAAGGGAGATAGGACATTGCCAATCAATTACAGGCCGATATCTTTGATAGGTTCCACAGCAAAAATTAATGGGACGGCTCTTTTAAATAGACTCGAGGTCTGGGCAATGGAGAAGAATATTATTATCCCTACTCAATATGGTTTTAGGAAAGGGAAAGGAACGGTGGATCAGTGCCTGAACTTGAACCTGATAATAGCAAAATATACGGCTGCAAAAAATGGCCACTTGTATCTTGCCTTCATGGATCTGTCCGCAGCCTTTGATCTGCGTGGCACAGCATAGGCTGTGGCAGATCATGGAGGCAATGGGAGTTGAGATCCAGATCATACGTATTATCCAGGATTTGTATAGTGGGGCCTCAGCCTCTGTTCGTTTTGGGAAAAATGGTGAGTGTACGAGACATTTTAAAATTGCAAGAGGTGTACGCCAGGGTGTGTCCTTGCCCCCTTTTTATTTTCATTGTATACCAATGCTGTTGAATCTGCCCTAATTGGTATTACTCCAGATGTCCCTTACATTAAGTCTATGCAGGTACCTCTACTCCTCTATGCGGATGACGCAGTGATCTTAGCTCGCACTGGTAATGCACTGCGCCGGATAGTAAGGAGTATATTAAATTTATGAACGATCTGGATATGAGAATTAATTTTTCCAAATCTTTGTGTTAGTGGCAGGTGCTAAACAGAGGAAACAGCCCAATATCCATATTGAAGGGGTAAAATGGAAGTGGTAGATTCTTTTAATTATTTGGGGATTGTGTTTAATGTACAATGTAATTGGAAGTCTATGATTGAAAATAGGTGTCTGCAGATGGAGAAGACTATTGGGGCCCTTAGTAAATTTGTAAAAAGATTGGATCGAAACCGATTGAAACTATAAAGAAAGTCTATCAGGCTAAAAGTGTATCTGTTGCAACATATGGAGCAGCAGTGTGGGGTGTTGTAGATTGCTCAAACTACAAATGATTGAGGATACCTTTGAAGAAATTAGTTTCTTACCCAAATCCTGTTCTAATTTTATTTGTCACACTGAATTAGATGTCCCTTATATCTGTGACAAAATCTCTATTTCACCTGTTTTATTGTGGCATTCGATTTGGCGTAAGGACACTCTTGCGCTGACTAGAGATATAATAAATGATGTCCAGAAGTTAGATGGGGCTAGTAGGATTAGATGGATATGTTATGTAGAATCCACACTTAAGGCAGTTGGGTTACATGAATTGTATACTAACCCTGTGTCATGTTGCTCTGTTTCAAAGAAAGAGTTAAAATACCAATTACTGTCTAGATTACAAGTAAGGAGGCAAAACGCTAATTTTAGCCTGACAACTGTTAGAACATTTTCTGCTGTTCCAAGTATTACGTCACTGGATTCTAATACAACTTATCTGTCTTTTGTCACTAACCAGCAACATAGATTCATATTAGTGAGATTTCGGTTAAATTATATCCCTTTGATGTTAGGATTTCCATCAAAAATGTATGCACTTTCTGAATTGCCTCTTTGCACATGTGATGATTTATCTATTCAGAATAATCTTCACTTTTTATTTTTTTGTAAATTTTATCAGGAACAAAGAAAAAGGTTTATTATCCCTCTTATACGCAAGATGAATTTTAGACAGTGTCGTGTGGCCCTTTTTACTTACAGCTATTGTCTGACCCTTTACATGTTTTTCACTGGCGTCCTTTTTCCTGTTAGCATTGAAGAAGAGAAGATTGACTTTTTAATCTGTTATTTGATATATTTACTCAAGGATGGACTTATGTATAAGATTATGAGATCAATTGGTTTTATATTACTGGGTTTGTTATGTAAAATTGTAAATATTTGACTGTGCTATAATGTAACTGTTTTTAGTATACTTTTTATGCCACCATTTTGGTAGGCGAAATAAAGTTATTTTGATGATGATGATGATTAGGGTTGCCAACTCATTATTTTGATGTCGCAGACGGTACAAAAATAAACAGTCACCTAAAGCCAAATTTTCAGCACTTATCTGTGCATACTTCGAACAGCAAATATAAATAGAAAGCACTTTTAATTGTGTTCTTGGGCTGCCTGAATGATTCACCACTGATAATTAAAGGGAAAAAAGACAGAAAAGTCACATTACAAATGAATACATACTTTTTTATTTATAAACCTATTTAGTGTCAAGACGAGGTCTTTGCAGGCTCTTTAAACAACACATGGCTGGCATTTTTCTTTTGGCAACCCCACTTTATATTCCGTTTCATGAAATGCATTGTCACACTAGTAAATGTAGAATACAAATGTAAGGAATAGGCAGAGTGTGGTCCCAGGGGTACTGGAACCAGAAAAAAAAACTGAGCCTTGGTAATCAGTTTACAAAGGTATGTAAATATGCAAATGGTCATTAAATACCTGTGACAAACTTGGGGGTGCCGGAGATAATACTCCAGACACTGCCCAGCCAAGCCCACAGCAGCACACTCACTGACCTCCGGCCCCACTGCACTCTGATCTCACTTCAAGGGCTTCAGAGTAAATAAAGACAGCCTGGAAATGCAGCAAATAAACATCACCGCACTTCCAGGCCATCTTCATTTACATGTACTTGCAGAGGCATTTGCCCCCCCTGGGAACCCATCCACGCCTCCCCAGGGGGGCGCGCCCCACAGTTTGAAGACCTCTGGCATACACCATACTCTCATCATATCTAAGTCTTGTTCTGGATTGCTACACTGCGGATAGCAAAGTGCTTAGTAAACTGTCCTGAGCCGCCTGCTAATAAGGCCATGAAGGAACACTCATAATGAGTTGGTGGACCCATCTTGATCTTAGAACCAGTGTTATCTGAAAGTGAATAGCTGAACTCGATGACGAGCAGGTGGCCAGAAAGAAAATGGTCCCATCTTACAAGACCCCAACACTATACCTACCAAGACCCGGCTAAAATGTATCCTACTAAACTGTAGGCCGGCCTAACGTCATGCAGCTGATATAGCTGACCTCATACTAACCAACGAACCTGACCTCACAATCTTAACGGAAACTTGGCTTAACGATTCATCCTCGCCCATCCTAGACATACTAGTCCCCCCTAACTATCACATCACAAGACTAGATAGAATTGATAGGCTTGGAGGTGGTATTGCCTGCATTCACCGGAACTACCTCTCTGTGAAACGTCTCATCTCCCCGGTCTTCTCCTCCTGTGAATACTTATGTCTAGAAATCTCTAATAATAACAACCCAATATGCTCACTCCACTCATTTTACCATCCACCAGGAAACAGCCTTACCTTTATTGAACACATAATGGATATCCTAGCCACAAACGCCGGACACCAGAACACACAGATATTCCTAGCGGACTTCAACCTCCATTGGAATGACCCTGAGGTCAATAGCCTCAAAGCTTTCTTGACTGACCTTAACCTATCCCAAATTTGTGACAGCCCCACACATGAAAAAGGCTCAACCCTAGATCTAGTAATCTCCAAAGCGGACGCCACCCAACTGGAATCGATCCTCCCATGTGATTGGTCTGACCATCACATCATCACTTCCATATCAATGAACCAGTTAAACTACTCTATGTCCAACCTAAGAGAACAAAAATCTGGAAGAGAAACCTAAAAAACGTCAATCCTATCTCACTTGCAACCGCTAGCCCTATCCTAACGCCCCCACCTAACAGTTTACATGACGTCCACGATCTGACTAATCACTACTTCCAATCTATGAACATGTTATTAGACAATTTAGCTCCACTACAATTGAAAAGTATCTCCATTAAAGACTCAAACCCATGGTATGACGGTAGGTTAAAATGAAGACAGAAGAGCACTAAGAACAATTGAACGTCAATGGAGAGCAGCACCTTCCTCTATTCACCCTCAAATTACTCAGAAGCACGAGAAACGCCTATTACAGAAAAATCAGACGCTCAAAAATCGACTTCATTAGCAATCAACTGGACCAATCCAAGAATCGCCCCAAAAGACTTTTTGAAATAATCAAAGCGCAATCCAAGGGTGTCTCCCACTCACCTCAAGTTAATTCAGAAACACTCCCCAATTGCGAGTCATTCACGTCCTATTTCACAACTAAAACTGAAAACATAAAGACAGACCTACTGAATGACTTGTCAGCCCTCACCAACCCTCACATGATCGCCTCAAGGACCCCCCTCAGGAACCCGCTTAGTTGTTCTGCAAAGCTCGACCTCAAAAACAACGCAGACTGGTCCTCATTCAACCTCTACAGCAAAGAAACTATTCTAAAATCGCTCACAGCCTTAAATCCCTCCAATCACTTCGCTGACCCACTCCCAGCATCCCTCCTAAAAGACTTCCTACCGACCTTAGTGCCCCTATGGACCAGGATTATAAACACCTCTCTGCTACAAGGAACCATCCCTGACATCCTCAAAGCTGGTCAGGTTTCCCCCATATTAAAGAAACCATCGGCTAACCCAGCAGACCTAAATAACTATCGCCCTATATCCAACATCCCCACACTGGCCAAATTATTAGAAAAATGTGTTCACACGCAACATACCTACCACATTGATCACTTCAACCTGCTCGATAAATTCCAATCTGGCTTTCGATCAGGGCACAGTACCGAATCTACCATGACCCACATAATGGACGACACATTAAAAATACTGGACCAAAACAAAGCCTGTTTACTAATCCTGCTAGACCTATCCTCCGCCTTTGACACCGTCAAACACGACAATCTATTAGACCTCCTGAAACACAGAATGGGACTATCGGGAACGGTTCTCAACTGGTTCACCTCCTTCCTTCGAAACAGAACACAAAGATTCACGGCCAACCAATCTTTATCCAAACCCACTCCAGTCACTTTAGGAGTACCCCAAGGATCTTCCCTCTCCCCGACACTCTTCAACTTGTTTATGGAACCACTCACTGAGCTTCTCAACTCATCAAAGGTCCAATACCACATGTATGCAGACGACGCACAACTCTACATTAAGGTACACTCACTGGAAGACATCAAGTCCCTCAACTCAACGCTCCATAAAACGCAGACCTGGCTGGCAAATAACCACTTAAAATTAAACACCCTAAAAACAGAATTCCTCCTAATAGCGCCCCCCAGCCAAACAACCACCATCATGGAATGAATGAAGCACTTAATAGCACTAGACGGCAAACCGCTCATGATCGATTCTGCCTAATCACTAGGCATAACTTCTGGATAATAAGCTAAATATGCAGAAGCACATCAGCGCAGCAACTCAAAGGAAGCAAACTTTCAAATGAACACCTTAAGAAAATTGAAACCCTTCATACCCGCTAATGACTTTAAACAGGCAGTCCAATCGCTAGTAATCCCCAGAGTGGAATATGGGAGTGTCGCTCTCTGCGACCTTCCCAGATCAACGACAGGCCCACTAAGAGCATCAATCAACGCAGCCATTGCATCACAAAACACCACGATACCTTGCAGAGAAATTAATACCATCGGGTGGTATCAGAACCAACAGGAGTTCTTATAACCTTCTACTGAAGCCACAACGATTTACCAAGAAGAAAACTTATAACCGCTCCTTCTCAGGAATGGCCCCTAGGATTTGGAATGCCTTACCCCAAAAACAAGACAGAACCCTCACGCGGCATCCTTTAAAAAATGAAATGAAATTGATTCTCTGGCCAAATTCACTTGAACTATTAGTTGCAGACTTGTAGATATTTGCTATGCTGGAACAGTTACCATTGTTTGGACTAATATAACCAACATTATTTTTTATGTATATGTCTATTTCCTCTATTGCCTTATTTGTTGTAAAGCGCTCTGATACCCATAGAGATCTTGTCCACGCTATATAAAACTTTTCAAATAAAAATAAAATAAATAAATAAATAGAGAAATAGATTCAATGAGGGGCACAGAGAAATTCATATCTCCGCTGAAACCAAGTGGTTAAGGAAAGTACAAACTGTAGAAAACTTCCTGTCCTTCCCTTTTCCCCTTTAATCACTGTTTTAAGAATTCTGGATTCTGTTTATATCTCCTTGTTCAGGTGGGTATGTGGTGATGAGTCCATGAGAGTGATGTCCTACTATATAAAGTTTAGTGGTTCTTTCTAACATTTTTAACAAGTAGGAGATCGCTAATCCCTGGCAGTTCAACTTGTCCGTGTGATTCTGCATTCGAACCATTCACCCTATTTGACTGTTTACCCCCTTGTGCCACCACAGAATTTATTGATCAGGCTTCTCCAACAAGTAGCCCTTGAATTACTGGTAGCTGTCCAGCTTTCTATAAGTAGCTCTCCTGTGTGAAGCTCAGACTACTAAATAAGAAGCTTTTGTTGGTTCAATTAATGTATGTATACCAAAATTGCAAAGAGTACATTTGAGATGAAAATGCATGCATTCCCAAAACTTATAAGCTGATGTTCAGAGAAAAATGGTTAAATTTCAAAAATATATTTAAAGCTGATATTTGAGTTATAAATCATGCGGCAATGGGGAGATTAATTATCAATATTCTGACTTTGGTGCCAAGGACGCTGCAGCTATGGCTGTTGTGTATTGCCCATGTAGAGGTGTTCCTCTATAACATTACTATTACAACATTAATATTATGAGTACCTCAAGGTGATTTTCATTCAACATAAGAAGCACCTATCACAGAAAAGGTTGGAGGCTCTTGCTATAGACTCTGTAGGGACTATTCAGAAGGCAAACTTACAGATGAGAAAAGCTAAATGTGTAACTTTACTTGGACACTTTGTAGTATATTTACGACTTGGGTTATTGAACATCACCACGTGTAAATTTACTGCAAACTGTAGACTTACGTGTTTCCCATCCCGCAGTTTACTAGTGGTAACTTTACAATCGTATTTTCTGTTCTGCACACTCAGAGAGGAGATGTCCTCACGCTTTTCAGGAACTCCGCGCTCAGGGCAGAGACCTGTGCAACCAGGACAGAGACATCCACATCAAAGGAAATAGGATAATTATATGCACCTGAAACCAGTCCTATCCACCTGACCCTCATTCCCTTCCAACAGCATAAATACTACACACACCAAAGGTTCTGCATTTTTTTCTCTTCAGTTTTGAGATCCTGCAGTCAACACATTCTACCTGAAGGATGCAGATAACACTTCGGAAGAGGAAGAGAAATTTCACTGATGAGGAGAAGGCCATGTAGTTAAATTTGTTGCAAAATACTGCAAACAGTGGCATGGGCTGTTTCCATTCACCAAAAGTGGAACCCAGCAGGCAACTTTATGGCAGGAAGTGACAAACTCTGTCAATGCATTGGTGGAGGAGGCCTGCACCGTGTAGGAAATTAAAAAGATGTAGGAAGATGAGAGGAGAAGGGTGGATTTCTCCACGATTCAGCTGGCTGAAGTTCTTCCTGGAGGGCCAATTGTATCCCGTCTCCATCTCACCCCCTCGAGGAGTCTGTCCTCTTCACAATGCAACCCCACCTACTATATGTGTTGCCTCTTTTTGACAACACTGATGTGGTGCCAGGTAAAATTCTAACCCCTTCCCCTCTCTCAAATCACAAAAAAAAAACTACAGCCACTCACACTTATACTCCCTTTACTCATACCTACCATGTTAGGCATGCATCATATAAACACTTCCCAATCACACCCTCTAACACAAGATCTATAGATTCCTACATATTGGTTAATTACATGTTTACACTCTTTTCATACAGCAATTGTTTTGCGTAGATTGGTTGCTTCAGCTGGGGCAGCAGTCATTGCACCTGCACGAGAGCACTGCACACGGGAGGTCTCACAATGCAACCCACCTACACACACATGTATGTTCTTATGCTAATAATCTGACTAATACACTATGGAGGATTTCTGTCAGTTGTTTTGATAAATCCTAACACTATATTTGACAATGTATTTTGAAATGGCTTTTAATTTTATTCAAATGTAACCTTGACATTTATACTGTTACACTATTATATACTTAGATTAAACTTTTTAAAACCCTACTTTGTGGTTCCATCCACCACCTGCCACAACATCGACGTCTGCTCCTGGCAATCCACCAAAACCCAGACTGGCTCCACACAGCAGACAGAAGGTAGAGACTGCTAAGTTAAAAAGTCTTCTCTTTTGCTTTAACCTCTTTAGTCATTACTGACCTGGTTGCAGTATGCCTTTGTCACACATCCCACCATCCTCATTATGTAATCATATTGTTTTAGATATTATATATTGTTTTGAAAAATTGCTCTTAGGCTTCTTAATGTAAGGGTAGCACTACAGGTTTAGCTGCACGGCCTTGGCTTAATTTACTTGAGAGCAATCTTTGTGGGTCTCCCAAAACAAGTATTCAAACCATGTAATTAATCTCTTCTTATTTAGTTTGCGATGCCTTATTCCTCTATGTATGTTTCTCTCTCCGGTCTATTTCTGTCATACAACAGCCCCTGGGGTCCACCTTGAGAACATCAACCCCAATGACATCAGGGTACATCCTGGCACCTGCTATTGGGTCCTCTACCATCCGTTGGTCAGGTAAGTCTCAAAACCTATGATCCTAACTTTTGCCTCCCATTATTATTCCTTTCCAACATAAATTATCTCTATTTTGTAACTATATCAAATGTTATAATTCTTTTCAATAGTAATGTTTGTTCCACTTTCATGTATGCATCTCTCATGTGACAGCATTTGTGGTCATGATGACTTTTCTAGATTGACACTATCTGTTGAATATAAGTCTTATCTCTATAGCTGCTGACCGCCCTGGAGATACTTTTGAAACATAGAATAGAAGGACACAAGTTCAGCAGCTGATCTCATGAAGACTCTTCAAAAATTGAATCTCTGTGGTGTACCCATCGATCAACCCTTAATTTCATATATTTATTTATGCTCACTCGGTATTTACTTGTGTTGAAATGTAAACACAAAACTGTATTTTATGAACTTCAACTGTTGAAATCTTCTTCTTCTAGTTACTAGGGACATTGTGCCAGATGATGAAGCTCACCATCTACAAGCAGAGAATGGTGTGAAATCCAAGGAGAGAATTCAATCCTCTTCCAAGCAACAATGTTAGCGGCCAGCACTGCTCGACAAAGGGAGGAGCAGGAGCTGATGGACAAGGCAGAGGAGGAAATTGTTGCCCTCCACACAGAACATCTTGAAAAAGGATGCTTCACAGCTGGACAGCAGTGTTCTTCCTAAATCGCTTCTGAGGATTGCCAGTCCCCATCCATTAGCTAGGCAGCCATAGATAATTGTTCCTTCTATGCATTTCTCATGTCCACACAGTTCTCAACTAACAGCTACCTCTGTACAATCTCCTAAACATTGCTCTCTTAAAGCTCCGGTCTTCTCACAATCGTCTGAGCAAGGATGTTCATGCAATGAGGGCAACTCTCCATGAGATAGCTGCCTTCATTAAAAGATTGCCTCAGTTGATTGACAGACAGACTAGTGCCATTGATAACTTGAACATTGTTATAAAAAAATGACAACTATGCACTAAGAGCATTTTCAAACTTTTATAGGAGAGAGTGAAAGGCAACATCCCTTGGCCATGAAGATGATAGAGGTAGTTAGCAAAAAATGCCAATGTCAATCTTCACGACCAAGACATGCAAGGTATTCCTTAGAGGCACTTCAAAGTAGGAGGGATACACCAGCTGCTACCCTCATACCTCTGCCACACCTACCAGCACCACCGCAACCTCCAAGACCACTAAATCAACTAACCAACAACTCAACCACCCACAACAGAAGCACAGTCACAATCGATCTCACCACCAGCATTGCATAAGTATAGTAGTAGGAAAAACACTCCCAAAATAACGTTTCCCGTGTGCAAAATAGCAAATCTATGACTAACACAGCACTATAACCATTTTTGATTATTAACATTATGTACAATTATTTTGATAGCAAATCCGTGTTTAACTTTCACCTGTGTCACATGTTTGATGCTGCATTTGCGACACGGGAAAGAGTTATGTATGTGCTCAAATTGTAATACATTAAAAAATATTCTGATATAGAAAACATCTTCTAATTACCTAAACATTTCTTTTGTTTGACATACAATGCATTATTCTGAAAAAACAGCAAGAAAGACATTAATGTTTTAATTTTTTTAAAAAGCAGTGTTTATGTGTGTGTTCAAAAATCATTTTTTAGCAAACATTGCTTTATTTTGTGGAAAAGACAAAATGTGTCCTCAGGAGGGCCAAAATTATATAAAATGGAGTCTTAAAGCACGGAGAAAATGCTAACATGGAGGAGGGGTATGATAGTAATAAAAGCACACCCAGAAACATCAAAGGAAGCAGCCTACATACAAAAGGGAAAAAGCCAGGCCAATAGACCATAAAGAGTTTTAAAACAGGAATCATCTGGAACATATTATAATAAAGTCATTCCCTCAATCCAGAGGGGATGTCCGAATCATCTTCATGGCTTGGGGGCAAAAGTCCCTGTCCATCCTAGCTCTCTGTCTCACAACAACAGTGAAGCCCTAATCAGACACCAATGTAATATGGCTGGCTGTGGCAGCACCGTACACCCTCAGTAAGAAGAAATCACTAGGGTAGAGGGGAAACAGATATCATAGGCAAACTGAGAAACTGGACAACAGGAGGTGGGCAAATTGGGCAGGTCGATGTGACATAAGTTCTGCTATTAAGGAAGACTTGAAGCCCATAAAGTTCAGAGCTGTTCTGTAACTATCCCTCAGAGTATCTAGACCTCTCCAACAGGCTATCCAGAGATGTCGCTCCCTAAACCTCTCTGATTTGTCTCAGACCACCTTGAGCGCAGCCAAGTAGTTATATCCTGTGGGAAAGGAGTGGGCTGCACAATTAGGCATTGAAGTGTCAGGCTGAAGTGTCCATCAGCTGTTAGAGTCTTCATGTCTGGCTCCCAGTCGATGATCTTCTTTCATGCCCCCAGTCCTGCTGGGTGCAGACACCCACTGCATTGTAACACATTGTGACGTCCTGCTAGATTTGGTTCCACACTGCATTACACAGCAGGGTCTCTGGTCCCCCATAAAGCTGAGGGTTCTTTCCTATGACTCCCTCACTAATTATTTAATGCAGCGTAAGTGAATGGGGAGGGCCTTCTCATCAAGTCCCTCAGTCGTATATGGGAGTAAGATTATTACAAGGAGCGGTAGGATGGAAGATGAATGTCTAGTGAAGACAGAAAGGCTCAGAATGACCACAAAATGGCTGGCTTCCTCTTCCTGCATGTCATTTCCTGTTTGTGGTGGTAATATAAGATCTTTGTCCCTACTGCAGACTCTCAGCTCCACATGCGGGATGGAGAACCCATAGTCCATGTGGTGAATCCACATGCAGGAGGAGCATCCACATGCACTACGCAGTCTTCCGATTGCAGAGAAGATACCATGACATACAGGAGGGAGACATCAATATGTAGCAATAACACTAAAAATGGACAGAATAAAAAAAAAATAGCAGGGATTATTTATATATCTTATGTATGTGTGTTAAGTAAGGATTTTAGTATTTTTGCCTAAAACATGAGTGTACTATGTGAGATATTGGGCTTACTTATTGGTAAAGATATGTTTGAATGTTATTGAAAATGAAGAGACAACTTATTTTTCACTGAAGCATAGTATGTTAGTTGATGACATTGTGTAAAAAAATAGAGTTGTATCTATATACAGACAGTGTGGTAGTAGTCCACCATTCATCAGAGAAAAGATACTCCCCACCAACATAAATGCAGGAACCGAACTAGCATCTCAAGAAAATCATGAGGTAACTAGTCGATCTCACACTTGAAGCCCCTAAAGATCCTGACCTCTATTCTGTACCCCACCTTTGGTACCTGGATATGGACATAGCTCAAGGTCAAGATCTATAAGGAAATCCCGGCGCATGGTGATGTTGGGTAACACACAAAAGGCTTCAATAATTTTGTACACAACGTCTGGGGAGTAACCCAGCTCCCTCGCCCTCCTGACCCTAAAAGTGTTTTCAAGAATTACTTGTGTATGTTTGTGTGCTGTATTGTACCTCTTTTAAAGTAACGTGCTTGGCTGCCTGTAGGGTGGGAGGAAATGCACCTGCAATAAAGACATTTGAAATGTTTACAAAGGAGCCTCTATTGTAAATGCAACACATTGTGCCCACAAACAAGAGGTGAATGTCAGGGTAATGGGAGTGCATTTTGTTGTAGTGATGATTGAGTATTTTAGAGATGAAACCCCCAGATGCACATTTTGCCCCCCCCGATGCACATTTTGCCCCAGTGTAAGGGACTGTTACTTGCTTCCAGGAAAGGCAGCATGCACATCAGTGAATCAGCCCCTGCCATCGCAGACAGCTTGCATGTTAATGGAGTGCCTGTGGTGTCTGATGCAGAAAAGGTGTGTGGTGTGTTCAGGTAGCTGTAGTGCCCGTGGGTGCAGTCAATGGCACCTACCATACAGAGGGAAGAGGGCAAAGGCATGGAATTCTCTTGCCACCCTTTGCCTTTCTACCAGTGACTGCTGCACTGTGGTAAACTGTTGCACTCTTCTGTTGATGCATCTCAGAACCTGATGCAAGCATCGAGACTGGCTTGTCTTTGAGATGCCAGTGTTGTCAGAAGTGATTATCTGTAAAGATTCTTTAGCCATGAAATGAAATGCAGCCAGTATTCAACATAAGCAGGGATTGCCTGGTAGTGGGCTGTAGGTGAATTAAGCTACTGCTCCCAGACTGCAACTATGTCAAGGATCACATCAGGTGCGAAGTAGTATCTGGAAATGACAGCTTCAATGGACACCCCAAATATGTTGATCTTTTGACTGCAAAGCCTATTCCTCCTCCTCAAATAATTACTTCTCAAAATGAAGAAGAAAGAAGCAAACATGTTCACCATCATAGTGAAGGCAGAAAAAGTTGTTTGGTGTGATTTAATTGGTCAGCCTGTCTGTGATTGGTTGACTGTAGATGGGTGATGGAGCTGAGAACAGTCTCTCCTTTCATCATTAGGTGTGACACAAGAACAATAACTCTTTTCATCATCAGTTGTGTTGTATAGTTCGATAGCATTTGCTGTTAAGGAAAAAATAAAAAAATTAAATAAGAAACTAATTACCATTGTTCTAACATTAAACTGGATTTGCTGGTATGAAAAAAAGTTTAAAAATATTTTTCACTTGATCCAAAATTATACAGAAATTGCTTTAAAAAATATTGGATGATACAAAGCAAATGAAAAAATTTGAACTTTACACAAAATTTAATAAAATGTTTCACTTATTTGGATATTCCAAGCAAAATGTTTTTTTATTTTCCTATAGATTTCTATAGTTAATTGTTGTCTCCATTATTTTCTGTGGGAGAGTGTTGTGGTACCAAAGGCTGTAGTAACCTAAAATGTGCAGTTTGTGAATAGAAATGGGCTGATTCTTTTGTGGAGGGGACTTTGTTCCTCCTTTAACTGCCCCATAAGCCTCCCTAATCCCCTACCATTTAGGGCCCGATTCCGATCCCGCTCGGAAACCTTCCCGACCGACACGAACCGGGAATGACTTCCGACCGACACGTACGCGCGCTGTCCGACCGACGTAGTACGATCCAACGCGTGTCAAATACAAACGACTCGCACGGAGCACAATACGGATGACCTACACAGGCGGGAATCAATCCGTCCGAGCAAAATCTCCGGAAAAGAGCCCGACGCGACCGACTCGTACGCATACGCTGCAACATAGCGTAGCGTGAATGGGACAGACTCGGACTGCCCCGCAAATACATGAAAAAGCATCCGTTGCGGTCAACGGAACGTTTCCGTCATGCTCAACAAAATACAACAGAAACAGACAGAAAATGTTCAAACAAGCATTGTCAAAGGCACAAAAAAAAAAGAAGACACACCCACAACTCCTCCTATATAAAGGGCCAAAATCCTTACCATGATCCTTTGCAAATTCAACAGACTTCCCAGCAGATACCACCACTACACTGCACTGATACATACACTCAAAACCAACCCACCACACAACCTGTACACCATCAGCACCTGTCAAATATCACACTCATAAACACACACCTTTACTCATAGTCACTCACCCTCACCTTCACAATCACCCACACATCCATCTCCACCACCACACATCACCATGCCCCCAAAGAAGAATCCAAAGTTCACAGACAGTGAGTTGGAAGTCATGGTAGATGAAATTCTCAGAGTAGAGCCACATTTATTTGGCACCTTCGTCCAACAGACCCCCCTGTCCCAGAAAACCAAGATGTGGGAGAGGATTGTCAACAAGGTGAACGCTCAAGCACTTTGCCTGCGCACAACGGACGATATCAAGAACAGGTACTATGATGTGCGAAGGAGGGTCAAGAAGCTCATCAACAAAGAGCACGAACTGAGTCAGCGGACTGGCAGTGGCCCTCCTGCAACACCTGTGCACTTCACTACCTGGGAGGAGAAGGTGCGGGCCATCCTTCCACCGGAGGGCGTACATGGAATATCAGGAGTACCAGAGCCTGGTGAGTACAGACTCAAATAGCCAATATTGATAGCAGATACACACCCACAGACATCACTGTCAAGGACACAGCGATACAAATCATTGTCAGCAAAGCCATAACAACATTAAGCAAATGAGCCTGTGACGTGTATGCCAGTTAGACAAACAAAATACCTGCAATCTCAGAGTAATATGTAACTATTTCATGATATGTAACAACTTACTAAAAAACACCTCAAGGCTTTGGGCTCAAAACAGCAACCACCACTGTCAGCCATCTTGCCAGCACTGTTTCACTCACTCATAGGGAAGCTGAGTCACAGGAAGAAAGGTTGGGATGGCTGGGAAGGTGGGTGTAGCTGAAAGCATGATGGGAGTCGTAGTCACAGCCAACAGTCCTCCTCCCACTTGGCCCAACAATCCCACCTTGAACCATGCTCATCTCACAGGGAGTGGAAAAGTACTGGCAAGATGGCTGACTCTGGGCTCTGGTGTGTGAAGCACAAGGCCCTGTTGGGAGTTGTGCTCAAACAAACACCAGGCCCCACTGTCAGACATCTTGAACATAACGTTTGAATCACTGTCATAGAAGCATGGTTCATGGTGGCCTATTTGGTCTGGGGGGAGGAGAAGTGCTAGCTCTGACTACATCTACCAGCAGGCCCTGTCACACACACACCCCTCCCACCAACACCAAACAACACACCTGGGACTATGCTCTCCTTGAGAGTCAAGGAAAATCTACTCCCAAGATGCCTCACACTGGGCTCTGGTGTGGGGAGCACAAGTCCATGCTGGGATATGTGTTCACAAATAGATGTTTACTAACAACATACCTGCAATGTAACTGGAAAGCTCACCATTCACAAAAAAATATTAACTTAGCACCAACCCACAGCAAGGCAATGTGATCCAAACACCAGTCACATGCAGCAGCCATCTTGTTTGCACACTTTCACTACCAGGAAAGCAGAGTCACAGGAAGGAAGGTTGGGATGGCTGGGAAGGTGGGTGTAGCTGAAAGCATGATGGGAGTTGTAGTCACAGCCAACAGTCCTCCTCCCACATGGCCCAACTAGCCCACCTTGAACCCTGCTCATCTCATAGGGAGTGAAAAAGTACTGGCAAGATGGCTGACTCTGGGCTCTGGTGTGTGAAGCACAAGGCCCTATTGGGAGTTGTGCTCAAACAAACACCAGGCCCCACTGTCAGACATCTTGAACGTAAAGTTTGACTCACTTTCATGGAAGCATGGTTCATGGTGGCCTATTTGGTCTGGGGTGAGGAGGAGTGCTAGCTCTGACTACATCTACCAGCAGGCCCTGTCACACACACACCCCTCCCACCAACACCAAACAACACACCTGGGACTATGATCTCCATGAGAGTTAAGGAAATTCTTCTCCCAAGATGCCTCACACTGGGCTCTGATGTGGGGAGCACAAGGCCCTGTTGGGAATTGTGCACAAACAAACACCAGGCCACCAATGTCAGCCATCTGGCCATCGCTGTTTCACTCACTCACAGGGAAGCTGAGTCAAAAGGAAGGAAGGTTGGGATGGCTGGGAAGGTGGGTGTTGCTGAAAGCATAATGGGAGTTGTAGTCACAGCCAACAGTCCTCCTTCCACATGGCCCAACAATCCCACCTTGAACCATGCTCATCTCACAGGGAGTGGAAAAGTACTGGCAAGATGGCTGACTCTGGGCTCTGGTGTGTGAAGCACAAGGCCCTGTTGGGAGTTGTGCTCAAACAAACACCAGGCCCCACTGTCAGACATCTTGAACATAAAGTTTGACTCACTGTCATGGAAGCATGGTTCATGGTGGCCTATTTGGTCTGGCGGGAGGAGGAGTGCTAGCTCTGATTACATCTACCAGCAGGCCCTGTCACACACACACCCCTCCAACCAACATCAAACAACACACCTGGGACTATGCTCTCCATGAGAGTTAAGGAAATTCTTCTCCCAAGATACCTCACACTGGGCTCTGGTGGAAATTGTGAACAAACAAACACCAGGCCACCAATGTCAGACATCTTGCCATCTCTGTTTCACTCACTCACAGGGAAGCTGAGTCAAAAGGAAGGAAGGTTGGGTTCGCTGGGAAGGTGGGTGTAGCTGAAAGCATGATGGGAGTTGTAGTCACAGCCAACAGTCCTCCTCCCACATGGCCCAACAAGCCCACCTTGAACCATGCCCATTTCACAGGGAGTGGCAATGTACCGGCATGATGGCTGACACATGGGCCTTAGGTATGAGTTGGCTACAAGTCACAACTAGGCCCTGGCCCTCTCACACCAGTTCCCACTCTCAGCCATCTTCACTGTACATTTCCACTCACTGTCTGGGGATGCATTGTCCCAGGTGTGCTCCCTGGCCTGGCTGGGAAGGTGTGTGGAGTACAGGACATGGTGTGAGTTGTAGTCATAGCACACATCACTACCCACACACAAAGCAACATGTCCATCAGTGACAATGGATACCTGACAGTGAATGGAAGGGCCACAAAAAGATGACTGACACTGTTGCATGGTGTCATGTACACAAAGCACTGTTGGGATTTGCATTCAACTCCTACATCATGCATAAGGCTCCCTGTTTTCCGTTTTTACTGATTTTTACTGATAAATACAGACAGAAAACCATTTATTTTCTTGTCTGTATTTATTTTTAAATGTGGATAAAAACAGAAATTGGGTGCTTTTGAGTGATTCTAAATACACTTTGCCATGACTGCCAGGCCAATAACTGTGTGGATTGGTAGGTAAGGGGGTTAAAAAAAAAGTAATTTTAGCAAAGAGGCTTAAACAGCAGTAGATATGCACAAGGCTGATACTGAAATGTGCATATTTTCATATCAGTGCATTAATTTATCTTCTGTGGGTGTTCATATCACAGAAACATGGCAGACATTGAAGCATGACTGCATATTTATTGGTTAAATAAATGTGGAAATATACCAGTTTCAGCTTTATTTTTTTCACAAAACCCATAATAAATATGGATAAATACAGATAAAGTTGACAAAAAATAAATATGGATAAATACAGACGGAAATTTGAAAAAAATAAATACCATAAAACCGGGAGCCCTAATCATGCAGCATTGTCAGCATCCTTGCCACTACACTCCCCTCACTGTCATTGATACTTTGTCCATGAAGAGTAAGCTGGACAGGGTGGGAGGAGGGGTACAACTTCCAGCAGCATAACCCAAGCACACAAACCTCTGTACCCCACAGCTCTGAGCCTGAAAAAGCAGGAAAGCAGCACTGGTTAACTCATCTGTCCATAGAGTTCAAGGACAATATACATGATGTGATCAGGCACAAAGCCAAGCAGTCAAACCATTTGCTACTGACAGCTATTCACATGTGGCAATGAGATAAGAACTAGCAATACATTCATCAAAATACCTTAAACCAAACGCCACATACATTCCGGACTGTGAGTGTGTAGGTAGCCACACCAATTTGACTGAAAATTACATGCACAAACGCCAGCACCCATGCACAAATCTTGAAACATATCGTAAGAGGAAGAGTACGTATATCATTGGAAAAGCACAGATGTGGGAAATACCAACACACCTGTGTCATGCACAGGGTGTCGCTCGCCAGTCAATGCCTATGTACAGTCAAATGATCAAAACATGCCCATTTATGCACAGAGCTGGACATGCTCAGCAAAACACTTCTTGTTAAAATCACAATGTTCGCAGAAAACATAGGCCTGGCTCTGGGACTATACAGGACTAATCAATGCACCAACACTCATCATAATGTACAATAGCAAATGTAATGTGTATGATACGATGAACTGTGCAAAAACACAACAAACATTGTTTCTCTCATCTTCCCACAGGGCCTGCTGGGGACACTGCAGGAACAGAACAGCAATCCCAGTCCCAGACTCTGGATGACCCTGAGCTCTCCGGTGTGGATGTCTCTCAGCCCTCAACGGATGACGATGAACTACCTGGCCCCTCCGGTGTGGCTCAACATGAGGCACCAGCAGCTCAAACAACAGCACCTCCTGTGACCACTCCCGCAACATCTGTCAACCCCCAGATGACCTCTACCAACACAGACACACCAAGGCAAGAAAACACCGAGAGCACAGCAACACAGGGCACTCTGGAGTTGGTGGACAACAACACCAGTGTCAACGATGAAGGAGGCTCTGTGTTGTCTTTGCCTGCAACAACAGGTCCTGCTCGTGTGGGTAGGGGTGGTGGGAGGGGCAGTAGGGAGAGGTCCCGTGAGGCAGCTGGTGCTGATGACCAAGCAGACCCACAGTTGGCATGCATTCTATATGCATATTGAGAATGCACCGGAGACTTTGGCCAGGTAGTTGAGATCCTCAAGGACATGTAACAGCAGCAGGCTGCCCATTATGCTAAAATGGACTCACACATGTCCAGAATGGACTCACACATGTCCAGAATGGAGTCCAAAATGGATAAAATTGATGACCAGACTGCGGTGCACAGGGACATACTTACCTGCCTCCGCCGGATTGCTGACAACATGACCCCACCTCCCTGTGTGCCCACCACATCTGTTGCTACTACATCTGCAACTGCCACAGGGAGGGATGAGGACTCTGGCGGAGAGTCCCCTGAACCACGGCAGCCTGCACTTGAGGGTCCCCCAGAAAAACGTAAGAGGGGTCGCCTGAAGAAGGACAAATGAGAGACAGATAGCTATGCATCCCCCCAGGAAGTGACAACCTGCTCCTGATATCCTCCATTGTGTGCGAAGCGTTCACTTTGTTGACTGTCACTGAACTCCCCACATGGGATGGAGGGTCTAAGTTGGATTAATGACTCAAATGACTGTGGACTTTGCTCTGAAAATTTCCCCTACTACCACCAACAACTCCTCTGTGAACTTTGGATTTAAAAAATTGGTACAGCACTATCACTTTCTTGTTAAATTTCACACATGCACTGCAATAAATCTTTATTCACACAATACGTGCTTCTGTTGTGAATGAAACACTGTTTGTAATATAGAGATGATGTCCTATAAAAAAATGCTTTGGCTGGAAAACAAGTATGGCTATTTACCTACTGTTTTTTGAGTAAATGTAACATGACACTTATAAGAGATACACACACCAAGGTCAACACAACACAAATAGTACATGGCATACATCCTCATTGCTTCCACTGTTGTAAACTGAAACCACATTTCAATGCACAAACACTAATCATTGTTAGACAAACTGAACATCAGGGCACATATACATTCGCGAGCTGTACTGATGCGCCACTGCCGCACACATGGGAAGTCTGTATACTGGGCCTATATGCCAGATCTAAAAAGAATAAAGTTACCTCCAGATTTAGAGACCTGGGAATGATAGTGGCGACGCGCCTAATCACAAAGAGGTGGAAATGCAATGCCCCCCCAGTAATAGTAAGCTGGGAAAAATCACTCACGGTGTGGGCTCAGGCAGAAAGTACAACACTACACAGGGAGGAAACCACGGGACTACGCAAGTACCCGATAGCGCAACACTGGGACACCATCTTTACAGCATTCACACAAGGGTGCAGTAACGACAACAGCGCCCCCTGCAGGAAGCTAACGCAGGCAACGGAGCCCCGAGCATGTAGACACATGTCACCTAATACCTTAGCTGTGACCCATGACGAAGCACACGTATATGTCCTCAATTCACCGCCGCATACACACCCAGGATATCATCTGCTCACCCAGCGAACCCGGCCCCCAACTGTGTGCACGAGCCGGCGTGCCACCCTGATGAGCTACCAGACTACGCATGTACAAGGCGCACACACCTAGGCCCAGCCGCGATACGTTCTTGATGGCAGTTTTAGAAAGTTATTAGTTTAGTGGATTAAAAATATATATATCTTGTTAGCATACCCCGCAGACTTCCTGGTTGTATACAGAGGTGACCATGTATGCATAGCCTTCATGTGATATACAACTGTGCATTACACGTGACAATTGAACGCAGCCGTGCTTGGTGCGATTGTGTGCCTCACAGGCGCTATTCTTTGTAAACAAAGGAATGAAGTGACACAGAGCAAGACAGACATGGTGTACAATTGTTCACTTTAATACCACGAATACAGAAACATATATGTACGTGTCCTGTAGATGTAATTGTATTATGAACCCCAGCTGCATGTACTCTTTCGCAATGTATGTCCATATGTGTATCAATACAGTTTTGAATGACCTCTGTATGTTGAAAATTTTATAAAATGCAATAAAGATATGTAAACAAAAAAAAATCAGGGTACATATACAGTATGTAAATGAATGTCGGATGTGTGTATACAGACGAGGCACACCTCAATGTGGAGCACAGGTTTATTACACAGGCACAACATGTTGCCTCCGCAACAAATACAATCAAATCACACTGTGACAATAAGCACAAATTAAATAAGATGTTTGAAAAATGTCAGAATTGAGTGTGTGGCACAGATTCCTGATCCCAAGAAAAGTTGCACACTGTAACTGCATTGTGTGTCTGGGAGGTCACATGACTCCATACAACAGCCAAAGAACCCTGTGAAGGAGAGACATAGTACAGTCTTGAAATACAAAAGTTTATACATACATCTCTGTCACGACGTACCTGGAAGTCCCATGACGGGCGAGGAGGATGACGATCTATTTCCCTCTTACATATCTCCTCTTCTCTATTTCCAGTCCCCACCCGACACCAGTACGCAAGACCAACACTGCCCCTTTAACGATGAGTACTTCCTGGATGCCCGGGCAACCCATGTGACCTGGACACGAGACCCAATCAGGAGCCCTGCAGAGACCGCGACCGCTTTGATAGGCAGCCTGTCCCTCAATGACGTTGGCAACAATTGGAGACCGAAGAAGGACTCCGAGTACGACGCCCAAGAGAGCTGCAGGAGTGAGTTGTCAGCGGAGGAAATCCCCGAGGACCGAGGAGAAGACCGTCGGGAGACCCTCTACGGAGCAGGCATCACCGTGCAGCCAAGAAGGGAGCCGGACCCCGTTCGGCACTGCGAGCTGTCCCGCCATCCTCCAGGAGGAGCGTGGCTGTCTAAGGTACGTGCTCGCTTTGGCAACCTATTTCAAGCCGGCGCCGAAGGCCATAATACCTCTCAGGTTGAGAAGGGAGGGAACAACCCATAGCGCTGCGTACAGGAGGGTACCGGTAGAGCTCTGCAACAGGGAAGCTAGATGGGCCCCCTGCAACCCTCGCGTATAGCGTGACACTGGTGGTGGTTTGAACCGGTGTTTTGTGAACCTCCCTTCACCCCCAAAGTCCCTACACCACTCCAAATAATAAGACATATTCCTCACAAAGACATTCTCTTCTTTCCTTGAGGGCCACCCCTGACGGAGGACATTCAAAAGGACCAGCCCCTGAGGACCCTTATTCAAGAAGAAGGAGAAGAACTTTATCTGTGCACCATTGTATAAAATATAAACCTCAAAGAGTTAAGAAGCTCCCCTGTCGTTTCTCAAGTGCCACAATCTCCAAGAGACATTTCATACTTAACCGCTTCACCGCGATCGGAATTCCGCCCAGGTGCTGGACATTCCGATTGCGGGTGTGGTCGTGACGAGCTCAGCTCGTCATGCGCACAGCGCGACCGCGCAGCATGACGAGCTGAGCTCGTCATGAGCATCGAAGGGGTTAAAATGTTTATTTTGTGAACACTAGCTATGAGTCATGTCAACACTGTACTGGTGGACATACTAACTCAATGGACACCAAACAACTCCAAGGATCATGTTAAGTAGCATGCACCCACACGTATACACAGATATTGTACAACAGACACATATCATGCAAAGAAAGTTCTTTGTCAAGTCATCATTGCATACTTACAATCATGAGAAAAAGTTGTTGATGAGCTGTCTCCGAACATCCTCCTCCTCCTCATCATCACTCGCAACATGCCCCAGGGCTGGATCCTCCCCTGCTGGAGGCTGCTGGTCCCCGTCATCTTGAATGAGAGGTAGCTCATTCCTCGCTGCCATGTTGTGTAGCATGCAACACACGATGATGATCTTACACACCTTCGCTGGTGCATATTGGAGGGCTCCTCCTGTACAGTCCAGGCAGTGAAATCTGCTTTTCAGTAGCCCAAATGTCCGCTCAATCACTCGCCTGGTCCGCCCATGTGCCTCATTAAAACGAAACTCAGCAGGGGTGACAGGGTTCCTGAGTGGGGTCAGCAACCACAGCATGTTGGGGTATCCAGAGTCTCCTAAATTAAAACAGAAAAGACTTCATGTGTCTGAAAACAGGGTACAACCTGACATACAAGCAACACACAACATAAACAGACAATATTACCCACCAACAAGCCAGGCACGCTGATTTGGCAGCTGAGACATCATCTGTGGGATCCTACTGTTTCTCATAATGTAGGCGTCTTGTGCTGATCCGGGGAAACGCGCACAGACATGTGAGATTGTCGTGTCAGGCAGACATACCACCAGGGCATTTATACAGTGGTAATGCTTACGATTCCTGTATGTTTGTTCATTGGCATGTGGTGGGACCAAAGCCACATGTGTACCATCAATGGAGCCAATGACATGTGGCATTCTGCCCAAAGCATAAAAGTCACTCTTGATGTCGGCAAACTGTCCTGGTGTTGGGAACTTGATGTACGTGTTCAGGAAATGTAACATTGCCTCCAATAAATCTCGAAGCACATGGCTAAACATTGTCTGTGACATCCCACCAGCAGTGGCCACAGTATACTGGAAGGTTCCCGTGGCAAAGAAATGTAGGGCTGCCATCACCTTCACCTTGGGGGTCAGCGCAGTAGGATATGGGCGTCCAGGCTGCAAATGTGGTGCCAACTGCTTTGCCAACTCCTCAATGAGTGGTCTGGTGAAGAGGTAACGTCTGACGCAGTCACGTTCTACCATGGTCTCTAGGTCGGGGAAGGGTCTGTGGACAGCTGGTCTCCTGCGGTATATAGGTAACAAATAAAAAAATTCTCAATAAACTTTCCAGTAACATGCAAAATAGCATATGCTACATCAAAGCAAGACTCAATGAAGTCAGGTGTGTAATGTTGAGCATTGACACAATGGCCAGCTACGTGACCTCACACAACATTCCAATTCATAATGGTTTCTGTACAATTGCAAGGCTGTGCTGTGAATAATCAATGGTGTCTGTCACAGTCCATTTAATCAAACATTACACACTAAACACACACCTAACCAACTATCAAGGATAGATGTTTGTAACAACTGACACGTGGTGGAAAGGTACACACACAGGGATCTTGTAATGCCACCTGGACACTGTCATGATGTAAGGTCTGACATATATGTACCATCACATACATAAAACCCTCATGATGTGCATCACATTTTGTTTGACAAACATACCGGTATGTCTGTGACACAAAGACACAACAGCAACTCACATGCCAAATACAAGTTGATGTCTCAAGTAAATATCATCAACAACATCAACAATGGAGTGTGTGCGTTGTACAAGCCTCAGATACTGGGGATTCACTCAAAATAACTCCACACAATGCACATTCGAACACACAGTCCATTGAAGCCGTTATTATGGGTGTATGTAACCTGTGATAACACAATGGTACCCAGGGACTGAGTCCAGGCCTAGGAGGGTGATCTGTGAAGTGGTCACTCACAGTTGTGATGTTCCTCACAAACAATGTATTTGGTGCACATGAAGGTTGGCTCATCATGGGAGTGTGAGCTATAAAGTGTTCTGTCCAATATGACATGTGAATCACTGTAACCACACATGTAAAACAGCAGAACATGATGATTTGATATACTGTCTGACATGCTGATTGAATAGTGTAGGGCACCTGAGCCTCAACCAAAATGTGTGGTTGGCATCCTTTGGCTGTTGACTGTAATGGTGACAGACGCGGGTGATTTTTCAAAAGACGCGTTGTACACATCCGAACAGAGGCGGCTGCACACATTGGCTATTGGTCAGACGCGGTTTTGCTTCGTGTACGAATCACGTGCAAACCTATTCTGTTGGTTTACAAATACAATGTATCAAACTCCATAGTGTTATGATGCAGAATATTTGAACGACGTGGTAGGCATGTCAGATGCGTGCAATGTCATGGATTGGCCCAATTCAGATAATGCGAATGACTAGGACCTATCGCTTTGGACGCATGGAACAGAATCCGCCTCTGCTGCACAGATATAAGTCTGTCTGTTCCCAAGAGACTTCACTTGCCTGCACTACATGCTACTACACAACATCTCTACCTACCACTGCTGCTGTCTCTGCATCCTCTGGGATCTACAATGGCACGTACTGTGGAGAGGGCACCAGCTTTCACAGAGGAGGAGAACCAGGCCCTGCTGGACAGCCTCCTTCCACAGTACAGAAAGCTGTATGGAAAACCAAGGGAGCAGGTGAGTGTTGATTACACTGCTTTTTCAAATGAGCATTTTTCAAAACAGGCACTACTAGCATTGCGATCCCCAAGGGCAAGTATGCACACATAGTTATTGTAAGTCTTACAGTGTGTAGATTAATGTTCTGGACAGGTACAGTGATGTAAAAGTGTATTTTGTGGGATTGATTTTCATGCACTGTTCTCGTGTTGTTAAGGCAGCCTTGCACACAGGACAACTGCCCCTGATGATACTTCTCCAACCTTTATACATTATCTGCCATTCTAACCATGACCTATATGTCCAAATATGTGATGGATAAACATGTAGCATGTGTAGTAATGGTGTGTCACTATGTCATCCTTACAGGTTGACGCCCATCAGAAGCATGAAATTTGGCAGACCATCGTCCGGGCTGTAAGATCTGTGGGGGTCTTCAAACGCCGCAACCGCCACTGCCAGAAGAGGTGGCAGGACCTCCGTGGCTGGACCCGGAGGATTGCAAGAGTCCAGCTGAAGCTGTCACCTCCTCGCAAAAGGGGTGGACGACGGACCCTGACCCCCACATGCTCCGGGTACTGACGGTGGTCTTCCCTGACCTGGATGGGCAGTTGAAGGCAGACAGCAGCAAGGAGGGCGTGAGTATGTGCCATGTTACTGAACTATGTTTGACATGCATGTTGCACTCCCTCAGCCTGGTAACCCTCTCACAGGTCGTCTGTCTGCTGAGACACCACTTCTGTGGCTAAATGTAATGATGCCCCATTATCATCTGATATACAGGTGTGTCCCTTTCCATCTGTGACATGTGTCACTTAGGCCCTGTGTATTTGCTGTAGTCCAAGGTTAATGTGATCAGCACCATATACAACAGGTGCATTGAGTTGTCCATCATGAGTGATGTAATTGTCTCACATGTGTCAGCACATTGACTGAAATGTGCCCTGTACTCTGCGTGGAACATACATATATGTTCTAAATGGTGATCTAGGTAAACACAGGTCCGTGAGAAATATGCTACACACCTGTGCAGCAGGTGATACCAATGTTGATGCCTCAGACAAATGAAATGGACAAGTGTTCAAAATGTGTAGTCACCTGCATAGTGCTCTGTGTAATCACGTGTTTCACATGGACCAAGGACAGGTATGCCAACTCAGGCCATCTTAGACACTGTCACATCAGATTTTGGTGTGCCAGGCAACACTTCCACCATTGTAAATTTGATAATCATGTGTCTGACTCTGTGTCAGTGTGTACAGGCATGACTTTTATGATACACAGGTAGTAAATATAGGTAATGTGGACAGACATCTAAAGTCTGGAATGTGGCTCACATATACAGGACAGAACATGTGTGTGTCATCCCTTGACTCTGCATAATGGTGGCTTCAACATGTATATGTATGCTGCATTACTTTCTTCCTGAGAGCAATTGGAAAGTTCATGTAGACGGATGTGTTAATTCATATACTCCAATATCTAAGTAGAACAACGTGAGCTTGTCAGAGTCTTCAAATTGGGTGTAGCCCAAAGGGGACATGTATACTTGACCACTACAGATGTTGCTTTAAAAGGGATTACATGATTGTGACACAGTGCTGACTTTCATGTTGTGATTCATTGCCCCGGTAACAATAGTCAGTACAGACTGTTTAGCCACACAGGCCAGTGGCATAGTATGCCACATCAAATTTTGTGAGGGTGTAGTATTTGTACTTGTCTGTTGTCCTGCATGCAGACCATTATAGCATTGACGTTCAAGACATAAGCCCATCATGATGACTGGGGATGGCATTATGTTCAACATGTCAACTTATCAATTTGTCCATCCCATTTGCTCTGTCACTTCCAGACTCCCTTGCATGAGATGAGACATGTTTGTAATGACACATGACAGTCAGGAGCATTACAGATCAGACAACAGGCAAATTAGTGCGTTGTTGGACATGTGTTTAGTGGTCTTTGAAATACATCTAACTGATGGTTCCATTGCCATCATGTTTTTGGGAACCTTGGTTCACTGGCAGACTGACAAGTGCCATGTTCACATATGTGCAATGATTATTAAAAGTGACATTAACGTAATGCAAAGGCTTGCTCTGTGATGTGTCGTGCTTAAACTCATGTGTCAAGTCTATGCAGATGACTGATGTGAATCTGTTTCTCATCCTTGTTCACAGCATCATCTACGGGTACTGGAGTAGACAGTTCCAATGAACAAGAGGAAGCGGCTAGC
This sequence comes from Calotriton arnoldi, assembly GCA_963921515.1. Lineage (NCBI taxonomy): Eukaryota > Metazoa > Chordata > Amphibia > Caudata > Salamandridae > Calotriton > Calotriton arnoldi. Next base: position 1,429,859 of record CAWUFW010004693.1, on the reverse strand, counting down.
CAGACTGGGTCCACATGGGAGGAGGAGGAGGGACCCAGTGGCACGGAGGGTGAGGGGAGCCACACTGAGGGCCGGTCTGAAACATCAACATCTGCAGAGGACCAATCAAGCTCTAGTGATGACTCCCTTGTGGTGGTGGGTGTTACCAGAGCAGAGGCCACAACATCAGAGTCTACCCCCGCCACCACCACCATCTCCACCCTCACAGCTGCTCCCATTCCAAGTGTCCGTGGACCCTCCCGTGTTAGGGAGCATGTCTTCTTCGGGCCAGGCACCGCACCCCCTGCATCTGTCACCCCTGCTGCCCTGAGTGTGGAGTCTGTGGATTTGCTCAAACAGATGCATATGGGGCAGACATCCATGCTGAGTGTCCTCAATGCACACACCTGTCTTTTGACCCAATTGGTGTCATACATGGAGGGCATGTCCTCAAACATGTCTGCCCTACAGCGGACAAGTCAGTTCATGGCCTCCTCACTGACGGCAGCAGTGTCCCTCCTACAGCAGTCCCTCACCCCTCCTACCTCTGCCCCATCCACAGTCCCCACTAACCTACCTGACCAAAGCACACTCACACAGGCACATGCACACACCCCAACAGACACAAGCAGCACACAGCCACCTAAAACAAAGTCCAAAAAAACACGCACGCACACTCAGGGGACTGACATCACACACACAGGGGATAGGGCCAAAAAACACACACACCCATCCACAACCACTACGCATTCCTCAGCTACCGCTCCCTCCAAAACCCATACCCTTGACTCTCCTGCAACACCCCCTTCCCAGAGGGTCTTCCTCTGTGACCTTGGCCTCTTCCCCACTGATACATCAGACCAGACTCGCAAGGGGAGGAGGAAATCACCCAGCACCGAGAGGAGATCCACCCCTGCCTGCACACCCTCCACTAAGAGTAGGAAGACTGAGGCCCCCACCCGTACATCCCCCAGAACAAGGATATCAAAAACCCCACCACCATCCCACACTGCCACCACAAAACCAACTTCATCCCGAGCCCAGGCCACCCCTCCCAAAGTTCACACATCACAAACCATCCCAGTTTCACCCACACACCATTACACCATCCCCAAGATGATTAGGCCCTCCCCCTACCACAAGCACTTCACCTCCCACAACACCACACCTTCTGTCAGTTCCGGACACTGCAGTGGAGCCCAGGCCCCCTCAATCAGACCTGTCCACTGTAGTGGAGACCCCCGCCCCCTCAATCAGACCTGTCCACTGCAGTGGAGCCCCCGCCCCTCAATCAGACCTGTCCACTGCAGTGGATCACCCGCCCCCTCAATCAGACCTGTCCACTGCAGTGGAACCCGACACTCCAGTAGCCCCCATCCCTCTCATAACCCATACTGGTACATCCTAATCCTGTCCCTTCGCTGCCTGGCATGCCCCTAAAGATGCCCCTCCAAGGGGAGATGTTCCTAGTTGTTGCAGTGCAGGCAAGCGAGGGATTCCGAAGCATTAGGTTTCCCCCCTAAAGGACTCAATTAAAATGGACTGGCCATTGGCCATATTGTTCTTCATGTTCAGAATATTTTTTTCAAAGGGTGAATAAAGCATTACCTTTTCTTTTGTAGATTTGCATTTTGTGTACCTAATTTTGTTAATGAGTCATAATGAAATTTCTGTTGAAATCTTGTTTAGTGAAAATAATGTTTTAGCGATGTGAGGGACTGCATGTGGTCCATGGTATATGTGTACTATTACAGTATGTATCAGAGTCATCATTGACAGCAATTGCAGGTTGTCATGATCCACAATGTTTTGGACACGGAGTGTGACCTGCTTTTGACAACATCCCATCTTTGACTTACACTTTTGCACATAGGTTGTTCTGACATTTGTACACATTGTACAATTTTCCAACGGTACAAGCGTCTATGATGGACATGCAGAATAGCGCATTGATGGTGAACACAACGTCTGTCTCATCAGTGCAACTTGTTAAACATGGAGTTTGCCTACGTGCAGGTAACTTTGGGGACACACATATATGCAGGCTGATGGAAACAAAGTATTCTGTGTGTTGGAATTGTTGGATCCATGTCAGAGTTTCATTGCGACATGGTAGACCCCTGCCAAGACCAAGCTTGACACAGCTGACCTCACACAGTAGTGACATCACCTCATGGCAGTGTGTAAATCTGTGACATATCCTGAGACCATGGTGTGTGTCATGTGAGCATTAATCTCTGTCTGCAAACCCCATTTCCTGCCAAGACTGTAGTCCCTGCAAATGTTCCTGTTTGAGAATCTTTCTGTGTGCTCAGTAGTCCAGTGCTTTCTCTACCTATTGGACTTTGAGTGTCCGAGATGTGGGTGCACCAGTAGAATGGAGTCATGATGGTGACATCCCTGGTTGGGTTGAGACAAGGGCCTGCACTGTGGGCAAACACACATGTGACACATTTTTAATTCCCCGAGTCACATTTGTGCTAGCAACATCAGCGTATTTTTAATCGGTCATCTGTTTTTGCAAGTTTGGCACTTGTATTTGTCTATGACTGCTCACACTCAGCAGTTTCTACCCTTCCCTATAGCCTCATGGCAACATGTCTTTTTTGTAGGTCTCCTTGAGTGTTTCATTATTCTGAGACAGTCTTAAAATTCCAAATGTGTCCGATACATATCACGTTATGCACATGTACTCCATCCTAAACAAATTTACAAGTTTCAACATGTGTAATGCCTAGCTATGTGTATTGTGTTTGTTAAACGCAGATCCCACCACCACCCCTGGGGTTGTCAACAGCGCAGGGAGATTAGCTTATACATTTACCTGTGCATTGGAGCCTACTGACACAGTTGTTGTGTGCCCTATCTGGTGAGACATGTATCCTCCAAGTCTTCTGCAGTAAACAGCCAGCATATTCATTTTGACAATAGTGATGATCTGCACATGATGCAGATTTTATAGCTAGATGCAGAGTTGATGTGATAGACATGCCAAAAAGTTAACGTTGTAAATGGTCTGATCTTGAGTTGTGTGCAACGCACATAGTCAACACATGTTGACTGTCTTTTACATTGTTGCTCCATGCTTTGCTACACCTCAAGTAGGAATCTGGTCTACATATGTATCGCTGACAGCTGTGACACAACCACCTCATGTTTGTTGCAGTGGGAGCATCATGAATGTATTTTGATTGTCTGTGGAGTTGTGTGTTGTGCTTGAAAATGCTGGGGGATGGAACCCCACACTCACCTTTTTGCCACTACAGTGATGGGGGGTATCCCTCATTACCCCTATGTGCTTGAAAATGATGGGGGATTGAACCCAACACTCACCTTTTTGTCACTACAGATATGGGTTGTTTGTCCAATATATCTCTTAATGTGTCAAATTTGCAAGCACTGTACACACTCAACACAATTTAGGCATGACAGCACTGTGGGAGTGTTCTGCATCCACCCCCTATGGGGTGGGCAGTGCTGGTAGTGTTAGGCTTCCACCCCCTATGGGGTGGGCAATGCTGGTAGTGATGGGCATCTACCCTCTATGGGGTGGGCAGTGCTGGTAGTGTTAGGCATCCACCCCCTATGGGGTGGGCAGTGCTGGTAGTGTTATGGGGTGGGCAGTGCTGGTAGTGTTAGGCATCCACCCCCTATGGGGTGGGCAGTGCTGGTAGTGTTAGGCATCCACCCCCCTATGGGGTGGGCAATGCTGGTAGTGATGGGCATCCACCCCCTATGGGGTGGGCAATGCTGGTAGTGATGGGCATCCACCCCCTATGGGGTGGGCAGTGCAGGTAGTGATAGTCTCAAGCAGCGCTGACATCTCTGTGTACGATTATACATCATCGTTACTAAATAAGGCCATTATTTCCTGTACCTAGCAAATGCCCCAATTGGCTGTTCTTTGTAGCATCCTATACATTTAATATGGTTCTGATAATGCTCTTCAATGTGGTTTTCCTGATGAAGGCGCCAAGTCCACCGAAACACGCGTCGACACATTGATGAACCAGTGCCACATTAATCTATTTTACCCAATTTCTGTTTTCTTTTGTATTTGCATGGTTCATCATTTGTTCCAGTGTATGTATTGTTCCTGTATTCATTGTGATGTCTTATTCATTTAAGTGAATATTTATATGTACATTGTGTGAGAACGAGATCATAGATTTATAGCTGCAGTATTCTCAAACTGTTTATGACCTTGGTTATCATGATGCCATATTCTCTTGTCATTGTTAGTATGTGTCCCATCAATTGATCCATGAATTTCGAGCCATCTTTTTAATATTGTTATACTAATAAAATTGAGATATTTTGTAAAACTGGTTGGTACATTGAGTTTACCTTCACCAATGTTTAAATTAAATTAAGGTGCAGAAAACTCCGCGATCGGAGCGAAGTTCACCACCTAGGTCAAATTAGCATTACCAAAAGAAACTCACCTTATTCCCAATGAATCTGAAAGATTACTAAGGACTGGGTGACCAGAGTGATTAGCAGTAACAGACCACCCAGACCTACTAATACACCTGACTCCAGGTTCTGACAACCTCTAAACGATGTGGGGTGATCATTTTATTTCCTAAGTCCCTACAACTTAGGGTTAAAAAGCCATGAGAGATTCAATTTGATAGGACATATTCATTTACAAGGATGTACACCCTACGTACCATGTTCATAGTGGGTTCTGTGTACATCACTAATGCTGAAAACACATTTCTTGAGTATTCACTGATTGGGTAATGGGTAGACGGTATTCACTGATTTTGGCTCCACATTTTTTGTTCTGAGTGGGGACTGGAACATGGCCCTACATCCAATATTGGATCAGACAAGCCTTCTGGGCAAGAGCAGTGAATGGACAGAGCACTGCTATCTTACGGAGGACCATAAGTTTATTGGATCCATTGCATCTGCAGCACACCAGAAACAATGATAGCAGTTTGTGTCCTGTGTCCATGGCTTCTGCCCCACAGGGTTGATGATTTTTTCACCTCACCTTTGGTTCTACCCAACATTTCCAAATGCTATATTCTGGAAGGAGGAATACTGGATCACTCATAGGTCCTACTCCAATTGGAGAAAGGTCATGTTGCCCCATTCCATCTAAACCTTTGATAATTAATGTTACCAGAGACTGGATAGGTTTCTCTCAGATCTCAACTAACCATGTTTCTTGACCTGAACACAGACTCCATGCCATTATCATAGACACTTTGGGTGACTGTGAAGGAGGCATTACGTGGTCCGCTGATGAGGGATTCAGCCTGGCCAAACACAGAGCTAGAGACAAGTTACTTAGTCATAAGACAAAAACTAGAGCAGCCGGGTAAGCCTACTACTACTATCCTACTCCTGGGAAACGGAGACAACTTAAGGGGAAAAAGTTTGACCTTAATGCACTGTTTACTGAGAAAGCAGAATATTATCTACCTGAGATTTGTTATGGTTATATTTGTAGAGCACATGTTACTTGGTGCTAAAATAAGAAGTCTGGATACAGCAGCAGAAAACAAACTAATAAGTAAATAGATAGGTTCTTAACCAATCCCTAAGATGGAGCATTGAGGATTGAGAGAATAGACACAATGGAAGAGAATTCCACATTCTGACTTCTATAACAGAAAAAATGTGGTCATGCAAACATATTGATTTAGTTCTTCAGACCACAAGGAGAAATGTGTTTGTTGATCTTAAAACGCAAGATGATTTTTGTCAATTAAATTTGGTAGCCATAAAGTCCACCAAAGATCGTGGAATATCATCAATGCTTGGAATAGATCTATGTTACTGACAGGTAGCCGATGGAGTTGCCTCAAGTAAAGAGTAAACTCCTGATATTTAGAAAGATTGAATAGATCACCAATTAGTCAAGCTGTCATGCTGAAAATCATCGGCAGTTATTTCATTAATGTGACAGGAGCAGGTAAGTTAATAGAATTGTATTAGCTTAGCCACAATTGTACCAAAGCATTGATGATCAAGATAGAAAATGCCTTTCCGAGAAAAGGAATAATGTTACAGATTACTTTAAGATGAAAAAATAGGAACTAGTCATTTTGGCAACTCATGGAACAAGTTACGATTTAGAATCAAAGTGAATATCCAGGTTGGGGGTGGTAGAAGGGGCAGTTACTATAAGCCAAGTCATTGGACAGGTCCGAGAAGGCAAGAGGCATGATTAGTAGTTCAGTCCGAGTCAGATTTAGCTGCACAAACTTTTGAGCTATCCACCTGCAAGCCAGATGAAGACTATGAGACGTACTGGAGGATTGAAGTGAGTGCCAATCAAAGGCAAAGACCCGCTGAGTATCATTGGCATACATATAAAAACTTGCGCCAACTGAGGTTGGGCAAGTGGAAACATAAATATTCAACAAGAGGAGCATGAGAATCGAGCCATGAGGGACAGTGGAAGTAAGAGTTTTTGGTTTAGATCTGAATGGGGGGTGGTGACAATCTAACGGTGTCCTGCGAGATAAGAATTTATCCAATTATTTGCGATACCTGAAATTCCAGCTCACTCAAGTTTAGAGAATATCAGTAAATGGTCTACAGCAGGGGACTCCAACCAGTAGCTCATGAGCTACGGTAGCTCTCCAGCTACCTCTGAGGAGCTCACCTGTGTGCAGCCCAGCTTATTAAATTAGAAAGCTTTTGCTTGGTTGAATTATTATACACATAACAAATTGGCATTATACAACACTAATAATATTAGTAGCTCTCAATCCGTTTCATTGTACATAAGTACCTCTCAGTACAGAAGAGGTTGGAGACCCTCTATAGAATTAAAGGCAGTGGATAGTTTTAGGAGCACTAAACAATTACAATTACAATGCTTGAATTTGACCCCTATCCCCTAGTCTACACAGATCATCTAGGCTGCCATCACTACAACTCATTGCTGCCACAATCAGTAAAAGGGGAGGAGACAGGTTGTCTCCTTGTGGAGCAACTTAGATAGAGAGAGGCACAGGCTGCTATTCCTACAATCATAAGTGATACTGATACTTTAGTCACTTGCACAGTTGAAATAACGAAGACTTTAGAAACCAACTTCTGGCATCTAATTTATACAGATGGATCCCTGGCCGTAACTAACTTTTTCCAGGCTCTGCCTCCCAACACTGTTCATTGAGGGGCAGATACTGCTGGGTAGGGGACTCACTGTGATGGACATTTCAACAAGCATTTGTAATGCCATCGGTCTCGCCTTTGGGACCTTATATGTATTTAGCTATGCAGCACATTAGCCTGGGTGCTGAAACATCTACTGTTCTTTAACGTGGCACGATCCAGGAAATTGGGCCACTTTTTTAAGGAGTGTCCGGGCCTAATTGTGATCCCAATCCGACCCTGTTGTTAGCCCACTCAGAAAACTGAGGTGAGTGAATGCACCTTCTTCAGAAATTTCTGCGTATCCTGCAGGACATAAATTCCAATCCCAATAAGACAGCTCAATGGGGAATGTATATGAGACATACTGACTACAGATTCTAGGCACCAGAATAGACCTGTAGGTTAATGCACTTACTACAGAGATCTGTGTGTTAATTGTTTCTCACACGTATCTTTCCTAGTATGATAGCTCTAACCCTGCAATGCACTGATAAAAGTGGAACATTCTTTGACCAGCGATTAAAACGTGTTTGAATGTAAACAATGGTTCACTAAGAAATCAACTATGTTTCTCAACTAAGTGTGTAGTTAGATCAACCATTTAATTTGCAGTTACTTATAGGAGAAAAGACAACAAAATATTTACACAGTACTGTTTAGTCAGGCTTCTGGCTCTGCCTACCACAAACGCTGGTGGGGCGGATCATACTTCTATTGATCTCAATATACACTTCAACCACTGCTCTCAGTACTTCTCTCCAAAAAAATGAATAAGTACACGATGAAGGATCCGTTGCAGCTCAGCTTGCAGTCGTCACGGCTCAACATCCCCCCTCCCCCGAACATAACACTCACGCCAACACAGAACTTGCACTTACGCGTTTACTGAACAAACACTCCCACACGTACACACGCACAAAAAGCTAAACCGGATTACTATGTTATCTGACGTCACGACTATATACCTAATAGAATAACACAGCCATCAAGGAAATACATTTACAATGATATTTAAAACATTTCAAGTATTTTCTCACCTCTTATAAACTGACTCTACTCTGAATACTAGGTTTGAAAAAAAAGCTTGACATGCTGACTTGCGTATATAATTAATTCACCCGGGAACTGTTTATACTCCAGCAATAACAAAACACTTGAACATTCCGATTCCGCACAACCGCTTTCAAGCATATTCAAACATAAGCATTATGAGCACAGTTTTAGGAGCTGTCCTGTCAACTGTGGGCGAACCAGTCAAGCACAAACAACAAAGGGGTAGCAGACCTAGCTACCCAGGCATAATATCAATCCTGCTCACCAAATCCTTGGCTCTTTCCATCAGACCTTCATATAGAACAGGTGCCGTCTTCACGGAGTCCACCCGAAATATTTCTAAATGAAAATAGTAGCCCTGTTAGCACCAACCAGCAAAAAATAAAATAAATCCAAGATCTGCTTCAAAACATAACAACACGAATATTGTGCTCATTACGACGCATGCGCGAATTCGTGGATTCCTGTTGGTTGGAAATGGTCTACGTCAATTTTAAGACTCCGTATTCATTTAATTTTGTTCATATTGGGACCCGTAGTTTACGCGGCATGGCCTTTAAAAAAACAGAAACGAATGAGGACAGGCAGTCACGTAAAAAACAAGCATTTGCAATGCAATAGGACTCGCATTTACGCGAGACCTATTGCATTTGTAACGGGAGTGCGGGCGGGCGCGAGAAGGCACGAGCACGACTGGGAGTGCGCGGGAGGGGGGCCCCAAGAAGTCACGGACTGCGGGGGGGAGGGGGGGAAAAAGTAGTCTGTGCAGTAAAGGGGCCAGTAGCCATGGAAGGACACAAATGACGACATGCTCGTCATAAGGCGGGACTAACAAGGCTAAAACCAATGGGAAGGCAGCCTTTAGGACCTAAGCCAATCAAAAATATGGGCAGAGAGTGGGCGGAGCTTCCACGAAGCTTCCACGCTATAGTGTATACTGCATGCCTCACAAAGCGGACAGCGCATGCGCGCTGCAACGCTAGGCGAGACCTAAAAATGATTTTAAAGATACTGTACAGTAAATGCCACCGAACAATGGCCTTCCAAATGAGTTTTTACCACATCAACAAACCCCAAATTGAACCCCTTCTCTATGAGATGTTCAGAGAGGTCAAGTCCACACACAGAATTGGGAGGTAATGTATCAAACCAATAATAAGTATTCTACCGAAAGCGTGCATGGACCCGAAGCGCTGCCCTACCTATACACCCTCTTCTTTAATATATGCAGACATAATGAGATTGGCCAAGATACTTGTAAACCAACTAAGATAGATTATCCTAAGCCTTTTTCACAGTTCTCAACTAGGATTTGTAGGTGGCCACTCATCTAGTAACCATATGTGCTTCCTCTGAGACGATAAGTGGCAGGTGAAAGACAATTTAGAGGAGAGTGTGGCCCTATCCTTGGTTGCCTAAAGGGCCTTTGAATAGATGAGTGGGGTTACACATTTTGGACACTCAAGAGGATGGGCCTGGGTGCTGACTTTATTTCCAAAGCAAGATTGGTTCTAATTTAATGCCATCAATCAGATAGACTGCAAGGGCTATATCTCTCCTTTCTCCATAGTAGGGGTAGAAGACAGGCATGCCCAATTCACCCTTTGGTCTTTATTGGCACTCGAGTCACAGTCAGTGACAATCAGGTGTACAGATGATATGAGGTAGGTTTACAGAGCAGTCAGATGTTCCAAAAGTGCATGATATCTTTCTTAGCTTGAGGAGCACCAAATTCTCCATAACCCTTTTGATCTCCCTAATAAATTAATTCTCATTCTTTTTACAGGAGATAAGACAAATTAGTATAAGGGTGAGTAACTTCCCCTGTCTAGCAGCAACACGAGAGGCAGTCGAAGAGCAAGTAACTAAACTGAAATATTTATATATGGTAATCAGTAGGGACCTACAGGAAAATGCCTCTTTTTGCATGAACACCACATTTGTTTGGATTGATACTGTTGGTTTTTTGACTGTCAGCACTGGGACTCTGCTAACCAGGTCCCAGGGCATATGCTCTGACATCTGAAACATGTTGAAATAGGCTATATTCCTAATTGGCATATTTAATTTACTTGTAAGTCTCTAGTATATGGTACAAAGTGTACCCAGGGTTTGTAAGTTTAATGTCCCTTGTGGACTGCAGCATGCATTGTGCCAGCACTAGAGTGAAAGTGCAGAACATGCCTGCAGACCTATTACTGTAGCCTGTTTGTGCAGATTTTAAACTGCAATTTTGACCTGTCAAAATAGCCCTCTTTAATACCCCTAAGCCCTCCTAATAAGTCACCCCTAAGTAGACCTTAAATGCCTGTATGGCAGGGTGCATGGTATTGTTGTTCAAATATGAATTTACCTTGAAAAAACAAAAGAGAAGAGTTGTTTGGCAAAACAGGAGCAGTTGTTTTAATTAAACACTTCCGCCGGAGCACAGTTACAGAAGCGGGTCTGAGGACTGCCTCAAAGTACAATCAACCTGAACAAGGTTTTATGCATTTCTTTGGGTATCGCAAAGTACTTTTGTTGATCCTTTTTTGGTAAAATAATGCTGGCCTTGTCTGTGCAGTCATGAATAAGGCCACTGATGACAAATGCAGGTGGGCCTTGACCTTGCGTGTACACAGTGAGGGTCAGTGGGTAACTTGTCCAGATGACCGGCACAAGGGATGCGTGATCACTGCTTGTACTGTGTGTGTTGTGTCCTGATGGGTTGTGCGTTCCTAACTTCACGTGGCATCTGACTTTATGGTGTTTTGGGAATGCGTGCACCACTATGGCCATGTGTGCTTTATTAGGGCCAATCTCACTGAACCATTGTGGTTTCACTGCGTTTATCTGGGGGTTGGACCTGAGTTTTCAGTTTGCACGTCTGTCTGCTGGCTACGTGCCACCCCACTGTGACCAGTCAATCAGTAACCTCACACCTAGGTTGCACAGCCTGCCTGACCCCGTATTTCTGAGTCACGGTTGATGGACAGTCTATGACGGGCAAATTTGATAATAGTAATGCGATTTCGTTCTTATGTGGGAATGTATCATTATAAACATTTGTATCGATTCAATCAATATTAACAGTATTTAAAAGTAGGACATGTTAAAGTTTAATATAAACATGTCTTTACAGTGACAAGGTCCTAAAAGCTCATTTTCACTGCAGCTGGGTTAGCTGGTCCAGATATAACATTAAAAATAAATAATGTTAGCTCTGCTTAGGGGACCACTACAAAGTTCATTGTTAGACTTTTTAAAATATTCATTACAAGCCCAATTCATTGGTAAAGTCAGATTTGTACTAAATATTTTACAAAAGACAGTTTTAAAAAGTCACCTTTTGCCTGTCAAAAGCCTCTGGAAGCTCATTTGCATGGAGCGGAATAGCTCGTTGATGATGTGTGAACTTGTTCCCTGAGCTGAGGGAAAGGCCTTGGGTGTGGGGAGGTGTCCTGTTCCTCTGACAGGATGGCCATTTGGGCTCTGGTCAGTGTAGGAAGGTGGAATCTGACTATATGGTTGCCCCCACTTTTTTTATGGTGTTTTGCTGGTTTATGACTTAGTTGGACTGGGATCCTGCTATTCAGGGCCCCAGTCTATCTGCTTTCTCTGTAAAAGGTTTCCATGTGCCTTAGGCACATCTCTGATTGGAATCTGGAGTGCCCTTATAAGTCCCTAGTATATGGTATACTATGTACCAAGGGCATAGGTACCTCAGAGGCCTACCAGGGGCTGCAGCATGTATTATGCCACCCTGGAAGGCCATCCAAACTGACACCACAGGTCTGCTACTGCAGCCTGGGTAAGGTGGTGCATGCACCCCTTACTGTGATATAGGTTACCTATATCACTAAATACATACACACATATAAACCTATAAGTCACTCCTAAGGCAGGCCTTATCAATCCTAAAGGCAGAGTGCATGGTTCCTATGTGAGAGGGTGCCCCTGCATGAGCAGGGCCCCTCTGCAGCGTTCGGAGACCATCTCTGATGCTGTTTGTAGTGCAGCCTGACCATATACTCTTAAGCGCATTATAACCTCGCGGTAAAATGCTAACTTTGGAATGGCTGCACCTAAACATGTCGTGTTTGGTGTCAAACATCTTGGAATACTACCCCCCCGCCAATTCTGGCGGCGGGGGTAGCATTCCACCCTTCTAGAGGGAAAGACATGTTAACTCTGACTAACCCGGTAACTTCTCTCCAAAGCCCTGGCATCACAAAATGGATGCTGCTGCCACAGACACGAGTCTGGCCTCCTGCTGCTGGACGAAACTCCGGCAGGGGAGGCCTGGACAATAGGTTTCCTGTCCCAGGGAGGTGTGACCACCTCCCAGACAGGACAATGTGTATTGGGGCTGGGCGGGAGCACCATCTGTGTGCTTTGAAGTCCTGCACTGGGGGCACATTTGGTGTCCCTGTGCATACCCCAGTTCAAACCGGATCAGGGGCTTGCAGCCCCTGCTTTGGCGCGAACTGGACAAAGGGAAAGGGGTGTAGCCACCCCTCTGCCCTGACCCACCCATAGGTGGGGCCACAGAGTAGTCCAACCCCTATCTTTAGTATAAAGATAGGAACCCAGTCCTTAGGACTTTAGATTATCCCTGGACGAAACTCTGAAACAGAATCCTGGACCTTCGACGCTCTACTCACGATTAGAGGACAGAAGAATCTCCCTTGGGGTCAAGGAGTGACTCCCCTGCTTGGCAGGCACCAAAGAAGCATCTGTCCGGTTCGCATTTCTGAAGCTCCCGTCGGACGCCGAAGTCATCGCATCACCAGAGGTGGATTCTCAGACTTTCCCGAGGCTACCCTGAGTCCCCAGCAAAGCTGAGGCCCGTGGCTATCGTGGGTGACTTGAGACCGTGACCCCTGGACACCGAGCACATTTGCAAGTGCATCCTCTTCTGGGTCTCCCAAGAAGTCGTGCTTTGGGCTCCGAGTAGCCCTAGCCTCCAGCACCACCTGCACCGAAGATCACTGGCCCCCACTCCACGAGTGTCCTGTAAGCCAGCTCCACGTGCGGCGTCACGAGGCTCCTTCGCGGTCGCTAGCCCGTTGGCTAGTAGCCCTTAACGAAGGCCAATCTTTTTCTAACTTGGCATCCTGGTTGCTCCAGGCTTGCCCTCACTTACCCTTGCTGGGTGAGTTCCCCAGATCTTGCTAGTCTGCACCATCGACGATCTTCCTCTGCATCGAGACTTGCCGTTGCCAAGGCTTGTTGGGTCCAATCCGGTCGCCGACACCTCAGCACTCGACAGACATCGTGTACCAGCCCGAATCCTGCTCCTGGTTGCCGACAACGCCTCCTGGACCTCGTGGCTGAAGAGTCAAGACGACCGTCAACGCACCTGAAGCACTCGACATCGGTGGGCATCTGTCCATCGCCTTCCTGGTCACTGGCTAGTGACCCAGACTCTGTCCCCTCTGCTTTCAGGTTCTTCAGAACTCCGATCCACTCTTGGATCCACCCGGACACTTTTCACTTGGTCGCCAGCAGCACTTTGCAGCAGATCGCCATTCGAATCGACGACGAAACCCGACCCCGAAAGGCACCTATGCACCCGGCTTCCCTGGGTGAGGTAACACGAGTACTCCGGTGCTCCCGTGGGTAGAGACTCTTCAAAGTCCTAGATCTCAAAGGGTTTGGTCCAAGTCCTCTTTTAAGTGTCCCTTTTCTCTAATTTCCCGATCACGACTTTCTCCATAGAAGTCAACGGCGTATCGCGGTTGTGTATTTACACTGCACGCGTCTCCCGTGGGTCCCCTGTGTCACTACCTTGGGTGGTTCCTTGTGGTCCAAGCACTTCTAGAGGCTCTAGGCCTAGTGTCTAGTTCAGTCGTGGTTCGCATACCACTTTATTGGTATATGGTTTGGTACGCCCCTAGGGCCCAAACGTGTATTTGTGCTATTACTGTGTTTAAGTAACTTCTAACTTATGTACTTCGAACTCTAGCCTCATAAAGAGACTAGAGGGGTGTGTTTAGCAATAAATACATATATTTTGAATATATACCTGGTGTGGTGCTCTTTCATTTGGTCACTCAAGAGATTATAGACTGGTAAAACAAGCTGCTTTACATTCCTTCAAGACTTAGCCTGAAGGCTGCTCTCCATAGCTACCACTAGGATAGCTTTCAATAAGGTTGTCTTTAACCTATCTCCAATAAGGGGTTGTTTGGACTGGTGCAAGGTGCCCACTATAATTAGTGGACAGCATATGCCAGGCCAACTTCTCACATTGGTGTGCAGCGTGTGGGATTCCAGCTTGCTATTGTTTTACCAGATAATCTCAATTGAATTGATCAACTGAAAACCACTAAAGGTACCTAAGGTACATATAATTTAAGCTTAGAATACAGTAAGTTCTACTGAACTTAGAGTTGTGTGTTAAGGGATAGCACAACCCTTTCTACAACTCAAGAGAGTTTAGTAGGCCACACTAGAGTAGGTAGTGCATACACCACACCACACTAGTAATGTCTTTAAGGGTAGGATCTAAAGAATCCTTGCAGGAAGCCATTGAGCTTCCACCCTCCAAGTATGATACACTCCCATTCTTGGAATTGAGAGCTTTATGCAACTTGAGAAAAATAAGGACAGGCCAAAGCCCCACCACCCAACACCTCAAGGAGTTGTTGGTGGCTTATGACCTTAGTAGGCCCTTGGGGACTGAAGGGGTAGGAGCTGAGGGTGGGGCAGAAGATGAGGATGGGACCAGGGGTACCAGTACCCCCAGCCCCCCTCTGAAACTGGCCAGGAGGGCGACAATGGCCCTGACCTGGATAATCCAACCCCTCCTGAGGAAGAGGAAGAGGAGGATCAGAATGATGCTCCCTTTGTCCCCCAGGAAGGATTGTGAGTGTGCCCAGAAGGTCTAGATCTTCTTCTCAGGAGTCTAACCACTCTGGCACCTCAATAGGGAGCTCTGTCTCATCTCATAGGAGGGAATCCTCTCATGAGAGAAGAAAGAGGCTGATTCAATATGAGGAAGCTCAGCTTGAACTCAGAAGGAAGCAAGTAGCCTTAGACAGGGAGTCCCTGGATCTCCTTAGAGAGAAAAGAAAGTTGGGACTAGAGTCCCATGGTGGCAGCAATATCCCTAGAGATAGGGACAGGTCTTATGACCATAGAAACCTAAACAAGATTGTCCCTCCCTACCAGAGTGGGGATGACATCCACAAATGGATAACTGCACTGGAGAGGGCCTGTAAAGTTCAGAAGGTCCCCCAGAGGCAGTGGGCAGCAATCTTGTGGCTCTCCTTTGCAGACAAAGGTAGAGACAAGCTCCTCACTGTAAGAGAAGAGGATGCTGACAATTACACAGTCTTGAAGAGTGCTCTGATAGATGGGTTTGGCCTAACCACTGAACAGTATAGGTTGAAGTTCAGAGACACCCAAAAAGCTCAGACTCAAGACTGGGTTGATTTTGTAGATTGTGCTACAAAGGCTCTGGAAGGTTGGATACATGGCAACAAAGTGCATGACTTTTTAGGATTGTACAATTTGATTATGAGGGAGCAGATCCTTAATAATTGTCAAAACCAGCTTTTGCACCAGTATCTGGTGGACTCTGATCTGACCTCTCCCCAAGAATTGGGAAAGAAGGCAGACAAATGGGTCAGGACCAGAGTAAAAACTAGAAATCAGGGTGGTGACCAGAAGAAAGATTCTACTAAGTCCCAAGAGAAAGGTGGGGATAAATCTAAGGATAAGTCCCCTACAGGGCCCCAAAATTCCTCTTCTGGGGGTGGGTCCCAAACTCCTTCCTCTCCTGAAAAGAAACCATATTGCCATGTCTGTAAAAAGCCTGGGCACTGGAAAACTGATCCCAGTTGCCCCAGGATTGGCAATAAAGAAAATGTTCCTCCCACAACTACTACCACCCCTCCTGGTACTACCAGTAGTAATCCTCCAGTTGGGAGTAGTGCACCCAAAAAGTTAGGTGCTTTTGCAAGAGGAACAGAGGTGGGCCCTAGTTTAGACAGGGACCCCTCAACAGACTCCTCTGACTCTGATGGTGGTATAGGATTTGCCACCTTTACCATGGGTCCCATAGCATTGGGCAGGTACAGATTGGAGCCAATAATTAATGGTCAGAAAGCTGTGGCATTTAGGGACACAGGGGCTAGTGTCACCATGGTGGCAGAGAAACTAGTCCCCCCTCACCAGCTTTTACCTGAGTTTAAATACCAGGTGACCAACATTGATGGTGTCAGAACAGATCACCCCATGGCCATAGTCAATCTCAGCTGGGAGGGGGTCACAGGCCCAAAAAGAGTGGCAGTGTCCCCAACCCTACCTGTAGATTGCCTGATGGGCAATGATCTGGAAATTTCAGCCTGGGCTGAAGTTGAACACCAAACCCATCTCAGGATGCTGGGCGTCCCTGTAAAGGTTAGTGGGGCTGTAATGGCCACAGCCCCAGCCCAAGAATTTGGGAAGGTGGAGCCTGAAAGAATGGCCCACTCTCCCCCAAAAGAGAGCACAAGGGTTGAAGAAAAGTCTTCTTCCCTCCAGACAGTAGGTAAGGGTCAGCCTCCTCAGGGAACTGACCCTACCCCTAGTGAAGGAACTGCCCCAGAGGTAGTCAGGCCTGGCCTGGCCACACCCCTGATGGCAGAGGACCCTTCCAAGGTGGTACCCAGTCTGGAGCAGGTAACCTGCCCCTCTCTACCCTGCCTCAGCCAGCCCAGGGCTGCAGAGGTCAGGGAGGTCAGTGGACCCCCAGGGCCCCCTGTCCAGAGGAACCCCCCATCAGCAGATTAGGGGCACCCAGTCTAGTAGCCCTAGCCAGGTGAAAACTCCTCTACACACTGAGGGATCCCCCATGCCTTTATGTAGGGACCTCCCCCAGAAGGACTCTGGTAGGCAAGGGCAAACCTGGGACCTGAAGGTTCCAAACCTGCCCTGTCCCTCCAGTAGTCCATCCAAAGGGACCCAACCCCCAGCTGTAGGCAGCCAAAGGTTGACCCTTAGAGCAAAGTGCAACTCAGTCATGGAAAGACAGGCATACATGGTGACCAGTGATCTGAGGAAACTGAGGCCAACATTCCTAGGGCCTCACTTCCCTACTCAGACACCTCACCAGCCTTGTACTTTACCTAAGCACACCACAGGTAGTGATTCCCCATGGTGGAGACCCTCTTATACCCTTAGGGTGAGGGATTGCTTAGTGGACCATAAGACAGGGGGCAACCATGCTAGTGCAGGTGCTTCCTTATATGACCACTTAGTCAATGAAGGCTCAACTGGCCAAGGTTAGCCTTATCTCCTTTCGTTTGGGGGGGTTATGTAGGAAGGTGGAATCTGACTATATGGTTGCCCCCACTTTTTTTATGGTGTTTTGCTGGTTTATGACTTAGTTGGACTGGGATCCTGCTATTCAGGGCCCCAGTCTATCTGCTTTCTCTGTAAAAGGTTTCCATGTGCCTTAGGCACATCTCTGATTGGAATCTGGAGTGCCCTTATAAGTCCCTAGTATATGGTATACTATGTACCAAGGGCATAGGTACCTCAGAGGCCTACCAGGGGCTGCAGCATGTATTATGCCACCCCTGGAAGGCCATCCAAACTGACACCACAGGTCTGCTACTGCAGCCTGGGTAAGGTGGTGCATGCACCCCTTACTGTGATATAGGTTACCTATATCACTAAATACATACACACATATAAACCTATAAGTCACTCCTAAGGCAGGCCTTATCAATCCTAAAGGCAGAGTGCATGGTTCCTATGTGAGAGGGTGCCCCTGCATGAGCAGGGCCCCTCTGCAGCGTTCGGAGACCATCTCTGATGCTGTTTGTAGTGCAGCCTGACCATATACTCTTAAGCGCATTATAACCTCGCGGTAAAATGCTAACTTTGGAATGGCTGCACCTAAACATGTCGTGTTTGGTGTCAAACATCTTGGAATACTACCCCCCCGCCAATTCTGGCGGCGGGGGTAGCATTCCACCCTTCTAGAGGGAAAGACATGTTAACTCTGACTAACCCGGTAACTTCTCTCCAAAGCCCTGGCATCACAAAATGGATGCTGCTGCCACAGACACGAGTCTGGCCTCCTGCTGCTGGACGAAACTCCGGCAGGGGAGGCCTGGACAATAGGTTTCCTGTCCCAGGGAGGTGTGACCACCTCCCCAGACAGGACAATGTGTATTGGGGCTGGGCGGGAGCACCATCTGTGTGCTTTGAAGTCCTGCACTGGGGGCACATTTGGTGTCCCTGTGCATACCCCAGTTCAAACCGGATCAGGGGCTTGCAGCCCCTGCTTTGGCGCGAACTGGACAAAGGGAAAGGGGTGTAGCCACCCCTCTGCCCTGACCCACCCATAGGGGGGGCCACAGAGTAGTCCAACCCCTATCTTTAGTACAAAGATAGGAACCCAGTCCTTAGGACTTTAGATTATCCCTGGACGAAACTCTGAAACAGAATCCTGGACCTTCGACGCTCTACTCACGATTAGAGGACAGAAGAATCTCCCTTGGGGTCAAGGAGTGACTCCCCTGCTTGGCAGGCACCAAAGAAGCATCTGTCTGGTTCGCATTTCTGAAGCTCCCGTCGGACGCTGAAGTTATCGCATCACCAGAGGTAGAGTCTCAGACTTCCCCGAGGCTACCCTGAGTTCCCAGCAAAGCTGAGGCCCGTGGCTATCGTGGGTGACTTGAGACCGTGACTCCTGGACACCGAGCACATTTGCAAGTGCATCCTCTTCTGGGTCTTCCAAGAAGTCGTGCTTTGGGCTCTGAGTAGCCCTAGCCTCCAGCACCACCTGCACCGAAGATCACTGGCCCCCACTCCACGAGTGTCCTGTAAGCCAGCTCCACGTGCGGCATCACGAGGCTCCTTCGCGGTCGCTAGCCCGTTGGCTAGTAGCCCTTAACGAAGGCCAATCTTTTTCTAACTTGGCATCCTGGTTGCTCCAGGCCTGCCCTCACTTACCCTCGCTGGGTGAGTTCCCCAGACCTTGCTGGTCTGCACCATCGACGATCTTCCTCTGCATCGAGACTTGCCGTTGCCAAGGCTTGTTGGGTCCAATCCGGTCGCCGACACCTCAGCACTCGACAAACATCGTGTACCAGCCCGAATCCTGCTCCTGGTCACCGACAACGCCTCCTGGACCTCGTGGCTGAAGAGTCAAGACGACCGTCAATGCACCTGAAGCACTCGACATCGGTGGGCATCTGTCCATCGCCTTCCTGGTCACTGGCTAGTGACCCAGACTCTGTCCCCTCTGCTTTCAGGTTCTTCAGAACTCCGATCCACTCTTGGATCCACCCGGACACTTTTCACTTGGTCGCCAGCAGCACTTTGCAGCAGATCGCCATTCAAATCGACGACGAAACCCGACCCCGAAAGGCACTTATGCACCCGGCTTCCCTGGGTGAGGTAACACGAGTACTCCGGTGCTCCCGTGGGTAGAGACTCTTCAAAGTCCTAGATCTCAAAGGGTTTGGTCCAAGTCCTCTTTTAAGTGTCCCTTTTCTCTAATTTCCCGATCACGACTTTCTCCATAGAAGTCAACGGCGTATCGCGGTTGTGTATTTACACCGCACGCGTCTCCCGTGGGTCCCCTGTGTCACTACCTTGGGTGGTTCCTTGTGGTCCAAGCACTTCTAGAGGCTCTAGGCCTAGTGTCTAGTTCAGTCGTGGTTCGCATACCACTTTATTGGTATATGGTTTGGTACGCCCCTAGGGCCCAAACGTGTATTTGTGCTATTACTGTGTTTAAGTAACTTCTAACTTATGTACTTCGAACTCTAGCCTCATAAAGAGACTAGAGGGGTGTGTTTAGCAATAACTACATATATTTTGAATATATACCTGGTGTGGTGCTCTTTCATTTGGTCACTCAAGAGATTATAGACTGGTAAAACAAGCTGCTTTACATTCCTTCAAGACTTAGCCTGAAGGCTGCTCTCCATAGCTACCACTAGGATAGCTTTCAATAAGGTTGTCTTTAACCTATCTCCAATAAGGGGTTGTTTGGACTGGTGCAAGGTGCTCACTATAATTAGTGGACAGCATATGCCAGGCCAACTTCTCACAGTCAGGAACCTAATTAACTTCAAATAGGTCAATAATTCCACAGGCAGATGTAGCTAGCACCTGGGCCTGTCCCATCCTTTGGCCCCCATTGTCAAACAGGCCCCAATCCCAGTGGGGGAGTAGCTGCCCCCGGAGCCAGTTTTGATTGCCCACAGAGAAGGGGATATTAATTTCCCTAGCCACACCTCAATAGTGGGCACATGAGCTCTGCACAGGGAAAGAAAACTCCTGCCATGTTGGATTAAGGTAGAGAGGGGCACTGTGGAATTGTTTGCAGTAGGGCACTCAGAGACTGCTGCAAAGGTAGGCAGGGTAGGAGCATTTTCCCTAGTGGTTAGGGAGGGTCCTACCTAGTGCCAGGCATAAAGATAGCAACCCTGATCATCCTCTTAAGAACACTAATGGACCTGCTATTGAGACCTGTGAGGAGATCTAAAATGCTGGACCTGTTCCCATTTGCACCCAGGACAACAAAGTGGACAAAGAAGGCTAATACCGCTCCCACTTGTACCCAGAAAAAAGAAATGGACCTCAAGGATCAGTTGGCAGACCGCCTGTAAAGCTACAAGGATACAACAATCTGCAGAAGCCCTTCTCTTGAAGAGCCCAGCTGACCAGTTCCAACTGGACCTTCACTTGATCCTGCCGGTGGCTTGTGCTAGAGTGAGTCTTGACCCCCAAGTGCTGCTCCTGAGGTCTTTGGATGCTTGGATGTGCCGAATTTTACTCCTCCTAATATTCTGAGAAACCTGGAACATTTTGGCTCCAAAGACCTCCAGGGGACCGGGACAAACATGTCAAGACAATCTGATGAAGGTGTGTTGACGCTGGGCCAAAGATTCAGATTGCTCCCAGCTTATTTTTTCAGCAGCAGCAAATACATTTCAGCGGGACGTTGCAGAGAGGCTAACTAACCTCTTGGAGCCCTGTTCAGTTATAGCTTTCAGTCTTGCCTTGTTGAAGGAATCCAAATTCCCAAAAAGTGACTAAGTCTGAAGGTAGATCTCTTCAGCAGGTGAAGGCTCCAAAAGTATTCGGCTGGCAAGGGACCTACATTGGGTGCAAATTTTTTATTCCTCCTGCTTTGAGCTTTCCTGCCAAACGTCAGTGACTCCACCGGGACCTCATCTGACACCTATTCAACCTTGTGGAGCCCATCTCAGCCACAGCCTGCTACCTTGCCCCACTGAGAATTCTTGACTTCTATTTCAGAGACTAAGGGCCTGATTTAGATCTTGATGGATGGGTTACTCCATCACAACGGTGATGGATATCCCTGCTGCTGAAATATAAATCCCATAGGATATAATGAGATTTATATTTCGGCGGACGGGATATCCGTCACCGTTGTGACGGAGTAACCCATCCGCCAAGATCTAATCAGGCCCTAAGTCAGAAAGTAAAACTTCAAACAGGAACAAACCTGCGCTCTATCACGGTCATACTTAAATCACACCTAGGTACTGGTCAAGCACAGCCGAATGACTGCAGTTGGAACATAACACTTTTTGTCACTTTTTAGCCATTATAGTGTCATATTGGTCATTACAGTATTCTGTATTTTTATTGTGTTGTGTTTTTGACTTTTTAACTGTTTTGCTACATTTAAATGCTTTACACATTTTTAGGTCTAGCTTGATAGCACAGCTGTTGCCAGACATAATGTGATCAATCTAAAAAAGAGGTTTCAAGAGTACTACATAGAGTGGCTTTGGCTCCACCCACAAGTTGGTAGCCAGAAGTACATTTTTTGATTGGGCACAGGTTGTGTGCTTCCACAGAAAAATAGAGCTTCCCCTCCATGCAATTGTGATTATTTTGTGCATTTATCTGCCTACCTGAGCCAGCAGCAGTATGGGTGCCTAAGTTTCAAATTTCAGGGGCACTTATACACCAATGTAATGCTGTTAAAGTGTCTTAGATAACTAGATATATTTGTGTTTGGTTTTCTCAAACAGCAGCAAAGATGGGAGAAGGGCAGCTATGAAGAATGTATTGCAGGTTCAGCACTCCCATATTCCATCATGACCTTTAGACTTTAGAGAACAACACTGAACTACATGGATTTTAGGTCTGGTTTTACAGTGCAACTATTGTCGTACCTTATGTGATCAACAACAAATAGCTTTCAGAGTACTACTCAGAGTGGGGCGTATGCTTCACTCACATGTTGGTCTCCCTGAGTTCAGGATTTGATTGTGCTGAATTTACGTGCTTCTACTAAAAAGATGCCTTATATTGCATTCTTTGGCTTGTTGTGAAGCTTATACTTGATAGAGCAGGACTGAATTGGCTATGGTGGCAAGCCAATGATCATGGCTATAGGTCTGAGCTGTTTAATATGAAATGTTATGATAAAAGGCTCTAGGCCTGAAATATTTATTGGGAAAAGCATATTTTAAAGTCAGTAGATGTTTAGGGGGAATTGTTACTTCTCTGTATTAAAGTCTACAGATAGGTACTTTGTTACATAAAATGTCACAGATTATCTTTGTAAAGAAGGATTTTGCTGTTGGTAACTACTTCTGACAAACCATGGAAGGAGATGAATTGCACTGTAATAATTCTTGCTAGAAATTTTTCAAAACTGTTTACGAGGCTCTTGTAATAAAAAAATCATTAAATAATACACATATGGCTATAAATACATAGATGGCCTTTGGAACAGCTTTATTCTGCCATTGGTGTTGAAGTATCATTTACACGCTGCTTCCATTCATTATAGAGTACTGCAAGGAGTACTGGTTCAGTCCACATCAGTCGTTGTCTCAATTGCTCTGTGAATGACAACATTTTCTGGTCACCTGTGTACATCCATCTGAAAATGTATGCACTTCAATGGCAAGGCTGGTTGGCCAGTCCTTTAGTTTTCAGTTTTCTCCTTTAGGTAATTTCTATTTAATTTCTTAGCATCTCCTCTTTTTATTTTACTCTTTCTTTAAAGGATACTACAACTCTCCAGGCAATACTAAAAAGTTGCTTGCTGCTCATTTTATCTGCAGTGTGACGCATCCCATGTGGTCACTTTCTCTAAACCAGTAGACCAATATGGAGTGCTGCTGTCCATAGAGAATTATTGTTTTGCATTCCAAGATGGCCAACACGTTGTTTCTGAATGTGGCATCCATTGTGGACCTTTAAAACAACTGTATACTATTTACAATACCTCTGCAAGACGGACCCCAACTGTAATGTTCATTTTTGTTATTGAAAGTATATGCCTGCCATATTTAGGTGGCAGCATGTTTTCTTTTTCTGCTTTCTGCTTAAATATTTTTCATTTGTCTTTAATATGTTGTTGTGTTTGTATGTGTTTTATTGCAGTTGTGTCAGAAGGTGAATACAAGAATGAGTAAGTGGATGGATGAATGGATGAATAAGTGCAAAGATGAGTGACAGGGTGCATGTATGATGACTTATTGAGTGCCTGTACCCATTAATGACACAAAAATCACTTTCATTCATAAGCCAATGATTGTCTTAAGTTAAGCCTGTCTGCTCTGGGCCACAACTACCAGGGGCTGAGCTCAGTTTAAATTACTGAATGTTATAGTGGACCTAACAAGACTAGTACCAATATTACTTGTGGCAAATTCCTGTCCACCCCAACTAATAATTCACTTTCTGGCAAGGCTGAACAGATATGTATATAACCCCCAAACCCTTATTACAAAAATCAGACAACTTTATGAGCTAGTCTTTGCTACAGTTGGCCCTGTGGGGGTGTTCTCAAATAGTGAAAATGATGATCGCACCTGTGGTATATTTAATTGTCGGGTCTGCTGCCCCTTCCTGTGCCCAAAAGAATATTGCAAGTCATGAACAAAGGCATGAAGAGCTTCACATGGACTGGCAGGAAACCCACACTGTAATGGCTCAGCTACATGCTGCTAATAACCTAGGAGTTTGTGATTGTCTTACATGAACCTGTATCATTTGACACACCAATTATCTCAATGGATGTTACTTTCACCTGACTGGCCAGATGTTCTGGAGCATATCGTCATTGAATATGCCTACATAAGAAACATACCTGGTCTAGGCCAAAAGATTCTGCCATGCTGTTAGAAATTTAGGTTTCTTGTTGGCAGAGGTATGCACCCTGTCCAAGCAGGAACCACAATCCTAGTCAGAGTAGGTCACAACACAACCTAAAGTATCCAGTTCACCCTCTGGTAGTTTGGCACAGAGCAGTCAGGCTTAATTTAAGAGACAATTTGTAAAGTATTTGTGCAGCACTTCATAAAACAGCACAGTGAAAACACCACAAAAAGACTCCACGCCATGTTAGAAAAATAGATTAGGATGTTATAAATAAAACAAGACCAAAACAAAAAAAATCAATCCAGGAGAAGATGAGATATGAATTTTAAAGATTAAATGCAAATTACAGAGCTTAGAAGCAAGTAGCGCCTGAAGAGTTAGTTGGTTGCGCTGGACCGGGACAAAGGCAAGAGTTCAGGCCAATCGCAATGGAGTGCGGACCTGATACAGGACCTACACAGGCCCTGTGAGCAAAGGTACCTTGCTCCCGGTTGCAACAGCGAGATGCGTTAGCGATTCCTACACAGTTGAGGTGTTGCGCCAAACTTCTCCACGAAATTGTGACATTTCTTCCATTCTGTGAGTGAAGCGTCACTTCCGAAATGAGGCAGGTCCTTAATGCGATGTGCTGGATTTCTCCACGCTATAGAGGCAATGCGTCAATCTTCTCCACACAGTGATGGCAATGCGTTGGTTCTGAAGCGGTGGTTCAGAGAGCGATGCAGCGGTTCTCGGTGCGATGTGCCGGTTTGGTTCCCGCAACAACACAATGCATTGATTCTGCTCTAGCAGCAGAGGATGCAGAGATTCCACTAGAGCAAACTCCTAGGTCCATTTCCAAAGATCCAGAACTGGGGTGGCACCACTTAGCAGGACAGACTCAGAAGCAGATGAGTCCAAGGGTTGGAACAGGAGGGTTCTAAGTCTTTTGTGCCACTGAGACTTAGGCAACAGGAGGCAAGCCAGCAAACCTTGGAGTCACTCTGGGTTCAAGTGATGCAGGCCCAGTCCTTCTCTCCCAGAAAGAGAGTGTGCAGCAGGCAGCAGAGTAAAGAGTTCAGCAAACAGCAGTTCCCGCAGAGTGGCAGTCCTTGAGCAGCACAGCAGATCCTCTTCTTCCTGGCAGAGTGGTCACAGGTCCAGAAGTGTACTGATTTGGTAGTGCCAGAGGTCCAGTTCTTATACCCAGTGGTGCCTTTGAAGTGGGGGAGACTTCAAAGAAAGTTTTGAAGTGCACAGAGATTCTCCCTTCCTGCCCTGGCTCCAGACCCAATACAGGAGGATAATCAACCCTTTGTGTGGGGACTGGACACAGCCCTTTAAGGTGTAAGTGTCAGCTCCTCCCTCCCATCCTGCTCAGGATGGCCCATCTGCATGCGGATGACCAACTGGTCACACCTACCCTTCCTTTGTGTGTGACTGTCTAGAGGGAATGCAGGAAGCCAGCAGTTACCCAAACCAGACATGTTTTCAAGAGACAGGCAGAAGGCACCAAATGGCTAAAGGAAGTAAATGCAAACTTTCAAAAAGTGACATTTGTTAAATTGGGATTTAAAATTCAACTTCACCATAAGTTGTGATTTTAAATTGTGAGTTCAGTGACACTAAACTGGAAATGTCTATCTCTTCAGTTAAACTTAAAATATGTAATAAGGTAATCCCAATGTTATCCTATGGGAGAGATAGGCCTCGCGGTAGTGAAAAAAGAAATTGGAAGTTTTTCACTACCAGGACATGTAAAGTTTAAAAGTACATGTCCTGCCTTTACAAATACACTGCACCCTGCCCTGTGAGTTATACAGGGCCTACCTTAGGGGTGACTTATATGTATAAAAGGGAAGGTTTAGGCCTGGCAAGATGAAACTGCCCACACAGGCTCTGCAGTGGCAGGCCTGAGACATGGTTGAGGGGCTACTTATGTGGGTGGCACAATCAGTGCTGCAGGTCCACAAATAGCATTTAAATTCAGGCCCTGGGCACATGTAGTACACTTTACTAGTAAGTACATTAAATATGCCAATTGGGGATGAACCAATATTATCATGTTTAGGGGAGAGAGCACAAGCACTTTAGAACTGGTTAGCAGTGGTAAAGTGCGAAGAGTCCTAAAGCCAGCAAAAAAGAGGTAGAAAAAATGGAGGGAGGCAGCAAAAGGTTGGGGGAAGACCATCCTAAGACTGTCAGGTCTAATACATGCCCTCAATAATTAGGGGCAAAATAGATTCCTGAGCTACCATGCACAAACAGCTCAAGTTGCGTCCATTCACAAATGACTGTGCATCACAGTGGCACAATGGGTGTTTCATAAAAGGGACTGCAGGTTTCTGGTGGGCCTCTCTGGCTGGCTCGTGGTGCTTTTAAAGTCAAGGACTTGTTCAACAGGGTAACTTTTAAGGTATTTCATAAACTCAGTGTTAAATTCAACCGCGTACCTTCCCAAGAGTGGAAGTGAGTAGACCCATGGTCTTAAGGGAAGGATAGGATTGGGTTTGTTCACTCCTTCTATCACCCCTGTTCTCATTTATTTTATAAGATGGGTCGGAGTCAAAGTTGCAATATGAGGACTATGTAACATACTACTCTCTGATATATTCTGCCAAGATGGGAGAATGATAATTGCGATGCGATACTGGCAAGATCAATTATGAATAGAACATACAAAGGAAGAATGGTTTGCATTGAAAGGTACCCTTGATACAGAAACACAACTTGAATTCACTTATTTTAAGGTTCTAGAAAACTGTTATTGGGCACCCTAAAAATTCCATAGAGCGAAGCTGACACCTGATGATCTGTGTTGGGGTAAGAGAGCCCCGAGATGTGACCTTATCAATGTGCTTTGATCTTTCCCCAGTCCTTTGCGATACTGGCCAGCAGTTCTGCACCTTCATAGCAGATACCAGTGGCTATGTTTTTCAACACTCCACCAAGCTGGCCATCTTACACAACATTCCGGAGGGTGAAGTCTTTACTTCTCCCTG
The DNA here is from genome assembly GCA_963921515.1 of Calotriton arnoldi. Lineage (NCBI taxonomy): Eukaryota > Metazoa > Chordata > Amphibia > Caudata > Salamandridae > Calotriton > Calotriton arnoldi. Next base: position 1,402,641 of record CAWUFW010004693.1, on the reverse strand, counting down.
GCACTGGTGGATGTCCTCTGTGCTATCTGAGACACTGCGGGCCAGTCACGGTACCTTCCCAGGAAGAATGGACCACAGAACTCTTCTGCTTGGTGGAAGCTAAGTGAATTATATACAGACATCTAGATCAGACAGCCATGTTTGATGGACTATGAGGACCCTTTGGGATAAAATGTACACCGCAGATGGAGTAGATGAATATACCTGCTAATTGATATTCACATTTCCAAATCACCGCAACCCTTCACCACCATATGGCTTCCTCCTCGTTCTTACCATTGACATTCATTTCTTCATCCCCTTTCCTCTCCCCCAGCTTCTCTGTGGACACCCCCTACTGCAGTTACAAGTTTCGGGCCAGAGTGATTTGATATCCCCTTATTTTTGAGTGTCATGGAAGTTATTATACACCAAGAGGTTTTGACGTCAAAGGTGCCTAGGATGTGTTACAATGGGACTTCGGGGGATGGGGGCGCATGGAGCCAAATTATTAGTGGGTGGTCTAAAGGGGCAGGTCGAGATAGATAGCAGTGGAAGTTGCCAACAGATAGTGCCATTTGGTGAAACGGCACGTCTTTCAGAGTCATGGAATTAAGTATTTTGGAGTTTAATCAGGGTAGGCAAAAAGTAACCATGGCAAGCAGTCTGTGTAAGAGGGTCGTTGAGGTCCTTCTTACACTGGAGGCAGGGGCAGGTCCATCCTCCTGCTTCCATGACTGTTAGATCAGGCATGGGTCCCCAGGAGGTCAAGGCTTACACGACGGTCGACAAGTGGAGTGGCGTCAGCGGTGCTCGCCTGCTCGCCGCCAAAAGAGAAAGTAAAGAAGGGGGGGCGTATCCCCAAAGGTGTGGCAGCAGGTGCCAAACCCCCGACAGGCCACCTGTCTAGGCCAGGTGTGCTTAAGGACCAGAAGTGCGGCTGCAAAAGGTGCGGTGAGGCAAGGCAGGAAGTGGCAAGGAGCGGCAGATTTACCCACTGTGGCGGAGTCCGGAAGTGTGGTCGATCTGATGCCACAGTCAGGGGCCGACACTCCCAGCGCAGCACATGAGGCTGGTAGAGAGTGCGCAGCATTTGGTGAGGCCAGGAGGGAGTACGATGCCTGTAAACAGGCACGTGGTGGTGCCGGCAGCAGAGGTGGGCGGGGCTAAGGAGGAATCCGTCCTGCCACTTGATTTTTCTAGCAGGAGCAGAGCGGGCTCCATGTTCAGGCTGCTAGAGCAGGTGGGGGAGGGGCCAAGGAATGCCAGTGATGGAAATGGGCCCCTGCAGGGCGTGTTGAGGACAAGGTGGGGGGCAAGGCAAGACAGTGCACCACATGGTTGGTGGGTCCAAGAGGCCCCTGTAGGTCAGGCCACGGAGGATGGGTATTCAGGGGAAAAGGCAGCTTGGAAGTGGGGTGGGGTAAGCTCAGATGAGATTTGTTCTTGGCCTATTGGGTGGTCGGGGTGGGTCGCGGCACACAAGGCAGTGGTGCACCCCCATTTTGGAGCAGGGCCAGGGATGATATACAGGTCCACACAGGGTCCAAAGGCCAGCAGAAATGGGTCTTGGAAGATGAGGTGGAAGCTATTAAAAGTGTAGCCAGGCCAGGGAGGTTAGCTGACCAGACGGACAGGCAGGCAGATCATTGGTTTGTGGTCCCGTAGCATGGGTAAAGCCAGGAGAGCTCTGTACGGTTTAACAACCCCGCTCCGAAGTCAGGACTCTAACATGTGTGGCAGAGCCTGGGACAGCATGGGACCAGGACAGTGTTTAAAGGGGAAGGCTTTCTGCGACCTCTCCCTGATGTACAGACATATATGAGCAGCTATTGGAAGAACAATTTGGTGATGGTGGTGTGGGTGATGTGGAGTTGGCTGGCGCGAGCGCGCTTGAGGACGTTGAAGGTGGCATGGGTAATGAGTTTTTGGACTATGATTATGACCTTGAGGAAGGTGAACTGAGGGACACAGAACGAAAAGAGGCTGGATGGTGGTTGGCGCCCAATGATTCGTGGTCATGTACACACTGGGAGTGATAGAAATCGAGTTGGTGTATTGCAGAAGTAGAAGATGGAGGAACTCAAAGAGGTGTCTGCGCAAATAGAGAGATGCTTGGCTGCGGGGAGACAGACGGCAGAATGGGCCACAACCCTGAAGACAGGTAAGGAAGGTGGGGTTCGCTTTCGAAAGTCTGCTCAGACGATGGGGGTAGACACTCGGGCAGGGGTGAATGAGACAGGGGTGCGCTTAGTAAAAGGTAAGTACGTCCAGGGTCAAGTGACAGGGGATGAGCCTAGTGCCAAAAAAGGAAGGGCAGGTGGGAAGGTGTCAGGATCTGACTTAAGTGAAACCATTGATTTGGTTCAGGATGAGAATGCTAAAGAGAGTAAGGAAGTTAGGCATAAGAAGCTTCCAAATATGGGGATTACTAAGCCCCTGGGAGCTCACCTCATGTCAGCCACTAAAGAGTGGATTTGGAAAGGAAAGTACATCAAGATGTTTAAATTGTTGCAGAGTGAGGTAAGGGTCGAAGGAACAAGAATATGAGTTGGCCCAGTGGCCGAGGGTGCCGGTAAAAATTGAAAACTGGGCTGCGGCTTTCCTCATATACACTAGCGTATACTGTGAGAGCAATGCGTGGCATTGTTCAAATATCTAGATTTCGTAAGGAAGGCCCAGATCACCTTCGGGGGTTGGGCCTAGGTCATGTATGATTAGTTATTTAGAGCGAGAGTAGCTGATGATGCCAATGTGGTGTGGGGGCAGCTAGACAATGAATTGTTTCTGCAAATATGATGCCTGTGCGGCCAGCGCCAATGACATATACGGCGAGTGGGTGGCCGGTGTTCTATAAGCCCTTTTGTGACCATCCCACCCAAGGTGGGGTGGGGACAGGGGGTAGAGGACAGCCAAACACAACAGGAGCATGTTGAGCATGTAACAAGGGAACATACGATAGAGAATATTGTCGCTTTCGACATAAGCATTCCCAATGTAATGGGAAACATCCAGTCTTGCAATGTGGACCACAGAGAGGGCTGGGGCCCGCAGGGGGTAAAGGGGTCAGTGGCAACCCAACAGTGACAGAGGCAGAGGAGGTCCAAACCATATGGGAAAGGGCTTGCGACCAGTTAAGAGCGACTGTCTGAGGTTTTGGATGTCCCAGCAAGAACAGCTGACTAATGTGAACTTTTTGTTGAATGGTTTTGATAATGGATTCAGTTGGGTTATGAAGGTCCAAAAGTAAGCCTCTGGGCATAGAATTTACGTTCTGTCCATGGGCAGGAGGAGATGGTAGATGGTATGGACCAAATTGATGAAGGAAGTGTTGTAAGGACATTTGGCCGGCCCTTTTACTGATTGGCCACGGTGGCATTTGATTATATACCCTATCAGAGTCGTACCTAAAAAAGAACCAGGAGAATTCAGGATGATTCAACATCTGTCTTGGCCTGAGGGTCATTTGGTTAATGATTTCATTCCGGAGGAGAGGAGTAGGGTGCATTATGCATCAGTGGATTCAGCAATCGCTTTGATCAATAATGTAGGGCTGGAGGCCTTAATGCCAAAATGTGAAAATTAAGTCTGCATTCCGATTGTTACTGGTTCATCCGGACAACTATGAGGTCTTGGGGATACAGTTTGAAGGTTACATATTTGTTGATAAGGCATTGCTAATGGGCTGTTCAGTTTCTTGTTCTTGGTTTGAAACATTCAGTATAACTTTACAGCAGTTGTTTAACATGGTTACCAGCTCTCACAACATGACTCATTATTTAGATTACTTTTGTGGAACCTCATATTCCTCGGAGTGTGCAGAGTTGTTGCAGAAGTTTGAGGATTTACTACATGATCTGGGGGTCCCAGTGACACCAGAAAAAAACTTGTGGGCCAGGGGAGGTTTTCACCTTTCTCAGGGTTGAGCTAGATTCAATAAAGATGGAGGTGAGGCTGCCGGCTGATAAGAAGAAAAACTTTTTGGATTTGTTTAGCAAAATGTTGGCGAAGGATAAGGTGTGGGTGAAGGAGATTCAGGTGCTACTTGGTCACCTCAATTTTGCTTCTAGAGGGGTTGAAGCAGGACGCACTTTTTGTAAGAGGTTGGGATTGGCTCTTTCGGGGTCTTCTGCACAGTATAATTTGATTGAAAGCAGGAGTGATAACGGATTTGAGGATTTGGCAGATGTTTTGGAGGGAATTCAATAGTATTCCTTTGAGAGGAACAGGTGAGGAAGCGGAATGGTGTTTGGAGCTTTTTTTTATGCTGAGGGCTAAACAGGTTTCAGTGTCTTTTTGCAAGGGCATTGGTGTGCTGAGGAGTGGCCGGACAAGTGGAAAGAGGGTGGCATCAGTATTGCATTCCTGTATTTTTCCATTGGTAGTGGCGGTTTGTTGGTGGGGACATAACTTTTTCAATAAGAAGGTGCTTTTCCATGTGGACAAGAAGGAGGTGTTGACATAGTGAATAGACAGTCAGGGACATTCATGTGCTCAAGTTGCAGAGAGGTTTTCAGCTGGAATTTCTGAGGCTCACTGTAACATTCAGAGCATGGCACAGTACCGGTGTGGATAACAGTATTGCGGATGCTCTCTCTCATTCCCAGTGGCAGAGATTCCATGGGCTAGGGCCTTGGGCAGATGAAAGGGGGAGTCCCATGCCTGTGCATCTCTGGACCATTGGAAAGAGCGGGTGATGCAACTGGTTCGAGTTTCATTGGCTGAGTCCACATGGCGCGCATACAGTCAGGTTTGGTTTGAATTTGTGGCTTCCAGTGCTAAAAGAAGGATTGTGGATGAGGGAGATGAATTGCGCAGGTCAGATCTGGTGAGATTTATCATGCTGCAGATTGAAAGAGGTTTGTCGGTGGTGACAATTGTGGGTAAGCTGCCGGGTTTGGCCCTTTGTGGTAAAGTGAGTTGGAAGGATAAATACTGTAAGGATTGGCCAGGGAATATGGACTGAATTAGGAGGTCAGTGACTTTGTATTTATTGAAGAGATTGTAGAAGTCCTTCCAAGGGTTTGCAGGAGATCGGATGAGAGCTGTTTGTTTTCAGTATTGATGGTATGGTTGTTTTTCTGGGCCTTTCATGTGGTTGAGTTGGTTAGAAGCAAGAAGGGAGCGGGTATTCAGGGTGAGAATGTGTGGGTATTGCACAGCGAGGTCAAGGTACGGCTGCCCCACTCAAGACAGACCAGGAAGGATGTGGGAGTTGTGTTAGTCTGCGGAGCTATCCCACCGAGAGAGAGTGTCCAGAGGGGTGGTAGCTGAACTTCAAAGCAGTAAGACACTTCGAGGGTGAGGTTTTTCAGCAAGTCGCGGGGGGAGAGTGTTGACATTACAGGTGCTTGGAGTGTTGAAAAAAGTGCTCCTTGAGTTGGGTATTCCAGTGGTTAATTTGGTACTCTCGCTTTCAGAATAGGGATGCTACTGAGGGGGAGATGCATGGCTGGCGGGGACAGGATATTCAGAGTATGGGAGGGTGGAAGTCAGAGTGCTACAGGAGGTACATGCAGTGGTGACTGATTTGGTAAGGACAGTTTAACATTTACTTTCTATTGTTCTGGTCGGGAACATATCTAGGCATGGACATGTGGACACTCCTTTGTGAGGTGGATAGGTACGCAGGCGGATTCTCGAAAGTGATGATGTGCGAATTTAGTTGAAGTGGTTTGGGCAGAGTGGCATGTGCTGGTTTGAACTGTTGCCTAAGGTGGAACGTTTGAGACAAGGACTCCATTGCCCTGATGTGCTGGTGTTACATTTGGGTGACAATAATTGGTGATGATGAAGGGATTGGCTCTCACCCACTGTGCTGAAGATGATTTGATTGAGATAAAGCGACTGTGGTCAGGGACTGCATTGTTGTGGGTGGTATTTTTGCCATGGCAAAGTTGGAGCGGTGCACGGAAGCCTGGGACAAGACATAGCCTGATTTTGTAAAGATGAAGGGATTTTGGTCATTGAGCATGGTGAAATCAGATACAAGGAAGGGCTCTTCTTCAGGGATGATGGAGTGCACTTATCGGTGTTAGGAATGGATTTGTATCTCCAAAGGCTGAGGATGGGGTTGTCGGATTTGTTGAAGGAACCAGTTTGGGGGGGGGGGGATAAAAACCCTCAGGAGGTTTTTCTAGTGGCAGGCAGTTTGGACAGGTTTCAAGTTATTTCAACGAAGATTGTCAGTTGAAGATACAGTTGGAAATTACAGGGGGAGGGAGGGGCAAATGGAAAAGAAACAAGAAGGCAAGTGTTTGGAAGACATGGAACAGTTTTTGTCGGGTGAAGTTTGGAGTGAAGAGAGATTGGAGAGTCTGTATTTGACAGGGGCATTTGAGGGGTTCTTAGGGGAGGGGGGTGGATGGTTTGTTGTTGCCATGTCTAGTGAGGCCAGATATTTATAGTTTGTATAGTGAGAGGCCAAGGTTTTGTTTAATGTAATCTGCACCTGTTTCATTAAAGCGGTCTTTTCCACACTTAACTATGGGTCACGTGGGTTTTTGATGCGCCGTTCCGTCTGATGGGACTTTGATTAGAGCATGACATTGGCAGGTACTATACACAGTCGGTGTTTCCATATAGTTCTAACATGAGAACTTTATTGATAACGTCATTGCTGATATATATCGGGAGCTGGAGCTGGAACTTGGGAACAATTTAGCACAAACTCACGCACCTATACAAAGATATCACATAGTCTGTAATTCATACATTGTTTCTGTACTTTGTAAGAAACCAAGGGGCATATTATCAAGCCAGTTATCGCCACGTTAGCGGCACTTTCGTGCCGCTAACGCGTTTTTTTTTATCGCCCTATTACCAAGATGTCGCTAACAAGCGTTAGCTACAGCTTTCCGGTGATAGCCATAGTTTTTTCTATCGCCGTGCATGGCAGCGATAGTTTCCGCTAATGATATGCAAAGTAGGCGTTCCCTCTCACAATTTCATGAAAAAAGTCGCTAACACACCATCGCACTATTACCAATGATGTCCCGGACCCGCGAAGTGATAAAAAAAGTCCCGCTAAGGCCCCTTAGCTGCAGGAAAATAAGACCTGTAAAAAACAGGTCTAAAAACTTGTAAAATGGTGATAAATGGAGGCATATAAGGGAGACTAGCCCAGACCCACACCTGAAGACCAACAGATGCCATGGAGGTACTAATCATACAGCTGGGAGTCCCACGAAGGCAACAACCACCACCGCCACCTCCCCCAGGACCACCACCAAGGCTGCGCCAAAGACGACAGCGGGCCCTGCGCAGATGTCTCAGCCTCACAGACCTGACGCCAGAGGATGTCATTGTCCACTACAGGCTCAAAAGGACATCCATCCAACACATCCTGAACCTGATAGCCCACAGGCTGATGCCACAAACACAGCGGAGAACCAACATCCCTCCGCAGACAAAGCTGCTGGCCGTGCTGCATATATTGGCCTCTGGGACCTTTCAGCCAACAACGGCCAGAGTTGGAAGAGTCTCACAGGCAGCCTTCTCAATCTTCCTCCCAACTGTATTGGATGGCATACTCAGCCTGATAACCCAGTGTTAGAAATGGGGGTCTCTAGTTGGCAATGGCTGGCCACTGTCCAAGTAGGGACCCTTCTTCCTAAGTCAGTGAGAGGGCTACACCCTTTGATAACCCCTGCTCAACCCTGTGGTAACGTAGCACGAGCAGCTAGGCTTATCTCAGAGGCAGTGTGTGAAGCATTTATGACCATACACAGTAACACAGTGAGGAACACTACAAAGGGACACCACACAAGTAGTTATCAAAAATAAGTATCTTTATATATAGACTTAACACTAGACCAATAACGATAAAAAGCCACAATACTGTAAAATAGGCTTACTCTTGAAATGCTGCAAAAATAGTCCAAAGTGTGCCAAGAGGAGTTCAGTTCAAAGCAGTGGTCTCTGCGACTCTTTTACTTACAAAGTACCTGGATTTCTTAGCAAAACCAACAAATTGTCGCAAAGAAGCTGTAGCGATGATTTTCTGCACACGAGGCCGGCGATGCGATAAATCCTTGCCGCGAGGGAGGATGATGCGCCGATCTGCTGGTGTGTGCAGAGACGATGTGACAAACTTCTGCACGCTAGGCCATTGATGTGAGGACTCCTTGCCGCGAGGGAGGAGGCGAGGCAATGATCCTGTTGCGTGTGCGATCGGGTTGCGATGCGAAGAAATGGCGCTCCGCGAGGGAGCGACGATCGCGATGCGATGAAAATGGCGGACGCTCGGCATCCGCGCGACGATGTCGTGAAGCGATGATTCGATCTTTGGTTGCGAGCACTCGGCGGCAGCAGCGCGATGATTTTCCGGGCGCTTTCGGCTGTGGCGGCTCGCAAACGTGCGTTAGCGACGATTTCAGCACTCTCTTCTCTGTAGTAGAACTAGAGGCCCTGGAACTCACAGGAGCCTCACCTGCAGATAGAAATCCTCGCTGGGAGGAATCAGGAGGTGGGTGGTGAAGTCTGATGTGCCTGAGACTTCAACAGGAGGCTGGCTCTCTCCTAGCCCTTGGGTGATTACTTTAGCAAGATTAATAAAAGTTCTCTCAAAGTCCTTTTCCCTCTTCTTCCAGGTCCAATGGTAACCACTGCAGGCCAATCCAAGAAACAGCACACAAGCACAAGGATAGTCACCTCCTGCAGATTCCTTCAGTTACACGGACAGAGGTTCGTCTTGATGTCCAGGAGCAATACAAATTGTAGGGGTTTCAGCACAGATATTTATACCCCAAAAGTCTTTGTTCTCAAAAGCTACAAGCCACTGAGCCTAGCCAGAACCAGTTCTGTTCAGTCCTGGAGCACTTTGTTTACCAGGCTGCATCCTTCCTTTCAGGAAGATGGGGTCTGCTATCAGACGCACAGTGGGAGGTGGAGCCATCATTCACTTTGCCAGGCACAGCCCTATTCAAGTCAAGGAGCTACCCCTCCCCATAATCCAAATGCAGATCTCTCTATTCAACCCAGGTCTGACTCAGCCTGCTCTGTCCCTCCAAAACCAGACAGCCAATACACATAACAGCAGAGCACACTGGAAGGCTTAGGCAAGAAAATACCTACTTTCTAAAAGTGGTATTTTCAAACACAGAATATAAAAATAAACTTCACCTCAAGATGTATTTTAATATTCTGAGCTCAGGCATACTAAATTCGTTTTTCTACCATGTTCCTGGGGTCAGTTAGGACTATAGAATGTAATAGTCAAACTGCCCATTCTGGCCTATGGGGAACAGGTAGCCTTACAGTAGTGAAAAAAAAATTGGGTGTAATTCACTACCAGGACATGCTTCACACACCAAGGCATGTCCTACCTTACACATACAATGCACCCTACCATAGGGGGACTTACATGATGCCAAGGGAAGGTTCAGGGGCTGGGAAGTGGGTGCACTTCACAGCCAAGATGGCAGTTCTAGACTGTACACAGACTCTGCAGTGGCAGGTCTGAGACACACTTTACAAGCTGCTTCTGTGGGTGGCGCAAACCAGCGCTGCAGGCCCACCAGCAGCATTTGGTTTACCAGCCCTGGGCACACACAGGCCACGCTACTAGGGACTAACAGGTAAACCAAATAAGCCAATCATGGATATACCATTTCACATGTCATATTTACACAGGGGGCATTCGCGCTGTGGGACTGAAGAGCAGTGGCACAGCGCCCAGAGCATCTAACACCAGCAAAAACAGAGGAGACAACAGCGAAAAAAAGGAAGGGAGACCCACGCCAATGGTGCCAGGTCTAATACGTGTCCCCTCCAGCTGAAATGTGGGGAGAACTACCCATCCCCTTGGGAGTTCTCATCACTAAGGCGGAAAAATCTGGACAGACCATCAGCATTGGCGTGTTCTGTACCAGGGCGGTGTTCCACCGTGAAGTCCATACCCTGTAGGGAAATGGACCACCTCAACAACTTGGGATTCTCACCCCTCATCTGCATCAACCATCTGAGGGGCCTGTGGTCTGTCTGAACCCGGAAGTGAGTCCCAAACAGGTATGGTCTCAGCTTCTTCTGTGCCCAGACCACAGCAAATGCCTCACGCTCAATTGCACTCCACCTCTGTTCCCGTGGAAGTAACCTCCTACTGATGAAGGCTACAGGTTGGTCTAGTCCCTCCTCATTTATCTGTGACAGAACGGCCCCCACCCCATGCTCTGAAGCGTCTGTCTGGACAATAAACTCCTTAGCAAAATTGGGCGCCTGGAGTACGGGTGCTGTACACATGGCAGTCTTGAGGGCATCAAAAGCTTTCTGACAGGTGTCAGTCCAGTTCACAATCTTTGGCTGCTTTTGGAAGTCAGCTCAGTCAAGGGTGCAACAATGTTGCCATACCCCTTGACAAACCTCCTGTAGTAACCCGTGAGTCCTAAGAAGGCCCTCACCTGGGTCTGGGTCCTTGGGGGCTCCCAAGCCAGGATGGTTTCAATCTTGGGCTGCAGGGGCGCCACTTGGCCACTCCCCACCTGGTGTCCCAAATACACCACAGAACCCTGCCCAATCTGGCACTTACTGGCCTTGATTGTGAGGCCTGCTCTGCGCAGCGCCATCAACACTTCCCAGAGGTGGCGCAAGTGGTCCTCCCAGGAGGAACTGAACACTGCAATGTCATCCAGGTAGGCGGCACTGAAATCCTCCAGCCCAAACAACACCTGGTTGACCAACCTCTGAAAGGTGGCAGGGGCATTCTTCATCCCAAAGGGCATCACCCGGAACTGGTAGTGCCCATCTGGTGTGGAGAATGCTGACCTCTCTTTGCCCCATCAGTTAAGGCGATCTGCCAGTACCCAGACGTCAGATCAAATGTGCTGAGGTACCGGGCAGCCCCTAACCGATCTATGAGCTCATCAGCTCTGGGGATGGGGTGCGCGTCGGTCTTCGTGACCGAATTGAGACCTCGGTAGTCCACACAGAACCTAAGTTCAGGTGTGGCACCAGGCGTTGCAGCTTTTGGTACCAAAACCACGGGGCTGGACCAAGGGCTGCTAGAGGACTCAATCACCCCTAGGGCAAACATTTTGGAGACCTCCTCCTTAATGTAAGCCCTGACCCTGTCAGTCACTCTGTAAGCCTTGAGCTTGACAGGAGGACTGTCCCCGGTGTCCACCTCATGGACGCACCAATCAGTGACACCAGGCACCAGGGAGAACAAATCAGAAAATTGCCCCAACAGTTGGCGACAATCTCTCTGCTGCTCAGGGGTCAGTGTGGTGGAGAGGACCACACCCTCCACTGACCCATCCTTCTCTCCTGCACACAGGAGGTCAGGAAGAGGCTCACTCTCCTCCTCCATCCCAGCATCTGTGGCAAGAAGCATGCCCACTTCAGACCTCTCAAAGTGGGGCTTCAGGCGGTTCACATGCAGGACCCGCAAGGGGTTCCTGGGAGATTGAAAGTCCACCAAGTAGGTAACTGGACTTTTGCGCTCCACCACCTCAAATGGGCCGGTCCACTTATCTTGGAGCGCACAAGGCTCCACTGGGGCCAGTACCCAAACCTTCTGACCAGGTTGAAATTCGACCAGAGTGGCATTCTGGTCGTGCCAACGTTTCATTTCCTCCTGGCTGGCTTCCAGATTTGCCTCAGCAATTTTTCTGAAACGCCGAGTCTGGTTCCTGAAGGCCAACATGTAGCTAAATACATCTTGGGGAGGTTTCCTGGGAGATTGCTCCCAGCCTTCCTTGACCAGACTCAGAGGCCCTCTTACCGGATGGCCGTAGAGGAGTTCAAAGGGACTGAACCCTAAGGACTTCTGTGGCACCTCACGGTAGGCAAACAACAGGCATGGCAAGAGGACGTCCCACTTACGCCTCAGGGGTTCTTCTAGGCCCATGATCATGCCCTTCAAGGTCCGGTTGAACCTTTCAACCAGACCATTACCTTGGGGGTGGTAAGGAGTGGTGAACTTATAAGTTACCCCACACTCCTTCCACAGAGACTTCATGTACTGGGAGATGAAGTTGGTCCCCTGTCAGACACCACCTCTCTGGGGAACCCCACACGGGAAAAAATCCCCATCAGTGCACGTCCCACCACGGGGGCCGTCACTGTCCTGAGCGGGATGGCTTCAGGGTACCGGGTGGCATGGTCCACCAAGACCAGGATGAACCTGTTGCCCATGGCTGTCTTGGGGTCCAGAGGCCCCACAATGTCAATGCCCACTCGCTCGAATGGGGTACTAACAACTGGAAAGGGCTGGAGTGGGGCCTTGATCTTCCCCCCACTCTTCCAACTTGCCTGGCAAGTCTCGCATGTCCTGCAATAAGTGTCTGAACTCTTGCGCATCTGGGGCCAATAAAAGTGGGTGGCCAGCCTCTCAAAGGTCTTGGTCTGCCCCAGATGTCCTGCCAATGGAATGTCATGAGCCAACCCCAGTAGGAAGGCTCTGAAGCACTCGGGTACCACCAGCACATGGGCTGACCCCGGCTCAGCAGCCTTAGGCTCGCTATACAGGAGACTGTTCTCCCAATAAATCAGATGTGAACCAGACAGGTCACCTGCTGCCTGGGCTGCAGCCTGACGCCGCATACCCTCAAGAGAAGGGCAAACTCCTTGCTGCTCACAAAATTCCTCCCTGGTGGGTCCCCCTTCCTGCTGCCAATGGGTCAGCTCAGGCAGGTCCCCCAGTTCAGTGATCTGCTCCACGGTAAGCTCCAGGGCATCCCCCTCAGGGTCTGCTCCCTCCTGGGCCGTGGGAACCAAGGGGGCAGGCTCCCCGCGCCCCCTGCCCCTTCTCTCTAAGGCGGGGATCTGGGCAATACTCTCAGGCTCCAGGTCCTTCTCAACACCCTCCTTGGCTGCCATGGACCGAGTGGTAGCACACGCCCACTCAGGCAGACCCAACATCTCTAAGTGAGATTTCCTCTCCACTGTAGCCCACGGGGAGTTCTCTAAATCATTGCCCAACAGACAGTCTACAGGCATGGCGGGCCTCACAGCCACCTGAAGAGTTCCTGAGACCCCCCACTCAAAGGGAACCTGAGCCACCTCACATTGTCTCTCTGAGTTGTCTGCGGACACTACTGGGTAGAATGCATGGGGGACAACCTGCTCTTTGGACACCAACCGGGAGCTGACAGCAGTTATACTGGCTCCTGTGTCTCTTAGAGCCTCCACCCTATGGCCATTGATGGTCACCCACTGCCTGTACTTTTTAGTGTTATCAGGCAGTGCAGGCTTAGGGACCATCTCAAAGTCTCCTAATGAGACAAGGGTCAACTCTACGGGATCCCACCCACCTTGGGCACCCATCTCCTCCCCTCCCAGGGCTACACTAGCAAGCTGGCGGGGTGGTGCACTAGTATCCCTCTGAGGACAGTGGGGATCATAGTATCTGTGGCCCACTTGACCACACTTATAACAAGTAAGGGGCCCCCTCTGAACAGGCCTACCTGTCAGGGGCACTGGCTTCTTCTCTTGGGGAGGCTGGGACACCACTGCTTGGTTCCCTTGGGAATTACTTTGGGGCCCTCTTTGGAACTCCCTCGGTTTACCCCTGTCCCCCCCACTTCTCTGCTGGGGACCCTGCCCACCTTTGGCGAAGTCTCCCACTGGACCCTTGCGAACCCGGGTGCTCACCCAGCGGTCCGCCTCCTCAGCAAGCTTCCTAGGGTTAGTCAGCTTGCAATCAATCAGGTGCTGGCGTAGCTCAGGAAAACAGTTACTAGATAAATGCTCCCATGCAATCAAATCATAAAGCTGCTCAAAAGTTTCTACTTTGCTACCTTTTACCCAGCGTTCCATTGCTCTGCAAAAAAAAGATACATATTCAACCCACGTGGTACCCTCTAGCTTCTTGCAGGTCCTAAACCTCTGCCTATACATCTCAGGGGTCAAACTATAGCGGGTCATCAAAGCTTCCTTCATGTGGCCATAAACCATTCGACTTTCTGGGGGCAGGTCCAACAAGGTATCCCTCCCCTCACTCACAAAGCGTCCCCACAACCCCCCTCCCCAATCCTTCTCAGGGACCCGGTGGGACACCATGGCTAATTCATAAGCGGCAAACCATTGCCCAATATCTTCATTTTTGTGGAAATCCTTAATAACCTCCTTGGGTATATACACTCTATTTTCAGTATGCACTACAGGTATGCTGCCACCAGAGGGGGAGATCTCTACACTCTTTGCTTTAATCTCCAACTCCCTCAATATTCTCTCATGCTCAAGTTTCATTTTCATAATCTCAAACTCTAACTTCTTGTTCTCTAGGTCCCTGTGACCATCCATTTTAAGCTTAGCCATCTCCATATTATGCCGCCTATCTCTCTCCCTGTCCTCCATCTCTTCTGGGGACAGACCCCTGGCGGACACACTAGTGCCCGGGCTGGAAATTGCTTTATATCCCACCAAATCTACTACCTCACCCTGCTGCTCTCCTGCATTCTCTTCCCCCTCCACAGGCTCTCCCATATTCTTAGGGGCATCCCTGGCTTCTAGCCAGGCCTTCAGCGCCTTGTAATACTCCTCCCTTTTAGTGAGACCTGTGATAGGGACTGTGAAGTGTTTGCAAAAATATTTGAGCTGCTTGGCATTGTAGGTTTCTAATTTCTCTCCTTCCCAGGAGAGATCCTCCGAGGCATTGGATCTGGGCTTGCCCATTGTAGCAATAACTGGCAATATTAATCAAAAATAGAATCAGAAAAAACCTCAAAACGTATGTGGTTGCGTTATGGTCTGCACTCACTAGTAGTGTACACTATAATTACTGTATGTGATCATAAATGCAAGTCCAGATCCTCACCGCTGACCACCAATGTTAGAAAGGGGGGTCTCTAGTTGGCAATGGCTGGCCACTGTCCAAGTAGGGACCCTTTTTCCTAAGTCAGAGTGAGAGGGCTACACCCTTTGATAACCCCTGCTCAACCCTGTGGTAACGTAGCACGAGCAGCTAGGCTTATCTCAGAGGCAGTGTGTGAAGCACTTATGACCATACACAGTAACACAGTGAGGAACACTACAAAGGGACACCACACAAGTAGTTATCAAAAATAAGTATCTTTATATATAGACTTAACACAAGACCAATAACGATAAAAAGCCACAATACTGTAAAATAGGATTACTCTTGAAATGCTGCAAAAATTGTTCAAAGTGTGCCAAGAGGAGTTCAGTTCAAAGCAGTGGTCTCTGCGACCCTTTTACTTACAAAGTACCTGGATTTCGTAGCAAAACCAACAAATTGTCGCAAAGAAGCTGTAGCGATGATTTTCTGCACGCGAGGCCGGCGATGCGATAAATCCTTGCCGCGAGGGAGGATGATGCGCCGATCTGCTGGTGCGTGCGGAGACGATGCGACAAACTTCTGCACGCTAGGCCGTTGATGCGAGGACTCCTTGCCACGAGGGAGGAGGCGAGGCGACGATCCTGTTGCGTGTGCGATCGGGTTGCGATGCGAAGAAATGGCGCTCCGCGAGGGAGCGACGATCCTGATGCGATGCGATGAAAATGGCGGACGCTCGGCGTCCGCGCTGCGATGTCGTGAAGCGATGATTTGATCTTTGGTTGCGAACACTCGGCGGCAGCAGCGCGATGATTTTCCGGGCGCTTTCGGCTGCGGCGGCTCGCAAACGTGCGTCAGCACTCTCTTCTCTGTAGTAGAACTAGAGGCACTGGAACTCACAGGAGCCTCACCTGCAGATAGAAATCCTCGCTGGGAGGAATCAGGAGACGGGTGGTGAAGTCTGATGTGCCTGAGACGTCAACAGGAGGCTAGCTCTCTCCTAGCCCTTGGGTGATTGCTTTAGCAAGATTAATAAAAGTTCTCTCAAAGTCCTTTTCCCTCTTCTTCCAGGTCCAATGGTAACCACAGCAGGCCAATACAAGAAACAGCACACAAGCACAAGGATAGTCACCTCCTGCAGATTCCTTCAGTTACACAGACAGAGGTTCGTCTTGATGTCCAGGAGCAATACAAATTGTAGGGGTTTCAGCACAGATATTTATACCCCAAAAGTCTTTGTTCTCAAAAGCTACAAGCCACTGAGCCTAGCCAGAACCAGTTCTGTTCAGTCCTGGAGCACTTTGTTTACCAGGCTGCATCCTTCCTTTCAGGAAGAGGGGGTCTGCTATCAGACGCACAGTGGGAGGTGGAGCCATCATTCACCTTGCCAGGCACAGCCCTATTCAAGTCAAGGAGCTACCCCTCCCCATACTCCAAATGCAGATATCTCTATTCAACCCAGGTCTGACTCAGCCTGCCCTGTCCCTCCAAAACCAGACAGCCAATACACATAACAGCAGAGCACACTGGAAGGCTTAGGCAAGAAAATACCTACTTTCTAAAAGTGGTATTTTCAAACACAGAATATAAAAATAAACCTCACTACAAGATGTATTTTAATATTCTGAGCTCAGGCATACTAAATTCGTTTTTCTACCATGTTCCTGGGGTCAGTTAGGACTATAAAATGTAATAGTCAAACTGCCCATTCTGGCCTATGGGGAACAGGTAGCCTTACAGTAGTGAAAAACGAAATTGGGTGTAATTCACTATCAGGACCTGCTTCACACACCAAGGCATGTCCTACCTTACACATACAATGCACCCTACCATAGGGGGGACTTACATGATGCCAAGGGAAGGTTCAGGGGCTGGGAAGTGGGTGCACTTCACAGCCAAGATGGCAGTTCTAGACTGCACACAGACTCTGCAGTGGCAGGTCTGAGACACACTTTACAAGCTGCTTCTGTGGGTGGCGCAAACCAGCGCTGCAGGCCCACCAGCAGCATTTGGTTTACCAGCCCTGGGCACACTCAGGCCACGCTACTAGGGACTAACAGGTAAACCAAATAAGCCAATCATGGATATACCAATTCACATGTCATATTTACACAGGGAGCATTCGCGCTGTGGCACTGAAGGGCAGTGGCACAGCGCCCAGAGCATCTAACACCAGCAAAAACAGAGGAGACAACAGCGAAAAAAAGGAAGGGAGACCCACGTCAATGGTGCCAGGTCTAACACCCAGCACCTTCACTTCCCCAACACTGTGCAGGAACAGATTGAGATCAAGCAAGGATTCTACGCCATAGCCGGATTCCCACAGGTGTTGGGCGCAATTGACTGCACACATGTCCTATTTGTGCCCCCTGCGGACAGTGCACACATATACCGCAACAGAAAGCACACCCATTCCATGAATGTGCAGGCAATAGTGAATCACCGGGGACTGTTCACTAATGTCATAGCCAAGTTCCCAGGGAGTGTGCATGATTCCTACATCTTCCGACAGTCCATCATAAACCAGCGCTTCCAGGATGGCACATATGGAAATGCAGTGCTAGTCGGTAAGTACTAACGTGACCCACCACATGCCTCAACTTCACAGCGATGCAAATCAGAAGTGTGAGAATGTACATGTCACAATCACACATACATGTCAATCAACATGCCCACATACCAGACACAACAACACCAAGAACTGTGGGAACTGTGGCTAGATATGCAGACAAACCATCCTCAAATGCTTAGCCTCTGTGCCACCCATAAGCAAATGTGGTGAGAGGTGGGAACCATGTATGTGCGATGGAGGCACAAGATCCATAATGAAAGTAGGAACACAAGGCCCAGTGTGTAGGTGCTGTGCTGGACAGTCGGGAGTAAGCTGACCGCAGACATGCCCATGTTGGCATATAGTGTGTTTCTGTAGCCCAGCCTGATGGCAATGACTGTGTGGGTCACTGTTACACCCGACAATGGGGGGATCCATGTGAAGGTTGCATGGAGGATGCAGAGGCTGGCGAAGCAGCTGCAGGCCACTGCGTACACCTGTAGGTACTTGGAGATGGAGGAGTCAAATATGGGGCCTAGGTACCTAGATTTGGGGTGGGGGCATCCGAAGGCGTTGGACCACCAGGTGATGCCACATGCTGATTGTTCTGTTACGAGGATGAGGACTCATGTTTCCCCTGCGTATAGCACGCCCCAGCTGTTGATCATCCATGTTGCAAATCACAGCAATCCTACCTGGAAGAGCAGTTTGGTGTGTGGGCATATTGTTGATGGTGAATATGAGCATTCTGTACGTGTTGGTAGTGCTGTTTACTGGTATCCCAAAGCTTGCACCAGCTCCACTACATGTGTCAGCAGATGCATCTGCCAACTCTGAGGTTGATGCTGACCGAGGTGGCATTCATTGCCTGCCGTATGTTGCAGTTGCATAGTGGGACAAGGGTGCATGCGCAATTGGAGATACATGTTTGGAAAATGTGGACTTGCGCCCTTGTTGACGACTGCAGTGTTGTGGTTGTTGCTGTTGATGGTGGTGTGTAGCATCTCCTCGGTGACTGATCAACACCAACTTTGTGGGGGCCTGCATGTGGTCAACAGTGGCTTGGTGTACATCAACAAGGTGGTGCATGCGTAAGTAGCCAACACATGTGCGTTTAGTGGGGCCGATGAACTGGACGAAGTCTACACATGCAAAGAAGCCGTCAAAGGTATGCCCTGCCTTGTGGATCAGTGTGGTGAAGATCTGGGACAGTCTGATATCAGCTAACATTTCCCAGAGTCAAATGGATCTTGAGTAGTCGTGGCATGTGAGTTGGAGGCTACACTCCAGAGTGAGTACGTAGTCCACGGAGTGGACAGTGTTGCGTCTGATGATGCTGATGCTGTGCGTGAAGCGTTCCTGCCTGCAATGGGCCCTGCATGCGAGGGGGCTGATGACTGTTGAGATGTGGCTGCTCGGGACAGGAAACAGCATGTGTTGTGCATTGGGGCAGGTCTGGCAGCAGCGACAGCAGCACAACTGAACGTGAACTGTGTCTGGTGTGGCCCATTGCCATTTCAACGTTCACATGGCATTGACTGTGAGGAGGGTAGATGAGTGCCATCGATAGATGGTAGAAGAGCCAGTCATGCAACCGCGCAGCGCACACAATTGATGAGGCTTGGGGGAGGGAGTATCAACAGTGAGGCCATTTAATTTTCAGTGATGCTTGTAATCAGTCAGAAGCAACACATGGCTAACATGAAATCCAACATAACACAAATGACACACCACAAAACCATCTACACCAACAACACAGCCGGCACAACCAATAATGTAAACATCTCGCTATCACATGTTACAGATGACCAAGGATATACACTATGCCCGTGGATGATGACACCCCTCCGAAAACCCCACCACCCAGGCCCAGAGGCAGTATAATGCGGCCCACAGACGCACCCGGTCCATTGTGGAGTGCACATTTGGCGTGCTAAAGTCACGTTTCCGTTGCCTGGACATCACAGGTGGCAGACTGCTGTACAGCCCTGAAATGGTCAACAAAATCATCCTTGCATGTTGTGTATTGCACAATATATGTGTGCGCATCAATGCTCCATGGATTCAAGTGCCTGCTGCACTGGACGATGACCAGGATGATGATGAAGATGAGACAGGTGGCGCACACCCCACAGTAATTGCAGCAGGAACTGCCCGAAGGGACCGAATAATAAACATTTTCTTCAACTGAGCATGTCACATTGTGACAGTCCCCCTCCAATGTATCTCATAGCAAAATGACCGCAATCACAGTGTGTGCCAATAAAAAAACATACATACATATCCTGCCTGCATGTTACTGTCCAGCATGGGTACATCACTGCGAAAAGGGTACGTTGCACAATATGGGCAAAGGAAATAACAAAACTTCATCCATGCTGGGAATGTCTCCTCAGTACAGAGATGCTTTTCAGTGTGTCAAATGTGTAAGACTAGAGTCTTCATGGTGCAAATTGGGCTACACAATCCAAAATTGTTGCGTGTCCTTTGTGTAAATCAGTCAATATAGGTTGTCGTCTGTGAATAAATGCACAAATGTAGTCTGTTGTCAGTGGCAATAATTTATTGGAGTGTGTACGTTGTGTAAAACAATGAAACTGTGGGCATGCAATGGGGTAAGAGATGAAACTTTGGGCGTGCAATGGGGTAAAAGATGCCAATTTGGGCGTGCAATGGGGTAAAATCAGAAAATCGTGCGTGCAATGGGGTAAAATCTGAAAATAGGGCGTGCAATGGGACAAAATATGAAAATAGGGCGTGCAATGGGGTAAATCATGAAAAATGGGCGTGCAGTGGGTAAAATGCGAAAAATGGGCGTGCAATGGGGTAAAATATGAAAATAGGGCGTGCAATGGGGTAAAATATGAAAATAGGGCGTGCAATGGGGTAAATCATGAAAAATGGGCGTGCAATGGGGTAAAATATGTAAAATGGGCGTGCAATGGGGTAAAATATGAAAAATGGGCGTGCAATGGGGTAAAATATGAAAATAGGGTGTGCAATGGGGTAAAATATGAAATTAGGGCATGCAATGGGGTAAATCATGAAAAATGGGCATGCAATAGGGTAAAATATGAAAAATGGGCGTGCAATGGGGTAAAATATGAAAATTGGGCGTGCAATGGGGTAAAATATGAAAATTGGGCGTGCAATGGGGTAAATCATGAAAAATGGGCGTGCAATGGGGAAAATCATGAAAAATGGGCATGCAATGGGGTAAAATATGAAAATAGGGCATGCAATGGGGTAAAACCTGCTTTTCTGTGTGTCAGAAGCAATTAGCCTTGAAGCCACGACCACCTCCAGATCAACAAGCACTACAACAAGTATGTGGACTACTAACTTGACGCTGCAGACGGACCACCAGCACCCCTGAGACAAAAACCAGACCCCCATCTCCAAATGGACACCAGGCACGGATGAAGACACCTCCTCCACTAGGAAAGGCATCCACTCGGGTCCCACACAGACCCCTGGCCCCCTCACATCTACCACAGAGCCACATCTGCCATCGCACACGAACCACTATGCAACATCAACATCACCTTCAACACATGCACATACACAGACAACTTGAAGCGTGCCGAAAGTCATGCCCCTACACCTTGTGACCCCCATGGGTGAGTAGCACACTTAAAAAATCCATGATTCATTGATGGTTCTCTTGTTAGATATGCAATTATGGTGTGACCTGTGTTGAATGTCGCAAGTTAGGGTGTCATGTGTTGTGAAACATAATTTTCATGGTGTCATTTGAGTGCCAACCAACCGCAACATGTTGTTACAAGGCTCTGACATGAAATTTACACTAAGACTGTACATCAGTGCATTGATTTGCTCTTAGCGTGCAGATCTGGCCGCTAACACGAAAAAGCGATATTTTCTTTTTCCATCCGCCCAATGTTAAAATACATCGCACAACACTTTTTGCCATTATAAAGTTTACTCATGTGACTATTTGCGTGCAGATTTTCGCCGCATACTCAAAAACGGGCCGCAAAGAGACAGGAAGTGATGTCTGCATGCTTCCTGTCTACTGGAGTAGTGTTCTGCACTTTCAGTTTCTCTTTTGAGCACATTGCTGGTTATTGTGGAGAGTGCTGGAGTTTCTTGGTGGTGTGTGCTGCAGTTTTGTGATTTTGAGAGTGTTGCTGTGTCCTGTGTCCTGTGTATAGTGTCTGTGAAGTGTTGTGTACTCATTAATTGTGTTTTACTGTCTCCTGTCCTCAATTTTGTTGGGTGTCTGTCTTGGGGTAGTGCAGTTAAATTGTTGTTGGGGATCTTTTAGAGGCTTTTTTTTTCTGGCTGTGGGCTCACAGGTGTGTAGGGAGATGCCGGGTGTGGGCAGGGAGTGCAGGATGTCCGAGGGGACATTGGGGGGTTTCCTGTGGCTCATTAAATTTCACCTGCCACTGATGTTGGAGAGCGGAGGCCGTATCCTGCAAGGGTACAATGTGTCTGTGCGGAAGATCAGGTGGGAGCGTGTGCGGGTGCATATGCTACGGTTCTTCGGAGTGGACCGCAACATGCACCAGTGGAAGCACCGATGGCAGGACATGCTTGCACGTGAGGCAGACCTCTTGGACTACGTGGGAGTCATGACAGACCTACAGGGTGGTAAGTACAAACTCCACAATTATTTGTGTGGACTGTAAGGAATGAAAATTACGATGTGTGTGACACTGCTGTCAAAGTGAGAAATGGTTGCTGATTGAGGTGGGAGACGCAAAGCGTTTGTGCATATTGTTGGCACATCCGAGACACAACGCAGCATCACATTGACAAGCATATGTTGCAAGTCTGTGTCACCCACTGCGCTGGACCAACACTTAGCTCTGTACTGCCATAGCTGGCACATCTGCACAAAATGTGCTTGCAGGCAGACGATTGTTTGTGTACGGCATCGGTGACTGTACATTAACTATCCATGGAATTGTCCATGTGAGCTGTGTGCTGGCCAAAAGGTAGTGACAAAATGCTGTCCTCATGATTTGTGTTACGTTAGCTACGCTGCCCTGTGAACATAGCTGCTGTAGGAAAAAGTTCTGTTTAGGGACAAATGGTCTAAGGATTGTCATACACCAACAACCTCTGTGTAACTGCTTTGTGCAATCTGCAGCTACTCAATTGTACAAAGTGCATGTAGAACATCAGGATGCATGGAGTAATGGTGCCTTGTGGATGACTCACACTATGATTATGGGCATGTCAGCTAGCATTACAGTCTTGTCTGTCCAAAATCAGCTGTCACATGTCTGGTGTGAATGGCAGGCAAAGTTGACCCAATCATGTAGTCCACATGAAACGCCACACTACAGTTACGTAGCATTTGCTGTCAGGGTGATGATTGGTATGAGGAATACGACACATATGATTTGAAGTCTAATACCAACACATATTTCTTTCCTTGTCTCACAGATGGACGACCGCCAATCACACAGGGGGACATTGACAGCTTCGAGGACCCACACGCCACTGGTGAGTTGGAATGTAACTGACTAGCATGTTACATTGGCATGGATGTCTGGCTCACATGATCACCGTTGCAGTATGAAGTATGGGTGCGTATCACGTCTACCTTGCCTACAGTGTGATGATGTATTGTGGAAGTCAGCAGTGTGCACTAATCGGTAAGTGACTGGACAAATGCATTGGTCTCACAGTTGTGACTTGGCCCATCCCCAGTCAGTGACACACATTGAAGGTGAGGTGCATATCATCAAGCCCATATCGCAAAGTCAACGTAACTGTCAACAAAGTTGTGTTGTCATAGGGGCCTAGCATCATGAACTGAGCAGCGTTAATACATTCCACGTGTATTAACGCTTACTTGTCAATGAGGTACACTGTCACGCTGTGTTGAGTGTGAACGGGGCGTGCATTGGGGGTTGTGTTCGGTGTTCCACGGCAACACCCATTGTATTAGAGGCTGCCCCTGATGTCCAAGTGCGGCATTCATAGTTGGCAGGGCACAACTTACCAACAGTTACATCCCGGTTGTATTCTGGCCATATGAGCAGGAATGCTTTTTGATCATCATGTTTGCTTTGTACATGTGAGCTGCTTTGTGCAGCACACATGGGAATAGAGAATTGACATGGTGTGTATAAGTACAGCAAGGTGGCCCTTCCAGTACATACATTAACATACCTCATTTTTCCCCAATGTATCTTTCCTGTGTGCTGCACTAAGCGACACACATGATAGTCACAACATGTTCTTCTAGGATGGAATCTGTGCATGAAGGGGCACCTTCGTGTACAGACACCAAACTCACCTGCACACACACAACCTTGCACTCTGGTGCAAGGGTGCCTGCGTACGCGCTAAGTTGTGAGATGTAACGCCATTGCCGGAGGAAACGCAAGTCTGCACAACATCCTTGGAAATAGGGTTCAGACTTGCATTAGCAAGGTTGCGGAGGTAGCCGTGAATCAGAGGAGCCGAACGCCTGTCTCCCGTACTCCCTTGTCAATATGCCCCTAGGTCCATGGGTTCGGTCACCACAGCACATGCCTGTGTATTGCAGTGAACACTGATGGGACAGGAGACATGTAAGTGGGTTTGCTGATGACTATCCAATAACATTGAATGCATGTACATCCTTGCGTGAGATGACTGTGCAAGTGTGCATGAAGATGCACA
Source organism: Calotriton arnoldi (assembly GCA_963921515.1). NCBI lineage: Eukaryota > Metazoa > Chordata > Amphibia > Caudata > Salamandridae > Calotriton > Calotriton arnoldi. The sequence continues at coordinate 1,378,732 of CAWUFW010004693.1, read as the reverse complement.
AGGAGGCAGTGTATTTCTGCACGTAAGTGCGCAGACACAGTTTACAATTATGATATTGTAGGTATGCTGCATGCCGGATTCAGAGTTGTGGCAGTGTGTAATTGTGAGCCAAGCATATCAACGGCACGTTCCCCAAACACACAGCAAATTTGCCCAAATCATTCTCATTGGCATGTATGGCCACTGCAACGGTGTTGACGAGCTGTCTCCTTGCGTCCATTCCCTGATTGACTCTGGATCAGGTGTGGGAACTCTTCAGTCACAATTGGTGTCATTTCTGTGCACGCTTATACCACACATGCTTTAGCTCTGCCTTGAGTGCTTTGGCATTTATTTTACAATGCAGGGTTTGCCAACGCTATCTGTGAAGAAGCAATACCACAAACGACACTATGAGCATGATGACTCCAGGGTGCCGTCACAAAGGGAAATGCATAGTGACTGTCTGTGTAGTTACGACCAGCGTATCTTGATACACTACGGAGTGATCCTAGCGGAGACCAGCAATGCATGATTGAGTGTGAATTACGAGGAATGGAAGTTTCACCCTCTCTGCGGCAAGACTTCACATGTTGGGGCATATTATCAAGCCACTATCTCCACCACAATGTCACTTTTTGTGTCGTTGTGGTGGCGATAGGCTCAGTGCCCTGTCATCAAAGCAGCGTAAAGCTACTCAACGTGGCTGATAGCCATGTTAAGTGTCTTAACGTTGCCTTCATAATAGGTCACCTTTGGTGCTAAACTTAGCGTGACAGGGGGCGTGCAGTGGGTGTTGCTGTGTGCGTTCCACCGCAACACCCATTGAAGTTGACGCTGCCACCTATTATCAAGTCTGGCGATACTAGGTGGCAGTGCAAAACTTACACCCAGAAAAATCCTGGTCTCAAGGTTGCGATGCAAGGGGAAATGCTTCCTTTCTCCTCGATTTTGCTTTTTCCATGTGTGCTGCCTTGTGCAGCACACATGGAAAAGCAAAATGCCATGTTTTGATCATGTACAGGAAGGTGTCCATACCTGTACATGAACAAACTGAAGATCAACAAGCCATTTTGTAACTTCCATGTGTGCTGCACAAAGCTGCACACATGAAAGTTTCGAAATGGCATTTTAGGATTGTTCATGTGCCGGGAGTAAGTCCTCCCTACACATGAACAAACATCCCTGCTCGCAGACACCCTTGCACTCTGGTGCTAGATTGCCTGTGTTGGCGTAGTCGTGATGAACCGCACACATGTTCTGGGGGACACACATGCCTGCACATGGGCATTGTACCTATCATGCAGCCCTGTGTCACTGGAGAGGATGAGGGTGGTGCTACACACAGGGGGATAATGCTTCCCTCCTCCGATTGCTTGTACATGTCACCCTCTGCCCGTGTATGTAATGGCACAATCGTTTGGCACTGTCAGCCTAATTTGTTAGTGACAGTGCATGTACCATACCATGCCATGCACTGTCATGTCAGTCTCCCCAGCATGTAGTCACTGATGCATGCTTCGACATGTCGTTGTCCAGGTCACTTGCTGACTTCACATAGTTACGCTGTGGTGTATGCTCCCATGTTGAAGTGAGCTTGTATTACAGATGTGTATGGAGGAAATTGAAATTGGCTAAGGGACACTAATTAGCCTTTGTGTATGTTTTACAGACAACATGACGCCTGGCCAAATACATGCCTTCCAGGTGCGGAAGGACCGTTACCGCCATGTGAAGAAGGTTGCGAAGGGGTACCGCAACATGTCCAAGAGGTACCATGAGAAACGTAGGAAGGGCACATGGAAGGCGGTCCCTGAGCATGCCGAGGATGTCACACAGCCAACCCCCCGGCCCCTCAGGCGTCAGTGGTGTGTCCCAGCCGGTACAGGTGGCACATCCCCCTATGGCATCCTCCCCACCCCAAGGCACTGTCCCACCTGCAACTGGGGATAAAGTGGTCAATTTCACATTGCGGGACAGGAGGCTCCTTCAGGACATTGTGGTATCGCTGGCAGAGCTCAGGCGCGAATTGTCTGATGTCAACAGACGAGTGACGGACATACACCAACACTTGGCACTGCCATGATGGGTGGACCTGTTGGACTCCATCCCCCTCTTCTCCCTCCCCCCAATGTTTGAAATCTCTTATTATGTAGTGTTAGGTAAGTTATTTATTTGTTAGGTAGTGTAGTTTTAGTGTAGATTTTAGTTAGTGTTAGCTTGTTAGGTAGATATAAGATTTTAATTAGTCATCCGTATTTGGGGATAAGTTTCCTTTTCCTTTGGGTGGGGGGTTGATGTGTTTTTTCTTCATAAAATTAAAACTTGTTTTTACAAAAAACATATCTTTGTGTAGGTTACATGTTTAGTTAGTTTATGTAAAGCTTAGATGTCTTTGTCCTGTCTCGTGGTGTGCCTTAAGGGTGGGAGGGGGGTTGATGTCTATGATGTGTTGTTGCGTGTTTAGGATTAGTTAGGGTAGATAGTTTAGGTAAGTAAGATTGTTTTATAGTTAGTTTAGATTTTAGTAGTAGTTATAGTGATAAGTGTTAGTTTAGGTCACTTGAATATTTATACTGTTCTAATAAAAATGTGATACTTTGGATTTCTGCTTGCATTTATGTCAGGGATGAGGTTGTGGAGTGTGGCTCATTCCATTGTATGCAACTTTTGCCATCACTGGACTATCCATTGGAATCGCTAAGTCTGCTCATGACATGTAAGTTTGCAGGATGTATTGTGTCCGGATTCCTTAGATGTGAGCACACTGAACTTGCATTGATGACAGGGTGTCAATTTGGATTGACGTCCTAGTCTAGGGACAGTCGTGTGTGACGTTCTACATCTTCTGTGTGACTCACGAATTTGGACAGCACATTGTTGCCCATTTTGCACATAACCTAGTAAGATGGCATGGCAAGTGAATGAAGTTAGCTACTGTTATCCATCATGGAGATGGATGTATGTGCCATGTTCCACAGATTCCGTCACACACCTGCATGTCAGATGCTCCTGCCGCAGAGTCCATCTACATTGCACAGACCTAGCCACACTTGCTGCGTAGTGCCAGTGTGTCCGCTTCCTTTGCAAGATATGTTCTGGTTCATGTACGCTCACTATCCAGACCATGCATGATTTGTTAGAAATCTGTGTGCATTGTGTACAGGACATGGAACAGCAGTGTTCCTGATTTACAAAAGTAATCTGAGAGTAAGTGATGACTTCACATTTTACATTACTCACAAATGTATTTTGGGAGTAGTGCATTTTGCTTTACAGAGTTGACATCTCCTAAATGCCTTTCGTGACTCACTGGACTAGTCAAGTTTTGATTTTGTCACAGCTAACGTTTGGGGGGTGGCACACTGTTCTGCTGCACACAAGGGGGAAATGTTGCATTGCTCCCTGTAGTGACAGTGTCATGGAGACTTGTCCCAGCTGTTACTTCTGACATTAGCTCATGTTGATGACGCCCTTGAAATGTTGTCCGTGCATCTTACTATATGCTGAGTGCAGTGCCACACACATCCCTACACACATTGCCCGATATGCTCGCAGTGGTCACAGCATGAGAGAGGGCATATTTTAGGTTACATCGTTTGTCAACAGGGAGGGGCTGACTGACGGCTTGCACTTTGGGGTGAGCCCCTATTTGCCAATCTACTTCACTGAGGCAGACATTGTGGTTCCGTATGTGTATGGTGGACATGTGCCCTTCTGTGTCTTCATCATTGTGAATATGCTGTCCAGTATTTTGGGATGTGACATGCAATGTGCACCATCACAGCAGGCTTTGTCCACCATGTAGTGTGTGAGTAGATATGCCAAGAGATATTTGTTTACAAGTGTTAAGGAGGACACAACTCGTGGCCTGCAAGAGACTAAGACATTTTAGCACACATGCCTTTTCATGAAAAGACGTGGGGCTAGGTTGGTATATTGCTAGATGGTTGTTTTGGAGCAATGGGGGCATCGCTAGTTCACACATACACCGCATCTCACTGCCTATCTGTATCAGGTAAAACAGGTACATTGCTCGTATTTCCCTTGGTGTACCTTCTGGGTGAATCAGTGTCCTGACACTTTTTACATACTTCTATACTTGATTTGTCAAGAACCACACACATCTGTGTGAGTTATATAATTGTATTTACATTCAGAGGATGAAGACTGGACCAGTGCTTGGCCATACATGCCCACATTGCATGGATGCCCATTGGAGGGCCAGACAGAGTCATTTGGTGGTAACAGGTCCAAGGGAAGAGGCATAGTTCAATCCGCAGGCTGATTGCAGTGGCATTGGCAAGATAAAAGTGATATGGCAGTCCATGTGGAGGTCCAAGGTGATTGTCGGGGGACAGTGGAAGACAGTGCAAGAAGAATTTCTGTGGCATGATACTAAGCCCGGCACCAAGGAGGAAACTGGCCTTTTGGCACAGATGGATGCTACCGCTTCCTCCTTTGCAAAAATGCAGTTTCATCCTCCTCTTTGTCCTCTGATGTGTCATGTGCCTCACATGTGGGTGGTGGTATGGTGGGTGCAGCACTGTGAGGCACTGACACATCAGGTGGCGGAGCTGAGGATGTGCACGCAGCAGCAGCATTCATCAGCGCCAGACCTTGTGGCAGCAATGAAGTGATGAGCAGGTGCAGGGCATGATAGATCCCAGCAACCTCGCACTAGTGTGCGGCCCTGGCAGCCATATCTTGTGCCTGCATCCGCTCCATGCTCTCCATTATCCGACAGATGTTGGCCAAATCCTGGCTGACATTGCTGGAGCCACTCTGAGCAGACAGTTGTTGTTGTCTCAGAATCATGACTCCAGCAATGTCAGCCATGGACCGTTGGAGGGCATCGAGCGGGCTGTGGGTGTCCGTGATCTTCTGCATGTGGTCCCGGATGGGACTCAGACAACCACGTATGGCCTCAAGTTTGTCCGCCAGGTGCTCGAACCCCACCCGCACCTGTTCTGCCATCTCCCACTGGACCTCTAGCACAAGGCGTTGGAAGGACAGGTGTGGGTCCTCGAGGTCCGGGGAGGCAGCTGTGGTGGGAGGTGCTTGCTGCTGGTTGGTTTGTGCAGGGGGTGGGGTTGCCGCAATTCTGCTGGGTTGCCCTGCTCCTGGAGGTGGGGTGCTGAAGGAGTCTAGCAGGTGTTGCAGTGCTTCCTGATCGATGGTGGGGTATTCCTCCTTGTCATCAGTGAAGGTTGGGCCAGTCTGCTGCAATAGACAAAACAACTACCCCTTATCTAATGATTAACAACATTCTTAACGATATCATGAATAAGCAATGTCCCACAGAAATAGGGTTTACCTCATTTATTATCCAAAAATATATGATTCATTTAATTTTCATTTAATCTTTTTGTACAACATTTTTTTTTTTGAATTACATCATACACTGAACAAATAAACAGAATACGTGCATAACATAAGAGCCCTACATAAATGTAAAAATACAGAATCTGTACATATCTCCAGAACTTGACATACAAAAAACCAATCATATAATGAAAAGACACAATATTACATAAAACAAGAAAAACAAATTACAAATAATGGACAATATAATATATAACACGTAAACAACAGAAGTGCGCCGACGTGCGTTTCGGGTGTACCATGTACTTTAAACCATCCTTCATCAGGGCGCTGAAATGGTACTTTCGTTCAGTGGTACTGAGCCATCTGTCAATGTAAATATGTACTAACGGGCTCTATACAATAAAAACACAATATTTCTGTGGGAACAAACAAACAGAATAAATCTATACGATAAATAAGGTGTAAATTATCAAAAGGTGGAGCAAGGTGGTTGGAAGGTATATCACCAACATAAAAAAGTCAAAGTATAAAAGATACCACATCACTTGAAGTGTCCAAAGAAGAAGATATGAGAGTTACCATCCACGCAGCCAGAAGGACAGTATACCTTTTAGTCAATTTCTGCGCTTGCGCAGAAATTGTACCTCCATTCAAAACTTTGATTTCCATGCGGGGCAACTCAAGATGAAATTACTTAACAGAGGATACCCCCAGAGATTAATCAAGGAGTCCTATAAGAGGGCTAAATACTACAACAGAGAGACCCTCCTCCAAAACAAGACCAAGACGAATGATACCAATTTGGTTTGTGTAACGAGACACTCTAATTTTAACAATAAGTTACGTCAGGTCATTAATTCTTCGTGGCACATCCTTAACTCAGGTAACCATGCCAGCACCCTGCCAAAACCCATCCTTGCTTTCCGCAGGAATAAAAACTTAAGGAATTCTCTGGTTAAATCTATATTACCAGATAGGAAAGAAGTTGCTCAACGAACCATTACTGGAACCAATACCATTCTAGGCACACACAAATGTGGCAGTTGCCATGCGTGTGAGTTTTCCAGAGTTATGACCACACTGGAATGGGGTAAAAGAAAGCTTGTACTAAAAGAAATGACGAATTGCAGAACCTCTAATGTGCTGTATCTTATCATATGCCCCTGCAACAAGGGCTATGTTGGCAAAACCAGTAGGGAAATGAGAGTGAGATTCAGATAGCACAAATCGGCTATTAAAAACAAACGTTCTGGAGCGCCGCTGGTCACCCATTGGCTGGATAACCAACATACAGTCAAGGACCTGCAATGGATCATTTTGGAACGAGTGCACCATCTTAAGGATGGCAATACTGAGACGTAAAAGGGCGGTGTTCTGGATCTACACTCTCCAGACGACAGAGACTGGTCTAAATGAATCCCTCCCATGGGAGAATGCTATTCTGTAACCCCTCTCCTCTAATACTTCTTGTTGTGCTACCCTGGGGCCTTCATGCCCTGCTGTGTCAGATCCGGTCTTTATTTCTTTATCTCTGGTTCATACATTTGGATTAACTTTAGTGTTTCCACACTTGTTGTCTGGCCTGCCCCTACATTGAGTCAATGGCCTTTTTTATCCTGGACACATTTTAGTTTGTCTTTTCTGTTTAACCTTTCATCTGTTATTACCTCTACCGTTATCTCTTCCAGTGTATGTATATTTATACGTCCGGAGGACAGAACTTTAATACCACAAAGTTCGTCGTGTGGGCAGTTTCTAGTAATTCAATTTTAGAAATGCATTGGTGTACTGATCCATCAACCTGTGCACTGACCTATCAACTTTGGGTATTTGCATGTATTTTCAACCTAGAACAATGCGTGGGCTGCAGTATTTCATCGTTCCAATATGGCGGCCATGCAGAATCTTTCGTTCAATTGAGTCTTTTTTATTATGTCACACCCGACGCCGGTATTTAGAATGCTAACGCCTTATTTGTCATTAGACAAAGGAAATGTAATGTACCTTTCATTTACTATTATATCGGTTTTTGGAACTTTGTCGTCTAAACTACCATTTGCTAAGGGCTCTGTTATACAATTCCCGTAATTATCACGCACGGGGTTTGGTAGTTCACCGCTCTAACATGGCCGCCATGTAGGTATTCTGATTCCTCCTGAGATGTCCTTTGAGCCAAGTACGGCACCACTGCTCCTCATTGGATCTTAATTATACCCGTTAACCCTGTGGGGGACGGCTTATAATCCCAGCTGGCTTCCTAGCCATTTGTTCGTATCCCCAGAGGACAGACGACCCAGACGGCGTTTTGACTCGTAGCGACAGATTTTTTTACATGGTAAGTGAGCCGGCCTCCGGGGTATATCGTTAGAGGGTAGACCCGGTATCTACTCGTGACAAGAAGTCTGTGTCAAACTTGTTGGGACTAATTGGGACCTTTTTTTGCTCTGCCCACAGCCCTATTGTGCTATCTTTATACAAATATACCGGCACGGCTACCAGCACTGCCTAAAGTACTGCATTACTATTCGTCACAGGACTCGAGTCTTCTTTTACATACTGGACTACTGATCATATGTGAGTGCTATTTTCAGATCAGGTTACATGGGTTAACCCTGGGGCTGGGTTACTCTTGTATGTAATCCTTTTTTCCGCTTACTCTCTGCAGCCCCTTGGATTCTGATGTTTTCCTTACAAATAAATTACGAGGGACATCATACCTATATATAAGCGTTTGGGTCATTGCTGCCGCTCGACTCGTCTCAGTACTTGAGTCTTCTCTTAAACACTGGACTGCTGATCACGTGAGTGTTATTTTTGGATCAGATCACTGGGGTTAACTCCGGGATTGGGTTACTCCTGTTGGTAATCGTCTTTATCACTTACTCTCTGCAGCCCCTTGGATTCAGTGATTTCCTTACATATCTATTACGAGGGACATCATACCAGTATATAAGCTTTGGGGTCATTGCTGCCGCTTTTCATGTAAGACTCTCTATGTTATGTGTTTCTCTAAATTCGTTTTTCTAACCTTCTTTTTCTAATCTAATTTTCTTTATTTGTTATATTGTCTTTCTTATTCTCTTTTGTCCTCTTAGTGTACCTTATTCTATTCTCCTTAAACGTAACGGACTGGGCACCATCGAGGTACTGAGTGGGACCTCATCTAGAGAGTACGTATTGCCTCTCCTCTTCCTAGAATTGTCTTAATAGGGCATGTTAGAGGGCTCGCTAACTGTAATTCTTCATTTTTTCTTTTAAATATATTTTTTAGATATTCCTACACCTACTGGATGGTTCCCTCTGAGTCCTCGGGGACTATCAAACTGCTGGAATGTAGGTTTATGTTTCCCTTACATATTCTCTTTTCTGTCCCTATACTCTATATCTCCTGTCCACATAGAGGGTCTCTGTCCTGGTTGACTGTCTCTATTAATTTTCCCGGTGGTGAGCTGTTTCATTCACTTCTTCTTCTTTGGGCACTTCAAGTGATGTGGTATCTTTTATACTTTGACTTTTTTATGTTGGTGATATACCTTCCAACCACCTTGCTCCACCTTTTGATAATTTACACCTTATTTATCGTATAGATTTATTCTGTTTGTTTGTTCCCACAGAAATATTGTGTTTTTATTGTATAGAGCCGTTAGTACATATTTACATTGACAGATGGCTCAGTACCACTGAACGAAAGTACCATTTCAGCGCCCTGATGAAGGATGGTTTAAAGTACATGGTACACCCAAAACGCACGTCGGCGCACTTCTGTTGTCTACGTGTTATATATTATATTGTCCATTATTTGTAATTTGTTTTTCTTGTTTTATGTAATATTGTGTCTTTTCATTATATGATTGGTTTTTTGTATGTCAAGTTCTGGAGATATGTACAGATTCTGTATTTTTACATTTATGTAGGGCTCTTATGTTATGTATGTATTCTGTTTATTTGTTCAGTGTATGATGTAATTTAAAAAAAAAAAAATTGTACAAAAAGATGAAATGAAAATGAAATGAATTATATGTTTTTGGATAATAAATGAGATAAACCCTATTTCTGTGGGACATTGCTTATTCATGATATCGTTAAGAATGTTGTTAATCATTAGATAAGGGGTAGTTGTTTTGTCTATTGTTGCTTTTTTCCCTGGTTCTCCCCTGTATATTGATTCTTTCAGGGACCCTCTCTCGTCTTATTTTTTGCATTCCAGGCACGTTGCTGTGAGGGTAGGTAGTGTCTTGGTGTGTTGGAGCAAGGTGTATTGGTGTCTTTATCCGTTTTTCTCTCTTTTGGTGTCTCTATATTTGTGTGTTTTCTTGGTCAGGACTGTGTGGCCACCCAGGTTGTCTTTTCGGTCTGGGTTGACACTTCTATATTCTTTCTTAGTGACGTAGACGGCCAAGGTTGCCTGAGTGTTCACTTCACATCATCAGAAAGTGTTCTTTTTGCTTCAGTATGGATAGCATTAAAACCTTCGGTTTGACAGATGAAGATTTCTCGAGACTACTTGGCCAGAGCTCCTCTACAGATCGCCCATTTACTATTAATAAAGGCAGCAATGACGAATGGCTGAAACTTCTGAATTTAAAGAAGAAAGCCAGGCATACAGAGTCTCATGCAGAATTCATGCTTGAGTATGTCAAGGCAGGGGTTATCCCCAATGGCCTTAGGATAAGGAATATCCCTGGCCTATTCGTTGAAATCAGGAAATTCTTGGAAAGATGGTCCCTGATAGCCAATAGGTGTTCTAGGGACCTCATGATCCTCATTATTGAGACTGCCAGGGAGGTAGTTGATACTCTCCTCAAAGAAATTTCAGACATCGAAGAAACCCTTAAGAAAAATAATTCAGTAGAGGAGGCTAAAAGGAAGCTTGATGAAGTCAACTCGGAATTGAGTTCCTTTAGTGATTACCTCATAAAGAAAAAAACTGAGAAATTACGTAAGGATATTCGATACTTCTCTGAGGAGAAAGTATATCCCTATTTGGGGACCCAATATTACAACACTACTAGGGAGCAGACTTACCAAAATGACTATCAACACTGGTCCCACAAGAAAGTTCTCACTTTTTCAGACACTTCGGAATCTGATGGTGAAGGGGGCCCTAATTCCTTTGATGGGTACGGGAATAGGAGAATACCTTTTGAGGGACAAATGAGAAACAATCGTTTTTTAGGCAACCAAAGAGGCAATACGAGAAGCAGGTGCAGAACCCAAGAGAGGGGATGATACCAACAGACAGAGAATCCCCCACAGTATCTTCAGACAAGACGGAACCAATATTGGAGAGAATAGACCAATCCACCCATATTGACCCAATTCCCATCTTTAATCTATCCGGTATGTCTCTTGATGAATCATTCATGAATTTACTGGCACGGGATTGTCCTTTGTTCCCAGTATCAAGTTGAATAGATTTGAGCTGAACCAGGACTTACAATCTTTCTTTCGGAAGATTAGACTCAAAAAGTACTTTGAGAACAGAACTATGACTGATGTTGACAATAGATCGGGTCTGCGCTCTAACTCTACATTTACACCTACCCTGGAAGAAGTGGGCTCGGAAGTGGCTATCTTTGAGAGAGTTGTTTACTCTAAAGTTCAAAATATGATTAAATTTGTCCCTAAACCTCCTTACAACATTAACTATGAGGAATACCAAGCCCTCCTTAAGCTCTCTTCTAATAAGGATATAACGATCAAACCAAGTGACAAAGGGGTTATCTTGGATAGTAGCAAATATAAAGAACAAATCCAGAAGATGCTGGATATACCTGAACACTATTCAAAAACAATGAGGTACCCAGAACAGAGGATTAAGACTACTATACTTGACATCACACAGAGAGCCCTGGATAGAGGCTCTATTTGTAGTCAGGAATTCGAATATCTCAATAAGCCATTCCATCAAGTCCCAGTTTTATATGGGGTACCCAAAACCCACAAAAACACTTCTGACCCCCCTTTCAGACCCATTGTGTCCACCATCGGTTCCCTTTCTGAACCGTTGTCCAAATATGTGGACGTGTTCCTTAAACCTTTGGTTTTTAATCTCCCAGCCTTTGTTAGGGACACTGGTCACCTTATAAGTAAAATTGAGGGCATTAGCTTTAATCCGGATATTGATGTATTGGTCTCGATGGACATTGAGGCACTCTACACAAATATTCCTCTAACAGGAGCTCTGGAAACAGTGAAAGCGGCCCTTGAAATGAGTGACAGCCAACATGTCCATCTGTTTATCTTAGAGTGTCTTGCCACAGTATTACGAGAAAATTACTTTGAATTCGATAAGTCTATCTATAGACAAGTCCAGGGCGTAAGCATGGGTACTGCATGTGCCCCCAATGTAGCAAACATATATATGGGTGCTTTTGAAAATAGATGTATCTTCAATGAGATCGCACCCTTCTTTGAAAACATCCAACATTGGCATTGATTCATCGATTATATTTTCTTTATATGGAGTGGCCCAGAAGAACAACTGACATAATTCATTTTATGGATCAACCTATGTGACCCCCATCTTAAATTTACGCCTAACTGTAGCAAGCACAAGATTGAATTCTTAGATGTTTGGCTTGAAGTGGTTGATCGAGCTATTGAGGTATCGTTGTATACCAAGCCCACGGCACGCAATACTCTCCTTCAATATGAGAGTACCATCCACGCAGCCAGAACGACAGTATACCTTTTAGTCAATTTCTGCGCTTGCGCAGAAATTGTACCTCCATTCAAAACTTTGATTTCCATGCGGGCAACTCAAGATGAAATTACTTAACAGAGGATACCCCCAGAGATTAATCAAGGAGTCCTATAAGAGGGCTAAATACTACAACAGAGAGACCCTCCTCCAAAACAAGACCAAGACGAACGATACCAATTTGGTTTGTGTCACGAGACACTCTAATTTTAACAATAGGTTACGTCAGGTCATTAATTTTTTGTGGCACATCCTTAACTCAGGTAACCATGCCAGCACCCTGCCAAAACCCATCTTTGCTTTCCGCAGGAATAAAAACTTAAGGAATTCTCTGGTTAAATCTATATTACCAGATAGGAAAGAAGTTGCTCAACGCACCATTACTGGAACCAATCCCATTCTAGGCACACACAAATGTGGCAGTTGCCATGCGTGTGAGTTTGCCAGAGTTACGACCACACTGGAATGGGGTAAGATAAAGTTTGTACTAAAAGAAATGACGAATTGCAGAACCTCTAATGTGGTGTATCTTATCATATGCCCCTGCAACAAGGGCTATGTTGGCGAAACCAGTAGGGAAATGAGAGTGAGATTCAGCGAGCACAAATCGGCTATTAAAAACAAACGTTCTGGAGCGCCGCTGGTCACCCATTGGCTGGATAACCAACATACAGTCAAGGACCTGCAATGGATCATTTTGGAACGAGTGCACCATCCTAAGGATGGCAATACTGATGCGTTCAGACGTAAAAGGGAGGTGTTCTGGATCTACACTCTCCAGACGGCAGAGACTGGTCTAAATGAATCCCTCCCATGGGAGAATGCTATTCTGTAACCCCTCTCCTCTAATACTTCTTGTTGTGCTACCCTGGGGCCTTCATGCCCTGCTGTGTCAGATCCGGTCTTTATTTCTTTATCTCTGGTTCATACATTTGGATTAACTTTAGTGTTTCCACACTTGTTGTCTGGCCTGCCCCTACATTGAGTCAGGGGCCTTTTTATCCTGGACACATTTTAGTTTGTCTTTTCTGTTTAATCTTTCATCTGTTATTACCTCTACCGTTATCTCTTCCAGTGTATGTATATTTATACGTCTGGGCGGACAGAACTTTAATACCACAGAGTTCGTCGTGTGGGCAGTTTCTAGTAATTCAATTTTAGAAATTCATTGGTGTACTGATCTATCAACCTGTGCACTGACCTATCAACTTTGGGTATTTGCATGTATTTTCAACCTAGAACAATGCGTGGGGTGCAGTATTTTATCGTTCCAATATGGCGGCCATGCAGAATCTTTCGTTCAATTGAGTCTTTTTTATTATGTCACACCCGACACCGGTATTTAGAATGCTATCGCCTTATTTGTCATTAGACAAAGGAAATGTAATGTACCTTTCATTTACTATTATATCGGTTTTTGGAACTTCGTCGTCTAAACTACCGTTTGCTAAGGGCTCTGTTATACAATTCCCCTAATTATCACGCACGGGGTTCGGTAGTTCACCGCTCTAACATGGCCACCATGTAGGTATTCTGATTCCTCCTGAGATGTCCTTTGAACCAAGTGCGGCACTGGTGCTCCTCATTGGGCTTAATTATACCCTTTGACCCTGTGGGGGACGGCTTATAATCCCAGCTGGCTTCCTAGCCATTTGTTCGTATCCCCAGAGGACAGACGACCCAGACGGCGTTTTGACTCGTAGCAACGGATTTTTTTACATGGTAAGTGAGCCGGCCTCCGGGGTATATCGTTAGAGGGTAGACCTGGTATCTACTCGTGACAAAAAGTCTGTGTCAGACTTGTTGGGACTAATTGGGACCTTTTTTTGCTCTGCCCACAGCCCTATTGTGCTATCTTTATACAAATATACCGGCACGGCTACCGGCACTGCCTAAAGTACTGCATTACTATTCGTCACAAGACTCGAGTCTTCTTTTACATACTGGACTGCTGATCATATGTGAGTGCTATTTTCAGATCAGGTTACATGGGTTAACCCTGGGGCTGGGTTACTCTTGTATGTAATCCTTTTTTCCGCTTACTCTCTGCAGCCCCTTGGATTCTGATGTTTTCCTTACAAATAAATTACGAGGGACATCATACCTATATATAAGCATTTGGGTCATTGCTGCCGCTCGACTCGTCTCAGTACTTGAGTCTTCTCTTAAACACTGGACTGCTGATCACATGTGAGTGTTATTTTTGGGTCAGATCACTGGAGTTAACTCCGGGATTGGGTTACTCCTGTTGGTAATCGTCTTTATCACTTACTCTCTGCAGCCCCTTGGATTCGGGTGATTTCCTTACATATCTATTACGAGGGACATCATACCAGTATATAAGCTTTGGGGTCATTGCTGCCGCTTTTTATGTAAGACTCTCTATGTTATGTGTTTCTCTAAATTCGTTTTTCTAACCGTCTTTTTCTAATCTAATCTTCTTTATTTGTTATATTGTCTTTCTTATTCTCTTTTGTCCTCTTAGTGTACCTTATTCTATTCTCCTTAAACGTAACGGACTGGGCGCCATCGAGGTACTGAGTATGACCTCATCTAGAGAGTACGTATTGCCTCTCCTCTTCCTAGAATTGTCTTAGTAGGGCATGTTAGAGGGCTCGCTAACTGTAATTCTTCATTTTTTCTTTTAAATATATTTTTTAGATATTCCTACACCTACTGGATGGTTCCCTCCGAGTCCTCGGGGACTATCAAACTGCTGGAATGTAGGTTTATGTTTCCCTTACATATTCTCTTTTCTGTCCCTATACTCTCTATATCTCCTGTCCATATAGAGGGTCTCTGTCCTGGTTGACTGTCTCTATTAATTTTCCCGGTGGTGAGCTGTTTCATTCACTTCTTCTTCTTTGGGCACTTCAAGTGAGGTGGTATCTTTTATACTTTGACTTTTTTATGTTGGTGATATACCTTCCAACCACCTTGCTCCACCTTTTGATAATTTACACCTTATTTATCGTATAGATTTATTCTGTTTGTTTGTTCCCACAGAAATATTGTGTTTTTATTGTATAGAGCCTGTTAGTACATATTTACATTGACAGATGGCTCAGTACCACTGAACTAAAGTACCATTTCAGCACCCTGATGAAGGATGGTTTAAAGTACATGGTACCCCCGAAACGCGCGTCGGCGCACTTCTGTTGTCTGCGTGTTATATATTATATTGTCCGTTATTTGTAATTTGTTTTTCTTGTTTTATGTAATATTGTGTCTTTTCATTATATGATTGGTTTTTTGTATGTCAAGTTCTGGAGATATGTACAGATTCTGTATTTTTACATTTATGTAGTGCTCTTATGTTATGTATGTATTCTGTTTATTTGTTCAGTGTATGATGTAATTTAAAAAACAAAAAAAATTGTACAAAAAGATTAAATGAAAATGAAATGAATTATATATTTTTGGATAATAAATGAGGTAAACCCTATTTCTGTGGGACATTGCTTATTCATGATATCGTTAAGAATGTTGTTAATCATTAGATAAGGGGTAGTTGTTTTGTCTATTGTTGCTTTTTTTCCCTGGTTCTCCCCTTTATATTGATTCTTTCAGGGACCATCTCTCGTCTTATTTTTTGGGCCAGTCTGCTCTCCAGAAAGTGCTGTCTCTCCCTCTGCAATGTGATAGGGGAGATACAGTTTAACAGTGTTTGTCATGTACAATCATGCATTGGATGAGTTTACGAGCAGACAGCAGGACAGTGTCCATTCATACTGTTTTTGAGGAGATGCCTATTTGTTGCAGGATACTGATGATTTTGAGGGAATTGCGGATGTGATGTTGTAGTTGTACATTGTCATCTCACAGTCTCCAGCTATGACAAATGATGTTGTACAATATCTACACACAAGCGTCACAAGTTGTGTCCTCAGTTTATTTGTGTGAGTAATGCAATTTGGCCCACATAGTAGTCAATGTTGTTGGGCTCAGATTTGTCTGTGTGTGCACTGCATTGTGTGCTGCTGGTGGCACCTGCAGCTTTGGTTTAGCTGCCCAGTATACCTTTCAGGTGGTGAGCCTTTGAGTTCTGTGCATTTACAATGCTGTGCTGAGGCAAACTGGGTGGAATATGGGTCTTGGTCAGAGTTGTGAGAGTTGTGCATTGTTTGACTTCAAATGTCTTGTTTACGTCAGGGGTTGTATGTACACGAGGATGTTTTTTGCAAAGACGTCCTCTGGGAATGTTTTGTATCCACACCTTACCTCACACTCGTAATCAAAGTCACATGCATTTAGATCCAATCATACCGACCACATCCACACCTTGAGTCTGCTAAGTATTGGCACAAAAAACCTATAATTATTGAATTGATGATTGAAATTTATTAAAACAATATATTTTTCAAAATATTACACAATAAAAACAATTCTATCAGAGAAATCACAATAAAGCACTTACAATGCATTCAATAATAAAACCAATTGATCCTAATAAAATACAAAAAATATTGCACGAGAGTTTAAAAACAGACAGTAACTTTTGTCATCAATTGCCACAATCAAAAAACAAGATTTCACCACATAAACCTTGATGCCTTACAAGTCATAAACATCTAAGGTAATATTCAAACAGATGGATTTGTGGCTTCAATAAGAGCGTCGACGCGTTTCGAAGGTATGTTCACATAACACCTTCTTTTTCAAGACAATGGTAATGTTACTCCCGTTCTTTTTAAAAAAAATATATAAACATAAACAAATATATTTAAAATACAACAGTAATGTATTCATCTAATTTACAGACATCTTTATAATACCTTCAGTTGTTTAAGCACTATATGTACATATACGTATATAAAGACGCAGGATGGAATATTTTATGCCAATACTGCGAACCCACAAACATCCCCTTTGTGTCTTAACCATCGTAATCAATCAGTCACACTTACTCTACCATTCTCCACTCCTAGAGTCATAAGATAGTATGTGCCCCTTAGTTCACATATGCTCTATTATTCATAAATGTCTATACCCTCCATTCATGAACTATATAGAATGGTGCCTTGTAACTTACATGAGGCGAAGATAAACCAGTCTGCCCCAGAGTCATGCGGACTTTATAGTCCCAGAAGTATTTCCTATTAAGACGTCCCGGTTAATCACTTTCTTATCTGAGGACACATAGAAAGACAATTTTTTTTCCCCTTTTTTACATTATTTAATCCATGTATTTTGAAACTCTATTTCACTACCACTTGCTGATGTTGATAGCCTTTATTGAAAAGTGTTCCTCAAAACTTACTCTGTAAACTCTGTACCATGTGAACATACCTTCGAAACGCGTCGACGCTCTTATTGAAGCCACAAATCCATCTGTTTGAATATTACCTTAGATGTTTATGACTTGTAAGGCATCAAGGTTTATGTGGTGAAATCTTGTTTTTTGATTGTGGCAATTGATGACAAAAGTTACTGTCTGTTTTTAAACTCTTGTGCAATATTTTTTGTATTTTATTAGGATCAATTGGTTTTATTATTGAATGCATTGTAAGTGCTTTATTGTGATTTCTCTGATAGAATTGTTTTTATTGTGTAATGTTTTGAAAAATATATTGTTTTAATAAATTTCAATCATCAATTCAATAATTATAGGTTTTTGTGCCAATACTTAGCAGACTCAAGGTGTGGATGTGGTCGGTATGATTGGATCTAAATGCATGTGACTTTGATTACGAGTGTGAGGTAAGGTGTGGATACAAAACATTCCCAGAGGACGTCTTTGCAAAAAGTTCTTGTTTGAACCCCAGTCCTTTGGGTCACCAAGGGTTCCTCTCTCTTTTTTATTTATTCTTCTGTACAACCGTTAGGTTGGAGAGGTTAGGTTGTTACTAGAGGCAGGTGGCCAGGTGTGTAAATTTAATACATACACGTAAAATGGATACATTTAAGACCTTTGGCTTTTCGGAGGATCAATTTAATAAATTGATAAATCAAAACCCTCGCACGAATGGGAACATCAGTACCAGTACACTAAGTAGTGATCAACTCCTTAAAATACTCAACTTAAAGAAAAAAATGATTAGAACAGAGCTACATGCCGAATTCCTAGTCGAGTATTTGAAATCAGGGGTGATTCCCATTGGCCTTCGAGTTCGCAACGAACCAGGCCTGTTTATTGAAAATAGAAAATTCTTGGAAACCTGGACGCATATTGCTAACCGCTGTAGCCGAGATTGGATTATACTGATTATCGAAATGGCACAGGAGGTTTTAATCATAGAAAGGAAGGAAATTGAAGAACTAGAATCCAAAATAAGGGCGAGTACAGGGCTTGAGGACGCGAAAAAGAAACTCGAGGAACTGGAGCAAGAAGTAAATGGGTATAGGGAGTATTTAATCAATAAAAAGAGTAACAAACTTAAAAAAGACATCGAGAGATATAAGGTAGAACAGGTTTATCCATATCTCAGTAAAGAATATTACAATCAGAGAAATCCGAGGTGGGAAAGACCACATCCTCAAAGACCAGTATATTTCAGAGGAAGAAACCAAAGGGTCACTTTCTCAGAAACGTCAGGGTCAAGCAGTGAGGAGGAGGATTACAATAAGAACCAACAGGGGAGAGCAGGGATGAACCCTGAACAGGAGTCTTTTTTAGGCCAGAGACAGAGGAGAGGCCGAGGGAATTATCGGAACATACAAAGAGGGGACCAAGGGAGGATATTTCCGCAACAAGATCAAGGCAGAAATTATCCCCAATAGGACTATCTAAAAACGCGCAATCAAAGATATTGGCGATAGATAAATTCCCAATAATTAATCTCTCAAGACGGGCTTTAACTAGTAGTGAAATTGAAGTTTTAGAAAAGGGATTTAGTTTTGCCCCGAGTACAACACTAAATAAGTTTGAATTTGAAAAAGACTTGAAAGCACTGTTCAGAAAGATACGACTCAAAAGGTTCTTTGAAAATAGGGATTATCAAGCCACTGAAAATAGATCTGGCCTTAAACCAAAATCTACATTTACTCCCTCATTAAATCTGGTAGATAAGAATATTGAAGTATTTGAATGAGTGATGGAAATAGAATTGAAACAAATACTAGAAAACCCAAGAACTTAAAATGTTTTTAACAATAACCTCTCCAAGCAACAGAGAGAAGCATTGAGATCATTACAGGACGATGTGGGCATCACGATCAAACCCGCCGATAAGGGGGGAGGGGTCGTGGTGTTCGACACCACTGATTATAGGGAAAGGATGTTAGGTTTACTGATGGTCCCAGAACATTATAAGAGAGTCTCCCAGAGCAAAATTCAGAAATTGAAGAGTGAAATTGACAACCTGCTGGATACAGCTAGAACTGAAGGCTGGATATGTGAAGATGAATATACATTTTTGTGTATTAGCTCTCCTATTACACCAGCTATATATGGACTGACCAAGGTCCATAAAGACCTTAACAATCCCCCAATGAGACCAATCGTGAGCAGTATTGGCTCTTTATTAGAGCCTCTTAGCAAATTTGCTGATTGTTTTATTAAACCACTTGTACAACAGCAAAAATCATACCTCAAAGTCTCAGCCCACGCTATTTCGGTGTTCGAGGGGAAGGGCTTCAACAGGGTGACCCAATTTTGGGTCACCCTGGACATTGAAGCCCTTTACACCAATATACCACAAGATGACACCATAGAAGTGATTAGGTCCTTGTTAGAGAGAGTAGACCTTCATGGTGGCAGCATGGAATTCATCCTACAGTGTGTGACTATGGTTCTGAAAAACAATCTCTTTTTATTTGAGGAAGATCTCTTCCAGCAGGTGAAGGGGACCAGCATGGCAGCCACGTGTGCTCCCAGTCTGGCCTGCCTCTATGTGGGTGAGTTTGAGGACAAACATGTCTTCAATGAAGTGGCACCATACTTTGAGAACGTGAGTTCATGGTGCCGCTTCATTGACGACATCATTTTTATTTGGGAAGGAGGTCAGGAAGAACTTGAGGAGTTCATTAGTTGGCTCAATTTAGGGGACCCCAATCTGAAATTCACTTTTGAATTCAGCAGAGACATGGTTAACTTCTTGGATATTTGCATTAAGGAAAATGAGGGCTATCTGGAGGTTGAACTTTACAGCAAGCCTACCGATAAAAAATACCTTGTTACACTATGGGAGCTTTCATCCCAAAGCACAAAGGGATAATATTCCCTTTGGACAATTCCTGCGATTACGCAGGAATTGTTCCTCCATGTGTGATTTTAATAAGCACTCAGAAATTCTTAAACAAAAATTGAAAGACCGAGGTTACCCGAGGAGACTAATTAACCAGTCATACAAAAGAGCAAAATATTATGATCGCGAGTATATGCTGGATCAAAGTAGGGTCAGAAATGAGGACCAGAAGATTGAGAAAATTGTATTTGTGAGCCAGTTCTGTGAAAAGAGTAATCAGATAAAGAATATCCTAAATAGGAACTGGAAAATTCTCAATGATGGGCAAAATCTAACACTAGAGAAGCCACTCTTTGCCTATAGGAAAAATAGAAGTATTAGAAATAGCTTGGTAAAAACCTACAGGGACTGCAACAAAGAGGTGCAGGGCACATTACAGGGCGCAAAGGCGATTGGTAACCACAAATGTGGCACATGTTCAATTTGTGAAGATTGTATAGTTGCAAAAAACATCACACTTAATGGTCAAGAGATTGAGGGGCCGATTCCGATCTCGGCCGGTAGGGCTCCGAATAGGATTCGGCTTTACCGGATCCGATTCGGAGCCCTTTTTCCCGACCGAATCGTACGCGGGTCCGGCCGAGCGAGTACGATGCGAATTCGCCGACCGACTCGTCCGGGCGACCCGACCGCTCCGACCGACTCGTACCCGGATCGTACCGCTCCGACCGACTCGCTCGGACCCGATTCGCACCGCGCAATGGAGACGTTTTCCGGCCGGGTAAGTACGATGCGCACCTCGACCGCTCCGACCGACTCGCGCCGTCCGACTCGAACTCGCTGTCGGAGCCGTACTTTGGGGGTCCGTGTCGGACCCCCTGTCACGCGTACCCGCGCGAGGCGCACACAGGGGGGACCCATGGGTCCCCCTACCTGTGCGTGTGCGCCGCGGGCGCTCCGCGGCGTACTCGCTGTAGGGGCGCCCTTGTCCGCCTCGCACCCATTGAGGCAATGGGAGCCCGCGTACGCGTTGTACGACCGGCTCCCATTGAGTTCAATGGGAGTCCGACCGACTCGTGTCCGGTGGCATACGAATGCATCGGACTCGTTCGGTCGGACTGCACGGGTCCGATTCGGTCGGAAATCTCTCCGGGTCCGGCTCGGTCGGAGAGATTTCCGGCCCGATTCGGAATCGACCCCTAAGTGTAATACTTTAAATAAAAGCCGGAGCAAGAACCTAGGGGCATATTAGCAAGACCGGCGATAAAATTATCGCCGTTTTAGCGGCAGGAAACTGCTGCTAAAATGGCGATAATGGGCTTGATAATATGCGTTATAGAATTCCAATAGAAGCCCATGTTAGATGTGCAGGACATCTAACCTGGGCTTCTATTGGAATTCTATAACGCATATTAGCAAGCCCATTATCGCCGTTTTAGCGGCAGTTTCCTGCCGCTAAACGGCGATAATTTTATCGCCGGTCTTGCTAATATGCCCCCTAATATATTTGCTGATTTGCCCGTGTGGTTTAGGTTATGTAGGCGAAACCAGCAGAGAACTCAGATTCAGGGTACAAGAACACAAATCTACGCTGAGACTAGGTAAAGAAAATGCCCCCCTAACGGAGCACTTCTCGAGTTTAGGTCATGGTTGCAATGACTTGCGGTGGTTTATACTCGAGAAGATATCCGGGAATAGGAGAGGGGAGACCTGAACAAAAAAGAAAACTGAGAGAACAATGGTTTATTTGTAAACTTAACACTGTTCAGAATGGTCTTAATTCCCTCGAAGATTGGATGTCAATAGTTTCTTAAGAACTTTTATACTTTCAATCAAAAACTGTAAAAGAACAAAAGATCTCACTAGTACATATAGGATTAAATAATAGGAGAAATATACTTGCACATAATTTGTCTATTTAGGATCCACATTGGGGAGTCAATATAGTCATAGAGCATGTCTACTAACAATGGGATTGATATCAGACAAGGCATAGATAGGTCTGTGTATCACCCTGAGTGGCTAGGTCATTATCCCTAAAAAACGAAATATTTTAAATATAAAGAAGATGATAGTCTGTGATATAGGGCGACCAATGAGGACAATATAAGAAAGGATGGGCAAAGAGAGAAGCCCTATATAAGATCGCGGGCTATGTATCCCATCTATATGCCAAAGTATTGTGAGGTGATGATTGTGAGGCATAGATAGGTCTGTGTATCACCCTGAGTGGCTAGGTCATTATCCCCCAAAAACGATATATCTAATGATGACACTAGAAGAAAGGATGGGTGCAGAGAGAAGCCCTATGCAAGATCGCAAGCTACGTGCTCCATTTATATGCTAAAGTATTGTGAGGTGATGATATATTATATCGACAGGTTTTAAATATATGGAGGAGGAGAATCTGTGGTATGGGGTTAATAATGACGTAACAAAGGAAAAAACGAAATAAGAGAAAATTCAATGTGGAAATTTGAGCATTGCATATATCTATATATCTAATAAAGTTGCCCTTGTTGATAAAAAACAACCACACAGGAGAGGGGTAGAGCAAACGTGGAGGCGGTGATTTGGAAACACCTAGCATCCTACAGCGTATAGATGAGGTAGGCACGTCACGTCATTCACGTGATTCAAATTGCTCAGGAAGAAGTGTTTAAATAAAGTGCGACCGGCATAGCCTTTAGAAACTTGAATACGGCGCCAGGACGGACGTATGGACACGCCACCGGTTGTTTTCCTTATATCAGAAAGGTGAGCATGTAATGAAAGGCGAGACCCTTTCTCCGTAATGAGGGTGGTTTTAGAAAGAGGGACTAAAGTGAGTTCTTAAGATTGCCACGGGAGGTCGCTAGAGTTAAAACATAAAGATAGAATTAAATTTGAAATATAGAGATTTCCTCCCACTTCTGCACTCGTAGGACTGGGAGCAGGAATGGAAATTAAACCTTTAAAAGAGTAGCATTCTTTGTTCCCCGTTTTAGCAATATGAAACTGTTGTGATAGAAGAGTACACTTTAGCCGAGTATGATTTAAAATCGCTGTGAGACATACTGCAGCTCGTTTGTTGATTATTTTAAAACAAACAAATTATATAGGAGGGCCTTCTCTTGTATTTCAGAGCTCGATAGAATCTAAAAGCTCCACTTTAAAAGGAGTTTCAAAGGAGTTCTTGTTAAGGAATAATGTGAAGGATACGTTCCTTTGTAATATTGCCCACAAGGAATAGAGGAATTTTCTGATAGAAGGTATGCATGATTAATAAGGAAATAAAATAAGCTACGATAAAATTAGATACAAGTTTAATTAAAATCACAAATTTTATTCATGCAGTCAATAAAAGGACCTACGCGCCTGCTGTGATCCCTAAAAAGGCCAGTCCGCCGCTGTGAATCAGATGCCCGAAGTTTGTACAGAGTTTACAGAGTAAGTTTTGAGGAACACTTTTCAATAAAGGCTATCAACATCAGCAAGTGGTAGTGAAATAGAGTTTCAAAATACATGGATTAAATAATGTAAAAAAGGAAAGAAATTTTTTTTTTGTCTTTCTATGTGTCCTCAGATAAGAAAGTGATTAACCGGGACGTCTTAATAGGAAATACTTCTGGGACTATAAAGTCCGCATGACTCTGGGGCAGACTGGTGTATCTTCGCCTCATGTAAGTTACAAGGCACCATTCTATATAGTTCATGAATGGAGGGTATAGACATTTATGAATAATAGAGCATATGTGAACTAAGGGGCACATACTATCTTATGACTCTAGGAGTGGACAATGGTAGAGTAAGTGTGACTGATTGATTACGATGGTTAAGACACAAAGGGGATGTTTGTGGGTTCGCAGTATTGGCATAAAATATTCCATCCTGCGTCTTTATATACGTATATGTACATATAGTGCTTAAACTAATACTGTAGGTATTATAAAGATGGCTGTAAATTAGATGAATACATTACTGTTGTATTTTAAATATATTTGTTTATGTTTATAGATTTTTTTTAAAAAGAACGGGAGTAACATTACCATTGTCTTGAAAAAGAAGGTGTTATGTGAACATACCTTCGAAACGCGTTGACGCTCTTATTGAAGCCACAAATCCATCTGTTTGAATATTACCTTAGATGTTTATGACTTGTAAGGCATCAAGGTTTATGTGGTGAAATCTTGTTTTTTGATTGTGGCAATTGATGACAAAAGTTCCTGTCTGTTTTTAAACTCTTGTGCAATATTTTTTGTATTTTATTAGGATCAATTGGTTTTATTATTGAATGCATTGTAAGTGCTTTATTGTGATTTCTCTGATAGAATTGTTTTTATTGTGTAATGTTTTGAAAAATATATTGTTTTAATAAATTTCAATCATCAATTCAATAATTATAGGTTTTTTGTGCCAATACTTAGCAGACTCAAGGTGTGGATGTGGTTGGTATGATTGGATCTAAATGCATGTGACTTTGATTACGAGTGTGAGTTAAGGTGTGGATACAAAACATTCCCAGAGGACGTCTTTGCAAAAAGTTCTTGTTTGAACCCCAGTCCTTTGGGTCACCAAGGGTTCCTCTCTCTTTTTTATTTATTGTACACGAGGATGTGTCAGAGTGTGACTTGCTTGTTTAAGGATGTTGTCCACACTCAGCCACCTCAGTGAGGTGGCCTGAACGATGTTAATTGGTTGGGCCTGCAGGCATGCTATTCATCATGCACTGTCACTTGCCTTGTCAATGTGGCTCACGGACACGCAGCATTGCAGGGTACTGCACATGTGCATGTGTTTTGTGCAAGTATGGTTATGTGTGAGTAGGGCACCCTTTAGGCACATTAGCAATGTGAGCTTACTTGCTGTTTCAACATGTGCTGCACTATGTAGTACACATGGACATCCATTTTGCTTTGCCTATTGTGATTTGTCTGGTGTGCATGTCGTCCTTCATGTTTTTTATTGCATGCATTGCTGAGTGCCCTCCGTTTGGCTGACCCGTTGTGAGTATGGTTCGGCGTGAGTTTCGATTGTTGTTGCGGTCTGAACAGACAGGGGCATGTTACCAAGGGGAGAGGCGTTAGCCATCTTGTCTTCACGGCTCTCACCTCCACTTTGGTAACGCCAGGCTCAAACATGTTATCAAGGATATGGTGCAGCCTGGCGTTTCCCCCTGCAATGGAAGTAAATTACACTGCTTAGATTGTTGTTGCGGTCTGAACAGACAGGGGCATGTTACCAAGGGGAGAGGCGTTAGCCATCTTGTCTTCACGGCTCTCACCTCCACTTTGGTAACGCCAGGCTCAAAACTGTTATCAAGGATATGGTGCAGCCTGGCGTTTCCCCCTGCAATGGAAGTAAATTACACTGCTTAGCGCCAGCGCAGGCTCCCTTGCACCAAAGAGCAAGGGTGTCTGCGAGCAGGGAGGTTTGTTCATGTGTAGGAAGTAGTTGCTTCCTGCACATGGACAAAGCTAAGACGGCATTTTCTAACTTTCATGTGTGCTGCTTCGTGCAGCACACATGGAAGTTACGAAATGACATTTAGAAGTACAGTTTGCTCATGTACAGGAAGGGACACCTTCCTGTACATGAACATACCATGGAATTTGGCTTTTCACATGTGGGCTGCACAAGGCAGCACACATGAAACAAGCAAAAACAAGGAGATTTAATGCATTTCTCCTAGTTTTGAAACATTAGGCCCAGGATTTCTCTGGTGTTCAGATCAGCACTGCCACCTATTCTCGCCTAACTGGGTAATGGATGGCAGCGTCGACTTCAATGGGTGTAGTCTGAAGCATTGTGCACATGTGTCTGAGTTGTGTGCAAGATTGTGTATGCGCAGTAAAGTCCACCTATTTGTACATGCACATTCCTGCAGACTACTCAAGCACATGTGCAGAATGCTGCAGGTGTGCTGACATTGGTGGTGGCATGCATTATCGTGCACATGACCAGTCGCATTCACAGTGCATCCGCATTTTGGTGTTGGAGTGAGATGTGTCCTTGTGCAGTCAATTTGTATGTGGGTGGTGATGTGGCAAGGGGGCCATTTTGCCACCCTGCCGCATGTCAAGTTGTTGTGCCACTTTGTCATTTGAGGGAACACTTATGGAGTGGTCTGACGTTGACCTAGAACTATTTTGGGCTTCCTTTTCTGTGCACATTTAAAAGTCTGTATGCCGGCCAATGTGTGTCATGCAATGTGTTGTTTGAGAAGGGTGATATGTCCCTATGCCACCATGGACAGGGGTATCCGGTACATGATCCACAGTACATGTGGGTATGCACTTCAAATAATTTAATTGTACATGAGTGCCACTGGGCCCATCCACCCCCTTCACCCCGTCCCTGGTTGATGCTCACCCTGGTGTTGTTGTGTCTGTTCACATTCAGCACTATCCTGGCCCGCAACTCCAACCACCGTCTCCTCACTGATGACTCGGGACACCTGCTCCTCCAACTCATCCAGCTCCTCCTGTGGCGCTGGACTCCCACCTCCAGTCTGCCTGGCTGCTCTCACGTTGGCTGCTAGTTTCTCCTTGGTTTTGCGCTTGGTATCATGCCAGCGCTTCTTGCAGTCGTCCACTGTCCTCCTCCTCTCTCCAACGGCATTCACCTTGAACACAATGTCCTCCCATATTTCTTTTTTTCTTGCCAATGTCACTGTGGAGGTGACAAACAGTTCTTGTTGGTGTTCAGTCACCTCCGCAATCAGGACCTGGTTTTCCTGCAGGCTGAACTTAGGATTCCTCTTCCTCTTGGCCTTCACATGAGTCTCTGGCTGGTCCTCCTGGGTATTTGTGGGCATGTTTGTGGCCTCTGCACTGGTCCCAGCTTCTTCCATTGCTCCTCTGGTATTTCCCTTTTTTTTTTTTTTTTCTGTTTGGGGGCCTTTTATAGTGCATTTTCCCGATGAACGCGTAAAATGCAGGCCTGGTGCCAATTAGCGATCGGATTCTGTCGCTGATTGGCCCATCGCCACTTTTTCACATTAGCGTGCGTTTTTTTATCGCCGTCATGCTAAATCTATCGCCGTCCATTTCCGCCGGAAAAGGTAGCTATCGCCTGTTAGCGGCGTGTTGCTAATACACCGCTAATGCAGCGATAGATTCCGGCGTTCGGCGGAGATAAGGAAACTCACGCTAAGCGGGGTTAGCGATAATTATCACCATTTGTTGATAATATGCCCCCAAATGGGTGTATGATGCGTCAAGCGGTATTCGTCTTTATTTTTGTATCCATATACTGAAAATTAAATAAAAGACTAACAAAAACAAAATTATTGTGAAGCACTTCTAAGGACAGGGCTGATAATAGTCTCCTCGACATGAAAACATGCCAATACTGCTACAAATGCTTATATCTCCAGATCAGTGTGGGAAAGGGGCGCTAAGAAAGAGACATTTAACCCATCAACTGTACTAGCTCCTATTACCACAGGGTATGAGGACTATATCCGTACCTTCAGATATTGTTGTATTTGCCTCCTCTCAGAAATCCTACATGCTGCTGGCTAAGTTCCAGTCATTGCAGCCAAGGCGTTATTAGCAAATGGTTTCTGATGTTTCGTTCCCTAGAATTGTTGATTACAAGTCAGGACTAGGCATATCCCTTATTCACTTCCCGTTTTATGTCCTTGGTCTTATCTTTAATTTTATCTCAGGTGCATGTTACAAACCAAATTGCTCTTTTGTGTTATATATACCTTCAATTCAAGCAGCAATTCCACAACCAATATGTAAAAACACCAAACACCAAATTAATAAGTGCTTCATAAACATTGAAATATAATAAAGCAGTACAAAGTTTGCAGCAAAGACGATGATTTGCTATTAGTTCATATTTTAAATGAATGCATAATGCTTTCTTGCTAGTGTGAGGAAACATGGTGCAGTGATATGTTTGATTTGAGATTGATTTTTTCTCCCTATGATTGGTTTGTTCACTACTGATAATTTGATTGCCTTTACAAATTTTCATACGTTAACAAAATATTTTTTCTGTATGAGGATATCCAAACACTCTTGCAAACAAAGTGTAGGCTTTCAATAGTTGTAATGAACAGTGACTGTTATCAGTAGTGGCCGCACTAACAAAGAGTGGTGGGGCAGGTGGGGGAGGCGTGGGGGGCAAAGAGCGCGCACTGGGGTGATTGGTTAATAGTAAAAATAATTTTAAATGTACCTGACGCTCCTGGGACACAAACTCCCATCCAATCAGCATGGGGATTGGCCTGAGCGGGCAGGAAAGACGCTCCGCTCAGGTCATGGAGTCTATGGGGTTTCCCCAGCCTGGCGGCTGAATGCAGCCAGCCTGGAGAAACCTCAGTGAGCATGTGTGTTTTGGTCGGCCTGAGACGTCCAGCCAAACACATGTGCATACTTAGGGAGAGCACAAGCACTCCTCCTCCTCCTCCTATGCCCCGCCCCTCTATGCACAAGCTGGCTCAGAGCCGACAAACAAAAAATAAAACGATGCTAGCGCATTGTTTTATTTTTCGTTTGCTGGCTCTGCACCAGTCAGTGAGGCGGCGCTCCTCCGCCATTGCGGAGAAGCCGCCACTGATTGTTATGATGATATTTCTAGTGCTTTCTGACATAAAAGTGTAATATTTAGTTATAGAATTTCATTATTATATTTAATAAAGTCTAGATCCACTGGCAGAGCCCGAGTCTATGTATGTAAATGGATCGCTCTACAAACATCTTTTTCCCTTAGTTACAAAGAGTGGGGCAGACCTTGTGGTACAAAGGTACCCATAAGCAATCATGTAGGTGCAAATATATTCTGATATATTCTGCTTAAAATGGGAAAGTATGCTGACCTTGGATTTTCTTTGGGAATTCTTCTTAGTGGGTTATTAGCTGTGAATCTGTGAGAGGAAGCACAGAGATGTTGCCTCATTATTAGTCCCAAATGCAACAGAGTACCCTGTCCATCAAATTGACAGTCTGCTCTGCCTACTAAGGGTCAAGAGGACCATCAGCTTTCTGTCAATGGAGCCCCTGTTGGTTACGTTGATGGAAAGTCTTCTCACACAGTAGGGTCCATCAGAGGTAGAACATTACACCCCTCGCCCTTTATACCGTGGACGATGCAATATTCTTTATTCCTGTCCATCACCTCAGGTAAAATCTGGCAGTGACAGGCAGAAAAATACAAGTAATAATGCCGACACCCAGGGAATAAGCTCACTTACAGCCATCAAAACCAATGGTGGCAGTCCAGCAAACGTGTTACACCCTTACAGAAACCACCATCATGGTGGTTCCTGTCAGAGTACAGAGATCACTGGTAGGACAGTGGTGATCTTTAAATATACCAGAAGATAATCCATGAGGGTGGTGGAAGTTTGTCCTGTGCCACCCTGACAGGCAAAGTACTTTTGGCCAAACTTTAAATCTGACCCTAGGTGTTACTGAAAGGGTTCCAAGACATGATCACAGAAGTGCAGGTTCTCTGCTGGCTGACTGCCCATTATCTCATTTTTCTCTGTCTCAGTTAGCCAAGAATCGGCACTGGTGAGTAAACTCTTCCTCAGGGTAGATTCAGCCTCAGCTTGACTCTGCAGCTGCACTTATGGCACATCCAGTGCTGCAAGACACTCAGCCTGCACCTACATCGGAACAGCATCATCTCCTCTAATGCCTCTTCACTGTTGCCACTGGAATCAAGATATACTTGCCTGATGAGTCCTTATCAGAGTGAACCCAGTCCTAGGTTGCTTGTATTCCAGTTCAGGGAGGACCTGGCTTCACACTACAGGCTGGGCTGTTCCCACTGGAGCAGGGTCATGACTGATTTGCATACGCTGGGTACAAACTGAAGTGGTGTGATGGGCAAAAAATGATTGATTGGGATGCAGCTTGAGTGATTGCATTCCATCCATCACTGTGGTTGCAGCTGACGCCCTATGTGCGGCAGGTATGTCCAGACATGGGTCCTGTGCTCATTGTGCCACTGGAATCAAGCAATACTTGGCTGATGAACCCTTATCAGGGCTAAACCGGTCCTAGGTTGCTTGTACTCCGGTTCAGGGAGGACCTGGGTTGGCAGTTCTGGCTGGGCTGGTCCCTTTGGAACCGGGTCAAGACTGATTTGCATATGGCTTGGTCCAAACTGAGGTGGCATGGTGGGCAAAAAATGATGGGTTTGGATGCGGCTCAAGAGATTCCAGTGGCTGAGATTAATTCAAAAATTCCATCCAGCACCATACTGGCTCTATGTGTTACTGAATGCGTTCCAAGACATTAGCACAGAAGAGCAGGTTCTCTGCTGGTTGACTGCTCATGATCTCCTCTTTCTCCATCTCATTTAGCTGGGGATCGTAGTTGAAGAGTAGACTCTTCCTCAGGTTGGATTCAGCCTCGGCTTCACTCTGCAGCTGCATCTATGGCACCATCCGGTGCTGAGAGCCACTCAGCCTGTACCTACATCGGAACGCCATCATCTCCTTTAATACCCCTCCACTGTTGCCAAGCATGATTATTAAAAGCAATTAGGGCTTCTTTCTGACTACCATTGCTGTTACCCTTACCCTCTGGTTTGAGACTTCATGTTACATCTGGAAATAATAGAGAGTATTTGTTTTTGAAGCGTTTAGCTATATTTTATTTGCTTGTGTTCTTTTTTCAAACTCTTTAGCTATTTTTTAGCTGTTTTTGTAATTTGTGGGAGAATTATACTTATTTTGTACCATTTTTATTTTGGCTTCTTATTTTGAGCTTATTTCAAAGCTAAGTTGTGCTTCTTTTGGATTTTAAACCTGACAACACTGCAGCGCCACTCCATCACAGGGATACAGTGTAACATTCACAACTCCAGCCTGGCTAGTCTATCTCCTCCTGTCCCAGTAACCTTCTAGCTAAGGAGGCATCCTGCACTTTTACCTGCACACTACTATATTCTCTCGAACTTTGTTTCCTCTCTAGCACCTGTGTGGTCTACACTGCACCTTGTGCCCCCTTGCATCCTTTCTACCCATTGCACCTTGAATTCTATGTTTCAGCCATCGCTCCATATTAAGCCTCGTGCTTCCACATTTACCCATGTACTTTTACTTTCATCTTGCACTCCATCTAGAACTATGCACATCCAAATGCACCCTCCGCTCTCTTGCACCATACCCTGACTTCTAGCGCCATGCGCTCCCCACCTTGCACCATTTGCCACCCCCACTTTAACACTGCACTACCCTCCACCTGAAAGTGCCAATTGCTTTGGTTCATGTATAGTAAAAAGGTGTTCACCGCGCTACACTAACATGCAACATAGGTTTATCAGCAGTGCACTGTTCCATAACTCAAGTAACAGGTACAGGACTGGCATCCTGTAACGTGCAGTGCAAGATTCCATGGGGCAGATTTACAAGAAAGTGACGCATCTGTATAGATGCGTCACTTTCCCTACGCCACCCTCAGAAACCCTTGCGCCACCATAGATGCGCCGTATTTACAATACGGCGCACTATGGCGCAAGGATTGACAGATGCGTCAGAAATTCTGACGCATCTGTTGGCGAGAAAGTCACGCATTGCTGGAGTCGTGTCGCAAGCACGACGCAACTCCAGCAATGCGTGTTGAGGCCTATTCCCACTACACTGCGTCACTACTTATGCCTGCTTCAAGCAGGCGTAAGGTTTTGACGCAGTGGTGTCCTAAAAGTGGCGCAGTGAAATCTTGTAGATTTCACTGCGTCACTTTTATGAGGCCTTCCTCCGTGTGAACGCCCACCCTGCATACATTATACCTGACGCAGGTATAATGTCACGCAGGGCTTTACAACGTGACGCATCTCCCTAGATGCGTCACGTTGTAAATTTGCCGAATTTTTTACGCTGCTGTTGCGTCACAAAAGTGACGCAACTGCAGCGTAAAAGTGACGCAAGGGGCTTGTAAGTCTGCCCCCCAGTGTGTGGAAAATATGCATGTTACCATGGCCTGCTTCTTCTGTGTATTACATAAACTTGCAAACCGCTTTTCAATACACAATAACCAAAGTAAATAACAAGCCAATGCTTGTTTTAGATATTTAAACACATACAAGATCTAGTGAGACCTTCATGTTGGGTAAAAAAATTCAGGGCCAGATTTACAAGCCCCCTGCGCAACCAGTACGTCACTTTTTGTGACTTACTGGAGGCGCATTCCACTTCTCCATATTTACAAGGAGAGGAAAAGCCACCCTGCGTGACTTTTCCTCTCCTTGTAAATATGGCCCCTTCACACGCAGCACTTTGGTTGGAAGGGGCGTTCCATGGGTGTTGCTGTGAGTGTTCCCACGCAACACCCATGGAACGAGACACATTTCCAGATTTACGAGGAATCGTAAATCTGGAAATGCGTGTCAATGCTATGCCTCCCCAGGGGAGGCGTAGCGAGGCGCAACCAGGAGAAATTTTTTCATTTCTCCTCGTTTTTTCCTCTTTCAAAGCGTGCTGCATTCTACAGCACGCAT
This sequence comes from Calotriton arnoldi, assembly GCA_963921515.1. Lineage (NCBI taxonomy): Eukaryota > Metazoa > Chordata > Amphibia > Caudata > Salamandridae > Calotriton > Calotriton arnoldi. The sequence goes on along the minus strand of CAWUFW010004693.1, from coordinate 1,346,152 downwards.
TGAAAGAGGAAATCACATCTAATGATTGTTTTTGTTCAGGAAGGTTTCCCTTCCTGAACAAAAACAATCTCCCCATGACGCAGGAATCCTTGCACCATGGTGCAAGGGTGCCTGCGTCGTCGCATGGCAGCAGTTTGTGCGCCAGCGCAGGGGGAAGCACAGAGGTGCGACATATTGTTGTAAATATGTCACATCTCTGTGCTTTCCAAACTAACGCAGCACGGCGCAGCAAAATGACTTGCTGTGCCGTGCTGCGTTAGTTTGTTGTAAATCTGCCCCCTAGAGTGTGGTTACCACACTACTCATAACTCCAATTGGTCGGAAACTCCCAGGATCAGCCAAATCGGGTTTATCTCTCGGCACAATGAGAGGCCTCTAGTCTTCAACTGGTCCTTTTCTTGGTAAGTCACAGGCGAGTGGAAAGTAGATTCCATGGCCCGGCCCCCACCACGGGGTCGTGTCCTGCTGGAGCTGGGAGAGCGAGAGCAGTGTGGATGGGGCAAGGTTGCAGAGCAGGAAGATCAGTAGGAATTTTAAGAGGAAAGGCGGTGCATTTGGATTCAGAGGAGGGGAGGGTGCAGGGTATGGGAGGGAGGCTTTGAGGTGAGGCATGTGGTCTCTCCTAGGAGTGGGTGGAGCTTGCGGAGTTACAGAACAACTCTGCGTGATTCCAGAGAATTCTGCCAATGGGCAGAAAATATGGATCTTGCACTGCTCACACTACAATTTAGCGCCGGTAGTACTGAAAATCAGTAGGAACTGAACCATGCGTTGTGCAAGAGCGCGCGCCAATTCGAGCTGATTTTACTGTTCCAAACAAATTTCCTCAAGCAGCAGCAATTCTATTTGAATGGCGGCCCCCTGACCGTGACTGCTCGTGAATGCCGGTGACCGCCCGCATTAGAAAATCATGCTAGGGGAACGCCAAATCTCGCTCGCACTCGCCAGCTCACTTATTTAGGAGCCTCACAGGAGAAAAATGCTGACACGCGGTGATTGTCAGAATTTGGTCAGATCTCTGCATTAAAGAGTAAAGCGGAGTGGCCAAAATTCTGCCAGTTTCGCAGGTCCAACTGAACATTCCACCCACCTCTAGCCTCTTCATGTCACTCAAATGGAGGCTTGCTCTCTCTAGAATAGACATCACCGGATTCCAGGCCCCTGCACAAGCTGGGACGGCAACTGATTAGAGTAAGGGTATTGCTAGGACTGTGAAAGACCACTTGCTCAAGAAGACTGGGCATAGTGTTACCCAGCAGTAGGTCTTTCTATGCCAGAGTGGCGTATGTCATTCTGTGCACATTGTTTTAAGATGCATGAACTCATGTTTCAGTTTGGAATACAGCAATTCATGTTCTCATCTTATTCACAGTGTGATTGTGTGATGATAGCCATGAGAGGATAGCATTATTGACAACACAATCTAGTTAGCTACTGCAACCACCTACACCGCAGTACTGACATGTTTTGTGAAGCAGTGACAGAGAGTAGACATTATCACAAGGCAAGATTATCTCTGGAAGACATGATGGGCTGGTAGCAGACACTGCCTGGATCTACAGCGGGAATGCTAAGTAATCATTTGGTACCATACTGTGCAGAGTACCTGGATGTGCTGGCTGTCTGTGCAGGATGCAATCTGTAACCTAGCAGTACAAATTTGTGCAGAAGTTATATACTCTGTAACCAGGCAATGCTTCGCTGGGCAGAGGTAGACGGGTGCTTCCTGGCTTTCCGGAGGGTACACTCCATGAACAGACAATATCCTACAATAAAGGTGGCGGACACTGTGTAGCTGCTTGTTACCTGAAGATTCTGAGATCATACTTTACTGTTATTCTTTAATATTATTTCATTATTTTATAGAATTGTTTCTCTAGAGAGAATAGAATCTGTGGAGACTCATCTCAATATTTCTGCACATAAATAAACCACAGGTGCACAGATCCACTGCAGGACCAGTCCATCTCCTTGTCCATTTTTCTCACTCAGCATTCGATGTTGGACTGGATTGGTCAAAGAAATGGAGAGGCATTTGCAGAAGTGCAGACATGTGAACGGGACATATTCCATGCAAGAACGGTATACAATGGATTTACACATAAACCAAGATACCACCGTGGTTCCAGGAAAAAGTGTTCTAAGTTGGAATGATATGGAGGTGGCGTGAGTTGGGTTGTTGCTGCCTTGGCGGCTATACTTCAGGGTGTGGACGAAGAGTCTCTGCATTCAACTCCGGCAGCTAGAATGAAAAGTCCATGTTCTTGAAGTTGATACTGCACCGGTATCTGCCATCTGGAAACTTGGAGCACATCAGGTTGGGCAAACAGGGGCAGGTGTGATGTTGACGTTTACCGTAGAACGGGACCTTCCAAAATAAAGAGAAAGAAAAAGATATTCATTTATTAATATGTTTACTCATTGGTAATTATCTAGGTGTCGCATGACTCATTCAGTCTTCTTCAGAGCACCATCATGAATGGAACCTGCAGTACCAAGATCAGCAGGATAGCACTGACTGACATCAATATAGTGCAACACTAAGGCTAGCAGTACAGTATGAAGATCAACAGTGCCACACTGAGATCAACGTCCAAATAATTGCATTATTTAACATCGGTCCCAAATATGGATCCGAAAGATTAATCAAATAGAACAAAAATCCAAAATTAAAGTCATGGGTATATCAAAGATAAAGTAATTCTTTTTACTTCATATTCTTTTTAAATAGTATACACATTTTTATACATTTCAATACAGCCTTAACAACACTGGCACCTCTAAAGAATCCCTTCATCTGTTTCAGTTTTGTAACAAGGGATAAATGGAAGTGTTGTCATTCCTTTTAACACAAATAGCATTTAACGTCTTCTGGAACCCCAGCTTATCCAAGCTTTGACATTTATGGGCTATAACACAGAAAAGACAAATCAACCATATTTGAAGTTATAAAGGAAGTAAAGTCGACGTTTCGGTCTTCGATGGCCAGCTAGGTCCCTGAGACCATCTTCAGGACTCAATACCGATGGCTACAAACAATATGGTCATCTCCTTTGTATATAGCAAAATCACTGGCCGACACAACGTCCAGTCCAGAATAAGGGATACCGCCAAGCACATACCAGCTCAAACCTCTTGAGCTGGTATGTGCTTGGCGGTATCCCTTATTAAGATATACAAAGGAGATGACCATATTGTTTGTAGCCATCAGTATTTTTCAGATTGGAGTTGTCGGTCTGGAGTTACTTTAAAGAGCGCTAGGAGTGATTGATTCAACAACAATGAGTCCTGAAGATGGTCTCAGAGACCTAGTTGGCCACTGAAGACCGAAACGTCGACTTTACTTCCTTTATAACTTCAAATATGGTTGATTTGTCTTTTCTGTGTTATATCCCATAAATGTCAAAGCTTGGATAAGCTGGGGTTCCAGAAGACGTAAAATGCTATTTGTGTTAAAAGGAGTGACAACACTTCCATTTATCCCTTGTTACAAAACTGAAACAGATGAAGGGATTCTTTGGAGGTGCTAGTGTTGTTAAGGCTGTATTGAAATGTATAAAAATGTGTATAATATTTAAAAAGAATATGAAGTAAAAATATTTACTTTATCTTTGATATACCCATGACTTTGATTTTGGATTTTTGTTCTATTTGATTAATCTTTCGGATCCATATTGTGGACCGATGTTAAATAATGCAATAATTTGGATGGCAATAATTCCTCAAGGAATATTCTTTGTATATTTGATGTTGTACCCAGTTCCTTGGGGAAAATTGGGTTGCCCAATTTTGTTCTACATTGAGATCAACAGCACAACACAGATCAAACCTGCAACACTGAGATCAACAGTGAAACACTGGAACCAACATTGCAGATTAAGCTTAACAGCACTGACCTTAGATCCACAACATACAACATTGCAACAACGGGGTCAGCTGAACACCAATGAGATTAAGAGGTCAGGAGGGAGAGAACCAACACAGCACTGGGATACACAGCACAGCAATGAAATCCACATTGTGGGAGAAAGATCCACTAACATATCAAAGGCACACTACAGAGAATGCCAACACATCCCAAAGATCAACAGAGTATTAACGTGGTCAGTAGTATGACTCTAAGATCAACAGGACAGCCCTGACACCAACTAGCACTGTTATCAACAGCACAGTATAAAAAATGCCTACCCCCTGAGTAGTCATCCTTTTTATTATGAGTAATTCATTTTAGTACAAACTGAACACTTTTGGTCAAATAACCTGTGGTCATTAAGACTTTGTGGAATAGAAGCATAGCCATTAATAACCAGTGTTCCCTCCCTTACAAACTAAGCTTTCCTCCACCCAGTTTGAAGGTGGGGAAACCACAGAGTTTACAATGGTGTTGGCTCAGCTGCCTTCACTGTCGGAAACCCTTACCTTTAAAGTGAGGCCCGCCCACCACTAAGCCCCCTGGAAACACTGACGATTGCCAACCGAATTATTGAGATGCATCCATCACTCCCTTGCCTGTTTCAGACCTGTGCATCGAACATATATCAAGAACTCCACATGCAGGAAGAAACCCTGCACATCAGTGCCATTGCTTTTTTATTTTAGACACATAAAACGTTTGCTTTAGGAGTTTTTTTCATTAAAGAAAAAATACCTAAAGTGGGCCAAAAACATGGTTTAAAACAAGAGCACCCATATGAACTCCATATACTGTTGGCAGGTGCCTACCTTTGTCAGATAGATTTGAGGGGTGCGAATCTCATATTTCCCAACTAAAAAAGCAGTGAACTGCATGGAGAAGGCATTAGATGACCACGATTTGGGGAGGACTGAATTCACAAGGAACAGGGTGTGACCTACCAGAGCCATACAATAGCAATATCGGAAGTACAGGACCACCTAAAACCAACACCAAGATGAAGAGTCCAATTCAGACTCCAACTTCCCAGGAAGCAAGCACTTGTCAAGGGTCATCAAGACCCCTGAGACCTACTCCATGAGTGGCCCAGCTTTCCCAGAATTTTCTCTACAACTGCCTGCCCCCGACTGAGAAGACCATCTTGACGCACAGAGCCCAGCTGACCTATCTGCTCTGCACCCAGCCCACCCAGCCTGGGTACCAACGAACCAGCTATGCTCCCATGGTCCTGAGGCCCTTGCAACCTGATCCCTTGCTTGGGGTCCCCTGGACTTACCTGTAAGTTCACCTTGTGCAGCCTGTTTTGAGGTGGCCCCCTTCTTCGTGGCGCACAAGCTACCAACGACCTCAGCACCCTGCTCCTGGACACATCCGGGACGCTCCTGATGATTCGCCGGTGGAACATTGGACTTTGGCCTGCTGCTACCCTAAATCTCAAAGATGAACCCCTGGATTCAACTGTACTGTTTTATATACGTTTATGTATTTTTCTCAATAGACTTTCATTGTGCGTAATTGCGCACAACAGTGAGTTATTTTGCGAACTTTGAAAATTCATAACTAAAAAAGTACTTACTTGTGAATGAAATTCTTTGTCTTGAAAATGATCTGAAAATCTGTGTTATTTTTGCATAGTGGGCTCGGATTTATTCTTGAGTGTGTGTCTCATTTATTGCCTCTGTGAGTACAACAAATGCTTAGCACTACCCTCTAATAAGCCTAACTGCTCACCCACACTACCACAAATAAAGCGTTAGTATTATCTACTTTTGCCTCTGTATACCAATCTGGGTCTCACTGGACTATCTGCACAGTGTTCTTCATTTTAGTACACTATGTAGAGAGCCAGCTTCCTACACCAATGCAAAATAAATTAACAAGTTAAAACCTCTTAGTAGAATGAGAACGAGAAAAACTAACACAGCATATCCATCCAAAAGCCTCCAGTCCCAACTACTAATCCAACAGTACATTTGAGGGGTGTCACACCATAAACACCCCTCCTGAGGCTACACCCCTTCCCATCCCACCTGGGCCTGGTACTTCTCCCTGGGAACTCATGACTTTGGTCATGTACGACATAACCACCTAGAGTCCCAGCCCTGGAATAACTTATTTTAAATGTATTTTCACTGCTCAGACTTTTCTTTGTCTCCGTCACCAGAAGTCTTGATGGTAGAGGTGTCAAATTGGTGCATGTGAGTAGGGCTTCATGTCTGTAGTCCTCGCCTTTTACAAATCATTTTCCCAAGTGACGTGATCTTCTCTGTCATAGTTTCCTACCTCCTGCACCGCTTACCACTTCGATCTCCTGGTTAGCTACCAAGCCTAAGGGATTTCACAAATATGATAAATGCAACATCTGTCCTTTTACTGCAGACAGAGTGGTAGAGTTCCAGTATAATAACAATCAAAATGTTATATTCGGGACTTCATTAATTTTGGCACTAGGTAAGTTATATACATTAATATATGCCATTGTTCTCTTATTTATGTCGTCAGTACGATAAGGTGTTTCAGAGAAAGAATTCAAGAACATATTAGGACAATCCGGAACAGAGATGATAATTATCCACTTGCCCTTCATTACAATACTGCACATGCCAGCCTTGAGGATACTAGAATTAAATGCCATGTAACTGAAATTGGCAATACCCCACTAAGGGGAGGAATAGAATGGCCATTCTTCACAAATAGGAGGCAAAATGGCTCATTAGATTGAAAGTCGTAGATAGGGGCTTGAACATTGACAGGGACAAACTAATAGTTTGCAGTGGTTATAGAAACAACAAAGTCTCTATATCTGTGCGTGTGTCTGAAATGTTTACAGATATGGCTTGACATTTCTATAAATGTGATCATCTCAGTGATTCTAAAACCTTTTAAGTTGGTTGTGAACATCACATTTATTATACTATACCTTCTTCTCGTTTTAATCTCACGAATTTGTTCAAAGTGCATGTTCTCACTAACTGGTATATATTACAATGTGACGGTCTTTCTTTACTAATTTATTAATAACTTGTGTAGAGATACAACTTTTTCTTGTTTTCTTCCTCTTGTTGTTGTAGTTTTCTACTTGTCTTTAGCTGTGTAGCTCCAATATGGTGGGCCCATTTTCCATCTGCTCGTAGTTCTGCAAATGGGGACTTGGGGGGCAGCTGACCACAGGGAAGTCTACCCCCGGGTGATTTTGGGGAATTGGAGCAGTCGGGCGACTGCTCGGGGGTTTGGGCTATAATTGGGCTACATATGCAGCCCAACGAGTATAAAGCCGGGCATTTGGTAGGGCCAGCCACCATTTTATGGCAACACGGTGGCTGGCACTTAGGGAGCGAAATTTCATTTCTTTAGTGAGGGTTGCGGTGGTGTTTTTGGTATGCAGCGTTCAGTGCAGAGTAGGGTATTGTAGACGTTTAGTTTTTTCATTACCTGATGGCGATGTCCCGCGACAAGAGGGTGGCACAGGCCATGTTGTTGCTGTCGGCGGCGGGTTGGTTATACCTGCTGGCTGAGCGTGCGTCAGGGCGCGTAGGCCGCCCGGTGAGAAAAGCATCGGAGGGGGTGACGGCGGCGGTATTCGCATGTTTGCCGCCGCTCCAGGCCCCGGAATGCCTCAGAGGACAGGTGAGCAAGCAGGGCCGCTCCCGATGTCAGGAAGCGGCCCCACTCCTGGGAGAGGATGCGGGAGGCCGGGGAGGCCCCATAGTTGCGGCAGGGGGCGGGAGTGAGGAGGGTGCAGTGCGCGCGTCTGCTGGGCAGCCACGTGGGGCCTCTGCGATGCAGCATGAGGCCCAACAAGCTGTGAAGAGGTGTTAGGCTGCCACCCAGGAGCGTGCGGTCCCAAAGAGAGGGAGGAGGAAGAACAAGGAGATCCCGCAGTGTGTGGGAAGCTGCCAGCGGCGCAGGAGCAGGCTCATTCCCTGGGAGACCCTAGGGGAGAGGGGGAGGCCTAGCTTCTGGTCGCGGGAGGGTCCAGGGGAGGACAGGAGGCCCTGTCAGGGGTGGAGGCCATAGAGCACGAAGAGGGCGTGGGGCATGGGGATTTTAGGGGAGTTCTTGAAGGGTGGTTGAGGGGGGCTGATGAGCTCCAGGGCAAGGACAAGGGGAGGGGTGGGGGAGGAGAGGGTGCAGGGGCCCCCAGCTCAGGCTTGAATTTGATAGACTGGGATAGTGGGTCCTGGCTGGAGAGAGCCCCGGCAGGAGTACAGGCTTTTTGGTGGGGGAGGGAGCAGGAGGTGGGTAGGTCCCAAGAGTCTAAGAGGAGTAGCAGAGGTGGGCAGGGGGTTACGGGCGAGTCAGGGAGGACCCCCATACAGGGGTTTCACTCTGCTCTGGCAGCAGCAGATCTGAGCTGGAGCAAGGAGGAGGGGGAGGAGGCAGGGGGGCCTATTCTGGAGACCTTTACGCCTCGCACCTGTGGGGCAGACAGTGGGTTGGGGGCCAGGCCCCTGTTGAGGGTATATGGCAGGTCAGGCCGCGGGGGGTCGGGCTGGGTGAGGCGGCGGTCATCGAGGGGCCAACACGGGAGGGGACGGGCTCGGGTTGGGAGCAGCTCCAGGAGGATGGGGAAGGGGTCCAGTTATGGGAGCGTGCCAGCATACCGGGCCTTCCTTGTCGCTTGCAGGTGGACTCGAGAGTGGGTGGTCTGGACTCGAGCGAGCTTAGTACAGCTCAGAGGCCCCAAGGGGAAGCGAGGGCTCGGCCCCGTGCGGCTAGCTGGAGGACGTCGTGGGACCACAGACAGGTGGTACAGGAAAAGTCTACCGAATTTTCCTAGGAGCATCACACCGGAGCGGGGTGCGCTCTAGGGTCGATGAATAAACGTAAAAGGTGCAGGTCTTGTTCTGCAGACAGGCTGGGAGGGCAGTACTCGGCCCCTCAGTGGCGTTGATCCGAGGTGCTGGACATCAATGTGTTGGATTTTAAGAAGGAAAGTCTTGAGGAGGACGAATTACGGGACGAGGATGAAGTGCACATTCTAGAGGGGGGGGATAGGCCACACCAGCCAGGTCGGGGGTGATTCTAATCCCTCTGGTCCTAGTTTTTTGCAGGCTACAGGTTCCGGGCACACTCAAGTCTGCCAGGGTGGAACACAGCCAAGACAGGAGTTGACGAGGCAGCGGGCCCCTCCGCGGGCACCAACTTTGGTGTCAGGTAAGACACCCCATGCGGCGTGTTACCCTGTGATGGTGTCAGTGGGGGTGGAGGCTAAGTCGCAGCTGGGTGTGAATGAGGCCTGCTTGAGCAAAGGTCGCTATGTGTCAGATGCAAGCGTAGGGCCACACGACCACACATGGGATAAAGGGATTGTGGGTGCAGGGGCAGCTGGGCCAGCTCCCTCTGGGAAGACAGAGGGCACAGATGCGGGTAAAGGGGTGTCAAGACCTGCTGAGAAAGTAAGCAGTGGGGTTGCAGGGGAGGAGGGGGCCTCGCATGGCGGGTAAGACAGAAGAGGGGGAGAAGACAGGGAAACTTGAAAGTAAGGAGGTAAAATTCAAGAAACTCCCGTACATGGGAACCTCCAACCCTCTGGGGGCACACCTTATCACGTCCACTAAAGAAAAGATATGGAAGGGCGAATACGTAGAAATGATGAAGCTGCGGCACAGGGAGCTACGGTCTAAGGAGGGCTCTAAAGAAGAAGAAGTGGAATTATGCAAGCGGCCCAGGGTTCTGGTCACCATAGAAAACTGGACAGCCGCTTTCCTTATATATGCGAGTGTGTATTGCGAAAAGTACCCAGAGAGGTCTGTCGCACTGTTTAAATACATGGATGTGTTTAGGAAAGCACATCTCAATTACGGTGGGTACGCCTGGGTACAAATTTACAATACGACGAGGAGTTCAGAGCCCGCATGCCTTGTGACCAGAGGCCCAATGGGGCGAGTTAGACATGGACCTCTGGCAACACACAATGGGCCCGGCCAAATTCGGAAAAACCATTTTTACTGCAAGCGGCTTACCAATAGTTTACCGGCCCTTTCAAGGGTGCCCCACCCAGGGAGGGGTGGGGGAAGCAGGGAGAGGACAGACCAATGCTGTTGGCACATGCTGGGACTTCAATAAAGGCAATTGCACCAGGGAATACTGCAAATTCCGGCACGAGTGCTCCAAGTGTTCAGGCAAGCATGCTCTGGTCAACTGTTTCGGAGCGGGGGAGGACAGGTTGCCACCTGGCAGGGGTCTCAGCAGGGTTACGGAGGGGGGCAGTAGGGACAGGCAGGTGGCTTCAGGACGGGAAAAGGGGGACAGTGACCTGTGGGAAAAGGCTTGTACGCCCATTAGACTTGACAGGTTAGCTTTTTGGCTCTCGACGTATGACAAGCGGGAGGATGCACAGGTATTGCTGCAGAGGTTCACTTGGGGTTTCAGGCTGGATTACCAGGGCCCATGGGTGCGTCGATGGGTGGACAACTTAAAGTCAGCGCACACACATAAGCAGGCAGTGAGGGACAAGTTAGAGAAAGAGATTCAAGAGGGTAGGATGGCAGTCCCCTTTGACGATTGGCCGATGGAGGCCCTGATTGCGTCCCCCAATGGTGTGGTGCCAAAAAAGGAGCCGGGGTAGTTTCGGTTAATCCAGCATTTGTCATGGCCGGAGGGCCAATCGGTTAATGACTTTATTCCTGAGGAGCAGGTGTCAGTCACGTACTCTTCGGTGGACTTGGCCTTAGCTCTGGTTGAGAAACGGGGACTGGGGCACTAATGGCGAAGAGCGACATTGAGTCGGCCTTCCATTTGTTGCCGGTACACCCCGCTGATTTTCAATTGCTGGGAATACAGTTTGAAGGAAAGTGGTATGTGGATAAGGCACTACCCATGGGCTGCTCCATATCCTGCGCCTTGTTTGAATGTTTTAGCACGTTTCTGCAATGGCTGTTCACAAACACCACGGGTAACGTCAATGTGACGCACTACTTGGATGACTTCTTCTTTGTGGGGAGTCCCGCTAGCGCGTCCTGTCAGGAATCGCTGACAAGGTTCCAGGAGCTGATGGTGGTCTTAGGTGTGCCCTTGGCCCCGGAGAAAAGAGTGGGGCCCGCAACAGTGATTTCATTCCTGGGGATTGAAATTGACTCTGTGGCCAAGGAGGCCAGGCTGCCCGAGGATAAGAAATGGTCCATGCAGCAATTGCTGAGTACCATGCTGGGGAAAAGGAAAGTGACAGTCAAGGGGGTCACTTGACAGTCAGTTTTGGGGCACTTGAATTTCGCATGCAGGGTAGTCAGGGCAGGAAGAACCTTTTGTAGGAGGCTGGACCTGGCCATGTCAGGGCTGCCACTGCCACGCCACCATGTCCACTTGGCGGCAGGGGTGAGGGACGATTTGAGGATGTGGGGAGTCTTCTTGGAGTCGTTTAATGGGATTCCTCTGGCGGCATTGACAGACTTTGAATGGGACGCGCAAATCTTCTTGGACGCGTCGGGTGGTGTCGGTTTTGGCCTGTATTGGCAGGGGCATTGGTGCGCGGAAGAGTGGCCTCCGGCCTGGAAGCACGGAGGCTGCAGTATCGCCTTCTTGGAGCTATATCCGCTGCTGGTGGCGCCGGCGCTCTAGGGATACCAGTTCCAGCATAAGAAAGTGCTGTTTCAGGTAGACAATATGTCAGTTGTTCAGGTCATCAACAGGCAGTCTGCAAGGGACACTCAGGTTTTGAAGTTGTTGAGGGCATTTGTGTTGCGATGTTTTCAGCTTGATGTGATATTTAGAGCTCGACACGTGCCAGGTGTGGACAATGACATCGCAGATGCTTTGTCTCGTTCTCAGTGGAGGAGGTTCCATGGACTGGCCACGGATGCGGACAGTGTCAGGACCAGAATGCCGCAACGATTATGGTCGGTCAGAGAGCCAGGATGCTTCAATTGGTAGCAGGGTCACTAACCGTATCTACCAGGACACAGTATTCACAAGCGTGGGCTGAATTCTTAGCAGGGGGGGTGCGTCGTAGGTCAGAGGAGTGGGCCAGAGTAGAGGATGTAGTACAATTCATAATGAGTTTGTCAGAGAAAGGTCAGTCGAGAGTGACGATTTCAGGTAAACTAGCAGCCATCGCCTTTATGGGCAAGTTGTATTCGGGATACGCTTCATCGGCAGGGGAACTGGGAAGGAGAACCTTGAAGGGTTGGGCGAGGGAGCAGGGTACGTCAGGGGGTAAATGTAAACCGCTGACGCTGGACATTTTAGGTAAAATCCTGGCAGAGCTGCCGGGCATTTGCAGTTTGGATGGGGAGGTGGTACTGTTTTCCACGCTGATGTCGTGGATGTTATTCAGTGCATTTCGGGTCTCTGAGCTTCTGGGAGGTAGGGGGGGACGGGTACTACTATGGGGAGAGGTTGCTGAATCTGAAACGGGACTATGGGTTTGGTTGTATAAATCTAAAACTGACCAGCGGGGCCACGGGCAGAGTGTTCTTTTGCCGGCCTAACCAGGGGCGGCTTTCTGCCCGGTGCGATGGGGTGGGTTCTGGGAACAGTTTTCCGCCCCGGGGGCGGGTTGGTTTTTCAGCATCGGAACGGGAGACCAGTAATCTCATTTCAGCTGTTGCCAATCTTGCGCAAAGCGTTAACTTGGGTAGGACTGGACGCAGGGGGATTTGGCATGCATTCCTTCCGAATTGGCTTGGCCACGGAGGCGGGCAGAGAAGGGTGGAGCAGTGCTAAAATTATGGCTCTGGGGCGCTGGTCATCAAATTGTTTCCGGCGTTACGTGCGCGCAGCGGATGAGTGTTGACGTGTGTTGGGTAGGTTGTCATCTTGTGTTTTTGTTTTTCAGGTTCTGTTCCGGGTCCGCTGGAGTCTGGCATGCATATATGGATTGTGGGACATTCTTTTGCAAAATGGGCAGAGCGTCAGGCCAAGTCCGGCATTCATGGTTCAAATTTGGGCAATAATGGGGGACTGTACTCTATCTCCTGGCATGGAAAAGGGGGAATGCGCTGGTGCAAATTGTTGCCTTGCTTGAACAGGCTTTTAGTGGGTGGCAAGTGTCCAGATATACTGGTTATTCATTTAGAGGAAAATTACCTGGTAGTGAGCAAAGGTCTGGCATTGGTGAAAGACATGAAGGATGATCTGAAGGAAGTGGGCAGGCGTTGGGCCAGGTGCCATATTCTTTGGACTGAGTTCATTCCGCCGAGGATCTGGAGGGGGTCACATCACCCGGCAGCTATAGATAAGGCTAGAAAGAATATTAATAAGGAGATGCGTGCATTCTGTAGACAAGCTGGCATTTGTAGGGTGGTGCATTCGGATTTGCGATTTGAGGATAAAGAGTTTTTCAGAGATGATGGCGTCCACTTGTCCTTTATGGGCATGGAACTGTACTTAGTTCAGCTGAAGTTGGAGTTGGCCAGGATTTTAGGCATATGCTAGAATGGGCATCAGGGGGTTGGGGGGCAGAGAAAGGGGGGAGGGAGCTTTACCTCCCCTTCCTCCCGTTTTCTGGGTGGCGGTTGGCAGAGAGGTTGCCATAGTTTAACTAAGTTTATTCTTGTTGACAGCGCCAACTCAGGCTCAAAGGGAACAGCTAGATTAGTTCATGCCTGGAGGTCACAAGAAGTTCAAGGTTATGTAGGAGGTCTACTTGAGTAGGGTTTATTAGTTGTAGTAAAGGGTGGGGGAGTTTAAAGGGCACAGTTACAGTTAAACAGATCTGGAGCGGGTATAATGTTACTGTATCAAGTTCGTGTGGGGTGGACGGAGAATTTTAGGGGAGGGAGGTAGATTAAGATAGGTGAGTTAACTGTATAGTGAGGTTTTAGTTTTGTGAGGCAAAGGCCTAGGTTGTGTTGTGATGTGCACCTGTTTCAATAAAGCGGCTTTTTCCACACAAACCTGGTGTCAGTGGTCTGTGCTGCTCCCCTCCTCCCCAATGGGGACTTGGGGGGCAGCTGACCACAGGGAAGTCTGCCCCTGGGTGATTTTGGGGAAGTGGAGCAGTTGGGCGACTGCTCAGGGGTTTGGGCTATAATTGGGCTACATATGTAGCCCAACAGGTATAAAGCCGGGCATTTTGTAGGGCCAGCCACCATTTTATGGCAACACAGTGGCTGGCACTTAGGGAGCGAAATTTCCCCACCCTTCCATCCCATTGTTCTGTGGTCTGAGGGGGGGGGGGGTTTAAGGTTCATTGGAGCGGGCTTTGTTCGAACAGGTGTGCAAAGGTGTATCAGTGTCTGTTTAGGGTTGTCGCTTGGAGCAGGTGCATACGGCAGTTGGCAGAGAAGTTGCCATCGTTTAATGAAGTTGATTCTTGTTGACAGCACCAACTGAGGCTCAAAGGGAATGGCTAGATTGGTTCACGCCTGGAGGTCACAGGAAGTTCAAGGTTATGTAGGAGGTCTACTTGAGTAGGGGTTAATAGTTGTAGTAAAGGGTGGGGGAGTTTAAAGGGCACAGTTACAGTTAAACAGATCTGGAGCGGGTACAATGTTACTGTATCAAGTTTGTGTGGGGGTGGGAGAATTTCAGGGGAGGGGGAAACTAAGATAGGTGAGTTAACTGTTTAGTGAGGTTTTAGTTTTGTGAGGCAAAGGCCTAGGTTGTGTTGTGATGTGCACCTGTTTCAATAAAGCTGCCTTTTTCACACAAACCTAGTGTCAGTGGTCCGTGCTGCGCCCCTCTTCCCCAAATTGTATAAGATAAGTAATTAGAGCACGCTCAATATCACACTCATCCGGCTGTGGTTGCTGACATCCGTGATAAGTGTTGGAATACTCTTTGACCTGAGATACATCTGGTTGTGGATTGAGAAACTCCTGATAAATGTTGCATTTCCTTATTTGTGGCTATTTGCAAAGTTCCAATATGGGTCTCCATTTTTCCATCTCTTCATGTGGTTTTGTTCTTGTTGCCAGTCCTCTTTCTTTGTTGATGAAATTCGATATAAGCCAAGAAATCGGAACATGCTGCGCATTGTTTGTTGATTCGAGACACGTCCAGTTGTACACCTTGATAAGTGCTAGACTAATTTTTGCCTCGTAATATGTTCGGTTAAGGATTTGGATATAAATACACTGGCTGACTTGGTTCTAATACTCAGTGGTGTACCTATTACTATTGTTTTTCCGATTAAACATGGATTATATGTTCACTATACCACAACTCTTTCGTGTTTGGGACGATTGACTTTATCTTACCAATGTATTGATTTAGTGATTATCATATAACTTCATTTTTATTTAACAACAATAAGATGGATTTGGTGCCTGTTACACCATTACATTTTTAGGTTTCGCCTGCACAACGCTTGCACTGTGCTTGTGAAATCTATTGTTTTTAATATAAACTTAAAAGGGGCTTACATCCTGCCCCCTCTCTTTCCTGGCTTTTCATTGGCTCCTGTACTTGCCACTTCCTTTTCCTCCATTTCTATTGGCTGTAGCATATTTTCTTGCATTTAACAAATGCTTGTTCGTCTGCTTCTTTTATCTGTTTCCCGTAGCTGAAATACTGTTAACATCTGCTTTGGTAGAACAATTTTTTTCATTAAGTTCTGCCTCTTTCTGCTTTTTCATCTTGCAGCAGATCTATATGTAGCGCAACTTATTATCCGGAGAGGTTAAGTGATTTTCCCAGAATCACAGGATATTGTGCTGCCGAGACTCGAACCGGGATTCCCAGCTCGCGATTCAGCAGCTCTCGCCGCATCCTTTCCACTCTCGTGACGCTTGTTGTGTTAGCACGCATTTCAAGCGTGCTTGTGAGCCGACATTGAGACTCAAACTGGCTGCTCAGCTCCAAGGTCGGCAATTCTGGTTGTTGGAGTTGCATCCTAAAGTCCTGAAGGAATGAAAGCGGTGCGTTTATTGTTATATGTTTTTGTGTGCATCATGTGCTATTATTAGTGTTATTCTTGGTAATGCGTCTCAGTGACTGGTAAAAGGGATCTGTTTCACTGAGATCCAATCTAGATACGCTGTTTGCTTGCAGCCATTTAGTCAGCTGTGGCTGGTGTGCGTTATTCCCTCTCACTGCCCCTAATAGTGGCTGGGGCATGATGGCATCTGCTTTTGCTCCAGCAGCTTTGAAGTAATGTGGTCACCTTCTGTGCTTAGCACCCACCACCTCCGTGTTCTAGTCTGAATTTGCGTTGCTTGCACTAAACTTTGGGGCAGATTTACAAGCCCCTTGCGCCACTTTTGCGTCACTTTTCCCATGTTAAAAGTGACGCAAAAGTGGTGCAAGGGGCTTGTAAATATGCCCCTTTGCTTTCTCTCGTGTTTAGTGAGGGGGGTATTCTTGTCACAAATGCCGAGGGCATGTTCTACCAATTGCTTGCCTGGCGTACTGCTTAATCCTCATTTTGCAGTAAAGCGTCTCTGTTTGTCAGTCTTGGAATGTGGGGCCACGGAGTACTCACTGTACATATCCTAACTTGTGAAGGGAGTATTTCTGTCTTCTTCTCAGTCATGCCCACACAGCTGAGTAAAACTTGTTTTCTTTTCACAATTTAACAGCGCACATTTCAAGGCAGTAATCCGAAGCTTTTCGATCAACACTATCAATCGAGCAGTGTCATTCGTTGCCTGCCATATGCTCCACTCACTGCCAAACCACACATGTAAAAGGAGTCATAAAAACACACATGTTCTCACACAAAAAGCATGGGTTAAAATGGACTCAAAGCCGAAATGCGAGCTGTTTTTTTAAAAAACAAAATTTAAGAAATTAGGTAATCTGGGATGCTGCTTTGCCGTTTCTCATCAGCATACCTGTCACACTGCATTCCTTGTTTTTCTTTGTTCCAAATGTGCACATTCAATCAATCAATCAATCAGTGTTTATTAAGTGCGGCCACTCACCCGTGAGGGTCTCAAGGCACGGGAGGGTGGGCTGCATGTCATGATGGGCGCTGAGGTTCAGTTGAAGAGCCAGGTCTTGAGATCCTTCCTGAATTGGGTCAGCGACAGGGATAGCCTGAGATGGAGAGGCAGGGTGATCCAGGCTTTGGTGGCAAGGTAGGAGACAGATCTTCCTCCGGTCCTGGTCTTGCAGATCTGAGGGACGGTGGCAAGGGCCAGTTTGGCGGAGCGGAGGTGTCTGGTGGGTACGTGGAATGAGAGGCGGTGGTTGAGGTATGCTGGTCTAGCATCGTGGAGGGCCTTGTAGGCATGTGTAAGGAGCTTGAACGTGACTCTTTCATTGACTGGGAGCCAATGGACTTCTCGCAGTTGTTCGGAGATGTCGCTGTGGCGGAAGATGTTGAGGACCAGTCTGGCTGCGGCGTTCTGAAAGTTCTGTAACTTCCTGAGGAGTTCCTGGGTGATGCCTGCGTAGTCAAGTCTGCTGCTGAATAGTGCGTGAGTGACCGTCTTTCTGGCCTCAGTGGGGATCCATCTGAAGGTCTTTTGAAGCAGATGAACAGTGTGGAAGCATGATGAGGAGACGGCGTTGATCTGGTCGGTCCATAGTGAGCGAGGAGTCTAGTATGATGCAGATGTTTCGTGCATAGTCTGTGGGTGTGGGGAGGTTCCTAACGAGGCGGGCCACCAGGAGTCTTCCCAAGTGGAGGTGTTGGGCCCCAGGATGAGGACCTGGGTCTTGTCCGAGTTGAACTGGAGGCAGCTGTGTCTCAACAAGGCAATGACGGCCTTCATCCTGTTGTGGAAGTTGTTTCTTGCGATTGTGGGCTCATTGGCGAGGGAGAGGCTCAGCTGGGTGTCATCGGCGCAGGAAATGATGTTGAGTCCGTGGTTCCTGACTATGGCTGTGAGCGGGGCCATGTAGACGTTGAAGAGGGTGGGGTTCAGGGAGGAGCCCTGGGGGACTCTGCAGCTGATCTCTGTGGGTTCTGAGAGGAACAGTGGTAATCTGACTCACTGTGTTGTACCGGTGAGGTAGGAACGGATCCAGTCCAGCGCTTTGTCGCGGTTGCTGGTGTCGTGGAGTCTTGTGCTTAGGGTGTGGTGGGAGACAATATTGAAGGTGGCCGAGAGGTCAAGGTGGATGAGGGCTGCTGTTTCTCCCTTGTCGAGGAGGGAGCGGATGTCATCGGTGGCGGCAAGGAGGGCGGTCTCGGTGCTGTGGTTGCTTCAGAAGCAGAACTGAGTCCAGGACGTGGTTGGCTTCGATGAACTCAGAGAGTTGGGTGTTGATGGCCTTCTCGATGACCTTGGCTGAGAAGTAGAGCAGGGAGGTGGGTCTGAAATTCTTGAGGTCTGTCGGGTCAGGGAATGGTTTCTTCAGCAGGGGGTTGATCTCGGCGTATTTCCAGTCATCAGGGAAGGTGGCGGTCTCGATGGAGCAGTTGATGGTGCGGCGTAATTCGAGGGCGATAGCCCCCATTCCCCATTAGTCAGATTGGAATCTGCTAAAACACCGCCTGAGGATAGCCCCATGATAATATCTTGAGTTAGAGTGACCAAACGCATCGACTGCAGTGAGTACCAGGACACTAATCTCAGAGAATGTTTGTTTACAGGCCTCCTAATGCCCTGCTCGAGCAGCGATCAGATCGCTTGCCCCATTGCTTCTTGGCACATGAGGTTTTGCTGTGCCCATTACAGTTGAATGAGGACAAGTCCCAGTCAGACCTCCTGAAATCACCAGTGAGGTTCTGGGCAAGGACTTGAAATATTCGGTTAACAGGGGGTTGGAGCGTTGATATGTGGAGGGATGTTAAAATGACAAATTGATGCCAAACTGTTATTGTTTATGTTGGGAATATAAGTGATAACCCATCTCATCAAATGCATGTGTTTAGGATACATAATAGCAAGTGTCCTATAGTAAACGTTTCAATTTCAATCCATTGAGATCTGTTATCCTGTTATGTTTATTATCAGGGCTTTAAGTGGGATGAAAAAAGTGGGGATCCCTAAGAGGGGTGAGGCCTACATGATTATGGGTGTGGCTTAAACATATACACTAAAATTCCCATAGAAGGCTACCTTACCCACAAATATGCATAGAATCACAACTGCAACTGGCATACATGACCATAGGTCTATGCGCTTTGCAGAGAGGCCCACGATTGGATGACCACATATTCTGAACACCTTTTTGCCCCGCTGACAGGCACAGGGAGAACCTCCCATTGCCTTCAGCTGCAACTCAATTATGCCCTATTATAAACACCTGGCATGCGACTTAATTCAAATTATGAACTAAACAAAAGTAACATGCTGCCTTGAAATACTGGAAATATAAAACACTCATAGGAAATGCTCGATTAAGTAACTCATGTAAAATATAATTGGGAACAACATGGATTTGCTGAACGTGTTTTACACTCATTGTTCAGAAATCGATCATTGTTTTCACATTGAAAAGTCAAGGGCATGAATGTAGGGCCTGAAAGGTAAAAACTATTGAATCTAGAGCACACTTGAGAGACTTCACCCAGTGCACATTTGTGACCAACCACCCCCAGTTCTTCTAAGACTACTCCAAATGCTCTTCTAGTGGACTTCTCGTAGTGCCCCTCAATGAAGGCCATCCTCTACACTGATGCACATCCCAGTCTGTCCCTGATTTGATTTGATTGATTTCATTAGTGCATTTGTAAAGCGCACGAATGCCCGAGTGCGTCTTGGCGCTAGAGTCGGTAAGTCAGAGCGGCGCTGGCGTGGTATACAGGATAGGTCAGTTGGAAAAGAACCAGGTTTTTAGCGCCTTTCTAAAAGAAAGTAGTGACGTGCTACTCTTTATAGTGATTGGGAGTAAGTTCCAGGTCTTGACTGTCCCTAACAGGAAGCTTCTTCCGCCCCAACGAACCTTCCTGAACTTAGGTGTTTTCAGAAGTTTAGTGTGAGCGTATCTTAGACTTCTGGCCAGCACATACCATTTCAGGTGACTCCTCAAAAATTGAGGCCCTGTGCCATGTAGTGCTTTAAAGGCCAGGCATTGGGATTGAAACCTAATCCTTTTGTCCACCGGAAGCCAGTGGAGGGCTCTTAATCCGTGGGAGACTGGCTCAAACCTAGGGATGTCCAATACTAATCTGGCCGCTGCATTCTGCAAACGCTGCAGTCTTAAAAGATACTGAGATTGGATCCCCACGTATAGGGCATTACCGTAATCCAATCTGGAGAGGGCCAATGCTGTAACCAATGTTTTTATTGCGTCGGGGGGGATGAATGGACACATTTTCCTGATCATTTTTAAAATGAACCAAATGGTAGAGGAGAGCCTGTTGATCTGACTATTGAATGTCAGTTTGTCATCAAAAATGAATCCTAGGTTTTTGATCTTGGGCACTGGAACTGGACAGTCGCCCAGACTGGCAGGCCACCATCTGGGTGACCAGAAAGATGAATCAGAGACCAGCAGAAGGACTTCAGTCTTTCCGCCGTTCAATTTCAGGCAGTTGGACTGTATCCACTGGTTAACCTGCGTCATACAGCAATTGAAACAGTCAGCTGTCTCCTCCCCATTGCTTGAGACTGACACCACCAACTGGGTGTCGTCTGCATAGGAGACCACTGAGAACCCAAACTGCCTAATGATTGAGGCCAGAGGAGTCACACATATATTTAATAGTGTTGGGCTCAGAGATGAGCCCTGTGGCACATCACATGGAAGTTTGAAAGCCTTGGATGAGAAGGCTCCAAGTTCGACGGCGAAGGTTCTATCAGCTAAGTAGGATGACAATAGTGTGAGGGCGGTATCTCTGATCCCCAGCTCTGCTAGCCTACTGGCTAGTATTTCGTGGTTCACTGTATCGAACTGTCCCTGTGCATGTTTATGTGTGACTTTTAATCTGTGTGAATTGATGCTTGTATGTTTGTTGGAAATTGTGAGAATCAGGTGTAGGTTTGTTGCATTGTTGGTCTATGTGCATGCTCTACTTTTACATGTGTACTAGTATGCTGCATGGCACAGTGTGCAGGCACAATTCAAAAGGCAAATCTGATGGCTTTGTCGATGCAATAAGGTTTCACCTATGTTATTAATAATAAGCAGTTTTTTATTCCAGCAACAGAACTAAGCGTTTAGACTGTGACCCTCCTATGGCCAATCGCATACCTGCTCACCCTCTTAAGATAATAAGGAACATTATTAATAACATAGGTGAAACTTAATGCATTTACTAAACAGATCAGAAGTGGGGTCTCTTAGTTTTGTTATTTATATTGTAGTCTTTATGATGTTTGAGTTCCTTAATCATTCTAAAAACATTTTCACAATCTTTTATGAAGTGTCATTATAATATTTTATGCATTTAATGAGTTTTTTCCATAAAATAAGCAACCAGCCTACACATGTTTCATGAACTACACTTCTCTCTCTCTGTAGTCTAGTGGTAGTTTTGTAGATTGGTCATCGCTGTTTAGTTTGGTAAACTGTTTTTTTATGCTGCATATTGTTTGTGCAGGTTCTCTTTCTGCAGTGCATCAAATGTTGATGCTCTTTGATGGGCCAGTTCTGCCCACTCCATTGGGGTTGCTGTGGCTGTCCAGGTGGTGAAAGGGCTTTAAATAAAGAAACTAAGGGGCATATTATCAAGGGCATTATCGCCGCTTTAGCGGCACTTTTTGCCGCTAAAGCGGCGATATTTTTAATGCCCTATTAGCAAGCTGTCGCTAACAGGCATTAGCGACAGCTTTCAGGCGATAGCGGCCGGGTTTTACATCGCCTTGCATGTCAGCGATAATTATCGCTAATGACATGCAAGGTAGGCGTTCCCAACTAAAAGCGACAGAAAACAGTCGCTTACATACCTATCGCCTATTAGCAATACTCCGCGAAGCGATAAAAACGCGCGCTAACCCCGATTAGCTCTTGTTATTTATAACTGATAAAAACATGACTTAGCAATGAAAGTCAATGGGAGGTGGATTGTAAGGTTACGTCCCCAGAATTAGCGATAGGATTTTATCGCTGGATTTCTCGCGTTAAAGCTGGGTTTCGCCGCTATCGCTGGATATTTTATCGCAATGGAGATAAACCTTGCTAATAGCATGTTATTTCCGCGGTAATATCCAGCGATAGCCGGCGATAAAAAAAGGCGCGCTAAGCAAGGTTTGCGATATTTATCGCATGTTCTTGCTAATATGCCCCTTACTTTCTTCCATGTGTCCTGGTCTGCTTTACTTCTGCACAAGATAACAGCAAACAAATCACAAGTATATAGTACATAGTAAAGTTAGCAGTAGCTTTACTTTTTCTAAAGTTTTATGATTTGGTAGGGATGGTGGATGAATTGGGGCCTTCTTCAAAGACAACAAACAGGATGCATGATAAATAAGACTCGGCTAATGCAGCGCTGAAAATCTGTGGCACCTGACGTGGGAGAGGTGCTTCAATAAAGAGGCTGCAAAGAGGAAGCAGCAAGTGGATTAGAGGGATTGTTTGGCATTTGCAGTATACATTGGGGTCTTCCCAACACACGCTGCACAGCATTTTAATGATTTCACTTATGTATAGTTAGACCTCCCGCTTGAACCCCTCTTATGCTCCATAGTTGCACTGCCCTCAGCAATTCCACTCTCTCCTGCACCTTCCCTTGCCCTCCGCACCCCTGCCTCTCTCCCCTTTACCTCTCACTTCTCTAACTCATGTTGCTCTTAGTCTCACCTCTCTACCTCCCTCCTCTCTTTTGTATGCGCCATCCCTTCTCCACCTGTGCATTACTTACGAGGCCTTTAACCATGTGCCTTTCTCTTGTTAAACACAGTAAATTGTACGGCTGCCTGCTTACTGCCTGTTTTTTCCAGTAGGTTATTGCAATTGTAAGTCACAACACTTTAACAAAGTTTCAGTAACTTATATTGCACAACTGCTCCCCAAGCTACAACTTACAACAAAAAACAGCTTATTATTAATCACACACAGGCGAACACTACTGCATTTACCAATGCTTGTTGCTTTTGGGACAAGTAGTTTAATTTTGCCAAAGCAAGGAACTGGTGCCTCTTGTCTTGCTACATTTTTTTTTTTGGGTACGATTGATATAGATCTAGTTGTTCCAATCATATGTGGCTAATTATATGCTTGTTGTAATGTGGACTGTTGCATCCTTTTCCCTCTCATGTTTGTTTTAGACAATATTATCATGTATATGTATTAATCCATAATATAAACACCTATACGTGCTGCCATATAGACAAAGTTTAACGTTCTTTGTCATATCAAGCAACTGAGTTGTGCTTTTATTATATATTTCTATACCTTTGTTCAAACATCATCACTTACTATTGAGATACCACCTTTAAATAGCACCTTTTGCTGGTTGTGCGGAAATTCAAATTGGAAGTGGTTATTCCTTATATGGCACTCTTACAGTGAATAAGGAACCATCATAATCAGGATTTGTAAGTTATCAACTGTTGACAATTATATTTGGAACTTGGTCCGGTTGACGCGCTTGAACATTATGTTTTCAACTTAAGGCAAATCTTTTTTTACAGATTAGTGCCTATATTGTACTTGGGTTGCTCTACATCCAGATTGTTGATGGTTTCCCTACTGTATACTAAAAAAGGTGATTTATTATCAGTTTTTTAGGTTTTTGATACATTACTAATTAAGCTTTGTTTCTCTCTTGTGTCACATGAAAGGTCACTTTTTCACTTGCATTTTTCTTCTGACACAAGGGCCCATCCATATAATTAAGTGGGTTTTTATGGATGATTCTGATGTTGGTTTCTGTTTTTTCTCTATGCATGAATCACGGTTTTTTTCTTTGGTCATACAGACTTATGGTGACATTGGTGATGGGGATGTACTGCCCATATGACATAGAAAAAGATACAGTTATTTTCTAGTTGCCTTTCATATTCTGTCTGATTTGCATGTACATTGTAAACTTGTATAAGCTTTATATATCGCTGCTATACTGGGTTGCATCTAATAGATCAGCACAGTGGTCTAAAGCATTTTTTGCACTGTAGTTGTAACATCATTTCCTATCTTTGTATTTTAAATTGGGTTTTGTTTGAACAATCAACAATGAAATTGAAATGAAATTTGTACTTGTAAAGCGCACCCATACCCCCAAAGGGGTGTCCAGGCGCTGTACGCATACCGCTGTGGAACCCTTCCTGGCTTTTCCCTGTGAAATGTCCACTCCTGGGCACCCCCAGGGTGAAGCCAGGCATCCCAGCGCTGTTGGGGGCGTTGTGGAGATTAAGCAAGCTATTGCCCAGAGTTGCAGAGTGGGACCCATGATTAGAATAGGCACCGAGGCGAGAATTATCAGGTCCGAGGAAATTGAGCCCAAGACCCGCCGAGGCGGGAATTGAACCCTGTTCCCGGGCCAGATCTCTGCATCAGGGTCTGCAGCTCTAACCATTGAGCCACACTTCTCCAACAATAAATTCATGCTAGATATATTGTAATAAATTGTAATACTTTTTGTAACCTTTTGTGTGATTTGCTTATTTGGGAGTTCTCCAGATGAGCATGAAACAGTGACTAGGCTAGTCCCGCTAAAAACTTTACCTTCTAAAGTCGGGCACGAAGAGTTCGATTTGCGCTGGAGGAGGCCGTGAAGAACAGGTAGAGTGTCACGGATGGTCATCACTGTAGCATGAAGTGCAGGCCAGGTGTTTCAAATGGTCATCGCTGTAGCTGTAGCATGAAGATCCTGTCAGGCATCGTGGACAGTCGGTGCTGGAAGTTTGCATTGGCAGTCACCAATGACTTTTAGATGCTGTAGCGTGAAGTGCAGATATCGTGCTGTCGGTTGTCGCTGGCAGTCACTGTAGCATGAAGAGTCTGGTTCTCCGAAACTTCGTGTTGGTGGTCAGCGCAGGCAGCAGGACTTTGGCATAAATGGGCCTATTCGCGGTCAAGAAAAGTCCAAAACTTCAGGAGTTCTCCTTTTCTTCCAGGAAGAGCTCAAATGATGCCACATCAAGGGTTCAAGACATGGGAGGCACTTCTTGGGGATTAGGAACTCACTCCAGCAGAGACCAGCCATGCTCAGGTAGGCCAGTTGCAGGTCCAGGCAGGTCCAATGCAACAGGTCAGCAGGGCAGTTGCAGGGAGGCCTCTGGAGCTGTTGTGTCCTTGTAGCTCAAAATAGGAGGCCATCTAACTAGTCCTTGGAGTCACTCAGGTAGCCTGGGATGAAGGAAACAGGTACAGACTTTCTTCTCAGATAGCAGGGCAGGCCTTAGGCAGCAGGAAGTCCTTCTCCTGTAGTATCCAGAGGTCCAGGAATGTACTCAAGAGTGGGTCTGAGAGTCCTAGCTTTATACCTGGTGCTCACTTTGAAGTGGAAGAAACTTCTGGAGTTTCTCTCCATACAGGTGTCTGGAATTTCAGGCCTCCTTGCTCTGACTTCACTGGGTCTGGGGTCACAAAGGTTAGTGTGAAGTTTGTTGTGTGTGGGCTGAGGCAGCTTCTTTGAATGCAAGTGTGGTAGGTGACAGTCCCACCCCTCCAATTAACTCAGTTTTACTGTTTGAGTGCTGCATAAATGCTTTACAAATTGCCTCTAAGGTGAGCCTGTGACTGCTTTGTGGCAAGCTAGAAAAAGGTTAAGAGCAGATCAATTTAGTGAAATGATTCATCCTGACAATGATTGTGGCTGTTGCTTGGTAAAGGCTCACCCCCGCTCCCCCTCAACCAACAACCCAATTTCTTACATTGATGGCAGTGGTGGAATTCAGCACTTGAGTTTGTGCAGTGCCATTCAGTGATTTTGTGTAACACTAAAAATTACATATAAAAATAATTTGATACCAGATTCACCTTTTGTTTAAATTCTCTTTGATTGGCCTCTTTTGCTTTTTCCAAATATACTTCTATTTCACCAGACTTTTGGTACCGGTAACTCTACCTGCAACCATGGAGTTTGAGCTCAGAAATCTGCAGCCGAGTTCAGAGTATTCTACAAGGAGAGGGAGCTTCCAGAAAATTGGAGCTCCAAGAAGGAGGAGCTCCAGAAGGCCCTAAGGGCCAGTTGGGAGGCCCGCAAGTTACAGGCCACAGAAAAGAAGATGAGCGGAGAATGTTGAAGGGGAGCAGAAGAAGGAGATGGAAGGGGAGGATGATAACACCATGCTTGTGGACCCAGAGGAGAAATGGCTCCTTGCTAGATCCAGAGCAGGCAGCAGCATCTCTGCCCACAACCGGTCCCCTTAGGAACTGGTGAACAGGATAGCGGAAAAATAGTTTAAGCTGCAGACAGACAAATTCAAGATGGAAGAGGCAGCTGCTCAGAGGGCTACAGAGGAAAGAAAAGCTGAGGCAGAGGACTCCAGGGCTTAAGAGCAAAAGAAACCATCACTGGAGGAAAGGAAAAGTCTGCTGGATTGATCTGAAGCCCAAACAAAGCATAGGGTCCAGTAGTCATGGTGGCAGCAAAAACGCATTGTCTCTTTGTAGGAAGCTGGCTCTGTACATCCTATACAAAAGTAAGATATAGTGTGCACAGAGTCCAGTGGAACCCCAAAGGTAGGCAGAGGTAAAAGTAGATAGCACCTTACTCTCTATTTGTGGTAGTGTGGGCGAGGAGTAAGGCTTTATCAGAGGGTAGTGTTAAGCATTTGTTGTACACACTCAGGCAGCAAATGATGTCACACACTCAAAGGCTGAACTCAGACCAATTTGTTTGTATAAAAATATTATTTAGTTATATTTATTTTCTAGAACCAAGCAAGCCTGGCACAGATAAGTGTAAATAGTACATTTCAAGGCAGGTTGAACAATACAAGCAAGCTGAATGAAAATGACTTCATTACAGGTTTGTAAATACTTTCAATACAGTGCAAATTACTGTTAGATTACTTTTGATTA
This sequence comes from Calotriton arnoldi, assembly GCA_963921515.1. NCBI lineage: Eukaryota > Metazoa > Chordata > Amphibia > Caudata > Salamandridae > Calotriton > Calotriton arnoldi. The sequence goes on along the minus strand of CAWUFW010004693.1, from coordinate 1,319,547 downwards.
CTATTCAGATTACTTTATGGATTACTTTTTTCTACTCAGTGTGATATGCCTAGATATCACACTGGTACATTTCCTAGAGAAAAGGTAAGTAAAGCAGTTTTTAGATATTTGCAGTTTTTCAAGTTCTCATACAAAACCAACTCCACACGGAACAATTTTCACAAGAAAGCAGTCAATGCAGTCCTGTGGGAGGAAATGAGATTATCGGTTTCAAGGTAAGTACTTGGGTTTGCGAATTGGTCTTCTGAGGTTAGAATCAGGGTTCCCCCAGGGTCAAGGATGCACTTTCAAAGCACCCTCAGCGGCACTAGGGCGACCGGGTGCAGAGTGCTGAGGCCCAATGTTATCTAATGGGGTATAGGGGGCCTCCGGTTGGTGACTGCTCACAAGCAGGCCACAAGGTTGTGGGAGCAAAGCTCCTGGTGTTAGGCTCTGGGCAAAGGGGGATCCAAGTTAGCACCCAAAGTACACCCGCAGCGGCGCAGGGGCATCCGGGTGCAGGGTGCTGTTTTGGCGTTGGGTGCCCTGTTGATTTCAATAGGGATTCTCCGGTTGCAACAAACACTGCAGGCTCGGGGATGAAGATCTTCTGGAGGTGACCACTGGTTGGGGAGGTAAGTTGGGATGCCTGGGGATGCTGGGACACTGTTGGTTGGGCCACCCAAGGCCGTGGGACGTCGGGTGCAGGGGTGTCTTCAGGCATCGGGTTTTCTTACCAGCTCCGGTCGCGGTTAGTGGGATCCCCCAGAAAGGGGCTGCAGGCATCAATTGGAGATTCGAGGCAGGTCAGAGATCACCAGATCTCAGGTCAGGATTGCCAGGGAGACCTCCTTGTGGTGTTGGGCCACTCGAACTCGGCTGTGGGCGTCAGGTGCAGAGTGGTGCAGACTCACAGATTTGGCCAGAGCCAGAGTCTGGTGTTGAGCAAATCATGTGCTCACAGGAGACAAAATCTTGATTTTGGAAGGCAGGGCAGGTCCTTCAGGTTCTTGAGGGCTGCTGGCTGCAGGACTCACCAGGATTTTGCTGGAGCAGGTTCGAGGTGCGGACAGGCCGATAGTGCTGGGGCCAAGTCAGTGGACGTCCTCCTCTTCTTAGTTCAGCACAGCTTCTTCGGTCCTTCTTCTTTTCTTCTTCTGGTCGGTTCTTGTCTGAGGAGGCGAGGTTCAGGGTTGCCCCTAAATACTAGATTTAGGGGCATTACAGGTAAGTAAAGGTCAGGACCAATGGGTTCCTTCCTTGGGGTGGGTACACCCCCTATTATGCTACCCTCCAGTGGGAGGGGGCATATGCCTCTCTCGGGTTGGCTGGGTCCCCCCATCTGCAAGATGGCAGGGACTGAGAGTTGTGCTTCACCTCGCCTCCCCCACCTGAGGGGTGGGGTTGGCAAAGGTGGTCACACATCCCTTCCTCACTTGGTTTTCCCACCGGTTCTCCCGCCCAAAGTGGGGGTCAGTACCGGTGGGGGCCATTTGCTGGAAGCAGCAAATACTGGGGTAGTTTACAAAGGTGGCCAGCCTTTGAAGCTTCCCCTTCGCGGACCCTGTCCATCCTGGGGGAGGAGGCTTGGCACCTCGTCCCAGGATGTGCATTGTTTCAGACCACCGGGAGCAGCAGGCTCTCGACCCTGGGGTCCAGAATCATTTCTGGTGGTAGTAGCTGGCGAGCAGCCACTCAGCCAGGACACTAATGTTAGGTCGTTTTTTCAGGGGGCATCTCTAAGATGCCCTCTGAGTGCATTTTTCATTAAATCCCACACTGGCATCAGTGTGGGTTTAATGTGCTGAGAAGTTTGATACCAAACTTCCCAGTTTTCATTAAAGCCATTGTGGTGCTGAGGAGTTTGTAATGACAAACTCCAAACACCATATACTCTTAATGGCATTACTGCACTTACAATGTCTAAGAATTGGCTTAGACACTGTAGGGGTACAGGGCTCTTGCACCTGTACCCTCACCACTGGTATAGTGCACCCAGCTATGGGGGTGGCTGACCTATGCCAGGGCAGTGGGTTGTAGGCATGGCACACAGGGATGTGTGCCATGTCGACTCTTCACTTTGTTCTGCACCAAAACATGCAGCCTACAATGGTAATGTGTGTGTGTAAAGGTACAGAGCCTCTAACGGTGTCACAATAAGTGCTGCAGCCCTTAGAGGCCTTCCCTGGCCACAGTGCCCTTGGTACCTATGGTACCATTTACAAGGGACTGACATGTGGCCAAAGAGTGCCAATTGGGTTTTGTCTTAATGCAGTTTTATGGAAAGAATATAGGCCCTGGGTACCTGGTTGGCAGATACCCAGGGCACACTCAGTCAAAGTACATCAGCAGTTTGGCAAAAAGTGGTGGCAACCATGCAAAAAGAGGGCACTATCTTAAACTCTTGAGAAAAGGAGAGTCCACACACCTAAAGACCTGGTGCCTAGATTTATGGTGAGGGACGACATAGATAGGTGGTTTGAGGCCTGTGAGGTAGCCTTAGAAATGCACAGGGTCCCTGAGGGAGATTAGGGTACCAGTCTGTGTAGGTCCATATCTACAGAGGGGAGGGATTATTTGTTGGCCCAAGGAAGGGTGGCAGGATGAAATATCCCACCACCCCATGAAAGCCATCATTATCCGAAAATATGGACTCACCCCTAAAAGGTATAGGCTGAAATTCAGGGACGGCCAGAAACTGTCACACCAGTCTTGGGTAGATTTTGTGGGGTATTTCAGCTAGGCAGTGGATGGTTGGGTGAAGGATAGTGGAGTAAACACTCACGAGGAGCTGTACAATCTGTTTTCTAGAGAGCACATGTTCAGTCATTGTTTTCCAGAGCTATGCCAACCTGAAAGACAGCAGCCTTGCTAGCCCTCGGGAGCTTGCTAAGAAGGCAAACCACTGGCTCAGCACCAGGGCCCATCAGAAGGTACCTGGGAGTGACCCTCGGAAAGGTGATTCAGATTCCCCCCAGTAGAGTGAGGGGGAGGTACAGAGAAACGGTGACAGGTCCAAGAGTAAGGTGTGGGGAAAGGAGTTCCAGGCCCCTCCTGAGAAACAGGGAGGAGATTCTAGTGGGCAGTTGTCCAGGACACCCCATTACCAACCCCGTTGCTTTGAGTGTTCCCAGTTAGGAGTTCTACATGAGTTGCCAGCTTGGCCTTAGGGGTTGGTACTCCCCAGGAGCAGGGGGGAGAGCATGCCCTGCTGTCCAATAGCTGGGAGATGGACTTGGGATCCCTGAGGATGTAAGTCATCATTTCCATAAGGTAACAGTTAATGGAATACCTCTCACTACCCTAAGGGATGCCTGTGCCAGTGTGATGGTAGAAAGACTGGTCTCCCCAGAGCAGTATACCAGACAGGTATGTAGGGTAACTCAGGCCTATGGGCAGGACTTCTTCCATGCTATGGCTCTGAAATCCCTAGATTAGGGTGGGGAGGTCACCCAAAGGAGGGTCATAGTTAGTCCCCAGATGCCCAATGACTGTATTCTGGGTAATAATCTGTCACCAGTGTTAGCTGGGCTGGGAGGGGCGACCACCCAGGACACCCTGAAAGATCAGGTTTTGGGGTGTACTACTCTCCCAAGGAGAGAACAGAGGCTCAGATGGAGGGGCAGGAGGTAGAAACAGTCCACAGTGGGAATACTAGTGGATCGGAGGTTGCCAGCTATAAGAACAGAGCACCCCAAGACTGACCCTGGCGAGGTCACTTCTGACATAGAAGTGCTCCCTACACTGTCACAGAGCCAGAGGGCTGAAGGCCCTGCATGACACAGACAGAGAGCATCACCCTTGAGGGGGGTGGTATTTCGCTCCGGACATCAGGCATGTGTTCAGCCTCAGGGTACAAATCCTGGGCTGAGTGGCCAGTCTCCGGCTACCACCCCTTGACTGCTTGAAAAGAGAGTGGAAGGAGGGTGCCTGTTACCCGGGGCTGTTGCCCCCCCACTCTGACAAACTTCGGAGAACTCTAAATGGCTTGGGTGCCTGGCTCTTTACAATAAAAACTGTCAGTGGCCTCTGGTGGTTGCTGTCCTCATGGGAAGAATTTTCCTTGTATTGAGTATAAAGCCTGATCCAAGAGGCGGAATAGGCCACATCACTTTGCTGGCCATGATGGTACTGTCTGCCTACTGGAACGCATCCGTGAGCAAATTAAAGTTCGGAATCCCACTGAAGGCGTGCCTAGATGAGGAGAAGGGTTCCTCATGGATCAGGCTAGTGACTCAGGACCTAGGTACCCAGGGCCTGTAAGTTAAATGCTACTAGTGGCCTGCAGCACTTATTGTTCCACATGCTGACATAGCCTTGTTAAACGAATATGTCCAACTTTTCATATACACTGTACCCTGCCCTATGGGTGTTTAGGGCCAATTCTAGGGGTGACTTATATTTACTAAAAAGGAAGGTTTAGACCTGGCAAAAGGTTTGTTTGTCGAAATGGCAGTTTAAAACTACATACAGGCTGCAATGAAAGACTTGAGACATGCTTAATTAGCCACTTAAGTGGGTGGCACAATAAGTGCTGCAGGCCCACAAGTAGCATTTAATTTACAGGCCCTAGATGCAGTAGTACCACTTTACTAGGGACTTAGAAGTAAATTAAATGTGCCAATTGGGTGCAAGACAATGTTACCATGTTTGAAGAAGAGAGTAAAATCACCCTAGCACTGGTTAGCAGTGATAAAGTGCACAGAGCGCTATAGCCAACAAAAACGAATTCAGCAAAATAGGAAGGGTCAAAGGCAAAAGGTTTGGAGGGAGGGAGAGGGCCAGGTCTAACCGAAACATATTCAAATACACAGAGAGAGCAATATATCTACACACACAAACGCACACTACACAGTGAGAATGAGCAGTACACACACACACAGCTAAAGCCACCCACAAAGACCCACAGATAAACAGACAACCATGAACATTGGCCATCTGTCATGCAGTCACTCCTACACACAAATCAAGAAAAGTGTAACTTTATATTAGTTGCTTAAGTAATACATTCTGCTGTTTTGAAGAGGTGTAAATCAAGGGTTCTAAGAAATCATGGTCTGACACAGAGTTAAGAATCATAGTAGGTTAAATGAGATGCAAAGCAAGACAGGAAGAGCCAGGCACCTATGTGCACAAACTGACATGCAAAGGTGATACACACAGACCACAAACAGTCGCACCTACAGTCCCAGACAACACACATGCAGTCAGACAGTGTACAAGCATCCGAACAGAGTTCCTGGAGGATCACTGGACATTATCAGAGGTCGATGTAGGTTTCAAGTAAACTTAGGGCATCATCTAGAGGTAAGTGGTGATGCAACATCTGTCAAGAATTGGCAGATGCACCATCCTCTAACATCAAGCATACGCAGAGGTGTATCCAAATGTGAAGACACGGTCGGACCACTTTCTGAAACATACGTGCCCATAGCACAACCGCCTGCAGCATTTGTATTAGAAGGCCCAATCCATTCAGATTGGGCCTTCCAACATTAGGTCAGCCTGTTTCTTTAAGTCCATGACCATCAAGCACATTATGGCAGTACCAAACAAGAAACAATTATCAAGGTCCTGAAAACTCCCAGTACATAAGGATCATTGAGTTTACATTTCCGAAAAACATGCACCCAGTTTAGGATATGTAGCAAATGGCAACAAATCCACCATGCCACCCTAAGTCAGTCAAGTCTCATCAGTGGAAGCAGAATTTCAAGAAAAAGGTGCTGCACCGACGGTAAACTAAACATATAATGAGTGGGCTGTGGCTCAGTTGGCAGAGGACACCAGAGGTTTTGAAACCCTTCTGCCAAACCCTGAACGAGACCCTTAATCTGTAGACACTGTGCTAACTAACAAAATCATAGTTATGTTGCCAATGCCAATTGAATGACTTGCCTCTCCATGGACAAATCTGCTCTACTCGGTGCTGGAATACTTTGTATCTATTCCTATTGAATCTTCGACTTCTTTGGAATGTTATCACCTGTCACTAACAATTCAGTGCTATTACATGTCATCACATCCTTGACCCCTTTGCTATTGTCATTCATGCAGCACTGTAATCCATTATCTTCATTGCTTTAATCCTAACATATTGCACACTTAGGTTTTCCAGTATCCAGTCATCGACTTTCCTTTTACAATTCACTGTTAGCAGAATCCTTTGTTACCTGAAGTAAGCAACGTGACACTGCTTCCGGGTATCAACAAAGCACAGGAGATAGTGATGCACAGCACTTAAAGATGACGTGCGTCACTCTCAGTTCCGAACAGTGCCAGAGATCTTGCTATGAAGTGCAATCCTCCTTCATGTAGGGCCCATGTGTGGAGGGCCATGGTAGAGTCTACGGAGACAGACTCATTTGCCATATGCATTCCTCTTGCCTCATGCGGATTGATACAATAAGCTCTACCGAGGAAATGGTAATATAACTAGTTATATGCATTTGTTTGTTGTTCTTTTGTTGCTCAATATGAAGACAGCAAGAGTGAAATACTGAAATACCTGCTCTGAAAAATGAAGCGTTACATTCACAATGCAAGCAGTGATTTCAATCACATAGGTTTTCACAACACATTTCAACTAGAGGCTGACAATGTAAACAGCATGTGTCTTATTAGTATGTGAGGAAACTAACCTCCGTTCCTGAGCTCTGAAGCTTGAATAAGTGACTCATCCATCCATAGAGCAATTGTACATCTTACTCCCATACTCCCTCCTATGTCACAGAAAATAGTTTGCCATGAATGCCATTTACCATTAAGAAATGCATTGCATCTGGCTTACATTTCGAATATATGCCTGAAATACAAACTTTCAGCCACACGGAGGCACTATTAGACCATGCATTAAATTGTAGGCACTACTTTAGGTTACGAGAAAGGCACAATAGTATGGTAATGGGACAGTGTGTAAACTTAAGATAGTACGTGATAAGTCAGTGCCTTTTGCAGCTGATAAATGACATTAGCAGCAGCAGATAGCTAACGTCTGCAGCCAAAACTAATAATGAAAGAAAACTCAACTCACACATTTTTTTTAATGCGATAAACATACAATTGATGGTTATGATTACTTTTTTTCTGCCTTTCAAATTAATTGAATGATCTTGCCATTTACCAACAAGATAGAAAGAAGCATTGACACAGCCAATAAATTGACTCACTTATAAATTAAAGTGCTTTCTCGCTGAATGTGTAAGTTTGTGGGGCTCTGAATGGTTGAGTTCGTACATGTGAGAATGAGTCAATGCTTGCATTAAGTCATGAAAGAGAAAAGGCATGGATGGATGAGTGATAGAGTGCATGAATTGATAGGGGCATAGTTAGCTGAATGGGCGAGTGAGTGCATGGATGGATGGTCATATAAATAGGGCATGTTCAAAATGTTTATGAAGCGTATGGTGTGGTGTTCCATTAATAAATAAAGATGAGTCACCTATTCCTCAAATAGTCAAATATTGTTGCCAATCGTCATCCACAAATTTAAGGAGTGTTGCCGGCGGAACTTCAAGTCCCAGGACTCTGTAAGATCCTGGAGATAGCCTCTCTCGTCTTCCGCACCTGCTGCCATTTGCCTCATCAGCGCTATAAAGCGCACTTTTGGAACCAGGGCCGGACTGGGAACCCAAAGCAGCCCTGGCAATTCTGTCTGCTCGCGCCTCGGGGGGGGGGAGGGCGGAGATAGGCTGCAGCTCCAGCATGACTACTGGTGATTTATGTGGACCTGCGTCAATAGGCGCATCTAGGATTGACGATGAGTCGCAAATTCCCAGCTGTAATAATGATCATAGCTGCCCCACAGTAGTTTTGGACAATTTGGACAATTGCCCGGTGTTATTCAACCCAACGAGTGTTCATTTGCCCACAGAACCGGCCATCAAGCGTAAAAGGAATAGCCATTGTGCAACCCGGCTGAAAATACAATTAAATCAGCCCAAACATGGCAAGGAGGTAAATCTACCTAATTTGGGACTGCCAAGCATTGAGGAGCTATGCAAGAAATTCTCTGCCATGTTACAAGATCAGTTTGGCCGGATTAATGATCGATTGGCTCTCAAAGAGTCTCAATTGGCTAGCCTAACCAATTCATGTAGCTATGTTATCAGCCGGAATAGCTTCCCTCGTAATTTTGATTCTTGTGCTTACTGTTGCAAGTGCCATGTGTGCGCTGGGGCAAACTCGTCCTCGTCAGTAGTGGTGAAGTGGAATGTCATTTCCCCCAACACCTATCATTACAACCAGTCCCGATGGTCACCCTTCTATTTAATTAGTTGCAGGGGCCCCTCGCATTGGCAATAACAATGATCCCCCATGGGTGGTGGACGGTATTCATGGCTCGGTGCGCTTTTGGAGAGAGTTGTCACTGTCCCTTATGGGCAGGATTGCAATCACAAAAATGATTACCCTGCCCGCTGCCTCTATGCGCTACAACACTCATTCTATAAAATCCCCAATCATTTTTTAAAAACACTAAACGGCTTGGTGATAGAACTCCCATGGGGTACCAAATGTACACGTGTTCGCCTGATAACACTGCAGAGAACATGGCAGAAGGAGGCCTGGAAGTACCATGCTTGGAATTCTATTATATGCCTTCCCAACTATAGCACGCAATACATTGGCTTGATGAACATGACAATTGGGAAAAGCAGCTCCCCGCAGGCACATATGAGGGAAGATCCCTGTCAGAACTCCTGCTGCTCGGTGCAAGAGTTCCCCCCTCATGTCCCTACATAATACAACATGTAGCGGAAGTGTGGGAGACCACCGTTAAAAAGGTGATCGGCCGGGCACCCTATGCCCCGGATATGCCATTATGCGTGGTATAACCCTTTTGCAAAATAGCAGATTCAATGTCAGTACGCAAATGGAAAGAAGGTGGCTGCCTCACAATGGGTTACTTATATGAATCAGTCAGTTTATAACACAAGAAAACTCGGAGAACCGAGGAAGGGGCAGTTTCTGCAATAAGGGAAGATCTCACAGGTTGCCCGAGAGAACTGGTCATCCTTCCCAGAGGAGCCCCCCAACACTAACACAAATAATGCTTTATATGGCCTAGGGATGGCGCCTCATCTCTCATTTACACCGGGCGATACGTAGTGACTTGGCAGATAAAGTTCTCTCCATATAAACACGATGGGATGATGCCATAGGAGATCCTTTGACGAAGCAGGAATGGACGAGAATTCACGAGGGAGTGTGGAGGGTGAGTTTGAATGTGCAATTCAAATTAGTTCAATATAACTTCATACACCAAACCTACCTCACCCCCCCAAAACCCTAAGCAGAATATAGCCGACCCGCTCAAATAAGTGCCCCCATTGTAAGGAGCCGGAGGCGGCATTCTTGCATATGGTGTGGACATGCCCAATTTTAGCCCCTTACTGGCCCGAAATACTAACCAAAATAAAAGAAGCCGCGGGATGGGAGGGACCTAGGGAGATCAGCACAGTGTTATTGGGATTGCCATCTGATCCCAAAAGATTAAGCAGGAAGTTTGTGCTTTTGGGGCTCGTATTAGCAAAACATCGAATTGACATAGCATGGCTGAGACCCACTCCACCGCGGACTGGGGCATGGGGATTGTATGCAATTGGGCAACTGCAGAGGCGGTTTGAATGACACAGATTTGACAACATGACAAGTTGGAGGATGATCTGCGAGCCTGGGCAGTAATGATAGCATACAAGAGGGCTCCACAGACACCCACGACACCCGACTGAGTAGAACATGGCAGGCGACCCCTAGATACTAGATAAGAGGGAGATCGATGGGGGGAAACGGTGAGAGACAACGACTGATAGGCACTCCCGGAACATCCTAGGAGGGAAATAATGCTGGCACTCTGACACGGAAAGAGGGAGGGAAGGGATGGGAGGGTGAGAGGTTTAAAAGTTATATTGGCATGAGACTTATTAGTTGGAAAAAAAAAAAATATATATATATTTTTTTTTTTCTTCAAGATAAGAAATTAACATGTACTGTTGATGTTATCAGCTCATAAAGGCTGTAGACAGGGAGGGGGAAGGTTCTCCCCAACACTACGCTACCTCCTGTATGTAACCAAAGCTTAAATTACATCTGTATGCATTAACAAATGCCAATAAAGATATATTAAAATTAAAAAAAAATGATCCCTCATTTAAACCAGTGGAAGTGAATGGTAAAGGAATTCCGGCAAACAGAGTTAACACAGGTGCTGATTTTGAATACAATACAGCGACTCTAAACCAACCTCCTGCCACATGTCCCTATGTGTAGATTTTGGCCGGAGTACTCCCTTTAAAGTACAATCAAATTGAGGCATTGGGAGCAGCTATATGATAGGGTCATCCATTGGTTCAAAACCCACAAAAACTTTAATGTTGTGGAGTGTAACATTTTTTTTAATGATGCACAGGGTTGGTTGGGTGAAGCCTTCAGCAAAAAGCATAAAGGGAGATTGCATTGTTGTTAACACTCACGGGGAGCTGTACAATCTGTTTTCTAGAGAGCACATGTTCAGTCGTTGTTTTCCAGAGCTATGCCAACCTGAAAGACAGCAGCCTTGCTAGCCCTCGGGAGCTTGCTAAGAAGGCAAACCACTGGCTCAGCACCAGGGCCCATCAGAAGGTACCTGGGAGTGGCCCTCGGAAGGGTGATTCAGATTCCCCCCAGTAGAGTGAGGGGGAGGTACAGAGAAACGGTGACAGGTCCAAGAGTAAGGTGTGGGGAAAGGAGTTCCAGGCCCCTCCTGAGAAACAGGGAGGAGATTCTAGTGGGCAGTTGCCCAGGACACCCCATTTCCAACCCCGTGGCTTTGAGTGTTCCCAGTTAGGAGTTCTACATGAGTTGCCAACTTGGCCTTAGGGGTTGGTACTCCCCAGGAGCAGGGGGGAGACATGCCCTGGTGTCCAATAGCTGGGAGATGGACTTGTGATCCCTGAGGATGTGAGTCATAATTTCCATAAGGTAAAAGTTAATGGAATACCTCTCACTACCCTAAGGGATGCCTGTGCCAGTGTGATGGTAGAAAGACTTGTCTCCCCAGAGCAGTATACCAGACAGGTATGTAGGGTAACTCAGGCCTATGGGCAGGACTTCTTCCATGCTATGGCTCTGAAATCCCTAGATTAGGGTGGGGAGGTCACCCAAAGGAGGGTCATAGTTAGTCCCCAGATGCCCAATGACTGTATTCTGGATAATAATCTGTCCCCAGTGTTAGCTGGGCTGCGAGGGGCGACCACCCAGGACTCCCTGAAAGATCAGGTTTTGGGGTGTACTACTCTCCCAAGGAGAGAACAGAGGTTCAGATGGAGGGGCAGGAGGTAGAAACAGTCCACAGTGGGAATACTAGTAGATCGGAGGTTGCCAGCTATAAGAACAGAGCACCCCAAGACTGACCCTGGCGAGGTCACTTCTGACATAGATGTGCTCCCTACACTGTCACAGAGCCAGAGGGCTGAAGGCCCTGCATGACACAGACAGAGAGCATCACCCTTGAGGGGGGTGGTATTTCGCTCCGGACGACAGGCATGTGTTCAGCCTCAGGGTACAAATCCTGGGCTGAGTGGCCGGTCTCCGGCTACCACCCCTTGACTGCTTGAAAAGAGAGTGGAAGGAGGGTGCCTGTTACCCGGGGCTGTTGCCCCCCACTTTGACAAACTTCAGAGAACTCTAAATGGCTTGGGTGCCTGGCTCTTTACAATAACAACTGTCAGTGGCCTCTGGTGGTTGCTGTCCTCATGGGAAGAATTTTCCTTGTATTGAGTATAAAGCCTGATCCAAGAGGCGGAATAGGCCACATCACTTTGCTGGCCATGATGGTACTGTCTGCCTACTGGAACGCATCCGTGAGCAAATTAAAGTTAGGAATCCCACTGAAGGCGTGCCTAGATGAGGAGAAGGGTTCCCCATGGATCAGGCTAGTGACTCAGGACCTAGGTACCCAGGGCCTGTAAGTTAAATGCTACTAGTGGCCTGCAGCACTTATTGTTCCACATGCTGACATAGCCTTGTTAAACGAATATGTCCAACTTTTCATATACACTGTACCCTGCCCTATGGGTGTTTAGGGCCAATTCTAGGGGTGACTTATATTTACTAAAAAGGAAGGTTTAGGCCTGGCAAAATGTTTGTTTTGCCACGTCGAAATGGCAGTTTAAAACTACATACAGGCTGCAATGAAAGACTTGAGACATGCTTAATTAGCCACTTAAGTGGGTGGCACAATAAGTGCTGCAGGCCCACAAGTAGCATTTAATTTACAGGCCCTAGGTGCAGTAGTACCACTTTACTAGGGACTTAGAAGTAAATTAAATGTGCCAATTGGGTGCAAGACAATGTTACCATGTTTGAAGAAGAGAGTAAAATCACCCTAGCACTGGTTAGCAGTGATAAAGTGCACAGAGCCCTAAAGCCAACAAAAACGAATTCAGCAAAATAGGAAGGGTCAAAGGCAAAAGGTTTGGAGGGAGGGGAGAGGGCCAGGTCTAACCGAAACATATTCAAATACACAGAGAGAGAGCAATATATCTACACACACAAACGCACACTACACAGTGAGAATGAGCAGTACACACACACACAGCTAAAGCCACCCACAAAGACGCACAGGTAAACAGACAACCATGAACATTGGCCATCTGTCATGCAGTCACTCCTACACAAAAATCAAGAAAAGTGTAACTTTATATTAGTTGCTTAAGTAATACATTCTGCTGTTTTGAAGAGGTGTAAATCAAGGGTTCTAAGAAATCATGGTCTGACACAGAGTTAAGAATCATAGTAGGTTAAATGAGTTGCAAAGCAAGACAGGAAGAGCCAGGCACCTATGTGCACAAACTGACATGCAAAGGTGATACACACAAACAGTCGCACCTACAGTCCCAGTCAACACACATGCAGTCAGACAGTCACAGACAGTGTACAAGCATCCACACAGAGTTCTTGGAGGATAACTGGACATTATCAGAGGTCAATGTAGGTTTCAAGTAAACTTAGGGCATCATTTAGAGGTAAGTGGTGATGGAACAACTGTCAAGAATTGGCAGATGCACCATCCTCTAACCTCAAGCATACGCAGAGGTGTATCCAAATGTGAAGACACGGTTGGACCACATTCTGAAACATACGTGCCCATAGCACAACCGCCTGCAGCATTTGTATTAGAAGGCCCAATCCATTCAGATTGGGCCTTCCAACATTAGGTCAGCCTGTTTCTTTAAGTCCATGACCATCAAGCACATTATGGCAGTACCAAACAAGAAACAATTATCAGGGTCCTGAAAACTCCCAGTACATATGGATCATTGAGTTTACATTTCCGAAAAACAAGCACCCAGTTTAGGATATGAAGCAAATGGCAACAAATCCACCATGCCACCCTAAGTCAGTCATGTCTCATCAGTGGAAGCAGAATTTCAAGAAAAAGGTGCTGCACCGACGGTAAACTAAACATATAATGAGTGGGCTGTGGCTCAGTTGGCAGAGGACACCAGAGGTTTTGAAACCCTTCTGCCAAACCCTGAACGAGACCCTTAATCTGTAGACACTGTGCTAACTAACAAAATCATAGTTATGTTGCCAATGCCAATTGAATGACTTGCCTCTCCATGGACAAATCTGCTCTACTCGGTGCTGGAATACTTTGTATCTATTCCTATTGAATCTTCGACTTCTTTGGAATGTTATCACCTGTCACTAACAATTCAGTGCTATTACATGTCATCACATCCTTGACCCCTTTGCTATTGTCATTCATGCAGCACTGTAATCCATTATCTTCATTGCTTTAATCCTAACATATTGCACACTTAGGTTTTCCAGTATCCAGTCATCGACTTTCCTTTTACAATTCACTGTTAGCAGAATCCTTTGTTACCTGAAGTAAGCAACGTGTCACTGCTTCCGGGTATCAACAAAGCACAGGAGATAGTGATGCACAGCACTTAAAGATGACGTGCGTCACTCTCAGTTCCGAAGAGTGCCAGAGATCTTGCTATGAAGTGCAATCCTCCTTCATGTAGGGCCCATGTGTGGAGGGCCATGGTAGATTCTACGGAGACAGACTCATTTGCCATATGCATTCCTCTTGCCTCATGCGGATTGATACAATAAGCTCTACCGAGGAAATGGTAATATAACTAGTTATATGCATTTGTTTGTTGTTCTTTTGTTGCTCAAATATGAAGACAGCAAGAGTGAAATACTGAAATGCCTGCTCTGAAAAATGAAGCGTTACATTCACAATGCAAGCAGTGATTTCAATCACATAGGTTTTCACAACACATTTCAACCAGAGGCTGACAATGAAAACAGCATGTGTCGTATATGTGAGAAAACTAACCTCCGTTCCTGAGCTCTGAAGCTTGAATAAGCTACTAATCAATCAGTAGAGCAATTGTACATCTAACTCCCATACTCCATCCTATGTCGCGGACAATAGTTTGCCATGAATGCCATACACCATTAAGAAATGCAATATATCTGGCTTACATTTTGAATATATGCCTGAAATACAAATATTCAGCCCCACGGTGGCACTATTAGACCATGCATTAAATTGTAGGCACTACTTTAGGTTACGAGAAAGGCACAATATTATGGTAATGGCACAGTGTGTAAACTTAACATAATACGTGATAAGTCAGTGCCTTTTGTAGCTGATAAATTACATTAGCAGCAGCAGATAGCTAACGTCTGCAGCCTAAACTAATAATGAAAGAAAACTCATCACACATTTTTTTTTAATGCGATAAACATACAATTGATGGTTATGATTACTTTTTTTCTTCCTTTCAAATTAGGTAAATGATCTTACCATTTACCAACAAGATAGAAACAAGCATTGACACAGCCAATAAATTGACTTATTTATAAATTAAAGTGCTTTCTCACTGAATGTGTGAGTTTGTGGGGCTCTGGATGGTTGAGTTGGTACATTTGAGAATGAGTCAATGCTTGCATTAAGTCATGAATGAGAGAAGGCAGGGATGGATGAGTGATAGAGTGCATGAATTGATAGGGGCATAGTTAGCTGAATGGGCGAGTGAGTGCATGGATGGATGGTCGTATAAATAGGGCATGTTCAAAATGTTTATGAAGCGTATGGTGTGGTGTTCCATTAATAAATAAAGATGAGTCACCTATTCCTCAAATTGTCAAATATTGTTGCCAATCGTCATCCACAAATTTAAGGAGTGTTGCCGGCGGGACTTCAAGTCCCAGGACTCTATATGATCCTGGAGACAGCCTCTCTCGTCTTCCGCACCTGCTACTATTTGCCTCCCAAGCTCTATAAAGCGCATTTTTGGAACCAGGGCCGGACTGGGAACCCAAAGCAGCCCTGGCAATTTTGTTGGCTCGCGCCTCGGGGGGGGGGGGGGGGGAGGGAGGGGGTTGGGGCTAGGCTGCAGCTCCAGCATGACTACTGGTGATTTATGTGGACCTGCGTCAATAGGCGCATCTAGGATTGACGACGAGACGCAAATTCCCAGCTGTAATAATGATCATAGCTGCCCCACAGTAGTTTTGAACAATTTGGACAATTGCCCAGTGTTATCCAACCCAACAAGTATTCATTTGCCCAAAGAACCGGCAATCAAGCCTAAAAGGAATAGCCATTGTGCAACCCGGCTGAAAATACAATTAAATCAGCCCAAACATGGCAAGGAGGTAAATTACCTAATTTGGGACTGCCAAGCATTGAGGAGCTATGCAAGAAATTCTCTGCCATGTTACAAGATCAATTTGGCCGGATTGATGATTGATTGGCTCTCATAGAGTCTCAATTGGCTAGCCTAACCAATTCATGTAACGAATAGTTTCTTACCTGTCGGTGTAGTTTTGCAGCTTGAAGACTTTCTGGATTCACTATGCTGTGCATTATTCCGCCATCTCGTGGTTGGGTCCGGATTCGTAGTCTTTTCTTTGTTTTTGTCTTTTTTTTTTTTTTTTTTTTGTTGGCCCAGGTGGGCGGCGACGCCCCACTATTTGGTGTCTTCGGTGACGTCGTCGCGCTTCCGGCGGAAGCTCCCACCTTTGGTAGCCATCTTCGGATTCTTTTTTTTTTTTTCTTTTCCTCTTACAGTTTTTTGTTGTCTATGTCTTTAACCTTTAATCCTTCAATTATTCTTTGATCCCTTTAAAACCTTGTATGTAGTTTAGTTGTACCCTTAACCTCCTATGTTATCTTCCTGGCGGAGGCGGGTGGGATCGCTAGTGAATCCAGAAAGTCTTCAAGCTGCAAAACTACACCGACAGGTAAGAAACTATTCGTTTTGCAGCGTGAATCTTTCTGGATTCACTATGCTGTGCATAGACTTAGTAGCGGTTTTGTTATTGCGGTGGTTGGGTGGAAGATGAGCATTGGTTGCTGAAAATGTGCTGTAAGACCTTCTGTCCTACTTGTGCCTCTTTGTTCATTTGGATATCAACACAGTAGTGTTTGGTGAACGTGTGCACGGAAGACCATGTTGCCGCTTGGCAAATGTCTTGTATAGGTGTGTTCGCTAGGAACGCAACCGTTGCTCCCTTTTTCCTTGTTGAGTGAGCCTGGGCGGCCCCTTGTAACTCTTGTCCTGCCTGCTTGTGGCAGAGTTGTATTGCTTGTGCAATCCACCGTGCAATGGTATTTTTTGTTACTGGTCGTCCCAGGAAACTGCTTGCGAAGGAAACGAAGAGTTGTTTTGTTTTCCTGCATTCCTTCGTCCTTTCTATGTAGTGCATCACTGCCCTTCTGGCGTCTAGCGTGTGTAGCGCCTTTTCTGAGGGTGTTGAAGGTTTCTGGAAGAAACTTGGTATCTGTATTGTTTGATTGATATGGAACCGCGACACCACCTTTGGCAGGAAGTGTGGGTCCGTCCTCATGACAATTCTGTCCTTGTGTATTTGCAAGTAGGGCTCTTGTAGTGTGAGAGCCTGTAGTTCACTGACTCTTCGCAGTGACGTGATAGCCACTAAAAAGCCGTTTTTAGTGTGAGCATGTGCAGTGTGCTCTTGTGTATGGGTTCAAATGGTGATTTCATCAACTGTGTCAGTACAGTGTTGAGGTTCCAGCTTGGGGCTGGCATCCTTTTAGGGGGCTATTCTTTTAGCCCCTTCCAGGAATCTTTTGACCACTTGGGAGGTGAAGAAGCTTTCACCGCTTCTCCCTGGTGTAGGCCACTATGGCTGCTAGGTGAACCCTTAGTGACGAGTAGCTCAGCCCGCTTTGTAGTAGGTGTGTTAAATATCGCAGTACTGTTGATTCTTTTGTGACTTTTCGTTGCAGTCCCTCTGTAATGCACCATTGTGAGAACCTTTTCCACTTTGCAATGTAGCATTTTCTTGTAGTGGGTCTCCTTGCTTCTCTGAGTACTGCCATGGTGCTTGGAGGTAGTTTGAGGTGTGCGAATTCTAGGTCCTCAGGAGCCATGCTGCTAGGCTGAGGCTGTCTGGTTCTGGGTGGAGCACTTTTCCGTCTTGCATTGTGAGGAGGTCTTTCCTTCTGCTGAACCTGTGTGCTGGTTCCTGCGCCATTTCCATAACCTGTGAGAACCATGTTTGTCTGGCCCACTGAGGTGCCACCAGTATGAGTGTCATGCTGCTGCTCCTGCATTTGCTGAGTACTTTGTGTAACAGTGGTATCGGGGGAAAAGCGTAAGCAAATTGCGTTCGACCAACTTATCCATAGGGCATTCCCTAGGGACCTTTGGTCCGGCTGTCTGGATGCGTAATGTTGGCATTTTGCATTGTGGGGTGTTGCAAAGAGGTCTATCCGTGGTGTTCCCCACTTTTGGAACAGTTGCTGCACCTCCTGTTGGTTCAGTTCCCATTCGTGGGATGCAGACGTCTGCCTGCTGAGTCGGTCTGCTTCTACATTGTCTATTCCTGGGAGGTGTATTGCTAGCAGGTCTATCCTTAGAGGGATGGCCCATCTCCAGATCTGTTGTGCCAGACTTGACAGCGGTGCTGATTGTGTCCCACCTTGCTTGTTGATGTAGAACATTGCAGTTGTGTTGTCTGTTTGTATCAGCACTCGCTGGCCGTAAAGCTGCTTTTGAAAGGCTTTTAAGGCTAGGAACACAGTTTTGAGTTCTAGGTAGTTGATGTGTTTCACTGCATCTTGTTGTGACCAGAGCCCCCTGACGCGGAGTCTGGTCATGTGCGCGCCCCAGCCCTGCTGTGAGGCGTCTGTTGTGATGGTCACTGTTGGAGTTGGCTGTGTGAATGGCTTCCCTTGTAATATGTTCTCTTCTTTCCACCACGCTATTTCTTTCTGCACTGCGTGTGTGACAACCACTAGATCTTCCCAACTCCCTGTGGCTTGTGACCATTGCTGTTGTATCCATTCCTGGAACGGTCTCATGTGCAGTCTGATATGCGGGACAAGGTGGATGCATGATGCCATCATTCCCATTAGCCTGCTCACCGTCCTCACTGTCAGAACTTGCCCCTTGCGGTAATGACGTGTTTCCCTCAGGAGCGCTATACTTCTCTTGTCGCTGGGGAACACCTTGGACTGTGTGCTGTCTATTTGTGCCCCCAAGAATATCTTGATTTGTTGGGGTTCTGTTGACGATTTTTCCCAATGTATTGAGAAACCTAATGTGGACAGTGTTTCTATGACTTGTTTGATGTGTTTTTGCAGAGTCTGTATGATCCTGCTTTTACCAGCCAGTCGTCGAGGTAGGGGTATACATGTATGCTCCTCCTCCGAAGGTGCGCTGCAGCTGCTGCTAGGCATTTCGTGAACACTCTTGGTGCGGACTTTAGTCCGAAGGCTAGCACTGTGAACTGGTAGTGATTGTGGCCTATCACGAATCTTAATAGCCGTTTGTGTTTGCGGTTGACGGGTATGTGCAGGTATGCATCTTTTAGGTCTAAGGTCGCCATGTAATCCCTTCTTGGATTTGGGGTATTACTTCCTGAAGTGAAGTCATCTTGAATTTTTGGGTTTTTACGAACTTGTTCAGGAATCTGAGGTCCAGTATAGGTCTTAGTGTATCATCTACCTTTGGCACTAGGAAGTACGTTGAGTATATTCCCTTGTTCCTTTCGTTGTTTGGAACTGGTTCTATTGCTCCTTTTTGTAGCAGTTCCTCTGCTTCTAGGCGGAGGAGGGCTAGTTCTCTTGCGGGTATTGACCGATGTCTTGGTCTTCTCCCTGGCGGGTGTTTTTGGAGGTCTATGCAGTACCCGTGCTGTATGGTGTTTAGTATCCATTTGTCTGTGGTAATTTTCCTCCATTGTGTGAGAAATTTTCTTATTCTTCCTCCCACTGGTGTCGTATGCTCGGTGGTTATTTGCTGTGTGCTTCTGCTCTTTATATTTTCCTTTTGCGGACTTCCCCTCAACCTTGGTGTTAACGGTGGGGGGCTTGTTATGTGTGTGGAGTCACTTTGAGGCGGGCTGCTGGCCCCTCTTCGGGCCTGTCCCCGTCCGTACCCGCGCCCTCGAAAGGACCGTCCTCTGGGTTGGTACTGCCAATTCTGCTGCTGTTGTCCCTGCAGGTTTTGGCCCTGGTTGTTCCCTTGGTACCCTTGTTGTTGTGATTGATGTGAAGTGGTAGGTGCATTGCCTCCTCTACCACTGGCTCGCCTTGAGGGGTTCCCTCTTCTCATCCCCCTGAACTGCAGCGCTCCCATGGACCTTGCAGTTTCGTTGTCCGTCTTTAGTTGTGTTAATTTGTTGTCAACTGTTGCTCCAAACAGTTTCTCACCGTCGAACGGTGTGTTGATGATGTTGCTCTGTACTTCTGGTTTGAAGCCGGAGATCCTGAGCCATGCGTGTCTCCTCTCAGTCATCCCTATCATCATTTGCCTGCTGGAGTTCTCTGCTGCGTCCAAGGCTGACTTTAGGCAAGTGTTCGCGATGGCCTTGCCTTCTTCCGCTAGGTAATTGGCCCTTTGTTGGTGTTCTTCTGGCAGGTGCTTAATGAGCTGGCTCATTTCTGCCCAATGCTGGTATGCATGCCTGCTGATGAGGGCGTTGGAGTTGGCGATACGCCAGTGTATGGCTGCGTTCCTCTCCACCTTACGTCCTGTGAGGTCTATTCTTTTGCTCTCCTTGTCTGGAGGTGGGCCTGTGTTGGTGGGCACACCGGCCCTCTTCCTGGCTGTTGCAGCGATAATGGAGTCTGCTGGTACAGACCCCTGTATGTATGCAGGATCTTTTGTGGAGTGCTTATACTTCTTTTCGCTCCTAGGGGTAACCGCCTTGCAGATTGCTGGTTCCCTGAAGGCCTCCCTTCCCTGGTCGAGAACGCCAGGTAACATGGGTAGAAATTGACTCCTTGTCTGTTGGGGGAGCAGGGTTTCGAAGAGGAAACCTGCTTTTGTCTTTTCCTCCTGCATTTCGACCCCATAAGTCTTTGCAGCCTTCTGCACGACCTCATTGTAGACTCCGATGTCGTCTGGCGGCGAAGGTCTCGAGGGGTAAGTGTCTACCCCTTCTTCTGGTGACTCTGTGTCGAGGTCTTGCCAGTCTAGGTCTTGTACTTCAGAGGACGCCGAGTCCCTGTAAGACAGCATCTCTTCTTCGCCTTCGGCCTCGAAGTAGTAGTATTCCTCGTCCTGGTCTTCGAGCTGTTCGGGTGTCCCCGGGGCCTCGTCGACTTCGACCTCGAACTCCTCGACTGCCTCGTGGGCTTGCTTCGACGGAATAGCGTATTGTTTCATCTTCTCGTCGAAGTCTTTTTTGCGTTGCAGGATGCTCGCCATCTCTGCCTCGAGCCTCCTCTTCTTTTCGCCATCTCGTGGGCCTTTTCGGCGTCGAGTGGTGCAGTGCCTCTCTTCGCGGTCGCGGTCGTCGAAACAGACGCCGGGCCTTCCTTTCTCGGTGTCGAGGTTTCCTTTTCGGGGACGACCTTCGACGCCTTCGTTTTCGGAGGCTTTCGCCGATTGAGAGTCCTTGTCCAAGGATCCGCTCGGCTGTTTGTCCCTTGGTGCTGTTGCTTTCGTCGAGTGTTTCGGCGGCAACGCTCCCTTGGTGGACTTTGCTACACTTCTGGCAGTGTCGCTAGGGATTCTGGCTTCACTCTTTCGAGCGTCGCTTTGGTGTTTTGGGGTCGATGACTCCCTTACCTCCTTCGACGTTTTCTTTTCGATTTCGACGACAGCGCAGGCCTCTGGTCCCTCTGCGATGTTGTCCTCCTCTCCGCTCGAGAGACCCAGGTCTCGGAGAGATGGTGCTGGTCCCTGGCCCTGCATGCTGTAATTCGCCCTTCTCTGTCTGTCTCTCACCCGGAGGGTCTTCGGGGTGAACGCCGAGCACGCGTTGCAGTCTTCGCTGGCGTGGTCGAGCGGCAAGCAGAGGTTGCAGACTGGGTGCTGGTCTTTTTGGGCGTATTTGTGGTGGCAATTTCTGCAGAACTTGAACGGAGTCTTGTCCATAACCGCGCTTAGGGAGCCCCCTGTGAGCGCATTCTCTGTAGGCGTCGAGATTTCGGTCGTGGACCTTCTACCTCGTCGTCCTTCTTCTCCGGTACTAGTGTCGTCGTCCGGTGTCTCAGTAGTATATCTTCTGTGATGAAATTTCGACTTTTCGAGATTCTTCGTCCAACTTTCTGGAACTTCTCGGCAACGATCCAGACCCCACGGCGGAAAAAAGAATCTGAAGATGGCTACCAAAGGTGGGAGCTTCCGCCGGAAGCGCGACGACGTCACCGAAGACACCAAATGGTGGGCGTCGCCGCCCACCTGGGCCAACAACAAAAAAAAAAAAAAAAAAGACAAAAACAAAGAAAAGACTACGAATCCGGACCCAACCACGAGATGGCGGAATAATGCACAGCATAGTGAATCCAGAAAGATTCACGCTGCAAAACTATGTTATCAGCCGGAATAACTTCCCTCGTAATTTTGATTCTTGTGCTTACTGTTGCAAGTGCCATGTGTGCGCTGGGGCAAACTCGTCCTCGTCAGAAGTAGTAAAGTGGAATGTAATTCCCCCCACACCTATCATTACAACCAGTCCCGATGGTCATCCTTCTATTTAATTAGTTGCAGTGGCCCCTCGAATTGGCAATAACAATGATCCCTCATGGGTGGTGGACGGTATTCATGGCTCGGTGCGCTTTTGGAGAGAGTTGTCACTGTCCCTTATGGGCAGGATTGCAATCACAAAAATGATTACCCTGCCTCGCTGCCTCTATGCGCTACAACACTCATTCTATAAAATCCCCAATCATTTTTTAAAATCACTAAACGGCTTGGTGATAGAACTCCCATGGGGTACCAAATGTACACGTGTTCGCCTGATAACACTGCAGAGAACATGGCAGAAGGAGGCCTGGAAGTACCATGCTTGGAATTATATTATATGGCTTCCCAACTACAGCACGCAATACATTGGCTTGATGAACATGACAATTGGGAAAAGCAGCTCCTTGCGGGCACATATGGGGGAAGATCCCTGTCAGAACACATGATGCTCGGTGCAAGAGTTCCCCCCTCATGTCCCTACATAATACAACACGCAAAAGGCGATCGGCTGAGTGCCCTATGCCCCGTATATGCCATTATTGGTGGTACAACCCTTTTGCAAAATAGCAGATTCAATGTCAGTGCGCAAATGGAAAGTACGTGGCTGCCTCACAATGGGTTACTTATATGAAAACAGTCAGTTTATAACACGAGAAAACACAGAGACCGCCTTTGAACTGGGGAAGGATGTAGGAAGCTGGCTCTGTGTATACTATACCAAAGTGAGGTATAGTGTGCACAGAGTCCGGTGGCACCCCAAATGTAGGCAGAGGTAAAAGTAGATAGCACCTTACTCTCTATTTGTGGTAGTGTGGGCGAGCAGTAAGGCTTTATCAGAGGGTAGTGTTAAGCATTTGTTGTACACACTCAATCAGCAAATGATGTCACACACTCAAAGACTGAACTCAGACCAATTTTGTTTGTATAGAAATATTATTTAGTTATATTTATTTCTTAGAACCAAGCAAGCCTGGCACAGGTAAGTGATTTATACTTTGCAGTAATAATACATTTTGAATTGCAGTTGTTTATATACTTTGGGTTGGTTACAGTAGAATTACTGCAATTGCAATACCTTGAAATACTGTACATATACTTTGTAATGACATTTCAATAGGATGTCATGTAAATTACTTTGCAGATAACTTTTCTTACACAGAGTAGTATACCTGGATACTGCACTGGGACATTTCCTGTAAACAGGTAAGTAAATGCATTTTGGTTATTTGTACACAGTTATATAGACTTTGATAGATTTTCCAACTCCACACTTCGAAACTTTTTCATAGAAAACAGTCAATGTTATCCTATGGGAGGAAATAGAGTTAACAGTTAACAGGTAAATACTTTGTTGTGGGAGTTGGTTTTCTGGGGTTAGACTCAGGAGTCTCCCAGGGTCGAGGATGCACTCTCAAAGCACCCTCAGCGGCACTAGGGCAGCCGGGTGCCTAGTGCTGAGGCCCAATGTTATCCAATGGGGGATAGGGGGCCTCTGGTTGGTGGTTGCTCAAGAGCAGGCCACAAGGTTGTGGGAGCAAAGCTCCTGGATTTTAGCTCAGGTCAAATGGGGGTTCAAGTTACCACCAAAGGTACACCCTCAGCGGCACTAGGGCGGCTGGGTGCAGGGTGCTGGTTTGTCGTCGGGTGCCTTGTTACTTTCAATGGGGATTCTCCGGTTTGCAAACACACTGCAGGCTCGGGGACGAAGTTCTTCTGGGAGCGACCACCGCTTGGAGAGGTAAGTTGGGATGCTGGGGGTTGGCTAGACACCGTTGGTTGGGCCACCCAAGGCTGTGGGGCGTCGGGTGCAGGGGTGTCTTTTAGGTTCGGATCTTCTTACCAGCTCCTGGTCGCGGTTGGGGGGACCCTCCAGATTGAGGTTGCAGGTGTCAGCTGGAGGCTTGAGGTAGGTCAGGGATCACTGGATCTCGGGTCAGGATTGCCGGGGAGACCTCCTGGTGGTGTTGGGCCACTCGAACTCAGGCCGTGGGCGACGGGTGCAGAGTGGGGCAGACTCGCGGATTTTGCCGGAGCTGGAGTCTGTGGGCGAACAAATCTGGTGTTCACGGGAGACAAAGTCTTTTCTTTGGAAGGCAGGGCAGGTCCTTGGGGTTCTTGAGGTTGCTGGCTGCAGAACGCACCGGAGTTTCGCTTCTGCAGGTTCGAGGTGGGGACAGGCTGGTAGGGCTGGGGCCAAGTCAGTGGGCGTCCTCCTCTTCTTAGCTTCAGCACGGCTGTTCGGTCCTTCTTCTTCTTTTCTTCTTGTAATTGCTTGTCTGAGTTCTTGGAGCAGGGCTCCACCCTAAATTCTGTATTTAGGGGGCGTTTTAGGGGTCAGTAGCCAATGGGCTACTGACCTTAGGGTGACTACACCCTTGTTGTGCTCACCCCACGTGGAGGAGTGAGCACAATCCCTAATCTTGATTGGGGAGTGCCTGCCATCTGCAAGATGGCGGGCACTGAAGAGTGGGCTTCAGCTCGCCTCCCCCACCTGAGTGGTGGGGTTGGCAGAGGTGGGCACACCTTCTGGGCTGGCTAGGAAGGGGACTGCTCCTGATAGCAGGAGAAGCTGGGGGTCGCATTACAAAGGCTGCAAGGCCTTTGAAGCTCCCCTGCCACAGATGGCTCTTCCTGGCCTGGGGGAGGTGTGACCACCTCCTCCCAGGAAAGGCTTTGTTTCTGGGCTCAGGCAGCGAAGGCTCCCACCCCAGGGGTCCAGAAACATGTCTTGTGGCTGTTGTGTACCAGTCAGGAAACCCATCAGAGCCTGGTCGTTTTTCAGGGGGCATCTCTAAGATGCCCTCTGAGTGCATTTTTCATTAAATTCTACACTGGCATCAGTATGGGTTTAATCTGCTGAGAAGTTTGATACCAAACTTCCAAGTTTTCAGCAAAGCCATTATGGTGCTGTGGAGTTCATAATGATAAACTCCCAGCACAATATACTTTTAATGGCATTACTGCACTTAGAATGTCTACGAATTGGCTCATGCACCTGTACCCCCACCACTGGTATAGTGCACCCAGCTAGAGGAGTGGCTGACCTGTGCCAGGGCAATGGGTTGTAGGCATGGCACACAGGGATGTGTGCCAAGTCAACTCTTTACTTTGTTCTGCACCAAAACACGCAGCCTGCAATGGCAGTGTGTGTTTGTAAAGGTACAGGGCCTCTAAGGGTGGCACAATAAGTGCTGCAGCCCTTAGAGGCCTTCCCTGGCCACAGAGTCCTTGGTACCCATGGTACCTTTTACAAGGGACTGACATGTGTCCAGAGAGGTGCCAATTGGGGGTACATGGTACACTTTTTGGGAAAGAACACAGGTCCTGGGAACCTGATTGGCAGGGACCCAGGGCACATCAAGTCAAAGTGCATCAGTAGTCTGGCAAAAAGTGGGGGGGGTTACTGCAACAGAAACCCAGCTTCCTACAAAGGGGCAGTTTCTGCAATACTGGAAGATCTCACAGGTTGCCGGAGAGATCTGGTCATCCTTCCCAGGGGAGCCCTCCCACCACTAACGTTCTCCAAGTAATGCTTAAATGGCCTAGGGACGGTGCCTCATCTCTCATTTATACCAGGCGATACGTAGTGACTTGGAAGATAAAGTTCTCCCCATATAAACACAATGGAATGATGCCAGAGGAGATCCTTTGATGAAGCAGGAATGGACGAGAATTCATGAGGGAGTGTGGAGGGTGAGTCCGCATGTGCGATTCAAATTAGTTCAATATAACTTCATACACCAAACCTACCTCACCCCCAAAACACTAATCAGAATAAAGCCGACCCCCTCAAATAAGTGCCCCTATTGTAAGGAGCCGGAGGCGGCATTCTTGCATATGGTGTGGACATGCCCAGTTTTAGCCCCTTACTGGACCGAAATACCCGGGGCGGCTCCTTCATTAGGGCGGAGGAGCGTCACCCCACTGCTTTCTCGCAGTGCGAGAAGCAGAAACATAAAATGGTATAACTACCATTTTATGTTTCTGCTTCTCGCACTGCGAGAAAGCTAGAAGGGTATGCCTGGTTGGGGGCGGGCGGTTTGGTGGATTGGGGAGGAGTGGCTTGCCCAATCTTGCGGGCCCTGACTGTTTGGTCGGCCATCTGGGGCCGACCAAACCAGTCATGCGCACTGTCCCTTTTCTCCATGTAGGCTGCAAGCAGCCTACATGGAGAAAATGGTCTCCCCATAGGCACCCGGCTGGGCGCCGTCCCCACCAATCCCAACGCTGCCATGGCAGCGTTGTGATTGGCTTAGGGGAGGGGAGGGAGGCTGCCTGCTTCCTGTTCAGCAGGAGAGCAGGAAAACAGGACCTGGCCAGGAGCCGCGACGTTGCAGGACCCGGGAAGGTAAGTTTATTTTTTTATATTATTTAAACCCCTGCAAGCCTGGGCAGTAATAATAGCGTACAAGAGGGCTCCACAGACACCCACAACACCCGACTGAGTAAAACATGGCAGGCGACCCCTAGATACTAGATAAGAGGGAGATCGATGGGGGGAAACGGTGAGAGACAACGACTGATAGGCACTCCCGGAACATCCTAGGAGGGAAATAATGCTGGCACTCTGACACGGAAAGAGGGAGGGAAGGGATGGGAGGGTGGGAGGATTAAAAGTTATATTGGCATGAGGCTTACTTAGTTGGAAAAAACAAATATATATATATATTTTAAGATAAGAAATTAACATGTTCTGTTAATGTTATCAGCTCATAAAGGCTGTAGACAGGGAGGGGGAAGGTTCTCCCCAACACTACGCTACCTCTTGTATGTAACCAAAGCTTAAATTACATCTGTATGCATTTACAAATGGCAATAAAGGTATATTAAAAAAACCAAAAAAATGATCCCTCATCTAAACCAGTGGAAGTGAATGGTAAAGGAATTCCGGCAAACAGAGTTAACACAGGTGCTGATTTTGACTACAATACAGCGACTCTAAACCAACCTCCTCCCACATGTCCCTATGTGTTGATTTTGTCAAGAGCACCCCCTTTAAAGCACAATCAAATTGAGGCATTGGGAGCAGCTATATATAAGAGGGTCATCCATTGGTGTAGTACCCACAAAAACTTTAATGTTGTGGAGTGTAAAAAGATTTTAATGATGCACAGGGCTGGTTGGGTGGGGCCTTCAGCAAAAAGCATAGAGGGAGATTGCATTGTTGTTAACTTTATACATCCGTCCTGTGTGAGGAAGATATTAAGGCCTAATGTTGAGGGTGATTTTGCCAACACAAATATTGTTTCTCTACCATTGTTTTGTTTTTATAAGCCCACTTTTTGGTTTATCATGCCCTGCCTAAGCCAGCTTTGGAATGTAATAATAGGTATACAGCCTTGTCTGGCCTCACCAAGATTGATTGAATGGGGGAATGTAGGCCTTCTATGAATAAGGTCATGCTAAGTCAGGCTGGGGTCATACCCCAATCCTCTGTTTCAAGGCCACTCATTGTCACCCCAAATGCATACATCCCTCCCATGAAAATTATAAGCTGGAATATCACAGGTCTTTGCTCTAAGATACATCTCCCAGAGTGGCAGCTCTTCGTAAGAAGATATGATATTGTGTTACTGCAGGAAACCTGGGATCTCCAGACTATTGTGTTTGATGGTTTTCAATATTTTAGCGTGCCCGCCACTTCATCTCGTTCTGGCCATGCATCTGGGAGCTTGTCTGTCTGGATACATTTGTTAACTGGTGGCCATGCTTTGGCATTAGAGCCCCCAGGTAGCGATTTTCAAGATGTGGACTTGACCTTGTGTTTGATTAACTTTTATAACAATGACATTGATAACATCCCAAACTCTAGGTTCCCTGGTTTGTTTAAATATATTGACCTCATTTTGGGTAATGCAACTGGTGAAGGGTGCCAAGCACGCCTGTGCCTAGCTGTAGACTTTAATGCAAGGTTGGCCCTTCCTCTCATCACTTGATTTGCATAATGTGATGGACGTGGTTGGCATTAGTGATCCATGGTTACCCGCATTTAGAAGTAGGGACAGTTCATCTGTTATTGATTATATTTTTACTGCCAGTAATTTAATACATTTACTATTGCAGAGCACCATCATCTGCTCACACTTTGGCAATCCAGGGCGAAATGTAATGTTGGTGCCAGGATTGGCAAATTACAGCCACCTACTGACAACTTCAGAGGGGTATGGAGACTCTCTAACATGACCCAATTCTTGGGAAAAGTAGTAAAGAATAATTTGGGGTTGTTGCTGGGTTGTTTGGAAGATGAGGGTGAAAATGGGGAGATAGTCAGTTCTTTTGTGTTTTTTAGTTCATGTAATAAAAATAATCAATTTCAAAACCTTTTAAATTGGCTCACAAAGTACCAAAATGGTTTAACCATGAATGCTCGCCCGCAAATCAATCATTGCATAGGGCCCTCACTGCTGGTCCTAGGGACTCCTCTGCAGCGGCTGTCTTTCGGAAATAGTACAAAACAGCTACTGCAAAGAGGTGGAAGGAGGCCATCTCCCAGCAGTAGAACACAATGGTTTATGCAGCATCCATGAAAGACAGTAAGTGCTTTTGGAATTCTGGGCCAGTCATGAGAACTGCTACTCATATTGTGACTTCGATTGGTTGTCATATTACTAGCGAGGTGTGGGAGGCACATTTTTCCCAAATTTACTCTGCTTCAGGAACAGCCAGACAGCTCATTATGAAAGGTTAGTAACCACTTAGATATACAGGTTAATTTAAGCAAAGTTGTTATCGCCATTCAACAGAGTGCTGGGGGAAATGCACCTGGCCCGGATGAGGTCTTTATTGATTTGATTAAATGCAATCCCAATCTTTGGGCCCCACTTCTGGCAAATGTTTTTAATAATTTTAAACATTCATCAGTACCAAGTTCCTGGGCCACATCTACTATTGTTCCAATTTTCAAGAAGGGGACGTGATATTTGGCAAGTTGCTACTATCCAATCTCATTTAATGATACTGCAGTTAAAATTCTAGGAAGAGTTCTATACAATAGGATCAAGGATTGGGGCGCTGAAAAATAAAATCGTAAATCCTTCTCACTATGGTTCTGAAACCGCATAGGCACTATAGAGCAATGCCTGAATTTAAATTTTGATCCTAGGAAAATACACAATAGAAAAGCAAGCACCTTTATATCTTGCCTTCATGGACTTGTCCTTGGAATTTGATTGTGTAAATCGCCCTAAGTTGTGGCCACTCTTACTGTCAATAGGGATGGACACGGCACTTGTTTATTTCTTAGCTTCTTTGTATGAGAATGTGAAGGCCAGTATAAGATTCAGACAAAATGGTGAAGTTTCTAAAGAAATTAACATTGGTTGTGGCAAGGGTGTGTGCTTGCCCTTTTATTGTTTATTTTGTATATTAAAAAGCTTAGCCCCCGCGTAATCTCTTGTACTCCTGATGTCCCCAGGGTAAATGGCGCTCCCCTCTCAGTACTGCTTTACACCAACGACGCCGTGCTGAAAGCTTGCACCCCAAAAGCACTGCTGGTACACGCATTTGTTCACTTTATGGCCGCCATTGATTTACAGACTAACTTCTCTAAATCATTTTTCATGGTGTGTGGTCCTAAGTGTACCTGACTTTCGAGTTTTGCAGTTGGCACAAATCATTTGTTAAGCAATAGCACTTTTTCTTATTTGGGTGTCACATTCGATGCAGCAGACTCAGGGGTACCAACATCACCCATTGCAGGACGAAGGTATCCAGGGCAGTTGGTTCACTCCTCAGTTTCCCACCCATATCCACCAATGGGAAGGGCACTTTCTCCACTGCTACAGATATATACTACTCAATGTATCCCTGTGGCATCCTACCCTGCAGAGTTCTAGGGCATTGCAGACCTTGCAGCAATACAGGTAGAGAAGAACCGCTTTTGTAGAAAAATCTGTCTGTTCCTTTATCCTCCTCCCAAATTATTTGTCATAGGGAGCTAGGTTTAAACTATTTGAGTGGCCGTATTAGAACACGCTATTGAATAGGAGTTCCGATGCGGCCAGACTAGGTACGGAGACGGGCCTCTGATCTTGAAGAAAGTGTGACAATAGGTCGGGCCCCCCCACGGAACTCATGGGGCATTTCTCAGACAATTTCTGAGTATGCGTCGCGAGAGGAAACTATCCTCTATCACATAACGCACCTTAGCGAGTGCGCCACATAGATGGTCTCTTACACATTTAGTTTTAGACCACCTTTTTAATCTCACACACATAAGGTCCTGAAGAAAGCCAGCCCAGCATTGAGAGACTGGCTGAAACATGTTGACCACATAGGATATCGGAGCCTAATTATCTCCAGAGATATCCACCACTCCTTTTTAATTACTGCCGAGGGCCCACACATTAAAATAGTCTTTTTGTTACTTAACGGGACCCTACGGACAGCTTTTTAAATCACACCCATTTCACTTTCACTGCACACTCACTGCACAGAACCAGCTCCGCTGTATCCAGGCGTTGAAGCACACCCAAGGTACACTCGGTACCTTTGGTGGGACCCGATGATGAAGCATGTCACCAACTAGGTTGGTGAGTGAGGGTCTTCAAAAACACATATGTTTTGCATTACATACACATATCAGGAGCTCCTATTCAATAGCTAGTTCCCTTTGATACTTGCATTATACCCAGGGGAAGTGAACTGGCTTCTACCTTCCTCGCTCTTCATTTTTGATTGTTACCCGTATTAGAACACGCCCACCGTTGCTGTGGTTATTCACATGGAAAACCGACGAGGAGCCTTTTTCGAGAGACATTATTAGTGACTTCTCGCTTGTGATAAAGGCCTTTCCATCCCGTGGATAGCCTATGTAAAGAAATCCTTTCAAGAGATTGGGTTAACACATACCCTCCTTAAGCCAGTCCTGAGTGGCAACCGAAATAGAAAGTACGTGCAAGGGTTATTATTAGCCCAGACCCAATCAAACAGGCTAAACTCAGAAGTGCTGAAGCCAACCATTGCAGCTTACCTGCATTTCAGCCCTGACAGTTCATCAATCATTACTTGTTCAACACTTGCAGGTGATGGGAACGCTGTTTGCTTTTTTGCTTCATCGCAGATACAATTAACTACCTATCTTGTTTTCAATTTGCCTTCCAGAGGAATCTCGAATCTAGCCTGTGCCCCCGCGGCGATAGGTCTGGGCAATCAATGATACATTTACCTTTTTTGTGGTTGTTATAAAAGCCTTACTAAATTGTTTTGAATTTCTTAATTAAGTCCAGAAATAGTAGGCAGTGTACTCAAGCTTTTCACTTTTTGCAACAATTATCTGAAGATAAGAACTGCTTTTATGTTAGCTCTTTTGTACGAGCCGCGGTGCAATCACGTAATACCATGTATTGTACCCTGAATAACTGTTGCAACTTCTTTGTTCTGATTGATCTGTATATATATGAATTTTATCATTATATTGCATTTTATTTATGGGATTCCTACAAAGTAAATTGAAATTGTGCTGAAGTAACTATGTAAGCAGCGCTCGCTTTTATTGTTACTTCTGCGTCCTTTTATGGCTGCTCTGGCAACCCAATAAAGTTATTCTGATTCTGAAGTGACTACTCAACTTTCCACCAGGGTGCAAGACATGGACATCATCATGCCAGGCAGGGACACTACCATCATTATGCCAGGCATGGGCAGAAATTACCATCATTATGCCATAGTTAGCATTAGCCATTAGCCGGAAGTATGTACCATCTTGCCATTGATGCCACTATACCAGACTCTACCATTATTATACCATGCCCAGCAAAAAGGTGACTACTATCATGTAATGGATGACCAAAAAATACTTTAAAATATTACCATTCTGCAAGGGCCCGAAATTATGCTAGAAGGTCGTACCACAATGGCCCTTTTGCATAAACTAGGGCTCTGGCCTAGATCTACAAGCTTTGGTTTTCCTGACCACGGGTGGGTGCCTGAACTTAGTTCAATGCACCAACGCTTAAGTTATGTAGCCCCACTCAACCCCAGTCGATATACTTGTCAATGTGGTGTCAGTGCTCTCTGGGTTACTAACAGTCCCATAAAGGGGTCAGGGATGCATTGGTAATTCAAACCCAATTTCGCTCTTTAAAACAGCACACACAAGTACCTCACTAAGAAAATATATTATATATTTAAAAGTGCTTATTTCAACACACTCATCCTGTTGCTTAGTACATGAGTTATTACTACACAGAATATAATTAGAACAGCACCAATGCATGTCACTAATAGCAAGAATAACATGAACATTTCTAACATGGTTGGAAAGTTTCTGGCAGCCTAACACCTGAAAGACTACTTCTTTGCGCTACACTATGACAGCATGGAGTAGCTAACTTACCTTTATAGGTTCCTGGGATTCAACACACTGCATACCTGTTCACAGCGGAGAAGCTATGGTTATCAGACCTCAGCCAGAAAAGAATGTTTCCTCGGCAGGAAAACACACATCAGCTGGGCTCAGCTCCGTTTCTCTCTGTATTGGCTCTCAGCATAAGGATGGATGCTGCGGCAGTCTTGTAATCACCTGGGCTTCCTCTCTGCCTTGGTGGTCAATTCATGGGGTTTATATCGGGTTGACCACTGACTTTTACCCTACAGTGGGGAACTTTCCACTTAGTCCAAGACATAACATGTATGAAACAGTATGTGTGAAAGATAATGCGGGATGTAGGCCAAAGACAGGCTAAAGAACCATGCTCAAAATGGAATCTGGCTTTGTGGCTTTTACAGCAGCAGTATGTGAAGGATTTCCACCATTATGCCAGGGCTGCTCAAGGAGTGGCATCATTATGCCATAGAATCCCTCTTTATGCCGAGAATTACAACATTTCTGCCAGAATTACCAACAAGTACCAGGGCCCGCAAAGTGCCAGAAGGGGATATCATCATGCCTTGGATACCCATAGTGTATGAATAATTGCTAGCTTTATGCTATGACCAGAATTATGTTAAGGTCACTGATGCACATATTATATCATGAATTATCATTACTATTAGAACTAGTATTTGCAATGCAATAGGTCTCGCATTAGTTACATTTTGAGGTATTGGAGTTGAAAATAGCAATGTTTCTTTATATATGAGTTCGAAATTTACCAGTGGCAGGGATCCCGAGAAATAACAAGCAAAAATAAGCAAAGCACATACGTGCCTGATAAAGTAAACTGTAGCATTTTATGGATTTTTAAGAGGGAAGGGGGAGGGGAGGAGAGAGTGAAGGGAAAGAGAGGAAGGGTGAAGGGGCTGGTGGGGAGACAGTGAAGGGCCAGATAGACGTGAAAGAGATAACAAAGAGTGCTAAAAACTGTAGACCAATTTCTGCGGTTTATTCTGTGGCTATTGAAGTGTGCGTGGTTCGTACTGGTAGTTACAGCGCATCTGTGTAACATCAGTGTCATAGTATCAGAACGGAAACTATGCTCCTTCAGCCGTGTGCCCAGACGGTTCAACAGTGTGTGCATAAAATGAGCCTAGATTATTAGGTGCAGTGATTGGCCAAGTTTAGTTGTCACTAATGAAGGATGAAAGGCTCAATCGGTCCCTTCCTTTAAGGTTGCAAGCTGGGCTCTGCAGTATGCCAGAGGAAACAACAAGCCAGTGGCAGAGCTGGAATTTTGGAGCTAATGTGTTTGGGTGTGAATAAAACCATTCTGGCCACTTTGCGACGCATTTGTCTTGCTTTATTTAGTTAATTAAATATTTTTTCTATTGTGAACCTTTTTTGTCTCTCTCTGTCCCAAGGCTGCTTAATAGAAAAAAAATCTTAAAAATATGACGTTTCCAGCAAAAGCGTTTTTTTTTTTTGGATCCATTTCACAAGGGAGTGAAGGAAGGAAAGGAGAGGAAAAACAGGTTTATTGAAATCAATGTTTTCAAGAAAAACGAAAGTAGCGCTTCAGTGGCAAACCCAAGTGGGCTAATGTGTTTGGATGTGAATAAAACCAATACGGGCACTTTGCAACTACTCTGGGGTATATTCACAAGAACGTGTGATAACTACCGCAAGAGTAGCGTAACGCAACTTTCAATAACGCAGCCTAACACGGAAAAATAACCCCGTGTCAACGTGGAATTCACAACAAGGCGGTAGCATGCGATAGTCACCAGATAACGCGTCAAATGCCAGGGTGAAAATCAACACCACGCCTAAAAAATGCAAAACGCGAGAAATCATGCGATGAGGCCAATTGCGGTTCAAAAACTAGCGAAAAGCAGCCTCAGGCCTGCAAATCCTATGCATCTGGCGGGAAATTGCACCATAAAAACCACAGACAACACACCAGAAACAAGCCAAAGCATGTAGCAACATCCATGCACCCTGACCCAGCGCAGAGGGCAACGCGAACCCCACAACCCCCACAAACCACCAGCAAGGAACAACGGGGTCGGGGAAGGCCAAGGAGAAAAGGGAGAGGAAGACGGGGTGCAGACTGCAGGAAAACAAGACCAGCGCCACGGAGGCACAGAGCACTACCAGCAACTGACCCACAAACAGACCACCTGGAATGCAGTCGGAGTGCCCAGGAGGCCAATCCAGGAGGCCAAGAGGCGCCGACAGGACGTGACAACCTAAACCAGGCACAAACCCGCTGCCAACAGGAAGGCAGCAACGGCGACAGGAGGTGGCAGTCCAGCGCCACAGGAGGAGCAGGAGGAAACCCAGGCCACAGTCATCAGTGTGGAGAGGGTGCAAGGAGTAGGGAGTACGGACACAGCCCGACAGGACCTGACACAACAACAACAGGGTGAGGATCCAACAGGGACTGGGGGGATGGGGGGCGATGGGCACAATGTCACACATGCACAATGAGGTGTAACACACTGCACACCCACAATTACCCAGGGACATGGCCCCCATCCCCGTGGCACACTGCAGCACACACACATAGCAATCACAGCACATACCATGACAATGTGGCACAAAGTGCAACACCCACACTGCAGAACAGGGGACACAACTGGGTCCAACCAGGCACAGTAACAGAACAATCACATCGGACAGAGCAGGGAACTGTGAGATGCACATCTACCCCTACAACCCCACATCAGCCATGTAGGCCAAATATACACTGTCCCAACTCAAATAGCCACCACCGCCCAAACACTCACAATGTACATCGTCACACAGTCTGCATGTCGACAAGAACAAGGCGCCAACCCAATGCCAACATGCACCTCCCCTTCACAATGCAGAGGGACAAACAACACCTCCAGCAGGTCAGAACAGACAACCCATCAGTGATGCCCGAGACGAACACCACAGCCCAGACACCGACGCCATGCAACAGCCCATGGACATCCCACACAACCCACCACCAGGACCAGAGCAGACAAGCTACTCAGAGGAGAACCCAGCCCCTGCAACAGACCACTTAGCATAAAGCACCCGCAATCACGGCTGCCTCACAACACTTCACCCACCCCCACATGGCACCCCAATGCCAGGTGGCAGAACGCCAAAAGGAGGTGGCCCAACAGGTGAGGGTGTTGCCGAACCCATGGAATGCGGACTAGAATACATATGTGGGTGTCCAATACCCTTCAGGGACCCCCCACAAAGGAGACCCACACCTCCACAGAGACACATGCACATATGTTGAACTGGCCACGGGCACGTGCGCCCGGCCCCTTTATTGGCAGGGCCACATGTACAGTGACTCCTGTGCTGGATGTGTGTGGGGTGAGTATAAGCCAGCCCGCACGGAGTGCTTGGTGCTGCCAACAACCTGAACAGTGGACACCAGTGCAATGGAAACAGTAAACACCAGCATAACAGAGTTGTTAGACCTGGCATCCTTGGCGTGGGTCTCCCTTCCATTTTTTGATGATGCCTCCAATGTTATTGATCTGTTTTTGCTGGTTTAGATGCTTTGGGCACTGTGCCACTGCTATTCAGTGCCACAGTGCAAGTGCTCCCTATGATACATTGTGTTATGTATTAGTGACTCCATGATTGGATGATTGGTTTACTTGTCAGTCCCTAGTACAGTGCACTGAGTGTGCCCAGGGCTTGTAAATCCAATGCTGCTGGTGGGCTTGCAGCACTGGTTGTGCCACCCACAGAAGCAGCTTGTAAAGTGTGTCTCAGGCCTGCCATTGCAGAGCCTGTGTGCAGCCTAGGGCTGCCATGTCGACTTGGTGAGTGCACCCACTTACCAGTCCCTAACCCTTCCCTTTACTGCATGTTGGTCACCCCTAAAGTAGGCCCTAGGGCAGGGTGCATTGTAAGTATAAGGTAGGACATGCCCTGGTGTGTGTGGCATGTCCTAATAGTGAATTACAGCCATTTTCGCTTTTCACTATTGCAAGGCTACCTGTTCCCCATAGGCCAGAATGGGCAGTTTGATTATTACACCTTATAATCCTAACTGACCCAGGGAACATGGTAGAGAAACGAATTTAGTATGCCTGAACTCAGAATGATAAAATACATCTTTTAGTGAAGTTGATTTTAACATTCTGTGTTTGAAAATACCACTTTTAGAAAGTAGGTATTTTCTTGCCTAACCTTCCAAGCCTGCCTCTGCTAGGTTGTGTATTCCTTGTCTGGAGTTTGAGTGACAGGGGCTGGGGGTGGCTCCAGGAGACAGGGTGAGTCAGCACAGGGCTGAATAGAGAGATCTCAATCAATCAATCAGGGGTTTGTTAAAGCGCGACTACTCACCCGTAAGGGTCTCAAGGCGCTAGGGGGGGGGGGGGGGTGCAGGTTCCATCCATCAAGGAGAGGGTCTGTCGAAGAGCCAGGTTTTGAGGTTTCTTGCAAAGATGGGGAGCGATGTTGTCTGTCTGAGGTGGAGCGGAAGGGCGTTCCAGGCTTTGGCCGCGAGGAAGGAGAAGGAGCGGCCTCCCGATCTGGTCTTTCTGGTGCGGGGGACCATGGCGTAGGAGAGCTGGGCTGATCATAGGGTCCTTTGGGGTGCGTGGAATTTGAGTCGGCTGTTCAGGTATGCTGGTCCGGTGCCGTGGAGGGCCTTGTGTGCGTGGGTGAGCATCTTGAAGGTGATTCTCGCCTCGACAGGGAGCCAGTGGAGTGTGCGCAGGTGCTGGGAGATGTGGCAGTGTTTTGGCAGGTTGAGGACCAGTCTTGCGGCGGCGTTCTGGATGTTCTGTAGCCTGCGGGTGAGGTTTTTGTTTATTCCGGCGTAGAGTGCGTTGCCGTAGTCGAGTCTGCTGGTGACCAGGGCGTGAGTGACGGTCTTTCGGTGTTCGAGGGGATCCATTTGAAGGTCTTACGAAGGAGGCGGAGGGTGTGGAAGCAGGAAGACGAGACAGAGTTGATCTGGCGGTCCATTTTGAGCTCTGAGTCCAGGATGATTCCCAGGTTGCGTGCGTGGTCCGTGGGGGTTGGCGGGTTTCCGAGGGCGGGGGGCCACCAGGTGTCGCTCCAGGCATCGGGGTTTGGGCCCATGATGAGTACTTCTGTTTTGTTGGTGTTTAGTTGTAGGCAGCTGTTTTTCATCCATTTGGCGACGGCTTCCATGCCTTCTCGAAAGTTGCGTCTGGCGGTGTTGGGCTCGTTGGATAGGGAGAGGATCTGCATCCAGAGTGGAGGTAGGAGTTGCACCTGGGTCTGGATAGGGCTGTGCCTGCCTTCCACAATGCTGGCTCCACCTCCTGCTGGGTGGCTGAGCACCCTGCCCCACATTCTGAAAGGAAAGAAGGAGTCCTGTAAACAAAGTGCTCCAGGACTGACCAGAACTGGTTTTGGACTAGGCAAAGGCCTCTCTGCCTTCAGAGAACAAAGAGAAAAGGTGTATAAAAAGGGGACCCAGACCCCTAGGAAATTAGATCCCTTTTGGGAAACAAGAAGAAACCTTTGCTGAGGAGCGGAACCAAGAAGAAACTGAGGAGAAGACTATCCCTAAGCTAGAGGGATCTGACTGCAGTGGTTGCCTGACTGCCAAAGAAAGGAGAAGGGAACTTTGTGTGTACTTTCATCAACTTGTGAAGGATCTCCAAGGGCTTGATTTCAGAGCTTGCCTCCTGCTGAAGTCTCAGGAACAACAGACTTCACCCACCAGCTCCCCTGTATTCCCTTGCTGGGAATTTGGACCTTCTGACACACTTGCGTGTCGCTGGGAGCTGGAAGCGCGCCTCAAGACGAAGAAGCGTGTCGCCGCCGCAGCCGCTGCTTCTCGCATCGCCGGAGAAGAGTGTCGACGTCGCATCAGACGCCGGCGCATCCCCGAAGAAGCGCGCCGCTGACACCCTCGCATCCTTCGAAGCGCCTCGCAGCACTGGAGAAAAGTGTCGCCGTCGCATCAGACGCCGTCGCATTCCCGGGGCAGAGCATCGACCTCGCATCAGACGCCCACGCATCGCATCACGAGGCACCCCGCATCCCAGGAGAAGATCGTCGACCTCGCATCAGACGCCGTCGCATTGCCAGGGAACCGTGTCGCAGGGCCTGTCGCGGCTCCAAAGATTCATCGAAATCGCCGCACGGCCGTCGGGCGTGCACGCATCACCCCTTCGGTGTCGCAACATCAAGAAGGCGCCATTTTGTTTTTTTGCACCGGATCTTCATCGCATCACGGCGCGGCTTGTCGCATTGCCACAGAAGCGCAGTAAGAAACCGACGCATCACCTCCCCACGCCGAGAAGAACCGACGCATCACTGTCCCCTGCGCATCAGTAGGGAACCGATGCATCACCGTTCTTGCGTGTAAGGAACCGACGCATCACCTTCCCTGCACCACTTTTTGTTGTATCGTGTTACGCATCTCAGGTACATTGAACTCAAAGTGTCGCATTTCCATTTTAAGAGACTTAAGCTAATTCTACCATCTTTAAAGTACAGTATTGTGGATTATTTTTGTCGTTTATGGTCTTGTGGTAAATCTATATAAAAGATACTTATTTTTAAAATACAACCTGTGTGGTGCCCATTGGTAGTGTTGTCACTGGATTACTGTATGTGTTCACAAATGCTTTACACACTGCCTCTGAACTAAGCCTGTCTGCTCGGGCCAAGCTACCAAGGGGGTGAGCAGGGGTTATTTCAGGAGTGTACCCCCTTACCCTGACTATAAGCAAGGGTCCCTATTTGGACAAAGGTACCACCCTCTGCCAACTAGACACCCCCAGTTCTAACAAGAGTCAAATGCAGAGCAACATGGAGGGATCCGGAGTAAGGACAGAGGTCACCCAATATTCAGTCTGGACGTTCCTTGAGTTGCAGTGCACTGATGCAGGGGCACTAGAGAAGAGCGCGCTCATGTGAAGAAATTGCCAGGATTGTGTCCCTTCGGGTAAGTCCTGATGCAGATGCAGTGGGGTGTGTTACACCTGCATCAACTTCCTCATCAACGTCCCAGGTCTCCCACACTGCCTGAGGTGACAGTTGCGTCCGCAGTCCACAGCGCAATACCCAGCAATAGATCCGGGTGTGTAGCTTGACTACCACCACCAGTCTGCATTCCTGACTTGGGGCTGTTGCCTCCTGCCCTCCCATTGACTGTGCCCTCTCCCTTCCGCACACTTGACACATCTTCCTCATCATAGTCCCAGGTCTTCCCCACTGCATGAGGTGACATTGCTGCGCAACCTCACAACAGCACAAAACACAATCAGTGAAGGACAATGGCTTGCGGTGCACTGAGTCACTGGCACCTGGAGTGCTGAGCAGGGCATCAGGACGAAGATGGCATCCACGGCAGGTCTGAGCAACTCCGTAGGTCTGTCAGGACCACCATTTCGACCCTGGCAGTTGGCGGTTGGAGGTGGTCCTTGCCGTGGTGGCGTGTGCCTCCTGCGGTGATGCGACGTCCGGGCCGGTCAAGGCTCGATGCTATGTGTGGGCCCTGGTGGCCCGCAGTTGAGGCCGGAGGATGCGGACAGCGCAGGGCCACAGACACATGGCGTTGATGACCCCAAGACCATCGCTACAGAGGCCATTCAATGTCTCAGGAGAAGGGGTCCCAGGCCTGAGCAGCACAGAGTTAGTGGCCCCGGATGCACTGCGGCCGGCACAGGCACCCAGCCACGGGACGGTGACTTGTGGTGCAGTCAGATGGGCCATGCGACCTGAGCGGGTCCCCATCAATGTCCGAGGTGTATGTTGCGGAGGGTTTCGGGGGACAGTGGAAGGTGTCCTCCAGGGCATGATGCGGAAGGTCTGATGTTATCTGGAAGCAGCAAATGGAGGAGTGGAAAGCGCAACCCTCGTTTGCACCAACAATTCGGGATCAGCTACATGAGGATGAAAACTAGCCCCTAGTCCATAGACTCAAACGCCACCAATGTACGACCAGTAAGTGTCCATGAATGTCGGGGAACAGACTTAGTGGCAAAGGTGGTGTGAGGGCATGCAGTCTGTGATGATGCCGGTACACATATGTGAACTCCAAGAATGCCAAATCAAGGCTCTGTGACCTACTGGACCGCAGTGTAGGCTGGAGGCAGCGGTCAGCAGTGGCCCACAGCCACGTGTCCTTGGCTCGCGAGGCACAGAGTTAGTGACACAGTGGCAGTTGTCGGTAGTGTTCAATCACCTCCGTAACGTTGATCCTGTTCCTTCCGGACTGCAACGCGTCATCCTCTTACGCCTCTCCGTGCGTGCGATGAAATGTGTTCTGCCTCTTGAATTACTGATGTTCAGTTCCACATCTGTGACCCCACTCGTGCGCAGCGTAGGCCGAGGGCAGTAGTCCGCGTAGGCCCACAGACACGTGTGGTTGTGATGCCATGCACAGACTTGTTGCCACCACATCGAAGGGTGTATAGTGAATTGTTCACTGCCTTAAATGATGTTCACTGCCATGGTGTAATCAAGACTCAGTTCCTAATGTGTGCCCTACCTGACCGTGGTGTAGGCCTGAGGCAGCGGTCAGCACAGCCCATTCGCCTAGTGTCGCAGGCATAGTTTGGATGGCCCCACCGGCCTGCGTTGTTCAGGTTCAGTGGCACCACGTGTAGCCGGCTGGCGTTGAACAGGGTTAGTGGCACCACGTGTAGCCGGCTGGCGTTGAACAGGGTTAGTGGCACCATGTGTCGCAAGAAGCCCATATGGAAGTATGCCTAACTGATCGGGGGGGGTCTGGTGCTGTGGCCGCTGGCCCAGATTTGGGGACACTGCCATTCATGACTCAGGACACAGTTTCACATATGGGACCTACTGGTCCGAAGAGTAGGCTGTAGGCAGCAGTGGAGTACGTCAACGAGAAAGGACTGGAGCGGGCCTGTGTCGTGGAGGCCGTGGTGGTCTGAGCTGACTGCCAAGGTCGCGGGCCTCAAGCTTGGAGCTTGCACCTCCTTGACACACGCCGGTGTCGGCAGGTGATCAGTGTGGCCTGGCTGCGTAGGGGCGGGCCTGACGGGTTCGTGGTCCAGCGTGCCGGGGTCCGGCAGGCGCACAGCATCGCAGGCAACTCCGCTCACGAGAACGGCCTCGTGCCGGGGTGGGAGGCGCCGCGCTGGCAGAGACGTTGGTCTTTCCGGAAGAGGACCACGCCCAGGCCTATGTGCTTTTTATTCACACCCCTACGCTGGCGTGGCGTACGCCGGGCCATCACACTCAGGTGATGCTTAGGGGGGCGTAACAGGCAACAGTTCCGCGAGGTCCCCCACTGGCTGTGGTGACATGGTGGCGTCCACTACACTCCATACACCAGCGGTGTATGTCGCCATGGATATGGGTGTGTTCTGCATACTGCGGTCTGTCCAGCACATCTCCGCCACTCTTGGCATTGTGTGCTTACCCGATCATGGTTCTCCTGCATCCTTCACACATGCCTGGTTGCCACCTCTCCCCACATTCGGCTATTATGTGGCTGAGGTGCCATGCCGTTGCTGGCTCATGTTCAGGGCTTGCCCATGTGGACATTGTAAGTTGTTCTGTCGTGTCTGGTGGTTGGGCATATTGTTGTGCCTGTTGTATGTGATTTTGTGACGTGTGCATTGCCAGCGTTGTGAGTTGCATGGTTGTGGAGTTGAGGTGTGTGGGGTGTTCATTTGTATATTGCCAAGGGGCTGTGCATTTCCCTTGTTACCATCCTGGGAACGCTGGTTGGTGATGGACTGTCGGAGGATGAAGGTATCATGCACACTGGCTGTGTATTTGAAGGCGACATTGTTGGGTGTTCCACAGTGTTCTGTTGTTGCCTGCACATTGGTGTGAGACGTGTGCTTCCTGTTGCGGTGATTGTGTGCTGTGTCACCAGGGGGCACAGGTAGTACATGTGTGCTGTGTGTTGCCCCAACACGTGCGTGCATCCTGCTATGGCGTATGGTCCTTGCTTGGTCTCCAGGGGATCCTGCGCATTGTGTTGTACGTGTGGGGCCTGGGGTACCAGAGTGATGGTGATGTCCAGGACAGGTGTGGGGGACTTGGATGTGGCTGGCTGTGAGACTCCTCCGACTCTGGCGGGTGTTGGATGGGGGGTCTCAGGGGCCAACAGTTGCAGTCACGCCATCAGCTTTGTGTGGGGTGGGATGTTGGTTGTCCGCTGTATTGTTGCCGTAGGCCTGTTAGGCGATGATGGTCAGGATGCGTAGGTTGGTTGTCCCTTTCAGCCTGTTGTGGACGGTGACATTGTCAGATGTTGGGTCTGTGCGGCTGGTACGTTTCCTGGGGTTCCGCTGTCTTTGTCTACGCTGCGTCTGTGTTGGTCCGGGGGGGGGGGGTGTTCCGGGTGTGGGATGGGGTCCTGGAGTGGTGGCGGTGGGTGTTTTGGCCCTCTTGGGTGTCCGGGCCGCATGATGAGTTGCTCCATGGCATCTATTGCCCTTCGGTTGTGGCCCTGGGCTGTGCTCCCTTATGTGGTGCTGGCTGCCGTCCAACTTTACACCAGGTCAGAGCAGGTGTAGATTTCCTGGTGCTAACGCGCCTTATCGCCTGTTTTGTGTTTTGTGGCTGGTGGTTGTGAATGTTGAGGTGTGCTGTTGTCTCGGCTTTTGTCACGGGAACGCCTACTCTGCATCTCATTAGCGATATTTGCGGGGGTCCTCTGTGGCGATGTTTTTTGCGGCTGCTTTCACGGGTAAACTGGTGCTGTGGGCTGTTAACACCGGCTTGTGAATGGGGGGGTAAATTTATCACGACTTTGGCTGCGATAAAGTGCTGTTAATTCAGAGATAGCTCCTTGTGAATATGCCCCTCTGTCTTGCTTTATGTAGTTAATTGTTAATTTTTAGCATTGTGAACTTTTTTTTCTTTCCATCCCGAGGCTGCACTTCCGAACAGAAAAATGCCAGAAACAGACGACATTACATCGTCTGGGTGTGGAAAAGAGGAGGGGAGAAAGGGAGGGTGAGTGCTAGTCCACTGTATACATCTGATATTTATACAAAGCGCTTGGCATTCCAACACAAGTGACGTTAAACAGATGCTCTCTTAGCTCAAAGTCTCAGATGAAAACTAGTTACTTTGAATCGATATTTCTCAAGAGAGACGATCCGTCCTTTCAGATCCTTCACTTAAAAAGAATAACAAGAGGGGGCAAGCTGCGTGAGTGAAGAGGTGGGGCATGGTGTGAGGCAGGGGCAGGCTGGAGCTGCGTGAGTGAAGAGGTGGGGCATGGTGTGAGGCAGGGGCAGGCTGGAGCTGCGTGAGTGAAGAGGTGGGGCATGGTGTGAGGCAGGGGCAGGCTGGAGCTGCGTGAGTGAAGAGGTGGGGCATGGTGTGAGGCAGGGGCAGGCTGGAGCTGCGTGAGTGAAGAGGTGGGGCATGGTGT
Source organism: Calotriton arnoldi (assembly GCA_963921515.1). Lineage (NCBI taxonomy): Eukaryota > Metazoa > Chordata > Amphibia > Caudata > Salamandridae > Calotriton > Calotriton arnoldi. The sequence goes on along the minus strand of CAWUFW010004693.1, from coordinate 1,275,944 downwards.
GAGGCAGGGGCAGGCTGGAGCTGCGTGAGTGAAGAGGTGGGGCATGGTGTGAGGCAGGGGCAGGCTGGAGCTGCGTGAGTGAAGAGGTGGGGCATGGTGTGAGGCAGGGGCAGGCTGGAGCTGCGTGAGTGAAGAGGTGGGGCATGGTGTGAGGCAGGGGCAGGCTGGAGCTGCGTGAGTGAAGAGGTGGGGCATGGTGTGAGGCATTGGAAGGGAGGGGTGGGGGAGAGCAGAGAGAATGGGTTGGAGGAGCGAGTTGAAAATACAGCCCAGTGAAAGCAAAATCAGTGCAGTGCTCATGAAAGGGCGCCGCACTGATAAAGAGCTAATATCTGCAATTCTTCCCGGAGACCAAGTCCAGTCCACGGCCGTGGGAACTGCGAGGAGCAGGCGCAGACCAATGCCCCCTTCTCTCAGTCGCGGTCCATGTAGGAGTGCCGGCCGGGCGGTGACGTGGGGCGGGGGAGGGGCAGGGTGGAGGGTAGCAAAGTACGAATTACGGACCAATACAGGTAAGTAAACATTTAAATCAATGAAACGAATTTCGTTGCGCGCACTGCATCGCATTTGGCAATGCAGCGCTCACAACGAAATTCGTTTTATTGATTTAAATGTTTACTTACCTGTATTGGTCCGTAATCCGTACTTTGCTACCCCCCACCCTGCCCCTCCCCCGCCCCACGTCACCGCCCGGCCGGCACTCTTACATGGACCGCGACTGCCTTCTCTGAGGCTGGTTGCAGCATAACACACCTTCTCCGTCGGCCTGGCTCCACTGCTCTGTTTCTTACATTTTTCCTTTTCTTACATTTTTCTGTTCGGAAGTGCAGTTTTGGGACGGAAAGAAAAAAAAGTTCACAATACTAAAAATGATCTGTGACTGAAAGAATGTGGTTTGGCCCTGCATGATCCCTGACTGAAAGAATGTGCTGTAGCCTGAAGACTGATTGGGAGGGGAGGGGAGGCAAAGAAAGTGAAACCAGCGCAGGGCTCATAAAACGGCTGCAGCGCTGATAAAGTATGCTTTCATCACCACTAAGTGAAATGAAAAAACAAGCATTGGCATAGCCAATAGGTCTCGCCTTTGGGACCTTATAAGTGTTTAGCTATGCAGCATATTATCCTGGGTGCTGTACCACAAGAGATTGAAGAGCTATAGGAGAAAATCCAGTGAGCGAGAAAGAGTCAATTAATGGGGAGGGGAAGACGGAGGAAGAGAGAAAGGTAGAGGAAAACAGAAATGAAGAGAAAGAGAGTTTGAGGGAGAAGGCAATCGATAATAAAAAGATTTAAACATAAAAGGCACGTTCTAGACCTGGGAAGTCTTAGACATTTATCTTTCTAGGTCTACAACATGTTTACTACCTGCAATTAATATAGCATTTAAGCCTGCGTCTGAACCTATAACGGTTGTGAAAGGCCCTCTTTCTGAGTTACAGGTCCACGCCACAGGAGATGGCCTTTAACAACAGTTATACCTCGAAGCACAAGGGTTATAAAGGCATTAGAACATCCAACTGCTTTGGCCAGAACGTTCTACAATAATTAAAGGAGAAACAGAAATTGGAGTATTGACTCTATGAAGCCAGAGATTACTGGCCCCGAGTTACTTCATTGTCTCCAGTGGGGATCCCAATATTCAAATATTCTAATAATATTTTTATTTGTGCCTTTATTTAGCGCAAACTCGTACCAAGTGCATTGAAGAGCTTAACATGAGCAGCAGTCAGTAACATTTAATAAGGTGAGGTTCAGGTTTTTTAAGGCACGGGGAAATTAAGCGACTTTCCGAGAATCATAGGATGTTGAGCCGACGTCGGGACTCGAACCTGGATTCCCAGTTCCAAAGTGGCAGCTCTGGCCATAGAGGCACATCCTCTCCCAACCAGATTGAACACGCAACAGATGATGCATCCTCGGTCATTATGTAATATGGCCCTAAAATAGCCTGCAGATGGCTCAGTGAGTTAAAAGCTCACCGCTGACGTCTTCTCTGTGATTCCTTAAATTAGCAATTTAAAAAAGATAGTACTGCTTACGTGGAGCTTATAGAGGGAAAGTTGCGACGTGAAGCTCAGTATACAAAAAAATATTTAAGGTGAAGGATTACTCAGTGAGTTAACACTTCAATGTGTGATCGCCAAGTCTTGAGTTTAAATCCCTACAAAGCGCACTCAGACTTTCAAGTCTTCCAAGGTCGGTAAATCGAGTGGCAACTGACTGGGTATTAGCAATGTGTTTACAGCGCTTAAACCCGTACACATGCAGTAGTAAGCGCTACATTAAACAAGCATTGGCATAGCCAATAGGTCTCGCCTTTGGGGCCTTATAAGTGTTTAGCCAGAGCTATTGACTTTGCCAATGTCTTCAAGCTGTGCTGTAGAGAAGTGTGGCTGCTGTGCAGCATGCTGAAAAGTTATAATAAAAAAGTGTCAGAAGCATTTTTGTTACTTTATATATGACCAAGAAGGCATTATGTAAAACTGAACAACCATATTAAAAAAAAGTATTTGCAATAAAAAATTTCCTCAGTTTTCTTTTGTTCTTGCAATGCTGGCAACTTGTTTCTGCCTATTGCAATGGTTGTTTGTTAAAGCTTTTTTTTGAGGGGGCATAAACAATCGGAGGGTGAAGGTTGGGAACTAGTACCTGTATTATAACACTAGCAGCGGCCAGACGCTAGGGGAGAATCAACAGATGCCAGATTCCGAGAGCAGGCTGAGGTGGTGCTGAGTGATGCTGAGGTAGTAGTGGTGGTGGTGGTGACTGTTGCGGAGACAATGCTGAGGTGATGCTGAATGATACTCAGGTCTTCCTGAGTGATACTGCTGTGGTGCTGAGTGATGCTGTGGTGGTGCTGAGTGATATTGTCTTGGCGCTGAGTGATGCTGTGGTGGTGCTGAGTGATGCTGTGGTGACCCTGAGTGAAGCTGTGGTGGCCCTGAGTGATGCTGTGGTGGCCCTGAATGATGCTGTGGTGGTGCTGAGCGATGCTGTGGTGATGCTGAGCGATGCTGTGGTGGCCCTGAATGATGCTGTGGCGGCGCTGAGTGATGCTGTGGCAGCACTGAGTGATGCTGTGGCGGCGCTGAGTGATGCTGTGGCGGCACTGAGTGATGCTGTGGCAGCGCTGAGTGATGCTGTGGTGACGCTGAGTGATGCTGTGGTGGCGCTGAGTGATGCTGTGGTGGCGCTGGGTGATGCTGTGGTGGCGCTGAGTGATGCTGTGGTGGTGCTGAGTGATGCTGTGGTGGTGCTGAGTGATGCTGTGGTGGTGCTGAGTGATATTGTTGTGGCACTGAGTGATGCTGTGGTGATGCTGTGGTAGTTCTGAGTGATGCTGTGGTGGTGCTGAGTGATGCTGTGGTGGCGCTGAGTGATGCTGTGGTGGCGCCGAGTGATGCTGTGGTGGCGCTTAGTGATGCTGTTGTGGCGCTGAGTGATGCTGTGGTGGCCCCGAGTGATGCAGTGGCGGTGCTGAGCGATGCTGTGGTGGTGCTGAGCGATGCTGTGGCGGCACTGAGTGATGCTGTGGCGGCGCTGAGTGATGCTGTGGTGGCACGGAGTGATGTTGTGGTGCTGCTGAGTAAAGCTGTGGTGGCGCTGAGTGATGCTGCTGTGGCGCTAAGTGATGCTGTGGTTGTGCTGAGTAATGCTGTGGTTGCACTGAGTGATGCTGTGGGTGCACTGAGTGATGCTGTGATGGCGTTGAGTGATGCTGTGATGGCGTTGAGAGATGTTGTGTTGGTGCTGAGTGATGCTGTGCTGGCTCTGATTGATGCTGTGCTGGCTCTGATTGATGCTGTGCTGGCTCTGATTGATGCTGTCGTTGTGCTGAGTGATGCTGTGGTGATGCTGAGTGATGCTGTGGTGTTGCCGAGTGAGAGATAGAGTGAAGATATAATGCCCAATTAGAGAGGGTGGTGAGAGAGAAAGAGAGAGAAAGGGTGTACATAGAATAAAGAGTGGAGCGGGATAGAGAGAGAGTAAGAAGGGAGAGAGAGTGAATGAAGGAGTTTGAAAGAGAAACAGATAAAGGGGTGAGAGAGAATGAAAGGCTAAAAAAGATAGAGAGGGGAGAGTTAATTAAGTAGAGAGAGAATTAGAGAGGGAGAGAGAGAGAAGGAGAGAGACAATAAGAGTGGGGGTGTGGAGCTTAAATAGAGTGAAGAAGTGACGCGGAAAAAGTAACCTTAAATATAGCTTTGTGCTTTGCACGAATAAATATTTTTAAAAAAACAGAGTGAGACAAAAATACTGGTAATTAGGCTGTGACTCCCAATATAAAACAAATAGCGATATAAAGTGAAATCAACCCACCGAAGCAATATTTCTAACTAGACAAAAAAAAGCTTGCATTTCAATGCTAATCGCTGTTGTTTTTCATGTGACTGTAGTCCAGGGCCGTCAGTTGGTAATGTGAGCTGCTGCTGCGATTGAAACATCAGAGTCCAGAGAGTTAATGAGCCATGACGAGGAAATGAGGAAGAGATAGGAAACCCAGATGGCAGCTGAGCGCGTGCACGCCATCGTGAACGCAAGGTGGTCGCCAGCCGAAAGCCAGTGGGTTTGCACTTCCAAAACCCGCTTACTAAAACTCTCGGCCAGACCAGCGCAAGCGCTGGTGCAGGCCGAGACCTAAAAACCACAATCTATTGTTAAGGGGTTGATAAACCAGAAGTCTCATGGTTTGCAACGTCGCCCGAAACTTGATGCGTCATAAGTGGTAAGTGCAGGCTTCCCATTCGTTGCAATCCAGGGTTCATGCGAATTAAGATATATTAAGAAATTTTTTGGATCCGCTTGCTGTTCGAGAAATAAAAAAATATATATATTTCATGTTTTTTTGTTGTAGTGTAAATATCTTGGTGTGTATGTGTGTGTGTAAATACACACACACACACAGCAAGACATTTACACAACAACAATAAAACATGAAAGGCGATTGATTGATCTATAAGCACTGTATTAACATAGTTCGCTTCTGAATCATCGTACACTGGTAACGACAAACTCTGCCCGCTCTGCATAACAAGTAATGGCACATGGAGCGGATCGCCTTATGCTATCAAGCTCTTGGTGCTGAAAGCACAATAAACGACCGTCGGTATTCGCGTCTGTGAGTCTTAGGTGCCGGCCCAGATGCTGGGGGTGCATACCTAAGAGCTCTCCACAGCTGCGAGGCACAGCGCTCGGGAGGAAGCTCTGGGCACGGTTCCGGCGTCAGAAATAAATTAAAGTCAACAGTGCTCTTGCTCTTTCTCAGGCAGCCTGTTAGCAGGCGCTCTCTCTGCTCGAGCGCGGGACCACACACACACCGGGACCACACAGCGCCACGGCCTCCAAGAGGGGGGAGAAAGACTGCATGCGAACCAAGCGCCCCCATGCTGATTAAAAACAGATGGCCGCTGCTGGCTCCCGAGAGCAAAACGCTCTAGGAGTAAACCTTTGAAAAGAAGCTGGGACATCCACACGCCTTTGGCCAATTGCGTACTGAAGCCAGACGCATGGGCCAATAGCGTGTGAGCACAACATGCACGTGCTTTGAAGAAAGCTGAAGTGATTCCAAGAGGTCGATTTCCTAAAGCAGCGCATGCGCTGCGCTAGGCTCGACCTAAAAACGATTTCACTGATGTGACTGGCGAAAAGCAAAGTGGCTGTAGCTGAAGTCATGGTGCACAGGAAACAGGAAAAAGAGTACTCCGGAACAAGAGATGAACAATGGAAGTGGAAGGTAACTGTAGTTGGTTGGTGCTGCTCTTAGAAAAATAGAAGTGATGTATCGCTGCTTGAGCCATTTAGCAAGCAGCAAAGAAGAGGGACTATGGATCGAACCAATGGGAATGCAGCAGGCAGGACAAAAGTCCTTTTGGACCACAACAGTTCTTCCAGACAGCACATGCGCTGTCTATGCTCAACCTAAAAATGAGCACCATTATGTCAAAGGTGGGCCCAATCACATTATCAGGATACCTTCTTTTGGCAGAGTATCTACTAAGTTCCATCTTAATCTCCCTCTACTATTCCCTCACTGTTGCTCTATGCTATCGATACTCTGACCCCATCACTTCTTAAATGCCATCCCTGGATGATTTTCTTGCATGTTATGCTCTGAGTGTTTTCTGTTTCATCTTTCTTGGAATCTCAACATCTGGTTATATGATGTGTCCTCTATCTGCTCCACTACTGTTCTGAATACCTTTACCACGCTTGGTTTAACCCTAAAATTACGTTCACCTGCACATTACTTGGCTCGTTTTTCTGCCTCCTTTAAAGGTATATAGCTCCTGCCCAATCCCTCTACCACAGACTGACTACTTCCTAATCTTTTTCCAATTCTACGAACAAGGATTTCACATACTCATCTCATATCACCAGATGCTGGCCATTCCGGCCACTGCGGTCCTCTGTTTTCTCAGCCGCTCTTGAATCACAGTGCTTCATTACTCTTCCCTCCTCTTCACTTTGAATTACAACACCTCGTTGTTTACTGCTGTGGTCTTCACTATTCCTTTCCATTCTACACTCTCTATCCGCACCCACCCTTCCGTTTCATGGTACTTAGTGGCTGGAGCTCACCATCAAAAATGTCACTGCAACTCCTTAGAAAGGGCATGACTCTTAGATTACTCAGCCGAGAGGAAGTCTCTTATATATGGGCCTTAAACAATGCGAGAAGCTAATTCGAATTGCACATTCACTTATTACCACATAAAAATTTAAGAAGCCAGTAATTTCACTTGTGACGTTTTTAAGATGCAGCAGGATCTCATTCATCCCTATGCCAAGCAATCAGCAATCCCCCCTATTCAAGATGTCTGAGATGCGCTCTTTGATTTCCTTCATAACAAGATCACAACCATTACCAATATTTTTCTTTCTCCTGTCCCTCCACTACCCCACCACAATTGTAATTCCTTCATCCTGTGCTCTGTCCCCATCCATTTCTAATTTTGCCTTTCCCACCTGTTTTACCTGTCATCCTTAAGGTGGTCTTCCCCCAAACTTTAAGTCTGCTTACCTCCTCTTTTTGATGATTCTTTTTGTTGGCCATTAGGACTCTGAGTACTTTACCACTGCTGGCTAGTGCTAAAGTGCAGGTGCTTCTCCCCTAAACATGGGAACATTGGTGTATACACAACTGGTATACTTAGTTTACTTATAAGTCCCTTGTGAAATGTTATATCATATATCCAGGGCTTGTAAATTAAATGCTACTAGTGAGCCTGCAGCACTGATTGGGCCACCCACACAAGTAGCCTTTCAAGCCTGTCTCAGGCCTGCCACTTCAGGGCCTGTTTGTGCAATATACTGCCCCTTTGACTTGGCATTTAAAACCCTTTGCCAAGCCTGAGACTCCCCTTTTATTGCACATGCGTCACCCCTAATGTAGGCCCTAGGTAGCCTATAAAGAAGGGTGCTGGGTAAGTAAAAGGTAGGACATATACTTTTAAGTCTTGCATGTCGCTGTAGTGACAAACACCCAAGTTAATTTTTCACTAATGTGAGGCCTACTCCTCTCATAGGTTAACATTATGAATTTCTTAATACACATTTAAGCTGTAATCCCTGATTAGAAAGGAGTAGCTGTATCATGATTTATATCATTGGAATGGTAATGATAAACCTTCTTTACTACTAAAGTTGGATTTAACATTACTATTTTAGAAATGCCACTTTTAGAAAGTATGTGTCTATCATAACGGGGAGTGATCCAGTTAAGCTAATAAGGGACTGGATTAATATACTAATATTCAAAACTGGTACTCCCTATACCATCGATTCAAAGCTATCCTGAGTCTGAGACCACGTAACTATTTTGTGTCTCCTTGGCCAATGAAGGTTCCTTGTTTCCTTGTGAGATTTTCCCTGCTATTCCTCACTTTCTGATATCTTTGATACTGATATAATCAGTGTATTTATATCTTTCATGGTGCATACTGGCATACATGTAAAAACAGGCAATCATAAACTATAAGAGTTCTGCAAAAGTGAGACTTTTTACTGTGGCTCTTTATATCGAACCACGTAAGGTATTCATTATACATTGTAAAACAAACAAAACACAGTAATGACACTTCTAGAAAAACGGCACATAAAAAATTCTTTAACATGCAGTCAATCGACAATGACTTGTCTGCAAAAACATACATAAGTGTCCAACATACATAATCACACATTATGACATTAGTGAGAAAGTGTCTAAAATAACCAATGAAGGTTTTACAGACAATTATACTGGGAATATATTATTCTCTCTTGGGGTTTGGTCCAACAGGCACTATGCGGCCCTCTGACGTCGGAGTTCATAAATCTTTGAAACTTTTATTGGTCTCGGATGTATAAATGTACTCCTTCACTTTCCCATATCACTCTTGTATCATTTTATTGGAATGTATGTATCCTGACAAAATTTTTAGGTACATCGATATGTTTCAACCTTCTCGGTGGGCCTGGGATTTTGGCGAAGCTCTTCCTCAGGACTGTGAGTGTTCTTATGTGGGACACTCTATAAATGAAGGAGAAGAAAGGGTTTTTTGCCAGCTCTAAAAAACTTTTGTTTTTCAAAACGTGCTTTTTCTAGCCTAAAGTGGTCTTAAGTGGCCTTAAGTTTCACATACCATTCTTGTGATTCCAGGGAACTCCACCTTCTATTTTAATGGGTGTGTTGATGGGGGGGGGTTGTGGGGGCGTTGCACTCATTCTCCTTAGCGCCACGTGGTGATTATGGTTCCTTTACTGTGTGTACAAAAAGACACATGTAAAAACTATGGCATTGGGGAGGGCACAAGGGATCTATGTGGATCCCTATATGGTTCTGTATCATACCTTATTTTCATAAAGCACCCTGGTAGGTGGATCTAAGATTTAAAACATCCTGCCGTGCTGTGGCTCCAGATGCTATAAAGAGAAAAGGTGAGCATGAGCTGCCGTCAACATTTAAAATGTAGAGAATGGAACAATAATTTTCTAGTTACAGGCATACCTTGCTTGAATGTACTGCCCTGGCAACGGCATCTGTGAGCAATGGTTCTCTCCGGGCGGTGGCTCCCAGTCCTATGAATGAGAGGGCATGTGTGTAAATTATCTCAAGAATGGGGGTGGGTTCATTTCGAGAAGTACCGCTCCACCAACAGGATGGGGCATACCTTCGTTCCTAGGAGCCTCGCCTTCAAACCTCCATAATTCACTCGTCACGCATCCACTTCCCTGTTGGTTACAAATAAGCCTGGGCGTAGTTCGCGAAGTAGCGCTACGCGAAGCTACGCAAAGTGCAGTTCGCACTACGCATAGCACTACGCGAACTGCGTAGTGCACTGTTCGCAATGATTGCACAGTGCCGGATGCTTGTCCGCACTGTGCAATCATTGAAAACGGCATCTTGCACAGTGCGAGCTGTCTTTTACTGCCGCTCGAGTAGATTTTTACTTGAGCGGCAGCTTTCTCAACGCGGACTGGTAGTCTCATCGCGAGCGGTCGCGAGCATACGCGACCACTCGCAATGAGAAACCTGACCTCCCGCGTTGAGAATCTCGCCAGGAGGTTTATTTTCCACGCTCGCGATCGGCAACTTGATGTTGCTGATCGCGAACGAGGAAAAGTCTCGCCGGGATGTCATTTTGCTTGCTCGCGGTCGCCAACTTGACGTTGAGGACCGCGAGCAAGCAAAAAATGACCGCTGCACTACGCTACGCGTGTTTGCACTGTGCTACGTGCAATTCGCGTTGTGCGAAGTAGCGCAAACTTCGCAAACTACGCGAGCGTAGCGTAGTGCTTTGCCCAGGGTTAGTTACAAACAGAAGTGTGGAACGCTATCGCTGGGAACGCCCTCGAAATGTAGTTTCCCATGGCGCTTATGTCCAATTGGACCTCTTGCTGAGGGGGGCTGTGTGTTGGCTTAATGCCGTTTATCGGTTAACACTAGCTTTATGCCATCGATATCCCATAGCCAAAGAAGCACGAGATATGATCTTGTGCCTCTAAAGTGTTAATAGGTTTTGGGCTTCAGTATTGCTCTTAGACACAAGCACTCCTGCTGGGAGTTTAAACATACTTTTTCTTAGTTATAATTTAAGCTTAACCAGGCCATCCCGCTGGAACACACTGAGAATTATGGGAATTTGAGTCCCTTAGCCTTTAGGTATTCTTCCTGGTTCTATTTTAAAACTGATTTCAAATATATTGAACAAGTGTGCATTCTTCACACATATCTTCCCAATTAATCCATATTGCTTGCGAATAAGCGCAATGGTATGTCTTCTGTAGTGTGTAAATGTTTTCATTTCAACTTCCAATGTTCTTATATACTTAATCATCCTTATCCTAGGATGTTAATCAATATTTTCACACCCCCATTCTTTTGCCATATGTCCATCGCATATAATATTTATTCAAACGATTTCACTACACAGTAGAGTAGCCTAGGGATGTTTCGAGAAGCCATGACCCATATATATGGTACATACAACAATCGTTACAATTTGTCAATCATAACATTCCCACCTATGTACCTTAGTTGTCCTTGTACCAATCACATATCACCCAATCCATTTTTGTACCTCTGGATCTGGTATATGTGAATAGCCCATAGCCTCTTCTAGAAAGAAGGCATTTCTCTGCTCTTACTGCTCTGTTTGCCTGCACCCAGTCTCCAATACATGTCTGGGGTGGGTGACAGCTTTACTTTGTGCATTTCCTCTAGACAGCCACAAACAAAGGACTGTTAGGTGTATCTGAGCACTCATCTGCATTCTGATTGCCGTTCCTAGGCAGAAAGGGAGTGAGGAGCTGACACTTGCAACTGAATAGGTAGTATTCTGACCCCACACAAAGGGCTGATCACACCTACTGATAGTCTGGAACCAGGGCTGGGAACAAAGGACACTTGTGCACTTCGAAGACCCTTTTTTGTAGTCTCCCCCACTTCAAAGGCACAACTGGGTATAAGTACTGGGTCTCTGACCCCACCAAACCAGACACTTCTGCACCTACAACTGGATTCTGTCAGAAGAGCTGCTGTGCTGCATCAAGGATAGACTGCTGACCAAGACGTTCTGCTTTTCTCTTGTGCTGCCCTGCTACCTGCAGCTCTCTGACCCTTCTGAGGAGACATGGACTCTGCCTTGCAACTGATGTGATCTCAAAGGGCTTGTTGGCTTGCCTACTGTTGCTTGAGACTTAGGGTTATCAAAGTCTCTACCCCTGTTCATGTGCCTGGTTCACTGTAAGTGAACCCAGATACTTTCACCAGAGAAATCAACCCATCTCCAGTCTGCGTGTAGCAGAACTGGCGCATCAATCCTGTTGTGGGAGTAGAATCAGCACATAGCACTAGGAACTACTGCATCACATCCGTAACTGCCGCTTAGGATCCAACACATCGTCGCCATTGCATGGAGAAGATCAGCGCATTGTCCCCCAAGTGTGGATTAACCCGGCACCTTGCCTTTCGAACCGACTCACTTGGAACCAGCGCTTCACTCAACGGACCCGAAGCATCACCACTACTGCATGAAGAAACTCAACGTATCACCTCTACTGCGGGCTTGACATCGACACATCACTCATCTGCACCCCATATCTCACTGATGCGACCAGGATCAAGCTACTCTTTTCATTTGGCCTGCGTGGCTCTTGTCCCTGTCCTGCGTTCCATTGAGGTCAGCCTGAACTGTTGACTTTGCCCTGGTCCAGCGTAACCAGATAAACCCCATGAGCACTTATTGCTTCTAAGCGTTAGAACTCTTTTTATTCTTTTAAAATTCATAACTCAACTCAATTATTGTCTATTTTTCTAACCTGGTGTGGAGTCTTTTTGTAGTGTTTTGATTGTGTTACTGTGTGTGTTGCAGAAATACTTTACACATTGCCTCTTTAGATAAGCATGACTGCTCTGTGCCAAGCTACCAGAGGGTGAGAACAGGTTATCTTTTAGTGTGTATCTGACTTACCCTGACTAGAGTGGTGGTCCCAACCTGGACAGGGTGCATACCTCTGCCAACTAGAGACCCGATTTGTAACATTGGTGATCAGCGGTGAGGATAGGACTTATGTTTGTACAATATCATATAGTAACTCATTGTTCACTACAGCTCTATACTAAGACCAATTCTAGCCTTTTTCAACTCTCCCTAATTTTCCTTTTTGATGTTTTTGCTAAACCATGTCTCAATCTTTAGAAGCAGCACCTGCACCTGAATTCATTGATTTTGAGCTGGCCCAGTTAAAGCCTTATGAAACCTTATACTGGTCCAGCGGAAGAGCTTTGGCAAAGATTTTCAGATTTCCATTAGAGGCTTCACCCGGAAGGTGGAGCTGCAGAAGGCTTTGAGAGCCTGGGCATAGGCTTGAGATGCAGGGCTGAGGTCCCAGAGGAGGAGGAGCTGAAAATTCAGGAGGAGGTTGAGCTGATCCTAGATTCTAATGTGGATTTGGGACTGCCTGTAGAGAAGGCTAACAACTTGCTAGGAGCAGTGGTGGGTCCCAGAGCAGGGAGCAGTGTCTCCTCATAGAACCTGTCACCAGAGGAGCTGGCAGACAGGAGGGAGGAAAGAAAGCTAAAGCTGAAGCTTACCAAAATGAAACTGGAGAAGGAGCAAGCCCTAGAGGAAAGGAGGATGTCTCTTGAGGACAGGAAATTAACCCATGAGCTCAACCTCAGAGAGCTGGCCACAAGAGCCCTACAAGTGGGGTCCAGCAACAGTAATGGTTGCAACATACCTGCAGTCTACTACAGAAGTACTCATGGATTTGGTGCCCAGTTATGTGGTGGGGGATGACATAGACAAAAGGTTTGTAACCTATGAAGTGGCTCTTAAGAGTGCACAAGGTCCCAGAGGAGTCCTATGGTGGTAGTTTGTGGAGGTACATGCCCACAGTGGGGAGGGATACACTTCTCCCATTAGAGGTGGGGGACCAGATACACTACACTGCTATGAAAACCATACTAGTCAACAAGGTTGGGCAGACGCCTGAGAATTACCGACAGAGGTTCAGGGCCAGTCACAACATTGTATCACAGAGCGAGGTGGACTGTTTAGATAGTGCTAGCAAGGCACTGAAGGGCTGAGTGAGGGGCAGCAAAGTAGATGATCATTCAGGGCTTTACAACTTAATTTTGAAGGAGCAAATGCTTGGCCGTTGTTTTACAGAGCTGTGCGAACACCTAGTTGATAGTAAGCTTTCTGACCCCATGAAGCTTGCTAAGGAGGCAGATGTCTGGGTCAACACCAGAGTGTCCAAGTAGGTATCTGGGGGGACTCCAAAAGGGGTGGTCAGGGTTCCCCTCAGAAGAAAGAAGGGGAGGACAGAGGTCTCTAAAGGCCCCCAAAACAACTTGCAGGGGAAAGGGTCTGGTTCTCATTCCCAATCTGCAGTGGCGGCTCGCATAGGGCGTGCTGCGGGGCGGGGGAGGGGTGGGGTGGAGGGTAGTAAACTCGGACATACGATGGAACGGAGGAAAGTAATTAAATAAATAAATAAAACTATTTACCTTGCGCGCACTGCATCGCCAACTCGGCGTGGAGCGCGCGCAAGGTAAATAGTTTTATTTATTTATTAAATTACTTTCCTCCGTTCCGTCGTATCTCCGAGTTTACTACCCCCCCCACCCTGCCCCTCCCCCGCCCCACCACCCCGCAGCACTCCCTATGCGAGCCGCCACTGGCAATCTGGCCAACAGAAGAAACATTAGCCTGAAAAGTCAGCAGCCCAAGCCCATGAAGTTCTATGAGTGCTTTGAGTATGGACACTACAAGGGGGATCCAAAGTGTCCAAAAAGAGCACAACTTCCCAATGGAGGAAAGGTTTCAGGGGTGGTGAGTATAGTGCTGAGGGAGGAGTTTGTCCCAGTTAATGGGGGGAAGTTGAGTGAGGTTACCACAGTGTCCCTCAGTGACAGTGAGATGGTTCCTAAGGTTCATGTGCCCTCTAATACTACAAAGTATAGGCAATGGGTCACCACCAATGGGCAAGGTGTTGAGGCTCTAATGAATACAGGTGCCAGCATGACTATGGTAAGGAGTCAGTTGGGGTCCCCAGAGCACACGATTCCCAATGCATTGGATGGAGCACCTGCTGAGGAGGGCATTGGTTCCTTTGGTGGCCTGCCAGAGCTTGCTGAATGGCATGTGGAAGGGGGACCCCCCAAGGATGAGTTCTTTAGGGCAGAGAGGGAGTGCCCAAACCTTGAGGGCATGAGGTAACAAGCTGAAGCCCAAGCAGCAGTTAATGCCTCTGGAAGTCATCACATTTACTGGGAGGACAACCTCATTTACAATGAGCCCAAGGCTCCTGTGCATTAAACAACACGGGTGCTGGTGGTACCCCAATGCTACAGGGCCCTCCTACTGGAGCTGTCACATGAAATTCTCCAGGCAGGACACCTGGGCCAAGATAAGACCTTTGCGAGGCTTGACCCTCACTTTTATTGCCCTAGGATCAAGACTTCCTTAGATGCGTTCTGTAGGACCTGTGTGACCTGCCAGGCCAGTGAGAAGATAGGGCAGAGGTTAAAAGCCCCCCCTTAATCCCTTGCCTGTCATTGGCACACCCTTTGAGAGGGTGGGTATAGACATGGTAGGGCCTATTGATTCCCAGACTGCTTCAGGCAGCATGTTTATTTGGTACTGGTAGATCATGCTACTGGGTATGCAGAGGCAATTCCTCTGAGGACCACAACTACACCTGCAGTGGAAAAGGCCCTGATGAGAATTTTTACCCGAGTGGGTTTCCCCAAGGAAGTAGTGCCTAAAAGGGGCACCAGCTTCATGTCAGCTTATACACAGTCAATGTGGAAGGAGTGTGGGGTAACCTACAAGTTCTCACTCCCTCCATCCACACACAAATGGGCTTGTTGAAAGATTCAACAAGACCCTGAAGGGCATGATTAGAGGCCGCCCTGAGGAGTAAGTGGGACATCCTCTTGCCATGCCTTCTATTTGCATACAGAGAGGTGCCACAGAAGGGAGTGGGCTTCAGCCCCTTTGAGCTTCCATATGGACACCCAGTCAGAGGAACTCTGAGTTTGGTGAAAGAAGGGTGGAAGCAAGCTCCCATGAAGATTCCCCAGGATGTAGTGAGCTACATGCTGGTCTTTAGAAGTCAAATGGATAAGTTGTGGAAGCAAGCTTCAGACAACTTAGAAGGCAGTCAGGATGTTATGAAACAATGGTATGACCATAATTCTACCACTGTGGACTTGCAACCTGGGCAAAAAGTGTGGGTTATGGAACCTGTGGAGCCCAGGGCCCTCCGAGACAGTTAGACTGGGCCCTATGAGGTGATTGAAAGGAAGGATGAGGCCACCTACTTGGTCAACCTTAAGACCCTTAGGCAACCTCACAGGATGCTCCATGTCAATTGCCTCAAACACCACTTTGAGAGGTCTGAGCTCACCATGCTGTTCGTGACAGATGGAGAGGAGGAAGGGGAGAGTGAACCTGTCCCTGACCTCTTAGACTCCAAGTAGAAAGATGGATCTGTAGAGGGAGTAATCCTTTCTCCCAGTATGACTCCTGAACAGCAGAGGGATTGCCACTAAGTACTCCTCTCTGTTCTCCCTCATCCCTGGCACTACCTACCTCTATACCTATGATGTGGAAACAGGAGACAACCTCCCTGTCAAGAATATGTCTTACAGGTTGTCTGATAAGGTGAGGGCTAACATTAAGGAAGAAGTTTCCAAGATGCTGGAGTTGGGGGTGATAAAATCCTGCAGTAGCCGCTGGTCCAGTCTGTGGCTCTGGTACCAAAAGATGTCCCACCGGGCACCACACCTAAACTTAAGTTCTGTGTGGATTATAAAGGGCCAACCTCAGTCACAAAGACAGATGCTCATCCCATACCCCAGGCTGATGAACTTATTGACAGGTTAGGGCTGTCCAGTATTTAAGTATGTTTGATCTTACATGAGGGTACTGATAGATTGCCCTAACAGAAGGAGCAAAGTAGAGGCCAGCCTTCTCCACTCCAG
The DNA here is from genome assembly GCA_963921515.1 of Calotriton arnoldi. Lineage (NCBI taxonomy): Eukaryota > Metazoa > Chordata > Amphibia > Caudata > Salamandridae > Calotriton > Calotriton arnoldi. The sequence goes on along the minus strand of CAWUFW010004693.1, from coordinate 1,259,971 downwards.
AGGGCCACTATTAGTTTAGGATGATGCCCTTTGAACTCAAGAATGCCCCTGCCACCTTCCAGAGGTTGGTGAACCAGGTCCTTGCTGGTATGGAGGCCTTCAGTGCTGCCTATTTGGATGATATAGCTGTCTTCAGTAGCAGCTGGAAAGACCACCTTTTTACCTCCAGGAAGTGCTTCATGCTTTGCAACAGGCAGGTCTGACTATCAAGGCCAGTAAGTGCCAGATAGGGCAGGAGTCTGTGGTGTACTTGGAATACCTGGTGGGCAAGGGTAAGGTAGAGACTATCATGGCCTGGAGCCCCCGAAAACCCAGTCTGAGGTCAGAGCATTTGAGGGCCTCATTTGGTACTATATGAGGTTTGTCAAGGGATATGACACCATTGTTGCCTCCTTGATAGAGCTCACTTCTAACAAGCAGCCAACAAATGTGATTTAGACAGAGGCATGCCAAAATGCATTTGGCTCCCTTAAGCAGGCCATGTGCACATCCCCTCTGCTCAAGTCCTCTGACTTCGCCAAGGAGTTTATCTTTCAGACAGATGCCTCAGAGCATGGGAATGGGGCAGTACTATCACACCTTAATGAAGAGGGCCTAGACCAACCTGTAGCCTTCATCTCCAGGAAGTTACTTCCCAGGGAACAAAGGTGGAGTGCTATAGAAAGAGAAGCTTTTGTTGTGGTCTGGGTACTGAAGAGGTTGATACCATACCTGTTTGGTACTCACTTCCTGATTCAAACTGACCACAGGCCCCTCAGGTGACTGTTGAGGCGGTCCATTTCTCTAAAGGGTCTGAACTTCAGGGTGGAACACAGACCAGGAGTAGGCCACGCCAATACTGATGGTTTATCCATGTTTTTCCTCCTAGTGATGAGCACTCCCTAGAGGTTAGATAGACCTCCCCTACTTTCAGCTGGGAGCACACGTGTTGGACCTGTCATCCCTATGGTGGTCTTCTCCAAACTTTTTGCCTGCTTAACTTCTCTTTTTGCTGATTCTTTTTGTTGGCCTTAGGACTCCGAGCACTTTGCCACTGCTGACCAGTGCTAAAGTGCATGTGCTTCTCCCCTAAACATGGTAACATTGGTGTATACACAATTGGCATATTTAGTTTACGTATAGGTCCCTTGTAAATTGGTATACCATATCCCCAGGGCTTGTAAATTCAATTCTACTAGTGAGCCTACAGCACTGATTGTGCCACCCACCGAAGTAGCCTTTCAAACTTGTCTCAGGCCTGCCACTGCAGTGCCTGTGTGTGCAGTTTACTGCCACTTCAACTTGGCATTTAAAACTTTTGCCAATCCTGAATCTCCCCTTTTATTACACATAAGTCGCCCCTTAGGTAGGCCCTAGGTTGCCCATAGAGCAAGGTGCTGGGTAAGTATATCCCAAATGGATAGCTACAACCTAACCATCGAAGCCTGCCCACAGCAGCACATAGACACTTTGACATTAAGAAATCTACCTCACTCGCCCCAGGACTATCTCCTATATCCACCCCCCCCCCCCCGGCCCTATCTCGTCACGAGTCGTTATGCTCTCTTTGGTGACAAGGCCTTGTACATTCTATTCTGATAAGATACCCTGTGAGTGACACTGTGCGCTCTACGACGATATTATGTGATACGTCCGGAGCCATTGTACATACTACTGTGTTTATGTATCTTACAAGTGATCATGCTGTAAAGCGCTCCGATACCTTCGGGTCTGGCTAACGCTATAAAACTCTTAAATAAATAAATAAGTAAAAGGTAGGACATGTACTTTTAAGTTTTGCATGTCCTGGTAGTGAAAAGCACTCACATTTGTTTTTCGCTACTGTGAGGCCTACTCCTCTCATAGATTAACATTGGGAATTCCTTAATACACTTTTAAGCTGTAATTCCTGATTATCATTGGAATGGTAATGATAAACCCTCTTTACTGGTAAAGCTGGATTTAACATTATTATTTTAGAAATTCCACTTTTAGAAAGTAGGCATTTCTCTGCTCCTACTGCTCTGTGTGCCTGCAGCCTGTCTCCAAAACATGTCTGGGGTGGGTGAGAGCTTCACTTTGTGCACTCCCTCTAGACAGCCACAAACATTCTTTAAAGCCACTGCCACTTCAAAGGCACAACTGTGTATAAGTACTGGGTCTCTGACCCCACCAAACTAGACACTTCTGGCCCTACAACTGGACTCTATCAGGAGAACTGCTGTGCTGTATCAAGGACTGACACGCTGCTGGACTGCTGACCTGGAAGGCCTGCTTTTCTCTTGTGCTGCCTACTGCTCTCTGACCTTCCTGAGGAGAGCTCAACTCTGCTTTGCAACTGAAGTGATCTCCAAGGGCATGTTGGCTTGCCTCCTGTTGCTTGAGACTCAGAGCTATCAAAGTCTCTACCCCTGCTCCTGTGTCTCGTTTACTGGAAGTTGCCCAGATACTTGCACCAGAGAAATCGACGCATCTCCAGTCTCTGTGTACCTGAACCAGCGCAGTGACCCTGTTGCATGAGGAGAATCAGCTCATCGCACTAAGAACCGCTGCATCGCATCCAGAAGCGCTGCTTCAGAACCAACATATCACCGCAACGGCACATAGAAGATCAACGCATCCCCCTATATTGTGGTTTCACCGATTAACCCGGCACCTCGCCTTCGGAACCGCCACACTCTGTACCAGTGCTTCACTCAACGGACCTGATGTATCACTGCCACTGCATGAAGGAAATCGATGCATCACCTCAACTGCGAGGTAGTCATCGAAGTATCACTCGTCTGCACCCCGCATCTCAATGTTGCAACCAGGATCAAGGTGCTCTGTTCACAAGTCCTGCGTGGCTCTTGTCCCTGGCCTGCGCTCTATCGTGGTCTGCTTAAACTGTTGACTTTGCCCTGGTCCAGCACAACCAGATAGCCCCCATAGGCACTTATTGCTTCTAAGCGCTAGAACTCTTTATTCTTTTCTAATTCATTCCTCAACTTCTACTTATTGGATTTTTTTCATTTTGGTCTTGATTTATTTATAGAATTATTGTCTATTTTCTAACCTGGTGTAGAGTCTTTTTGTGGTGTTTTTGTTGTGTTACTGTCCGTGTGTGTGTGTGTGTGTGTGTGTGTTGCATAAATACTTTACACATTGCCTCTTTAGATAAGTCTGACTGCTCTGTGCCAACCTACCAGAGGGTGAGCTCAGGTTATAATTTAGTGTGTATCTGGCTTCCCCTGACTAGAGTGGTGGTCCCTACTTTGACAGGGTGCATGCCTCTGCCAACTAGAGACCCCATTTCTACCCCCACCCCTGATTTATTTTCCGAAGTCATGCACTCAGTTAAATCTGGCTCTCTTCTTGATCCTTGTTTTCCGTATAAATGGATCACTGCCAAACCATCTGTTTGCCCCACCCACATGGATCTTTGCAACTCCTCCATTATCACGGCAACTGTTCTAATCATGTGGAAACCTGCTCTAGCCATTCTGCTTCATAAAAAACCCTCTGCGGACCCTTCTATCCTAAGTAACTCTTTATCTTTTGCCTTATCCATCCAAAATATCAACAAACACATCGATTTACAACTCTCTTCTTTTCTTGAAACATTTCATCCACTTGATCCTTTTCAATTCACTTTCTACCATATTCACAGCATTGAATCTGCTCTTCTCACAATATAAGCTGATCTTTGCACGATCGCAGATCAATGTGGCTCTGCCGCTCTCATTCTTTTGGACTTGTCAGCAGCTTTCAATATTGCTTTTCACCCCCATCCTAATCTCCTGTCTTGCTAAACTTGGAATCTTCAGCAAAGCTTTTTCTTCGCTTGCCTATTTTGTCTGCGATTGCATACAAGCTGTTTTCCTGTCTCCTTACCAATCCAGTTACAAAAACATTGTCTGTGGTGTACATCAGGGCTCATCGATGACCCCCACAATGATCCTCGCCATGCCTCCACTTTGTAGTATGTAGCCACACTACATTGGCTCCCTATTGCTCAACCTGTCTCGTTCAAAGTTCTCTTTCTAAGCCACTAGGCCTTCTACTCATCATGCTCTCTCCTCCTCAGAACAACAAAATTAGATGCCACGTTCATTATTCTCTTACACTCATCTCTTTCTCATACCATGCATTTGTTGCTGTAGAACTGGTGTCTGTGCGTTTACCGATCTCACGCCTAACTATAAAAACGTCATCCTCTTGCACTACATCAACATGAAAAGTGCCTGCCATTTTGCAAACCTCTGCAAACACACTTATTCCCTCAGTAGTTCTTTCACGTCTTTCTCCTCATAAACACCTCGTACCAGGACATCTTTGTTTTAGGGTTTTTGTACACTCTACAAAACTAGTTTCATCATCATCAGAGGCTATGGACTCACTATGTACTGGGAGACGGGTTTACCAGACACTTTGGCCAGCCTTGGGGTTAGATTCCTTGTTGCAGTGACACAGGCACCAGACACATTCACACACTCAGTCGCTCTCATATTCACATGCAGACACCCATGCAAACACATACACACAAACATGCACACCCATATGAATTCTAGCAATTGTTTTCCCCCGATGTTCAGATGGATCCTAGTATACCATTTTAGAAAAATATAATTCTTAGAATGCCAGTTGGTGTGCCAACATTTCTTAAACCTTGTCATATACTCTATGTTCCCAGCCAATACAGTTTCTCATCTATATGTTGATGTTCCCTTAACTATTTTGTTGTGCTGACAGCCTGTCTGATCATACTCCCAAGATGCTGATCTGTTGTTCATTTCTTAGATATCTTGCTTGTCATGATAAAGGATCATCTTCTTACTGTTTCAATTTTAGTGGTTTCAACATACAGAATTAATTTGGGGTCTGCAGTGTCCTACCACGCATCACGCTGGATTTCTCATCCCAAATCTGGAGCCACAGAGCATACCAGCTCAATTGAGGCCGATGGGCAGGAGCTGTGATAGTGTTTTCTGCCACTGATCAATACTCACGGGGTACCTACATAGTTCAAAGTATAGGTCAAACTCATCACGCATTAGTAAAACAAATTGGTCTACCTTTGACATTGATGTTTTAATGCATGCAAACCTAGGCACGTGCATGCTGTTAACATACTTTAGCACATTTAATAACACTTGTCCTTGAACAACATAAAAGAGAGTCCAGGTTTAATGATGCACTGCAATTCAATAATAGGTTAACCCGAAACCTTGTTTCCAACTCATAGCTCACAGAACATATGACATCCTATGGTCCCAAAAAGCTGTTCAAAGACATGTCATGGTCTGCCATGATCTTAAATCTCAGACTCAGCTCTATACATTTGAAAGAAACCTATTGGTTTAGACCTGGAGTGCAGCGATTTCCTTTAGGCCATACATCATCTCATCAGAGAGAATGAAATTATTTTCAGAGTTGGGAAATGGGAGGATATCAGACTCATGTAAAGCCTGCATGTGCCTCAGTAAGATAAGTGGCCACCAGAGATAGTCGTCTTGACTCAGACAAAATCTCTTGAAGATTTTTTCTCAATGGTGTAGTACCACAAAGAATTTCTTGAAGATTTTTTCTCAATGGTGTAGTACCACAAAGAATTTCTTGAAGATTTTTTCTCAATGGTGTAGTACCACAAATAATTTCTTGATGTGGTTCTTGAATCAGACACAGGTCAATGGAGATTCTTTCACAAACGTACAGTACCGTAAGCTGCTGCTTGAAGTCCCTCTTGAGTCATATACAATTCCTTGCTTTATGAGGCTGCAGTACTTTAACATATTACGAAAGGACCCTCAAGTGTACCAATTTGAAACTAACATGGCTGCCCCTCAATCTCAGGCAAACCTAATTATGAACAGAGCAGACTCCCTTGAACTGATATATTTGTTGAAGGTGGAATGGAGTAATAGTACAAAATAACCAGTAACTTGAGTGTTCTTTTGATCGCGATAGGTCATATAAAGGGTGTGGTTTCAACACATAAATTTGCATGTTCACTTTTTCTATTCTAATATTTTTATCCCTTTGTGTTGGCTAAATACTTATGCCAATACTGGGCTATGATGTTGATAGCTATTATTGCTTCTTTGAGTACACCTCCTGTATGTTCCGGAAAAAGCAGGGGAAATTACCTTAATATGTTTTTGGTTTGCCAATAGTAGTACTTAGTAAGTGTCTCTAATGTATACGTTGGTCAGCCCGGTATCTATGTGACGCAAACGGAAACTCGCAAATAGCATTGTTAGCCCGCCATCTATGCAGAATTCAATATGTGAAGATTCTTTTGCAAATGTGCAGTATTGAAAGTTGTTTTTGACTCAGGTACAAGTTCTTTAAGAAGTTATTACCAAAGTGCAGACCACAAGTGATGACTATTAGTGGTGTTAGAACACTTTTCAGGGTGGGTATGCTGGCGAATGGCATCAGATCACCAAAATCATAAGGACTGGGAAACTTGCAGTGTTCCTGAACAAGCTGATGTAGCCAAGAAGAGAATTCTCCATCCTCTCCCAGTTGGTGAGTCTCCCCAAGATATGTATGTACAAATGGGCTCCGTGGTGGAACTTAACATAATCCTTCATTTATAAGGAATGTAGTATGACTCTCTCTTGTAATTCATAGTGATCACTTTCTCAATGGAAATTACACTTGGATGCTGATAAATCAAAAGAAACAATCGCTGTATGCCCACTTCGGAGTCATACCTAACTGAGCTTCACAATTTATGAAGGTCTGATTAGGACGATGTGAATTCATCTAATATTTTTCCAGTGTCCACATGTTGTAGCACTTGTCAGCTGCAATAGAGTTTGAATGCCCATCACCTACAGGTTGTATCCAGTCTGTACACAGTTTGAAGAGTTTGAACAACAAATGCTCAACAGAGATATGTTTGTGTAACAGGGGTATTGAAAAATCGAGGCACAATTTAAATAAATGATCTTCACAAAAATAAATGGCTGGAGAAATGCTGGCTAGCAGGCATAGTGCACTATGGTATAAAACACCCTAAACACCAGGGTGTGATTAAAAAATAATGCCAGTGTCCCTCAGACTTCTGTATCACTGAGCAATGGCTCAAAAGCAGCCAATGTGTCGGTTAATTGTACGCCGATTGAGTGGTTCATGCGTTTCATGCATAGATCCCATAAAACATTAAATACATTCTGCAAACAAATATCAGAGAAGGCATTCTAAACTCGTTCATGTTTTTGTACCTCATAAAAGTATGAAGAGTTTCTTACTACTGAGGGGCTCAGTCAGAGCAAAGCTATAGATATCAGCATGAGTAGGCTTCTGCCTGCTAATGCTAAGAATTATCAAAATCTATTTCCTGAAAACCTCAGAGGTAGGTTATCGATAGCTATAATTTTATAAACTTTACTAGCCAATGCCTGTGTTACCTAACCGTGTCACTGCAGTTTTTCAGCAGTGTGGAAATTGTGCAGTTGAAGAACTGCGATATTTTTAAAAGACTGTGGGGCATATTAGCAAGACCCACGTTAGAATTATCGCCGCTTTAGCGGCAGGAAACTGCCGCTAAAACGGCGATAATGGGCTTGCTAATATGCGTTATAGAATTCCAATAGAAGCCCAGGTTAGATGTGCAGGACATCTAACCTGGGCTTCTATTGAATTCCATAACGCATATTAGCAAGCCCATTATCGCCGCTTTAGCGGCAGTTTCCTGCCGCTAAAACGGCGATAATTTTAACGTGGGTCTTGCTAATATGTCCCTTTGTTTCATGTTTATGTCTTCACATGATAACAATGCATTTATGTGCATGTTTTGGTTGTATTTCGGAACCACGAAATCCCCAACAACGCATACCTGAACAACGAGGTCTTAACAACGACCACGTCTTAACCACGCATGCCTTTACCATGGATGCCTTTACAACGTATTTAGTTGTAATTGCAAAATTGGTAAAGATATATGTGTGGTTTAGGTTATGCCCTAGCCCCTTCCCTGAGCCCTAAAACCCAGCTCCCTGCCCTGAGTTTGTCTCCATGGTTAAGGCTGTTTCCCAAATTTTTCTCTTCTTTGACTTACACCTGACTGACGCATGAATAATTTTTGTAGTTGTGTGGGAAAGTGTGCCAAAAATCCCCATTGCAAGTAGAGTATTTGGTTGCATGTGGGAATTAAAAGGTTTCAAAGAATATCACTTTGTGAGAGAGAAAAAGAGAGTTCAACTGTCCTAAATTTAAAGCATGGGGTGATGAATTCACAATTTTTTAAAAATTATTTTTGTTCCCTTTTTCATATAAGAGGGAATGGTTTTCCATGAAAAGGTATTGATTAATGTTAATGATTTGAAATGCAAAATGAGTCAAAAAAAGGTTGAAAAATTCCTTATTTAAAAAGAATGCGGTCATGTTAATTGCAGGTCTTGATCACAAATGAAAAACTTTCTGTTGGTTAAATAATTTCAGAAAAGGTATATTGTTGCAATTGTATGTTTTAAAGTAGTCTAACCTTGCTGATCAAATAGACCCAACCCCTTGGTATATACTTTTAGAAAGTTGGCATTTTCCTGCCTTAACAATTTAGGGCCTGAAGCCTGTCCCTGGGTCACATGACTGGATGCAGCTGACTGTTAGGCTTTGTGCATTCCTCCTTGACAGCCACACACAATAGAGAGTTTAGGTGTGCCCGGACGAGCCATCACTGGCAGGATGGGAGGGCAGAGCTTGGCACAGCCCTGCTCAAGCTTGAATAGCCTGTGACCTGCCTCCACACAAAGGGCTGCATCCCCCTGCCTTCCCTGTCTGGAGCCAGGACAGGTAAGGCAGGATGTCTGGGGACATCAAATGGAAACCTCTAGAAGCTTCTCCCACCTTCCAGTGGAAGGGCCCTAGGTATAAATATTGGACCTCAGACACCACCACTTCAGTACAAGTCTGGACCTGTGTATACTCTGCCAGGAACGGGGACTGCTGTGCTTCTGAAAGGACTGCCACTCTGCTTGACTGCTGCCCTGAAGAAACTGCTGCCCTGCTGTGCTGGTCTGCTGCCTGCTGCCCTCTTGCCTGGGTGAGAAGGAATGGACCTGCATCTGTTGAACCCAGGACCCCAAAGTAACTCCAAGGGCTAGTTGACTGGCCTCCTAACTAGAGCCTCAGGGACAGAAGGATCTATCAACCTTGAACACAGCACCTAGACTCTGCCATCTGTGAGTCGGACCCTGCCAGTCCTGGACCCGTTCAAATGGGCCTGAATTTGCCTTATCAGTCCATATGTGGAACCAATAGAACAGATACATCTTCTCTGCTGCGCGTCGTAGAACCAATGCATCGCCTCTGCTGCAAGGGTTCTCCTGATGCAGAAGACTCCACATCGACACCGCAGCTGCATCGGAACTGTGCGAAGTTTTCCTGATGCAGGCCATCTCTTCTCTCTTTGACGGCAGCATCGACGATGACGCAGGTTCTCACATTGCAGCCTCCCAGCTCCTCGGAACCAATGCAGCGCTCCTCAACCAGGACCTAAGGTACTTTGTTCAGTGGGCCTAACTGGGTCACTGTAGCGGCCACGCTTCTTAAAATGGGCGGCCTGAACTTGTGGCTTTTTCCCAGTCAGGGGTGGCCATATATCCATAGTTGGCGTTTAGTGCTTTTTACGCTATTATCTCTGAAAGTTTTTAGCCTGCATATCTCTAGTTCTACTAATTGGATTTTGGTCAGTTTGGTCTCGTTTTATTTATTAGAAATTACTTTCTTTTTCTAAATCAGCTGTGGATCTGTTTGTGGTTTGTTTTCACGGTGTTACTGTTGAAAAATGGCCCTCTCTGCAGCGTCATCCCAAACATTTTGCCTTCCTCCTCCACTTTTTCTCACTTAGTTATTGTTGCCTTTAGGACTCTGAGCACTTTACCATTGATAACCAGTGCTAAAGTGAATGTATTCTCTCCTCTAAACATGGTAATATTGGCCCATACCCAAGTGGCATATTTATTGTACTTATAGGTCCCTAGTAAAGTACACTACATGTGCCCAGGGCCAGTAACTTCAATACTACTAGTGGGCTTGCAGCACTGATTGTGCCACCCACTTAGGTAGCCCTTTAACCATGTCTCAGGCCTGCCATTTCAGAGCCAGTATGTGCAGTTTATACTGCCATGTCGACCTGGCAAGTTAAACCTCTTTTCAGGCCTAAACCTTCCTTTTTAGTACATATTAGTCACCCCTAAGGTAGACGCTGGACAGCCCAAGGGCAGAGTGCAATGTATGTAAAAAGTAGGCCATGTACATTTAAGTTTTACATGTCCTGGTAGTTAAAAACTATTAAATTTGTTATTCACTACTGCAAGGCCTATCTCTCCCTTAGAATAACATTGGGATTGCCTAATTAGATTTTATAAGCTTAATTTCCAATTGGGAAGAGAGAAGTGCTCCAAGTCTGGTGTCTCCGGAATCACAATTTAAAATCACAACTTATGGTTAAGTCAGAATTAAGTTTCAATTCTGAAAATGCCACTTTTAGTTGGAATTGTATTACTTTCGCCATTTGGCGCTTACTGCCTGTCTCTGTTTAGTCTGGGTTGGGTGACAGCTGGCCTTTGTGTATTCCCTCTAGAGAGCCACACACAAAGGGAGCTTAGGCGTGTGTTGATGGGGCATCCTGTGAGATGGGAGGGAGGAGCTGGGCATAGCCACACGCTTACACCTGAATAGGATGTATCCTGTCCACACACAAAGGGCTGCATACCCCCTGTGGTGAGTCTGCAGCCAGGGCAGGAAGGTAGGACCTCGGTGCACTTCAAAGTTTTTTGGGAAGTCTCCCTACTTCAAAGGCACAACTGGGTATAAGTACTGGACCTCTGACACCATGACTTTAGTACACTTCTGGACCTATGAAGAACTGCTATGCTGCTGAAAGGACTGCCACTCTGGTGGATGGCAGCTTTGCTGGACTTTTGCCGTGCTGTACTCTTGCCTTGCTGAGCTTCCCTACTGGCTGATGTTCTCTTGCCTGGGTGAGAAGGACTGGACCTGCATCACTTGAACCCAGAGGGACTTCAAGGGCATGGGATCACTCCCAGTCAACACTGATGGTGTGGGGGCGTCGACATGGGGGACGTGTACTCCGGCGTCTAGTTGTGTGGAGAAGTCTGTTTTGCTCTAACCCACCCATCGTGGTGTGTGGAGTCTCTGATAATTTCTCTCCACACTGTAGTGTGCACTTACCTCCCACTCTCTCTTTGTTCGGCCACCTGTCTCCCCTCAGCTGTTATCAAGCTTCAGTCCACCATGAGGGAGAGTTCAGGGAGACCTTTTGTGTGGCAGTGCATCCATGTATGTGTCCCAGGAATCTGACCACTGACTCTTTGTCACTCTTGAAATTGCTCTCCCACCCTTGCAGCTCCACCATTGAGTGAGGCCTCCCCCAGCCCCTGCACTCTGTAGTGTGGGTGTTCGAGGCCCTCCTCCACCCGCAGGTTCACCTGTGCCTCATCCCTGGTGGTCCAGTGGACCTCTGTCACCCTTTTCTCGCTCCGCTTTCCGCTCAGTTTTTCACTCGTTTTTTACTTGTTTTCACACTCTTTCCTCAATCTATTTTTCTGCACTTTTTCTGCTTTCTACACTTTCCTGCGTTTCTGCTTGTTTCTCTATTTTCCCCTTTATTCCTCTTTTCCCTCCTTTCCCGCCCGTTTTCCCCCACCGCTGCTGCCCCCGCTGCCCCTCCCCCCCCCGCACGACCAGCGCGGCCAATCCAGCTCCCCTCCCCGCTCCCGCCTCCCAGTTGTCCAGCCCTCCCCGACCCCTACTTAATGGCGGCCGCTGCGGGGACAGGCAAGCAAGACCACTGACTCTTTGTCAGTGAAATTGCTCTCCCACCCTCGCAGCTCCACCATTGAGTGAGGCCTCCCCCAGCCCCTGCACTCTCTAGTGTGGGTGTTCGAGGCCCTCCTACACCCGCAGGTTCACCTGCGCCTCATCCCTGGTGGTCCAGTGGACCTCTGTCACCCTTTTCTCGCTCCGCTTTCCGCTCCGTTTTTCACTCTGTTTTCACTCGTTTTCACCCTCTTTCCTCAATCTATTTTTCTGCACTTTTTCTGCTTTCTGCACTTTCCTGCATTTCTGCTTGTTTCTCTGTTTTCCCCTTTATTCCTCCTTTCCCTCCTTTCCCACCTGTTTTCCCCCGTCGCTGCTGCCCCCGCACCCCCCCAGCACAACCAGCGCCACCAGCACGACCAATCCCGCTCCCCTCTCCGCTCCCGCCTCCCAGCTGTCCAGCCCTCCCTGACCCCTACTTAATGGCGGCCTCTGCGCGGTCGAGCAGTGGACGCGTGCTACTGGCGCACCGCTGGCGCGCCAAAGGCAAGCCCGCCAGGGCTCGTCCGCGACCCGACAGCGACCATCGCCAGGAACCCTGGACCTCCGCCCCGCCAACGATACAACCCAGCAGCACTCCACGCACTTAACCCAGGCCGCAACAACAACTGCAAGATAGCATCACCAGCCGACACCCACGGACCCTTCAGCTGTCACCACTACCGGCACACCTGCAGCACCACCAAGAACACAGATCCAGCACAACCCACCCACAAGAACACAACCGAACCAAAGACCCTGCAATGCATCCTCCTCAACGTCCGATCCCTCCACAAACACGCCATCGAAATCTGGGACCTCCTCGACAGCACCACCCCAGACATAGCGTTCTTCACCGAAACCTGGACCAACACCACCTCGGGACCGGACATCGCCATCCCCCAAGGATACATGATCTTCAGGAAGGACCGCCCCACCCGCCCAGGAGGAGGAATCGCCATCGCCAACAAATCCACCCTCCCCTGAGCACAATCCCCAACGAGCCCACAGACCTGATGGAATACCTTCACTTCAAGATACTGGCCAGCCCCACCGCCACCCTCTGAGGAACCCTCATCTACCGACCCCCTGGACCTCGCGGACCCTTCGCCAACTCCATCACGGACATCATCTCCCCGCAGGCCATCGCATCCACCAACTACACCCTGCTGGGAGACCTCAACTTCCACCTCGACAACCAACTGGACCCCAACACCACATCCCTCCTGGACAACCTCCACAACATTGGACTCCGCCAGATCGTGACCGAGCCCAAGCACTCAGCAGGACACACCCTCGACCCCCTCTTCACTACAGGAAACTCCATCACCCTCAGCCACACCACCGAACTCCCATGGGCTGACCATCGTTGCGTCCACTTCACCTCAGAACACCCACCATCCACAGACACCAGCACCTGCTCCCACGAAGAAACTGGACCAAAATCACCGACGACCAGCTCACCTCCTCACTCAACAATTCCACCCCAACCATCGCAGAAAATGACGACCCCAACACCGCAGCCCGAACCCTGCATAGATGGATCTCGGACAGCGTCAACATCATAGCCCCCCTCAAGAAAAACAACAATGCCCGCACCAAGAAAGCCAGATGGTTTACCACCGAACTTCGAGAGTCCAGACGCACTTGCCGCCGCTTCGAAAGGCCTGGAGGAACACCAAATCCATAGAAGCCCACAACAACTTCAGAGCCGCCACCAACGCCCACCACCAACTCATCAGAGAAACAAGGAAAAAAGCGATTGAAGACAGAATCTCCACCCACGCGAACAACAGCAAAGAACTCTTCAACATCATCAAGGAGTTCGCCCAACCCACCAGCGAGTCTACTGACATCCCTCCCTCACAGGACCTCTGCGACAAACTCAGCACCTTTTTCCACCACAAAATCAAGAGCATCTACGACAACTTCGGCGAAGACAACCAACACACTGAACTCTCACCAACCACCCACGTCACCCGGAAACCGCGATTGACAACTCGACAGCCCTCACCACCGAAGACACACTGAAGACAATTAAGTCAATACACTCAGGGGCCCCCACGGACCCCTGCCCCCACCACATCTTCAACAGAGCCGCCGACACCATCGCACCCATGCTCTGCCACACCATCAACCGCTCCCTGGCGACCGCCTCGTTTCCCGACGACTGGAAACACGCCGAGGTCAACTCCCTCCTGAAGAAACCCTCGGCGGACCCCACCGACCTCAAAAACTACAGACCCATCTCCCTGCTCCCGTTCCCAGCAAAAGTCATCGAGAAAGCCATCAACAGCCAACTCGCCACATTCATCGAAGAGCACAACATCCTCGACTCCTCCCAATCCGGATTCAGAAAAAACCACAGTACGGAAACCGCCCTCCTCGCCGCAACAGACAACATCCGCACCCTACTGGACAAAGGAGAAACAGTAGCCCTCATCCTCCTCGACCTCTCAGCGGCGTTCGACACAGTCTCTCACCGCACCCTAATACGCAGACTCCACGACGCAGGAATCCAGGACAAGGCCCTTGACTGGATCCGCTCCTTCCTCTCTGGCAGAATGCAGCGGGTCAGACTCCCCCCTTTCCTCTCGGACCCTACACCTACCACCTGCGGAGTCCCCCAGGGCTCCTCCCTCAGCCCGACGCTCTTCAAAGTCTACATGGCTCCACTCGCCCCCATCTTCAGAACCTACGGACTCAACATTGTGTCATACGCAGACGACACCCAACTCATCCTCTCCCTATCCAACGAACCCAGCACCGCCAGACACAACTTTCGAGAAGGCATGGAAGCCGTCGCCAAATGGATGAAAAACAGCTGCCTACAACTAAACACCAACAAAACAGAAGTACTCATCATGGGCCCAAATCCCGATGCCTGGAGCGACACCTGGTGGCCCCCTGCCCTCGGAAACCCGCCAACCCCCATGGAATACGCACGCAACCTGGGAATCATCCTGGACTCCAAGCTCAAAATGGACCGCCAGATCAACTCTGTCTCGTCTTCCTGCTTCCACACCCTCCGCCTCCTTCGTAAGACCTTCAAATGGATCCCCCTCGAACACAGAAAGACTGTCACTCACGCCCTGGTCACCAGCAGACTCGACTACGGCAACGCATTCTACGCCGGAATAAACAAAAACCTCACCCGCAAGCTACAGAACATCCAGAACGCCGCCGCAAGACTGGTCCTCAACCTGCCAAAACACTGCCACATCTCGCAGCACCTGCGCACACTCCACTGGCTCCCCGTCGAGGCTAGAATCACCTTCAAGACACTCACCCACGCACACAAGGCCCTCCACGACACCGGACCAGCATACCTGAACAGCCGACTCAAATTCCACGCACCCCAAAGGACCCTACGATCAGCCCAGCTCTCCTACGC
This sequence comes from Calotriton arnoldi, assembly GCA_963921515.1. Taxonomy (NCBI): domain Eukaryota; kingdom Metazoa; phylum Chordata; class Amphibia; order Caudata; family Salamandridae; genus Calotriton; species Calotriton arnoldi. Next base: position 1,244,787 of record CAWUFW010004693.1, on the reverse strand, counting down.
CGTGGTCCCCCGCACCAGAAAGACCAGATCGGGAGGTCGCTCCATCTCCTTCCTCGCGGCCAAAGCCTGGATCGACCTTCCGCTACACCTCAGACAGACAACATTGCTCCCCATCTTCGCAAGAAACCTCAAAACCTGGCTCTTCGACAGACCCCCCTCCTTGATGGACTGGAACCTGCACCCCCCTATACCTAGCGCCTTGAGACCCTTACAGGTGAGTAGTCGCGCTCAACAAACGCCTGATTGTTTGATTGATTGAATCTTTGGGGAGGTCCTTTAACACCGGCCCACTCCAGGAGCTCCATGTCACAATCTCGTGGTCGCCCATTTGGTGAGGGCACGCACCCAGTGTTTTATTAGTGGGGCTGAAGAGGACTTCCATGTCTTTGCTATCCATATGTTGGTTAAGACAGGTCTATAAATCCAGCGCATATTTATTTTTAGTGCATGCTGCTATGCCCAATAAACACACAAGCGGATACGCCGCCAGTGGTCTGCCAATGATTTCTACCATGATGGCCATTGTCTCCGACCAGAACCTCGCAACCACCGGACATGCCCAAACCATGTGAAAAAACTTGGCGTCCAGGCACGGACACCGGGGGCAGTTAGACATAGCCTCTGAGAACATGTGATGAGCCCCTGGTGCATTAGGTAGGTGCAATGCACATAATTAAACTGAGTTTATTTGAGGCGGGGTTCCTTAACACCCGCTTAGCATGTTCCAAGGTGGACTTCTACTGTCCATCTGCCAATTCCTGTCCTATACTGCAGGCCCATTGTTCCTTAATTGGGGTATAGTCAGATGTAGGTGTACTTAGAAAGGCAATGTATAGCAGAGTGATTACCCCCTTTTTCTTGACATGGGTGAGCAGTAGGTGTAATATTTTGGATGTCGGTGGTTCCCTATGGTCTGGTTCCTATATTGCTCTGATTGCGCTACTAGCAGCATTATATGCCTGAAATTGCCCTCGCTGATCCTGCACTGATCCCAAGTTTTGACAAATGTCATCAATGTGTTACATATGTACATGTCACCCATGGCTGTCATTCCTGCTTCTGTCCAAGGCTGTGTATTGTTGTGCTCAGCAACTTTTAGGAAGTGCCCATAATGGAAGACTCGACATGTATGGTGGGGCGCTCTTCCTGGGTTGCACATATTTGTGCCAGCAGTATTTGGTCACTTTGACCAGGTTGCCCACAGGGGCAGTCGGTCTGCAAGGGTCAAGCAGTCACAAAGTGATCACTCATCCCTGCAGTTCCCTCAGTATCCTTGCTGTTTTTGGGTTAGTGGTGGGTTAGGGACACCTAGTTGGCCACTGCAGCTGTGCCGCTGCAGTACAGTTTGTAGAGTGGTGTTCCTAACCCTTCCCCTCTATGGGGATTTATAAAGTTTCTGCAAGGCCACCCTCTGCCTGTCTGGCCCCCATATTAGGTCAGACAGAAGGCTGCTTAGATCTGTAAAGAAAACCTTAAGCAAGATCACAGGAGTGCAGAAAAATATAGCAATCTAGGCAGCACCAGCATTTTGGTAATCACCACTCTGCCCATTGGGGAGAGAGGTAGAGACCTCCTGAAGGTCAAGGAGTAGCATGCCCTCGGTGACATAGTGCCCAGGCTTCCATGGTAGAGGGCCTCATCTGTATGATACACCTTGACTCCTTGATAGCAAATAGTGTCCCGCTGCCATTCAGGGCCTGTGTTTGAGACAAACACTCTCTCGCTCTCTGAAAGATTTTGGAGCAGAAACAAACATGGCTTCGCCCAGTTCAGCTTCATTTGGGACACCTTACCAAATTTGCTTAGCATCTTCATCACTTATGAGAGATCTTTCTGCACATGTACACCAGTGCATTGCCTGCGTATAGATTATTCCCATGAGTCACTACTGGATATTCCCCACTCCGGATCTCCTTGCCAGAACATGCCTGCTAGGTGCTCCTTGGCTAGTGTGAAGGGTGCACCTACTTTTAGTAAAGGCATCTGAAATCTATCGCCCAATACGGACTTGGGCCTTCAGATTTTTGTAGATGAGCCATATCCATTTCATTATTTCTGGTCACAAACCCATCGATTCCATCAGGTAACGCTTTCTCTATGTCAAGTGGCAACGCCATATGCTGGGTGCCCTCCTGCAGGGTCCTATCCTGTGAGGCCTTAGACATGAGGTGGAATAAATGCCTCAGGTATAGGAACATGTTACTGCCCAATATAAAGACGTTCTGATATGGGTGGGCCAAATTGGCTAGGCACGGAGTGTAGGAAAGTGTCCTCTTTTTGCATGGTTGCCCCCACTTTTTGCCTAATGTTGATGTACTTTGTCTGAGTTTGCCCTGGGTTCCTGCCAACCAGGTACCCAGGGCCTATGTTCTTTCCCTAAAACTGTACTGTTGCAAAACCCAATTGGCAACTCTCTGGCCACATGAAAGTTCCTTGTAAAAGGTACCATAGGTACCAAGGGCACTGTGACCAGGGAAGACCTCTAAGGGCTGCAGCACTTATTGTGCCACGCTTAGAGGCCCTGTACTTTTACACACACACTGCCATTGCAGGCTTCATGTCTTGGTGCAGAACAAAGTGAAGAGTCGACATGGCGCACATCCCTGTGTGCCATGCCTACAATCCACTGCCCTGGCATAGGTAAGCCACCTCTCTAGCTGGGTGCACTATACCAGTGGTGAGGGTACAGGTGCATGAGCCGTGTACCCCAACATTGTCTAAGTCAATTCTTAGACATTGTAAGTGCAGTATTGCCATAAAGAGTATATGGTACGGGAGTTTGTCATTTCGAACGCCACAGCACCATAATGCCTTTACTGAAAACTGGGAAGTTTGGTATCAATCTCCTCAGCACATCAATCCCACACTGATGCCAGTGTGGGATTTACTGAAAAATGCACTCAGAGGGCATCTTACAGATGTCCCCTGAAAAACTACCTAACCCTGGCGTCCTGCCTGAGTGGCTGCTCACCAGCTGCCACGACCAGACATGTTTCTGGACCCCTGGGTCGAGAGCCTGCTGCTCTCGGGGTCCTGAAACAAAGCACATCCTGGGACTAGGTGCCAAGCCTCCTCCCCGAGGATGGGCAGGGTCCATGAGGCGGAAGCTTCAAAGGCCTGCCGCCTTTGTGAGCTACCCCAGCCATTTGCTGATCCCATTAACTGGCCCTCACCAGTTCTGACCTCCACTTTGGGTGGTAGAATCGGCGGGAAAACCAAGTTAGTAAGAGAGGTGTGCCCACCTTTGCCAACCCCACTCCTCAGGTGGGGGAGGCGAGAAGAAGCACAACTCTCAGTCCCCGCCATCTTGCAGATGGGGGGACCCAGCCAACCAGAGCGAGGTTTATTCCCCCTTCCCACCTGAGGGTGGCATAATAGGGGGTGTACCCACCTCAAGGAAGAGACCTATTGGTCTTGATCTGTATCTACTTGTAATCGCCCATAAATTTAGTATCGAGGGGCAACCCTGAACCTTGCCTCCTCAGACGAGAGCCGAAAAGAAGAAGCAAGAAGAAGAAGGACCGAACAGCCATGCGGAGAGAAGAAGAGGAGGACTGACTTGGCCCCAGTCCTACCGGCCTGCCCCGACCTCAGACTCCTCCAGCAGAACCTTGGTGTGTCCTGCAGCCAACAGTCCTCGAAAACCCGGAGAACCTGCTCTGCCTCTGTGACTAAAAATGACTTTGTCTCCCGTGAGCACTAGACTGGCTCAAAAGTATCCAACTCTGACTCTGTGAGTCTCCACCACTCCGCTCCCGGTGCCCCGAGCGACCTAATAACCTGATGAGGTCCCCCCAGCGATCCTAGCCTGGATCCCAGAGACCCTTGAACCTCCATAAGTTACTAAATCAAACCTGCAGCCAACAACTGGAAGGTGCCATCAACCGCGACTGAAGGCGACACCCTGACCGGTTCTGTAACCGAAGCGGTCCAGAAAGAGCAACCGCAACCGTACGACCGAATCCGTCACTGAATGCTTGTGGTCACAGGATGATGACTCCCAAAGAACCCATTCGCCTCAACAGCAGCTGACCTACTTCGAGGGAACAGGGACCGAATCTGCAGCAACAGCCAAGACCGCTTCCTACAGCCGGCCTCCCCTGTGCTGCTGGTGGTGTAGTTCTTGGGTTGGCCTTTGGGCCCTTCAGTGCTGACCTTGACCCCAGGAGCTTTTGTTTCCCAATCTCGTTGGCTAACGTGTGCTCCCTGCACTCTGCACCCGGACGCCTCTGTGCCGCTGGTGGTGCAACTCGAGTGCTCATTTGACCGAATCTTACCCACAGACCCATAGGCTCAGTTCTGCCTTCTCAGGACTAAATGTGGCTTGTGAGTAGTACTGTAAACCTGTATTAAGTTTGCAAAACGCATTGTCTCATTTTTCTTTCCCTCAGGAAATGCACCAGCCTTGCATCTAGTGCTACCTGGCTGCGTAAGAAAAGTAATTGCAAAGTAATTCTGACTATCTGCAAATACAAAGTAATTCCACTTTAAACCAATCCAACTGCATGCATATGCATGCAAAGTATTTTTATACTTACCTGTGCTAGGCCTGGCTTGGTTCTAGACAATAAAGATAACTAAACAATATTTTTATACAAACCAATTGGTCAGAGTACAGTCCTTGAGTGTGTGAAATCATTTCTTGCTTGAATTGTACAATAAATGCTTATCATTACCCTCTGATAAGGCCTTACTGCTCGTCCACACTACCACAAATAGAGAGTAAGGTACTATCTACTTTAGCCTCTGCCTACCTTTGGAAATCCACTGGACTCGGTGCACACTGTACCTTACTTTGGTATAGTATATTCAGAGCCAGCTTCCTACATTGGTGGATCAGCGGTGGGATTGACAACTTTGCATTTGTTGGACTGACTTGGTCAACACCTGATCACATGACAGAACTCCTAAATTGTCTTTAGAATTCTGATTTTTGAATTGACAAATTTTCCCAAATTACTAAACGTTTTGTTAGTTCCTTGGTTAAGTCTCTTTAAAATTCTAGAAAAATAGAAGCTCACTATAGTTAGGGGTAGGAGGGATTAGAATTTGGTTTAGAATGTCTCTTAACTAGAACCCAACTGTTAGTGAAAACATCACCAATGACATAGAGAATATGGTTGAGGAGCTCTCACCTCACCCCTTATCTCCATTTAGCATTTAAGGAGTTAAGGTCTCAATGTAAACTTAAAAACATTACCATGGGGTCCCATCCCTTCAAACAAAGGCTCCAGGAGCTGTTGGCAGGGTATGCTAAGGACCATCCCTCTGAGCAAGGTAAAGACCTCTCGGATGGGGAAGAGGATGGAGGGGATGAGGATACCTTCCAACCCCCTCACATCCTAGGAAGAACAGGGTCCCTGTGCCCCTGAATCCAAGAATACAACTCACAGCACCTAGATCCCACACAGGTGGGTCAGGTACTTCTGAGTCCATTGAGGACAGCCTTGATGAGGAGACGAACCTATTAGTGAGGTTGACCAAAAGATTAGATCTGGAGACCAGACTCCTGGCTCTGGAGAAAGAAAGAGCAGAGATGGGCTTGGCTCCCATCAATGCTGGCAGCAACATATTAAATAGGAACAAAGAGCAGTCTTATGATCCCAAAATCCCCAAAGGGATTATCCCCAAATTTGAAGAAGGTGATGACATCACCAAATTGTTCACAGCCTTTGAGAGGGCTTGTGAAATGAGGAAAGTGAGGAAGTCAACCTGGGGGCACTCCTTGGGATCTGTTGACTGGTAACTGCAGGGACAGACTCCTGACCATTACAGGGGCAGATGTTGGTCTTATGACCTCATGAATAACACTCTGATTGAGGACTTTGGAATCATAACTGAGGAATATAGAATTAGATTCAGGGGGCTCACAAAACCCAAAACCAATCCTGGATTGACTTTGTTGACTACTCAGTTAAGACACTAGATGGATGGTTAACTGGAAACAATGTGCATGATTTCAATGGGCTTTACAATCTTTTTATGAAAGAACATATTTTGAGTAATTGGACGAATGAAAAGTTACATCAACATCTGGTAGACCTAGGTCTAATTTCTCCCCAAGAATTGGAAAAGAAGGCAGACCACAAAGTCAAGACTAGGGTAACCAAAACAACCACTGGGGGTGACCAAACGAAAGGGTTACAAAACCTCCCCAGGGGTAAGGGGGTGAGAACCCCAAAGACAAAAAGACAAAGTCCTCACAAGGGTCCCAAAAACCTGCTCAGGGGGTGGGTCCCAAACCTCTTTCCAGTCCAATGGTAGGTATAAAGGGAAGAAATCTGATCCCCAGAAGGCCTGGTGTTTCAACTGTAAGAAGTTGGGACACTTAACTGGAGATGCCACTTGTCCTCGTAAGAAGCCCCCTAGTCCTCCTACAATTAGTACTGGTGTAGCTAATCTCCATATGGGATCAACAGTGTGCTCAGAGCAAATCAGGGTTCACACTGAAGCAGGTCTAGTCACTGAGGGTGAAGTTGAGTTTGCCACATTAGCTGTGTGGCCACCCAACTTAAAGAAGTATTTACAATACTCCTGGATAAATGGGACTAGGGGGAAACAGGTGCCCGTGTCATTATGGTGAGAGACACACTGGTTTCCCCAGAGCAATACCTGATTGGAAAGTCTTATTCAGTCACCAACGCTGACAGTGTTACTACCAACCATGCCATGGCTATGGTAACATTAGACTGGGGGGTGGGGGGGTTACTGGCCTGAAACAGGTAGTGGTCTCCCCAAGCTTCCAGCTGCCTGTCTTGCTTGAATTGTACAATAAATGCTTATCATTACCCTCTGATAAGGCCTTACTGCTCGTCCACACTACCACAAATAGAGAGTAAGGTACTATCTACTTTAGCCTCTGCCTACCTTTGGAAATCCACTGGACTCGGTGCACACTGTACCTTACTTTGGTATAGTATATTCAGAGCCAGCTTCCTACATTGGTGGATCAGCGGTGGGATTGACAACTTTGCATTTGTTGGACTGACTTGGTCAACACCTGATCACATGACAGAACTCCTAAATTGTCTTTAGAATTCTGATTTTTGAATTGACAAATTTTCCCAAATTACTAAACGTTTTGTTAGTTCCTTGGTTAAGTCTCTTTAAAATTCTAGAAAAATAGAAGCTCACTATAGTTAGGGGTAGGAGGGATTAGAATTTGGTTTAGAATGTCTCTTAACTAGAACCCAACTGTTAGTGAAAACATCACCAATGACATAGAGAATATGGTTGAGGAGCTCTACCTCACCCCTTATCTCCATTTAGCATTTAAGGAGTTAAGGTCTCAATGTAAACTTAAAAACATTACCATGGGGTCCCATCCCTTCAAACAAAGGCTCCAGGAGCTGTTGGCAGGGTATGCTAAGGACCATCCCTCTGAGCAAGGTAAAGACCTCTCGGATGGGGAAGAGGATGGAGGGGATGAGGATACCTTCCAACCCCCTCACATCCTAGGAAGAACAGGGTCCCTGTGCCCCTGAATCCAAGAATACAACTCACAGCACCTAGATCCCACACAGGTGGGTCAGGTACTTCTGAGTCCATTGAGGACAGCCTTGATGAGGAGACGAACCTATTAGTGAGGTTGACCAAAAGATTAGATCTGGAGACCAGACTCCTGGCTCTGGAGAAAGAAAGAGCAGAGATGGGCTTGGCTCCCATCAATGCTGGCAGCAACATATTAAATAGGAACAAAGAGCAGTCTTATGATCCCAAAATCCCCAAAGGGATTATCCCCAAATTTGAAGAAGGTGATGACATCACCAAATTGTTCACAGCCTTTGAGAGGGCTTGTGAAATGAGGAAAGTGAGGAAGTCAACCTGGGGGCACTCCTTGGGATCTGTTGACTGGTAACTGCAGGGACAGACTCCTGACCATTACAGGGGCAGATGTTGGTCTTATGACCTCATGAATAACACTCTGATTGAGGACTTTGGAATCATAACTGAGGAATATAGAATTAGATTCAGGGGGCTCACAAAACCCAAAACCAATCCTGGATTGACTTTGTTGACTACTCAGTTAAGACACTAGATGGATGGTTAACTGGAAACAATGTGCATGATTTCAATGGGCTTTACAATCTTTTTATGAAAGAACATATTTTGAGTAATTGGACGAATGAAAAGTTACATCAACATCTGGTAGACCTAGGTCTAATTTCTCCCAAGAATTGGAAAAGAAGGCAGACCACAAAGTCAAGACTAGGGTAACCAAAACAACCACTGGGGGTGACCAAACGAAAGGGTTACAAAACCTCCCCAGGGGTAAGGGGGTGAGAACCCCAAAGACAAAAAGACAAAGTCCTCACAAGGGTCCCAAAAACCTGCTCAGGGGGTGGGTCCCAAACCTCTTTCCAGTCCAATGGTAGGTATAAAGGGAAGAAATCTGATCCCCAGAAGGCCTGGTGTTTCAACTGTAAGAAGTTGGGACACTTAACTGGAGATGCCACTTGTCCTCGTAAGAAGCCCCCTAGTCCTCCTACAATTAGTACTGGTGTAGCTAATCTCCATATGGGATCAACAGTGTGCTCAGAGCAAATCAGGGTTCACACTGAAGCAGGTCTAGTCACTGAGGGTGAAGTTGAGTTTGCCACATTAGCTGTGTGGCCACCCAACTTAAAGAAGTATTTACAATACTCCTGGATAAATGGGACTAGGGGGAAACAGGTGCCCGTGTCATTATGGTGAGAGACACACTGGTTTCCCCAGAGCAATACCTGATTGGAAAGTCTTATTCAGTCACCAACGCTGACAGTGTTACTACCAACCATGCCATGGCTATGGTAACATTAGACTGGGGGGTGGGGGGGTTACTGGCCTGAAACAGGTAGTGGTCTCCCCAAGCTTCCAGCTGCCTGTCTGCTTGGAAATGACCTGGAAACCTCAGCATGGGCTGAGGTAGAATTGAAAACCCATGCAGCCATGCTGGACATCCCTGAGTTTGTGTGTGTCAAGACTAGAAGTGTTGGACCCTGAAAGACTGGCCCAACATTCCAAGAGAAAAGGTTAGAAGACTGTGAAGCCAGCTTCTGAGCAGCAAAACACTCAGGACTCCTCTCCTCAGGGAGAGGACTTGGAAGCCCTAGAGGGAACTGAGCCCAGGGAACTTGACCCTTACCAGGTTCAGTTCTTAGGCCCAGGGGAACCCTCTAGGGAACAGCTGTGCCTTGGGCAAAAGACCTGTCCATCTCTTGAAGGCCTGAGGCAGCAAGCTGCTGCACAGGAAATGGGAGATGCCAATGGTACCCACAGAGCCTATTGGGAGGAAGGTCTCCTGTATACTGAGGCCAAAGACCCCAACCCTGGTGCCACTAGGAGAGTGGTAGTGCCTCAGATGTACAGAGTTTTTACTCACTTTGGCTCATGACATCCCCCTAGCTGGGCATCGTGGCCAAACCAAGACTTGGAAAAGGCTAGTCAGACACTTTTACTGGCCCCAGATGTCCCAGAAAGTAAAGGAGTTTGTCAGCTCCTGTGTCACCTGTCAAGCCAGTGGCAAAACAGGTGGACACCCAAAGGCCCTCTTAATTCCACTACCAGTGATTGGGTTACCTTTGAAAGGGTAGGTGTGGACATAGTGGGTCCACTTGGACCTCCCACAGCATCAGGAAACAAATTCATACTAGTAGTAGTGGATCATGCCACTAGGTATCCGGAAGCAATTCCCCTTAGGACTACTAAAGCTCCTGCAGTAGCCACGGCCCTCATTGAATTCGTCACCAGGGTAGGGTTTCCTAAGGAGGTGGTTTCAGACAGAGGGTCAAACTTCATGTCTGCATACCTCAAACACATGTGGAAAGAGTGTGGAGTGCAGTACAAGTTTACTATACCCTATCACCCACAAGCCAATGGTCTTGTTGAAAGGTTCAACAAGACATTGAAGGGCATGATCATGGGGCTCCTTGAAAATCTCAAAAGAAGATGGGATGTCCTCTTGCCATGCTTGCTTTTCGCCTACAGAGAGGTGCCTTAGAAGGGAGTAGGGTTTTCCCCCTTTGAACTTCTGTTTGGCCATCCTGATAGGGGACCACTCTGTCTTGTTAAAGAGGGTTGGGAGAAGCCTCTCCAAGAACCTAAACAGGATATTGTGGACTATGTACTAGTCCTAAGGTCCAAAATGGCAGGGTACATGGAAAAAGCTTCCAAAAATCTTAAGGGCAGCCAGGAGCTCCAGAAGCACTGGTATAACTAAAAAGCTGCACTGGTGGAATTCCAACCTGGGCAAAAAGTGTGGGTTTTGGAGTCTGTGGTACCAAGGGCCCTCTAGGACAAATGGAGTGGCCCTTAGCCCATCTTAGAAAAGAAAAGTGAGGTCACCTACTTGGAAGAACTGGGCACAAGCAGGACCCCCAAAAGGGTGATCCATGTGAACCACCTTAAGCTTTTCCATGACAGGCCTGACATAACCATGCTGATGGTTACTGATGAGGATCAGGAGACAGAGAGTGAACCTCTCCCTGGCCTCCTCCCTTACAGCCCCAAAGATGGGTCAGTGGATGGAGTGGTCTATTCAGACACCCTTACTGTAAGCAAGTCTTACAGCAGTATGCTAAGCTCTTTTCTTTTACCACTGGTCAGACAAACTGGTGTACCCATGCTGTGGACACTGGGGACAGTGTGCCTGTCAAAAACAAAATCTATTGACAGTCTGATCAAGTTAAGGAAAGCTTCAGTGCTGAAGTCAGCAAGATGCTGGAGTTAGGGGTTATTGAACCCTCTGAGAGCCCCTTGGCCAGCTCAATGGTTCTAGTCCCCAAACCTCATCCACAGGCTGGAAAGAGAGAAATTAGGTTCTGTGTGGACTATAGAGGACTCAACTCTGTCACAAAGACAGATGCTCACCCTATCCCAAGAGCCGATGAGTTGATAGATAAATTGGGCGCAGCCAAATTTCTTAGTACCTATGACTTGACTGCAGGGTACTGGCATATTGGCCTGGCCCCAGGAACCAAAGAAAAAACAGCATTCTCCAGACTTGATAGGCATTATTAGTTTACTGTTATGCCCTTTGGTTTAAATAATGCCCCTGCCACCTTCCAAAAGTTGGTGAGCCAAGTCCTTGCTGCATTTGAGGCCTTTAGTGCAGCATATCTTGATGACATTGCTGTCTTTAGCTCCACCTGGCAGGATCACCTGATCCACCTGGGGAAGGTTTTAAAAGCCCTGCAAACTGCAGGCCTAATATCAAGGCATCCAAATGCCAGATAGGGCAGGGAACAGTTGTATACTTGGGCCACCTTATAGGTAGAGGCCAAGTGCAACCTTTACAATCCAAGATCCAGGCCATCCTGGACTGGGAAACTCAAACAACCCAGACTCAAGTCAGGGCATTCCTTGGCTTGAGTGGACACTACAGGAGGTTTGTGAAAGGGTATGGATCATTGTGACACCCCTCAGAGAAATCCCCTCCAAGAAGATGCTCAATAAGGTAAACTGGACAGTTAGCTGTGAAAAGGCTTTTGACACCCTGAAAGAGGCAATGTGCTCAGCACCAATTCTCAAAGCTCCAGACCATACCAAGCAATTCAGTGTGCAGACTGATGCCTCTGAGCTAGGGATAGGAGCAGTCCTATCCCAGACCAATGATGAACGCCAAGACCAGCCTGTTGCTTTTATAAGCAGGAGGTTGCTCCCCGGGTAGCAGCATTGGAGTGCCATTGAGAAGGAGTCCTTTGCTGTGGTTTGGTCCCTGAAGAAGCCATACTTGTTTGGTACTCACTTCACCGTTCCAACTGACCACAGACCACTAAAAATGGCTAATGCAAATGAAAGGTGACAATCCTAAACTGTTGAGGTGGTCATCTCCCTACATGGAATGGACTTCACAGTGGAACATAGACCTGGGACAGCCCATGACAATGCAGATGGACTTTTTGCCTACTGTTGATGTACTTTGACTGAGTGTGCCCTGGGTTCCTGCAAACAGATACCCAGGGCCTATGTTCTTTCATTAAAACTGTACTGTTGCAAAACCCAATTGGAAATTCTCTTGCCACATGTAACTTCCTTGTAAAAGGTACCATAGGTACCAGGGGGACTGTGACCAGGGAAGACCTCTAAGGGCTGCAGCAATTATTGTGCCACCCTTAGAGGCCCTGTAACTTTACACACAAACACAGCCATTGCAGGCTGTGTGTCTTGGTGCAGAACAAAGTGAAGGGCCGACATGGCGCACATCCCTGTGTGCCATGCCTACAATCCACTGCCCTGATATAGGTAAGCTACCCCTCTAGCTGGGGGCACTATACCAGAGGTGAGGGTACAGGTGCATGAGCCCTGTACCCCTACAGTGTCTAAGTCAATTCTTAGACATTGTAAGTGCAGTATTGCCATAAAGTGTATATGGTCTGGGAGTTTGTCATTATGTACTCCACAGCACCATAATGGCTTTACTGAAAACTGGGAAGTTTGGTATCAAACTACTCAGCACATTAAATACACACTGATGCCAGTGTGGGATTTATTGAAAAATGTACTCAGAGGGCATCTTAGAGATGCCCCCTGAAAAACTACCTAACACTAGTGTCCTGACTGTGTGGCTGCTCGCCAGCTGCCATCACCAGACATGTTTCTGGACCCCTGGGTCGAGAGCCTGCTGCTCTCGGGGTCCTGAAACAAAGCACATCCTGGGACGAGGTGCCAAGCCTCCTACCCCAGGATGGGCAGGGTCCACGAAGGGGAAGCTTCAAAGGCCTGCTGCCTTTGTGAGCTACCCCTGCCATTTGCTGATTCCAGCAACTGGCCCCCACCGGATCTGACCCCCACTTTAGGCTGGAGAATCGGCGGGAAAACCAAGTTAGGAAGAGAGGTGTGCCCACCTTTGTCAACTCCACTCTTCAGGTTGGGGAGGCAAGGTGAAGCACAACTCTCATCCCCGCCATCTTGCAGATGGGAGTCCCAGCCAATGAGAACGAGGCTTATGCCCCCCTCCCACTGGAGGGTGGCATAATAGGGGGTGTACTCACCCCAAGGAAGGGACCTATTGATCCTGACCTGTACATAACTGTAAATGCCCCTAAATTTAGTATTTAGGGGCAACCCTGAACCTTGCCTCCTCAGACCTGAGCCAAAAAGAAGAAGCAAGAAGAAAAAGGACCGAACAGCCGTGTGGAAAGAAGAAGAAGAGGACACCAACTGACTTGTCCCCAGTCCTACCAGACTGTCCTGACCTCAGACTCCTCCAGCAGAACCTTGGTGTGTCTTGCAGCCAGCAATCCTCGAAAACCCGAAGAACCTGACCTGCCTCTGCGACTAAAAAGGACTTTGTCTCCCGTGAGCCCCAGACTTGCTCAAAAGTAACCAACTCTGACTCTCGCCGACTCCGTTAGTCTCCACCACTCCGCTCCCGGCGCCCTGAGCCCAAGTGACCCAATACCCTAAGGAGGTCCCCCCAGCGATCCTAGCCTGGATCCCAGTGACTCCTGAACTTCCATAAGTTCCTAAATCAAACCCGCAGCCAACAACTGGAAGGTCCCCTCAACCGCAACCGAATGCGACACCCTGACCGGTTCTGTAACCGAAGCGGTCCAGAAAGAGCAACCGCAACCATACGACCGACTCCGTCACTGAACGCTTCTGGTCACAGGACGATGACTCCCAAAGACCCCATTCGCCTCAACAGCAGCTGACCAACTCCAAGGGAACCGCGGCCGAATCTGCGGCATCAGCCAAGACCTCATCCTACACCTGGCCACCTCTGTGCCACTGGTGGTGTAGTTCTTGTGTTGGCCGTTGGGCCCTTCAGTGCTGACCTCGACCCCAGGAGCTTTTGTTTCCCAATCTGGTGGCCTGCTCGCCGCAGTCCCCAAGCCCATGACCATTCTTAGCCCATTTGCTAACGTGTGGTCCGTGAACTCTGCACCTCTGCCTCTGTTCCGCTAGCGGTGCGACTCGAGTGCCTATTTGACCAAATCTTACCCATGGACCCTTAAGCTCAGTTCTGCCTTCTCAGGACTAAATGTGGCTCATGAATAGTACTGTAAACCTGTATTAAGTTTGCAAAATGCATTGTCTCATTTTTCTTTCCCTCAGGAAATGCACCAACCTTGCATCTAGAGATACCTAGCTGCCTAAGAAAAGTAATTGCAAAGTAATTCTATTGTAAACCAATCCAACTGCATTCAAACTGTTTTAAAATTGCATATGCTTGCAAAGTATTTTTATACTTACCTGTGCCAGGCCTGGCTTGGTTCTAGACAATAAATATAACTAAATAATATTTTTATACAAACCAATTGGTCAGAGTTCAGTCCTTGAGTGTGTGAAATCATTTCTTGTCTGAGTTGTACAATAAATGCTTAGCACTACCCCCTTTGGGGATCCACTGGACTCGGTGCACACTACACTTTACTTTGGTAGAGTATATCAGAGCCAGCTTCCTACACAGAGCCAATCTGTTAGCAATCATTTTCCCAGTCGCGGTCCGTGTAGGAGTGCCGGCCGGGCGGTGACGTGGGGCGGGGGAGGGGCAGGGTGGGGGGTAGCAAAGTACGGATTACGGACCAATACAGGTAAGTAAACATTTAAATCAATAAAACGAATTTCGTTGTGACCGCTGCATCGCCAAATGCGATGCAGTGCGCGCAACCAAATTAGTTTCATTGATTTAAATGTTTACTTACCTGTATTGGTCCGTAATCCGACTGCTACCCCCACCCTGCCCCGCCCCACGTCCAGCCGGCCGGCACTCCTACACGGACCGCGACTGCATTTTCCCAGAATTTGCAGTCCGTATCGAGAAGGAATAAGGGTCTGTAAGATCGTATCTCAAGTGGGTCTAGATCAGGCTTGGGAAGGACCACAATCAGCGCCTCGTTCATGGATGCAGGGAATGTTCCCTTTTCCATGTCTGGCTGCTTGGTGTCCCTGGAGGATTTCTGGGTCAATCTAGTCCTCTATGTGATGTAGAAGGCCACCGGAAGAACGGCCTTCCCAGGAGTCTTGTTACATTCGATCTGATCGATCACCACCCGGACCTCATCGATTAAGAGAGGCTCACCCAAGGCAAGTTTCTGAAGAGGATCCAGATGTGGGATCGGAGCCCTGTCTTTGTAGTCTTGTAGGAGGGGGGCTTCTGGTACTGTCCATTGAGGCATATAGGGATCGATAATAGTGCAGGAAGACCTTATTAATGTCAGCTTGTGAGTTGAGGGTGTTTCCATCTAGGGCTCTAATGTCCCCCACTGGAGGCCTAGTCCATCCTTAGGAGCCATGCTAATAGGCGTGCAGCTTTGTCTTCATCCGTGTGCTGTCTGGCTATATTTTCTCTATAGTCTAGTCCATGCAGCCTGTCTGTCAGTGCGATGTGTTCCCTCCTAAGGTTCGCTATGTCATCGTCTCCATCCGCAGCCACTCCTGTTCACATCTACCGCTCTTGAATTGTGTGCTCCAACTACGAGTGTGTATTCTGGCTTTCACCCCATGTGTGGTTTTGATGGACATGTCCCAAAACACCATCTTAAATGAGTCCTCCTCCATCCCCCTATTGGTCGCAGTGTTGTTGCTCTTCGCAAAATAGAGGTCAATGTGTGTGCCGGTGACGAAACCTCAGCCCCCCAGTAAACACAGCCCAGCTGACTGCAGTTAATTCATGCAGCGTAAATTCATCCCCTGCCGCTGTAATGCATCTCAAACTCACCCCATATTGTGGCTAGATGTCCAAGCCTGGGAGAGCCTTTTCTGTTCACCTCCTCAGAGAGGTGCCTACTGCCGTTAGTCGCATGTGCACCGGGATGAGGTCCCGCCTACAGGGTCGTCCTCAAGGCCCACTATCTGACAGTGCCAGTGGCCCACCCTGGCGGGGGTCCTCATTGCCTCTCTCCGAGTCCAGGCCACCCGATTTGCAGAGTCCACAGGCGCTACCCGTGCAGCCCATGGCCACAGTGGGCCACTGGATCTCCCAAGCGCGGGCTTGTGTCCGCCACTGCAGCACTTCCCCCTGTTCTCCCTCGGTAGCAGGCCAGCTGGGACCGTTCCTGAAATGGGGCTTCTGGGGAGTGGGCCCTTCCCCTCACAGCCGATTGTAGGTCCTAACAGTGTGCACCATAACAGGTCGGTGAACGGACGCCACAGAGCTCATTCAGCGTGTTCATCTTGGCTGCCATCTTGGCCACGCCCCTCCATATCAGTGCACTCATGAAGAAGAATCGGAACATGATACTGTACCACCAATTGTGATTGATTTCACCCGCAGAGAGGGAACAAAGACGATCATCTGCCAATCAGTGTAACTCAGTGTGGCCCGAATTCCAATATCTATAGCTCATGGTGAGCTGACTTTGATGGCACTAACAGAAAAGGGCAATGAGGCAACCACTCTCTGCCAGTGAGGATAGTCAACTGTGACCTGGCTTGCTGAAACTCCCACAGAAGGGTTGATAACTGTCAATCTGCAGTGAACATAGCCCACTATAACCCCTCGATCAGTGAGTGCAACACAGAATGGCCAGTGAGTATTGGCAGTGGCACTCACAAAGAATGGCAAAAGCAATGATTCAGAAGCAAACTGCAACAGATATTGATGGTTTATGAGGACACACTGCGAAGTAACAATATCAATGGCCAAATCTTGATGTGTAACACACACTCCAGATCTATAAGGCACAATGCTAGTCCATCAGGTGCGAGTTGTCAAGTAATTTGTTGTCAAGATGATACAATGAGTTAAGGGCTCAATGTTGGCATCTGCTGAGAGTCAGCAAGTTAAGATTTGAAAGAAATGCAGGCCAAATTGGCTCCTTCTTTTTCTGAGGTTTATAAACTGAGTATCATTACATTGAGCAATATTAACATCTGTTATGTGCAGAGCTTAAAAATGTCATAAACAGTTACTACTGATATTAATTGTAGAGGCATACGAAATAATGGCAAAATATGTGAACGTGTTAAAGACGTTAATAAGCTATTTTTGCCTTTTAAAAAAGAAAATGTGTTCAAGGATATCAGATCAATTTCCCTGAAACGTATCAGTTGGAGCACGACCTGTCGATAAGAGCTAGCATTAACTCATGCCTGTGTGATAAGAGCACAGAGATTAAATCCCCTTCGCAGGAACCCATAAAGTCAAAGTGGCCTCTGTGAGATAATCTCATATTGCTTTCTTTGCCTTTGTATAAAATGTGTTTCTTTGGTCTGGGAAAACACAGATTGAAAACACCGAAAGGTATAAACAGGTGGTAAAAAAAACGTAAGCAGTACTAGTATTAATTAACATCGCAGGGTTCAAGAAGACTCTTTTATTTAAAAATAGAATAGCAGGGTGCTTCCAGATAATGTCAGAGTATGTGGAAATATGGCGTAAAAGGCGCACCCTAATCAGAGATACAATAATAGCAAACATTGGCAAAGCTAGTAGGTCTGTCCCTGGCAGACTGTGCTACTGTTATTTCATTTCTTCATTTCAAGCATATGCAATAAAAAGAAAAAATAGGAAAATAAGCCGCTACTTAAACATAGCCACTATATGCTTGCATTAAAACTTTTTTTTTTTTTTTAAAGGTTAAAACCCACTGATTCAGCTTTTTTACTAGTGATGTTTTTTTTTTTTAACATACAAGCCTTTCAGTTGTGCCAGCCAATTTATCACTACTATCTTTGAAGCAGACAAGAAAAATCACCACTTAATCGAGCACTCCAATCGCAGGAAAGTACGCTACAATTTTACAATGTCACTTAAACACTTTATAACATAAACTGTAAAAAGTCGGTATTTGAAGTATATAAAAAAAACACACACACACTTATGTAATGGAGTTCCACAATTTGTAAAATTTTAAACATAGATGGCAAATTAACCATATCATGAAGAACACATTTTTCCAATTGGGGCTTTTTAATAGGAGTGTACGTAACTGACTTAATTCTCTCTAAGACAGTACCAAGTGTGATTACTTGTAATTACCACAAAGTTACTCGCAATAATGCATAATTACGCGAGAACCATAATTCAGTATTTAGCGCTATTTTCTTGCACCGTCTCATCAAAAATGGGCCTAAGGAAGCATTTTGCACTTAAAATAACAGCACTAAATGCTACAGAACACGAACAGCAGTAGCCAGCAGCCGCTCGCACTCTCTCGGATTTTTGCCCCCAAATTACACTTACTTATTCAAACTGGCGTAATCGCCTAATTTTGCATTGCAAGACTAATGTATAATTGTAGGAAGCTGGGTTTCTGTTGCAGTAACCCCCCCACTTTTTGCCAGATTTTTGAGGCACTTGGACTTGATGTGCCCTGGGTCCCTGCCAATCAGATTCCCAGGGCCTGTGTTCTTTCCCAAAACTGTACCTTTGTACCCCCAATTGGCACCTCTCTGGCCACATGTAAGTCCCTTGTAAAAGGTACCATGGGTACCAAGGGCACTGTGACCAGGGAAGGTCTCTAAGGGCTGCAGTACATATTGTGTCACCCTTAGAGGTCCTGTACTTTAACACACACACATTGCCATGGCAGGCTGCGTGTTTTGGTGCAGTGAAAAGTGAAGAGTCAACATGGCACACATTCCTGTGTTTCGTTTGGATAAGAATGAACCAATATTGCCCTGGGGGAGATGGAAGAAAATTTTTGATTCATATTTGATTGCAATTGGTGGTGAGAAATGTTCAGCAAAATGCAAACAAGCCATTTTATTACACAATTTGGGGATTGAGGGTAGATGTATATATGAGAGTCTTGATGAGATGGACATTGGTAAGGGTGAAAGTGAACCTATAATGTATTTGATATGTCAGTAATGATGTTGGAAAAACATTTTGGTATGCATATCAATGTGGTATTAGAGAGACATAATTTCTTTCCCTAGAATGCAAGGGAAGATGGAATAGATCAGTAGTTATGTTGCAGCTTTGAAAACATTGGCTCAAACATGTGTATTTGATAATCTTTCGGATTCATTGATAAGAGATCAAATTGTTAGATGCACAAATAATGTCAAGGTTCAGGAAAAGCTGCTTGCTAAAAATCCTAATTTGTAGGATGGGGTGGCTATTGTGGAATCTATGGAGAATACAAGAATGTGGGTGCAAGAAATGTGGAATGAGAAATGGAAAGATGTCGCAGGTGTGGATATGTCAGTGAATTAAGTGAAGGGAATGAATAAGCAACCAGAAAAAGATGGAGACAAAACTGGGGCAACAAGAAACAGAGATGGTGAGAAGAAGGTTGAAAGAAAAAAATATCCTCAGAAGGAAGTTAGAAGTGTTGGTTTGAAGTGTTTCAGATGTGAAAGTGACGGTCATTTATCAAACAGTCCGGGATGTTTTGCAAGGTTTGCATTTTGTAAGAAATGTAGTAAAAAAGTGCACTATGCGCGAGTGTTCAGAGGTTCCAAACAACAAGTGGTGAATTGTTTGGATGAAGAAGAGAAATTTGTATTGAGTGCGAGGAATGATGGGTTGGTGGATGTGGATCCAATCGAGATGCCTGAGTGTGAAATCATAGTGGGAGGTAGGCAAATTTCAGTGCTTGCGGACTCGGGGTCACCCTACACCATGATTGGTGATAAAAATTGGAATTCAGTGTTGGAAGGTGAGAAGATCACATTATTAGCCTCAGAAATTAACCTGGTGGGTTATGGGGGCATGAAATTTGAAATGTTGGGTTATTCGGTGATGAAAATTCAGTTTGCTGATCGTGAGACAGTTGGAAAAGTGTATGTGGCAAAGAGAGGTGATAACCTTTTGGGGTGGAGACATTAGAGAGATAGGGGTATAATATTCAATCCAAATGTCAAGCAAAAAGTGTTAGTTTTGGCCAGATAGGAGTTGCCTGAGGAGATTTGTTTAAAACTTCCTAAAGTGTTTGGAAGTGAGATGGGTTTGTTAAGGAATTTTGAGCACAAAATTGTACTCAAGATTGGGGCTGTAACAAGTGTGTCCAAGGTCAGGAAGGTTCCCCATATGATGATATCCCTGTTGGAGCAGGGAATCAAGAAATTATTGGGAGGAGGTGTGATAGAAGAGTTAGAGAGTTCTGAGTGGTTGTCTCCAATAGTTTTGGCACCCAAAGATAGAGGTAAGGAGATTCATTTGTGTGCTGACTTAAGGAGATTGAGTAAGTACATTTGGGTAGACAGACAAACCCTACCAAACATAACAGAACCTTTGTCACTCATAAAGGATGCTCAGATTTTCAGTGTGATGGATTTGTCCTCTGCTTACCACCAGGTCATGCTTCATCCTGATTCCAGGCCTTTGACATCATTTGTGACTCCTCTGGGGGCATTTCGATTTATTTGCATGCCTTTTGGTCTTGCTGCGGCTTGTTTTCAGAGAGTCATGAAACAAGTGCTTGAGGGTCTGGATAAGGTGTTGTTTCAGGATGACATATTAGTCTATGAAAAAACTTGCAAGAGCTTGATGAAATTCTTTGGAAGGTGTTGGAGCGGTTGCAGAGTGCAGCGTTGGTTATCAAGAAGGAGAATGCAAGTTTCGGGTGACGGCAGTAACTTATTTGGGTCATACCATCTCAGGTGAAGGAATTAGTCCAAAGATTGATTTGACGAATAGTATTGTTGAAGCTCCCAGATTGGTGAATAAGGATCAGGTGCGTTCATTTTTATGTTTAGCAGAATTTTGTTCTAAGTTCATTCAGAATTTTGCTATTATTTCTTAAGCAAGTCTGCTTCTTTTTTAAGCAATAGCCTGGAGAATAGAAAGCAGAGAGTGGAAAAAGTAGAGAAGAAAGTGAATGTTCAGAGGGGGCCCGGGCAGATGGGCAGTGTGTGACCAGAATGGATAGGGATCAGAGATGATAGCAAGGATTCAGGGGCAGGGTGTGTGTAGAAGGAGCAGAGAGCTGAGGAAGCAGTGTTTGAGCAGAAGAGTAGGGGATAAGAGACAGCAGTGAGTGCTCAGAGAGGACATGGACCTAGGGAACTGTGAGCTAAAGAGGCAGTGTAAGTGCAGAGGAGCAGTGTGTGAGCAGAGGGGCAGGAAGCAGAGACAACAACAGCGTATGATTTGAGGGAGCAATCTGCGACTACAGTGGGTACGGAGCAGAGAAGGCAGTGTGCAAGCAGAAAGGGCAGGGAGGATCGACGGTATTGTATGTTCACCGGGAAAAGTGTGTGACCTGGTGGAGGATGGAGCAGAAAGGGCAGTGAGCATTCAGAGGAGACATGGAGGAGAGGATCAGTGTGTGAGTAGAAGGGCAGGACACATGAGAGCTCAGCGTGTGAACAGATTGGACTGAGAGGGCCATAAATTGTCAGGGATCGGGGAGCAGGGGGGCAGTGTGTGAGCAGAATAGGTGGGGAGCAGAGAGAGCAATAAGAGTTTAGAGAGGGCATGGAGAAGACAGGCACTGTATGAGCAGAAGGGGCAGGAAGATGAGAGGGGAAGTATATGAGCACAGAGGGCATTGAGTAGAGAGAGCACTTAGGGTTCAGATGAGGCTGGGTGCAGAGAGGGAGGTGTGTGAGAAGAAGTGGCAGAGAAGACAATGAGTGATCAGAGGTGCAGGGAACAGAGTGTCAATGCGTGAGCAGAAGATGCAGGGAACAGAGGTAGGGTGTATGAGCAGAAGGGGCAGTGAGAGGGAAGAGCACTGTCTGAGCAGACAGGGCATGGAATGGAGAAGGCATTTTGCGTTCAAAGGGAGCAGAATCAGTAATGTGTGAGCAGAAGGGGCAGGGAGCCGAGAGGACATTGAGTGGTCAGAGAGGACAGGAAGCAGAGGGGATATTTAATGAATAGAACGGATAGGGAGCTCAGAAGGTGTGCATGTGTAGAGAGGGGAAGATCAGAGATTGGGAAATGAAATTAAATGTATTGTTCCATCACAAAAAGATCAAATTACATACATTTCGCCCCTGCACTCCAATATAAACTTGTAATTCTCCCTAACTTATGTTCGAAATTGGATCATTTGGTCTTGGTCCCAGCAGTAATTTTGTGAACCTGGCTTGCATGGTTGATCTCCTGACTGATATATCTCAATTCAAAGGCTTACATTAATATGAGTGAATTTGAGTGGTAATGGAATTATTTTCAAAGATAGTCTATCTGGCTTCACTGGAGGCTCTGAAATAGTTATCCAACTGTCTAAAGCTTTAATACATTTGGGCCATATCACAGAAAGCGAACACTGCAAGTACTAATTTAAGATTTTGAGTGATTATGAGAATCTAACTAGACCAAGTGCATAGAGGAAGGATACTAATCAAGGAAATACTTGGAGTTTTCCACATATTTTTTTACCTCACTCTAGACAATTTTCCCCCGATACATTCAGTCTGCTTTTACCATATTGACCATTTCTATTAAAAACTTGGAGGTGTAAGATTTCCTGCTGTGGTGTTTGTATTGTCGTTTTACAATTATTTGAACTCTCACAACTGAATAAAGACAGCTCCTTAGTGAGGATGCCTGAGATTTGTAACTTTTATCTTTGTGTGAATCCCACCTCATCTATATAGGCTCCCAATAACCTCACTGGTGAAGCCGATACGCCACTAGAGAATGTGGTGGCGTGGTAGGATGGCTGATGATGAAGCATGACACCAGGAGGGTGTGTGAGGCATTTTTTAATTGATTTATAAGAGTTTTGATGAGCGTGGCTGGGTCAATTTCCGTGCAAAACCGTAGAGCAGATTAACCTTCCCTCATGTTTCAAGTGCTCCTAAAGATAAAATAGAAATGGCCACCCCACGTTTTAGAAATTCTGTGGGCTAACAAGCTGCAAAATTTTTGTTGTATAAGAGTTTTGATTAGGGTCCCCCATTGACCACATAAAGTAATTATCAAGATCTAAATGGACTCTCAAAATTGTGGAATCTCCCAATATCGACCTGTCTGTGTCTTATTTTCCTTGCTGTGTTTCATACTATAAACAGGAGGATGCAAATGTAGACAACTCACCTCTCCTCTCAGTCCACCAGACCCTCATAAAGATAGAATGTCATTCGTTTGTGTGAATGTGAAATGTAGGTTATCAAGGTATGAGTAAGACCAAAGCAAGAATCAGGTAAAGTTACAGGTGGCTTGGCATGGATACCCAAATAGAGAAACTAATCCAAGATTGTTGTGAATGCATAAATGGTGACAAGATCTACAAAGTTAAGACACCCCCAAAGAAGATTAAAAAGTTACCTTATTAACCATGGGAAGATATGTTGTTGGATATTTAGGCCAGCTGCAAGGAGAAAAATCAAATACGTTTCTTCTTGTGTTTGTTAATCAGTTTTCCCATTGGGTAAGAATTAGCATTTGTGTATAGTATTGAGACTAAAAGATTCACAGACTTTCTAAGTAAGGTTTGTGTATTCTGACTGACAGTGGTTCTCGGCTTAATTTGAGAGAAATGGAGGAATTTTGAGACTCCCAAGGAATAGAAAGTGTACTTTATATCATACAGAAGCAAACTGTACTGTGGAGAGGTTTAACAGAGCGATAAGGTAATGTATACAATTGGAGAGAAGTATAGGTAGGAATTGAAAGGATGAGTTGATGAAAAGTTTGTTTGCTTACAGATTTACCCCACATACCACAACAGGGAAATAACCTTTTGAGTTGTTCAGAGAAAGAAAGGGAAGCACAGAAGTCTCTCCCGACTGGATGAGTCAGACAAGGAGAGTAGTGTTCGATGAGAGATTGACAATGGGAAGATCAAGGATGAAAAGTGTGAAGGGATCAAAAGAAGAATTTTGATCTTCAGAAAGCTGTTTCAAGTCAAGATATTTAAGTTGGTGATTTTGATCTTATTAGGTCTCCTTTATTTACAAGAAAACTATCTAATTTTTAAAAGTACTGAAATTGTTTCGCAATGCTGGCAAACTTGATGATGGGAGAATATGGAATGTTCTCTGCATTGTATTCTGTGCAAATCCTTATTTGGCCGGTTAATCCAGTTACCAGACAAATCAGGATTTAATGGGCACATACTTCTGTAAATAAGTGTAGGAACTGCAGAGTTTCAGACCTGGGCTGTCTGCAGGTCATGCAATAAACTCTCAAAATTCTACAGTTTGTGTATATATATTTTAGACAGCAAAATTTTACAAAAAAAGTATGCATGCCTCCTTTCGGTGCCTGTGCAGATGTGCATTATGGGTTCAGTTAAAGACATTTGATATTATTTTAGAACTTGAGAATGTTCCAAAGGTTTCATATGCCACCTGGCCCATTCAGAGTAACAGCAGGAAAATATATTCCATACCTTGTGGCTGAACGGGTGGCAGTCTTCTCCTTCTTGTCCCAACGGGGTACACATTCGAAGTCCTCGCAGCCACAGGCTGATGGCACAGCAGGTTCCACCCCCGCACTGCAAATCTCTCTCACAAGCCTAGGAGAAAGTTGAATAGGACATGACAGTTATCGACATGGGAAGATATATATTTATTTATATATATTGTTGTTTTGTATAGTACAAGGCATAATTGGTACAATCATGATTACGAATGAGTGAAACTCAGTAAACAAATCACAAATATTATATTAGCATCAGAGGAGAAAACTACATCTTGTAATTTAGAAATGCAGTAGTAATTAAATGGATGAAAACAATAAAATATGAGTAAAGTCATATAGGGAATAATGAAGGGCTATCGTATAAAACTGTGTACATGTGGAAGAAATATCAAAGTCTAGTAGGCTACAGAGAAAAGTCAAAAAGAGTATTTTGTCACGTTTGTATAAATACACAAAATATATCAGCTGCTAAAAGAATTAAACTGTGGTGTGTTGAGTGTATTTTGCACCTCACTGAGAGCATGAAAGAAAACGAAATTAGCTCAATTGAGCTCTCATTGGGAGCGGCCACTTCATTCAAATTTGGCTGGTAACTATATTCTAAGATCCATGGGAATACAGTGCATCTTTTCACATTCAGCAGCCAAATGAGGAATTACTAAGTTAACTTGACCCATTAATGGGACATAGCAGGCCCAAATCCAGGGACCTCATAATGAGGCACAGAGCGGAAGGCTGGAGTCGTATGGAGCCAGATAGGAGAAATACTAGTTGTTAGAAGGTGGTTCTGACACTCTGAGCCGCCCGGATTTTTTGCTTTTTGAGCACCTATTTGTTGAGCTTTTACTGTGGGAGAGCCTCTTTAGTTGGGACTCACCCACAGTGAACTCATGATGAAGGAGACTGCACGTGGATTTTACTGGTATCCCCCTAGCTTGACTAGGCCGCTGCGCAGCAGCTGGAGTAAGGGGCACCGGGCTGGTTACATGCAGACACATGTGTACATGCGTGTGCGCACATGTACGGGCTGCGCAGGGGAGATTCCTGGCGTGCGCAGCCCAGGAGTAGCTACAAAGTGAATGGTGTGGCAGGACTTATGCAGAATTGGGTGGTGACATGGAATAGGCTCTATACAGTGGGAAGAAACATGCCAGGGAAAGTCAGTGTGCTTTACAGTGTTTATTCCATTATTCTTTATGAGGATAGGGAGCACATGGGCTAGTTTCACTTTCCTAGGGCCTACAAATTCCAGACACGCACCAAAGTCCACTGTAACTTATGTGAGAAGAAGTATTCTGCAGAGTCCAGAGTCATATTTGTACTGCTTTTGGGTCATCCAGAAATGTTATATTTCCCTGAGTCAGCTCATAAACAGGGCCTGGCTGGGGGCTGGCCCCAGCAGCCTGGATTAATGACCTTTCTTCCCAGAGCGAAGACCTTCCCTCCAAGGAGAGAAGAGGGGTGGAGCTACAGGCTAATCCATCAGCAGCTGTCACTGGGTGCCAGGCACCAAGCTGCACCAGGGCGAAGGCAGCCCTGGGGGGAAGGGGCTTTCAGAGACCATGTGGCAGGAGACCCTGGACGACGCCATCTTGAACCAACCCAGAGGCCTGGGCAGGAAGGAGGGAGCAGGGACAGTGAAGTGATGTGTCGCTGTTTGATAGGACAAACAGAGACTTCCTGCCAGCCCCCTCCCCATTCTCTTAAAAAGTGTTTGCACAGGAAGAGAAGCTCTCTGGGGTGTGGTCTGCTGAGGCAGAGGGTGCTGGAGCCTGGCGCAATGGGCAGTTGGAAGGAGGAACCCCCTGACTGTCCCAGAATCCTGAACAGCGCCAGGAGGGGAGTCCAGAACCAGTGAGCAGAAGCCTGGGTCTCAGCGCAAGGAGAAGAGAGGCCCAGGAGGCGAGCTAGGTGAAAGGCTGGCGCAGGGAGCCAGTGAAAACAGCTCCCTGCTGAAATTCACCCTCTTGGAGGCGAGGAGTGCTCCAGATGGGTAGAGCTGGCCATCAGGAGCGAGAGGAGACCAGAATGTTGCAGATCGGTCCCCTGGGGGCTGAGATATGCCCCCAGAAGGTAGGCGACCTTTGACCTCTGGCTGGACCAACGACGAAGTGCGTGGGGCTCCGCCGCCGGTCTCCAAGATGCCCCCGGGGTGGGTCAGGTCCCAAGGGCTGCCCCCAAGTGAAGCAAAGTCGGGGAGCACTGTCGTGCTCCCTGTGAAGTTGAGCCCACCGGGGTGCCAGGAGCCCACCCTGGCCCCTGGCTATGACGGGAGGGGGGTAGCGCTGTCGCGCCCACGCGAAGATGACTGTGGGGCCCGGGACCCCATCTCCGGGCCCCGATAAGGAGAAGCAAAGACGGGGAGCACGGTCGCGCCCCCGTGAAGCGGAGCAAAGCGGGATGCCAGGAGCCCACCCTGGCCCCTGAAGTCGGCACTCCCCGCGAAGGTGACCCTGTTGGGAGGCCCGGGACCCCATCCCCGGGCCCTGAAGTAAAGCCGGGGAGCGCCGTCGCGCTCCCCGTGAAGGTGAACCTGCTGGGGGGCCCGGGACCCCATCTCCGGGCCCCGAAAGGAAGAGGTGGATGGGGGAGTGCCGCCGCACTCCCCCGTGGCTGCGGGAAGGCGGGGGGAGTGCCGCCGCACTCCCCCGGAGACCTGCAGCGCTGGAGGCTGCCTCGCGTCTGCCCGCGCTGGTGGGCAGAGCCAAATGGAGGTGCCGGCTCCCCAGCAGCACCTGAGGGTGTTGGCCAGAGGGAGAGCCAGCGGGGGCAGCCGGGGGTGGGCTCCCCGGGCTGCCCTTTAACGTGGTGGCATTGCGGGAGGCCCGGGTGGGACCGGGCCTCTGTGAAAAGAGAAGTGGCCAGGGGTGGGCTCCCCACGCCGAACCCACTCACCTGGGGGTCCGGGTGGGACCGGGCCCCCCCACAAGGACTGGATGCGGCGGGAAGCTGCCCGCGGGGATCGCGGCTCTCCCCGGCGCAGTGGGGGAGCCGCTGCTACAATATTCAGCAAAAACGGAGAATCGCCCCATAATGCCTTGCAGGCCTGGACCAGCCTGCAAGGGAAAAACAGCTTTTTCTCTGTCTGTGGTGGCCCCAGAAGGACGGGGTCACCACCAAGGGAGTGCCAAGGTGCAGGGGGAGCTGCTGGAGAAGCGCAGTCTCCCCCAGCACGAAAATGGAAGTCCCTCCCTAAGTCTCAGGGGGACTTGAAAAGGCGCAGCCAGCATGGTAACTCTTCCTGGGCTGGAACTTTTGTTCTACAGCTGGAAGAGGAGTGAGAAGTGCACCATGGGATGAAGGACTGAGCTGGGGATGTCTGGAGAAGTGCATCCCCTGGAGGTGAAGAGGTGTAATTGCACTTGTAGTGCATTTATTAGCGTTATTTCTTTCAGAGGGACTGAAGGTCACATGTGTAATGTGAGTACCTGTGTAAGGTGATGTCAGAAGCAAAGTGGGGTTATGTTGCCAGACATTCCTGCTAGGGTGTCTGGCTGTATATGCTTAACCCTATGATTTCATCTGTGATGCCTTTAGGGGCTGTAATTGCAACGCATTCTAATGTCCAACAAATGTGATGAGTACTGTCAGTCTAAAGTGATGCTTAAACATGTGTTCTTGCTACTGCGCTTAGGTGAAGAACCCAGACTGTTAGCCCTTAAGATGTAGAGGTGTATACTTCATGGTCAGTAGGAAATGCTCAGTCAGGGTTGTGTGTCACCAGGGCAGGTGAACCTATTTTAAATGCTTGTTGAGGCAACAGGGGGGGGTCGCCGCTGGGATGATGCCAGTGCGCAGGGCCCTCGCTCCAGGTTAGGTTCAACTAACTGCATTTGGGGGCAAGATGATGTGCATACATGGGAGTGGTGGTACTAGACCCCACCCCCCTGCGGGAGGGGTGGAGATGTTATGCAATGTCACAAAGTAATTCCAACAGCTTATGTATATTTGTAAATTGGTGCATAGTATTGAGTAGTGTGTGTGTTTAATAAATGTACTCTTACTTTTATAAAGCAAAGTACAGACTGGACAATCAATTATTGAGTGTTATTGCTGCGCACCTGTAATGGCGATTACTAGCCCACACCACCTCCCTTGAGTAAGCCTCAGACTGCTCTGCAACGCTACCCTCTGAGAGTCAGGCGCTACAATTGGGTGTTTGGTTCCCAGTGAAGGACAAATGTAGTCATGTTATTTGTGCAGGCCTCACAGATGCTGCCTCGTTTTCCAACACTAGTTAAAACTAGAATGTTAAATTTTCCTTTGCAAACAGAACACACATCTTAAATCAGCAGGAGCGTTGCTTCAGGGGGTGTTTGGGGTGTTACACCCCCCTAATAAATGTATTCTGAAGTAAATAGTTGGGGGCAGGTGCTTTCAGTCGGGTATGGTGAGGTGTCTGTTTTATTTAATCTCGGGTTTTTATATGCACACACAGACTAAAACACACACACACACACTATCTCTCTCTTGAAGTTCTTCTAAAATGTTGGGTATTTTACAAAATATTTTGCTTTAAGTACCACTAATAATCCACACTGCTCTCCCTTTCCACTGCCCCTTAAGCTCCCCTCATGTCCTGCTTCTCAGATAGTGTATGCTAAAAAGATATCCCAGCGTGATTATTGGGAAATCTGAAGCTCCCTCTCCTCCCTCCCATTTTTCTGGCCAAGCTACACCCTTGTAAATCAGAGGCTGGTGGAAATTGTTTCAGCAAACACCAATAAATAAGCCTGCCTTAGCAAGACTACATTCAGAGATTGGATGCATAAATCCATTGTTAGGCAGAGGCGGGTATCTTTCACCAAGTCGCAGAGGGCTCTCAGAGAAAGTCATGCACATATTTTATATTATCTTGCTCTCTGTGAACCAGAGGCATTTGCAACAAGGCCTCTTGAAGACTGACAATTTATCATGTAAAACAACCTGTGTATCTTAAGAGTACACATGGAGTGGATGTTTGCCCCGCATGAAACTTGGGTGCAGGAAGGACATACCCCATTCCCTCTCCCATCCACCCCCTCCACAGTGGTGCTGGAAGTAGGGATGTGGGAAGGTCAGCAACACCCCTGGAATAACATGAATATTTTTAGATGAGAATTAAATAGAAAGTGACCCCGTGTAGTGGCCACTATGCAGTGTTTTTCTTCTTGGTAGTGTTGGATGTGTGTTCAGGTAATGTTTGTCGAAACAGCTGCTGACTATCTTAACATGGAGATCTCTGTTTTACTTTCCTTACTCTGACTGAAAAGTGAAGGCATTTTGGAACTCAAGCCCAATGACACTCACTGGTGAAAGGAAAACGTCTCAGAACAACATGTATTTTCTACGCACAAGTTAATACAAACATTCCTTTGGTTTACAAGCAAAACTTAGCAAGTACTTCCAAATACTCAAGCAGCCTGATAATCACTGACTCCTGAAGCTTTATGTTAACAAAGAATTTAGTTGGGGTAAAACAAGCCAACAATCATTAAATGTATCTTTGTACCATGCACAAGGTTTTAATTGCTGCAATTTAATTATAATCTATGTCAAACATGTCTTATTTAAGTTTTACATTCGATCTAATTGCAAACTCAAAACATATTGTATTTTTTAGAGATAACAAGCATGTGCAGTATATTGCTGGCATTTCCATTTACCATCCATCAGGAATATTGCTGCTTATCGCCACACAATATTGCAGACGTCTGCTTTCCGCATCTGTTACTGCTTACACCCATTATGAGCTTTATGGTAAAAACACTATATGATGAATTTTAACCACATCTGTGACATGATGAAACCGAGTCAGAACACATAAAACTTGCCCCTCCCAATGCCACCGACAAATCGTTGTGGAAACAGTAAAGGTAAAAATGTTCTAATATGTGATAATTCTGTTACCATGACTGAGGACTCATTTTTATTACCAAAAATTGAAATTTGGTAGGTAGACCAAATTAAATGTAATTACCTCTATCTGGTTTTACCACCTGGTTCTGCACTCTGCTCTCCATGAGCACCATTGTGTGCTTTTAACTTTGTTAAAATATATTTAACCGTGTGTTCCATATTGTTTTGGTCTATCATATGTTCTTTTTCACCTGTAGTATTTGTCTCTGCCCTCCTTTTGAGACACTGTGTAGTTTGCATAGAAGGTGCCTTAACTCAGTGAACTACTGCCCCATTAATAGGCCCTCGATTGCTGGCTGAGAGAGTCTACTCCTCTGCCTTCAGTTCTGTTTAGTTTACCTTATTTCTCTGTTGTGTATGGTCTCAGAAATGTAATGCACACTAAACTCAACACATAGCTTAAAGAAATTATTGCCCCTATTTGAATATTTGCTTATGGTAATTTAAAAAACTACCCATTTAAGTCAGTCATACTATTTAATAACTAGCATAGTCCTAAAATAATATGTGACTGCATATTCCTATTTTAATCATTAATAAACACATAGCAAGGAGCACAAACTCGAGTATATATACTACAACATAGAAGGCTACATCAACTGATTAATATACATCTGTGGCACCCCACATTGATGATGGAAAAGCTCAGTAAGTTGGTAGGAGGCACGCTGAGTTTAGCTCACTTTAGCAGCACAGGGGTCTGCACCGAATTCCCTGCCTTCCGGGTAGAGGGAAATGGCTCTTTTCACCAGTGCACCCCGGGGTCTGTACAACAATACCGGCGAAATCCTGGGGATTTCCTAGAGGCACGAGTACTCCAGCTACCATTGTAATCCTTAGGATATCCTTTCTTGGGACGAGGAAGAACTACCTGACGAAAAGGGCATTTCTGGCATTCCCTCTTGGTGCAACTACAGTTTATGACCTGTATCCTCTGACAACATTGGTAATATGCCAATCTTTCGGGTTTGTCACATGCACCCTCTGAGAATAGGGTGAATTTGCCAATCTCCCGAAAACAAATCAATTCAGATTCCTTGTAGTACTTTTTGACAGTTTCTGTTGAGTATGCCCGAGGGCTTTAAAGGGCCAGTGATGGGGAAAGTTAACGTCTAAGCCTTTACTTCCCAATATTTGTGCTTGACCAAAGTGTTCATTACAGATCACTTCCCCTCCGAAGCATTGCAGTTATTTCTGGTAATCAGTGAGAGCTCCAGCGGTCATAATGCAAAAATCTTTGGGTATATTGTAAGAAATGTATGCCAGTAAGGTGGGAACCATACTAGCCACTACAGGAAGATATCTCGGACATGTTCTATATCACAGCCCAAATAAGTAGTATAACACAGAACATTCCAGCTTTTAAAAGGAGCTGCCTCAGTAATATATTCTGCCCAAGGTCACACCAGAAACGGTGACATTTTCAATTTCTACTCTGATCCCTCCAAAACACTACTTTCTGGAGAAAGTCTAGCACCCTTTATTCAGCACACAATGGGCCCGATTCACAAAGGTAAAGTGAGATGAAAGTCTAACTTTACGCTTTTCTGTACTACTGGAAAGCCCTTTGTGAATACCGAAAGTCGTAAAGTTAGACTTTCGTCTCACTTCACCTTTGTGAATCGGGCCCAGTAAGTTTAATTGCCGACAGATGAATCACAGGCACTTCCCTAACTCTATCAAACTTACCTGCCGCTGCTGGTAGCCTGGGGTTGAACACACGATTGTTTCTAGAAAGATAAATTCAACCGCAAATCAAATTCAAACACAAATCACATATATATGAAAGGGGGAGAGGATATAACCTAAAGAGTTTGGGTCTGAAAGAGGCAAAGTGAAAACAGAAAACAAAAAACACCCATTTAAAATCAGTTATTCACGCACTGGAAAAATCCGCAGGATGGCCTGAGTCTTAACTTCATATATTTTAAAATCTTCTTACAGGTCAGATCTCTCACAGCTCTTTCGGGTGCATGTTTCAGCCAATTCTTTAAAGGAGGCTTAGGTCTCTGCCTATCTATAATGGGAAAAGGTGCCTTCTAGAAGTGAGATTTGCACAAAAACTCTTTCATGTTTTACAGTTGCATTAATTCTAGGTCAACCATGGCCGCATTGGGTCCATAAAATCAGTTCATAATAACAGTGATGACTGGTAAGGACTGTTCTGTAAGACATCGTAGGTTACCCGGCAAAGAGGAAGGTTCACCAGTCTCATATCTTTGTATCCTTTACTGATGTGGTCGGATATACAGGAGGATTGTGACTCCAGAGATTACGATGTCCACATAAACTGCTTTTCAGCCTTTAATGTATTCTTCCCAAGATTTGGGCTCCAGGGATGTCTTTCCCTTTAACGGCTATAGTATCAGGTCCAGTGCTCTATGACAACTTGGGTGGATTTCTTTCTGTCAAGTATCCCCCTCCAACAGTGACCGATACTGGGGACATCAGTAACTCCAAGGACCTAAAAATTACTGATTTTACCGGATCCTAGCTTATAACATGCAGGGATGGATATTTTCACAGGTTTCAGCATGGTTTCGCATCATGGTTTCATTTAGTGTTCAGCAGCCTGAATCCCTTTGTGAAAGTCACATTGCAGAATCTCAATGGGCCATTAACTCCAACTACTGGCTCCATTGGCATTACTGGACACACTCCATATATTTTCTTTAGGAGAGGGATGGTTTTCAGAGTTCTCTGAGGAGTCTGTTTCCTTGTAGCAGGGAATTGTACGTTGAGTGAAAATTCATTTGTCCTATAACTGAATGGCAACCACATTAATAGGCCAAGAAGGCTATTGATTAGCTGTATTAGGTAGGTAAAACTTGTATCGTGTAATTTATATTCAAAATCAATACAATACAATAGCTTTAATAATAATAAAGCAACCTTAAAATTCCACACAATCAACAATTAAAATTAAAAGTCATTAAGTTGAGTCTATTGCACCTAATTTAATCTGTACCTTCAATTGCAGCTCTACCAATAAGATAAAGTTTGTAAGACACCTGATGCTTTTATTAGAGGCCCCCGGAAAAACAGAACTGCATAGCATCCCTAATTGTCCTTGTACCTGCTTGTTGAACAAGCATTTGCAATGCAATAGGTCTCGCATTCACTCGAGTTTGAGCTATTGGCATTGTAAATAACAATGCCTTTTATTTATGTTTTGGGTTTTAAAACATAAATAAAAGGCATTGTCATTTACAATACTAATAGCTTAAACTCTCGCAAATGTGAGACCGATAGCATTGCAATAAAGGGCCTTCTCGACCGCTTGCTAGATTGTAAATATCAGAGGAAGAGACCAGCCTGCGACATCTTCAAAGTAGTGATAAATAGTGTAGTGAAGAGGATGTGTAAGTGTTGTAAATTACACAGACACAAAGTGTGAAGAGAGAGTTACATATGATCCGAGCTATAAACACTAACAAAGTGCTCCAACACCTTTCGCTCTGTGATTACACTGTTGTGCTCAGGAGGAAGAGTGGGAGGGGGGGCTAGTTCCTGCCCTCTCCGTGATTTGAGTGTGCAGTGTGGTATTGCGGAATGTCATTGCTATCTTTGGCCTAATAAAAACACTCCAGCTGTAGTAGGGCCCTCGCTTCACCTCCTGGTGCATGGCGGCCTGTGCTTTATGGCAGGCATGGAGGGAGGGAGGGATGGTCTCTGCTGCAGCTCCGGCCTCGTACAGTGCTCCTGCTATTACTAGTGAGGGAGAGACGCTGAGGTGGTGGTATTGGTATTGGTGGTGGTGGTATTGGTATTGGTGGCGGTGGTATTGCTGGTGGTGGTATTGGTGCTATTGGTGGTGGTGGTATTGGTGGTGCTGGTATAGGGGGAATTGGTGGTGGTGGTCATGGCATTGGTGGTAATGGTGGAGGTGGTGGTATTGGTGGTGGTGGCGGTATTGGTGGTGGTGGTATTGGTGGTGGTATTGGTGGTATTGGTGGTGGTATTGGTATTGGTGGTGGTGGTATTGGTAGTTTTGGTGGTGGTGGTATTGGCGGTGATATTGGTATTGGTGGTGGTACTGGTATTGGTACTGGTGGTGGTATTGGTGGTGGTTGTATTAGTGGTGGTGGTGGTATTGTTGGTGGTGGTGGTATTGGTGGTGGTGGTATTGGTGGTGGTATTGGTGGTGGTGGATTTGGTGGTGGTAGTGGTGGTATTGGTGGTGGTGGTGGTATTGGTGGTGGTGGTGGTGGAATTGGTGGTGGTGGTATTGGTGGTGGTACTGGTAGTGGTATTGTTGGTGGTATTGGTGGTGGTGGTATTGGTGGTGGTATTGGTGGTGGCAGTATTGTGGTTTTGGTGGTGGTATTGGTGGTGGCAGTATTGTGGTTTTGGTGGTGGTATTGGTGGTGGTGGTATTGGTATTGGTGGTATTGGTGGTGGTATTGGCGGTGGTATTGGTGGTAGTGGTATTGTATTGGTGGTGGTGGTATTGGTGGTGGTGGTATTGGTGGTGGTGGCATTGGTGGTGGTGGTATTGATGGTGGTACTGGTGGTGGTATTGGTGGTGTTGGTATTGGTGGTGGTTTTGGTGGTGGTGGTATTGGTGGTATTGGTGGTGGTGGTGGTATTGGTGGTGGTGGTATTGGTGGTGGTGCTCGTGGTATTGGTGGTGGTGGTGGTGGTATTGGTGGTGGTATTGATGGTGGTGGTGGTGGTTGTAGTGGTGGTGGTATTGGTGGTGGTATTGGTGGTGGTGGTATTGGTGGTGATGGTATTGGTGGTAGCGGTATTGGTGGTGGTGGTGGTATTGATGGTGGTGGAGGTGATGGTGGTGGTATTGGTGGTGGTATTGGTGGTGGTATTGGTGGTGGTGGTGGTATTGGTGGTGCTATTGGTGGTGGTGGTGGTAGTGGTAATGGTGGTGGTGGTGGTATTATTGCTGATGATGGTAGTGGTGGTGGTATTGGTGGTGGTGGTATTGTGGTGGTGGTGGTATTGGTGGTAGTGGTATTGGTGGTGGTGCTATTGGTGGTGGTGGTGGTATTCATGGTATCAGTGGTAGTGGTATTGGTGGTGGTGGTGATATTGGTGGTGGCATTGGTGGTGGTGGTATTGGTGGTATTGGTGGTGGTGGTATTGGTGGTGGTGGTTGTATTAGTGTTGGTGGTATTGGTGGTGGTGGTTGTATTAGTGTTGGTGGTATTGGTGGTGGTGGTATTAGTGGTGGTGCTGGTGTTGGTGGCATTGGTATTGGTGGTGGTGGTATTGGTGGTGGTATTGGCATTGGCGGTGGTGGGGGTATTGGTGGTGGTGGTGGTATTGGTGGTGGTGATATTGGTATTGGTGGTGTTGTTATTGGTGGTGGTATTGGTGGTGGTGGTATTGGTGGTGGTATTGGTGGTATTGGGATGGTGGTGGTATTGGTATTGGTGGTGGTGGTATTGTTGGTGGTGGTGGTATTGGTGGTGGTATTGGTGGTGGTAGTGGTGGTGGTGTTGGTGGTGGTGATGGTATTGGTGGTGGTATTGGTGGTGGCGGTGTTGGTATTGGCGGTGTTGGTATTGGTGGTGGCGGTTTTGGTATTGGTGGTGGTGGTATTGGTGGTGGCGGTATTGGTATTGGTGGTGATGGTATTTGTGGTGGTGGTGGTATTGGTATTGGTGGTGGAATTGATGGCGTTGATGGTGTTGGTGGTGGTGGTATTAGTGGTGGTGGTATTGGTGGTGGTGATGTGGGTGGTAGTGGTGGGATTGGTGGTGGTATTGGCGGTGGTGGTGGTATTGGTGTGGTGGTATTGGTGGTGGTATTGGTATTGGTACTGGTGGTAGTGGTATTGGATTGGTGATCGTGGTATTGGTGGTGGTATTGGTGGTGGTGATGGTATTGGTGGTATTGGCGGTGGTGGTGGTGGTGGTATTGTTGGTGGTGGTGGTATTCACGGTGGTGGTATTGATGGTGGTGGTGATATTGGTGGTGGTGGTGATATTGGTGGTGGTGGTATTGGTGGTGGTATTGGTGGTGGTGGTATTGGTGGTGGTATTGGTGGCATGGCTGTGGTGGTATTGATGGTGGTGGTTGTATTGGTGGTGGTGGTATTGGTGGTGGTGATGGTATTGGCGGTGGTGGTATTGGTGGTAGTGGTGGTATTCATGGTGGTGGTATTGGTAGTGGTATTCATGGTGTTGGTATTGGTGGTGGTATTGGTGGTGGTGGTATTGGTGGTGGTGGTATTGGTGGTGGTGGTATTGGTGGTATTGGCATTGGCAGTGGCGGGGGTATTGGTGGTGGTGGTAGTGGTATTGGTGGTGGTGGTGGTATTGGTGGTGGTGGTATTGGTGGTGGTGGTATTATTGGTGGTGGTGGTATTGGTGGTGGTATTGGTGGTGGTGTTGGTGGTGGTGATGGTATTAGTGGTGGTGGTATTGATGGTGGTGGAGGTGGTGGTGTTGATGGAGGTGGTGGTATTGATGGTGATGGTGGTGGTGGTGGCGGTGGTGGTGGCGGTATTGGTGGTGGTATTGGTGGTGGTGGTATTGGTGGTGGTAGTGGTATTGGTGGTGGTGGTATTGGTGGTTGGTGTATTGGTGGTGGTGGTATTGGTGGTGGAGGTGGTGGTATTAATGGTGGTGGTATTGGTGGTGGTATTGGTAGTGGTATTGTTGGTGGTATTTGTGGTAATATTGGAGGTGCTGGTATTGGTGGTGGTATTGGTGGTGGTGTTGGTGGTGGTGATGGTATTGGTGGTATTGGTGGTGGTGGAGGTGGTGGTATTGATGGATGTGGTGGTATTGATGGTGGTGGTGGTATTGGTGGTGGTGGTGGTATTGGTGGTGGGGTGGTATTGGTGGTGTTGGTGGTATTGGTGGTGTTGGTATTGGCGGTGGTGGTGGTATTGGTGGTGGTATTGGCGGCGGTGGTGGTATTGGTGGTGGTCCTGGTATTGGTTTTGGTGGTGGTGGTATTGGTGGTGGTGGTGGTATTGGTGGTTGGTGTATTGGTGGCGGGGTTGTTGGTGGTATTGGTGGTGGTGGAATTGATGGTGGTGGTATTGGTGGTGGTGGTTTTGGTGGTGGTATTGGTAGTGGTATTGGTGGTGGTATTGGTGGTAATATTGGTGGTGCTGGTTTTGGCAGTGGTATTGGTGGTGGTTGTATTGGTGGTGGTGGTAACGGTTGTGGTGGTGGTATTGGCAGTGGTGGTGGTATTGGCAGCAGTGGTGGTATTGGTGGTGGTCGTATTGGTGGTGGTGGTATTGGTGGTGGTGGTGGTGGTGGTATTGGTGGTTGGTGTATTGGTGGTGGTATTGGTGGTGGTGGTATTGGTGGTGGTGGTATTGGTGGTGGTATTGGTGGTGGTGGAGGTGGTGGTATTGATGGTGTTGGTATTGGTGGTGGTGGTATTGGTGGTGGTGGTATTTATGGTGGTGGTATTGGTGGTGGTATTGGTGGTATTGGTGGTGGTGGTGTTGTTAATAAAATATGCTTTTGAAAACAACCCGTCAGGTGGCTTTAGTACAGATGACATGTAACACAGATGTGCTGTTGTCAGCTTCAGCCCATTAGTACAAGAGTATGTGCTACCTGGAATTCACATTACCTTCGCTAATCATTTCTAAATCCATTTTGCTTGTGGTGGGTTGAAACAGTCACGAGATAAAGCCGGGTTAAAGTTATTGAAAGCAAGCGCCCGTGTTATGGGGCGGTCGTGCTGGTTAAAAAAACACAAGCGGTTTCAGCTGAAGCAGAGCATGTCCAGCCTGCAGTAAGAGAAACTCAATAAAGTAAATAGTGCTTACAGACTAAATAACAGGTCCCGTGTAACAACCAAAGTAAAAGGGCCAGTCGCCATGTGAGGGTACAAATGAAGACAAGGCTGTACTAGGGACGGACAAACAAGCCTATAAACAAATCCGAAGGCAGCATTTACGAAAGACAATGACACAAGCCAATGAAAAATATGGGAGGAAAGTGGACGCGGCTTCTCTTCCATACTCTACTACAGCAGTCTCGCAGAAATAGCAGCGCATGCGCGCTGCCGCTAGGCTCGACCTAAAAAGGGGTTTCAAAAATGTATTTCTAAAATCCTGTATGAGTAGAAATAAGCAAATAATATGTTCCACTGTTTCAGGGAATAGATTGCACAAGCGGCAATGTCTTATGTTATCCGCAATCTTAATCCAAGACCCCTCAAACTGCAGCAATCGGATATAAAACTGTCTTAAGTGTAAAAAAGCCATTTTATCCACGTATTTAAATTGGAATCTAAATAGGGATGTCTCTTGTTTATAAAATTTGCATATGTATAATGGAAAAATATTCTGTCAAAGAGACAGTCCCTGAGGTAGGCTCCTAGACCTTGTCTGCAAAGCTGATTATCAAGTAGCTCGGTTTTCCTCTACAAATATAAGTTTCAATTGTTCATGTCATCTTGGTCAATTTTGCTTGAGTTCATTCCTTATTGCTTCCCGGCTTCCTTTGGGAAAGGATGAGCATGCTATTCTATTCTAATGGTTAAGAATGGTACTGAAGATCCCAGGATAGAGATGGAAAGGTTACCTACATCAAACAGCAGTTCTCTATAGTGGGAATCTCTGAGTTAACAATGTTGTGTTCTTCGTTATTATCTATGACAAATCCAAAAGTGTAGAATTTTAAAAGTTGTTTTTATTACAAGCATTATTTAATTTATCTAACAGCACTCTAATAAACCCTTAGGACCCATTCCTGAACGAACCATTAAAACACAGAACTACTAGTTAATAATTCCCTTCCCTGAACCCAAAAAGGCCTTATTACCCTTTAATGCTACCCTTCCCGAACCCTAAAAGCCCCTCACTATCCCTTAAAGCTACTAATACTCAACCTTACAGTTTCTTGCTATCCATAAATGCCAGCCTTCTCTGAACTCTATGAACTCCTTACTATGCCCTTACCCACCCTTGCATGACCCCTTAAAACTCCTTACTTCTCCTTAATGCTACCCTTCCCTAAATCCTAAAAACCCTTTAGAACCCCTTAATGCTACTTTTCTCTGAACCCTACAACCTCTTACTACCTATCAT
Organism: Calotriton arnoldi; assembly: GCA_963921515.1. Classification (NCBI taxonomy): domain Eukaryota; kingdom Metazoa; phylum Chordata; class Amphibia; order Caudata; family Salamandridae; genus Calotriton; species Calotriton arnoldi. The sequence continues at coordinate 1,205,674 of CAWUFW010004693.1, read as the reverse complement.
TTGCCATCTAGCACACAACATTTTTACATTTTTGTGTAGCAGCAACTTTTTTTCATTCTATTTTTTTCAGTAAACAATTTTGATGCAACTTTTTCCAGTCTACTTTGGCCCCCCTATATTTTTCACTGCAGAGCTGGGTAACTTAATTAAATCCATAAACAACCCTCTCCCAAAACAAACGCACGATACAATAAATTGACAGCTTTAGGATCGCATCTTGATTGCTCTACCAGCCAACAAAACACACTGAGGGCCCAATGGCTACTGTACTACATACCGGAAAAGTGGACCGCATTGGTTGTCTTAATGCAATACACATTATTTTAGGTCTGGTGCTTGCTAAAACATTTTGATTGTAATACATTTCAGCCAGCTCTCTTCATCCATCGGTCTGTTGTTGTGTCATTCATATTTGTCTTTCTCCCACTATGGTATACACCATGAGGCAATTGGTGGACCAGCTTTAGCCATTGGTTAACTTTACTGTGAATCTGCCCTTTACAAAGGAATATATCTGCATTCCTGAGTAGTACCTTTTATGGTAGAGGCTACAATGACAGTGTGGGCCTTTCGTGACAATTATATTGGGATGGAAAAGTCCTCTGCATGGAAGGTAAGAAATGTGGACCCCTACCTTAAGTGCCCAACTGTATTGTTGCCTGGATCCCTAATTCTGATTTTCTGTCATAGGCAAACACGGAGCATGCATGTGCACTATGACATAGGCTTGTTGCACAGATTGCGGACTTGTTGGACCGGGAGGGGTGCCCAAAGCGCTACCCTCATAGTAGTGGAAGGCTACAATTTCACCAGGAGTTAAGTAGCATGAGCGCAGTGGTGGCAGAATACTGTGGAATGATCAGTAGTAGTGAACAGGTGCTTTTTACCCTGTGTCAGTGGAGTGAGGCCTACAGGCTCACTTGCTTTTTTAAAAGTTCCACTGTGGAGTGCTTAACTCACCGTTGGCCTATATCAGGTAGATGTGGAGTGCTGCACAGTGCAGGAGTAGTGACTTTGCAATGGTTGCATGTCTGCCTGGAAAGGGTACAATACAGGGATAGAGCAGTTACTGTACAGTGAGCTTGTGATTAGTGCATGTATTGGGTGTATGTTTTCTGCAAGGAATACATTGCATGAGAGATGTAGGGCTGTGCGGTATGTGTGCAATGAAATCATGTGCTGGGTGTATGCGTGCTTGTTTGAAGTACCATACAAGAAGGGTGAAGTGTTGTGTAGTGAGTGCATGGTGAGTGTGTGTGCTGGCAGCGTGTGTGTTAGTAAATAGCACACCCTGATTAAATACAGAAAAGCTTCAGTGCTAACAGTGCTCGCAGAGTGTGTGTGCTGAATGCATGTGCCCTTGTAAGGGTACAATGCATGGAGGTAACAGTGTTGGACAGAAAGTATGCTGTGCATGTACAACAAGTAAGTGTGCCTGCAATGGTACATTACATGGAGGACCCAGGGTCTATTTTGGTAAGCCGAGGCCTGCCTGGTGAAGACATGAGGAGGAGCGGAATCCCCCAAGACAGATTTGTGTATTGCTGCATTCCTGTGAGCTGGGTCGTACACACACTGGACGGAAAAGGAAGAGATTCCCTTTACACTTCAAAAGACTGCTCTTTGATTCAGTGATAGACTACAAGGAAGGGGTCTGAGCACATCTCAGGAATAAAGGTGGGGCTGATAAGGGAATAATAAAGAGTAGGGCCGGGGGCTGGGATTAACTTTTAGATGCACATGTAACTGTGAATGACAGCCCGGTGTGAACTCTAGCCACTCCCATGAATTGTGTTGTGGAGCAATCCGCTTCGCAGTCTTGCCTGCTGAGACAGATGGTCTATCATGAGGGAAGAAGAAAAAAAGATGTCCACTTCAAAAGAAACAGAACCCCAACATAAAAATTAAAAGACTCAGGGTCATAAGCCACCTACCTGGATCCCAGGTGATTCCAATGGGGCAGCGACACTAGTTCCCAAATCCTCCAGAGACTTGCCCTCGGTTTACAGGAGGAGACACTGCTCCGGTGGCAAATCCCAGGGGGAAGAGGGTGGGGATGGAGAGAGTGTGCGAAGTCAAAAGATGATGTGGCTCGTCTACTCAACAGTAACACTGCAGCAGGCATTCACACCAGTCTGATGAATGGTACCAGCAGATAAAGTACCTATAAACAAACAAATAATAAGGCTTTAGTCTAGTATTAACTATATCTCTTAAGGTATCACCTCACGAAAGCTTTTCAAATCCACATTAACCTTTAGTTTTGTTGTCGGTTTCTTTTTTTTTTTTAGATTGTTCATAGAGGCCCCTTGTATCATTTCAGCATCAAACCCACAAGCAAATTTGGACGGGGTTAGCATCACCCAAGTCGTCTCTGGCAGAGCCCTGCCAACAGAATGTACAAGTTGAATAAAAACACTGGTTACCTTTGTTTGCAACACTATGTTGCAACTGAGCTCATCGCGTATCAAAATCAAGTCTGTTTATGCTTCTCTCCTTTTCTTCGTGTTCTCTTTTCCAACCAGGTGCCAGACTAATGCGGAAAGTTCTTTGCAGTGAGGTTGAAGCGGGAGGAACAAGGAGATGGCATTTCAGAGTCCTGGAAGTCACCAAACAGGTAAGTTGCAGGCGAAAAGACTAAGCGAAGGGGAGGAGTGTGGATGGTCTTTAAATAAGATATGTGTTCTGCACGTGAGTGTTAATTGCACTGCTTTAGAACGTTCACAAAGGTTGCATTTTAATTGTTTGTAACAAGGAACAGGTGCAGATAATTAACTTGATGAGGCTGCCTTCTAGAAGGTGCTTTAGAATGTTCACAAAGGTTGCGCTCTAATTGGTTATAGCAAGGAATAGGTGCAAGTGATTCATTTGATGAGAGCTGTCTTTTGAAAGGTTCACTTTGAGGTCATCTATGCCAGTTGCTTGATACTTATTCTGGTGGATTTTCTGGATGTTTCCAGGGTGCCTGAAACTTGACCTTGCATATGCAAGATAAAACATTTTTAAAAGCTATTAAGCCTTTTCAAATAACCCGGGGAACACCAGCTGCTGCTAGCTATTACCAACCATTAAGATATAATGGGGTAACCCATAGAAGTCAATGGACCTGGGTAATAATTGGTATAGAAAAACAATGGTCCTAGACTTATGTTAAATTTTAGTTGTCTGAAACAATCATAAACAGCATGAGGTACATATATAGTTTAAATCAATAATGTACCATTAACTTATTTAAAGAGCATTCAAATATATCCTCAAAATTCAAAGAAGGCACACACTATTGCTTTTTGGTGACTCGTATTTTATTCGGTCACTTTTCATAACATATTATCATATTCAATGTTCAAGATAAAGGGTGGTTGCTCCAAGGAAAAATGTGAAGAAAGAAAGTGCTCGTGAAGTAAGATAGAATAAACAAGAGGGGATCCAATCAAGCAAAACAATGATTCATCATTATTTACATTACAATCTCATAAGCAAAACTGGTCGTGATTCATGATTGCACCAGTTCTACATTAGGGCCTGTCCAATGGTTAATTCATAGTTATTCTTTATGTTCTTTCTCAAAAGTTAGCAAACAACGTTCGTCTGTAAGCAAGTAGGGCTGGGATAGTATACAGTACAGGCCCCGAACAGGGGAGAGTGTCGACGTTTCGACCCTAGTGCAATGAGGGCAGTTTGTATCCTCTGCGAACGGGTCTTCCTCAAGACAGAAAGGAGGGATGGGGGGAGCAACTGATCATGGGTGATGCACAGTAAAAGTGCCGCCCCTAGTTATGGATTTAAAGGTCTTCAATCAATGGGTGAGAAAAATCGCCCACAGCGTCTCAATGAATCATCTTCGCACAACTCGAGCAGACCAGCTGGATTCCCCCGGGCTGTGCGAAGATGATTCATTGAGACGCTGTGGGCGATTTTTCTCACCCATTGATTGAAGACCTTTAAGTCCATAACTAGGGGCGGCACTTTTACTGTGCATCACCCATGATCAGTTGCTCCCCCCATCCCTCCTTTCTGTCTTGAGGAAGACCCGTTCGCAGAGGATACAAACTGCCCTCATTGCACTAGGGTCGAAACGTCGACACTCTCCCTGTTCGGGGCCTGTACTGTATACTATCCCAGCCCTACTTGCTTACAGACGAACGTTGTTTGCTAACTTTTGAGAAAGAACATAAAGAATAACTATGAATTAACCATTGGACAGGTCCTAATGTAGAACTGGTGCAATCATGAATCACGACCAGTTTTGCTTATGAGATTGTAATGTAAATAATGATGAATCATTGTTTTGCTTGATTGGATCCCCTCTTGTTTATTCTATCTTACTTCACGAGCACTTTCTTTCTTCACATTTTTCCTTGGAGCAACCACCCCTTTATCTTGAACATTGAATATGATAATATGTTATGAAAAGTGACCGAATAAAATACGAGTCACCAAAAAGCAATAGTGTGTGCCTTCTTTGAATTTTGAGGATATATTTGAATGCTCTTTAAATAAGTTAATGGTACATTATTGATTTAAACTATATATGTACCTCATGCTGTTTATGATTGTTTCAGACAACTAAAATTTAACATAAGTCTAGGACCATTGTTTTTCTATACCAGCTATTACCAACAGCATGTATTATGGTCAAAAGTCAGGGTACAAGACATTTGTTCATTCATAAGTGTTGGGAGGAACGATATGAATCCTGCCGGTATATTTGTGATAGTCAAGAGAGGTGAGCTGTGGCAGGAATCCTGACAGTCAGATTCTAAATTACATTTTGGTGTCTTTAAATCGACTATAAGAAGGGGAGTTAGAGATAATAAACTTTGTCATCTGCCAAGCAGTCAAACGGGCTGTGTGAGAAGAAGAAGCTCTGCAAGACTTTTGTCTGGGGGCACAGGCTTACATGTCTCCATGCTGGGTGAGGGATATCAAGCAGGCCACCAAGGTCACCTGCCCTGTGGCCTGAAGCACTACAGCCTGCCTGCTTGCCAAGACCAGTGTGCCATGTGAGGAAGAGAAGAGCTTTGGAGGGAGGATGTCCAGTGGGGAGCCCTGCAAGACTATCCCCCTGTGCACCGATCGGGCCATTGCCCATGTGTCGTGTCAGCTTTGCAACCCCTGTATGCCAGGAGAGAGTCTCGGGAGACTGAGTCAAGAGTGAAGCCTCATGCGGTCCCGGGGGAACCTGTACCTCATCACTACAGTGACCCTGTATGACAGAAGGTGTCACTGGTAAAGTTATCAATGCTGAATTGCTCTGACCTGTGACCGTCTTGATTTGGCGTCGGTACCAAGAAAGCCAGCATCTGTGATTTCCAAGTACAACGGCAACCTTGTATGCTAGCAGGGGCTGCCAGTACTACCCAGTGGCATTTGCCACTAGGTAGTTATAGTTAGGCCAGCGTTTTCATGGGAATTGAGTTTTACGTGTTGCTTATAACTTTGACACTGTTTGATGAATCTTCACAAAAAGTTTCCAAAAAAGTGCTCTTTTTCCCTAGTTTGTGCCAGGAAAGGTTTGGGGTGATCCCTCAAGCGGGGGTCCCAGAACACAAAATCCCCATGCATTTTTCTTAGACTTTTTTAAGACGCACTACCTCAAATACTGCTGAACTGAACTACAACACATTTGTCAAGAAGCTAAATCTTGGTCCAGAAAGCGTGCTTTTTGTGATTTGGTGTAAATCAGTTCAGTAGCAGAGCTATTAATTCTTTAAACTTTGTAAATATCACTTGGTGGAGGATCCGCGGGCCAACAGATCTCATGGAGAGATTTGATTGGCTGCCAGCACATCAACAAGGATGTGGTGACAGCTATCTTAAGACTCAGGACACAGTCCTAAAAAAACATAAGGAGGCAGGGTAGGGATACCTTGACTACCTAGGGCTGGTGGTGGGGTCCGTGCTCCAAACCGTTCTTTTTTAATTTTGCTGCAAATTTGTGAAGGGCCTACCCTGTTATGACCTCGGGTTGGGCCAGGACCTGGGGGGGGGCAACGCAAAATCCTCTTTTTGGGAGGGGGTGCTGTCCCCCCCTCCCGAGCCTCAGTGATGCCCCAGGACCCCATCCACCGGGGCCGTTCTGTAAATTAGGGGGAAGAGGGAAGACCCCCTCCCTTATTCTTAGTAGACCCAAGAAACTCCGTTCCTCGGGCCGAATGCAGTGTTCCCTGTAGGGTGCACACCCATGCTACCCCAGGCATGCAGTGTCTTGTGTGAAGCGCGCACAAACTTCACTGCACATCACATCCCGCAAGAGACCGTTTCATGCAGGTGCTTTTAAAACGCAAGTGGCACAAAAACCAGTAATTTACTTGTTGCGGGGGAGTAGTGGCAGTGATCTTGGTTGGAGGAGGAGGAGGAGGAGACCACTGTGGAAGAGGAGAACACGAGCGGAAGGTAAGTATTTCTCTTCCACTGCAGTCTGTGGTGTTAGAGAGCGTCATCAGTTGAGCAGCAAGTGGTTCCTGCACATTCCACTTGCTGCATTCCTTTCAGTAATAGGAGGACAGCTGCTGGGGCTTGTGAAGCAGTGTGTGGTTTTTTAAATACATTAGTGATCTTGAACGCACGTGTCATGCTTTGAGACAACTCTGCTAACTAGCTTTCATGATCACTAATATCTCTATCTCTCATCTACAAATCAAGCCTCTTTGGCTGGGAGTTGTTGGTTTGCTGTGGAAGTTTCTCACCACCGAGCGGCCCTCCAAGAGATTGATAAATCTCAGTTTGTATTAAAAGCACCTACTGCCTCGTTCCTTGCCTCCAGCAATTTCCAGGCAACAATAAAAATATCAAGATAACTCCGGTGATTAATGTTCTTCCTGGAGAGAGATTGGAGTTTTGTCTAGCTGAGGTTTTGACTGATTATAAAATAGCACAGAGGGTTAATATTCCTGCTGCATAGAACGTGTGCCATGCAGATCACAAAGTGCACATAATGTAAATGTGTCAGTGTGTTACTGCTTTTCTAAGAGACATCCTTTTGTTATTTTCAGTTTATAAGTTAAAATCCTAATATAGAAGAGTGAATTATTAACAGTCATCAAAGAACTGCATGCACACTGCAAAGTATAGATTAGAGCATAGATTAATGTTGCAAAAGGGCTCCATTGGTTGGAATCGATTATTATTATTAAAGAGAACCCCCAACTATGGTGTTCCGTTTTCAATTCTGAGTTTGTGCTTCTCCAGACCAAGCACTCTTAAACTATACTGCCTACCAGTATGGATGACATGTCACTCCTACATCTTGTAGTGCTTTGGCTTATGCAATATTTCCTATTTGCTGATTTACACATGTGTGAATGTTTGTCTTTGTGTAATGTGTGTGTGATGCAAAGTACTCTGACACCCTGTAGTGGTATGAGTGGCGCTATATAACGAATTAAATGCATCTGAAAGAGTGGTTCTGGAGACTTGAGGCACTGTTAAAGGGTGGTAGTGAGGGAATCTATGATGGTCACTACCTCCACCATGGATGGGGGGAGCTAACAATCATTGTTGCACCGGGCACCACCAGTGGTAAAGCCGGCCCTGTACAGGAAGGCAGAATGGCTCAGCTAATAATTTGAAATGCTGACTCAGGTAAATAACGAAAAACATATGAATTATATGCATGTTTACAGTGCTTTAACATGTTTTTTGTCAGATTACTGGGGGGGGGAAATGGATGGATGAAATGTATGTGAAGCCTGTAAAAATAGCTTACTTTATTGGCATTGCAGTGCAACGTATAGTTCTCATAAAAATTAAAGGGTTTAATGAAGTTGTTTACGTGTGGAATGTCTGTCTGTTGCATAAATAATGTGTGCCCTGTGCAGAGTCTATTATTGTTACACGGGCTGTATTCATTGTAAAGTATGCACAATTGATTTATCTTCTTTTGTGATGAAATCAGGATTTTTTTCAGGTTTTCCAAGACTGGGTGTCAGACTCAATCAATCAATAAAATCTTTATTCGGTCTCTTTAAGAACAGATCATAAAAGCACAAATTCAATCAGTGATTTATTAAGCACTACGTTGGATAACAAGTTAAAAAAACTCAAGGGAAGTAGGTATACTTAAAATACATATAAGAAGTGTTCAAAGATCATTTAAAATCATGTGGTTCTTTGTTTGCCATATAGAGCGGGCCAGGTGTACATATAATTATAGCTTCAAACAGTTATGCCATCTCTCCGCCTCGCACCTTTCTCTTTTTCATACAGGCCCACAAGAAGGTGGCTACTGAAAAACAGACATATGGGTCAGGTAGAGATTTTAGAAAGTAGAGTGCCACCCCACATTGACTGAAATTATAGCGCCTTAAAATTGGGGAAATGAAGGCTTCTCTTTCTATCTTGTAAAACTCACAGAACAATACTAGATGTAGGTTGGATTGAGGAAAATGGTTATTGCAAGGGCACAGCTTCAAGTCTGAGTGTTTAAATTTTCTCTCGGGTACCCTAACATCAAAGGGACAAGGTTCAGGCGAAATCTCAGTAGTATGTATCTATGCTGCGCTATTGTGGTGCGTGCTTGGTAGGAATATCCTTCCTCTAATCTGGGGGGATCTGAGCATAAGCAAGGGCCGCCTTTTGTCCATGGTTCCTTTCACTGCAGACATAGTTGGCCCGCCGCAAATTTTTCTCAATTAATATTTTGTTAAGAGATCCTCCTGCATGCCATTTGGTCCTTGAATAGTTCTCCCAACCCAATTTTTCTTAGTTCTGACTCCACATAACTAAGCCACTGATCTTATCATAATGTTCCAGTTTCAGACAATCTTTAATTATATTTTGTGTTAGATTGACTGTGGTCCTACGCCATAAAGAGAACCATAAAAGAATTGGCGCTAGTCTAAAGGTGTCTACCATGTAAGGTAACCCTAATTCAAGGTGTAAGATATAGTTTGAGAAGAAGGAGGTAGGGACACCCGAGATTTAAAAAAGCTGTCTTACAGTATTTGGAGTTGGGCAATATGCGCCATGCCCCAGACTTCCACCCAATAAGTAACTGCTGCCTTTGGTTTGGCCTGATAAATATTTTTTATTGGGTCCAGGGGACTGGCGCCTAACTTTCTGGAGAATACCTTGATAGCATTCAGGCTTCTTTCCATTCCTAGCACTCTTGCTGCTACCAGATTTGCCCAAGTTTGGTTTTTATCGAATAAGAGTCCCAAATATGGAAAGGACTCTACCACTTCTATTTTTCTGGAATCAAGATGGAAATGAGGGGATTTTGCACCTTTGCCAGTTCCTGCTATGATGATGAAAGATTTTGTTTTGTTCACTTTAAGGTCCAGCGAGGCCATAAATGATGCATATGATGTTATAAAACTTTTAAGAGCTAACCCTGTTCTTGCGATTAGCACCACATCGTCAGCATAAGCTAAATTTGGTAGAGGGGTGTTGTCAAACGAGGGCACGTCCAGGGATGAGCCCGCAAGGGCTGCCTCGACTCCCTTTGTGTAGATGGAAAAAAGGAACGGGCGAGGATACATCCCTGCCTAACTCCTCTAGCGATCTTAAATGAGCGGGTACATTCTCCATTTGCGCCATATCGGACACAAGCAGTGGCATTGGCGTAGAGTTGGTGAATTTAGTTGGTTATGAGGGGATCAATCCCCACCTCCTCCATCAGAAGCCAAAGCTTCTGGTGGGTCACGCAGTCAAATGCCACTGTCAGGTCCATGAAGGCCATGTAGATTTTCCCGCCTTTCGCTCTCGTGTATTTATCTATGCAGAGTGATAGGTTTAGGCATTGGTCTGTAGTGCCTTTCCCCCTCTGGAAACCATACTGTGCCTGCATCAGGATATTATTTTCTTGAGCCCACTCTTCCAGCCTGGCTAGGAGGAGCCGGCCCATGAGTTTCGTGGTTGTGTCCAATAGGGAGATGGGCCTGTAGTTCTTTGGGCTGACCCTGTCCCCTTTTTTGTATATTGGGACTATGACACTATGCTTTCAAGATGGTGGAGGCCCTTCTACCGCTATGATGTTAAAGACGTTAGTTAGCAACGGGGCCCATAGGTCGTAGTTATCCTGAAAGAGGTCAATCAGCAGCCCGTCGGGCCCAGGAGCCTTCCCAGGAACACAGGCCGCCAACCCACTTCTGATCTCTGAAAGTGAAGAAATCAAGCTGCCCTGTAGTGAAGGGTCTATATCGGAGTTGGACATCGCTGTAGACGTGTTAGAAGCGAAGATAAGTTTGAAGTGTTCCACCCATGATTCTTCCCCAACATGTGAGTCCAGGGACGGGTCCTTCAGATCTTTAAAGTGAGGCGCGTTTATTACTCTCCAGAAATCTCTACTATTGCCTGACCTAGCTGCTTGCTCGAGACCGTCCCAGGCTTGCTCCATCATATCCTTCTCTCTTTTCTTTCTGGTGGTCTGATAATCACTACATAGCGATTTTATTTGTGCTGGGTTTCTGGGATGAATTTTCAGTGCATTTGCGAGTGCTTTTCTTGCTTTGGAGCAAGGAGAATCAAACCAGCGCTTAGATGATGAGATATTTGCCGGTTTATAGCGGGTAAGAGCCACTTTTACTTTTACTAAGAGGTCTCTAAACTGTGATACAAGTAATGATGGGCAGGTCTCTTGAGCCAAACATTTAAAAATGTCGCCCAATATAGTCGCTATAATCACAGGGCCCAGCTTTCGCTTCTCAACTTGGGCCCACTTTAGTTGGTACCTGTTTTTTCCTAGATAAGGAAATGTTTGCTACTTTCTGTAGCTGTTTCACTTCCTTACGGGGAGGCTTAGGTGAATAATTAGGATAGCATGGTCATTATAAGCTGTAAATAGGTTGTCTACATGGGACACCTTTTCACTACAGAGGGTAGGAACTAGAATAAATTCGATGGTGGACTCATAGTTGATCCGCCTAAATGTTTTCCCAGTTATGTTTGTTATGTTATGCCGTTTTATATAGCGCACAGCTGCCCAAGCAAAGGGGCGTCCCAGCGCTGATAGCAGAAAACTGCAAAACTATAGACAGCAAAATCAGCCTACAATGGAAGGAAAAGGTGAGTTCTGATTGTCTTACTGAATGCCTGGTAATTGTTCATGCTGCGAATGCCGATGGGGAGCGCGTTCCAGAGTTTGGCTGCCAATATGCAGAAGGAACGTCCACCAGCGCGAACCCTCCTCACCCGCGGGACCACTGCCAAATGCTGCCCCATTGACCGAAGTTGGCGGGAGTGTGTATAAGGTGTAAGCAAGTTGGCCAAGATGCCTGGAGAGGAGGGATTTAAAATTTTGAAAGATATGCAAAGGACCTTAAACTCTATACGTTTGGCCACAGGCAGCCAATGTAACCGACGGATAGCACTAGTAGTATGGCATATCCTTGGCAGTGTGACCTTCATTCATGTTGTTAGCTATTCCCATGTTCCTAATGTATAGGGTCCTGTTTAGACTATCCCCATACTCGCTGTGGGCAAATTGAAGGACTGGGTTACCCTGGAGATTTTCCGGCCCGCAAACCCGCTCCTCATTATACTTACAAAGGTGTATATTAAAGTCGCCCTCCCAAATTATGTTATGTACACACTTTTTGATGAACGGGGTAAGTTTGTCTATCTCGCTATTTAGTTCAGCTACCACTAGCTTCATGTTTCCCCCAAATTCATTGTTGTAGTAATTAATTAAAAGCCAGGATCCTTCACTGGTAGTCTCTATCAAAAGTAAGTGGAAATGGGTGTTCGAGGAATCAACCATCCTTACATTTATTATGGTGTTAGAGATTAAAGTTAAGAGCCCCCCTTTGCTCTGCCTGATGCTGATGGCACTGCTGCTGTATAGAAGGAGCGATACCCAGTGACAAAACAGGCTCCTGGGTCCATTTGTCTTGGAAACAGATGATATCCTGTGTTTGCCAGAGTTTGTGTCACTGTTCATTTCCTAACTTAGATGTAATGCCAGCCACATTCCAGGACGCTAAGTTAATCAAATTACTACGAGCGTCGCTCCGAGTAGGAGAGTTTTCAGGGCTCTCCTGTATAGCAAGCACTGGTTTAGCTGGTATAGCCACTCCCTCATCAGCAATAGGACCGGCTGGGGTTAGTCAATCACAAGCTTCCAGGTCTGAGAGGACAGCATATCGGTTATCCAACCTCAGCCCGGGGTACTAATAGTTCCCACCTCGTAATTCAATGGGGACCTAACCGTGCCCGGGCCCTCTGTTTGTTTCCATAGACGCCTCCCTGAGAGTAAAAGTGCTCAAACGCTAGAGGAATAATTTGGGTATCCTTAGAGGGGATTTTGTAGAGCTGGCTTAAAAGTGTTTGGACATCTGCGCGTTATTAAAGTTTATCACCACACAGTCACCCGCGATAGATTTGGTAGTGCTGCCCAGCCACCCCACTCTCCTGGCCATAATGATTTGGTTTGACAGCGGACAGCCCCTCCCCCCCCCCCCGAGTCAATTAGATGGCGTGAAAGCCAGTGCAGGCATTTTTCCATTAGTTGCGTAGTTGATTCGGGATGGTTTTCCCGGAGAGGTGGTACAATTGCCAAAACCAGTACTAATGGGGAGGCCGCTGGTGGGAGGTGTAAAACCTGCTGTGAGTAAAAGTTCAGTCCCACCATAGGGCTGTCCGATCTACCTGATGGCCGAGGATCAGTCCGTGTGCCCCCCAATACTGGAATCGTCAAGTGATTTGAGTTTCTTGGCCCAGGTGGTAATGAGGTTGGGACTTCTGCTAACATGATGGAATGAGCGTTAGCTGGAGGTAGCGACGTACGAGACCATGTTGCAGGTATGGTTGTAGTGCAGAGGTTAGCAGGAGGGGCCAAACCCGAGTAAATATAAGAGGGAGGTTGATTGCTTTCTGCGGGTTGACGTGCAAGCCCTGGGCACATGGGTTCTGATGAAAACTCAGTGGTTGCTCTCTGAGCCTCTATTCAGGACAATCTTTCTTCAATCTGGGTTAATTTTGCTAGGATGGGTCCCAGTAAAGTGGCCATCATTTTTTCTACTCCTTTCCGCCAAGCGTCATCGAGTATCCATGGAGAGGGGGGCTTGTCCCCGGTAGTCAGGGTCGAGGGACGCGCTGTACCAGATACTGTGGGAGCCATGTTATTAGCCCCCTTTGATTTTGTGACTCGAGTAGTTCTTGTGGGATTTGGCTTCAAGGCCCCGGAGACCCTACGTCTTTTCGCTGACGGGTCATTTGTGAGTTCTGGATGGGGGCAATGTCGACGTGGGCTGATGCAACAGGGGAAATTGCCAAACTTGCAGATGATGACGGTTGCAAAGGCTGGGGTGAGATGGCTGAGATGGTGACATCATTTGGCTCCCCAGGAGAGGTCCTCAGTGGGAGAAGTTCCAGTGATAAACACCTCTCAGTTAATTCAATTTCGTGCATAAGTATGCTTGCTGCTCTAGACAAAAATGCATCGAGCGTGGCTACGGTCCCACCACCCACTTTCTCACTGTGCCCTTTACGCTTCACCATCTCTCAATATAAAGCTGTAAACAGTCAGGCAGTACTGCAGAGGACAACTCAATAAATATAAGAACAATACCTTGTGTGAGCGCCAGATGTTAGAGGGGGGGCCCAGCCCAGTCTCATCCGGGCTCCGACGGGTGTCAGACTCAAAAATACAGATCTGAATGTTATCTGCACCACTTATGTTCTGATCTGTGAAGCCCATGCCTTAAAAGGGAAAAAGCAAAACTATGTGCCCCAGATTGCAAAGTGTTTTTGGTAAACAATGTCATTACTAGCAGTTACCATACATAACATAGGGGTCAACTTGCCAGCTATTCTTTGACTGTAGGACACACTAATAAGGTAGATTTGGCATCAATTTTAAAACCGTCTGACCAGGTTTCAAAGCTTGTTACTTAGCGCATGTCAGAGGTGGTCCATCTCAATATATGGACGACTGTTTCAAGGAGGTCTGTGGCAATGCTGGCTCCTTCAGCTGGATTTGACAAGATATTATGTTTGAAAGATTTGATGACATAATATCCATTTATTAAAACTGGAGATTACAAATTTCATATCTAGCAGGGCCTACTCAGTCTTTTATCTGTCTGAGATTAAGCAAAACTATTGATTTTGATTATGCATTGACAAATGCCACTGAGAAATATATGGCACGGTCTAAAGTATTCATTTAACAAATTGCTGTGTTCTATGGTTGTAGCGCTGGTTCACTTCTTTTGCTCAAAAGTACCAAATTACTTACACACAGAGGGCTTTTGTGAATATTTCTCCCATTACATGGGCATAACAGCTTTGTTCTACTCCCAATGAAGTTTCACTCTAAGTGTCACTCTAAATGTCACACATATGGGATGGCAATGTCACACATGAACACACAGAAAACTTGAAAATGTCACAAAATTGGCAGTCTCCAGGCAGAGCTCGCACACTGTCTTTGCACTGGTTCCTCAGAAGCCCTTTTACCAGAGAACAAGGCCCTCATACGGCTTCCCATTGACAAGGCCTCTCAGTAGCACAGTACTTCATGGTTTGCTTTGGCACAGCCCTTCATTCTTCATGAAAGGCCGTTCACGCTGCCTTTACAAGGCCTCTGGTTGGCGCAATACCTCACAGCTTGCATTGGCACAGCCCCTCATTCTTTATAATAGGCGATTGTCGGTAATGGTGGGAGAGCAACTGCAGGGTCGAGACATATGCTCTGTGGCTCTGGCTCAGCCCGAGGTCCTCTTGGACCCTCGAGCCCAAATGAGCAGAGTTTTCATGTGGCTTCCGGCTGACACCCAAAGCATTCGTTTTGATGTAAAACAGGGGAAAGAGATGTCAATCAAGTGTCTGAATTGCATAATGTGAAACTAGAATATATGGGATTAATCCCTGTTTACACACTTGACCATATTGTGTGGTCCTAGGCAAATATTTTATTTCACTATGCCTCCTTTTTCTTCATTATTGCAGGCAAGAGCATCTTACAATATTGAGTCCTGAAATGTAAACAGTATTTTTGTAATTTTACAATGATTCTTAGGATCCTTTGAGTTGAGGATTGTGTTTTTCATTAGTGGGTGACCAAGCAGCTTTAAGCTCTCTAGGAAAACTTCCACTCTAAAAGATTGATTAACCATGTTTATTACTAAGGAAAATAGATCTTCAACACATCCATTCATGCTGTTTGATGGGCAAGGACCCCTAGGACTTGAAATCACTTTTATATTGTTCATGGTAGTCACTCTGTGTTAGTTGTTTGAGAGAAAAACATTTATTTTATTTATTTATTTATTTATTTAGAGTTTTATAGAGCGCGAACCAGACCCGTGAGGGTATCAGAGCGCTTTACAGGAATGATAGGAGGTAAACAAGGGGCTTAGGAGGGGAGGAAACAGTTGGGATGAAAACAGGGAGATACATTATACAAGAAGCAGGCGGTTTCAATGCCAGGATACCTGTGGGAAAAAAACAGGTGAAACATTTAGAACAACAGTCTCAATGTGGGTCGGTATCATCCAGAAGGACCATGGATAATGCCGAAATAAAGGGTGGAACAGGGTCACTGAGGTGCATGTAATGACAGCGTTAGGGGAGGAATTTGCCCATTAGGAAAGTTTTGGCACATTGATGGTCTAGGATGAGACTGGCACCATCTCCTGCTCCCCTACTTTATTAGTTTTAGGTAACTTCTTGTCAGATGTCAAAAACTTGTCCTAAAAAAAACAGCGGTACAATACCATTCTGGAGAACATTCCCAGCCTGGGAACAATAATGTCCCTGTTTTACATTGCATGTTTTGCTTACTCTTGCATTCCCTAATAGTATTTGCTTTTTTCAAGATGGTGTAACTGTAGTTTTTTTCATGCAACATATTACTTTCAATGCATTTTGCAGTTGGGGCACTAATGCATAATTATGAGGCTGTCCTTAAGTACTTTGAGCATGAGAAAGTTGAGGAGAATGATCCAGTTGCTAAATATTGTTACAGAAAGCTATCAGACTCAATGACATTCTGGGTGACTTTGCATCTTTGTGCAAACTGTTCCAAAAAACGTCTTTGACCACTGTTGAAGCTGTATAGTATGCAAGAGCAAAGATTGGCAAAATTAAGGAACAGTACTTGGGAGACACTGTCTTTTGGAGCAGCACGGTAAGAGATCTGATGGTGTTGTACAGGGTAGAACAAGAGTTTGACAGCGGGCCTATTTTGTCTTTTGTTTCCCTTCTTTGTGAGCACATACAAAAAAGGTTCCCTGAAGATTAACTGAAAGAATGGGCAAGTTTTGAATTCCAGTCAATAGCAACACAATCACATTTTGATTTTGGGATTGAGAATGTACAAAGACCTGTTGAAAAGTAAAAGAAAGTCTTGGTCCTGGGTAATTGTGAAACACCGGATAATGTTGTTCGACAATACAGAGAATAGAAATATGTGGTGGCAGAACATGTGAAGGGTGGGTTATTTACCACCTTTCAAGAAATGGTGAATTTCACTATACGCAATACTGCTCAGTGTAGTGTGGTGTCTCAGCTTTTCGATGTCTGTGCAACATTTCATGCATCTAGCACAGATTGCGAGCAAGGATTCAGCCTTATGAACACTATCAAGAGTAAATTGAGAAATAGACTAGAGGAGAAGCATTTGGATATGCTAATGAGGACAAAGGCCTACCTCCTGAATGGGAAAGTTTACCTTGATAGAGTTTATCACCACTGGAAAAATGGCAAGGACCGACACGAGAAGCAAACATGTCACCCATCTAGTGATGGCACTTGACTTGTCTGAGCGGCCCCCTCCCACAGTTCATGTTTGCCTTTATGTCAGACATTTCACAAACTATCTCTCAGAGGGGATATCCTGACATTACTCAGTAGCTTGCACATCAAATTGAAAATATCTTATGTAATTGTGCAATTTATTGTGTGTATGTGATCTTGTATACGCTCCCAATATTTACTCAACCTATGAACAGATCTCCAATTGAGAATCTTTAGTGAAACCTTATAATGGTACAAACGTTGAAGTCCTGTGCTTTTCTAAACCCGGAGTGCTCTTTCCTGTGTGATCAATTCATATCATGTCATTGGCATCTAAATTGCAAGCCTGTCTTAAGACCCCCTCACGTGGTGCTGTATGTATGGAAATGCACCGTCTTTTCATTTTTTTAAGCAAGAGTTTGGAGTGGTATTTGCACTGATATTTGTTGCTGCACTTGCATGCATGGTGGGGTTTTTGACGCACATAGCCTTGGTTGCTGCACACAGAAGAAAGAATTAGTGGGAACATTGGCTGAGTGTCAATTATATGGGGAGGAGGCACACAGCCCCCCTTCGCGAGCCTTAATAGGGACTGAGGAGCCCATCGCCAAGAATGACTGTCAATTATATTGGGAGGGAGGCCCCGCGGCCCCCCTGTCTGAGCCTGTTAAGGTCATAGGATCCCATCTGCTTCCGGCCGGCTCGCGGACTGTGTCTTGAGTAGCCCTCCCGTGGGACACAGTAGTTTCCCTGCCCGCAAGAGCGCGGGCAGGAAAACAGAAGTCTGTTCTCACTTGGCAGTAGCTTTGAAAATGCTTACTTCTGTGTCCCTGCCCGCAGCAGTCCTGTAGTCAGGGAAACAGTCATTGCTCCCGCCCAGAGAGAGCAAGCAAAAACAGCTTCTCCCTTCGGGTGGGAGCAATGCTGGTCCCCGCAGCATGCAGGGAGCTGCTGGGGCCACGGGGGCCCTGGGGCACACCCGCAGCCCCCGACTAGTGATTTGTGGGAGCCCCTGGGTAGGTGCTTGGGCACCCACCTTTACCCCTGGGGCATGGGGTTTATGGGGCCAAAAAGGCTGGGGAGGGTGGCTACACGCCCCCTCCCCTTTATTTATAAGATAGGCCCAGGGGGATGGATTCCCAGAGCCAAAGGAGACTCAGGGAGGGGCCTGCGTGCTCCCTCTCATTTATTTATATAATAGGCCCTGGGGGATGGGGTCCCTGGGGCCAAAGGAGGATTCTCTCATGTAGAAATCAAAAAGAAAATATTTTGTAATTGTTATTGTTGTATCTTAGCAACCTTGCTTGGCAACTGTGCCCCGTAGCCTAGTGATGGATGCCAGTCTTCCAGTGTTCTGGAAGACTGGACTTCACTTGGTGGGACGGCAGCTGCTTATGAGGATGTGCACAGGAGTTGCTCCCATTATACTTAATAAAGCTTCCCACATATATTTGCGTGTCTGCCCTTCTTAAAAATGGCGATGAGGATGGGATGCCAGAAGGCAGACTAGACTTATGTGGTGTGATCGTGTTTGGTGCCAGAACAAGCAACTCCTGGACAATTGGCAGCGGTGGAACCGAGGCAGTTGGAAAACTTGGTGTGATAGCCCCTGATCCACACACTTGGAAATACAGTGCCGGAGCTGGAGTGTGTTGTGCATATCGTGGAACCGAGCAGCTGGGGAACGGAAAATGCTGGAATGATGTCACAGGTTCACCAGTAACGGAGTGGTGCACAGTGCTACTATTTTTACCAGCAGCAATGGTGCAGCGGCGGTGAAGAGGAACGCAGCGGTGAAGAGGAACACGGGGGTGCTAAGTCTATAGTGAGCGGTTGTACTGTGTCCAGAAGCGCCGTTCGTGTGAATGTTATTGCTTAAACACTCACCGGCAGTTGTGGTCCATTGCCCCGTGCTCCATTATCTTCCCTTGAGGCAGTTGTAGCGAGGCTGGGCAGTGGAGCGCGATACCCTGTGCGACGTTCTTTCCATTATTCTCCCTCGAGGCAGTCGTAGTGAGGCTGGGCTGTGGAGCGCGATACCCTGCACGACATCTTGTCCATTATCTTCCATTGAGGCAGTTGTTGGGAGGCAGGGCTGTGGAGCGCCATACCCCTTTGTTATTAAAGGAAGCGACGTCATGGCAACGTCGCATACGTGTGTCAGCGTAATTCTAAGTAGGACGACAACGCGGAAGTGCTGAGGTGGGGCAGCAGCCAGGAATCCAACGCGCAGGAACTGTTACCAACCGTGAGAGATGAACAGTACTATGTGCTGATTTCTGGATAGTAGACTGCAATTTTCTTCCAGCGCTGCTATCTCTTCTTCTTTGAACTTGATTCTGAACAGTGACTTTACAGCAATGTATTACTACGGTGACTACTTCACTTATTTTAATTTATTATTTTGGAAGTGTCTATATAGTATTATGCAATATTATTATATGTCTGTAGAGTAGTGACAAGTTTGGGGTGAATTAGTATTGGTAATTGGTATTAACTAAAATATCATACAAAAGCGGTCAGGGGTTTCAAACAAAAGCAAATTCTGTGTGTGTGTGTGTGTGTGTGTGGGTGATCCATTTACAGATGGATTTATCAACCATTCTGGCTCCACCAACATTTTTACAAAACCCAGGTGAACCTAAAATGCCTTGGGAAGACTGGTTGGAGTCATTTGAAACGTACCCAAAGGCAATAGGTGGAGAGGATTTTGTAGTTTCCCGCAAAGTAGCTTTGCTGAAACACAATCTAGGGATTGAGGGCAGGAAAGTGCTTAAAACGTTACCTATACAAATCAGAGTGAACTCTACCAATCGTGAGGGTGAAGAAGGTGACACTGGTGAGGATACACAAGGGGACAATTCGGATGAATATTTAGAGGTGATAAAAGCTTTGGAGGAAAATTTTGGTCAGAAAGTTAGTATAGTGGTTGAAAGACACAATTTCTTTTCTAGAGCACAACAACCTGGTGAATCTGTTGAACAATACACTTCGGTACTTAGAACTTTTGCTTATACATGTCAATTTAAAGATCTATGGGAGGAAATAATAAGGGACCAGTTTATCAACAGAACAAGCAGTGTTAAGATTCAAGAAATGTTGCTAGACTTAAAAGACCCATTGTTAAAAAAAACTATAGAAATTGCCAGACGCATAGAGAACACTTCTAGATATGTCAAGGAACTAAATTCGGACCAAGTTAAGGATAAAGGTGATAAGGGTGAATCTTCCAATGTTTGTGTAGTTGAAAAAAACAGTGTGAAGAAAAGTGATAAAATTGTTAAGAATTACCATCCTAAACACAATCGCATTTGTTACAGATGCGGCAGCTCGAGACATACTGATGATTCTGACAAATGTGTAGCAACCAAAGAGAAGTGTTACAAATGCAAAAAGGTAGGTCATTTTGCACGCATGTGTAAAGCTGGTTCGTCAACCAATTGGAAATCCACAGTACATGCGATAAGTGAACTTAGTGAAGAGGGTTCATCTGATGAACCTTTGTTCACAAGAACACCCAAGTATTTAAGACGTGAGGGTTGCCAATGAAATGGGAATCCATGAATAGCTGCTTTTGTGGTTCCATCAGAGATGGGTAATGCCTCACTTTTACCCCAATTCATTTTATAACCTGAGAAGGAGGAAAAATCATCTATAATATGGAGTAAAGACGGTAGGGAATGGGGAAGATTTGTAAGAGTAAGCAGAATATCATCCGCGTATAAGTATATTTTAGATTCGCTTGATGAGAGGCGTTTGCCCGTGACTTCATCTGATTGACGTATTGTGGCTGCAAGGGGCTCCATAGCAAAAAGAAAGAGGAGTGGGGATAAAGGGCATCCTTGGCGAGTTCCTCTCCTAATCGGGAATGGATCTGATAAAAAAAAACGTAATTTACTTGAACGGTGGGGTTATCATATAGCAGTCGTACCTTGGCTGTGAACAGGTCCCCCAATCCAAATCGTTCCTTTACTTTAAAAAGATAATCCCATTCGATACGATCAAACGCCTTTTCCGCGTCAAGTGATAAGGCTAATGCATCGTTTGATAGGCATTTAGCGGACCACAGCGTATGGGCTAAAGTGCGTAGGTGATTTCTAGAAGAGCGCCCTGGGACAAATCCCACCTGAGTTTGATGTATCAGGGAAGGTAGAACTTTACAAAGACGAGAAGCTAAAATACTAGCCAATATTTTGATCCCACACAAATGTGAGCGTCTCCTATTCGCAACTTAGCAAATGCATATCGTCCATCTGGGTCTGTCCAAGTTTTGGACACCTTGACTGGAAGGGATTTACGGATGAGGATTGCTACTCCACATTTGCGAATGGGACCTGAATCTGTAGATTCTCCTGTTTGCACACTGCTGTGGATCACCTTTCCCACCCAGTCTCTGCATAACTTGTCAGATTCTATTGCATTTAGGTGTGTCTCCTGGAGTAGTGCCACGTCTACACGCTATGATTGAAGATAAGAGAGTACTTTTTCCCTTTTAATGTAATGCGTGAGACCATGGGCATTCCATGTTAATGCACATAGAGGGTGGGTGTTTTTAATACTAGAAAGGCCAAAGGAGAATAGACAAAGTCAAGTGAGATTTGAAAATGTGTTTATAGGTCTACAGAGACAGATGGGGTGATGCGCGAGGTTCTTCCGTATGCTGCAAGGAAAGAAAGGGAAGAAGAGAATAAAAGGAGAAGGAGAAGATAAATAGATAAGGAAAGAAAGAGGAGAGATGAGTCCTGGCTCTCAACAGAAGTGTTAATGTTCGGTTAAATGGGTACTATCGTAAGTGTTAGAATGAAAAGATTCAATTAATAATACTTAAGAAGTAGTGTACTATGTTGATTTGTTAAAGGGAGGACACAGAAACGAAAAAGAGATGGAATTAAGAAAGTAATCGGGAATGGGATGTGTAAATTGAAGTGCAGCAGCACTGGGAATCCTAAACTGTTAACCGCGGGTCTAGACTTATTGGAGCGCCGCCACGAGGAGGGGCTTCGTAAAGAGGAAGAGATGATAGGTAAGGCGATCACAAAAATAACTGTATCCTATGGGATATGATATGTACAGTGTAGGTTGCCGGTTAGGGAAAGTATATTAGGATATTAAATGAAATCATATGATGGTACATTGATCAAATCTGAAAGCACAAGATAGGATTACAAATATGTTTGTAAAGAAAGTAATATTAGTGACAGTAATGTGAGTTATAACAGTTGTGTTACTTCAATAAACATAACGAATATTTTATGTGCTAATTCTAAGAGTGGTATATACTGTGTGTATATCTTGACAATCTTTGGACATAACTAGTGCTCTAAAAGCGACAAGCATGAAATATTAAAAAAGTAATGCATTATAAGTAAAAATGTATAATATAATATGATATGATAAGGACGATACTCAGCTGCACGGTGTTTGGACGCCTTCTTTTTCACATCATATTGTCTATTTTCACCCTCCCTCTGGTGTTAATAGTCTGGGTTAATGGTATGGTATTGGTCTGAGTTACAACAGTAACAATAACTGTAATTTCAAACTGTAGCTTGGAGTTTCTTCAATCTCAATCCGCATCTGAGACGGACTTAAGAGGGGACGGGACTTATCCCTGTGTTGATCTTGCGTAAAAACAGAAACAGTTTGTAGAGCTGAAGACTTATCCTCCTGAGTGCAGGCAGATGTTTCAAGTTCTCTACTTCGACGTCGTGGACTGCTAGCGTTTCGTCGTCTGTTGTCTGATATTTGCTGGGAAAGCCTCGGACCTGGTTGAGCTTGATCCGACGAAGTATGCTCTGTGTCCATATCCTGTGGTTTCATGCGGTCTAGGAAGAGCTGTAAGTCTGCAAGATCATAGAAATCTTTTGAGTCTCCATTTTTGGTGATGCGGAAACGGGCAGGTTCAAATAAACCATATTTAATGTCCAATTGTCGCAATTGGGGTCTCATGGAGAGAAAGGCTTTTCGTCGATCATTGGTCTCTCTGGAAAAATCAGCTGCCATACGAATATCATGTCCGTCATATGAGTATGAGCCGTTTGAGCGAGCTGCAGCCAATATTTGTCTTGCTTATTCGTGCCTTAGAAAACAGGCAATAAGCGGCCTCGGATGTGTTGTAGGGTCCTTGCATGGAAGACCAATGCGATACGCTCTCTGTATTTCTAGTGGTGGATCAAAGGTGATGCCCATCAACTTCGGAAGAGTGTCACGTAAGAACACTCTGGCATTTTGACCCTCAATATTCTCCGGAAAACCAAAGAAGCGGACGGTATTTCTTCAGCTGCGGTCTTCAAAATCAATGAGTTTGCTGCGGAGAAATAAAAGTTCTTGATCTTTACTGTGTACTGAGTCAAGATGGCATTCCACCGCCATAAGTCGTAAGTCTAATCCTTCAGCTTTTGTGTGAAACCCCACAATGTCTGCCCTGATCGATTTAGCCTCCTCTGCCAAAGATGATATATTGGCATCCATACCTTCCAGGCGACGGCTGACAGTCGAGATTTCCTGCAGGATACGATTCATAGCCTACCCTTGTGTGGGGATGGTAGCGGCTGTCATGACCTGGGAGGAAGTGCTTGCAGGAGGGGTGTTACCTTTCATGGACATGTTGCATGATTGTTTAAGAACTTCTGCAAAAAGGAGTTGTTTAGGTTTGTTCATGTGTTTGTTGCTAGACATTCGACCTTAACCCCTGAACAGTGCGCTGTAGCAGTACAGAGGTGATTTCCTGCATTTTCCGTTCCCTCTGCTCTTAACCAGTTGTAGATATTTTCCTGTAGTAAACTTTGGACAGTCCTGGTAGAGTTAACAAACTCCCGATGAAAGTCACCTCCTGTAACAACTGTATTAATGTTCAAAGTGGGAAGGATTGATGCAGTGAAGAGCCTTTCTATTAGTTTCTGTATCTGTTGTAACTTTAAATGGTGCAGCCTTGTTAACCATTAGATCGAATTCTGGTGCGTTCCGATGCTTGTGCTCTCCTTTTCCAAATCAGTGGATCACTTACTGCACCAAAATTACTTGTCACCTCACAATCCTGAAGATATGGCAACTAGTGTTTGTGGCGTTTGCCCCTTCCCTTCTTTTGCTGTACTCCTCTTTATGAGTATTCAGGCCAGTTAGTAACGGTGGGAAGAGAGGAATAGCATCTCTAATTCCAGTTTCCTGAAGCACTCTATTGACCCTTTTGCAACTTAGAGATAATGGTCAAAGTGAGAAGGGAAGGGGGAACGTGGACAAGACTCTACCTTTCTATGAGTATATGTTTTTGTGTTGAAGAGATTGTTGGGTTATTTTGCCTCTTATAGGTTCATCTAATTTCTTCAGTTTATTTCTTGTCAATACTGTATACTTGACTGTCATTGATGCTTTGAAAGCACTTTATAAAGGCAAGGTATATCATTTTCAACAGAGGATGGTGAGACGTGTAAAACCCCCAACAGTATGATTATTTGAGAGCAGAGGTACTCCTCACACTTAGGGCCCCTCAGAGGTCCGAACTGCTATCAGCACTACATATGAAGCTCAGGACTATGGTTACTAAAGAATCCAGATATGCACCAGGCCCTAGGCTCCGTAGAAAACACAGGCTGCGTTAAGAGTCAAGGCGACACAAACAATCTTGGTTTGGAGCGAAAGTTCAAGAGCACCACAATGAAGAGAATTAGACTGAAGGTTCGAAGAATCACATTGCGTAGTAACTTCGATTCTCATTCATGACGCAACACCTGATTCAGCACCCGTTTCTTCTCTATTTCACCTTAAGCCGTCAACAATACCAGCAAGGATTTCTTCTTCATTAATGGTGCAGGTTTGTTTGTGTAAGCGTAGTCGGAAGCCTGGTTAATAGCACAAAGGGCGGGAAGGCAAGGCTGTATGCAAGCTCCCAGAACTGGCACTCATGTTTCACAATTCACGTTTTCCCCATCAAGAGGACTGGGTATTAAAGTGC
Source organism: Calotriton arnoldi (assembly GCA_963921515.1). Classification (NCBI taxonomy): domain Eukaryota; kingdom Metazoa; phylum Chordata; class Amphibia; order Caudata; family Salamandridae; genus Calotriton; species Calotriton arnoldi. Next base: position 1,181,043 of record CAWUFW010004693.1, on the reverse strand, counting down.
GCAGCAGACGTGACATCCCCCCGTACCTCAGATTCCACAGTTCCTGAGTGTCGTCAGCGCCGTCAGAGAGAGCAACGCAGTTGCCCACACAGCTTCAACCTTCGTCGACGTCATCAAAAATGCAGGCCCGTTCACGTCAGAGAGGCCGGGAATTCGGTTAGCAGCTAAAGAACGTGGAGGTCGGGAAGGTTCCACTACTCAAGGACCGAGGCTGCAGGCATGTCTCTAGGCCCGGTGTCACCTCACAATTTGTAGTTCTCTTTCTTCTTGAACCACACCTCCGTTAAAGTAGAAATTTGGCCCAACTCTTCCGAAGCTCACATATTCAAATAAAACATCGATAAAATGCCTCCAGCCGCGAATGGGAAGCCGCTTCCTCCGTCTGAAGCCCCCCTCAGAGCGGAGCTCGCAAATCAGGCAGCCATCTTAGTCCGCGGCCAGACCACGCCCCCCATTTTAAGAGCTTTAATGAAGAAAGGAAGTAAATTTGTATGGTCAGATGAATTCCAATTAGCTTTTGAGACCATCAAAGAGCAGATTGTGAAAGCTGTGGCATTAAGACCTTTCAATCCATGTGACCAAAGTATAGTAGTTGTGGATGCTAGCGCATACGGGTTGGGGGCTGTTTTAATGCAAAAACATCTTCGTCAAGAACGTGTGGTAGCGTTTGCTTCTCGTACATTGAAGGGTGCTGAGCCTACTTATTCCGTCATTGAAAAGGAGGCCCTACCGTGTTGGTGGGGCGTTAACCATTTAAGACATATGTCTGGGGAACTCATTTTGAAGTCAGTTTGGACCATAGACCTCTCATAGACCTATTCACTACCAAGGGGGCTGGGAAAGCAACTCCCAGGATTGCCAAATGATTATACAGATTACAAGGATTTGACTTTACTTTGAATTATGTACCAGATATTCGCAACATAAATGCGGACTGCTTGTCCCGGTTACCATTACAGTGTGTGGATGAAGGGGATGAAATTAATGATGAATGCGTGGTAGCCAGTGTGTTGGAATCGTGCAATGGTGCCATCACTGAGGATGAGTGGAAGTCAGCAGTTAGGGAGGACAACGTCATGTTGGATTTATTGAACAAATTATCCAGCCCATCTCAACCTAACGCGATTTTGAAAAGGAAATTTGGTGAATTCTGGACTGTGTGGACAGAGCTTTTTGTCAAGGATGGGGTGTTGCGCAGGGATGGCAGACTAGTGGTGCCAGAAGGCTTACGGCCCAGATTGCTCAAGTTACTGCATGAAGGACATATTGGGATGTTGGGGATGAAGAGGAGAGCGAGGGTAACTTTTTGGTGGCCAAGAATGGACAGGGAAGTGGAGGAGTGTGTGCGAGGTTGCATAGATTGCATGAGTAGAGACAAGTCCCATCGAGTTGAAGAATCTTCCATTGCTTCCACCGAGTTTCCCAGTAGACCATGGGAAAGGGTTGCCATGGACATTTGCGGTCCATTTTCTGCTAAAGGTATAACTAATAAATTTGCCTTTGTGATGATTGATTATTATTCTAAGTGGCCTGAGGTGGTGTTTTCAAGTGAAGTGAAGGCTGCTAATGTCATTGAGTTTTGTGATCAAATCTGACACATTAGTAACTGACAATGGACCCCAGTTCATGGCGGAAGGTTATAAAACATATTTGTCTAAGATGGGTGTAGTACACCATACCACAGCAGTTTACAACCCCAGAGAGAATGGTCTCGTTGAGAGGTTCAACCGGGTGTTGAAGGAGTGTGTTCAGTTGAGTGAGGGTAGCGGCGGTGATTGCAAGGAAGCTGTAAGAGAAATGTTATGGAGTTATCGTACCGCACCCCATTCTGTCACCATGGAGACTCTATTTGTGCTCCTGAAACTAGAGTCTCTCCAGCATGGATGCTCAAAGGACGTACACATCATGTGTACAAGGAGAAATTGGTGGACAGGGTACAAAAACATCAGGCCAAGTATGTGAAAAGGCACAATGACAAATTACAAAGGGAAAGGAGAGTGTTTGTGGTGGGTGATTGGGTAAGGATCAATAGTTTGAGTACCTAGAAGGAGTCAAAATGGTTGATGCCAAAGTGTGTAACAAAAGTTTCAGGTAACAATGTGTGGCTAACCGATGGTAAGAGGTGGAATATCCGCAAGGTCACATGCAATGCACTTGAACGTGACATGTGGATGAAGAAATCGGGTAATGGTTTGATGGAAGGGGTGGTTGATGGAAAGTTCAATGTGAAAGAGTTGGGATCCCGAGTCAGGAGGAGGCCTAAGTGGCAAAGTGACTACGTGTGCTATTGATTGCTGTACAGCGGGATTCTTCTGTATCTTTTAATTTGTTTTCCCTTACAGGTTATTTCCATGGTTTTCATGGGTTATTATTCCATTGTGTTTTTATTTGTGTTGTTCTTTACCATTGTGTTTTTATGCTTTGTTGATTTCCATATTGTTATTACTGTTGTTGGGAAAGGGAGATGTGTTGTATCTTAGCAACCTTGCTTGGCAACTGTGCCCCATAGCCTAGTGATGGTTGCCAGTCTTCTGGTGTTCTGGAAGACTGGACTTCTGTTGGTGGGACGGCAGCTGCTTATGAGGAGGTGCGCAGGGGTTGCTCACATTATACTTAATAAAGCTTCCTAAATATATTTGGGTGCCTGCCCTTCTTAAAAGTTGTAGTGCATTTTCTTTATCTTTTTGCAACCTGATCCCAACTTTCTAAGACAATTCTAACACTGTTTGCTGGGAATGTATTTTTTGTAACTGATGACTAGGCATCTTTACGATTTGCTGACATTTCACCATGGGGCAAACACCAACGCACTTTTGATGCAAGTGTTTGCCCCACAGTGGTTGCTGCTTTCATTTTATTTTTACAGGGGCACCCCCCCAATATTCCCGCTTTGCTGTCCACCATGCCTACGTGAATTTTGCCACCTTCAACTGAAGGGTTGTTCAATTAGGCAATGCGGTGTAGGCAGCTAAATGTTCATCGGCCAAAAAAAGTGACTCTAAGTCTGCATACCGATCTTTATATTTCCGCTTTCTGCTAATAGGAGTTTTTAAGACAGTGTTCTGTTTGGGTCTAACATGGCTCTTATCAATACCCTCAGCATATGTATTTCATTTTTAGCACCCACTGTCAGGAATTGACAAAATGATTTGGTGGAGTGCCATTTCTTGGTGGAAAATATTCAGCCGCCTGTGCTCCTGTGCTCTTTAAACTGCCTGTAGTCTGGCAGTGTTTATGTCATGCACTAGAAGAGTTCCCAATGGGTCAGTTCAATGGGCAAGGAGAGTCTAAACAGATAGATCAAACTGAATTCAGGTTGTAGAGAGATACACCATATAACCAGGGCCTGTAAATTAAATGCTTCTAGTGAGCCTGCAGCATTTATTGAGCCTTTCACTTATATAGCCCCTTAAAACGTGCCATTGCAGCCTGAATGCAGTTTTAAACTGCCTTGGCAATATAACCCCCTTGCCAAGCCTTAAACTCCCCTTTTATTGCATATAAGTCATCCGTAAGGTAGGTCCTAGGTAGCACATAAAGCAGGGGGGATTTGTAAAAAAATGTCTGGGCATGTACTTTAAAGTGTTATATGTCCTGGTAGTGAAAAACTCCTAAATTAGTTTTTCACTACTATGAGTCCTACCTCTCCTATACAATAACATTGGATTGCCTGACAACTTGCTCATCTATCCACCGAAGGTGCATCACCGGTTGGTCTGATTCTGCAATACCTCCCATTAAGTTCTTCTTCACTGCAGCAAATCCTGTTCAGCAGTCCTTTGCCAAAGGGAAATATAGCCTCCTAAATCTCGTCAGCTACAGCCTCCTGCCTCATCCCACTGGAGATTTTTGACTTCTAAAACAGTAAAAAGTAACTATGTCCGAACGTAGAAATCTTCCCCACGACTTTATCCAGCAGCTCCCCGGTGATGACCTCCCTCCGCTGAACTTTAATTTCTCAGAACTTTTTCTCCCTAATTTTTCTAAGTCCAAAGGTAAGCACCGGCTGGGCCTAATCTACGTCTTATATCTGACCCGCGCTTCATCACAGTCGGCCATATTTTTAAACTTTGACCCAGTCTCGAATTACTAGATGTCCGCAGTTTAAGCTTTGATTTTTAGGCGCTTTTTTCTGCTAAAAACTTTCCAAATTCATAATTCTGTCTACTGATTGGATTTCTGTTGTTTTGGTGTCAACTAATTTATTAAATTTACTCTATTTTTCATAATTGGTCTGGCGATTTTCTTGTGTTGTCTTTCCACTTTATTGCTGTTTGCATCTTGCATAAGCACTTTACACACTGCGTCTAAGTCAAGCCTGACTGCTCAGCTCAAGTTAACTAAGTGAATTTTTGTGGTTCACCATGCAGGGATTGTAACTGTTGCTTGGTCAGGACTCACACCCCAGCCAACCAACATTCTAATTTCTTACACATTAACACTAGGCCTGGGCGGAGTTCGTGGAGTTCCGCTACTGAACACCACAAAGTGACAAAAAACTCCACAGCGCTACGTGGAGTTCCGCAACTGACGGAGTGCATTACGTCGTGCCGTTCACGCTGGGTGTTTGTCCCGCACTGTCAAATCATCGTGAACAGCACCATGCGCAGTGCAAGAGGGCGCTGCTTCTTTCTGACGCTAAAGTAGAAGTTCTACTCGAGCGGCAGCTTTTTCAACGTGACTAGAAGGTTTCTCAATGTGAGGGGTAGCGACCATCGCAACCGCCCACGTTGAGAAATCTCGCTGGGAGGTTGTACAGCATTGGATTTTTCTTGCTCGCCCAGCTTAACATTGGCGAGTGAGGAAAAAACTCCACTCCGCGGGTTTTTCAGAACTCTGCGTGCTCTGCGGAGTGCCAAAAACTGCGCAAACTCCGCGAATGGAGAGGAGTTCGCCTCCCAGGCCTAATTAACAACTTGTTAATTGCTCAGCTCTTGGATACAGAGAGCAAAGAATCCTTTCACATATGAAAGACTTCAGAATATAAATTTATAGTGATATATAGGGCCTGGTTAGAAAAAATGCACCCTTGAAGAGATTTTATGTGCAAATGACGCACTCCTTTGATGCAAACCCAATGTAAAATATAATATTGTTGGCAGATTTTCATAAAATGATAACAAACAGCAGAGGGGGACATTGCTTGGGCTACGGGACAGTATAAACAAATGAGCATTCAAAAACGCATAGCACAAACTGATTTGTTCCTTCTCTAAAATTATAGCTACTTGTTACCTTGTGCAGCATGAGCAGTTATTTCTTCAAGACAATGACAAATGGAGTTGGTCAATGGGACAAGAACCTGTGATCTCTGCACAAGGGGTTCAACTGACTAAAGGCCTGATTTATATCTTGGCGGATGGATCACCCCGTCACAACGGTGACGGATATCCGGTCCGCCGAAATATAAATCCCATTATATCCTATGGGATTTATATTTTGGAAGACGGGATATCCGTCACAGCTGTGACAGAGTAACCCGTCCGCCAAGATCTAAATCAGGCCCTCAGTCAATTTACAGCAATTTAAATCTATATTATTTGTTTGAATGCTTTTAATTTGCCTAATCAATGGCCGTCATTTGGGATAGCATTCAAACCCATCATCTTTTGCTCACCACGCCACCTCAGTTTTGGACCCAGCCAGCCCAACAAATCAGTCTTGACCCGACTCCAACAGGAACATTCCAGCCCAAACTGCCAGGCCAAGTCCGTCATGAACCAAACCATGTGCAACGCTAGACTGCTTTTGCCCTGATTGGGGCTCATCAGCCAGGTATAACTTGGTTCTAGTGGCACAGTAAGGGCATACCCTTAGCCACTTAGGGTGCTACATCAAACACTTATCAAAGATTTATTGCAAGCATCCTCCCAACACCTGTTGTGGGTTTGATATACCATTGTTTGGGCTATCATATATTGAAGACAAGGGTCCAGAGGCCATGGCTTTGACACTTCCAACATGACTGACTGCCCTTAGACTCCCATCCATGAGTAGAAGGTGTCTGAAGGAAAGAGACGTATTGAGTTATTTCTCAACCTTTTTTCAAGTCACGGAAGATAGCGATATTGCTCCTGACTTAACTGGTGAGCTTTGGGACCATCTTCATGTAATAATAATGGTATTCCTACTTGCATTTTTTTCAACGCATTGCAGCCGTCATTGTCTTTCACTGAACACTTTATTTCAGAAGATGACAGGACTCCCTGCTTAAACTTTGCTTTTTCAAGGACAACTTCTTTAATAGATGTGCAATACCCAGTGTTGTTTACTCGGTTGCCAGCTACTTAAACTCTATATGGCATCTCAGAAAAAGAGGTAACAATACCCTAACACACCTTGCACTTTAAGTTTAATCAGGATTTTGGCTCCTTTTAAATGATTTTAGTAATTTTTAGGCTGTTTGTACATGAACAGCTGCTAGATAACAGGGTTTTGTCGAAAGGCCTTATTAAGATTCTTGTTAGTTGGAAATAGAATTTTCTTTTAATGAATTGAAATGTTTATACTCAGCCATGTTTTTAAACCTATGCTGTTATGGGCACTTTTATGTTTTTTTTATAGCCGAAATAAAGCCTAATGATGATGATGTGCAAAACTCTTAAGACTGTTACATAGATTTTTCTCTTTCTCAAACTACCAGTGCTAATTCATGACTGCTCTTTAGTGCTTTTATTTGACAGAATGTACACTTCATTTTTGATGAACTGATGCTCCCTACTTGTAATTTTTATGTTCAGAAAAGACCTTTCTAAGTACTGAGAGTTACTTTCAAATCTGCTGCATGTCTCCTTGGATTTTCTCACTTTATCAGCTCTTTCTTCAATAATGTTGGAAGTCTTCTGTCTCCCATGATGCATGGCCTTGTCCTTGCTGGCATTGAGATATGAGACTTCATGTTAAGTCATGAGCTGCTTTTTGAATTTTAATGGGAAGGCTGAAATCATTTAAGCATTTGGATCAAAACACTTCTGGGGGCAGTAAAATTCGAACACAAAGTTTGAAACGTGTTGTAGAAAGGTACTTTGAATGTTTAGTATCTAAGATGAGGGGCAAAGTTTGATGACTCCAAAGTGGGGCACGCAGTCTAGTTTGCCTACTCCACATAAAAAAGACTCAAGTAGTGGAAACAAAAGGTTAAAGAAAGATCCTGTTTCGCCTTCTAAGTCCCCATTGCCCTTTGACTCCTGATGATTTGATGGAAGAAATCGGCAACCTGAAGCCTTTTGTTATTGAGACAAACAATGCACTTCAAAGGTTGGAGGAAAAATGGTCAACTCTTGTATCTGGAGTAACAAAGAGTCAGTGATGTACTTGAGGCAGTTGCATGTGTTGATGCAATGGTGTAGTAACTGCATACTCATATAAGGTAGTTTCCAAGTTCCTTTATTTCAGATACATCTTCTTCATACAGTAACCTCCTGCAGAGTGCCCCTGCAACTGCTTTTTCCTAGAACACAGCTAGGCTATCATTCCAATTACATCATCAGTGTAGCATTCCATTACAATGGACATCACCACACATCTCCCCCCTATCATAACGACAAATACAATTATAACAGAAGAAAATGAAGTCAAACTCAAGGCAATACATTATAAAAATGAGAATAATTAGGACATTCAAGGAACAAAAATGATCATAGATGGGTAGCATCAAACAGGGCTTTTATCCTTACACAGCTACCTTTACTCCAAACTCTTTCATCACTCAATTGAACAATGGAATTTTTTACTTTAATAACTTTTTGAGGTTGGGAAAACTTACTTTCCCCTTTCCTTACGTGACCAGACTTACTCACTACCACCCAGTCGCCACAACTCACACCCAGCTCCTTGACACCTTTTCTGTTGTCATAAGTCATCTTATTCCGCCTCTGGAAATCTGTCGCTCTTGCAGACATGCATTCACGATCTACCCACACCTGGTCTTTTTTACACAGCCACACAGGTGATTCCTTCGTTGCAGGTTCCCCACCCTTGAGAGCCACAAATGGAGAAGCCCCCATCACCGAATGTGGCGTTACCCTATGAGCCCAAACCATCTTGTCCAATTCATCCTTCCACGCAAGACCATTGGCCAAAAACTACTGGATATTCTCTATGATGATCCTATTGAGCCTCTCCACTAATCCATTGGCCTGTGGCCTAAATAACGTCACTCTATCATGTCTAATACCAAAGCCCTTAAGGAATCTTGTCATGACTGTGGAAACGAGCTGCACGCCGTTATCGTAAACGAGCACCTTGGGAATTCCCTCCTCCAAGAACACTCCCTTAAGGAATTCCAATACACTCCGGGTTGTGATCTCTCTCATGGACTTAACCACAAACCACTTGCTATGGTAATCCACAATAACCACCTAGAATCTGTCCCTCACACCCAATTTGTCCACATGACCCACAAAATCCAAAGGCAATTTCTCCCACGGACGAGTCGGAAGTTCCACGCACTCCAACAGTGGTTGCCTAACCACCCTACACTTGTCGCTATTGCTACAGGCAACACAATCACTGACCACTCTCTCAACCTCCTTGTCCATACTCGGCCACCAAAAAGACTCTCAATCTTCTTTTCGTTACATTTATTCCCAGATGGCCTTCATAAACAATCCTCACTAGCCTACTCCTTAACACTCTAGGAGGCACAATACGGCTACACCGTAAGACCTTTTCCCCCTGAACACTCAGTTTATCTCTGACCACTAACTATTGTTTTAGGGACTCATCAAGAGTATGTGACTCCTGCCATCCATTGCCAATCAAGATCTTCAATCGCCTGTATTCATCATCATTCAGTATAGCATCCTTCCACTCCTCTTGCCCCAAAGCCAACTCTTCATCAACAGGACAGGTAACTGAGTTGTCCAAGAAGAAAACATCCTCAACCTCAGTCACGGGCAAACAAGACACACAATCAGCCACCAAATTTTTGTTTCCCCTGACAAATTCCACGCTAAAATTGAGGTCAGCTACTGACAACAACCACCTGGAAATGAGAGATGTCACACTGCCTTTGAGTCCCCTGCCACACTTAAACACATGTAACAATGGCTTGTGATCGGTCTTAAGTATAAAGGGCAAACGCCATAGATAGTACCTGAAATGGTTCATACCCCAACAGCAGGCTAACGCCTCCTTCTCTATGGCACAATACGACAGTTCAGCCCCTTGTAGCCGCTGTGAAGCAAAACCAATAATTCTCTCTTCATCATTCACTCTCTGCGTCAAAACAGCGCCCAAACCCACATTACTGGCATTAGTTGTCACAGTTGTCTTTTTAGAGACATCAAAATGGCCCAATGTAGGCGCACCAGCAAGGGAATGTTTAATAGTAGCAAATGCAGCATCACATGCCGCTTCCCACACACACTCTGCCCCCTTCTTCAGCAAAACCCTCATTGGTTCAACCACATCAGCGAAGTTAGGGATGAATTTAGAACAATACTCTGCAAGTCCCAAGAAAGACTTCAATTGTTCCTTGTCCTCAGGTCGTGGTGCATCCACATTAGCCTTCACTATACTTTTCTTAGGTCTAATGCCTTCTGCGGATATCTCATGACCCAGAGAGCACACCTGTTCTCTCCATAACTGGCATTTTTCCTTCTTCACAGTCAGACCAAGGCTCTCCATTCTTCTTAACACCTCTCTCAATGACTCATCATGTTCCTACCATGATTTCCCCACCACCAATATATTGTCTTGAAAACACAACACACTTTGCATACCCTGGAATATATTTTGTATAACTCTCTGGAAGACAGCAGAAGCTGATGCCAAGCCAAACGGCATCCGGCAATAACGATATGCACCAAGAGGATGTTAGTGACCTAGATTCTGGATGCAAATTCACTTGGTGATAGGGTGCTGACATATCGAGAATGCTGAATACCTTGCCACCTCCCATTACGCTCAACAGCTCCGTGATATTTGGCAATGGTTGGCGATCCACCCAAATGTTCTTGTTCAAGTCTTGTAGATCAATGCAAAGGCGAATTTTATTGTCCCCTTTCGGAGCAATCACATTGGGAGCAAGCCATTCAGATGATTCTATGGGCTCAATGATCTTTTTCTACAACAACTTATTTAATTCTTGCCGAAGTGGCACTCTCATAAGGAAAGGTATGAGTCTTACTTTGTGGACTGTAGGAACTGCATTTGTTTAAAGATTATCTTGTGAGTAAAACCTTTTAGCTTTCCCAATTTGTCTGTAAATACATGTGGAAATGCTTGGACCAACTCCTCACCCCATTCAGTACCAACATCGTGTCTGGACAGTACACCCACATTCCCTGGTTCTACAGTCATCACAGGTTCAGCAGCATTAAGATCAAAAATAATGTGTAAGTCATGTTGATGGTGCCACCCCAAGAGATCCAACCCCTCTTCCATTATATAAATTCTCCCATGCACGCTATTTTGCTTAAAGAATATGTCCATCCATCTCACACCAATGATATTGATTCTCCTTCTGCCATACCCAACTGCTTTCACATCAGCTGGCAGCAAATCTTTAATCTCCTCTTGACAACATCCACATAGGTCTCTTTGGAAATCAAGGTAAATAAGCTTCCTGAGTCCGCCGTGACAGCGCTCGAGCCTCAAGCAGACACGAAGCGTTAAGAAAGCTTGCTCGGCCACGCTCAAGCCACGAGCAGTTTCGTACTTGGGTTCTTTTCCATAATAAAGGCACTAAAAGTAATTAAAAAACCCAGGGACACATGGACCCAGGGACAGACTCGAGCGCCCAACCTGCAGTCAATCGTTCATGAAGGAAGTTTCCGACGTAAATACAATACAGCCTTTTAACACAGTTCACGGCACCTCCAGCCCTCAAAATTATTCAGCATGCGTTAAGGGAGTCTTTCTAGAAGTATCCTCGTGCCCCACAGGGTAGTATCAAAACAAACTCACGGTTTAAAGTACAGCCTTTTCTTAGCACTGTTCAATTCCAGGTAACAGCACTTTTCCAGGGGTGGAGGTTACTCACTGGTTACTGCCCCCTGCACAGCCTTTTAAGTCGCTCGTCGCCAAACTCTGTAGCAACTGCGTACTCATATAAGGTAGTTTCTAAGTTCCTTTATTTCAAATACATCTTCTTCATACAGTAACCTCCAGCAGAGTGCCCCAGGAACTGCTTTTCCCTAGAGCACAGCTAGGCTATCATTCCAATTACATCATCAGTGTAGCATTCCATTACAATGGACATCACCACAAATGGCCAAGGAAATCTCCCTCCTTAATAAACAAATGGAGAAGTTTATGGAATTCCAGAGGAAACCGAGATATCCAATATGATTTTCTTCTTAAAAACGAATATTTCAAAGATTTTTGTTCCATCAGATAAATCTTTGTTTAACATATAGAGGGCTCATCATGCTGGTCCTAAAGTCTTTAATCCAGATAGGTTGGTAAAATCCAGAGGTATTATTGTTCTTTTTTCCAATTTACTGATCTTATGAAAATTCCCGCTGCTGCCAAACAACTTAAACAAATGCTTTGATGTGGTAAAAGGTTTTACTTTTCATAGGATGTTTCTAGAGTTACAGCTATTTCTCGCAGGTAACTTCTTGACATGCCTCCTGTACTAAGACTACTCAAAGCCAGATTTGGTTTGATACACCCATGTTACTTTAAAGTCATACATAAAGAAAAAACTACAACTTTTGAGATAATTTCACCATCTAGCACACAAAAAAGGGATGAGGAGCTAAAGTTAAAAGGATATCACCCTCTGTGGGAAACCATACATGGTTTTAAAATTGCCCTTACCCACTAATAGTGGCATCATTATTGGGTGTGCTACAACATCCCTGCATAGACCAATGCTAAGGGTGGAGCAATGAGGTTTTTATTGGTAGTTTGAAAACAAGCACTCAGAGTGATCCAAAGTGCAGTTTATGCAACTAAAACTACCTTAGTAGTGCCCCTCTCTATTTTATTCTGGGCCCCAAGCAGGAATAAAAAACATCTCCTGTGATGAACTAGGGTGAGTATTGGCCCGTCATTTGATCTGCTGTCAATATGTTTCGGCCTCTAGGTCGTTGGCCTTCACCAGGACTCAGATCCCTAGACTCACCCTCACCACACTTCTTTATTAGAGATATGTGGTGGTAGAGTCCCATGCAGTGGCCTTACGTGATACTTATGTTTACACACTCAGGGATTACCCGTAAGACAAATAATAACAACATGAGTCAATTTCCACATGAGGGTGAGAGTATATGTTCCTAGCATCCAGAACCTTTCAAATTATGGTCAAGTTCCCATATCGTGCAAGTGCATAGTACACTCTATTCTGTCATGCCCACATGCTAATTCAATGTCAAGTACCAAGCACCACATGTCACTAACATAAATGCAGTTAAACCATCAGCCAATGGGTACAAACTCAAATTTCTTACCCTGGTAAATTTAAATTCTCTCTAAAACCGGGGTATGAGCGAGAGCGGCGCCTTGCCATCACACACTGGTTACGAAAAAAGACTTTGGTCACACTACCAATATTGCCTCCCACTACGTCCTACATTGTGATCAATCAATCAATCAATCAATCAATCAATCAATCAATCAGGCGTTTGTTGAGTGTGACTACTCACCCATAAGGGTCTCAAAGGGCTGGGGGGTGCAGGTTCCAGTCCATCAAGGAGGGGGTCTGTCGAAGAGCCAGGTTTTGAGGTTTCTTGCGAACATGGGGAGCGATGTTGTCTGTCTGAGGTGGAGCGGAAGGGCGTTCCAGGCTCTGGCCGCGAGGAAGGAGAAGGAGCGGCCTCCCGATCTGGTCTTTCTGGTGTGGGGGACCACGGCATAGGAGAGCTGGGCTGATCATAGGGTCCTTTGGGGTGCGTGGAGTTTGAGTGGATGTTCAGGTATGCTGGTCCGGTGTCGTGGAGGGCCTTGTGTGCGTGGGTGAGCATCTTGAAGGTGACTCTAGCCTCGATGGGGAGCCAATGGAGTGTGCGCAGGTGCTGGGAGATGTGGCAGTGTCTTGGCAAGTTGAAGACCAGTCTTGCGGCGGCGTTCTGGATGTTCTGTACGTTGCGGGTGAGGTTTTTGTTTATTCCGGCGTAGAGTGCGTTGCCGTAGTCGAGTCTGCTGGTGACCAGGGCGTGAGTGACGGTCTTTCTGTGTTCGAGGGGGATCCATTTGAAGGTCTTACGTAGGGTGTGGAAGCAGGAGGGCGAGACGGAGTTGATCTGGTGGTCCATTTTGAGCTCGGGGTCCAGGATGATTCCCAGGTTGCGTGCGTGGTCCGTGGGGGTGGGCGGGCTTTCGAGGGCGGGGGGCCACCAGGTGTCGTTCCAGGCATCGGGATTTGGGCCCATGATGAGTACTTCTGTTTTGTTGGTGTTTAGTTGTAGGCAGCTGTTTTTCATCCATTTGGCGACGGCTTCCATGCCTACTCGAAAGTTGTGTCTGGCGGTGTTGGGTTCGTTGGATAGGGAGAGGATGAGTTGGGTGTCGTCTGCGTATGACACAATGTTGAGTCCGTAGGTTCTGACGATGGGGGCGAGCGGAGCCATGTAGATGTTGAAGAGCGTAGGGCTGAGGGAGGACCCCTGGGGGACTCCGCAGGTGGTTGGTGTAGGGTCCGAGAGGAAAGGGGGCAGTCTCACCCGCTGCGTTCTGCCAGAGAGGAAGGAGCGGATCGAGTCAAGGGCCTTGTTGTGGATCCCTTCGTCCTGGAGTCTGCATAATAGGGTGCGGTGAGAGACTGTGTTGAACGCTGCTGAGAGGTCGAGGAGGATGAGGGCTACTGTTTCTCCTTTGTCCAGTAGGGTGCGGATGTCTGTTGCGGCGAGGAGGGCCGTTTCCATACTGTGGTTTTTTCTGAAGCCGGATTGGGAGGAGTCGAGGATGTTGTGCTCTTCGATGAATGTGGCGAGTTGGCTGTTGATGGCTTTCTCGATGACTTTCGCTGGGAACGGGAGCAGGGAGTTGGGTCTGTAGTTTTTGAGGTCAATGGGGTGCGCCAAGGGTTTCTTCAGGAGGGGGTTGACCTCGGCAGGTTTCCAGTCGTCGGGGAACGAGGCGGTCGCCAGGGAGCGGTTGATGGTGCGATGGTGTCGGCGGCTCTGTTGAAGATGTGGTGGGGGCAGGGGTCCGTGGGGGCCCCGGAGTGGATTGACTTCATTGTCTTCAGGGTGTCTTCGGTGGTGAGGGCTGCCAGTTGTCAATCGCTGGCTTCAGGGTGTCGGGGGTGGTTGGTGAGGGTTCAGTGTGTTGGTTGTCTTCGTCGAAGTTGTCGTAGATGCTCTCGATTTTGTGGTGGAAAAAGGTGCTGAGTTTGTCGCAGAGGTCTTGTGAGGGAGGGATGTCAGTAGACTCGCTGGTGGGTTGGGCGAACTCCTTGATGATGTTGCAGAGTTCTTTGCTGTTGTGTGCGTGTGTGGAGATTCTGTCTTCAATCGCTTTTTTCCTCGTTTTTCTGATGAGTTGGTGGTGGGTGTTGGTGGCGGCTCTGAAGTTGTTGTGGGCTTCTGTGGATTTGGTGTTCCTCCAGGCCTTTTCGAGGCGGCGGCAAGTGCGTCTGGACTCTCGAAGTTCGATGGTAAACCATCTGGCTTTCTTGGCGTGGGTGTTGTTGTTTTTCTTGAGGGGGGCTATGGTGTTGGCGCTGTCGGAGATCCATCTGTGCAGGGTTCGGGCTGCGGTGTTGAGGTCATCTACTAATGAACCTGAAGGCTTTACATCAATAGGTGTTTAAAGTGTGTTACAAGTCTCTGTGTGTTGTGGTCACACTGTCATATACCACAGGCATCGCCCAAAATACCACTGTATGAGCTGTGCTGTCCAGTATCAAGTTGTATGGTCAATTTCAGCATCTCCACAAAAGTGAAGCAATGGATATTGACAAAACTTAGCTTTGCTTCCTTTTTGGATATGTATTATGGTTCATGCTCATTTTAGAAATTCATATTTTAAATTACAACTGTTCCATCTCTCCTCTGTCCTACTCTTTTTGCAGGTTTTGTCTTCATTATGATGAAGCATATTGGAATTTCGTATCCCGTTTGTATTAGTTGTCTGTTTCACCATGTAAGTTAGTAATTTCCAATTCACTGCCAATATCTTTATTCATTTTTGTTTGTCTCAGCTTCTTTATTATCTTTTTTTAGCCTTCTATTTTTATTCTGGGATAGCTTGTCTCTGTGGTTTGTTTGATACCAGCGTTTCATCTTGATACTTTAGAATATAGCATTTATTCTGCAGAATATCACTCGAGATCTAGGATTGACTACATTTTATTTAGATACAAATATCTTGTAGAATCTTGTTAATGAGGAAATTGGCTCTATTTTAATTTCTGATCATGCTCCTGTAATTGTTGATTTGGGCACTCATTTTGTTAAACCTACTACAATGGATGGTGTTTCAGTGACAGTTTATTAAAGGAAAAAACTTTTATTGACCAATTTCAAGAACTCACTATAGACATCTTCTAAAGTAATGCCACTGAAGATATTGAATTTAATTTTTTGGGGACCCCTCCAAGGCCACTTTAAGAGGGCTTTATTATCAATTCAGTTGCAAATAAGAAAGAAGAGGATCTCAAAAAAGTCAAATATCCATTTACAGAATATTTGAAATTGGAACATTAGTTTTTTTCATCTAAAAACAACTTAGCTTACCATCGCCAATCTTACTCAGGCAAAATTGCAATATAATCATAAATACATTAATGATGCTAGTGGTGCTTTGTAAAGAATTAACACAAAGTACTGTGGGGGTCGCAATAAGGCTGCTAAATTATTGGAAAATTATCTCAACGTCAAAAAACAAAAGTCAAATATGGAATCTAATACTGATACTCAAAGTTCTAAAGTCTATATAAAATTCTGATGTTATCAAGGGGCATATTTACAAGCCCCTGTCTCCACAGGAACGTCACTTTTAAAGATGTTTCTGTGGCGATAGGGGCTTCGCCTTATTCACAAGGCGGTATTAAGCCACCTAATAAGGCTTAACACCGCCTTGTGAATAACGCTCCCTTTCATGCTATACTTAGCGTGAAAGGGGAGGGCAATGGGTGTTGCGGTGGGCATTCCGCCGCAACACCCATTGATTTTGATGCTGCCCCATATGTACAATGGTGGCGTAAATATGGGGCAGTGCCAAAATCAAAACCAGGGAAATCCTGGTCTTAAACAGTCAAAACGAGGAGAAATGCTTTATTTCTCCTCAGTTTTGCTGTTTCTATGTGTGCTGCATTGTGCAGCACACATAGAAACAGCAAAATGCCATGTATGATTGTTTATGTGCAGGAAGGGACAGCTTCCTGCACATAAACAATCATTTTAAAAATGACGAGTTCCAACTTCTATGTGTGCTGCACACATAGAAGTTACAAATCGCCATTTATGATTGGCTATGTGCAGGAAGGGACACCTTTCTCACAACACAGGCAATCTTGCACAATGGTGCAAGGGTGCCTGCGTTGGCGCTAGGCAGGTAAATTTAGCGCCAGCGCAGGGAGAAACGCAGGACTGCGCCGTATTGTTGTAAATACAGTGCAGCCCTGCGTTTCTCAATTGACAGAGCACTGCGTTAGCCTTCTTGGCTTAACACCACACTCCGCCACTTTAGTTGTAAATATGCCCCCAAATGTTTTGTAGACTACTACCTTCAATCATAAACCCTGGAACACATCCCTAAGGCCAGTGTTTTGAATGATTTTTTTAGCTCAATCCCCAAGATACCGTATTTAATGTTAGATTTGTTCTCATTGGAGACAGATATTGTCTGCAAAGAAATATTTGATGCAATTTTCCATCTACCCAAAGATAAAGCACCAGTTTCTAACGGCTTTTCAGCATAATTTTTCGCCCAGTTTTCCATCATAGTCCACTCAAAATTGCTGTTGCTTTTTCAACATTTCCGTTTCAAGGGAGGAGTATGTGGCACTTTTTCTGAAGCTATGGTATGTCTTGAACCTAAAAAAAAGATAAAGATCTTTAATTGAGTAAGAATTACAGACTGATCTACTTGATTAACAGTGACTGTAAAATATTTAATAACCTTTTAGCTTACGACTAACTAAGCTGTGTTCTGAGCAATCCGGGTTTGCTAAGGGAAGATTTAAAAAGGATAACTCCAGAACCTTTTGAACATCCTTTATGGAGCTCAGAAATGTACTCACCCTATAACGGTGGTTACTCTTGATGCTGAGAAAGCTTTCAATCATGTGGAATGGAATTTTATGATGCAAGCCATAAAATGGCATGGATTAGGTCTAAATATTTAACTCTACCTCAATATCCTTCATTGTGCTCCTCAAACATCTCTTTTTATGAATGGTTTACACTCCTTGTTCGTTTCCCTTAATCAAGGCATCAGACAAGGCTGCACTCTTTCCTCACTACTTTTTATATCATTCTATAACCTCTTTTAGAAAAAATCTATTGATTTCCAGATAACTTGAGTTTCAAGGATAAAGACTTGGGGCCACATGCATCAAGCTTTTTTCCGGTCGCAAACAGGCCGATTCACAGAATCGGCCCGTTTGCGACCGGAAAAAGGCCTTTTCCGATGCATCAAAGGCTTGAATACGCAAATGAGGTAATCGCAATTTTTTGCGATTACCTAAATTGCGAATGCATTTAGGGAATCACAATTTGTGATTCCCTAACTGAGATGCAAGTAGCATTTCAAAAATGCGACTTTGCATTTAGGAATCGCAAATTACCATCAACTTCGAGTTGATGGTAATTTGCAAATCCTTTGGAAAATGCACAAAAGTGCATTTTTCAAAGTGACATGTGGTGTACACACATCCGCTTAGGGCATGTGTGTGCGCCACATGTGCACTCTTACCTTTTTTGGGGGTGCATCAGGGGGGCTTTAGGCCCCCTAGCACCCTTGGTATTGCATTCGCAATTTGCGATTACCAATTTGGTAATCGTAAATTGCGAATGCATTCGCATTCGTTCCTATGGGCCTTTAGGCCCATAGGAATGAATGGGAATACATTCCCTAATAGCTAATCGCAATTTGCGATTCGCTATTAGGGAATGTTTAGGAATCGCAATTTATTTTGCGATTCCTACATGCATGAGGAATTGCGATTCCTAAATAGCAATTCCTTAAAAATCGCTATTTAGGAATCGCAATTCCTCATGTTGATGCATGTGGCCCTTGGAGGTTACATTTTTGGCAAATGCTGATGATATTTTATTGTTTATTGCTAATTGGAATTTTCTATCCCTGCTTTTTTAAAAATATTAACTTCGTATTCTGCTGTTACTGTGTTTGAAATTATACAGTAAAAAAATCAGAAGTTACGCCACTTGTTAGAAAAGTGGTCTCTAGTTGGCAGAAGTATGCACCCTGTCCAAGTATGGACCACCACTGTGGTCAGGGTAAATCAGGTTTTTCAGTACCAGGACATGTAAAATTCAAAAGTACATTTCCTACCTTTTAAATACACTGCACCCTGCCCTCAGGGCTGCCTCGGGCCTACCTTAGGGGTGACTAACATGTAATAAAAGGGAAGGCTTGGGCCTGGCAAGTAGCTAAACTTGTCAGGTCGAAACAGCAGTTTAAAACTATAGACACAGGCTCTGCAATGGCAGGTCTGAGCCATGTTTAAAGGGCTACTGCATGGGTGACACAATCAGTGCTGCAACTCCACTAGTACCATTTATTTCACAGACCCTGGGTACATAGTGCACTTTACTAGAGACTTATAAGTAATTTTTTATATGCCAATTGTGTATAAGCCAATGTTACCATGTTCAGAGTACAGAGCATATTCACTTTGGCACTGGTTAGAAGTGGTAAAGTGCTCAGAATCCTAAAGCCAGCAAAACAGGAGGTCAGGAGGCAAAAAGTCAGAGAAATGACGCCAAGGGTGCCAGATCTAACACCACTTAATACATTTTGTTTTACGGACATGTTTAAAAATTCTGGTTTTGTTTGGAATGCTGCTAAAATGAAATGTTTTTTTTTTATTCTAATACATTAAAAGACACAGTCCAACCTAATATAAATGAGCTTAAAAAAAATGTTTGCTTTCTGACAAGTGGTCACCTTTTCAACTGTCCTGGAGGGTCGTCTAGATACTATGAAATTGATGATTTTACCGATTATACATTTTGTATTATTCATGCTTCCTTTCTTTTTTAAGCCCATGGAGAGCCTTTTATCAAAATTCTCATGGAATAAGAAAAGAGTTCACATTCCCTCCATAAACAATCTACGAATAGTGGAGGGGTTAATTTTCTGAATTTCCAGAAATATCAATCTTCAATTATCATGAAGCTGATCTGGTCATCTTTGTCTTGAATACACACATGAGACCAGTATCTGGAGAGAGATTGAATTATCAACATTACACCCCTTTTGTCTTAGGGATTTTGCACTCTTTTCACATAAGCCTAAAATTCTTTCCTCTCTGACACTTACATATTCCAGTTTTTTTTCTAAGTCTTTCCTCGTGCATGGTTATTTTAATGCTCAAATGTTTGCATCTTCTCCTATTTGGTATAATTTAAATGTTAAACTTGCCAATAGAGTCATATAATGAAAAGATTGGCTAGATAAAGGTATTTAGTGTGTTGGACAGTTCATTTTAAATGACCACTTTATGTCGTTTTATGAATTACAACATAAATGTAATGTTCCGACTTAATTTAATCTTCTTATTACAGTTCTTAAACTTTTCTTTACCTGACCCACCTGTGGTGTACATATAGAAATAGGGAAGTCTCCCATGCAACATTATAACTTTAAAACAGAGTCTACAGTGTCTCTATTTATAAAACTCATATTGTTTCAACAGGCAAAAATATCATATGGAATTGTTATGGGAAAAATATTTAACTTGCATGATCCCTATTTCAACATGGAATAAAATATTGTCAAAAGTTCATTTTACATCCCATTCCACCAGTATCTCACAAACTATAAATTTAATATATAATAGATTGTTTTTAACCTCTGGTTCTCTTTTCCAAATAAAACTAGTTAAAGATAGTAAATGTTCATCATGTCAAATGGATAATAGTTAAGTTATGCATATGTTCTTAAATGTTCGAAAATTAAATTATTTTGAAAGCAAGTTTGGGATAAAAATGTAGAGATATGTTCAGTTAAATTACCTTTTTGTGAACTGCATATTTTCTTGGAGGATGTTCTAATGTTTGGGCCGTTGATTCTTCAAATGGAAAATTTGTTGATTGCAATTGCCCATTAGATAATTACATGTAATTGGAAACATCCAACTAATATTTATTTTATTAAATGGTGGAATATGATATGTTATCATCATTTATTAGATACTGCTAATACCACATGCATGTAGATTGCTCTTAAGAGATATAGAGTATGGGGCCCTTTGACTTCTTTTTTAATCTAAGATTACTGATAATAAGTAGGCCTGGGCGGAAAACTACGCTACGCTCGCGTAGTTTGCGTAGTTTGCGCAACTACGCGCTACGCGAATTGCACGTAGCACAGTGCAAAAACACGTAGCGGGCATTTTTTGCTTGCTCGCGGTCCTCAACGTCACTTGACGTTGGCGACCGCGAGCGAGCAAAATGACATCCCGTTGAGACTTTTTCCTCGTTCGCGATCAGCAACATCAAGTTGCCGATCGCGAGCGTGGAAAATAAACCTCCCGGCGAGATTCTCAACGCGGGGAGGTCAGGTTTCTCATTGCGAGTGGTCGCGTATGCTCGCGACCGCTCGCGATGAGTCCGCGTTGAGAAAACTGCCGCTCGAGTACAAATCTACTCGAGCGGCAGAAAACGACCGCTTGCACTGTGCAAGATGCCGTTTGCAATGATTGCACAGTGCGGACAAGCATCCGGCACTGTGCAATCATTGCGAACAGCATTTCCTACCGCACTACGCAGTTCGCGTAGTGCTACGCGTAGCTCGCGTAGTGCGAAGTGCACTTCGCGTAGCTACGCGTAGCGCTACTACGCGAACTATGCCCAGGGTTAATAATAAGAATATTCCAGATGAAGTTTTAAAACCTCCTTAAGTTTGATGAATGCTTTTAATTTTTATTGTATAGCTAACATTACATTTTGTTTATTTGTACAACACTTCAAATTATTTTTGTATAAGATAGCCTAATGGATCTTTTTCTGTAGGGCTTCACTCTCTCGTTTTATTTATTTTCTGCTTTTTCTTCCTCTGTTCTTTCTCTCCTCTTTCTCTTTGTTTAAAAAAAAAATCTTATAAAATGCTTGTTCAATATTTTTTTACAGGTACGTTTGTGTAATTTTGAACGTATATTGGTTATTGCAATTACATTTTACTTATGCTATAGTGCTAAATTGTTTCTAGTGCACAAAGGGGTTTTTATATTTAGCATTTTCATTCAGCCACTTGGATGACTGTAATTGCTCCATGTTGTGTTTTTATTAAAAAGAAGCATTTTTAAATTTTAAAAAAGACAGGCGCTGCTCTTCTCTGTCTCTTCATCACCAAGATTCAAGCTATCTGAAACAAGGCAGCCTGATTGGTGTACAACCTCCAACATCTAGATCATGTCAAGTCAGCATTACAGTATCAGGTGCAGGTAGATGTGCTCTTCACATTTCATACTTTATATGGCCAGAAAGCAATATTATGGCATTAAACTGGACACAGAAATGATAATTTAAGGCATAGTCACACCATCGTTTTGAGCAGACCATTGCTCTAAATAATCAAAGAGTTGGAGCAGTGATACGCCGCCAAGTGGAGACCCACAGTGATACAATCTTTCTGAAAATCATCACTTCGGTCTACTCTGTGTTTAGTTTGAGGCAGGTAGACTTCTACCAGGTGGACACTTTGGTCATGCAGGTGATTAATTTGTTTCCTGTGTTGGGGGATTTGTCAGAGAGGGACAGTATAAGTTGTGTGCTGTCGCCTAGGAGAGGATGTTGATGTCGTGGTTGTGGATGACGTTGGACAGTGGGGTCATGTAGATGGTGAAGAGGGTGGGGGC
Organism: Calotriton arnoldi; assembly: GCA_963921515.1. NCBI lineage: Eukaryota > Metazoa > Chordata > Amphibia > Caudata > Salamandridae > Calotriton > Calotriton arnoldi. The sequence continues at coordinate 1,159,103 of CAWUFW010004693.1, read as the reverse complement.
TGAGTGAGGAGCCTTGAGGTACTCATCAGATGACCTCTTGGACTTCAGAGGAGTAAGGCAGTATTTGAGTTTTTCCAGTTAACAATGAGCAGATCCATTGGAGGACAGGTCCCTGAATGTCGACCCCATGCAGTCGTCTGATGAGGATGGGGTAGTAGACCGTGTCAAATATCGCTGGGAGATCCAGCAGGATGAGGGATGCAATTTGTCCTCTGTTTAGTATCATTTGGATGTTATCTGCTGCTGTTTCGATGCAGTGTTTGGGTCTGAATCCTGCGTAGTGCCAAGGAGCTGGTGGTTGATGAGGTGTTCATTGAGGCATCTGTGGATGGCTTTCTCCATGACGTTGGCTGAGTAGGGTATTGGGGAGATCGTTCTGTAGGTTGCAAACTTGACTAGGTATGCTGAAGGCTCCTTCAGTAGGGTGTTGAGAGCTGCATGCTTCCGGAAATGTGGCTTTAAGTGAGTCCCTTGTTGGGGGCGTGGTTAGGGCATGGATCTGAGGGGGCCCCTGGAGTGCATGGACTTCTTGATTGTGACAGTTTTATCTGTAGTAATGGTGTTCCATGTGATTATGGTGTGTTCTTTTTTAAGATTGGTAGACTGGCTGCATGGTGGCTGGGGTCAGATTGAGGGTTGAAGTTGCCATAAAAGGCTATGATTTTGTTGCTGAAAAAGTCTGAGAGGTTGCAGCACAGTTCTTCTGTTGGGGTGATGGCCCTGGCAAAGGCTGTGAGGGAGGTGAAATCTTTGAAAAGGGAGAAAATTGGCTGCTGTTGGAGCTGGCATTGATGCAGTTTGCTAGGGCCATCTGCTTTGTGTTCCGAATTTGCTTGTGGTAACGTCTTAAGGCAGATTTGAAGACATTTTTGTCTGTATCTCCCTTACTCATTCTCCACATGCATTCCAGTTGTTTGCTGTGCCACTCGGTCCTACTGGGTTCTTCCTTGTGCCAGCTGGCGTGAGACCGTGTTCTTGTTATTTGACTTTGTTTGCGAGGGGTCAGGGTGTTGGCGTAAATGGTAATCCAATCTTTGAAGTTCTTGATGTCTATCGCTAGGTTGCCGGTATGCTTGGGCTGGTTCTTGGAGTGGGAAGAAGCCCAATCCTTCTCTGCTACATTCTTCCAGCAGCGGCAGGCCTGGACTGTGGTGGATTGTCTTCTGTGGTGCGGGATGTTGATGCTGAAGCTGATGAAGGTGTGCTCGATCCAGGTGATGTGTGCTGGTTTGTTGACCGTGATGTCGTTGAATGTTGTGAAGAATGGGTCCAGAATGTGTCTGGCAGCGCAGGTAGGGTCGGATATGTGTTGGATGAGTCTTAAGTTTCCAAGGTTTTTGAGGAGGGTGACTGAGTTGCTGTTGGTGAAGTCCTCTAAGTGCAAGTTGAGGTCTCCATGGAGGATAAACGTGCTGTGGTTGAAAAATAGTGAGGGGACAAAGTCTGTGATGTTGTTAGGAAAATTGGCATTTATTATTCATAAAGATTTATATAGCTCGCAGCTACCCAACAGGGTTACCCGGCGCTGAGCAGGACAATATGCAAGCCAAGGTTGCAGATAATAGTACGGAGAGGATTATACTTGGTTGCAAAGGAAGGTCTTTAGTTTCTTACGAAAAGCTAAAAGTGACTGCAACATCCTAAGTTCCAGAAGGAGAGAATTCCACAGTTTGGGGCCAGGAAGGAGAACAAACGGCCTCCCATACGAGTGAGCCGGACTCTGGGAACAGAAAACAGAAAAAGGCTGGCTGATCTCAGCTGTCGAGTGGGTATGTAGGGTTTGACAAGGCTTTGTATGTAGGGGGGCGCCAAACCGTGTTTAGCTCGAAACATGTAGCATAAAGCCTTGAACTTGATGCGTTTGTTCACCTTGAGCCAGTGGAGTTGATGGAGCAAAGGTGAGACAGAGGGGTGTTGAGGCAGCCGAAAAAGAAGACGGGCAGCCGCATTTTGTATGAGCTGTAAACGGTGGACAAAAGCTTTGTCAGCTCCCAGGAATAATACATTGCCGTAAACAAGTCTGGAAATCACCAATGCCTGTATTACGGTTCTCTGGGGAGCAGGTGGAATTAACCAGAGGACCTTTTTTTAGCCACTTGAGAACCGCAAAGCAGGTTGCGGTGACTCCAGACATCTGGGCTCTGAGGGAGAGGTTGTTGTCAATGGTAAAACCCAGGTTCTTAACCTTAGGGACCGGAGCAGGTAAAGGTCCCAAAGTGTTAGGCCAATGGGTAATTCCCCAGAGTTTAGGATTGTTTCCCAGAATAAGGAACTCTGTTTTAGAGCCGTTCAGCTTCCAGGCATTTCTGGACATCCATAAGGAGATGTTACACAGTCCGAGCTGAAGCAGGGAAGGATCCTGATGCTGAGCAGCTGAAGGAGAGAAGATGATCTGGGTATCATCTGCGTAGGAAAAAATGTTCAGTCCCGACTTTTCCACAATGTCCGCCAGGGGGCGAACATAAAGATTAAAATCGAGCCCTGCGGTACTCCTGGCGTTAAGGCTACTGGATTAGATTTAGTGGTACGAGAGAAGACTTGGAACGACCAATTTTCTAGAAAAGAGATCAGCCACCTCAAGGCCACACCTACAATGCCTGAGGCTTCAAGACGGTCAGCCAAGATGGAATGTGAGACTGTGTCAAAAGCCGCACTCAGGTCCAGTAATATTAGAACTGCCGTACCACCGCAATCAAGCTGCTGCCTAAGATATTCAGTGACACCAAGCAGAGCCGATTCGGTACTGTACCCAGAACGAAAGCCCGACTGTGACAGATGAACTAAATTGTAAGACTCCACATGAGAGGAGAGTTGGGAGTTGATATGTCTTTCCAAGATCTTAGAAAAGGCAGAGAGAAGAGATATAGGGCGGTAATTTGACCAACAGAGAGGATCGAGAACGGTCTTTTTCAATAGAGGGAGCACAAGAGCGTGTTTCCAATTCAAAGGCACATGGCCTAAGCTTAAAGAGGTATTAAGCAGAGTAAGAATTACGCTAAGAGCCGACTCGGCCAAAAGTCTGAGCTTGGATGGGGGGAGAGGATCAAGTGGGGAGCCGGACTTGATAGTTCCCAACAAAGATTGAAGAGTGACAAAGTCCAGGGGGAGCCAGGCCCTGATTTGACGAGAGTCGTCAGATGAGAGGGCCTGGGGAAGTGTGTCGGCCTGATCAAAAGAAGGAGTAGTAGGGAAGTTAAGCTGTCTTGATGGGAAGGGTCAGAATCAGGCTGACGGTGAATAGACTCTACTTTAGAGAGGAAAAACGACGCAAGCTTGTTGCACTGATGTAGCGAGAGTGAAGGAGAGGGCAGGAAGGTAGTAGCTGAAGAAAGTTCTTTCACAACTTTGAACAGAGTTTTCTGGCAATGATGGGCATTCGTAATCCTGTCCGTATAAAAAGAGGCACGAGATGATCTACACAGAGCATGGTATTTTTTCAGTGCAGTCAGTTAAACTAACTTAGCCTCTGGGGCGTAGTGCTTCCTCCATTGTCTCTATAAGACTTTGCAATATTTTTTAATCGATTTTGAGGGAGTCGATAAACCACAGGGCAGGAGGATGCACTCTGAGTCGAGGTTTGGCTAACAGAGGAAGGATAGAGTCAATGGCCTCCCAAAGCCAGAGATGCACAGAAATTTGATCTGGGTCAGGTTGGGATGTAATAATAGGGATTGTGTTTATGAGCCACTCGTTAAGCACCGGCATATCAAGTTTAGACCAGTTCCTAGATTTTGGCATTAAGGTCGGTCAAGAAGGAGGTGTCAGGGAAGATTTGATAATGAAAGGAACGGCAAAGTGGTCAGACTAGCCGAGTTGAATAGGAGGTGCAGCAGACAAGGTTAATAGATTGGAAAAGATGGGGTCCAAGAGATGACCGCTGAATGAGTAGGTAAGGAGTTAGTAAGCAAGAGGTTAAGAGTTTTCAGGTCATCAATGAGAGCTAATGCCGATTTATTATTGGAGTACTCAAGATGAAAGTTGAGGTCACCAAGCACTGAAAAATTGGCCACCCAGAGAATATGGGGGGCCAGTGATTCGGCAAGGGCTAAGCCCCAATTGTTAGAAGGCCCAGGGGGATGATAGATAAGAGCACCCGAAAAAGTAAATGGAAAAGAGAAAGGAATAGAGAAAAGCAAGGCTTCGCAGTTAGGAATCTGGAGTTCCTCAATTTTACAGTTATAAGGTTTCTTAAAAACAATGGCGATACCGCCGCCTGTTTTATGAGGTCTATTATTACCTAACAGCGCAAAGTTGTCAGGGAGTGCAGCAATCACATCAGGCAAGGACCCATCATGAAGCCAGGTTTCGGTTAAAAAAACTACATCAGGATCAGTATCAGCGAGAAAGTGAAATAGATGAAGCTGATGTTTAGGAAGGGAGCGGCAGTTAAGACTGAAGCAGCGAAATTCATTAGGTATACAAGAAACAGTCTTGGCATGTTCAGGGGGCACGGAGCCTCCACACCACTCAAAAGGTGTGAGCCAGTCTGCTGCTTGAAGGTAGAAGTGCTATCAAACTGGCAGCTAGTGCAGTACATAGGGTAGATAGCGGAGTCGAAAACCTGTCAGCAAGCGTTAGGTGTGGGTTTAAGCGTGAAAAGGGCCAGAGAGGAATAGGTTCTGGTGATATGCTGGAAATGGGGAGGGGTTCTGGCCCCTGGCCCCGGCCGGGCTCAGACGGGCTTGCAATTGGCGCGCCAGCGGTGCACCCGCTGCGCGTGTCCGCTTCGGCATGGGTGGTGACGGTAAGCACTAGACCGTGCACCACAGGAAATGCCGAGAGCTAGGCCGGATGTAGCCGAGAGTGGCCTGGCAGGTTTCGCAATTCCCTCCGCACAAAAGGCACACAGCCGCAGCGGAACGGGGTGGGAACCAGGTCAGGCTGGGAGAAGTTGCCGGGAAAGCGAGCAGAGCACTCGAGAGCAAGCAGGCAAAACAGTAAGTGAGTGCAGAATCACAGTAAAACACACAATGTATGGGGTCTTTGTGGTCACTCAGTAGATCAGGGTGCCACATGTAGTGAAGTTGGCTGTGATTCACAGTTTGAAGGAGTGGTGCTCCATATAGTTGGTCTCAGTGTTGGTGGAGGAGGTGTGGCTGATGGTGTCATTAAAGTTGATGGTGATTCCTCCTCCAGCTCTGTGTTGGCAGTCTTGTCTGTTGATCTTATATCTAGCAGGGATGGCAGTGGCGTTGTCTAGTGCCAACACTGCGGTCAGCCAAGTTTCAGTGAGGAAGAGGTGATCCAGGGGGCCGGTGTGTTTTGGTCCCAGATCACTGTGGTGTGTTTGCTGAATGAGTGGGTGTTCGGAAGCATGAATGAGAGTGAAGTGGGATGTGAGGGAGTATGGTTTGAGCGTGACTGCATGGGTGATGTTCTGGGTGCTGTTGGTGCGTTCATGTTAGTTGTTGTGGACATAGGTGTGGCATGGGGGTGCAGGTAAAGTGGCAGGAGCTGCAGGTCCCAACCCTCAATAATGACATCTTTAAGTTGAAGGTAGAGACAGCGGAATTTCCACGGAAAATAAGATTGAAGGTATTTTCTCAAGAGAAACCCTACCCAGATTATGAGACAAACACTGGACTCTGTCCAAAATCCACCTTCACTACACCTCCCTTTGAGATGCCCCCAGAAGTCTTGGCTTTTGAGAAAGCAGTGAACAGGGACATTGACAGTATGAGGCAGGACCACCCTAATCACTTATGTAATACCAGCAAAGAAGAAATGAGGGCACTGAACGCACTTGCAGCCAATAACTCCATTGTAATTAAACCGGCGGAGAAGGGGGCACTGATGTAATCCTCCCAAGAGAAATGTACTATGATGAGTGCCTAAGACTCCTGCATGATACCCGGACCCAGGACCCTACCCCTGAGGTCCAAGAAGAAGTGGCTTCCTTATATCCAAGGACCTGGACAACAAGTGGATCACCAAACATTAGGCTAAATTTTTGACCCAAAAACATCCTAAAGTACTGTACTTTACGTCCTTCCCAAGGTCCACCAAAATAGGTAACCCACCCCATCCCCCCCCCACCTCCAGGTAGACCAATTGTCTCTGGCTTCGGTTCTACACTTGAACCTTAGTCACAATTTTGTGACTTCTTCTTCCAGCCCTTGGTGTAAAAGATGCCCACTTATCTACAAGACACAGAGGATGTTTTGAAGGATCTAGCCTTTGACGAAAGGAGGGAATTGCTGATCAGCCTGGACGTGGAGTCCTTATATACCAACATTCCATAGGAGGCCACACTGGGTGTTGTTGATAAAATTCTCAGTGACACTGAATGGGAATACATGACCCCACAGGACTATGTACTAGATTTGGCACACTTAGCCTTGACATAAACTATTTTCAGTTTGAAGGGGAATTTTTTCTCCAAGTCCACGGGACTTCCATGGGGAGCACCTCCGCTCCCAGTTTGGCATGTCTTTATGTCCACTCCTTTGAATCTGAATATGTTTTACATGATTTGAACTCCTTCAGAAATAAGATTCAGCTATGAAAACATTACATCGATGATGTTCTCCCTGTTTGGACCTGTACCAGAAAACGAATGTGCTCTTCCAGTGGTTGAATGCACTAGACCCATTTCTACACTTCACAGCTACCACTGGAGGTAACGAGTTACCTTTCTTGGACCTCCTGTTCAAGATGAAAGACCGAGGTTTTTTATAAACCTACAGAGGGCAACACTCGGCTTCGCTTGAAAGCTTTCACCCACGAGCACTAAGGGAAAACCTCCCATGGGACAGTTTCTACATCTGAGGTGTAACTGCTTAGAGGTCTCCGATTACAAGGTACATGCGATGAAAGTATCATCAAAACTGGCTGAAAAACAATATCCCGCCCATGTGATTAAAAGAGCCAGGAAAAGAGCCTTGAATAATAGAGATCAGTTGCTGTCCATATATGAAAAAGAAGAGAACAAAAGATTGATATGTGTGACTACCTTTAGACCTTTATCAAATACATTTCAGAATGTCATCAACAAACATTGGAAAATACTACAACTGAGGGGCCTTCCAATTGAGTAACCGATGCACGTTTTCAGGATGGCCAGGAGCAAGAAGACATGTAGTACATACACGTCCAAGATGAATTGCAACTCAAGGAGACCAAACGACTTTATGGCACTTGCCGCCCCACTTGGTCATACTCCCTGTGGAAGAGGACTAAGGAATAAGACCTAGGTCAGAGAACACCATGGGACCTGAAATCCCTGACCAACTGTAACTCCAGGGATGTGATTTACAAGATCAGATGCCCATGTGGGCTAATGTACATTGGTATGACCACCAGGAATGTACACACATGCATCACTGAACACCGCAGCACTATTAGGTGTAAACGAGATGCAACAAAACTCATCAGACACTACTTAGAGAGGGGCCATAAAGAAAATGAAATGGAGTGGTTTGTCATAGAGAAACTGCAAAAAACACAAACAGACATGACTGAGCCTCTGTTCCTGTTTGAGCAGCGATGGATCTATAGGCTCCAGATTGATCGCCATGGGCTCAATGATGAGGTCCCATGGGGGAGCATTAAGATATGATCCTTCATCTGGCTCAAGACATCCCCTTCTCTGAATTACACTAACTCCTGTGTCATGATGAACACATGACAAGGGCCTGTTGTTTACCCACACCATACGTATCACACTTTACCCCATTGATGAATAGCTTAAATCTGAGTGAGTGCCCCATCTGAATCTGAGTGAGTGCCTCACCTGGTGAAATAGCTCCACTCTTTCTTTGCCTTCTTGATACAATAAACCCTTTCTTTAAAACAAAGAAATACAATAATAACCACTATTTATAAGTCTCCAGCAGGTACAGCAAGACCTGTTTGTTTATGATATGGATTAAGAACTCTCACATCCTATGGAAATCCCTGTTTGTACTTATATTATAATAAAAAACTACATTTCACTTCTTTTTGGGGCCCGCGCATCATCAGGGACTAACACTCTCAGCATCCCTGAGAAGGTCCCATGCGGGCCCTGCCCTTTCCTCTTGTCGGGTGGATATCGGCCCAGACGAAAAGACAACTACCACTCACTTTAACAAGCATTTGCAATGCAATAGGTCTCGCATTTTTTTTTTTTAGAGTTAAAGCTATTGGCGTTGTAATAGAAATGTTTGTTATTTATGAAGATGTTTGTTTTTAGCACCCTTTAAGTGCCCTTAAGTAATGTCTCACAGCTGCATTTATTGTTTTTGAAGGTGTTTGTATTATTTTATATGCAGTAACCTGGAGATGACAGGGCAGCTAAGTAATTACAGCTTGACCTCGCCCCCCTTCCCACCCACCCCCTCCCCTCCCCCGTCAACCCAGATCAGTTCACATACTGCTTTTTAGGCACTTGAAATACTGACTTCATTCCATCTTCCAGAAAAAAAGGGGGCAAAATTACTTTTTAGTGCCTGCCACTGCGCTCAAAATAGATTAACATAAAATGTAATAAACTCAGATGTTATTGTTGTGATTTGCACAAGGATGGCTACACCATACGTTACTCAAAACGGTACCATATGCAGGTGACCCTGCTTCAAGGTCTGTAATCTTTACTGCAGTAGGCAATTCTCGATTATAGAGATCCCGTGAGATTTTTTAAATCTTTCATTGACTGCCTTCAAAAAAGTCGCAGTTAAAGGACATGCGGGCCATAGTAGATATGCATCACATTGTCACTATCTGCACCATGGTGGAGGTTTGTGTGTGCCCAGCTCAGACAAGGGAAAAGTCCTCAATTATAAAATAATGCACTCTTCCCAGCATATGTAAAACTTAGTCAGTTCCTGCCTGCACCTGGAAGTGCACATCAGTGAAAGACAGAGTTGCTGTTTGAAGCTGCAGCACCATATTTGCCTGCTAGCTGACCCAGCCAGATTTTGAAGACGTGAAAAGGGACCACCACCCCGAGCAGCTGTGTTTGTTATGTATCTGTACCCCTTGCAGGGATATTACTTGGGGTTCCTGTGATCCCGATTTTTCTTCCCAGTGGATTCTCTCTGGGTGTCCTTATTTGTGGGGCATAACCAGCGTACTGACTAAGACTTTTTTGCTTTGCACACACTTCTGCAATGTGGCGCGGGACCAAATGAAAAAGCGTACCCTTGTGTGCAGGGACCAGGCTTCCATGCAAATGAGGGAGTGCCTCCATGGAAATGCGTTGCCACACATTTTAGTTCATCTGAAACAATTCCACAGATTAAGATGAACAACTGTTTTTGCAGCACTTTCTATAACATCAAGTGTTCCCAGGGCACAAAAAGCGGCTGCAAACACCCGTGGCACCCACAGGTCACTTGAAAGAAGTCCTTGTTGGGGGTTTTAAGCACAAGGGAATTCTGGGTAACATGTACACGGACTACAGTGGATCTGTTATATAATGTAAAAAAAAGTAAGCAGCCTCAAATAAAGCTCCGTTTAATTGTACATCGTAATGTGAGCAAATGTGTAGCCAAGAAGAAAACATAAAAATAAAAATCATTTATAAAGGAATGGTCAAAATGATTTACATTGGTAGACAAAGCAAGGGTCAGAGAAATTTAAAAAAAGGAAATACAATTATACGTGCCAGAGATGCCGCTTAATAGGATGCGCTGTTCATGCTTAAACATTAGATGAAGCGAGGGTTGTTGGAAAGATGACGGAACATCAATGCTGTGCAATTTATGGCAGAGATAAACTTGTGTAATGGATGGGAGGGGCTGAGGGGAGATAAACTGCAGGGACGTGGAAGCACTTTAAGAGCAGCTAGACCTAACTGATCGATCGACACAGTGACCGTAAACTAAAGATGGACAGGAGTTAAGGCATAATAAATCAATGCAAACGCTTGCGAGCGCGATGAACGGGCGGCCAGGGCAGCCGCAATTACGGACTTCCTGGCCAATCAGTGCATCTTTTCAGTGCTATTAATGCCTAAACTCGGCATACTTATGTTTGGTATTTAGACGTTTTGACACTGTGGCAACTCACCCTAGCTTAGGTGTCTCTCCTTCTGTTTAGGACTGTGGCGATGAATGAGGCAGAAGGTAAGGAAGCAAAAACAGACGCTTTATCCAGGCAAAAGCAGCAGATAAAAAAAGAGCTTCTGAATGTACACAACACTGTCCCTTATATCAATTTTTACCATCGGAACGAGAGAAACTCTCGGACACGAGCATAGCCATAATGGCTGTGCACTGCCTGACTATAGTGCCAGCTCAGATGAGACACCACTCGAGCAGTGGTCACTTTGCGTGTGCTGGCAGGTCCAAGAAGCGGTCGCGATTGTCCCAGCAGCTTCGAAAGTGAAAGCGCGCACAGCGCGCTGAATGTACACAAAGCAAGTCGTCGTGCCTCAAGTAGAACAAACTCAATAAAGAATATAGTGCTTACCGTGTAAGAACAGAAGTAAAGGGGCCAGTAGCCATGGGAGGATACAAATGACGGCATGGCCGTACTAAGGAAGGACTAACAAGCCTATTAAGGAATCAGAGGCCAGCATTTATGCAGGACAAAGACACAAGCCAATGAAAAATATCGTCAGGTAGTGGGCGGGGCTTCTCCTCCGTTCTCTACCTACAACAGATCGACAGAGCAGCGATTGCGCGCTGGCTCAGGCTTGAACTAAAAAACTGTTTGGGTCATGTCCATCACCCACTACCGTACCAGCCCACAGCATTAAACCACCCATCACCAACAGAACAGGCATGGAATAACTGATGCAACTTGCCACATGCAGCTGGTCAATGGAGGACTTTCATTTAGTGCACCATTGCAGGTCTCAACTAGCTACATACTATGACCACTTCTTGACATCTCACAAAAGCAATCAGATATGGGATGATATTAACAAATTCCATCCCAGCAGATCTCTGATCTGTATCTCCCTCTAATGTATGCCTGATCAGGACTGTTAGAACTGGGGGTCTCTAGTTGGCAATGGTTTGCACCTTTGTCCAAATAGGGACCCTTGCTTCTAGTCAGGATAAGGGGGAAACACTCCTAAAATAACCCCTGCTCACCCCCTGGTAGCTTGGCACGAGCAGACAGGCTTATCTCAGAGGCAGTGTGTAAAGCATTTGTGACCACATACAGTAATACAGTGAAAACACTACAGATGGACACCACACAGGTTGTTTATGTAAAAATAAGTAATCTTTATATAGACTTATCACAAGACCCAATAGCAAAAATCCACAATACTGTACTCAAAAATAGGCTTTAAAAGGTTATAAAATAGTTCAGTTCTCTCAGGTTGTAAATGCGACACTTTACTCTCAATGTACCTTGAATGCGTTACGCAAAGAAAACAAAAGGGTCGCAGGGAAGGTGATGCGTCGGTTCCTTACACTCAGGGGAGTGGATGCGTCGGTTCCTTACTGCTGCGCAGGGGAGTTGATGCTCGCTTCCTTACTGTGTGGGGAGGTGATGCGTCGGTTTCTTACTGCTTTCCGGTGCGATGCGACAGGATGGCACCTCGATGCGATACTCTTCTCCGGTACGATGCGACAAAATGGCGTCTTGGTTGCGATGCGACAACGTTGGTGTGATGCGTGCACGCCCGACGGCCGTGCGGCGACTCGATGATCTTTGGAGCCGCGACAGGCCCTGCGACGCGCTTCTCCGGCGATGCGACGATGACCTCTGTGGCAGCGTCTCGCTTCTCCGGTGATGCGCCGCGCTTCGGCGATGCGATGATGACAGCGGCAGCGGCGTCTCGCTTCCTCGGCGATGCGATGACCGCGGCTGCGGCGGCGACACGCTTCTCGTTGTTGCGTCGCGCTTCCAGCTCCCAGCGACACGCAGTCTCTCAGAAGGCCCAGCACAACAGCAGGCACTTCAATTCCCAGCAAGGGAATGCAGGGGGAGCTGGTTGGTGAAGTCTTGTATCCCTGAGACTTCAGGCAGGAGGCAAGCTCTAGTTCAAGCCCTTGGAGATTCTCTTCTTCAAGATGACAAAGCACAGCAAAGTCTTTTCTCCTGTCCTTGGCAGAAAGCAACCACTGCAGGCCAACCCCAATCAGCAAAACAGCACAGGGGCAGTACTCCTCCTTCAGCTTCTCCGGTTCTTCTCCTTGGCAACAGGTTTCTTGATTTCCCAGAAGTGATCTAATTTCCTAGGGGTCTGGGTCCCCTTTTTATACACCTTTTCCCTTTGTTCTCTGAAGGCAGAGAGGCCTTTGCCTAGTCCAAACCAGTTCTGGTCAGTCCTGGAGCACTTTGTTTTTCTGACTCCTTCTTTCCTTTGAGAGTGAGGGGCAGAGCCATCAGACGCCCGGCAGGAGGTGGAGCCAGCATTGTGGAAGGCAGGCACAGCCCTATTCAGACCCAGGTGCAACTCCTCCCACCCATCCTCCTTCAGGCAGACCTATTCAGCCTAGTGCTGACTCACCCTGCCTCCTGGAATCCCCCAGCCCCTGTCACTCACAAACCCAGACACACAATACACAACCTGAGCAGAGGCAGCTGGATGGTTTAGGCAAGAAAATACCTACTTTCTAAAAGTGGTATTTTCAAACAAAGAATGTTAAAACCAACTTCACTAAAAGATGTATTTTATCATTCTGAGTTCAGGCATACTAAATTCGTTTTTCTACCATGTTCTCTGGGTCAGTTAGGATTATAAGGTGTAATAATCAAACTGCCCATTCTGGCCTATGGAGAACAGGTAGCCTTGCAATAGTGAAAAACGAAAATGGCTGTAATTCACTATTAGGACATGCCACACACACCAGGGCATGTCCTACCTTATACTTACAATGCACCCTGCCCTTGGGCCTACCTTAGGGGTGTCTGATATGAAGATAAGGGAAGGTTTAGGGACTGGCAAGTGGGTGCACTTGCCAAGTCGACATGGCAGTCACAGACTGCACACAGGCTCTGCAATGGCAGGCCTGAGACACATTTTACAAGCCGCTTCTGTGGGTGGCACAACCAGTGCTGCAATCCCACCAGCGGCATTGGATTTACAAGCCCTGGGCACACTCCGTGCACTGTACTAGGGACTGACAAGTAAACCAATCATCCAATCATGGAGTCACTAATCCATACATCACTTTACAGTAGGGAGCACTTGCACTGTGGCACTGAACAGCAGTGGCACAGTGCCCAAAAGCATCTAAAACCAGCAAAACATAAGAGGCAACAGCAAAAAAATGGAAGGGAGACCCACGCCAATGGTGCCAAGTCTAACACGTGTCCCCTCCAGCTGAAATGTGGGGAGAACTACCCTTCCTCCTGGGAGTTCTCATCACTAAGGCGGAAAAATCTGGACAGACCATCAGCATTGGCGTGTTCTGTACCAGGGCGGTGTTCCACCGTAAAGTCCATCCCCTGTAGGGAAATGGACCACCTCAACAGTTTTGGATTCTCACCCCTCATCTGCATTAACCATCTGAGGGGCCTGTGGTCTGTCTGAACCCGGAAGTGAGTCCCAAACAAGTATGGTCTCAACTTCTTCAGTGCCCAGACCACAGCAAATGCTTCACGTTCAATCGCACTCCACCTCTGTTCCCGTGGGAGTAACCTCCTACTAATAAAGGCTACAGGTTGGTCTAGGCCCTCCTCATTCATCTGTGAAAGCACAGCCCCAACACCATGCTCTGAAGCATCTGTCTGCACAATGAATTCCCTTGAGAAGTTGGGCGCCTGAAGCACGGGCGCCGTGCACATGGCAGATTTCAGGGCATCAAAAGCCTTTTGGCAGGCCTCAGTCCAGTTCACTTTCCTGGGCTGCTTCCTGGAAGTCAGCTCAGTCAAGGGTGCAACAATGTTGCCATACCCCTTGACAAACCTCCTGTAATACCCGGTGAGTCCTAAGAAGGCCCTCACCTCTGTCTGGGTTTTGGGGGTTCCCAAGCCAGGATGGTATCTATCTTGGGCTGTAGGGGCGCCACCTGGCCGCTCCCTACCTGGTGTCCCAAGTACACCACAGAACCCTGCCCGATCTGGCACTTACTCGCCTTGATCGTGAGGCCTGCCCTCCGCAGCGCCTTCAACACTTCCCAGAGGTGGTGCAGATGTTCCTCCCAAGTGGCGCTGAACACTGCAATGTCATCCAGGTAGGCGGCACTGAAATCCTCCAGCCCAGCCAACACCTGGTTGACCAACCTCTGAAAGGTGGCAGGGGCATTCTTCATCCCAAAGGGCATCACCCGGAATTGGTAGTGCCCATCTGGTGTGGAGAATGCTGACCTCTCTTTGGCCCCATCAGTTAAGGCGATCTGCCAGTATCCAGACGTTAGATCAAACGTGCTGAGGTACTGGGCAGCCCCTAACCGATCAATGAGCTCATCAGCTCTGGGGATGGGGTGCGCGTCAGTCCTGGTGACTGAATTGAGTCCTCGGTAGTCCACACAGAACCGGAGTTCAGGTGTGGCACCAGGCGCGGCAGCCTTTGGGACCAAGACCACTGGGCTGGCCCAAGGACTGTTAGAGGACTCAATCACCCCTAAGGCAAACATCTTGGAGACCTCCTCCTTGATGCAAGCTCTCACCCTGTCAGTCACTCTGTAAGTTTTGTGCTTTACAGGAGGACTGTCCCCAGTGTCCACATCATGGATGCACCATTCAGTGATACTGGGAGTCAGGGAGAACAGATCAGAAAACTGTCCCAACAGTTGGCGACAGTCATTCTGCTGCTCCGGGGTCAGGGTGGGAGAGAGGTTCACACCATCCACTGACCCATCTTGCTCTTTTGCATACAGGAGATCAGGAAGAGGTTCAGTCTCCTCTTCCATCCCAGCATCTGTTGCTAAGAGCATGCCCACTTCAGACCTCTCAAAGTGGGGCTTCAGGCGGTTCACATGCAGGACCCGCAAGGGGTTCCTGGGAGACTGCAAGTCCACCAAGTAGGTGACATCACTCTTGCGCTCCACCACCTCAAATGGTCCGGTCCACTTATCCTGGAGCGCACAGGGCTCCACTGGGGCCATGACCCAAACCTTTTGTCCAGGCTGAAACTCGATCAGAGTGGCGTTCTGATCATGCCAACGTTTCATCTCTTCCTGGCTGGCTTCCAGATTCGCCTCAGCGAGTTGTCTGAAACGCCGAGTCTGGTTCCTGAAGGCCAGCATGTAACTAAATACATCCTGGGGAGTTTTCCTGGGAGCTTTCTCCCAGCCTTCCTTGACCAGACTCAGAGGTCCTCTTACAGGATGGCCGTACAGCAGTTCAAAGGGACTGAACCCTAAGGACTTCTGGGGCACCTCTCTGTAAGCAAAGAGCAGGCATGGCAAGAGGACGTCCCACTTACGCCTCATGGGTTCTTCCAGACCCATAATCATGCCTTTAAGGGTCCGGTTGAATCTCTCAACCAGCCCATTACCTTGGGGGTGGTAAGGAGTGGTGAACTTATAGGTTACACCACACTCCTGCCACAGGGACTTCATATACTTGGAAATGAAGTTAGTACCACGGTCAGACACCACCTCCTTGGGGAACCCCACACGGGAGAAAATCCCCATCAGTGCACGTCCCACCACGGGGGCCGTCACTGTCCGAAGAGGGATGGCTTCCGGGTACCGGGTGGCATGGTCCACCAAGACCAGGATGAACCTGTTGCCCATGGCTGTCTTGGGATCCAGAGGCCCCACAATGTCAATACCCACCCTCTCAAAGGGGGTGCTGACAACAGGGAAAGGTTGGAGAGGAGCCTTGTGCTTCCTCCCACTCTTACCACTTGCCTGGCAAGTCTGACAGGTCCTGCAATGAGTATCTGAACTCTTGCGCATTTGGGGCCAATGAAAGTGGGTGACAAGCCTTTGAAAGGTCTTGTCTTGCCCCAAATGTCCTGCTAAAGGCACATCATGAGCCAGACCCAGTAGGAAGGCTCTGAAGCGCTGGGGTACCACCAGCACACGGGCTGACCCAGGCTCAGCAACCTTAGGCTCACTATACAGGAGACCATTCTCCCAGTAGATCCAGTGTGATCCAGACTGATCACCTGCTGCCTGGCTTACAGCCTGTTGCCGCAAGCCCTCAAGAGAAGGGCACTTCTTCTGCTCCTCGCAGAATTCTTCCCTGGAGGGGCCTCCTTCCTGCTGCCAATGGGTCAGCTCAGGCAGGTCCCCCAGTTCAGCCACTTGTTCCCCTGTAGGTTCCAGGGCATCCCCCTCAAGGTCTGCCTCCTCCTGGACCGTGGGAACTTCGGGGGCCGGTTTCCCGCGCCCCCTGCCTCCTCTCTTTAAGGCAGGCACCTGGGCCCTTCTTCCAGGCTCCAGGTCCTCTTGAATACCCTTACCGGCTGCCATTGACCGAGTGGTCACACACGCCCACTCTGGCAGACCCAACATCTCCAAATGAGACCTCCGCTCCACCTTCGCCCAAGGGGAGCTCTCCAAATCATTGCCTAGCAGACAGTCAACAGGCATGGCTGGCCTCACAGCTACTTGAAGGATACCTGAGACCCCCCACTCAAAGGGAACCTGGGCCACCTTGCAGTGGCTCTCTGAGTTGTCAGCGGCAACTACAGGGTAGAATACATTGGGGACCACCTGCTCCTCAGACACCAGCCGACAACTGACAGCTGTCACACTGGCCCCGGTGTCTCTCAGAGCCTCCACCCTATGGCCATTGATGGTCACCCACTGCCTGTATTTTTTAGTGTTATCAGGCAGCTGGGTCCTAGGGACCATCTCACTGTCTCCTAAAGAGACCAGGGACATCTCTGCGGGACCCCACCCACCTTGGGCACCCAACTCCTCCCCCAGGGCTACACTAGCCATCTGCCGGGGTGGTGCACCAGTGGGTGCAGTGGTCACGGTATTGGGGCACTTGGGACTTCCTACAAAGTGACCCACCTGACCACAACTAAAACATGCTTTGGGCCCCTTCTGAACAGACTTATCTGTTGGGACCCATGGTCTTTTCTCAGTGGGAGGCTGGGAACCCTTACCTTGGTTCCCTGGGGGTTTACTTTGGGGCCCTTTTTGGAACTCCTTCTGTTTACCCTTGTCCCCCCACTCTTCTGCTGGGGACCCTGCCCACCTTTGGCGGAGTCTCCCACAAGACCCTTGTGGACCCGGGTACTGACCCAGCGGTCCGCCTCCTCAGCAAGCTTCCTAGGATTAGTCAGCTTACTGTCAACTAGGTGCTGGCGTAGCTCTGGAAAACAACTACTGGACAAGTGCTCCCATGCGATTAAATCATAGAACTCCTGTAAGTCATTTACTTTGCTACCCTTCACCCATCCATCCAATGCTCTGCAAAAATAAGACACATACTCCACCCAGGTACTAGACTCCAGCTTTTTGCAGTTCCTAAACTTCTGCCTATAAAGCTCTGGAGTTAACCCATACCTTGCCACTAAAGCTTCCTTCAGGTGGGCATAGGACATCTGATCCACTGTGGGCAAGGCTAGCAAGGTTTCCCTTCCCTCACCTGCAAAGCGGCCCCACAACCCCGCTCCCCAATCCTTCTCAGGGACCCGGTGTGATGTCATGGCGATCTCATATGCTTTAAACCATTGCCCAATGTCCTCCCCCTTCATGAAATCCTTAATAACCTCCTTGGGGATGTACACTCTACTTTCTACAGGCACTGGAGGTGTGCTGCCACCAGAGGGAGTGATTTCTAGGCTTCTAGCCTTTAGCTCTAGCTCCCTCACCACTCTCTCATGCTCTAAAAGCATCTTCTTTTCTTCCATCGCCAACCTCTTACTTTCTAACTCCAATTTCTTATGCTCAAGGCTATCATGGCTTCCCTGTTTCAGTTTGGCCATCTCCATTTCATGCATCCTGCTTTTGTCCCTGTCCTCCAGCTCCTCTGGAGACAGGCCCTTTGAGAAACACTGCTGCCCTCCCTGGAAGGCGCTCTCCTCCCAGTTAAGCCCAATGGCCCCTCAAGCTGCCCATCTAAATTCTCTGCCTCCTCCACAGGCTCCTCGGACTGCCCACTGGCATTCCGTGCTTCCAACCAGGCTCTCAGTGCCTTGTGAAACTCCTCCTTCCTGGTGAGGCCTCTCATAGAGATTTTAAACTTTTTGCAAACAGCTTTGAGTTCTGGCACAGTGTAGGTATCAACCCTATCTTCTTCAAATTCAATATCTGCAGGTGCAATGGATCCTTTTTTGCTCATGGTGAAAATTGGCAGTTCTCAACAAAAATAAAGGTTCCAAGGAAAAAAAGTCCTATCAAAAAGGTATGTGGTCGCGTATTGGTCTGCACTCACTAGTAGTGTACACCAATCACTGTATATGAATCACAAATGCAAGTCCAAATCCTCACCGCTGACCACCAATGTTAGAACTGGGGGTCTCTAGTTGGCAATGGTTTGCACCTTTGTCCAAATAGGGACCCTTGCTTCTAGTCAGGATAAGGGGGAAACACTCCTAAAATAACCCCTGCTCACCCCCTGGTAGCTTGGCACGAGCAGACAGGCTTATCTCAGAGGCAGTGTGTAAAGCATTTGTGACCACATACAGTAATACAGTGAAAACACTACAGATGGACACCACACAGGTTGTTTATGTAAAAATAAGTAATCTTTATATAGACTTATCACAAGACCCAATAGCAAAAATCCACAATACTGTACTCAAAAATAGGCTTTAAAAGGTTATAAAATAGTTCAGTTCTCTCAGGTTGTAAATGCGACACTTTACTCTCAATGTACCTTGAATGCGTTACGCAAAGAAAACAAAAGGGTCGCAGGGAAGGTGATGCGTCGGTTCCTTACACTCAGGGAGTGGATGCGTCGGTTCCTTACTGCTGCGCAGGGGAGTTGATGCTCGCTTCCTTACTGTGTGGGGAGGTGATGCGTCGGTTTCTTACTGCTTTCCGGTGCGATGCGACAGGATGGCACCTCGATGCGATACTCTTCTCCGGTACGATGCGACAAAATGGCGTCTTGGTTGCGATGCGACAACGTTGGTGTGATGCGTGCACGCCCGACGGCCGTGCGGCGACTCGATGATCTTTGGAGCCGCGACAGGCCCTGCGACGCGCTTCTCCGGCGATGCGACGATGACCTCTGTGGCAGCGTCTCGCTTCTCCGGTGATGCGCCGCGCTTCGGCGATGCGATGATGACAGCGGCAGCGGCGTCTCGCTTCCTCGGCGATGCGATGACCGCGGCTGCGGCGGCGACACGCTTCTCGTTGTTGCGTCGCGCTTCCAGCTCCCAGCGACACGCAGTCTCTCAGAAGGCCCAGCACAACAGCAGGCACTTCAATTCCCAGCAAGGGAATGCAGGGGGAGCTGGTTGGTGAAGTCTTGTATCCCTGAGACTTCAGGCAGGAGGCAAGCTCTAGTTCAAGCCCTTGGAGATTCTCTTCTTCAAGATGACAAAGCACAGCAAAGTCTTTTCTCCTGTCCTTGGCAGAAAGCAACCACTGCAGGCCAACCCCAATCAGCAAAACAGCACAGGGGCAGTACTCCTCCTTCAGCTTCTCCGGTTCTTCTCCTTGGCAACAGGTTTCTTGATTTCCCAGAAGTGATCTAATTTCCTAGGGGTCTGGGTCCCCTTTTTATACACCTTTTCCCTTTGTTCTCTGAAGGCAGAGAGGCCTTTGCCTAGTCCAAACCAGTTCTGGTCAGTCCTGGAGCACTTTGTTTTTCTGACTCCTTCTTTCCTTTGAGAGTGAGGGGCAGAGCCATCAGACGCCCGGCAGGAGGTGGAGCCAGCATTGTGGAAGGCAGGCACAGCCCTATTCAGACCCAGGTGCAACTCCTCCCACCCATCCTCCTTCAGGCAGACCTATTCAGCCTAGTGCTGACTCACCCTGCCTCCTGGAATCCCCCAGCCCCTGTCACTCACAAACCCAGACACACAATACACAACCTGAGCAGAGGCAGCTGGATGGTTTAGGCAAGAAAATACCTACTTTCTAAAAGTGGTATTTTCAAACAAAGAATGTTAAAACCAACTTCACTAAAAGATGTATTTTATCATTCTGAGTTCAGGCATACTAAATTCGTTTTTCTACCATGTTCTCTGGGTCAGTTAGGATTATAAGGTGTAATAATCAAACTGCCCATTCTGGCCTATGGAGAACAGGTAGCCTTGCAATAGTGAAAAACGAAAATGGCTGTAATTCACTATTAGGACATGCCACACACACCAGGGCATGTCCTACCTTATACTTACAATGCACCCTGCCCTTGGGCCTACCTTAGGGGTGTCTGATATGAAGATAAGGGAAGGTTTAGGGACTGGCAAGTGGGTGCACTTGCCAAGTCGACATGGCAGTCACAGACTGCACACAGGCTCTGCAATGGCAGGCCTGAGACACATTTTACAAGCCGCTTCTGTGGGTGGCACAACCAGTGCTGCAATCCCACCAGCGGCATTGGATTTACAAGCCCTGGGCACACTCCGTGCACTGTACTAGGGACTGACAAGTAAACCAATCATCCAATCATGGAGTCACTAATCCATACATCACTTTACAGTAGGGAGCACTTGCACTGTGGCACTGAACAGCAGTGGCACAGTGCCCAAAAGCATCTAAAACCAGCAAAACATAAGAGGCAACAGCAAAAAAAATGGAAGGGAGACCCACGCCAATGGTGCCAAGTCTAACAAGGACCATAACTTTAAACAATATGTTTCAGAATGGACAACCCAGTGCTTAACTTGAGCTGGTGGTTTCCGGTGCTCGGCACTGCACTAAATTGTCAGCATCGGCTCTAGTGACAGTCCACCACATGGTGGCGCTGTCTTTAAGTTTGAGATGAGCACAACAAGTGTGTTTAATAAGTCAAAATACATAAAAATAGTCTGAATTGTATCACTTGTAAGAGTGCGATGGTTAGTAGTTGTGTTGGTACTATCATTGGCAGCGCTGGCAGGGGCAATGGGTGGTGCAGAGAAGGGCCCCGGTACTTATGTTTTTTACTAATTAAACACTGGGCCAACCCAGTGCAGTAACCAGCTCACTGGACTATAAAAATAAATACCATAAGGTACCTGCATAGCTGCTCAAAGCCGCCATCTTACTGAAAACAAACTGTGCACCTGTTACACTTCTGCATCCATCACACTGCTAAACCCTGTGTCCCAAGGCACGAACACTACACCTCAGTGGTCATCACGCACTACATGGAAACACTTCCCACATAAGATCAAAACAAAGACTACATTCTTCCACCCACACCCCCTACACAGTGTAGCGAGCTACTCATGTAGGCAAGCGCTTCAGCACTCCACATAGGGGTAGTAAGCGCTATATAAATGGTGCAATTCAATAAATTATCTTTTAAGGTCTCACGTTTCAATACTGAGTCAAAATACAGGTATTCCTCTCTCTCTCCTACAATAACACCCTCTTGAGCGTCACAACCATCCCTTCCAAAAGTGAGATTTGCATGCCTCTGGAGCAAAAGTGTAGCAGCGGGTACTGTCCTTTTGTAGTCATAATTGTTTTGCGAAGTGCGAGCTCTGTCCTATTACAGGTGTAGCTTAGCTGTCTTGCCGAGGAGTGCAGGTACCATCACACTACAAGTACTGCATCCTTTCTCGGGAGTTGCAGAGCTACCCCATTAAACACTTAGCAGTGCAGGTGAGAAGTGCAGGCACTTTCCTACTGGAAGCATGTTACCCTTGCTGAGAAGCGTCACCACTGCCCAATCCGAAGTCCGGCTCAGAACTGCCAGGATTTTGAATGTTAAGTTTAGTAGCCATGAGAAGAGGCAGTACTGTCCTATTACAGAGCTGCCGTGCTCGGAAGTACCGGTACTATCCCATTTTAAAGGTTTTGCTGCCTCGTGGGGAAGTGGTGGTACCTTCGCGTTACAAGCATTGCAGCCTTGCAGAGCGGTGTCGCTTGTGCCCTATTCAAAGTTCAGAAGTACTCAGGAGTGCTGATACCTTCCCATTAAAAGCACTGTATCCTTGCTGACCAGTGTCAGTACTGCCCATCCCAAGTGCAGCAGACCAGCTGAGAAGCACAGAGCCTTCCTATATAAAGTTGTTGCAGCCCTGCAGAGAAGTGCCAACACTGTCCTGTTAAATGTATAACAGCCCAGGCGAAAAGTTCATGTCAGTGATATAGCAGTCACGCACAAAGAACAAGGCCTATCCCCCAGTGTAAGACCTGGTACTGTCCCAATCAAAGTATATCAGCCTGCACATGCACTGCACTGTCCTACTAACGTAAGCTGATTTTAGAGTGCTGTCCTGTCCTACTAAATTTAAAGCTGATATGTTAGAGTGCTGCCCTGTCTACGAAAAGTAAAGTTGGTCTGTTAGTGCAGGGACTTTCCTACTAAAAGTAAAGCTGATCTTATAGTCGGGGCCACAGGAATTATGTGGCAGGAGAGGACCAAATTATAAGCAGAGTAGAGTAAACTCTGCGGCAAGAAAAGCCAAACTATGCAGCATAATGCGGCACATTTTGTAACAGTACTACATCCTTATTTTGTCATTTTTACACTTATTAACTCTGCCAGGGCATTTGTTGCACCTCATTAGTACCAGTTTGAAACCCAAATATAGCAATAAGCAACAGAAAGGTGACCAGTCCAGTTTTGAAAAGGGCCTGCCCCTGAGCGGCAACACACGTCGCTGCATTGTTTAGTAACTTTTGAACCGTTTGAGCTAGATACAAAATGTTTTTTGTTAATATCTGCAGATTATGTGGTAGACAATGGATTATGTGGCAAACGCGACAAATCTATAATTATGTGATAATCAACGCAAAATCGGATAATTCTAGTGGCCCTGCTTATAGTGCATCCCTGTCCTACTAAAAGAAAATCTGATCTGTCATAGTGCTGGCACTGCCCTACTAAAATGAGACTGATTTTAGAGTGCTGGCACTGTCCTACTAAAAGTACAGTTGATCTGTTAGAGTGCTTACACTGTCCTACTAAAAGAACTCTGCTCTGTCAGAATGCTGACACCGTCCTACTAAAAATTAAATTGATCTTGTGTGCTGTCACTGTCCTACTAAAATAAACTCTGTTCTGTCAGTGTGTTGGCACTGTCCTTCTGATAAGTGTCGGCATTTTCAGTGTAGTGGCCGTGGGTGTGCTCGACAAAAGTCTGCCTTTTGACATGGGTCCAGGGAGCGGCTTGCACTGCAATTGTCCTTTTCTAAACATAAGCTATGAAGGGGAGGGGCCAGGTGGTGACACGTGTGAGTTCACTTTTCGACACACTTCCCTGCTCCTAGTATTTCCCGTACTGAGAGGCTCTCGTGCTCTGTGCCAGAGCTTGCGACAAGGCTTCCTCAGATCACCAGCAGCCTCGTGCAAACACGGGAGGCCTAGTGCAGTCACCAAGGAATGTGCACGATCGCCGGCAGCGCCCGAGGAATCACGAGTGATTTGGGTCATAAAGAAAGGCGCATTATCATCACAAACAAACTTGTGCAATCATCGACAGTTTCCCGTCGACCAGCCGCAAATGTGTTTCATTCCACTGACTTAACTTATATGACCTTCAGCTTTATAAAGATCACCGATAAATGTGTGGGTCACCAGCAGCTTTTTGGGGCCGCAGGTGAATTTGTGCAAACACAAGCGGCTTCCTGTGGATTACTGGCGCGTTTGTGTGACAACCAGCAGATTCCTGTCCATGGTCACTCCATCTGATCGATTTTCAGCAGAGTTCTGCACATCACAAGCAGCTTTAGCCCAACCCCAGTGGATGTGCGTGACCACGGTCAGCTAGCTCCACCAGAGGTTTCCTACATCTCACCAGTGAACTTTGTGCACACATATAGGGCGACTCGCTGAGGCACGGAAATACCCATGCGAGCCGTTCAGATGTGTTAACGTCGCTTCACAGACCTGCATTAGAGGATTCACCAGGCACAGGTGCACACCATGAAGACTTGTCTGTGAAAGAACCACAGAATCGCTCACTTGCGCACATCAGTCTTGCACGTGAACTCATTAGACGGACACATCGTGCGCACACCACACAGAAGCTTGCACACATGCTTAGTACTCAACGAGGCAGCACTTGAGTGCACACCTTCTTTTGTAGTGTGTACCTAGCCACGCGGAGCTTCAAAACACTCCGTGAAAATGTCTGCGTGACTCGCCATTACCTGTGTGTGACGGTCAGCGCACCAGCGTTTACCGCTGGCGCGAGCCGGCCGATCACCGCCCCTGCGCTCACGCCGGCCGGCGTGAGCGCGTCGATAAATAAAGGTGGGCAGAGCTGCGCGAGCAGTCGGCGCCAAACTATAACACTGTGTGCGCGTTGGTTATTTCGCTGCGCGTTGCAAGGGCCCCGGCGCGCGCCAACATAACGGGAGGGTGGCCCCCACCCCCCTGAGATCATCACATTGGCGACGAGGAAGCGGAGCAACGCACGCCTGCTCCTGCCCTGCTGGGTTGCAGTTCGCACCACTTGGGCCACAAGGACACCTCCAGAGTGCAGCAGGCCCTGCCGGGCGACACCGCACTGCAAGTAACCCTGCCTCGCCTTATCTCCTGCATAGGCAGCTACCTGGACACAGCAACAGTTCCAGCAGCTCTCCCCTGCCGTCGCATCCACCAATCAGGCCATCAGCACCACGCTACAGGGGTGAGTCGTGCATGCCCAGAGGGAGTCATAAAGACGCAGGATTGGTCCATGCCTGCCTGGTTAGTGCCACACATCAGAGCACACGTGGGCCCACACGACGCCCAGCGCCCCTGCACTGTCACCCGGACGCCTAAGCCCACCACGGGAAGCCAGCGTCCTCGCTAGGCCACACGTCGGCGCCCACGTCCAGCACCATGGGGGATCAAGATGACGCCGCCCAGGCCCCTGCGCCAGCGACTCCACATCACCCCCCCTCAGGCGTCCTGCCCCCATTCAGTGAGTCGGCAGACCCCTCCACGGCCGCACCACGGTGGCAGACCTGGCTTGGCCGCCTGGAGAACTATTTCATCGCCATGAGGGAAAAGGATGGGGCAGTAAAACGCTCGCTGCTGCTCCATTATGCGGGGGAGGAGATCTACCTTTTGTTTAAGCATCTACCAAACACAGGGCCCCCGAGGACTACGCTGCAGCGGTGACAGCCCTAAATGCTCATTTTGATCCCCAAATGAACCCAGACTTCGAACATTTCAAGCTGAGGCAGGCCAAACAAATAGAGGGGGAGTCGGTAGACGCTTTCCACGCAAGGCTCAGGGAACTAGCCGCCACTCACCTCGTGGGAGACCGAGCTGCGGAAGAAATTAGAGCCCAGCTGATCCTTGGGATACGCAGCAAAGTCCTGCGAGGCCTCATACCCAGGCAGCCAAACATACCAATGAACGACATCCTCGTCCTGGCGCAGTCTCACGACCTTTCGGCGGCGCGGGCGGAAGAAATGGACATGGCATTAGTGCGTGGGGCGGAAAAGAGCGTCGTTGTCAAAACGGAAAGGACTGACGCAGTCAGAACAAGAGACAAGTTCTACAAACCACGAGATCGCCAGCCGCAAGCCCCAAAGAACCACTGTGGGTACTGCGGGTACGAGGAACACCCAGCGCAGTCATGCCCGGCACAAGGGAAACTTGTTTTGTACCAACTGTGGCATCGCGAATCACTTCGTGTCAGTGTGCAGAAAGAAGACACAGCGCAAGGAAGGGGGCCGACCCAAACAAATGAGGAGGATGGTCCGCCAACTCTCGCATGTCTCGCTCGCATCTCAACATGGAGGGAAGAAGAGAGAGCAGACAGTCTACCAAGGAGACGACTCCACATCGGAAGACGAAGGGGAGACGTACCTAGTCTCTTTCACCTAGGCCCTAAAGAGTAGGAGACGGCCCCAACCTCGCTGCACAGTACAGATTGCAGGGTCAGATGTCAATGCGGTAATCGACACAGGAGCCTCAGTGACAGTAATGGGGATCCAGCAATACAACAAGCTAAGACCCAAACCGGAATTCAGACCATCGAAGGCCCAGATCTTCGCGTATGGTAGCGACTCACCGTTGCCCCTCCGAGGCAAAATGACCGTGCCAGTGCGGTCAGAGGGCATCGAGATCACCATCGACATACATGTCATAAACCAGGAAGTGGACACGCTGCTCAGCAGCCATGCGGCGGAAGACCTAGGGCTGGTGATGTTTGCCAGGAGAGTACAGGCAGACCAGACGGAAGAGTTGCTGAGCCAGTTCGGAGACCTGTTCAAGGGACTAGGGAAGATAAAGAGAGCCCCCATCCGACTACACATAGACCCAGCCGTCCCACCAACGGCCCTAAGACACCGGAGGATCCCTTTTCATCTCTGACCACTGGTAGAGGAAGAATTACAGAAGCTCGAAGACCAAGGGGTCATAGAGAAAGTGTCTGGGCCCACACCGTGGGTGTCACCCATGGTAATCGCTGAAAAGCCTCACCAACCAGGGAAGATCAGACTCTGCATTGATATGCGCCTCCCAAACAAGGCTATTCGACGTGAACGCCACATAACGCCGACTATGGACGACATCATGGCCGACCTGAACGGATCCAGATGGTTCTCGAAGCTGGATCTGAACGCGGGGTATCACCAGCTAGCCCTTGCCAAAGACAGTCGATACATAACGACGTTCAGCACACACCTAGGCCTCCGGAGATACAAGCAGCTGAATTTCGGCATATCCTCTGCTGCCGAAATATTTCAGAATGCCGTCAAGGAGATCCTAGTCGGGCTACCTGGCGACCTCAACGTGAGTGATGATATCCTCATCCACTCGAAGACAGCGGAAGAACATTACCGGCACGTGAGAGCCACCCTGAAGAGACTCCTGGACCATGGAGTCACCCTACACAAAGAAAAGTGCCTGCTGTTCCAACAAAGGATAGAGTTCTTCGGCTACACGTTTACCCAAGAGGGCATACAGGTCAATCCACGGAAATCCCAAGCCATCAAGACTGCGTCTGCTCCCCTCACCGTGGCGGAGGTACGCAGCTTCCTGGGAATGGCCACGTACTGTGGCCGTTTCATTCCAGACCTAGCCATGCTTGCGGAACCCCTCCGAAATCTCACTCGGGCAGACGCCATGTGGCAGTGGGGCCCAGCCGAAGAGACAGCGTTTCAGGCCGTCAAGAGGGCCCTCCTCGATCACACCACGTTGGTGTACTTTGACCCCGCAAAGAGAACAGAAATCCTTGTAGACGCCAGCCCCATGGGCCTGGGGCAGTTCTCACCCAAGAACAAGAGCCTGGCCGATGGGACGACCTTGGGATGCCAGCAAAGCGCTATCCCCGACAGAGAAACGATACTCTCAAATTGAAAGAGAAGCACTAGAAATCCGGTGGGGCTGCAGGCACTTCCACTTGTACATTTGCGGACACCCGTTCACCGTTGTCACAGATCATCAACCTCTAGTGCCACTGTTCAGAGGGTCAGCACCCCACCCGCTGCCACGAATTGAAAGGTGGGCCATAGGGCTCCAACACTACGACATGGACGTGATCTACCGGCCCGGCACCAAGAACCCGGCCGACTTCCTATCAAGGCACCCAGGCACAACCGGAGAAGACAGTGAGGAACCCAGCAGTGATGACACTGAGGCACACCTGGACATGATCGCAGCACTAAAGTGCCCCCGAGCACTGACGCTCGAAGAAGTAGCTGCCGCAGCTGGGCAAGACCCAGTCATGATCAAGGTTCGGGACACTATCCAAGGAGGGCTGTGGCGTCAATTCCTACAGTCTGCGAACACATGGTCAAGCCCAGAGAAGGAAAGCCTGATGCATATGTGGAGGGTCCGAAACTAACTAAGCCTCACCCAAGGAGGCATTCTCCTCAGAGGACCCAGAATCGTCATCCCGACATCCCTACAGCTACGAGCAACGCAACTCGCCCATGGGGGGCACCAAGGAGTGGAAAAGATGAAGGCCCGCATGAGGGAAAAGGTCTGGTTCCCAGGGATGGATGCCCGAGTGGAAGAGACCATCCGGAAATGCCCGTCCTGCCAACTAAGGAGCGGGCCCGAAAGACCAGCACCCATCCTCACAGACGAACACGGCCGAAGCCCATGGGAAAAGGTGAGCGTGGACTTTGGAAGCTTCCCTGATGGGCGTGTCACACTAGCCCTCATCGATAGCTACACAAAATATCCAGTAGTAGAAGTTGTGCAGTCAACAGCCTTCCTGCATGTTGGCCCTGCTCTAGAGAAAATATTCAGCATGTTCGGATGCCCGGATGAACTCCGCAGCAACAATGGGCCCCCGTTCCAAGGACACGAATTCCGTGAGTTCATGCACCATCATGGCATCCAGCACCGGCGCATCACCCCACAGTGGCCCCAGGCCAACGGGGAAATTGAACGTCTCATGAGAACGATAAACAAAACCCTCCGCATTGCTGTGGCGGAGCAAAGCGACCCAGAACAAGAATTGCAGAAGTTCCTGCGGGAGTATCGGAGCACGCCGCACTGTTCAACACGCCAAGCACCTTGGGCGCTAATGTTTAACGCCACCCGCCGAGATGGTCTCCCCACTGCTCTGGGGTGGTCTCCCCCTCCACTTGACGAAGAAGGTGCCCTCAGGAGAAGAGAGAGGCGCAACAACACTGCCAGCTAGGCTCGGAGAGCGATGTTCCGCCAGCTACACCAAGGGGACACGGTCATCAAGAAGGACCGGAGACCTGGAGGAAAATTCCTGACTCAGTACGAGCAGGGGTACTGGACCGTGATCGATAGACAAGGAACCATGGTGACTGTAGAGAAGGAGGGAGAAACAGTGAGCCGCAACATCTCGTGGTTCAAACAAGTGGACAGGCCCAGTTCTCCCACTGCTGTCGCCGATCACGCCGAGGAGACCGAGGCAAACCCAGGGGAGCCCCAAGAAGCTGACGACCACCATCCCGAGGTGACCCCGTCACCGGCAAGGCCGGAGGCCGCCTGCGAAACCCCCAGTCTGCATCCAGAACCCAGCACCCCGGTCCCTGCCTCAACCACCGGCCGGGGCCCCTCCAGGTACGCCCTAAGAGAGAATCCTCCGCCGAGCCCTCGCCTCAGAGACTTTGCCTGTCAAGTAAGTGAACTATGAGACTTTTGAGATCCAGTCAAGGACTGAGGTAAGATGGGATGTGACGGTCAGCGCACCAGCGTTTACCGCTGGCGCATGCCGGCCGATCACCGCCCCTGCGCTCACACCGGCCGGCGTGAGCGCATCGATAAATAAAGGTGGGCGGAGCTGCGGGAGCAGTCGGCGCCAAACTATAACACTGTGTGCGCGTTAGTTATTTTGCTGCGCGCTGCAAGGGCCCGGCGTGCGCCAACATAACGGGAGGGTGTCCCCCCCCCTGAGATCATCACACTGTGCATACAGTCTCACAAACGTTTATGTACAGACAGGCATTAGCACACCCTAGCAAACGCAGCTTGTCTCAAAACCGCGTCATTTGAGGGTTGGTTTTATTGCACTAATCCTGTAGCATAATTTCGATTGAATGTTTTGCAAATTGAAGGTGAAGGCCCTGACGGCGAAGCTAAAGCTGCAGACACGTCGACCCTCCTTACTGGAGTGGAAGGCCTAGGTGCAGCGCCAGTCGTGGAGGGTCCCCGAGAGGACTCCGGCATTCAAGGCCATGGCCAGAGGGCACGGCGAGGGGGCCACGAGCCCGTCCCGGTGCAGTCCAAGGAAGGCGTCGTTGCGCAAGGAAGGTGGCGTTCGTCAGCCCCCAAAAGGGTTCCTGTGCACGAGCTAGTTAAAACAATGCCTGAGGGGAGGGAGCAAGCCCACCGCGTACCGCCGAGCCCCCACGCAGACTGAGGAACACCCGGGGCTTTGCCACTCTGGGCCAGGCTCTGGCGCACTGTTTCAAACACTCCCACACTCGTTACCCTCCTTGCACCTCCGCTCCTGGTTGCTCTTTCCCCTCTATCTCTCACTATGTGGCTGGGTCTCTCTTCTCTCCCGCTCTCACTGGAAACGCCACTACCTGTGCCCAGGGGGCGGAAACACCTCTATGAAAGCGCGGGGTGGTGTGGGCACTCGCTGGGGCCTCTGGGAGATGTAGTTGAACACATTATCTCTCGTCAGGGTGGCGGCCTTGTTGCACCAGGTGCATATTGTAGAGGTTCACAGAGCTCTGCCTTCTGAAGAGCCACGTCAAGGAGCAACAGGTGCGCGCCTCCTCTCAGAGCTGCTAAAATTGAAGAGAGTCCTAGCCCGGTGCTGCTTTCCTGGCAAGGGGCGTGAAGGCCGGCTTCACGTGCACTGCTGCAGCGTGCGCGTTGCTGCTCGTCCCCGAGCCAATACTCCATGGGCGTTAACTACGGAGAAAAGGTGGGACATGCAGCAAATGTTAGTCATTTGCAGGCTACCATTTCTTAATGACAGAAACAAAAGCCAATCCTAAGCTAAAGAGGAGTCAAACTCCACAAAGTAGATATAACAGATCGACTACAGCGCAAGCGCTGTTTAGGCTCGACCTAAAAAGGGCCGCTCTCCGCCCGGATGTGTACCAGCGACAGTCAGCGGGTACCGAGCAGGGTTCCCAGCACGGTGTGCCTTTCAACGTATTACGTTTCTTTCCCCCTTGGGGGGTCTGCCATAAGGCCAGATGCCACAGAGCACACCATCATGGGTGCTTTGTCTTAACTGGCAGTAAATCCAGGCACTCTGTCCTGTTAAGAATATGGAGACATTTCGCACAAATTCGACAAACGAGTGTTGTGTTTTGTTGTGTGTGTATGTGGGGACAGATTTCACACAGGAATCACTGACTTTGTTTTCATTAGTATGGCAAAAATGTTTTGAGTTGGGTCCTGCACAATCCAATACCTCGGGGCCATACCCTTGCCTGGGGCATATTAACAAGATTTCGAGCTACCAGCAGTGAGAGTGCTGTCATATGAGATGATTGCTTTCGTCTCTTGCAGTGTATTGACATGCCTTTTTTCCTTGCTGCCTGATTTATGATTGCAGTCAGGCAACTACCATACTCCTGGAACTATGGCAAGTAGGGATTATATTGTATGCAGTGTATATACTGATTACTTTTATCCTTTTGAACCCTGATTTCACTAGTGTGTGACTGCAAAGGACACCGTCCCCCTTTCAGTTCAAGTAGCTGGTATCCCCTATAATCTAGGGCAAGATAGCGAGTGTGCAGCTATAGTGTGGCATTTCCATAAATGTTTATGTTATCTGTGTCACAACTGCATATGCAGCATGCGCAACTTCTCTGCATGTTTTATTCCCTTATCACGTGTGCTGTGAGTGCTGTGGTTTGCTGTGCAGTGTCACTCGTATCCCACGTTTCTTCTACCTTGTTTTAACTGATTGAGAAGGGAAGGCCCTTGTTCTACATAATAATTAATTGACCTTACATCTTGTTCTTTTCATTTATGAATAGGTAATTATCCTTGTGCTTTTTCAGGTAGGACTCACCTGAGCACATTAGTAATTTCTTATCTTTTCACTGATTTTCCTCTTCACTAAGTAAGCAGGTGAATAAGCCCCCTAGGGGAAGTTAGGGATCCCTGGCCCCAGACCCATATGGGCTTCTAAGAAGGGCAGAAACATGTTGACCTGATTCTTATGGTGGTGTGAGTCATCACTCTCATATTACCATGCCACCAATTTTTAACCCATCGAATGTCCCCACTAATAACGGCAAATAGCAGGGATACATTGAGGTACTTAGAATTCACTGCCATGTATCCCTTTTGCTGTCCAGTAGCTTTTATCTAAGAACTCCGTCCTGGGCTGAGTCCAACAGGAGGTTGAGTCTGCCCTGAAAGTACTGTCCGTCCAGGGTGGGGAGAGGTTGCTGGTGATAAAGCATAGTAGTGAAAAACCACAGGAGTATAACCCATAGACCAGGCTGAGATCTGGGTGAGAACGAGAAAGCTAACAACAATATCTCAACCGGATTTAATGAAACCTAATATACATGTATGTACAAGACATTACAAAAAAGAGAAAGAGGAGACTCCAAGTTTGTTTGAATGTGCTCATGGCATCATATATTAAAAAACACAAATTATACACAGCAGTTATATCAGCACTGTAGGCATAAATGCAGAGGCAACCCTAAGAAACTTGGTGCACGTTGTGCTCGTGACAAAGGTGACGGCGCAAGTGACAAGTGAGAAAACACAGCGGTGGGCACAAGAAGATAAAGTGATATAGGATATGTACAAAATAATTGGTTCAACACAAGAAATATTTTAGATCATTGGTAAGGGTTTAAAGCAATTCTGTGAACCAAAGTTGGATGTGCACCATAAATTGCACTGGTAAACTGGTCGACGGCGTTTCGATCCTAGTGATTCAGGATCATCTTCAGGACCGGGTTGCCAATTTAAGGGTGCTGTAGATCATGATAAAGTGGACTGGAAAATTCAAGGATAAATCAAGACGTCTGGAATCAGGTCCTAATATGTGAGCGGCAGCGTAGATGAACATCTGCGCGTGAAGAAGGAGCTGGTGCGGTCAGTCTGGGGATAAAGAAGTCAGAGTGAACCACTGGGATCTCAATGAGGAAATCGAAGAACAAGGTGCAGGGTCGGGTCCCCGATCCACTGCAACGGTAACAGTTGTTGTTTCCGTGAATGAGGCGGAAGGAATCTGAAAGTATCGGGTACACGAGTATCTCCGGGCCGCCACAATCGTGTGCGGAGTCATCCGGTGGGTGACTCCACACACGATTTCCTCATTGAGATCCCAGTGGTTCACTCTGACTTCTTTATCCCCAGACTGACCGCACCGGCTCCTTCTTCACGCGCAGACGTTCATCTACGCTGCCGCTCACATATTAGGACCTGATTCCAGACGTCTTGATTTATCCTTGAATTTTCCAGTCCACTTTTTCATGATCTACAGCACCCTTAAATTGGCAACCCGGTCCTGAAGATGATCCTGAACCACTAGGATCGAAACGCCGTCGACCAGTTTACCAGTGCAATTTATGGCGCACATCCAACTTTGGTTCACAGAATTGCTTTAAACCCTTACCAATGATCTAAAATATTTCTTGTGTTGAACCAATTATTTTGTACATATCCTATATCACTTTATCTTCTTGTGCCCACCGCTGTGTTTTCTCACTTGTCACTTGCGCCGTCACCTTTGTCACGAGCACAACGTGCACCAAGTTTCTTAGGGTTGCCTCTGCATTTATGCCTACAGTGCTGATATAACTGCTGTGTATAATTTGTGTTTTTTAATATATGATGCCATGAGCACATTCAAACAAACTTGGAGTCTCCTCTTTCTCTTTTTTGTAATGTCTTGTACATACATGTATATTAGGTTTCATTAAATCCGGTTGAGATATTGTTGTTAGCTTTCCCGGTGATAAAGCATGACACCATTTTTGTGTGTGAGGCTTCCTCTTCCATAAGGAGGACTTTCCCTCCCTTTAGCACTCACACGGGGTTTCTGTGACCGTCCAAGTGGGTTTTGTAGGTCGTTTGTCTTCAGGCAAGAACACCAATTGTGTGTTCTACCTGCAGGTGCCGTTCTTTTTGTGCTAATGTTCTCTTCCTAAGAGGGTGTACGGCTGTCTACCTCCTCCTCTCTTGCATGTGTTATGTGGTGCAGGTGAAGGCACACTCTGCCTTGTGCGCCTATACTTTCTGATAAAGAGATCTTCATCTCTGTGGTGGAGATCTCCGCCCCGATGGTGGACATGTCTTCCAACTAGCAGAAATGTATAAATACAGTCATAAAGTTACTTCTATTAACTTTATAGTCATAAATGCAATTGTAGGAGGCTGCACACCCTCAAAGGAAGCGGTGAAGACGGATAAGTCTACATTGAGGGTAAATCTCCACTCAGAAGTGGTTAATAGAAAAACAAAATGGAGAGTTACACCGAGGTGTAGTAGTATCATTAATTGATTTATCCACATGTAAAATACTACCAGTTAATTTTTTAATATTAGATTCTGGATCTTTTTCAGATCTCTTTTAGTATTAATTGTTACATGCTCATTATTATTAGTAGTATTTACTGTATTAATAAACATAAAATATGGTACTACAAATGTTAATACCAACCATACAAACATTGTTAACGTAACACATGCAAGACAAACATTAAAAAATCTTTGCCTACACATGCCCTGATTCTGTTTACCAGTCTCAGATTTAATTCTATCCATTCTGAAAATATTAAAAAAACAAAAAAAAATGTAATCAAAAATTGTTAAGCTAAATTTTGCTAGACTAGTTTTAGGCTGCACACCTCACACCTTTTAGAGCCTTCAGCTTCTCTTCTTCTGCTTCAGAACTTCAGCTCTCCTTCAGCTTTTCTTTTTCAGGATACATTTATTTATAAATCTCCTCTCTCTTTTGAGCACCCCTTTAACATAGCAGTTCATTTAAGGTGGCTCAAATGAATTGTTTCCCTTTGCACAGAATTTTTGAAATTCTTTTTCCCAGTCGTTATTTGGCGCAACGACAGTTGGTGCAGCAACCACATATGTTCATTCTGGTGCTTAATATTTCTTGTTCGGTGTTCTTATTCTTTTTGTTCTGCGTACTGAATTTTCTTCTTCTTCTTGATCACTTAGTTCAGATTGACTAGACACTTCGAGCACTGTTTCTGGATTTCTCTTATTAACAGTGTATTTCAGCTTCTTTATTCTTTTTGGCCATTTGTCTCCTGTCTTTATTGTTTTTCCATTTTCATTTTCAACAATTGTCGTTGTACCTTTTTCTGAGGAATCCCTTTTTCTTTTTTCTTGGATTACTCTATTCTCAGCATTGACAATGACAGTGTTATTTCATTAGTCCCAGTAACTTCTGCTCACTCTACTTGATTTTCAACTTGCTCTGGAACATTCCTTTGTTCACGTCTTTCTTCTTCAGCAAGTTCTTCACTTTCAAGCGGACTTGGGACTCTCCTTGTGTGGCTTGCGTGGATCCAATTTGACAAACCACCACACTTAACAGCTGTTGTTGTCACCAGTATTATTTGATAGGGACCATGCCAACGTAGTTCTAGACAAGACTTCCTTATGTGCTTCTTCACAAGCACCCAGTCCCCAGGACACAGATCATGTCCTTGTTCTTGCTGTGTTGTTGTTGCAACTTCTCCAACCTGGTGAGACACTGAACGAACTACATCAGCCAATCCTTTGCAATAATCCAGTACTAAATCATCAGTAATGTTCATTAGTTGATTTGCTGGGACTGTCGGCTGTCTCATAGCCCTGCCCATCACAATGTCATGTGGAGACAGTCCTGTTCTCTTGTCAGGGATACTTCTTATACTCATCAATACCAATGGCAATGCATCAGGCCATTTCAGTGTTGTGGATGCACAAACCTTTGCTAATCTAGATTTTATTGTGCCGTTCATCTGTTCAACAAGACCTGAAGCCTCAGGTCGATAGGCACAGTGCAGTTTTTGTTCAATTTGTAATGCTGCAAAAATCATCCGAATTATTTTATTATTAAAGTGAGTTCCCCTATCTGATTCCAAAGAGACTGGGAAACCGAATCTATGTATTATTTCTCTAAGAAGCAATTTAGCAACTGTTAGGCTGTCATTACATCTTGTTGGATATGCTTCAACCCAACGAGAAAACAGACAAACAATCACAAGAACATATTTTAGTCCTTGGCAAGGAGGCATCTCGATAAAATCGATCTGCATACGAGTAAATGGACCCGCTGCTTTTCCAATTCGACCCATACTAACTACTGTTTTTCTCCCTGCAGTTTGTTGCTGACATATTGCACATCTTTGACAGAGACTTTCTGCAATGACCCTAAATTTAGGGTTATACCATGCTTAATGAAACAATCTAATCATGGCATCTCTACCTATGTGTGTTGAACCGTGGTAGACCCTTGCGATCTGTGAGAGAAGAATATCTGGCATTACAGGTCTTCCATCGGTATACACCCATACTTCCTCATCTGTAATGCGTGTACAACCTGATTTGATCCACCCCTCTTTTTCTGAGTCACTCGCTTCTTCCTGAAGATCTCTTACTTCATCCCAAGTTTCAACAGATGAGAACATCAACCTGCATTCTGTTTGTTCATTTTGTTCATTCACTTGTTGTTCCACATTAATTGAATAAGAATGTAGGGCGCAAAATCTTGCAATTTCATCTGCATAGCGGTTACCCAGTGTAATATTTTCACAACCGGATCTGTGCGCACATCACTTTACCACCCCAATTTGTGCCGGCAATTGTAGT
Source organism: Calotriton arnoldi (assembly GCA_963921515.1). Lineage (NCBI taxonomy): Eukaryota > Metazoa > Chordata > Amphibia > Caudata > Salamandridae > Calotriton > Calotriton arnoldi. Next base: position 1,123,079 of record CAWUFW010004693.1, on the reverse strand, counting down.
GCCATCAGCAGATCTCTTACACACTCTCCGTTTCTGATTGGTGAATCTGAAGAGGTCAAGTATCCACGTTGAGACCACAACTGCCCAAAGTCATGTACGACCCCAAAGCCGCATTGACTATCAGTGAAAATTGTTACCTTCATTTGTCTTGTGGAGGCTTTTAGTTCAGCCACTTGTGCAGAACTCACTCCTTTCAACCATGATGCTTCGATCACATTTGCCACTGTACAAAATCGCATTTGCAGCTCGTAAACATCCTTCTGAATCTCTCAAACATGATCCATCTACAAACAGAACAACATCAGATTCAGGCAGCTGCGTATCTTTAATATCAGGCCTTTGCTTCGTGCACAACTCAGTCACATCCAGCCAATCATGTTAGCTTCATCCAGAACCTCTTCACAGTCTGGAGTTGGCAACAAGGCAGCTGGATTCAGATTCGTACATCTTGCCACTGTTACATTTTCCGCACCCAAGATTATCTGCTCATATTTTGTTAAGCGACTGCTTGTGAGATGCAGTGTGCGAGTTCACGTTAACAAAATCTCAACTGAATGCGGCACGTACACTCTCACAGGGTGACTCATCACAATCGATTCACTCTGTTCAAGACTCACACATGTAGCAGCAACTGCTTTTAGACATCCTGGTAATGCTGCAGCCACTGGATCCAACGTGGCAGAAAAATATGCCACTGGCCTTCGTGCTGTTCCGTGAGTTTGTGTTAGAACTGACAGTGCGCAACCATCACATTCATTACAGAACAATGCAAAGTCTTTATCAAAATCTGGCATTCCTAATGCTGGTGCTCGACATAAACTGTCTCACAACTCTAGGAATGTTTTCATGCATTCTTTATCAAGATGTATTGGATCTTTCACATCTTTGTGTGTCAATCTCTGTAATGGTTTGGCGATCAGTGAAAAATTCATAATCCACTGTCTACAATATCCAACCATTCCCAAAAACATTCGAACTTCTTTCTGAGTTTTCGGCTGATTCACTCGCCTACTTGCATTGCTCCGATCCTGAGAAACTTTCCGGATTCCCTTTTCAATGATATGACCAAGATAAAGGACTTCTTTCTTACAAAACTACAATTTTGCCGGGGACACTTTATGCCCACCTATTGCCAAATGGTTCAGTAGAGCAATTGTATCTGTCACACAGTCTTCTTTTGTTTTTGATGCCACCAATAGGTCATCGATATAATGGACTAGAACTGAATCTTTAGGCATTACCAATGATTCCAAACATTCTTTCAATATCTGATTAAAGATTGAGGGACTCTCTGTGTACCCTTGAGGAGCTCGGCACCATGCCAAAACACGGTTTCCGAACCGGAATGCAAATAAATATTAGCTACCCGGATGCAAAGGTATCGAGAAAAATGCTTGACACAGATCAATCACTGTGAACCATTCTGCGTCACATGGGATTTGATATAGGATCACAGCTCGATTGGGTACAATTGGACAACAAGGTATAACAATCTGGTTTACCTTTCTCAGGTCATGTACAATCCTAAATTTCCCATTCGGTTTCCTTATTCCCATTATAGGTGAATTGCATGGGCTTCCTAGAATCTCTATCAAAATTCCTTGCTCAATCAACATTTCTATTACAGGTGTTACTCCTGCAATTGTTTCAGGACTCATTTTGTATTGTGGTATTCTTGGAAATTCTGCATTTGGTTTTACTGTAATTTGAATCGGAGCAAATCCTTTCATCAATCCAATGTCTTTCCCTGAAAAATCCCACACATCCGTCAACACCGTATTTCTCAACTCAACTGGCAAATCATACGCTGTGAGCAATGGATACAATTCATTCCCCTCTATTCCCTGTCTCGACAATTTGAAAATGACATCTTCATCTTTTGCATGAACTGCTATTCCATCTGGAGTACAATAAATGGAACAGTTCATTTTACACAAAAGATCCCGACCTAACAAATTAACCGGACTTGAATCACACACAACAAATTTGTGTAATTCTTGAAAATTTCCAATTTGGACTTTCATTGGTCTTGTTATTGGTGTTTTGATTAACTTATTCGAGACTCCTACAACTTGGATATTTTCTCCCGAGAGGGGTAGGTTTGGGATTTCCACAGTTCTTACAGTGGAACGGGTAGCACCAGTATCTACAAGGAAAGAAATAGCATTACCATCAACCTCACCATCCACATATGGACCTGACTGATCTACCTCAAGAGATGCGCCAAGAACGCACTCTTCCTCCCCCCTCAGGCACCGTCATTGTGACGAATCCAAATCATTCTCTTATGTTTGCAGTATATATTGTGAAACCACCTGTGCATTTGAACCTACTTGACCATTTGAACGAAAACCATTATTCACATTTTGTCTTTGCACTTGACCATTCACATTATCATTAAGCATTGGAGCTTATGGTATTTGCAAACACTGTCCTCTATTGCTTGTCATCTGTACCTGCTGGTTTTGATTTTGCATCTGATTCATTTGTACCTGATAATTCTGATTCTGCATCTGCATTTGATTTGGATCATAAGTTCCTGATTCTCTTCCATTATTTAATAACATCTTGCACTCGCGTCGCCAATGTCCAAATTTACCACAACCATGACAAGGAAACTTCTTTCTTAAATCTTCCTTGTCTCTAAAATTTCCTCAACCTCTTCCCTGACCCATTGGAATCATTTGCGTCACTGTATTGCCGTTTGAAACTACACCTTTCATACCAGTTGTAGTCTGACCATCCATGTCAGCACCCAAATATCCTCCTTTCTTTGCTGATTTCATTTGTGCCAACATTAATTTCTCTTTCAACTTTTTATGTCTCATTTCTATATCATCTCCTCAATATTTTTCATAACAAAGTATTTCATCAATCGTTTTGCTCTGCCAACATATTAAATGTTGCTGAATCATAGCACTTATTTCTGGTCTCAATCCATAGACAAATCTATATACAAAATGTCCCATATCTTTTTCTGTGATATTTTCTATACCACTGAATTGTTTAAACACCTGAAGAAATCTCTGAAAGAATGCACTGATTCTTTCAATTCCTGAGTTGGTCTTTCAATTTTCACCCAATCTGTTTCTTTTGTAGAAATTTTCCCTTTCAAATACGTAATGACCTGATTATATTTTTTCATAACTTCTTCTGAAGGCGCTCCTGTTTTAGGATCTCTTGGGTATTCTTTTTTCGGCCAATCTACAGCAATCTTACACTCAACTCATAAATCTGCTGGAACTACAATATCAAAAAGACCATCCAGGTCAATTCATAAAACTTTCGAGACCTTCACAAATCTCTCTACCTGTCTATACCATTCAACAGGCTTTTCTCTCAGTCTTGGGAAGTCATACGTAAATGACAAAATATCCTGCCTTGACCATGGAACATGAACAAGACCACCTCCTAGTACTTCTCTCATCGGATATTCTGTTACAGCATCAACTTATTCTGATTTTGTCTCCTTCTCTGCATCTCTCAAAGGATACAATGGTAAAGCAGCATTCGCCTTAATATTTTCATCTTCCTTCTTTTTAGCCCATCTTCCTTTCCGTCTGAGCAATTCTCCCCATCGTCTCAAAGTAGAAATTAACTCTTTAATTTGCAATTGTCTCCCTGAAACATTCAGGTTTTCTAAATCCTTGTCAGTACAATCCAATCTATAAGTATTTTGTGATGCTTTAGACTTCTCAATATCTACTCCGTACATCTGAGCAACTTCAGCAAAAGTTCATGTAAATTTCTCACTTTCCGTTTAATAGTCTTCCATAAAAATAATAACTCATCTTCCTGATATTTGCTCAATCTTTCTGGACTGATCGTACATGTAATCATCGCTTTCAAATCTCCCTTTATTCTATTCACATCTATATTTTGACTACTACATCCAGGAGCTATTTCTCTAATCCATTCATCTAATTCTTCTGGCGATGGACCTAATGATCATTGTGCATCTTCACCTGACTCACTTCTCAGTCTACTAAGTGTCTGTGTATTTATTCTCTTCTCAGCCTGTATTATTCTCTTGGGATCAAGATATATCACTCGCTTTGGTGTTTCATTCTTCCCTGATAAATCAACCAATTGTCCTTCTTGTCCCGTGACTACACTCACATTCGTACCACTATTTCCATTGTTTCTTTCATTATTTCTAGCTATTTCTCTGTGAGTCGTATGAGAAAATGTATTACTCCTCTCTGGTACTGTCAAAGCATGCACTCGAGTAATTCCCTGACCATCATTGTATAATGGAACTATGGGACCAATTGTCACTGGTACCGACAAAACATCCAGGTTTTTCATCATTTCCATTCTAACAACTGACTCTTCTCTTCTCACATTTTGGACTTGCCTCTTTTCATTAATCATTCTATTCATTGGCTGTTCTTCAATTTGAATTAGAGGAGCACTTGGTGACACACTCGAAATATTTGAAACATTCGTATTTTAATTAATCTGTTCTTCCTGATATGATGGTGGAGGCCTATTCATTAATAATTCATTCAGAAAATCCTCATCTATCTCATCTGTATCCATTAAGTCCGTATTTTTCTCCTGTGGTTCTGTATTATTCTTTTTCTTTTTGGACTTTCCCCCTTCACTCGCTTGAACGTCTCTAACTGGGAACATTTTAGTACCTTCAACAACATCTCTTCTCCACATTTTCTTACCAGCATCCCATTTTGCTTCAGAATACCTGCTTACTCTATTCTTATATCTATTCTGATATCTATCTCTTTCTCTCTTGTATGCTTCGTAATCCCATTCTTCTAGAGCTTCATACTGCATAGGTCTTGGATTCGGACTCAAATTATTCATTCGAAATCTTAAATTCTCTAAAATGTTTGTGTTAAAAGTACTATTTTCTGGAAAGGCCAAATTAGCATCATTTTCCGTATATTTCATCCAATTGTCTAACCATGTACAAGCATGATAACCCCTTTCTAACGCCATGAATGCTGCAGGCGTTCCTTCAGGAGGCATCGGTATTCCTTCTCTGACTTGTATTGGCTGATCTTTGCTAAACAAAGTTTTTAACAACTTTATTATCTTCATGATTCTTTACTAACAAAAGTAAGCTTTAGTAACTAAATTCTAGTCTACGTAAATCTTTATAATTCTCTCTTCCGTATTATGTTTTCTACTTCCAATCAAAGTTATTTTACGCTGTCCAATCCAGCACGACTCACACTAACTAGCCTATAACAGTGCGGCACTTCAGTGACGTTTTTTCACCAACTGACCAACACCAGTGCGGCTCACTGTTACGTCAGTATCACTCCTTCTACTGACCCTCCCTTTACAAAATCAGCATCAGCGTTTTTAGTTCTTTGACAAACAAAACGAACTACATAAACACTGCTTGTCTGCTCCACTAAAAGAAATTCAAAAGTATTTCCATGTATTCTAAGAAATTTTACACTCCAGCAAAACCTCGACCAGCGTGATTATGCTCTCTTACAAGTAGACAATTCTCAGGACTTCCCCAGTTGCGCTTTCTGAAGTGAGCCAAATAAACCTCCACTACTTCATTCAACAAAGTTCCCTTTGCAATACTTTCGGTTAGACGACTGCCTAGTACCGCATTACCAGCAGACAACACACATAAAGCTTAGTGTATGCCACACTAAGACAGCCCTTAGACTTATATCAGGATCTTAGGCCTACGACGGACCCGCTACCTTCCTTCCATTGAGATTCAACAAACCCCAACCTGACATAAAAGTACTGACTTCAACATATATTAGCCGAATTCGTCAATTCTGTCCAGTCCAAAAATCTCCTTTTTCATCACCTAGTATTTTAGTCTAAACTAACCATCCTCTGCTACCAAAAACGGATGCAGTGGAAGCGGTGGGGGTTTTTATTACCATATGACCCACACCAACCTTTACAATACTAGTGGAAACGCAACTCTAATGACAGGCCCATAAGTCATTATCATTCCTTGTAACAATATCAAAAGTCCTCCGACGGATCTTTGGTAGAGCTAAAAGGGACTATGTGATGAAAATTGGAGAGCTATTTCCTCATGAGGACCTGCAATGAAGAAACAGCTATATAACAATATTCATCATATATTTACCAAAAATAACCATAACACCTGAAATAACGACAAACACTAATCTTTCTATTATTTCTCTTTGTTATTTCTCAGCAATATGAATGGTCAATCACAAGTACAAACTGTAAATTATCATTTAAATTCTCTGTTATAGATTAAATCACCACAAACATTACAAGATAAATGATTCTAATTCATCAAACAAAATAGGTATAGAGGAGGGAGAGGGAGAGAAAGAAAACATTCAGTAAATACAGTTTTCTCACCAAGATGAGGGTAAACTAATGCACAGCTTGCATTTAGTTCGAAAAGCTAATCCCACGGCCGTTAGGATATACCATAGGCAGCACCATCAATTGATGATGTGCAAAGTCTCTAGGAAAGTTCTCAGGTCTCCAGTCAGGTACACCAGCCAGAGTTCTCAGGCATCAGCGCGACATACAGCATACCACGAACGCAGGACAAGTCACCAGTCTGTGAGCAAGCCAACTATCATTTTCCCACCAGCATCTTTATAGTAGAACTGCTACTTTGTTTCAACTAAATTGTTTCTATTCTAACCCTCTTCAAGCCTTTCTATTGGTCAGTACTACAGGGAGGTAAAATCTCCTGACGATGACTTTACAATTTTTCTCTAAACAATCTTTGTCTAAAGTTATACAATTTCCTAGAGAGGAAGAGGAAAAACTACAGTTTCAATTATACATACTTCTTGCAACTGTTTCACTTCTGACTTCCTACAAACCTCGCCTAGACATGAAAGAATACTACTGTTTTCTACATTTCTAAGGACGCATTTGCAACTTTTACAAGGACATTGGGAAAAGGAGCACGTTAGCGCATCCCCTAACAAATAAATTTGCTGAGGCCTCCATTTTCTAGCAAAGGAAAGAGGAGAGAGAGAAAAATGAATTTCTAAGGCCTACATAGCTTTCACGAACAATAAAAGTTTTTTCTCGTGTTTGCAGTTGCTTATTCCTGCAGTTCAGGAAACATAAAAACATTTCAATTAGACAGACAAGATAGCAATTTCTCTCTCATTCTTTGATTAAGTTTCATTTTCCCTTAATGTTAACTCCACTACTTGAATTTATTCCGACTTTCAAATATATGCACATTTTGCACATTTCCCTGTCGTACTTTTAAAATTCACACATTAGTAATTTCTGTTTTCACTCATGTTAGTAATTTATTTAAAAACACACTCATGGGTGGATTTTCTGAGCAGATTTATTTGCAAAAATCGTGCTCCATCACTTGTGAATCGGGCCAAATGTTTAAGGGTGCAGTACCCTCTATTATGATGTACTACTGACTCCAGTGGAGGCATACATGTCAACTCTATGTGACCAAAAACAGATTTTTCGATATACAAAACTACTATTTAGAATAATGATGACATCACCAAATTGGCACCACGCAACATTTTGCCAGTTTTCGACATCACAGGAAATGACATCTCAAGCATAGCAACCAGATCAGAGTTAATGTTTGTGTAGCTTTTGATCCAGATAGCATCTAAGAAATAAATTACATAAATGTATTTATTTATTTTCCAGTTCTATAGCGTGCATACATGGCCCTGCGCTAACAGCAGGCATTAAATTGTATTGTATTATATTTTAAAATTGCATTTCAGATCATTGTGAGGTGGCAATCATATAACCTTCCTATACAAGTTATACATCAAATTAAAATGATGAACATATATCAATAGAAGCTCATGAAACATGAACAGAAGGGACCCACATCCCATGTGAGTGAGTCCAGTGAGTCAAATCATCCATCGGAAAAACAATAAGAGTTAACAAAAATTAAAGTTTTAGCATTTACAATCTACATATAAAAAGAGCAGTAATACCTACCCGTGTGGACGCACTGAGGATACCAGAATGATATGCTGTAAATGTTGACTAGGGGAGAAAAAGGGAGACTGGGGAGTCGAGGAGTTAGTGAAGGAGGAGAGGAGGATTAGCGGTTTCAACTCTCTTTTGAAGGAGGGGATTGCACGGATGAAGGATGGGATGAAATTCTAAACTTTGTCCGCACACCCATTCTTCAACAGAAGTGTATCAAAGGCATGTGATGCTTTGACCCTCTGAGATCTTCAGTTATCTTAAAGGGCAGTATAAAGAGTCCTCGTGTAGGAATTTGTGAATTACACAGGCTAGTGTAAAGATGCACCAATCCTCAACAGGAAGCCAGCTGATGCATGAGTGCACTTTTGTGATGTGTGATTGTGTGTAAATCATTTACTCCCTAAGACGGGGTGAACGGCAGCACTGAGAGGTACACTGAGTGGCTTGAGGCGCATTCTGGCTGGGTATACATTTAAGGACAGAGCTGCCTAAGTCCAGTCTAGAAAGGGCAAAGTCTTGCATCACATTTTGAAGCCCTGTCCATGATTGATGGTCTGTAACCCATTGATGAGTTTGTGTTTGTGGGTAGTACTTTTGGCCACTATTTATATGTTCATGAAAGTTGAGTCGTTTGACTAGGATAAAGAGAAGAGATCAGAAACTCAATGAACAGTGGCTTGCAGTCAAGAATATTTACACAATCTAGCCAGTTCTGAATGGATTTAGTTTTAGGTGCCGCAGATGGATATCATCCGTTGTCTTAGCAAGAATTATATTGTCAGGTAAGAAATCTTCAAAGAGAGTTGTGTATCATCACCATATTGGTGGTATGAGATACTGAAGGTGTTCAGGTTACCAAGTGGGTCAAGATGCCGGTTAAAAAGGTAGTTTCTGGGAGACCAGAAACTGAGTGAAAGTTGTCAAGATTATCAGGATTTGGAAGGAGTTTTTGTTACAAAAATGTCTAATTTCTGAGGACAATGAGTTGATGGCAGGCATGAGACTGAGTAGAAAGTTTAAGGCAAATTTAGAAGTGTTATGCCAGAGGTTATCCACTCAATTCCATTGACAGGCTTGAGAGTGGTAAGAGAGCGGGTGATGGCTCAGCACTGATGCCAGCTTTAACCTCACTAGCAGCTCTGAACATCACAATACATACCAGAGCAGCGCAGTGTTGCAGGTTAGTGCCTTCCACAGCAGCTCTGAAGCATGCATTTCAAGTGCTGAGACCGTTTCAGAGGGCTGGAGGTTATTCTTTTTATGCTCAGGCAGTTTGCTTTGAACTCATCAAAGGTTCAATTCACAGCTTCTCCAAAAGCAGTAGGCTGGCCCAAGAACATTGTAGTCTATAGAGTTTGCAACAAATCAGAAGCCTACTTCTAAATCACAATGGTAACAAATATGCTGACCTACCAACACTCAAACCCAAACATGTAGCTTATAAATATACCTTTTTAGGCGGTTTGGCTTAGCGAGCGCTAGCTGGTTCACCAGCCTCATGTTTACCAAAATATCTTAATAAAAATGCATACATATACACACTTTCAGTCATCCTTTGTTTTGTTCAAATGGCATTCCCCTTTTGCTTCCACCTATTGCAGCATAGAGCTTGGAGCAACGAGTGAGCCCCTTCAGCCAATGAGCGTCTTGCACCTTGAATGACAGCATTTTGCCTGATCACATGTGCTGTGCACAGCTTGGTTTCAAGAGGACTGGTCTTCTTTTTCAGGGCTGGGATGCCTCAGCTGACATTTTTTGCATGTTACATATGCTTGCAATAAATAAATAAATTGCATGCTTGCAAGACCAGACTATTGACTCTGCCAGTTCTTACTACCTATCAGTTTAGTAGTGCTCTAACACAACCAGGGGGACACTATGTAGGTATTATTGCTTTGGTAATAACAGAACGATTGGCTCTAAGTCACCGTGCCCGCCAGTGCCAGTTCCTCGCACTGCTAACTAATATGTACCTCTCACTGTTACTGTGGGCAGGGCAGGAACCGATCAAACAGGATTAATTCCTCACCCTGGCGAGCCTGTTTCTCAAATTTCCCACCAGTGTATGCTTCTCACAATGCCTGCTTCTCACATTGACAACGAGTGGGATAAAGACATACCCAACCAGTGTCAACTTGTCGCACTGCCCACTAATGTTAACTCGTTGACAGCTTTGAACACTATTCATCAGTGCCACCCTCAGACCTCATCAGTGAAGTATAGCCTGAGTTCTGTGGCGCAGTGAGCATGCGACCTACGTCTGGCCATTCCATTGCCTTTATGGAGTCTTTTGAAGCAAATAACAACGTGATGGAAGGAAGGCTTGAATTAAACTCAGCCACTGGCAAAGGGACTGTTGCTTGTTGCTCCTCACAATAAGCACAGAACTTGCTTCCAACAGTGCTTACCAGTGATACAACTTTACACTCCATAGATCGCTCACCAGTGTCCACTTCTCACAATGCTCACCAGTACCAGCTCTACACACTGCCAGCCAATTAATACCAGCTTTACACACTGCCTACTGTTGCTGGCTCTTCAAAGTCCTGGTTAGTGCTGGCTCCTCATATTTTCTGCCAGTGCCAGCTCCTCACACAGCCCACCAGTGGCAAATTCTCAAAACTAACGCTCAGTGTCAGGGGGTGGGCTATAACTCTGTGACAAGTCAGTCATTGGCTTCTCTGCGGAGGGGGTAGGTAATGGACGGACTGTAACTTTATTTTTGATAAAGCATTTTTATTGGTTTTTTAGACATATAGAACATACCTGAAACAAAGCAAGCATAACAGAAATAAAAGCAAACAACCACGACCCCCGGTCATGGCACAGTAGAATGATCTACATCACATTCCCATGAGCCCAAAATGTTTCCACGATATACCCCATATTTTGAAATGTATCTGTAGGCAGCCATGGTCTCCGTACACCGGCTCCTCATTCTTTAAATACAAGCCCATGACACGTTGCCGCATGCAGATCAGGGGCAGTCTTTGAAGAACAGTGCCGGGCGATATCTTATTTCCCCAACAGAGTACCCAAACCCACCAAGTATCTCTCAGACTTCTTGCCGTCCAACTCTTCCAGTAAACCCAAGACCACGATCTGAGGTGAACAATCTATCGGCCTACCCAACACATCCGACAAGACCCCCAGGAGTTGGGACAAATATTGCTGTATAATGGGGCACAGCCAAATAGCATGATATAAATCTGCATTATCTGTACCGTATCTGTGGCAAGTGGGTGTTGGCAGCTACCCGCCTATTGTATTGTATATTTCTTTTGCAGGTGCTTTGCTTGCTCCTCCTGTCCCTTCGTTCCATGTCAAGGTTCTGTGGAATGCCCAGGGACAGGGCAGCTGGCTTTGCAGTCATGACCTGGTGGCTGCACTATGCTGTGTCGCGGAAATAAACCCTCAACTTCTACTTCGTTTGGACTTACTGTATTACAATGGCGACGAGGATGAAGGTGCCACCTTTGAAGTGTGTGGAATGGCCGGAACTTCCCTGGCAGAAATTATCATTTGATGTTTCTGGACCTTTTAATTTTCTACCTGCGGAATTCCGTTTCGCCTTGGTCTTGGTGGATTACCATTCCAAATGGCCTGAGGTCCAGTTTGTCACACACGCTACTACTAGTGCGGTTATCGTGTTCCTCAAAGAAGTGTTCGCCAGGGAGGGCTGTTCTTCTACCCTTGTGACTGATAATGGGGTCCAATTGACCTCCAATGATATGGCAGCCTTTTTAAAGCACTGTGACATTAAGCATGTCACTACTTCCTTGTATGAACCCCATGAAAATGGTCAGGTGGAATGGTTCAATCGAGTGTTGAAGGGGTTTGTGGTGGAAGCACATGCTTGGTGGGGTGATTGGAGAAGTGTGTTGAGAGAGAAACTGTGGATGTATAGGATAACACCACACACCAGTACGGAAGTTAGTCTTTTCAAACTATTGAAAAGTAGAAATCCTGCATCCCGTTTGTGTCTTTGGTGGTTCAAGGAGAAGTGGAATGGATTTGGTGAAGAATGTAATGTGAAAGATGTTCCTGAAAGGGTCAGGAGGAAGTAGGGAAAGACCAAGGTGCGGTATGACAAGATTTGAAGAGCTAAACCTCATGGCACGGTTGTGGGAGATTGGGTGAGAGTTTGCAAACCAGGTTTTGAAGGTAAGGGGATGTCAAAGTTTGGTAAGGCCCTGATGGTGCAGAAGGTGTTCACGAATTGCATCATTATTCAAGATGGCAAGGTGTGGAATGCCAGAAAAGTTGCCAAGTGTACAAAACCTGTTAGTGGAGGCCAGAGAAGTCTGGATGGTAGTGAGTGTGGTGATTCCTTTGTGAGACTCAAGATTTCAGGTGCTCGTAGTTGCCCAATGGATTCTCGTGTTGATTCCTCTGGCACGCCTGGCATCGTTTCCTCTGGGACGCTTGGGGTGGGGGGAGGATTCGGTGGCTTCTCGAGTCTTCTAGCCTCTTGGACACATGGCCCTTGTTAAACACAGCTACCCTTAAAAAGCTCTTAGATAGCATTAAATCAGGATCACCCAGGGATCCTTTGCCCATCGCCGTGCTCCAACAGCTGGAGCCGCCATCCCTGCTTGTTGTTTTGGACCTTTTGAATGCCTCCCTGCAGGAAGCCATTGTCCCGCCTGATTGGAAGCATGCCATGATACTCCCTCTCCTCAAAAAGGCCAATGCCGACCCCGATTTATCCTCCAACTATCGGCTCATCTCGCGGCTACCAGCCTTTTCGAAAATCTTAGAGAAACATGTTCATGCACAGCTTTCTTTGTTTGTAGAAACCCAAAGGTTTCTACATCCCTCTCAATCGGGCTTCAGAGCTGGCTTCTCAACGGAAACTACCCTGTTGGGGGTAACGGAAAGGCTGCGCTGTTATCTGGATGCGGGAGACACAGTGGCCCTCATTCTGCTGGATTTAAGTTCAGCATTTGACACGATGTCTCACACCGTGTTACTTAAAACTTTAAGATCTTTAGGCATCTGTGGCTTAGCTCTGAACTGGCTCACTTCCTTTCTTACAAATCGCACTTTTCAAGTCTTTTCCCCCACAGCTAGCTCTGACACTCACTCATCACCCCACGGGGTACCTCAGGGCTCCATTCTTAGCCCCTTACTTTTCAACCTGTATGTCAGACCTCTTGCTGATGTTGCGGAAGATGCTGGGCTGACCCTGTTCTCCTATGCAGACGACTTCCAAATCATTTTCTCTCTTTCCATGAAGAGCACGGCCGGGCCATCACCCCTTCAGTTGGGCCTGAGCAAAATCGCATCATGGATGCAATCAAATTACCTCAAACTCAACTGTGAGAAAACCGAGGTCTTGATACTTGGGAAAAATAAGGATCTCTGGGGCCCTCAACACTGGCCCAGCGAGATGGGTGTACTTCCTTTACCTTCCTGCCAAGTCCGCAACTTGGGCGTCATCGTGGATGACTCGCTCAGTATGCATCATCAAGCTGTCAAGGTAGCTGCCACATGTTTCACCATCCTGAAGTGGTTAAAAAGATCATCTGGATGTTACCAGAGCCCACTCAGAGAACAGTAGTCCAGGCCTTGATCACCTCAAGGCTGGACTACGGAAATGTTCTCTACCTGGGTTCAAATAAGGAGGTGACTCATAGGCTGCAGATGGTCCAAAACTCCGCTGCAAGGTTACTTTGCCGGGTTCCTAGAGCCACCTCTATCTCTGGCCATTTATGAGATTTGCACTGGCTCAGGGTGGAGAACCGAATCAAGTTCAAAGCCCTGAGCTACATGTTTAAAATCAAAATAGGGATTGCCCCGCAGTACTTGCAATCTCTGGTCCGCCCATATGTCCCTCCTCGCAATCTCCGCTCATCCACTCAGGGGAAGTTTTTCGTTCCCAAAACTAGACTATCTCGGATGGGTGGAAGGGCATTTGCATATCTAGGTCCCTCACTTTGGAATGCCCTGCCCATTGCTCTTCGAAATGAAACAGAGTACGTCCAATTTCACAAATCATTGAAGACCTGGCTCTTTAACCAATAACCTGTTAGCCGTTTCACCTCAGTCTCTGATCTGCTTGGCGCCGGGAAACCCTTTTTGGGTAGCTGTTGCGCCTTATAAATGTAATAAATAAATAAATAAAATAAAGAGACGTTTTAGAAACTGCACTGTTCCAAAACATTATGCAGATTTTGTTAAGTAGCTGTTTTTATCTCTGTTTTGTTAAGTTTTGTTCTGCGAAGGGAGATGTGTTGTATTGTGTATTTCTTTTGCACATGCTTTGCTTGCTCCTCCTGTCCCTGCGTTCCATGTCAAAGTTCTGTGGAATGCCCAGGGACAGGGCAGTTGGCTTTGCAGTCATGACCTGGTGGCTGCACTATGCTGTGTCGCGGAAATAAACCCTCAACTTCTACTTCGTTTGGACTTACTTTATTACACCGCCTTCCAAAGCCGCTCCAGCATCAGATATAATGAAGATCATTCACTTGGATCATGCGAAGCCGGGAGGCGATGGCCAACTCCTGCAGTGCCACAAGTGCTTCTCTCTATTTCCCATCCTTCAAGGCTCTCATCCATGCCTCCCAGTGAGTGCGGAGGGCCAGTAATAAGTCAGAAGGGTTGATGACCAGCGAACAGTAGATTTGTGAGACTCCAGTGTCCCAGAGGTGACATGAGGACTTTAACCTCCATGGGTCTAAACTCGGGGATCTCCATCAGAGCGGGCTGATGATAAGATAGGTCATGTTGAATCCGAGAAAGCAGAAGAACTGGGTGTGGTGTAAGTGGTAATCGGCCTGTAACTCGGAAAAGGGGAGCATATTAGAACCCTGCCACATATCACCTTAATGAGAGATGCCAATCAAATCCCACCTCCTAAACCCTTCCAGGTTCACCACACGCCAAAGTAGAGTGCCTCTCCAGAGGGGAGTCTGTAGCGTGATACTGCCCCCCACCAGAAACCCAGTATCTGCACATCACAGCGGATCCACATCGCATGGGGCTCTTACACAAGAGCAGACAGAAGAGGGGACAGAGGACATCCCTGTCTAGTGCCCCTTTGAATCGGGAATACCCAGGAGAGAGCCCTGGTCAGCCGGATTCTAGCTGTGGCGCTGATATGCAAAGTTTGCACAAATCTATTAAACTGGGGTCTAAAGCCTAGCCAAGGCAGTAAATCACAGAGGAAGTTCCAATCAATGGAGTTGAAAGCTTTCTCAAAATCGATGCGGAGAAACGCATTAGAACCTGGCAGTAGGTGATGTTATGCTACCGCTGGCACCCTCCGGATGCAGTGGCGAGCCCCCCGATGAGGCATAAATCTGCATTGGTCCAGGTGGACCAGCGTGGGGACAACACAGAGGAGGTGATTGGCCAGCACCTTGGTGTAGAGCTTAAATTTGGTGTTAATGAGGGGGATCGGTCGGTAGGACACACAAGACTCTGGAAGGCGTCCCGACTTGTGAAGGACTACGATAGTGGCCTCGTTCAGTTCCACTGGAAATCTGCCAATAGGAATGGCCTATTTGTACACTGCTCGGAAACTATCAGGGCCCGGCGTCTTGCCCAAGTTTAAATCCAAGAGGGAAGACTCAACCTCATCCAGGGTAAAGGGCTCATCTAGCACGGTTGCATCTTCAGCCACAAGTGAGCAAAGAGGTAGGTCAGCGATCAAGGGTAGGAGTATTCCCGCTGGGGTCCTGGGCGGCGTACATAAAGTGCACTATAGTAGTCCATGAAAGCAGCTGCAATGCCACTCGTCTCCGTTAGTAGGCCGCGGTTGGGGACCCGGATACTAGGAATTACTCTGTCTGCAAGACTGTGAGAGGCCAGCCAGTATAAAAGCTTACTTGATTTGTCACCCTACCCATATACCCTACTCTGAGAGACAATCCAGCAATGTTGCACCTCATCGAGGCTGAACCGGCGCAGTTACAGGTGACCCAGGGCAAGTTTGGGAGGCTCAACGGGCTCCGTAGCAGACGTTTCTTCTGTCTGTGTGATGTGGACAAGTCCTTCAAGCTGTAGAAACCATTGCTGGTCTTGACTGTGGAAATGTGTAGGCGCTATACTCCTCATATACACCTTGCCGGAGGCCCAGAGAATCCCAGGAGACCCCACTGACCAGACATTAAGTTGCAGGAAGGCATTCAGCCCCTGCATCAGGTAATGAACTGCAGCCGTGTTCATGAGACGCCAGGTGCTAAGAGGCCAAATCAGGTGCTCCCCTTGACCCTCATGGCCCAACTGGATGGTAACAGGGGCGTGATCGGAGATGCCTCTCAGAAGGATCTTCGCACGAGCGGTAAGGAGCATATCTGTAGTCGGCATGAAGATATAATCAATGCATGAGTTAGTTTTATGAGCAGCAGAGGTGTGGGTATACGCTCACATAGGAGGTTGCCATGTGTACCAGAAATCGCACAGGCCATGGATAGATACCCAATCCGTGAGATGGGTAGTCGAGGGCAATGAGCCACCCAAAGCCTTTGAACTATCCAAAGCAGGGGACATCAGCATATTAAAGTCTCAACCTACAATAGTGATTCCCTGGAGCTCCCAGCCAATGCCTTTTGAATTGCATCCAGCGTGGTGCCAGGGAGTTGGGGAGATACATAGGCGCTCATCAGGTGGTATGCCTGACCATTAACCATCTCTTCACCCATGATAAACCTGCCCCGAGGGTCAGAACTCTACGAGTGACCACCATAGTGAGATGCTTGTGGATGAGGATAGCTACCCCCGGAAACCTTTAGTGTAGCCTGCATGGCATAACCTATCATATCCATATTAGGCCAAAAAGGGGCAGCGGGTACCTAGGACATGAGTCTCTTGCAATAGGAAAATATCAGGTGCATGGTGCTTCGCAAACCCCAGGACTGCGCTGTGTTTAATACAGTCATTAAGGCTGTTGACATTTCATGTCATTAACTCAAGAACCAGCATGGCAATGGAATTTCATAGTGGCCCGTGTGAGGGAGGGGGGCCTCCAGCAGGAATGAAAAAAAGAGGTTGCAGCTTGTCTAATCTAAAACCAAACCCATGAGGCCAAGTTGGCCAAACCACCCCAAACAGTCCCCCCCAACCACCCTCCCCACCCCATACTTCCCCCAGAAGCATCTTTCACCCCCAAACATGACTACAAACAAAAAAGTCTGCCTCATGGGGCACACACACACACCATGTCCTTCCATCGGAGGAGTCCATTGGAAGAAGGATACAGTGCTACTGACTCAAGAGAACAGTGAAGTCTGATGGACATCGAAGGAGTCCCCTAGAAGGCCAAGTCTCAATATTTCCTGTTTATCCTAGGATACAGACGTTTGTGCCTCAGAGGTTACCGGAGGATCTGGTCCAGTTACAGCCGCCGCCTCCCCCATGGGGTCTCATGAGGGGCTTGGTGTACCTGCATGGGTAATCAGGGGATCCCGCCCGGTCCACCTGCCCTGCTTGCTAGACCCATTTCGTTGACTCTAGCCGGGGCACCGGTTGCTGGCAATAGTGTCTTTGTTGGATGAAGGATCTTCCCAGGGAGGTAGCGCATTATTGCACAAGGGCCTAGTCTCCATGGCCCATTCCCATGTCGCCTTGGGGGTGTCAAAGAAGTAGGATTTGGAGGCATGAATGACTCTGAGACGGGCAGGGAACAGGACCATGTAGCGCAAGTTCATCATTCTAAGTTTTGTTTCACAGCTTCAAAGAACTGGCGCTGGTGCTATACAAGACGAGTGTAGTCCGGGAAGAGTAGGATCAGGGATGTTTGGAAGGTGGTGGGGGCCAACTCACAGGCAAAGGGTAGGACCACATGTCTATCTTTACAGTTCGAAATCCTCGCGATCACAGGTCGTGGAGGTGCTCCAGGTGGAGAAACTGATGCCAGCGATCTATGGGCTCGCTCCACCACAAAGCACGAGAACAGATGTCCTTCAGGAACCCATGACAGGATCTACTTTTCCACACAGTCTGCAGGAATAGTCCCCTCAACCCCAATCGGCAACCCCACAAACCGGAGGTTATTCTGCAGGCCTGATTTTCTGCATCTTCTGCCCAGATCTCCAGATTACAGGATGCCATCGTGAGGTAGGTTACCTGTGCTTTTAGAGTGGAGACAGAGTCCTCCAAGTCTGAAATGCATCCTTCAGAGCCTGCTACACGGTCCGCCAAATAGTGCAGATCCTGGCACAAAAGAGCCACATCAACACCAACCTCACTGATCTTAGTTTCCAGGGTGGATCAGGAGGCTTGGATAGCCAAGAGAATGTCATTTGTACTTGGGAAGCCCTTCATATGAGAGTGTGAGAGAGCTTCGGCAGTGCTCCGTTGGGACACAGGGGCCTGATGGGTCGTGTATTTATTGATTCTGGATTGCGTGGGAACAGGGGAGGCACTCCCTTTCCCCTTAATGGCCCGGGGTGTGAGTGGGCCCACAGTCCACAAAAGCTATGTCCCGTGGTCTGATCGCCAGCATGTGCCCCCACTCCAAGAAGCCAGCTATTGGTGTGCCTTAGGCAGAAGGACAGCGGAGAAGTGCAGAGTCGGGGTTGAGAGGCCGTGGCACGACCCGCTTGTGTAGGGGTGTCCTATCCCTGGCAGCACGAGTAGTCGGGCCCCCCAAGCCTTGGCTGGTGGTATCCCAGGTCCCCAGGCATAGACTAGGAGGACAGGGAGGAAGAAAGAAGGAGGGAACACCCAAGGATAGGCCCCGCTAGCTCAAAATAGCCTACCTGAAGGTCTCACGGTCTTAGTGTCCTCTGTCTAGGGGGTCTTGGAATGAAAGAAGGTAGGAGATCGCCCCACAATGCCCAGCAGATGAAATTGCCTCTTCTTAGCCCAGCCGTAGCAACTGTCCAGGAAGTGCAGCACACCTGGTAGCATCAGAATGGCCACCGCCATCAAGGGGGGTCGGAGGCCAGGAGGCCTCAGGCAGGATGCAGGATGTCATGCTCATCGCAGCAAAGTCAGACCCCCAAGCGGCGTGTTCTGACAGGCCAAGAGATCAGTGCTGGGGCTCTGCAGCCAGCTATGGCCCCGGCATGCCCAGTGCATTCAGCAGTCCACTTGGGAGCTGTAGCTCACATCAGCCTGGCCCCCTAAACAGAGTGGTCCAACTGCTGCACTAGCACACTCAATACGGCCTGTAGCCACAGCTGCTGCCCCGAGGAAGAATGCACAAAAATGTGGCCCCACCACTCAGGATGCCTGCGGCAGGGTGCCGCAGCCAGCCAGCCTCATCTGCGATCCCAGCAGTCCTGCAGTCTCCGCGACTCCACGGGCCGTGCCCCTCTCATGGGATGGTGCAGCCACCGCACAGGCCCTCTGCGTGTTGTGCCCTAATCCGGTCTGCTCTCCAGCCTCCGGGAGGCCTCTGGGCGGCCCCTGGGCGAAAACAACAAGACCCCCGGGATCAGGGGGATTAGTAGAGAATGTTGGGCCCCACAGGGGATCAAAAGGCAGTCATCAGCACCTTGATAGAAATGGATTAAGCTCCGGGGAGCGACAACTCACGGAGGTACATCCGCCATCTTGGCCAGTCCCCTGTAACTTTATTTTTAAGAGAAAGCCCACCTGTGATCCTGCCCTCTCAAATGCCCTTTCTTCCTGCTCTTTTCTAATGAGTTATCATTTTCACTTCCTCATTCCACCCCCCCATCCCATACTTCCCCTATAAAATGATCTCTTCATCGTCTAGCAGCAGCTTCCTACCCTGATCCTGTCTCTTGTTGCTTCCTACCTCCTACAAGACTTGGGGCTGACTGTCTTCCTGGTTACCTGGTCAGAGCAGCAATGATGGGTGAGGTGAGTGGGCATAACAGAGCCCTCCACAGCCATGAGCACATGTAGACCATGTGCTGGTGCAGGAGAGAGACGCTTCGGAACAAGCAAGACAGTACTAATATACCCTTCATCCGCAGTTTTTAAGATATCTTCATTTAGAGTGTAATCTCACTTTTGCATCATTGTCTTTATCATTACCATTTCTATCTACTACTAACTAGTGTTGAGTTGAACCTGCAAAATATTGTCAAGGGACTCTCACAACCTCTCTCACAGAATTCAGAAAGGGACTCAAGATCTGTCTTTTCGACTGATTGCAGCAGGATCCCAGCGCCTGGATACCCTCACGGGTGATTAGCAGCACTCTACAAATCCCGATTGATTGATTGATCGATTGACAGGTTGAAAGTTGAATTAACCTATGCTCACCCAATCAGAATTTCCCTCTCTCTCTCCTGAAAGAAGCCGGATGTGGGAGAGATGGTGATATGGTTGTACGTATCACTTATTAGATCTGAGCAACGTTTAGACACAAAGACGTTGAAATACAATGTTTGTATACAAGAAAATGCCAAACAAATATTCTGGCGTGGACCAGGCCTATACTGGAGGAGTTCAAAAGGCAAGGGTCAAGAGTATCTATTGGTCCAGTAATCAAGTGACCAATGAGGAAGGGACCACACTGTCATCAAGAGGGAAACATGGTCTGGACTCTCTCGTCTGACACACAACAGAGCAGGTTTCAAACAGCCACAAGTTCAGCAACAAAGGGCTTCGTGTATGATAAATGTATGTAATGTCCTGCATTGTTCATCATCCCTCAAATCCAAACCCCATCTCTGTGTTCATTGGCTTTAAGGATAGGCAAATAAATAACATGCAAATACAATAAACTATGCAGTGCATAGTGGAAGCGCAACCTGGATTGATAAAAAGGAATGATAAACGAGGGTTATGAAGTTCGTATTCACAAAGGATTTCAGAGACATTGGAGAGGAAAGAGAGGGCCACCATCCTAATACAGACCTACTAGAGTGAAAAGTCCACCCTGTTAGTGATTGGGTGGCTGCCTAGTATTCTCAAGCCTTATTCATAGGCAACGGATGAGCAGCATTTTTGCCAATACTTTTTGCTTTGCACATTTTTTATTTTGAGTTCGCTGGCGCCCCCGTTAATGCTCTAAAGAAAAAAAAAGTACAAGTATACGTATCACAATTAGTATGTTTCCCGTCGATTGGTTCCTGGTGACATGATTGTCAAGGAGAGGGAAGCATGAATTGCTTATGATATCACTATGAACCCTGAGCCGGAAATAACCCCCTGGCTCACCCTCACTCCCACCTTTCTCTGGTATGCGACCCCTCCTCTTTTCCACACACGCCTCTCCTCCCCCAGTTGTCATCTAGGACCAGGAAGGGGATGGGTGGGAAGATGGTCCTGCAGAAAGCATAAATCCCAGGGAATCGCCCTCAGTGCAGAGGCAAACACATGCTCTAAAGAGATTCTGAATAATTGAAATAATACAAAACAAGGATTCATTCTAGATGCTGCATCCAGAATTCAAATGCAAGGTTCAGAGATACTTTGTATCAAACTTCACAATAGGGAAATGCATTCAGCCTTGCAAACCTATTGTATTGGCGTGAATCTGAATGGAACCTTCGTATAATTGACTGAGAACCCAGTGGGTTAACCACCAAACCATGAGGTCACCCTGCAGAACGTGAAGAGGGTCCCCTGTGTCTCTCATATGGTCACCCTGCAGAACGTGAAGAGGGGCCCCTGTGTCTCTCATAGGGTCACACGCAGAATGTGAAGAGGGGCCCCTTTGTCTCTCATAGGGTCACACGCAGAATGTGAAGAGGGGCCCCTGTGTCTCTCATAGGGTCACCCTGCAGAATGTAAAGAGGGGCCCCTGTGTCTCTCATAAGGTCACCCTGCATAATGTAAAGAGGGGCCTCTGTGTCTCTCATAAGGTCACCCTGCATAATGCGAAGAGGGGCCCCTGTGTCTCTCATAGGGTCACCCTGCAGAATGCGAAGAGGGGCCCCTGTGTCTCTCATAGGGTCACCCTGCAGAATGCGAAGAGGGGCCCCTGTGTCTCTCATAGGGTCACCCTGCAGAATGCGAAGAGGGGCCCCTGTGTCTCTCATAGGGTCACCCTGCAGAATGCGAAGAGGGGCCCCTGTGTCTCTCATAGGGTCACCCTGCAGAATGCGAAGAGGGGCCCCTGTGTCTCTCATAGGGTCACCCTGCAGAATGCGAAGATGGGCCCCTGTGTCTCTCATAGGGTCACCCTGCAGAATCTGAAGAGGGGCCCCTGTGTCTCTCATAAGGTCACCCTGCAGAATGTGAAGAGGGGCCCCTGTGTCTCTCCTAAAGTCACTCTCACAGGGTCACCCTGCAGAATCTGAAGAGGGACCCCTGTGTCTCTCATAGGGTCACCCTGCAGAATGTAAAGAGGGGCCCCTGTGTCTCTCATAGGGTCACCCTGCAGAATCTGAAGAGGGGCCCCTGTGTCTCTCATAGGGTCACCCTGCAGAATGTAAAGAGGGGCCCCTGTGTCTCTCATAAGGTCACCCTGCAGAATCTGAAGAGGAGCCCCTGTGTCTCTCATGAGGTCACCCTGCAGAATGTAAAGAGGGGCCCCTGTGTCTCTCATGAGGTCAGCCTGCAGAATGTGAAGAGGGGCCCCTGTGTCTCTCATAGGGTCACCCTGCAGAATATAAAGAGGGGCCCCTGTGTCTCTCATAAGGTCACACTGCAGAATGTAAAGAAGGGCCCCTGTGTCTCTCATAATGTCACCCTGCATAATGTAAAGAGGGGCCCCTGTGTCTCTCATAAGGTCACCCTGCAGAATGTAAAGAGGGGCCCCTGTGTCTCTCATAAGGTCACCCTTCAGAATGCAAAGAGGGGCCCCTGTGTCTCTCATAGGGTCACCCTGCAGAATGTGAAGAGGGGCCCCTGTGTCTCTCATAAGGTCACACTGCATAATGTAAAGAGGGGCCCCTGTGTCTCTCATAAGGTCACACTGCAGAATGTAAAGAGGGGCCCCTGTGTCTCTCATAAGGTCACCCTGCAGAATGTAAAGAGGGGCCCCTGTGTCTCTCATAAGGTCACCCTTCAGAATGCAAAGAGGGGCCCCTGTGTCTCTCATAGGGTCACCCTGCAGAATGTGAAGAGGGGCCCCTGTGTCTCTCATAAGGTCACACTGCATAATGTAAAGAGGGGCCCCTGTGTCTCTCATTAGGTCACACTGCAGAATGTGAAGAAGGGCCCCTGTGTCTCTCATAGGGTCACCCTGCATAATGTAAAGAGGGGCCTCTGTGTCCCTCATAAGGTCACCCTGCATAATGTAAAGAGGGGCCCCTGTGTCTCTCATAAGGTCACCCTGCAGAATGTAAAGAGGTGCCCCTGTGTCTCTCATATCTCACAGATACTCATTGGCCTTGGGAGCCTCTTGAAGGGTTGGAGGGCCCTGAAGGGTTGGAGGCCCCCTGCGCAGCAGGGGCTGCAGGGGCCTGAGTTACTCACCTGTGGCAGCCTACTGTATGCAGGGTCCGCTTTAGTGCTGGTGGCGCCCGGTGCAACTTATCGTTTTTGGCGCCCCGCCTTCCCACCACCACTGACCTCCTTCTCCGTGGATTCCCTCACTACCACCCTCCAGCAGTGTCTCTCATCTCTCTATAGCCCTTCTCTCTCATAACATAACGTGTATTTATAAAGGGCACATTCACCCAGAAGGGTATCTTGGTGCTGAATAAGTGTTGCGATGAATAACAGATGTTTACTGTCGCCCACCTCAATGGTACTCATTTTATTGACCTCAGAAGGATGAAAGGCTGAGTGGACCTGCTGGGATTTGAACCTGTGACCATGAGGTCAAACACAGGCCCCTACAGTGTACTCAATAATCCAGTAAGCCACATTTCATTTATTTAAACCACTGGTTGGAGTTGTCTTTACTAATAAGAATGTATATCTACCCAAATAAACCCTTTTAAGCAATAATAGGTATTCAGAATTTAGGAATGGAGAAAAACAACGTTATAACCTGTATTATATAGTTTGCATACACATCTTTGGCATCAGTTCATAAGTCACTGTTCTGTATTAGGACTGTAACCTATGAATTGAAATAACAGAAGGATTGCTGTGAAAAAGGCAGTAATCCACTGAGCAATACACATACAATGCAATTCCGTGATCTGCATGGTAGGTGTTCTCTGCAGCAGGCGTATTAACCCTCTGCGCTACTTAATGATGAGTCAAAACGGCCATTAGACAAAACTCCAATCTCTCCCGCAGGAACATTAATCACCATTTATCTTGACGTTTTTATTGCTGCCTGTACACTGCTGAACGCGCACACAAGGAACTCTGCAGCAGGTGGTTTAAACCCGTGAGTTATTTCTACACACAGCACCCCCTTAACTGAGTGTCCGTAGACCATGTGGGGCATCAGAGAAGGTGGAGCAATGGAAAAGATTCACCTTCCATTCCACCGCTTCAGTGTCATATGATGTGAAAACTGAGGGGAACCTGTACGGGAAAGATAGTCAGCTGCCCTTACAAGCTCAAACGTCTGCGGCTTTCTTTACCCCTATCCATCGAGGCAAGGACAGGGGAGGAGAATGGCGGGGTAGAGGAACTGACTCAAATAATGGTTTAAAGGGACAGATGAAGAAACTGGCAATGAAGAACAGAAGGGTAGAAGTAAACAATAGCTGAAAATAAAAAAAAGTGTACAAAAAAAGTAATGTTAATAACACAGCTGGGATATGGGGACGCAAAAGGGGAAAAAGTAAGGTAAAAAACACACAAAGAAAGAAAGCAGTGGAAAACAGACATGGCTGAGTGAAAAGGGGAGATAGAGAATGCAGCTCACAAGGGCAGATCTACTCAAGTGCGACAGAACATAAGAGAGCGAAAGGAAGGAACGAAAATCAATGTAAAATTACAGAAGGGTTAATGAACCATCTGTACAGGTCCACGCTGCCTGCAGGTCGTTGGTTCTAATCTCAGGCAGAAAACTGCGCGGAACTGCAGCTAGTGCAGACAACTATTTTTATCCTGCAGACCGCAGACTGCAATGTCACATGTCATTCAGAATGCTCAATAGACTACTGCACCTGCTGCAGACATTTGTGAAAAAACATATGATAAATATGTAGCGCAGTTCTAGTGAGATAGCTCCCTTCCAGCGCGGCGCATACCGTATGAGGCTACATGAGGAGAGCCCTACAATATAAATTAAAAAAAACTTAGAAGGCTAGGAATTTGAAAGAGGTGCCCCTAGACTAGGGTAACCAGGCGTCCCGGATTTGCCCGGACCGTCCCGGTTTTTTAACAGTTGTCCCGGCAGATTTCGGTAAAAGTGGCTCATGTCCCGGTTTTTTGACAGGGTAAACTGAAAACAGTGAGAGGCACTTTTTAGGTGTTCCAAAGCAGGGCTAGTAAGCAGCTGTTATGAGTATGCAATTTAATTAACTGTTATAATGCTGGTTTTAAAAATTACATTTTATTTATTTTCTTATTGCCTGTTCTGTGTTTCTATGAGGATGAGGGCTGTCATTCTTTGCCACTTTATTGATGTAAATTTTTTGTCCTTCCTCTATTTTTGCGAAATGTCCCGGTTTTTGGGTCGCATGATCTACCCTAGACGTCATCACTGTTGCACCAAAGGGTCATCTCAGATACAGACCATGGGGAGCTCCGTCCCTGCTACACACCCGCCCGAGCCCGGGGCCCTCCGCCGAGTTTGCCGACAGTGGCGTTTAATCTACCAGTGAGCAGGACGCCGCACAGCCTCGCAGGTGGCCTGTGGCACGAAGGCGCCACCTCTAACCAGCACGTGATATAATAAGACAAGAGCACCGTGCGGTGCAAAAAGACAAAAAAGAAGTCTCACAGCAACCACAAGCTGGGGCCACGGGTCAGACGGGAGTGGGTAATATTAGCGCTTTATACCTGCACCGACATGCGTTCTTAGTTTTGAGTCAACTTTTCCACATACTGAGGCATTGCGAATACCGGCCTGAGGATGGCGCTTCAGATAAACTGGTACATGCATCAAAAATGCCATTTGCGATTCCTTATTAGCGAAAAATAATCAAAAGCCAATGCATGTAGGAATTGCTAACAAAATAGCGATTCCTACAAATTCCTTAATTGCGAGTCGCAAATTGCGAGTCGCAATTAAGGAATGGCTTTCCATTCATTCCTATGGGCCTACAGGTCCATAGGAATGAATGGGAGATTGCATGTGCAATTTGCGAGTACCAATAGGTACTCGCAAATTGCGCATGCAATTTCAAGGGTGCAAGGGTGTCAAATGGACACACTGTTGCACCCCTGAAATTGATCTGTGCACACATGTTGCGCACACACATGCCCTTTGGGCATGTGTGTGTGTAACCTACAATTTTGAAAAATGCACTTAAGTGCATTTTTCAAAGTTTTTGCAAATTACCATCAAGTCCAAATTGATGGTAATTTGCGACCCCTATCAGCGAAATCGCTATTTGCGATTCTATCATGCATTGCATTTAAGGAATCGCAATTTGCGATTCCTTAAATGCAATCACAATTTGAGAAATCGCAATTAATTGCCTTTTTGCGGGCGCAAACGGACGATTTTTGCGAATCGCACCGTTTGCGCTCGCAAAAATGGTTGATGCATGTGCCTGAAAGAGTCTTTGCCAGACCTGTTGGCTTCGCTGCTAGTCTGTGAGGGATGTGACGGTGTTTCTGGAATCTGGTAGTGTCTGACTGCTAGCATGTGAGGGGAGTCAAATGATGTCACTGGTGTGAGAGTGCTTCCCGTAGTGAGGGACTGTTAGTTTGTGAGGTGTGTGAGTGGTGTCTGTGATGGGTGTGTGAGAGTGCTTGAAAGTAGTGTGAGACTTTACAGGTTGTGCAAGTGTTGTCACTCCTGTGAGACTGCTACTCCATGAGGCTGTGCAAGTGTCGTTGGTAGTGTGAAACTGCTAGTCCGTGAGGGGTGTGAGAGTGTTGTTGGTAGTGTGAAGGTGTAGAGGGCTGTTGCTAGTGTGAGACTGCTACTTTATGAGCTGTGTGCAAGTGTTGTTGGTAGTGTGACTGCTAATTTGTGAGGGATGTAAGAATGTTGTCGGTAGTGTGGAACTGATATAGTGTGAGTTCTGAGACGTTGTCTGTAGAGTGAGGGTAAAACAGTGTTGGCAGTATGTGTGAGACTGCTACTCCATAAGGCTGTTGAGTGATGTCAGTAGTGTGAAACTGCCCGTCCCTGAGGGGTGCGAGAGTGTTGTTGGCAGTGTCTGGCTAAACCCCACCGTGCAGGAAGGAACAGCAGGCGCGGGCGGCGGACACTCTCGGCCCCAGATCTCAGTCCGGCCCTCTCCTCCCCTCCCCTCCTCGCCCTGGTGGCATGAAGCCTGGAGACACGCGGACAATTACACCTCTGCGTTTCAAGTATAGTGCTTTTGTTGTTCCCATAAACCGCTCTTCTAGTGAAGACAAAGGTCCTCGAATAATTGAAAAGAGGTCAAGACACGCAACATCAATCACAGAATGTAAAACCGGCGACTTGGAATAAAACCCGCAGGGACAATATTTAACTATTTGCGCACCGAGTGGATTTAATAGGCCACCCTCGAGATCGATAACACGACATTCGTTACACACACCCACGTTTTCTTACACATATATTCCTATGTATATGTACATCTACATATTTGTTTTGTGTGAGTGTATGTATCAATGAATATGCAGAGATGCAGCTACATATCTGTATATAACGAATATAACAAATACATACACAAGTGTGAGTGTGTATGTGTCTGTGTGTTAATCTCTCTCTATGTATAATTAAATGACAGTCTTTCTTGTAGTAAGTACCACATTGCCTTTGGGCAACTTTTGAGAGCCCCTAGACTCTTAGAAGACTCATAAAATGTAAACACATATGACATACAGACACACATAATAGAAAAGAGTTGAATGACACAAGCGTTTTACAGAGTGAACGAGATTCCATGCGCTTTCTCACCCAAAGCACAAAGTGCGAACTCACACGCAGTAAAGGCAGACAGCACCCTGCGTAACTGGCATTATCAGCAGGAGCCGGACTCACCCCGGTGATGACGGCGCATCGCGAGGCGCTCAGCAGCAGCAGCAGGGTGCAGACCGGCAGGGGGCTGCTCATGGCTCGCGCGGAGGTGATGCTCCCTTCAGAGCTCAGGGCCAGTGAAGCTTCAGCGCCGGAGCCAGCCTCCTTATGAGCTCTGCCTGCGCCAGAGAGCCGCCGGATCAGTGCAGTCACCCACCCGACTCCCTTTACACCCCCCCTCCCCCCCCCTCGCCCCTGTTCAGCGGACTGCATCTGGGTATGACACATGGGAGCCTGCAATCCCTGTATACGACCCTAATTACAGGCGACGTGTGACGTCCCTAGTAGCCTGCGATAAAGAAATGACGTTTGCACTCAACTGTAATAACTTATTGCAGTTGAGTTCTGAGCTCACAATGGCTGCTGCCAAAGCCTAATAAAAACTGCAGGTTACAAAAAAGGAAAATTAAACTTGGCATGTCCTTCTGATCTGTTGCTCTAGATGAGCAGGGATAAGCCGAAAGGAGATATTTATGGCAACATATTTATTTTTTCCATACTGTAGGTCAGGGATCTCCAATCTTTTCTATAGTAAGAGCTACTTATATTCAATAAAAATCACCCAGAGCTACTAACACAAATTAGCAGTGTTACAAGAGTGACCACTGCAGACAAGATTCCGCTACTTGCCACTGCATGCAGAATTAGTAGTAGTGAGCACCTCGGTCCATCAGGCGTGGTCACCAGCGATAATGTCCCGGCCCCTACGAAACTGCGAAAGAACATCAGTAATAACGCAGCATGAATTACCATTTAAATATCAACCTTAAATAAATGATTAGCTAATCATTTCTAAAAATACACCCATTTCACTTTCCGATGTATCCTTTTCAATTTTGGAAACCTACTTAATTTAACCACACAAAAGTTTTCATTTACTACATAGGGTTACACAAAGGGCAGATACTCACAGGTAGCTGGAGAGGTACCAGTAGCTCCCAAGCTACTCGAGAACCCTGCTTTAGGTAATAGTATAGGAAAAATAGAATTTCTCTGCATGTCTTTATACATTCTGAGCCACAGCGTGCTTTTAAAATCTGACATGTATTAAACGGATTCTAATAACTTTTTGCGTCAAATATCTAACTGCTTTTTGTTTTGTCTATTTTTGCACCAGAGAGTCTAATGTTCTTGTTCATGTTTACAAACATCCCATCTCTTTCATATGAAAGCCCCACACCAAGGATTTAAATGGTTTGTGGGAAAGGTTATGGTGAGGCCATGCACTGTAAGGAATAAATTACACCAGCTGTCCATTATAAGGATAGTTAAAGTAATTTCAATGTTCCATGACCTCATAAAGGAAGTCGACCTTTAGCACCGTATCCCTATATGGTCACAGAACTCCTCGGCAACTTGCAATGTCTTTATAATGAAGAGCAGGGAAGGTTATTCCATACATATTACTTCTGACACTACGTACATCCCCTCCGCCCCCTCATTCTGTTTCAACCCCCCCCCCCCAAGCTCAGAGGATTATAGCCAGGTATATAATTCCCCTGCTGCCTCTCGGTACATCTCTCACCTAGTCCAGACTTCTGCTTCTGGTTATATCACTCTCCCCAGCTTCGCTGCGAGTATTGTATCAGGGTTTTTCACTTCATGTCATTCTTCATCACTTCCCCAGGCTCAGAGGATCGCCTCTGGGTCTGCTATTCCCCTGATTCTACATCAAAGCCCCAACTTCAGAATATTGCATCTGGGTCTATCCCTCCTCCCCATTCAATATCACTTCCCCAAGCTCAGAGTATTACATATAGTTATATCACTCATCTGTATCTCTCCACATCACTCCCCCACTTCAGACTATTGCTTCTGGGTCTATCACTCCCCCTGACTCTACAATATTCCCCCAGGTCAGAGTATGACATGTAGGTATATCACTTATGACTCATCTGTCTGTCTCCACATCACTCCCCAATTCAGACTATTGCTTCTGGGTCTATCACTACCCCTGACTGTACAATATTCCCTCTGCTCAGAGTATTACATTTAGGTATATCACTCTCCCTGGCCCTCCCAGTTCAGACTAGTGCTTCCGGGTATGTCACTTCACACTTCACTCTTTGTACAGCACCCCCCCCCCCCCACTTCCAAGAATTGCATCAAGGTTTTTCACTGCCCCTACGTCAGAGTATATAGCTTCCTTTCACTGTGTGTGTTACTTCCTTAGCTCTTGGAAGGAGGATTTGTGTGCATCATTCTTCTGGCTCTCTGTATTGTCCCCTCCATGTTCCCCCTGGTTCAGTGTGTATGACCCAGTCCCAGGGTTTGTTTCTATGCCCTCCTCGCCCTCTTCCAGGGTTCTCGCTATATCACTCCCAATGGCTGGGTGTATATTATTCCACTGGATATACACATCTGTATTAGTCATTCTTGGCTCCCTCTGTACCATTTCTCTTATCTGTCTTTTTATTTCCCCACCCTTCCAGGTTTTCAGTATATCACTCCGTGTCTTGTATCTAACAAGATCTGCTTGTATTACTGCCCCTGACTCCTACTGTATCATTACACTGTCGTCTCTGTGAATATCACTTCCTTGTTTGTGAATCACTCCTCTGGCCAGGTGTATTTCATTTTCATCCTATGCTCTTTGCATACTACTCCACTTCGTTTTGTTTATATCATTTACTCGGACTCCTGTACATTAAGCCAGACCCTACTGTCTGCATATCAATCTCCTTGAGGTGGAGGGAGAGGAAGAGGGGGTTGTTTGTGAGCGTGTCTACGTTTGCTTTGACTGTGAGTATACTTAGGTGTTTCAGTGTACATCTCTCCCTACTGAATAACCCACATAGTCTGGCTTAGCACACCCCATGATTGTTATATCACTCCTCATAGATATGGTGTATTACTGCCAGTGCCTTTGTCTTGATCACTCTTCTAGCTCTGTTTATAAACCTACATTCCACGATGTGTATATCATACACCATAGATGTGTCTGTATACACCCAATGGCGACCACACTCCAAGACTCTGGCTGATGTGTTACTGTTCCTGCCTGTGGTTTGTATATCATTTACCCTGGCTCTGAGTGTATTCACTCTCCAGAGCTCTAGTTAGTGAGTCCCTCTTTCAGTTGGGTTACATAACTCTATCTTACTTTGAACATATCGCTCCTCTTAACTCTGGCAGGTATATCGCTGTCCTGGGTGGTATATCACTTACCCTGGCGCTGAGGATATCACTCCACATCACCCTTGTTAGTAAATCACTCTTCCAGGTGGGTTAGATAGTTCACCCTTTCGCTGAATATATCACTCGTCCAGACTCTGGTAGGTATATCACTCTCTCTGGATGGTCTATAACTCCACAATATTAGGACTGGCCTGGGGAGCTAGTGATGAATGAAAAGGAAGCATTCAACTCCAAATCTGCCTCAAACAGGCATGTCAAAAAGGCAGTCACAGGGGTGTGGTCACATCGCCGCCTAAGATAGCTACATAACTGGAGCTCCTGATCCACTCCAACCATCTTCCCTAAAAATGCTCCCATTGTTGGTTCCGGGGACTGGAAAGCGAGGACCAGGCTGCGCCTCACTGTGGGGAGGGAAGCAGGAGGGTCGAGGCCGAGGTGCCTTGGCCGACAGTGCTTGCAACCCAAAGGAGGCTAGGGTCCTTACGCTACCTAGATTGGACCACTTCAATATTGTATACACACATTGTATCTAGATAGCATTGTTTAACAAACAAGTTGCTAAACATAAACGAGCCAATGTCCTTAATTCAGAAGCCTGTGTGATTTATTTCACTTTTCTTTATCTAATTTCAGAAAAACGAGATTATTGCATTTTGATCATGTCATCATGACGGGCAACACTTCATTTTGCAACATATGTAGCAAACACAGTGAAAGAGTACATAACAAACAAATCGTTGCACAAAACGTTAAACACATATGACATATCAAAACATAACGAGACATGTAAGACCAGTCCCTTACTATATTCAAATACTCTAGGGGGAAGAATGTATTTCAACAAAGAATGTCTTTATATCCTGCCAGTGTTCGTTGCTCAGGGAATTACAGTTTTGTGGAGTGTTGTCAATTGAAGAGAGGTGTTGGTACAGAAATCTCTCGTGGCACACCCTGTAAGTGCCTTATCCCAGGAGCTGGTGTCAACGCGTTTCAAACCCCGACCTATTGGGGGGTTCTCATGAGGACTTGGACCTGGTCGTGTCAACTTCAATGTGTTGAAAGTGCGGGAGGGCTGCAAAAGATCCTCAATAGCAATCCTGAGCAAATCGTCAGAGTAGAGTGCGGAAAATGTTTTTGTGATACATCCGTTTTCTGTGTCTGGACAGTTCTTTGGTTTGTTCGGACGTCCTGCCTTGTTATATGTAATCCACCTGTAGGTAGTTGATCTCTCCTGGATACTGCTGCACAGATTGCTTGTTGACAATGACTTCCGGCAGCAGCCTCTTCGAAGAAATGCATGCAAGATGGCCTTAGCTGGTCCTACAATATCAAAGAACTCCCAGTTTTTGTCTGGTTGTGCCCACCAAGATGTACTACCATTCTGGGTGAGGGGGGTCAATGGTAAAGCATCCCTAGATCTACACACTCACACTGACATAGGTGCTCCACAAGAAAATGATAAAAGAAAAGGAAGGATATACACAAAATAAAGAAAAATGCAAAATGAATTACCTTGACAGTAATGTTGGATTATCTCTTATTTTATTAAAAAATTTTTACAAATTTAATCTGTTAAATCGCAAGTTAAAAACCAGAACCCATTAAAAATCAATCCAGTTCGACAAACATGCTTTTTGAAGAGACACACATAGATTTGTAGATTTTTTGATGTTCACAATTTCAAATATCAAATCACATATCCCTTTACTATATGCGCCAATTCATTTGGCCTCTTTAGCCCCTCCTAAACATGATTTCCTGTATAAAACAAATTCAATTTTACAAAACAATGTAATAAAACAATACTCTGAATTTTTTTTTCAGAGTATTGTTTTAATAAATTGTTTTGCAAAATTGAATTTGTTTTATACAGGACATCATGTTTAGGAGGGACTAAAGGGGCCAAATGAATTGGGGCATATAGTAAAGGGATATGTGATTTGATATTTGAAATTGTGAACATCAAAAAATCTACAAATCTATGTGTGTCTCTTCAAAAGCATGTTTGTCGAACTGTATTGATTTTTAATGGGTTCTGGTTTTAACTTGTGAGATAACAGACAATTTTTTTTTTAATAAAATAAGAGATAATCCAACATTACTGTCAAGGTAATTCATTTAGTATTTTTCTTTATTTTGTGTCTATCCTTCCTTTTCTATTATCATTTTCTTGTTGAGCACCTATGTCAGTGTGAGTCTGTAGATCTGGGGACGCCTTATAAACCCCAGAGGGAACAATCTGCTATTAATTGGTTTGAACACAGTTCCCTTTGTTTGAAGGGTCACTCTCTTGATATATTTTACTTAGTCAATGGTAAAGCATGCCACAAGAACTTTGTGGGTGAGTTCCCCCTTATAACCTTAATAGGTTGTTCTAAGCATGGCTATCCAACAGGAACACTCCGAGGGCCCAGGCAGCTGGTAACTAATATTAACAGAGTTTCTTAACAGTGGAAAAATAGTACTGATCAATGCATATGCACCAAATACAGATAAATCCAAATTCTTCAACATGCTTTTCGCTGCAGTCTGGCATACTGAAATTGATCTTCTGGTCTGGGAGGGCGACTGCAATCTAATTTTGAATTCCAATCTTGATAGGAAACCCAGGGCGGGAATGTGCATAAAACACAAAGAAGAGCAATTCTTCATGGGGCGATGGATCATCAATCAATCAATCAGTACTTGTTAAGCACGACTACTCACCCGTGAGAGTCTCAAGGCGCTGGGGTGGGGGGAGGGGTGCAGGTCCGACTGTGCACTGCGGTTCAGTTGAAGAGCCAGTACATGAGATCCTTCCTGAATTGGGTCAGCGATGGGGATAGCCTGCGGTGGAGAGGCAGGATGTTCCAGGTTTTGGCGGCGAGGTAGGAAAAGGATCTTCCTTCAGTCCTGGTCTTGCGGGTCTGAGGGACGGTGGCAAGGGCCAGTTGGGTGGAGGGGAGGTGTCTGGTGGCTATGTGGAATGAGAGGCGGTGGTTCAGGTATGCTGGTCCGGCGTCGTGGAGGGCTTTGTAGGTGTGTGTGAGGAGTTTGAAGGTGACTCTTTTGTTGACTGGGAGCCAGTGGAGTTTTCGTGGGTATTCAGAGATGTGGCTGCAGTGGGGATGTTGAGGGCCAGTCTGGCTGCGGCATTTTGAACGTTCTGTAGTTTCCTGAGGAGTTTCTGGGTGATGCCTGTATAGAGTGCGTTGCCGTAGTCAAGTCTGCTGCTGATGAGTGCATGGGCGACCGTCTTTCTGGCCTCAGTGGGGATCCATCTGAGGGTCTTTCGTAGCAGGCAAAGAGTGTGGAAGCATGATGAGGAGACTGCGTTGATCTGGCAGTTCATAGTGAGTGAGGAGTCCAGTATGATGCTGAGGTTTTGTGCGTGGTCCGTGGGTGTGAGGGGGGCTCCTAAAGCGGCGGGCCACCAGGAGTCTTCCCAAGTGGAGGTGTTGGGCCCCAGGATGAGGACTTCGGTCTTGTCCAAGTTGAGCTTGAGGCAGCTGTCTCTCATCCAGGTGGCGACGGCCTATATCCCTTTGTGGAAGTTGTTTCTGGTGATTGTGGGCATGTTGGTGAGGGAGAGGATCAGCCGGGTGTCGTCGGCATAGAAAAAGATGTTGAGTACGTGGTTCCTGTCTATAGCAGCGAGTCATGTAGACGTTGAAGAAGGTGGGGCTCAGGGAAGAGCCCTGGGGGACCCCACAGCCGATCTCCGTGGGTTCTGAGAGGAACGGTGGTAGTCTGACTTGCTGTGTTCTGCTGGTGAGGAAGGAACGGAACCTGTCCAGGACTTTGTCGCAGATGCCGGCGTCATGGAGTCTCGTACTTAGGGTGCGGTGGGAGACAGTGTCGAAAGCGGCTGAGAGGTCCAGGGGGATGAGGGCTGCTGTTTCTCCCTGGTCGAGGAGGGAGCAGATGTCATCGGTTGCAGCGAGGTGGGCGGTCTCGGTGCTGCGGTTGGCTTCAATAAACTCAAGAGAGTTGGGCATTGATGGCCTTCTTGATGACCTTGGGTGGGAAGAGGAGCACAGAGATGGGTCTGAAATTCTTGAGGTCTGTCGGGTCGGTGGACGGTTTGTTCAGCAGGGGGTTGATCTCGGCATGTTTCCAGTTATCTGGGAAGGTGGCGGTCTCGATGGAGCAGTTGGTGGTGCAGCGTAGTTTGGGAGTGATGGAAGTGGCGGCTCTGTGGAAGATGTGGTGCGGGCATGGGTCCAAGGAGGATTCGGAGTGAATGCTCTTCATTGTCTTGAGAGTGTCGTCCATGGTGAAAGGTGGCTCCAGTTGAGCAGGATCTTTTGGGGGCAGCGGCGTCACATGTGGTGGTGGCGTGGGTGATGGACGGGTCTTGGGTGTCGAAGCTGTCGTAGATCTGCTTGATCATGTGGTGGAAGTAGGTGCCAAGTTTGTTGCGGAGGTCTTGGGAGGGTGGGACTTCTCTGGTCTCGCTGTTGGGTTTAGCAAACTCCTTGACGATGGTGAAGAGTTCTTTGCTGTTGTGTGTGTTGATTCTGTCTTGGAGGGCCGTCTTCTTTGTGGCTTTGAGGAGGATGTGGTGTGCGGTGATGGCAGCTTTGAAGGCTGCCTGGGCTTCTGTGGTTTTGTTGTTCCTGCATCTATTCTCGAGCCGTCTACAGGTGCGTCTGGACTTGTGGAGGGTGGTAGTGAACCAACTGGCTTTCTTGGAGTGTTGCTTGCTGGGTGCTTTCTTGAGGGGTGCCAGCGCATCAGAACAGTTGGAGATCTATCGGTGGAGGTTGCGTGCTGAGGTATTGGCATCTATGGATGTCGGCAGTGGGGTTGTGCTGAGGGAGGTGGTGAGATGTTCTTCGGTGACCTTTGTTCTAGTTTAGGTGTGGGGGGCGGTGGGTGCAGTGGTGTACAGTGGGTTTTGTGAAAGCGAAATTAACGCAGTGGTGGTCGGTCCTGAGGAGTTAGGAGGTGTGGCTGTAGGTGATGTTTTCGCTGGCGGAGAAGACAGGGTCGAGCATGTGTCCTGCTGCGTGGGTTGAAGAGATGGATATGCTAGATCTAGTGGGTCTTTGGCGGTATCGCCACGAGGGAGTATTCTTTTTATTCAACATGGGGTCCCCGTGGCTGTTAGACAATTCTTATCTTCTCCGTACACTCTCAGACCATTCCCCAGTAATATTTTTGGCGCCAGTTAGACCTGACAGCCTTAGAGTAGACTTCCTGCAACTTTTTGCCTGCCTCCCTCCCTCTTTCTAAACTAAGTTTTGCTGGTTTTAGGACTCTGTGCATTTTACTACTGCTGACCAGTGCTAAAGTGCTTATACTCCCTCCTCTAAACATGGTGACTTATTCCCATTTGGCATATTTAATTTACATATAAGTCCCTAGTAAAGTGCACTACATGTGCTCAGGGCCTGTAAATTAAATGTTACTAGTGTGCCTGAAGCACTCATTGTGCCACCCACTTAAGTAGCCCTCTAAGCAAGGGTCCACACTCTCCCCAACTCTCTTCAACCTGTTCATTCAGCCTCTTACTGAAATCCTAAAACTATCTAATATCCACTATGATATGTATGCCGACGATACCCAACTGTACCTGAAAGTCTCCTCCCCTGATGATATCAGCGCCCTCAACACCACCCTACTGAAAGCCCAAAACTGGTTGACTCTAAATCATCTCAAACTCAATGCTCTGAAAACAGAATTCCTTTCACTCGCCCCACCTAACCATTCTCCTGTCATCTGTGAATGGATGAATCAGCTAACAGCTCTTAACTGCATACCATACATCATTGACTCCACAAGTTCCTTGTGCATAATGCTCAACAAGAGCCTGAATATGCAGAAACATATTGCAGCCCTCACCAAGGGAGCCAACTTCCAAATGAGCATCCTAAGGAAAATTAAACCTTTTCTCCCCCCAACGACTTCAAATCCGCGGTGCATTCTCTGGTGATCTCCAAGTTGGACTACAGTAGTGCAACCCTCAGTGGACTCCCGAGATCGAAGATGGTGCCACTCAGGGCCTCTCTTAACTCTGATGCTAGACTCATCACCGGCTCAAAAAGATACCACAATATTACACCAGAGCTTAAATCCCTAAATTGGCTCCCTTATGAAGCAAGGATACAACTAAAAATTGCTTGCATGACTCATAAAGCCTTACACTGCAACACCCCACTATACCTCGCACAAAAACTTGTACTATCTGGTGGCTCCAGGTCCTCCAGAAATACCAGCACCCTTCTGCTGAAGCCGCAGAAATTCCGTAAATAGAAAACGTATGACCGAGCCTTCTCAGGTATCGCCCTGAGAATATGGAACTACCTTCCTCCGGAAATCAGGACAATCCCTTCTACTATTAATTTAAAAAAGGAAGTTAAAACGCTTCTGATGAACAAATTTTTGCCATAGAATCCCCTTGCCTTATACGCACTCAAAGACTCGTCTCCTCTCTGTTTCTACCTGTCTTTACCTGTATTTTATTGTATGTGATTGGATGCACTTTTGTACTCATTTTATTCTCAGTTTCCCCCAGCTACTCCTTTATGAACTTGTAACATGCTTCGTTTATTCTTGTTCCTTTATTCTGCATGCCTTAGGCTGTTTATGATTGTGAATGCGATGCCGACATAGAGTTTCCCTGCCCTGGCACCTCTGACCACCCAGTTGTTTGATTTTTAGGTCTCCTCTCTCTTTTGCTCACCTGTAAAGCGCTCTGATACCCTCATGGGTCTTGTCCACGCTATATAAAACTTTTAAAATAAACAAATAAATAAATAACCATGGCTCAGACCCGCCATTGCAGAGCTTGCATGTGCAGTTTTAAACTTCCAAGCTCGACCTGGCATGGTAACCCTCTTGCCAGGCCTTAACGTTCCCTTTTTATATATATAAGCCACCTCTAAAGTAGGCCCTGGGCACCCACAGGACAGGGTGCCATGTCTTTAAAAGGTAGGACATGTACTTTTAAGTTTTACATGTCCTGTTAGTGAAAAACTCCAACTTTGTTTTTGACTACTGTAAGGCCTATCTCTCCGATGGGATAACATTGGGTTTAGCTTATTACATCATTAATGTAATTCTCAATTGTGGAGCCAAAAGACTTTTCAAGTTTGATGTCACTGAACTCACAATTTAAAATCCCATCTTATGGTGAAGTTGGGTTTTAAATTCCAGTTTAGCAAATGTCACTTTTAAAAAGTTGGCAGTTACTCACTTTAGCCATTTGGTGCCTTCTGCCTGTCTCTGGAATACACGTATGGGGCAGGTGACAGTTGGCTTCCTGCATTCCCTCTAGACAGTCACACAAAAAGGAAGGGTAGGTGTGCCTGAGTCATCATCTGCATGCAAATGGGCCATCCTGAGCAGGATGGGAGGGAGGAGATGACACTTACATCTGAAAGGGGTGTGTCCAGTCCCCACACAAAGGATTGCTTACGCCCTGTAGTGTGTCTGGAGACAGGGCAGGAAGGGAGAACCTCTGTGCACTTCAAAGCTTTCTTTGAAGGCACGCCTACTTCAAAGGCACCACTGGGTATAAGTACTGGACCTCTGGCACTACCAAATCAGTACACTTCTGTCAGGGCCGGCTTTAGCGCTGGTGGCGCCTGGTGAGATAATGTTTGTTGGCGCTCCCCAATGATCTCCTTCTCCACGGATTCCCTCACTACCACTCTTTAACAGGATCCCTCAAGTCTCCATAACCACTCTCTCTCTCATGCATTTCTTTTGTTTTATAGCGCCACTCATACCAGTGTCATTGCACAGAGACATTGAATCATAAGTATGTAAATCACTGTATAGGAAATGTTACATCAGACAGAGGACTACAAGGTGTAGGAGTCACAAGTCATCCCTACTGGTAGACAGTATACTTTAAGAGCGCTTGGTCTGGAAAAGCACAAACTCAGAAATTCAAGCGTAACACCATGGTTGGGGGTTGGCTTTACTAATAAGAATTGATTTTTACCCAATGAACCTTTTTTGCAACATTAGAATAATGAAAGACTGGTGGAAAAATCATAATGCTCTATCTATACCTTGCAGTTTGCATGCAGGTCTTTGATGACAGTTAATAGCTCACTGGTCTGTATTAAAATTTTAACTTATAAACTGTAAGTAACAAAAGGGGCACTCTGACAGAAGCAGTAACGCTCTGACCTATTTACATTGTATGCACTTTGTGATCTGCATGGTACATGAGCTTTGCAGAAGGCATTTTTACCTTCTGCGCAACTTTATGATGAGTCAAAACTTCCACTAGACAAAACTTGGATCTCTCTGCAGCAGGTCCGTCAATCACTAGAGTTATCTTGACATTTTTTTAGCATCCTGAAAATTGCTGGAGGCAAGGAACGTGGCAGCAGGTGCTTTTAAAACCATATTGTACTTGAAAACATGGAGTCCCCCCAAAGTCAGCGCCCGGTGCGGTGGCACCGATTACACCACCCTAGAGCCGGCCCTGACTTCTGGACCTGTGACTACTCTGCCAGGAAGAGCCGCTGTGCTGTTAAGGCTGCTACTCTGCTGGACTGCTGCTTTGCTGAACTCTGCCTTGCTGTGCTCTTGCCTTTTTATGTTTGTTATGTTTTGTTAGCCAATTTGTAAAGCGCAACGTATACCCGGAGGTGTCTTGGCGCTGATTCCATGAGCAAAAATGAGAAGAGAAAGATAGCTTACTGATTGAAAAGCCATGTTTTCAAGTGCTTCCTGAATTGAAGTAAGGAGGGGGCTGACCTTGTATCGGGTGGAAGGAGGTTCCAAGAAGTGGCTGCTCTGACCACAAAACTGCTCCCTCCCCATTTGGATTTTTGAATCTGATAGAATTAATTTTGAACATGCCTGATGATCTTAGATTTCTGGTAGGGGTATACCAGGATAGGGCTGTCTTGAGGAAGAAGGGTCCAGAATCGTGGAGGGCTTTATAGGTCAAACAGAGATCCTTAA
This sequence comes from Calotriton arnoldi, assembly GCA_963921515.1. Classification (NCBI taxonomy): domain Eukaryota; kingdom Metazoa; phylum Chordata; class Amphibia; order Caudata; family Salamandridae; genus Calotriton; species Calotriton arnoldi. The sequence continues at coordinate 1,083,193 of CAWUFW010004693.1, read as the reverse complement.
ACTTGATTCTGTTTTGACCTTCAGCCAGTGAAGATCTTTAAGTGCGGAAGAAATCGAATGGTGTCTGGGCAATCCCAGTAACAATCTGGCTGCGGAATTCTGAAGAACTTGCAGTTTGTTCAGATTTTGGGCCTGAATGCCAAAGTAGAGGCCATTGCAATAGTGTATCTTCGATAATATTAGTGTGGAAATAACTGACTTTCTGACGGAGGTGGGAAGAAAGATTAATATTTTCTTAAGTATTCTTAAGGTGTTATAAGAAGAGGAAACCACCATGTTGATTTGTTTGTTTAGGAGTAGACGATCATTGATGATGACCCCCAAACTCTTGGCTTTACTGGTAGGAACAGGAAGGGGTCCCATTTCTGCAGGCCAGCAAGGAGCTGACCAGAAGTTAGGGTTATTACCAAGTAGAATCAACTCGGTCTTCCCAGCATTGAGCTTGAGCCAATGGTTGCTCATCCAGGCGTTGATGTGTCTCATATAGTTATGAATGCGATGAAATGAAATGAAAACGCTATTTATAAAGCGCGTGGTTACCCTCGGGCATCCCAGCGCTGTGGGCAGAGTCGAATAAGGCTGAGGCGAGATCATTTGGGGAAAAGCCAAGTTTTAAGCATCTTACGGAAGGTCATATAATTGGGTTCCTTTCGTAGCTGCAGAGGGAGTGAGTTCCACAGCTTAGCGGCATTATAGGAAAAAAGACGGCCGCCGCTTCGAGCCCTCTTGATTCTGGGGACATAGGCCAGATGAAGATCATTTGAGCGAAAGGCCCTATTAGCTAGGTAGGGCTGGACCAAAGATGAAATTTCCCTCCTATCAGCCTATGAGTAATGCACAGGGCTTTGAATTGGACTCTTTGCAGAACTGGGAGCCAATGGAGGGCCTTTAAAGCTGGCCTAGCTGTTTGACGGCTATGAATTCCCATAAGAATCCTAGCAGCACAGTTCTGCACGGTTTGGAGTTTGGCCAGCACCGAGCTAGGGTGCACCAAGGTACAAGGCATTTCCGTAGTCCAAGCGAGATAAAATAAGCGCTTGGACTACAAGCTTTCTAACCTGAGGGGGTAGCAGGGGAAGCACTTTGCGCAGCATTCTTAGAATGCCAAAGCAGGAGGCAACAACCTTTCTGGCTTGAATTTTAAAACCAAGCTCGGAATCAAGCCAGACACCAAGGCTCTTTATCTCTGATTTAGGGGCGGGCATAGGGCCCATACATGTAGGCCAGGAGGAGGCTAATTCAGAGAGAGAGGGATTGCCCAGGAGCATGAGCTCTGACTTGTCTCCATTTAGTTTAAGATGGGAATGTTTCATCCATCTCATCACTTCTTCGAGGCATGGGCCAAGGCAGGTGGATGCTTTATTGGTGTGGTTCAACGCGACGACCAATTGGGTGTCGTTGGCATAGGTGACAATTTGCACCCCAAAAGGGAGAACAATGTTGGCAAGAGGCGCCATGTAAACATTAAAAAGAGTGGGGCTCAAGGACGACCCCTGAGGGACCCCACAATGGAGAGGCCGTGGAGTTGAGATGGCCTCGCCCTCGGCTACTTGGAAAAATCTGTCCTCCAGGAAGGATCGCAGCCAATCAAGGGCCACTCCAGTAATACCCAAGTCCTGAAGTCGTTGGACTAGGATATGGTGATTAACCGTATCAAAGGCCATGCTAAGGTCTAAGAGTAGCACGGCCAGAGAACCTCCTGCGTCGAGGATCCTTCTGGAATCCTCGACGACTGCTAGTAAGGCAGTTTCCGTCCCATGTCCCGGACGGAACCCGGTTTGGGACGCGTGGAGAAGGTTCTCCCTTTCAAGGTATCTGGAGAGCACCAGATTGACATGCTTTTCTGCGATTTTACTCACCCCTGGGAGGAGCGAGATAGGGCGGAAGTTGCCGAGGCAGTCGGGGTCTAAGTTGGGTTTTTTCAGCAGGGCTTTAACCAAAGCTTTTTTCCATAGGGGAGGGACCACCCCAGAGGAGAGCGAAGCGTTGATCATTTCCATAATAACAGGGCCTACTGAAGCAACTACAGATTTTAGGATATTAAGAGGGGCCGGATCTCGAGGTGATCCACTCTTAACCAGTGCAAGACAGGTTTGGAAGGTTTCTGTGTCCAATGGAGGGAACACTTCAAGGGAATGTTCTCTACTCCATACCTTAATTGCCTCGGAGGGAGGGATGGACGGGGAGTTGGAGAACAGGCAGCAAATAGTTAAAATTTTGTTGTGAAAATAGTCTGCAAGTTCATTACATCGGTAGTCTGTGGCTTCATGGGAGTCCAAGGGGGTGGGTACATTCAGGAGTTTTTTTACAATGCGAAAAGTCTCCCGGGGAGAATTGACTGCGGCAGTGATTTTTTCACTAAAATAGTGAGCTTGCGCCTTTTTGATTTCACTTTTATAGGTTCTAATGGTGTCCCTATATTGCTTTTTCCTGAGGAGGGAAAAATCTTTCCTCCAGATTCTCTCCGCTCTCTTACACGATTGCTTTAACTCGCGGAGGTCAGGCATATACCAGGCTGCTTTATTAGGCCCTATGTTTGTCTGGATGTTCTTCTTAGGGAGAACCTGGTCTAACGTCCCTTCGATCCAATTATTGAACTGATCATTGGCTGATACCGGGTCAGTATTAGTAGAGGGTTTGCAACGATCCAAAACAGAGGTCCATGTTTCAAGGCTAAGTTTAGGCCAACCACGGACTGTTTTTCCTATTGGTTGAACAGTGGTGGTAGCCAACTTAGGGGAACAGTGTAAGGGGATCAAGTGATGGTCTGACCAGGGAATGGGAATAGGGTCCGAGCAGAGAAGGTCTTGTAAATTAGAGAAAACTGGGTCCAGAAGGTGACCTTTAGTGTGAATGGCGAGTGGCACCTTCTGAAGGAGTTGGAGGGCAGCAAGGTCAGAAGAGAGTTCTGACACGACTATTGACGCTTGGTCGTCAATATGAATGTTTAAATCGCCTAGGATAGTGAAATTTGAAGCCGAACTGGCCAGCTTGGTGACTGTTTCGGACAAGGAATTAAGAAACTGGCCCATAGGTCCAGGCGGTCGGTAAATTAAAATGCCCAAGAAGGAGAGCAAGGGGGAGAGTCTTATGGAAAAATGGAGATTCTCATAGTCAATTAAAGGGCTCCCAAGAGTGCGACACTTGAGGGAGTTTTTAAAAATAATAGCGACCCCACCGGCTTTCCCTATTGGTCTATCTAGTCTCTGGAGTAGGTAGTCAGGGGGAAGGGCTTGAGCAATATCAGGTTCAGAATAGAGGTTGGTCCATGTTTCAGTAAGAAACAGAATGTCCGGACTTTCCTCTGATAGCAAAATGAACAACTCCGAGGAGTGTTTGGGTAAGGATCTGCAGTTAAGCAGAAGAATTTTATAAGTTCTCCTCTGTGACCCTTCTGAGGAGGGAGGGGAGGGCTGTGTTTGCAACCTGAAAGGGCAGTGCCTACAACTCGTACCGGGGCCACTAAGATTAATATCGTGAGTGCATCCTGTTTCAGGAGTATTTTTTAAACGTTTAAGCTGCTCAGGGCTATAACAATATCTTTTTTGTAGAGAAGGGGCAGAGTTTCTGGCTCCTCGCCCCGGCCGGCCGCGGACGGGCGCAGACGGGCTTGCCTTAGGCGCGCCTTTGGCGCGGTCGCGTCATGTGGGTTTAAATTCCCTGACAGGGTCCAGCGACTAGAGCGCTGACCCAAAAATGGCCGCCAAATGCGGGGAAGTGAAAAGAACGAGCATATTCCCCCCTGAGCTTAACAGAGCTCACAGTACATCAAGCCCCACAGTAAAACAAAAATCACATTGAGAGCAGTTACTAAAATCAATTAAAAACACTTAAAATTCGAGCGTATATTTAAGAAAGAGCCCCCCTCGCGCTTGCCGGCTCGTAACAACTAAGGCCCGCTGCGCGGTCGCGTCATGTGGGTTTAAATTCCCTGACAGGGTCCAGCGACTAGAGCGCTGACCCAAAAATGGCCGCCAAATACGGGGAAGTGAAAAGAACGAGCGTATTCCCCCCTGAGCTTAACAGAGCTCACAGTACATCAAGCCCCACAGTAAAACAACAATCACATTGAGAGCAGTTACTAAAATCAATTAAAAACCCTAAAAATTCGAGCGTATTTTTAAGAAAGAGCCCCCCTCGCGCTGCAGGCTCGTAACAACTAATGCCCGCTGCGCGGTCGCGTCATGTGGGTTTAAATTCGCTGACAGGGTCCAGCGACTAGAGCGCTGACCCAAAAATGGCCTCCAAATGCGGGGAAGTGAAAAGAACGAGCGTATTCCCCCCTGAGCTTAACAGAGCTCACAGTACATCAAGCCCCACAGTAAAACAACAACCACATTGAGAGCAGTTACTAAAATCAACACTTAAAATTCACTTAAAAACACTTAAAATTCGAGCGTATTTTTAAGAAAGAGCCCCCCTCGCGCTGCAGGCTCGTAACAACTAATGCCCGATGACTGGTATCATTTGCATTATTAGAAGCTGAGAGCACGATTTGCTTGTCATCCGCATATGAGGTGAGAGAAAAGCCGAAGGATTGAACAAGTGGGGCCAGTTCTGCAACGTACACATTGAAAAGGGTAGGACTGAGCGAAGAACCCTGCGGAACATAACACTTCATATAATAGCACAGTGAAAACACCTTAAAAAGACTCCAGGTTAGAAAAATTGATTATGATTCTATAAATAAAACAGGGCAAAAATGACAAAAATCCAATGTGAAGCTGCTGAGCTGCCCTGCTGCCTGCTGTTCTCCTGCATGGGTGAGAAGGTCTGGACCTGCATGACTTGAACCCAGAGTGACTCCAAGGGCTCAGTAGCTTGCCTCCTGTTCCCAAGTCTCAAGGATATCAAAGACTTGAACCACCTGCATCTGCACATGGACTCTACAAGCTGTGAGTCTGCCCTGCCAAGTGGGGCACCCCAGTCCTGGACCCTTGGAATTGAGGCCTAAGGGGCTCTACATCCAGAACCCACGCATCCTCATCTGAACTGGTGCATCTTTGTCTTTGCGTGGGTCAGAACCAGCGCATTCTCGTTGTTGTGTGGAGCGGACCCGAAGCTTTGCCCCCAGAACCAGCGCATCACCTTCAAAATTGATGCATGGCCTACTGCGGGAGCAACAGCCACACATCCCATCCCAAACTGGCACCTCAGAACTGATGCATCGCTGTAGTTGCGTGGAGAAAATCGACGCACCTCGTTCACTGCATGGCTCGACACTAACGCATCGCCTCAGCTGCACAGCACATCCTCGTTGATGACGACGCATCAGAAACAAGGTACTTTGGTTCAGTGGGCCCAAGTGGGTCTCTGTATCCAGCCGTCGCTCCATCGCAGTTGGCCTGAACTTTTGACTTTGCCCCAGCCTAGCACAACTAGATAACCCACTTACGCCCTTATTGCTTCTAAGTGCTATTTTGATATTTATTTTCTTTAAAATCATATCTCGACTTCTTCACATTGCATTTTTGTCATTTTTGTCTTGTTTTATTTATAGAATCATAATCTATTTTTCTAACCTGGAGTTTTTTTGTGGTGTTTTCACTGTGCTGTTGTATGAAGTGTTGCACAAATACTTTACACATTACCTCTTAAGTTAAGGCTGACTGCTCTATGCCAAGCCACCAGAGGGAGAGCACAAGATAATTTAGGTTGTGTTGTAACTTACCCTAACTAGGATTGTGGTTCCTGCTTGGACAGGGTGCATACCTCTGCCAACCAGAAACCCAATTTCTAACAGTGCCCAACACTGTGAGCAGATAATTAATTTGAGATTTCCCACAAACTCCCTTCTAGAACTAGTATTTCAGGGAGAGCTATGCTCCCCAATACTGGAGTACTTCCAGCTTAATTTGTGGACTGTAAGTAAATACGCCACGCTATGGGAGGTGTTTAAAGCTTACATTTATGGAGTGTTCATCTCTAAGCATGCTAGCAATTGAAAGCTATATGCACACAACTGGAAAATAAAGAACCGGAAATTAAACAGTTAGACATGAGGGCCTCGATGGTGCCACAATCCACACATTTGAAAGAACTGGGCAATCTATTGCAGAGATTCCATGAACAAGCAGATAGGGAAGTTGTCAATCTGGGAAAATATGCCAGAGCCAGGCAGTATGGGGACGGGGCGTACCCAGACGGTACGCTATTGGGGCAGTTTAAAAAAGATAAACAGCGAAACTATGTATTGCAAATTGATGTAGACATGGAAGAACCCTATACGACTAATAAGGGGATCCTTGGGGAATTTGTGAGATATTATCAGCATTTGTACTTCACTAAAGGGACCACTCCTGTAAACACATTATGGAATGCCTAGACAAGGTTGATCTGTTGTAGTAGGAAAATTATCATAGGAAGTTCCTTAATGAAACAATCTCCCTAGAAGAAATCAAGGCAGCCATTGATGGGCTGGCAGGAGGGAAGGCACCTGGATCGGATGGCCTCACTATTGAATTTTGCATATGGCCTCATTATTGAATTGTACCTATTGCCTCACTATTGAATTGTACCTACCAGCCCCATATTTACTTGAGCTTTATCATGAAGGATTGCACGATGGGGATCTGCCACCCACACTGAGTGAGGCCATGATTATGGTGCTCCCAAAGTCCGGTAAGAAAATCAACAAAGTGCATCGTCACGCCTTCTGTCAATGCTTAATCTTGATAACAAGATTTTAGCAAAAGTCATAGCAAATTGTATGTCCATTTTAATGGAAAGTATGATTCCCCCGATCAGCTGGGCTTTGGGCCACATAGATCCACGTAGTAAACCTACGCACATTATTTGCGGTACTGCACCAATTAGACCTTGAGTTAGAGGCTGCATCCGTATTCCTCTATGTAGGAAAGATTTTGATCCTCTAGTGTGGCCTTTTCTGATGACTGTGCTTCAGAGACTTCAGAGATTTGCAATCAGCGATAGAATGTTACAGACAATTGTGCTTTTATATTCTGAACCAGTGGCTAGGGCCCAAGTAAATTGTTTAATATCCGAACCTTTTACATTGGAGATTGGCAATAGGCAGGACTACCCCCTTTTGCTGCTACTATTTGTCCTGGTTATGACCCACTGTCTAGACATTTACAAGAATTATATGATCAAGTTGGGTCGATTACTCCTATCCATGTATGCGGATAACATTCTGGTATTTGTCCGCTGGCCAAGTGACTATCTTACCCCAATAATCAGAGAAGTTATCAGATTCGGAGGATATTCTGGCATTGTAACTAATTTTGTTAAAACTGAATTATTTCCCTTAACAAACGCAACACCGATGCCTGCACTGAAATTTTCAGTCAGATGGGTAGATGATTCTGTGAAATACCTAGGGATAGTAAGACATTGGGAAAGTGAAGGAATATTATGATTAAACTTCGGGCTGGTAATTGACAACCTCACCCACCAAGTTAACAAATGGATGAAATTGCCACTATCACTTGCTGGGCAATTGGCATAAAAAAGGTGATACTTCCCAAATTCTTGTACCTGTTCTTGAATAACCGCACCCTCTTAATAAGTCCTTTTCCGAACACTCAGAACACACCTCATCAGAATCATATCGGTGGGAAAACTGCCTCAAATAAGTTGGGACACAATGAGGTTACCCTTTGATAAAGGAGAGTTTGAGGTCCTTGATCTTGAGCTTTACTATCTAGTGGCTGAATGCTAATATGTTAGATTTTTATATCACCCTAACAGACATACCTTATCACGTACCCAACAGAGAATAAACTGATGGTATACCCCGGGCGTCCCTGCTGCCTGGACATCTTCCAAGGCCTAGAGGGGAAGTGGTCATGGTTGCAGCCACTTGTTGGCCATAGACCCATTAGGTTTGCAATACGGACTGCCCACTCTATACTCTCCTGTACTACTCATGGTGCTAAACCTGCTCCTGCCAATCACTTCAGAAGCTAGAGTGCTACAGACATTAAACAAGCAGAGTTGTCCAAGCTAGCACACCTCTATGTTAGGTGACTTTAATCACACTGGAAATGTTCTGAGAGAGATGCAAATCCACCCTCTGATTGAGGCACACCATTAGAGAAAAGATCCCCAACTTCCCAGAAGAGCCATCTGAATTAACCCCTTCACCCCACTGATATGATCAGTGGACTCCACCAGATGGGTATCCTGGCTATGTAACAAATCATCCCAACTATATACAGCTTTGGCTGTCCGCAGTAGACAGACGAGGAGTTCTGAGCTACGGGAGAAACTATCTGAAGAGAAATGGAAAGTCAGCTGTATGCAGACAGAATTGGTCTCCATGAATTATAAACATAAACCGCTCCACTTTAAGTTCTTACACAGAGACACTACAAACCAGAGTCAGCACAGAATAGACCTTACCAAAGAACATCATTGTCCATGATGTGGTATAACACGCCAGGTTAATCCACTTGACCTGGGCATGTCCAACTCTTCTAAGTAGCTGGGGGGAAGTTAGCAAAGTATATCCAAAATGGTAGGCACTCGAATAGATGCTGAATCCAGAAGTGCTTTACTGGGCTATGTTAAACCAATCCATAGTGCGGCTTGACGCTTCATAACAATTGCGGTTCAATTAGCTAAACGTGGAATTACCATGCATTGGTGAGTGACACGGGTTCCAAAAATAGATGATTGGCTGAGGACATGGCTACATGCAACAACAGAGCTGAGACCTATGCAACACTGTTACCATACACATCCAGGACAAGGGGTATTTGGGGACCCCCTCCATGAAACCCTGGCAGAAGAAGACAACAATGATTCGCCTATTTAAATGATCAGTATAGGCTGGATCTACACTCATCAAGAATGTACACACTATTGGAAACTGGAATCATAGTCTGCACAGGACACAATAGAGGAGAGTTTGTAGCATTCAAAGTCTCATTGAAACCAGACTCTTTGAACAGAGTCAATATCCACACCAATGAGTAGCGCTGTTAAAGAAAATCACCTGTGACACTGTATTTGAGACGTGGAAATGACTTGTGACATTGTTAATCTATAACATATGAAAGTTATATACAAGTAAGAAAAATGAAAAAAAACACAGGCGATCACGCCTGCAGTTTTGGAAGTGAAGTGATCTGTGGTTGTGAACAACACAGATTTGGGGATAGGTGAGGCTCTCGCCGGCACTGATTCAGAAACTGCAGAAATTTTGTATGTGCGTTGTTCAGTTCCAAATGTATGGTTAATTTCTTTTTAGGTCGAGCCTAGCGGCAGAGCGCATGCGCTGCTCGCTCTGTGAGACTGCTGTAGTAGAGTATGGGAGAGATGCCGCACCCACTCTCCGCCCATATTTTTCTTTGGCTTGTGTCATTGTCTTTCGTAAATGCTGCCTTCGGAATTGTTTATAGGCTTGTTAGTCCCTCTTTAGTACAGCCTTGTCTTCATTTGTAGCCTCCCATGGCGACTGGCCCCGTTACTTTGGTTGTTACACGGGACCTGTTATTTAGTCTGTAAGCGCTATTTACTTTATTGAGCTTCTCTTACTGCAGGCCGGACACGCGCTGCTTCAGCTGAAACCGCTTGTGTTTTTTTAAGCAGCACAGCCGCCCCCGTAACAAGGGCGCCTGCTTTCAATCACTTTAACCGGCATTATCTCGTGTCTGTTTCAACCCCCCATGTAAAATGGATTTCGAAATGATTAGCAAATTAAGTCATGTGAATTCCAGGTAGCACATAATCGTGTGCTAATGGGCTGAAACTGACAACAGCACATCTGTGTTACATGCCATCTGCACTAAAGCCACCTGACGGGTTGTTTTCAAAAGCCTGATTTATTAACAACAACACCACCAATACCACCACCACCACCAATACCACCACCACCAATACCAATACCACCAACACCACCACCAGCAATACCAATACCACCACCACCAATACCACCACCAATACCACCACCAATACCACCCCAATACAACCACCACCACCAGTACAACCACCACCAATACCACCACCACCAATACCACCAACACCAATACCACCACCAATACCACCCCAATACAACCACCACCACCAATACAACCACCACCAATACCACCACCACCACCACCAATACCATCATCACCACCAATACCACCACCACCATCACCACCACCAACATCAATACCACCACCAATACCACCACCAATACCACCACCACTGCCAATACCACCACCAATACCACCACCACCACCAATACATCCACCAATACAAACACCACCATTACCACCACCACCACCGGCACCAATACCACCACCACCACCAATACAACCACCACCAATATCACCATCACAAATACCACCACCACCAATACCACCACCACCAATACCAATACCACCACCACCAATACCACCACCACCAATACCAACACCACCACCAATACCCCCACCACCCATTTCCCCACCACCAATTTCCCCACCACCAATACCACCACCACCACTACCACCACCACCACTACCACCACCAATACCACCACCACCAATACCACCAATACCATCATCAATACCACCACCACCAATACCACCACCAATACCACTACCACCACCAATACCACCAATACCATCACAACCACCAATACCACCACCACCACCAATACTACCACCAATATGACCACCAATACTACCACCACCAATACCACCACCAATACCACAATTAATACCACCAATACCAATACCACCACCACCAATACCAATACCACCACCACCAATACCACCACCACCACCAATACCACAACCAGTGCCTCCACCACCAATAGCACCACCACCAATACCAATACCACCACCACCAATACCAATACCATCACCACCAATACCACTACCACCAATACCAATACCACCAGCAATACCATTACCAATACCACCACCACCAATACCACCACCACCAATACCAGCACCACCAATACCCTCACCACCAATACCACCACCACCAATACCACCGCCACCACCAATACCACCACCAATACCACCACAAATACCAGTACCACCACCAATACCAATACCACCACCACCAATACTAACACCAATACCACCACCACCAATACCAATACTGCCACCAATACCACCACCACCAATACCAAAACCACCAATACCACCACCAATACCACCACCACCACTACCATCACCACCACCAATACCACCACCAATACCACCACCACCAATACCAATACTGCCACCAATACCACCACCACCAATACCACCACCACCAATACCACCACCAATACCACCACCACCACCACCACCAATACCACCACCAATACCACCACCACCAATACCACCACCACCAATACCACCACCGCCAATATCAATACCACCACCAATACCAATACCACCACCCATACCAATACCACCACCACCACCAATACCAGTGGAGAGGTGTGGTGCAGCGGCCAGGGCAGCTTACTTCGGAGCACAGGGCTCACGATTCGATCCCCGGCGGCAGCTCAGCTCAGCACCTTGTGACTCTGCGCAATAGCTCACTTAATCTCCATGACGGCCCCCAGCACCTTGAGACCCGTAAGGGTGAGTAGTTCGCGCTTTACAAATATGGATTTACATATTTACATTTACCAATACCACCAATACCACCGCCACCAATATCACCACCACTAATACCACCACCACCAATACCACCAACACCACCACCACCAATACCATCACCAATACCACCACCAATACTACCACCACCACCAATACCACCGCCACCAATACCACCACCAATATCACCACCAATACCACCACCACACCAATACCACCACCAATACCACCACCACCAATACCACCACCAATACCACCACCACCAATACCACTGCCACCAATACCACCACCACCAATACCACCACCAATACCACCACCACACCAATACTACCACCACCACCAATACCACCACCACCAATACCACCACCACCAATACCACCACCACCACTAATACCACCAATGCCACCACCACCAATACCACCACCACCACCAATACCACCACCAATACCACCACCACCAATACCACCACCACCAATACCAATACCACCACCTCAGCGCCTCTCTCTCACTTGTACTAGCAGGGGCACTGTATGAGGCTGGAGCTGCAGCCGAGACCATCCCTCCCTCCATGCCTGCCATAGAGCACAGCCCGCCCTGCACCAGGAGATGAAGCCAGGGCCCTACTACAGCTGGAGTGTTTTTTATTAGGCCAAAGATAGCAATGACATTACGCAACGCCACACTCACACTCAAATTACAGAGACGGCAGGAAATAGCCCCCCCGCTCTTCCTCCTGAGCCGCGACAGTGTCATCACAGAGCGAAAGATGTTGGAGTGCTCTGTTAGTGTTTATAGCTCAGATCATATGTAACTCACTTCACATTTTGTGTCTGTGTAATTTACAACACTTACACATCTTCTTCACTGCACTATTTATCACTACTTTGAAAACGTCGCAGGCCAGTCTCTTCCTCTGATATTTACAATCTAACAATTGTTCGAGAAGGCCCTTTATTGCAATGCAATAGGTCTCGCATTTGCGAGAGTTTAAGCTATTAGTATTGTAAATGACAATGCTTTTTATTTATGTTTTAAAACCCAAAACATAAATAAAAGGCATTGTCATTTACAATGCCAATAGCTCAAACTTGCGTGAATGCGAGACCTATTGCATTGCAAATGCTTGTTTTTACACCCACTTACAACGGGAGGTCAGTGGGGAAACAATTTGTAACAACCATCAACCCACTGCCCACTCCCACTCCAATTCCCCATCCCAATGCTTCCTGCCTTACAGAAGGATTTATGCAGTGGTGTGTTATACTTGCTTAGGCTGTGTCAGACATACTTTGTACTTTATCTCTGTCTCTGTCTGAGGCTCATAGGAGATTCTCTTTGCCCATTTTGTTAATCACTGTCAGGGTCCCTATGTTTGACCATGTACCATTCGTCTGTAGTTCATACTATTTTGAGACATCTAGGACACAATAGCTCCTTGAACTTGTGTGCTGATATGCAGGTGCCCTGGTTCTCTCGACCTGTGCCTCCCTTTGGTCAGGTGCTGCAGGGAGTTGTTCCATGCCCACGAGTTCCCATATATTATAAAGCCAGGTTCAGTGTTCTGGCACTATGTCAGTGCCCCAAAAAGCCATGATAGTCTGCCTAGGATCCCACAGAGTGAGTGTCATCGCTCTTTCCCTAGGGGAGCATAGCGGGTATGTTAGCTTATTCGGGAAGCCCAATATTATGTACCCTGGAAACTGTGGGCTCTCTGTCTCAAACATAGAGATTATGTCAGATAATATGTCCTGCCAATATCTTTTTAACTTGAGGCAGAGCCATAGCAAGTGCAGCAGGGTACCAGTCCCGCTGCACCCTGTCCAGCACTCTGCCAGCTTTGAATCACTCCATGCTTGGCATATACCTTTGCTAATGTATAGTGCCAATATAAGGTGGTTTTCAGCAAAGCTTCTCTGCCCATGGTACTTGTGGCTGTCCCCTGTATCTATAGAGGATATGTGGCCATTCTGTGTCTGTTAGTCCACGATCCAGTTCCTCCTACCATCTCTTCTGCTCTGGGGATTTGCCTACTTGTGTCATGTGGGTGAGAAATTCATATATGTGACAGAACAGTCGTTTGTCGCCCCATTTTCTAAATAGCCACCTTTTGAGTATCGACAGGTGCCTCGTAGCATATGGTCTGATGTTGTGTGACCCCATGTCTAACCTGGAGGTTTTTTCAGTCCCACTCCCCCCCCCAACCCGCTTGGCTCCCAAAGGACTTTTTAATCTGTTTTAAGGAGCAGAGACCTGTTTGATTTTAGAAACCCTCAAAACTTTTACAGCCTGCTTTCTGCCATGCAGCGAAGGCGTCTCCGTCTTGGCTGGAGAGAAATCTGGGTTGCCTATGGAAGCAATTAGTGGAGAGAGAAAGGTAAAGAGCACCTTCGACATCACTACCAGATCCCAAGCAGCCAAAGTGGTCCTGGGATCGGGCAGGAATATAAGCCCCCGGGCTGATGTTTTCGTTGTATCCAGCCCACTTTCCAAATATATGTCCCGGCATTGTCTGGTCAAAGAAACGGCAGTGCTTTTCAGACTATTTCCTATTCCATTCTACTATAAAATGGAACTGGGCTACTTTATAATGGTTAACCAGTTTAATAATATGCCCCAGACCCTCGTCTGGTAGTAGGCAAGAATATTTCTCTGTGATTCAGGGTTTCTTGCTTTCCCAGATGAAGATTTCAATTATACTCCACAGTTTACCCGGTACCCACTTGGGGTTTGTAGTGGAAGTCACATCACACATAATATCCTTGGGAGGGGATCATTTTAATTGCTTTCTTTCAGCAACTTTATTTCGGTCATTACGACCATAAAAGTGCAAACGCATACAGTGCATGAAAAATAAAAAACAAGCATACAAGGATCAATGACTGTAGGTTTTCAGAGACCAAGTTGGATGGTATTCCTGGACAACAATATAGCAATCATCAAAGTACAGGTGCCTATAGAAAGGTCGATAGCTACATGATGTAGAAATCCAAGCTAGGTAATGATCTTGAACAATAGTATAAAGACCAAAAAAAGTGCAAGTGCATACAGTACATGAAAAATGGAATTAAGCATACTAGAGGTAGTAACTAGCAACTATGGCAGTCCATCTTAAGCATTGGTCTTAAATAATACTATAAGGACCGATAAAGTGCAAATGCCTGCATACAAAAAAGGTAGATGTAAACATACTAAGAACAATAGATCCAGGTCATCAAATGACCAACTAGGCGAAATGGCTAAACAATAAGAAAAACAGTTTAAAGGATAGCTTGTAGGGCAATTAAGAGCTATGTCCGCATAAGTCTATGCTGTAAAATCAAGACAGCATGACCCACCTTGTGGGCATGATACTAAAATTAGCACAATCCAGGCTAAAAAGTTCAATATACCTAAAAACAGTTTAAAAGAATTAGTTAAAAAGTATTACATTGGCTGCATTTTCATTACGAGTCGCCTGATGATCCACATTTTGCCCAGGAATTTGGCAACTGCACAGACCATTAAAAGACTTGAGTCAGATTTTAAAATGCGCCCAACCGCCTGCATACAGGAGCTAACCACTTAGATCTCAATGAATGGTACCTAGGGCACACAAAGAAAATATGGTGATTGACTCGGCAGCGAGAGCACAGCCTGGGCAGAGCTGCGGTGCCGAGGAGGGCTGGTGCCAGGAGGCAGTGAAAGTATTCACAGGTAGGGAGCCAAATCTAAATTGCATGTAAAGCTTCCTAACCTGCGGAATTGTGATAGCCTCCAAAAATTGTTCAAAGACACCTACCAGTTTAAACTCCATTAAGTCAAGTGTCAGGCGGCCCCAAGACGGATAAGAGATAGAAGACTGTGCCATCCAGTCCCAATATTGCTTCTTGATCAGGGCTTTACTAGGTAAAGATGCTAGATCTTTGATGTCCCATGCACTTGCCAACCCTATGTCAGAGCCCTGGTAGGAGACAGGACGGTGAGTGACTGGCAACAGTGGTTGTGTTAGAGGTCGATACCTCAATTGTACACCAGTGAGGGTTGGTGAGCTTGACCTGGCCTCCAGTGCTATTAGATTATGGGCCAGATTCTCATCAGCTAAGTGCAGTTCTATACAGTCCATCTGGGAGTTAGCGCAAGTTAGCCTTTTTGCCCATAAGATATCCTCCCTGATCACTGAACGGCACTGAACGGCACCCCCTCACATAGCGAATCCAATGTATACTTTTATTGATTAGAGAATCCTCGCTTTCATACCTCGCGTAAGTTGAAACCTTGGGTACATTGATCATATAAATACTCTAAGTAGGCCCTCGAGGCTTTTCACGCCTGTCATTTGTGTATCGTTGAAAGCCTTCATCAATGGGGGGAAGGAATGGTAGGCCGTTGGTTGATAGCACGCCATGTGATACACAACGAACACTATTTGCATAAGTTCTAGTTTTCTAGGTGTAGGCTCGGTGATCGTTTTACAAGAAGAATTCTCAACAGAGCTGTCAGTGGAGGAATTGGACAGCTAGAGTTGTTAGTTAGACCTGAGGGTTTTTTGGATGTCTGTTTAGTTGAATGAACTTCAGAGCCTCCTCTTTTTAACAAGAGTTCAGTTTGCTCCATGAGGACTTGTACAGCTCTTTTTAGTAAGTCTACCTCAGTCCTCAAGTCTATTATAATCCTAGAGGTATCCTGTCCCTTCAAGTCATGGTCGTTTAGGATGTGGTCACCCATATGGGTAACTAGGGGCCCTACACCAGCTTCCGTTTCCAGCCCCCTTTTAGCAAGGTCTGGAGACTCTCCTGTCCCTTCTATCGCAAGAGTATGGGGCATGTGCTGGAGTGGGTGGAACCTATTAGATAGAGTAAGATCAGTAATTAAATTTGTCTCGACTGTATCATTGTCTACCTCCCTAATAGGGAGGATAGAAGGCCTTGCCTCCTCTTCAGCACTGGCAATTGGTGTTTGGGGCACTCTTGAAAGGCTGGGGGAGAGATTTTTTGTGCTGCGCGTTTTGAGTTTTCTAAACATTATTGGAATGCGTTTAGGCTGAATGGACTTTAAGCTACTAGTAGAGATATGTGTACGAGAGGTGCTGGGGGAGCAGGGGGTCATAGGTGGATTGCTCGGTGGCACTAGGACTTCCTCGCACTCTGCAAGAAGATCGTCAATACGGTCGAGAACGCAGTTACCTCCTACAGACTTGCAAACTTGTTTAGTTTAATGGACTTAGACTGAGCCCCTCCATCCCCACCATCAGAATTGCTAGATTTCTTTTTCTCCATAATAGAACGTGGGGCCTTGTAGGGTAGGATACAATTAAATTAACAACCCCCACAACCTTCCCCAGCAATGATTTATAAGCTACTCCCACAAGGGAAGTCCTAAGCTCATCAATAGGTTTTCAACAGCAGTGCCCTACTACAGTGGACTAATGATGTGGTCTGAGATTGCACCCACTTCAAAAAAATCAACCTTATAAGGGCTCAATACAAGTCAGATGCGTGGGTATTGTGTTCAGCACCAAGACCAATACTAATCTAAATCAGCCCTTGTCATTAATCCTGGTCCAGAAGGCGCTAGTCAAAGGACAGTCTGCAAAGTCAAAATTAGAGTCAGTGTAAGTAATGCAACTCACAGTTATGGCGCCGTGACCAAAAACCAAGGGGGATGGCCATGCCCTGCCTCTTCCTGGCAATGACAGGCAAGGACGGGCCAGCCTTTGCGCTGTGTGAGCCCTGAGGGCTTATGTGGTGGCGCCTCCTGTCGTGCAAGGTACGTGGGTTCCTGCGGCGCTGCTGCAATGGTTCCTGGGGCTTAGAGTCTTGCCCCCTATGGTGCGGCAATGTTTCCCGTGCTGCGGGAGCCCTGAGGGCTTATGTGGCGGCGCCTCCTGTCGCGCATGGTACGTGGGTTCCTGCGGTGCTGCCGCAATGGTTCCTGGGGCTTAGAATCCTGCCCCCTCTGGTGCGGCAATGTTTTAATTGTAGATAAACTCCTCAGGAAAGATAGCCCATTCACTTGCAGAATGTAGATCTTTATCAGCCATGGCCAATAGATCCATATAGGTAATCGCTGCTGTCCTAACTTATGAGGAAGCAATTTTGACCCTCAGTCCATGTCAATGAGTTCTTTTCCGCAGCTCTTTTTGTTGCTCAGACTGTGTGGAAATATTTAGGATTTGTGATTTCTGTATGTTTCATTTAAAGCCTAAGGGTGAACCAAAAGATCTAAACTCTGACAGGAATTGATCACAGGGGGTCTATGAGCATTACCAGCACATTGTTAGGGTAAAGAGCAATCTTATGGGCCTGCGAACAAGTTTTCAGGCCATGAATGGCTGGATTGTTCCTCACAGACTCTGCCATGATCTCCATATAAAGAGCAAAGAAGGGTGAGCATAGGGGGCAACCCTATCTCGTTCCCCTCTCCTTTCACGTAAGGCACTGAGGTACTCATTGACCCTTACCATAGCCATAGGCCAAGTGTAACCACTCAGCACCAAAGCTTTAAATCTAGTTCCCAAGGCTTAGATCCGTGTCAGAAATGGCCAATGCACTCTATCAAAGGCCTTCTCTGAGTCAGAACAGCAATAAGTCAGCATCTCAGGTGCATTTAATCTTGTCCAAGATTTGTGAAACCTGTTTTGCTTTGTCTCCACATCCCTGCTCTGGTATAAATCCGTTTTTATCAATATCAATTTTATCAATAGCATGTGCCATACTAGTCTCTTAGATAGCAGTCCAGTGAAACTTTAGGCATTTACATTGAATGAAGAAATAGGCCTTGGTGGGGCTTTTCCCAGGTTTACAAATCGCTGCTCTTACGGCCTTGTTCATTGACCTGTATCAGCCAAAGAGTTCAAGAGACCGGTGAGGAGAGATGCTGTGTCATGGAAGAATGTTTTGCAGAATAAGGGTTTGAACCTGTCAGGGCCTGGAGTCGTGTTAACTAGTTGATTGCAATGCTAGAGATTACCTCTTCTAAGGTTATGTCTGCATCTAACAAATACATACGGTGGTCAATAACGTTGGGATTGTGACTTCTGAAAGATACAAGTCTAGCACTTTCCCTGGGGCTTTCTCTGCAGTTTAGACGCCTCTGTAAAATTTCCAGAAGGCCCTGGCAATTCCACAGCCCCCTGATCATGTCCTGAATGTGGTCCCTGATCTCTGTTACTTTGTCCTTCTTTATCTTCAGCCTTACGTCTACAGACTAGCAACCTGCCAGTTCTATGGCCTCTTTTATGATACCTCTGACCAGGCATGGTTCTAGTGGGTGGGCCGGGTGGGCCAGGCCAACCCAACCAAACATGAGCCTGGCCCCCCCCAAACATGAGCTTTAGCCCTCGCAGTGAGGACATGAAGACCAATAGAAAATGGGCACTTCAATTTAAAACGTTCCTCCGAACGTTGTTTTCTTTCTGTTCTGGGAGTTGCGTGATTGGGCCTGGGCTCTTTCTCATAGTCATCCCCAATCACCCATCTCCTTTTAGAAAGGTGGGCTGTGTCCCCGCCCACTCGAGCAGGTACAATAGGGGCATGGCGAAGGGGACAAATTCTTTATTTGGCACAAGTAACTTTTGCCTACCATCCTGCTGCGTGGATATTTCCTTTCCTTTTCTATTCAGCACTGGAGAAAAGATATTTGTTTATCCTGATTCACCTTTCCTAGCCCCTGCAGCTGCTTATCAGATCAGGCTGTGACACAAAGTCGGTAGGTAAGAGAATGTGTTACTATTTGTTCTTATTTTTTAAATCTGCACAGGCCCAGCAAGGCACATACTTTGTGTATGCTTCATTTAAATCGTTTTTATCATTATCATGGTCATGGATGATAGACAACAATAACAATGTCCAGATAACTGGTGATTATTCATCCTGCTGGAGAGCAATCCTTTGTCTGTTGGTAGCTTTGAAATGCAGATAAACTGTATTTTATGTGGATAGCTCAGTGAGTTAAAGCTTTGTCACAGAGATTATTGTGTTACTTGCAGTTCAGAAGTTACAATCCTAACATAGGACAGTGACTTATGAACTGTCAATAAAGAGCGGCATACAAACATGAGTGGTATAGTTAGAACTTCACTTTTTTGTGTTGCTATATAGTTAGAACTTCCCCAGTCTTTCATTATTTTAATGTTGCTAAAAAGAGTTTGGGTAGATATACATATTTATTAGTAAAGCCAACCCCCAAACAATGGGGTATGCTTTAAATCCTGAGTTTGTGCTTCCCCAGCCCAAATCCTCTTAAAATATACTGCCCACCAGTATGGATGACATGTTATTCCTACACCTTGTAATCCTCATTGGCTTATGTGACATTGCCTATAGACTGATTTACATACTTGTATGATTCATTGTCTCTGTATAATGTGTGCGTGATGTAAAGTACTGTGACACCCTACACTGATATGAGTAGCGCTATACAACAAATGAAATGTATATGAGAGAGGGGCTACGGAGAGATGAAGGGCACTGTAGGAGGATGGTAGTAATGGTATCTGCGCAGAAAGGGGTCATTGGTGGGGCGCCAAAAAAGACTTTCTCACTAGCGCTAAAGCCGGCCCTGTCATGGCCTTTCTGTTTTTATTTAATTAGCAGTCAGGTCATTAGGGCAACTGTGGAACATATTTTAAAGTGTGTGCTAATTATATTTACTGCTATATTCAATGTTTTAAGTTTGAAGGTGATTTTACTAATGTTTTTTACGAGAATAATTAAAGTGGAGCTGGATGTTGGCTGATATGGGGCTGGTGCCCAAGGTCAGCTGTGAGATAAGGTGCACAGGAGAGGGATGGTAGAAAAGTGGATAATCGGACCTGGAAGTACTTGTGTTGAAGCCTGGCCTGCTGGAATTTGAGGGTTTTCACTTAGGTCCAGACATTGCTCTTACTTTCAAATAACTCTCCACATGCTCTGTATACACACATAATCGATCCGTTGTATCATGGTGACTGTTTGCAAGTAGATAATGTAATCTAGGGCTTGTAGGCTTCCACAAGAAGCGATAAATTGGGCTCGCTGTGGCCCGCCCAAATGCACCCTTGGCCCACCCAAATAAAAATTCCTGGAGCCAGGCCCGCCTCTGACACATTTGAAGCAGCGTGTTTTCAGCTTTGTCCATATCTATTGATTTAAGTTGGACTCTAGCTGCTGACAGTTAGTTCCCAAACTTGCCGTGCACCGGCTTGCTTAAGCACTGCCTTTAATTTCTTTGTCTGTGATTCCAGTTCCGGCCTTTTCTCTTTACTCTCCTTGTTGACCTTGATAGCAATGGCAATGATGGCTCCTTCGCAATAGCCTTGAGTGTATCCCATAATAATGCTATGTTAGTTTTATCATGGTCATTCTCTCGTGTGCAGTATTTCAGCTTTGTAACATTTGTGTTTGACTATATTATTGTTGACTCTCCGATATTTGATCTCTCTCAGTGCTCTAGGAATGCACAGTGTATGGGACAATAATGTGTGATCAGAGAAGGCAGTGCATTCTATTTCCATCAAATCAGTCTTAGTGATGATTGGTGAAGTGTCTAGGAAATAATGTAACCTGGCATAGGCCTGATACACATTTGAGAAAAACATGTAGTCTCTGGACTCCGGGTGTTTTGAAAGCCAGATATTTGTCATGTCCATTTTTCTCAAACAAGTGGACCTCTCTTGTGTTATGGCCCCCATCTGTCCTGACATCTGCAGCGATATATGTATAGTAGAATCCATGACAATATTTAGGTCACCTCCTGCAAGGAGGTCCCTCTCCGGTAAAGTATTTACCTTCGTCAGCTTGCCTCTGAATACCCTTTATTGTCTTTCATTGGGTGCATATATCGTGTCAATCGTAAACGTGTACCCGTCAATCCAGCTAGAGCGCTAGCACTCTCCCCTTTTTCTCGATATGTGTGGATAATACTTCCCCATGAAGGAGGTGCCCAATAGCAACCCCACTCCACCAGATTTACTAGAGCCCGAGGAAATATATTCTCTAGTGAACCATTTTGAGCTGAGTCGACTCCAATCCTGCTGCAGGTGCGTCTCCTGGAGCAGGCAAATGTCCCACTCTCAGGCCTTCTGCATATTAAATACGGTCAGTCCTTTCCTCAGGTATTAGGACCCTTGACATTCAAGCTCACTATATTTTAAGCATACGTTCTAATTTAGGGTTGGTTTAGGTATCATGATGGAGTCCGAAGCAATGAGCGACTGCAGGCTCTAGGCACACAGCAGCGTGATTGGAGATAGGTGACTCATCACAAAGAAGACTGGAACTGGGGGTGCCCTTTGCTTAAACGTTAAGGAATGATGATAATTTCCTACAACTCCCTTAACTAAGAATACTGGCAAGTAGCCCTGGCCACTTCTTTCATAGCAAGTACTTCCCCCCCTACTAAATGGTGTCCAAAAACTTGTGACCCGCTCCACTCCATTGCTTAACAATCTAATATAGAGTGTGCCTCTCTTACTATTAGACCCATGTCTGTCTCAAAGCTAAGTCCTGCCCAGGTGTCTCCAGTAGATGAATGTCTCATCCTTCCCAGTTATCGCCACTCACTTTGAGTTTGCTAAAGACATCCCCCATTTCTCTCGAGATATCCTCCGCTGTAGCCTTTCACGGATCCTTTCTTCGAACTTGCTTTGCAACATCTCCCTGATTTGTGGCTCCGGGGAGGGCAGTGACTGGAAGCTGAATGTGATGGTTCTCCTCCTTCTTGGACCTCGTTGAGCCCTAGGATTCATCTCACCTCCTCTAGGGAGCAAATTTGTTGGGATGTACCATCTCACGTAAACATAAATTTAAGCAGATGGCCTCATTTATATTTCACTCCCTTCTCCCTTCAGGTAGTGAGGGGCTGGATGGGGGAGACAGCGTTGCTGCAGACTGAACAAACATACGTCGTGGTAGAGCCACAGCATGGCCGCCTCAAAAGTCACCACAACTTTCTCTCATTTCAGTGCCCAAATATCCTTCTTTTGCCTCTAATAGTGCACACATGTTAGGATGTTCGGGGCTGCCCCACAGGCTCTAGAACAGGGGTCTCCAACCTTTTCCGTAATATGAGCTACTTATGTTCAATGAAAATCGCAAGCTACTAATATTACTAGAGTTTTAATACTGACCACCTCAGACAAGTTTACATTAGTGGCCACCATGTGCAAGATTACTAGCATTGTGAGTGCATCAGGCACGTTCCCCGCAGTAATGTAAAAAAAGCTTTGCCAATGTGGAATGCCTCTCCATGGGTAATACATAACAGCGCATTAGATGCAATGCCTTTTGCACCAAGTTACTATCAGTAATATATCTCCCCTTACACCAGCTCATGAGTTCTGAAAATATATTTCCGTCTCAAATACACACTTTTCGATTTACATACATGTTTTTTTAAAATCTTTTTTATTAAACTTTCGTCCATTGCAGTGTACAGTATATTATCGACAGGTGATTTGGCGACATGAACAAAGAAGCATGCATATCCAAATCAATAGTCCAATAGTATAAGAGTTATTCTGGATCTCATCTTTGTAACAGGTTTGATAATTGGAAACCCACTTTTCCACCCGTTGTCAGTCTCGATATCACCCCTCCCCCTCCCCACCTCAAAGTTCCCTATATGTCACCCATCGGTGCCATATTTTCTCCCATTTTCATGGGCATCCCCTGCTCTCGTAGACAATCTTTTCAGCTGCGCTGCACCAATCAAGATCGGCCTTCCATTGACCCACCCTCGGGGGGAGGGCAACTCCCCACGCCCTGGCGATATTTCTTTCGCCCACCATTGCCGCCACCAATAGCCAAATTTTCTGGTATTTCAGACATGTCTGCTCGCCTGTTACACATAAAATGTGCCATCTGGCATCTACGGGAATTTCCTGCCCAAGGACTTCTGACATAACTCGTATTACCGTTCCCCAGTATTGTTGTATAACTGGACACTCCCAGATAGTATGGAAAAAGGTGCCTCTCTGGTCGCAGCCCCGTATGCATAAATCTGTGTGGGTGTGTCCTAGCTTATGCATGACTACGCTCGTGGAGTAGGATCTGTGAAGGATCCTTAACTGGACTAACCTAAATCTCACTCTGACTGCTACCTCCCTTGGGCTTTGTATGGCCTCAGCCAATCATTCCCTCCAATAGGCCGATGTCTGCTTCCCAGGCTTCTCGCAGAGTCTTCAAGGGATCGGGTGAGTTGTTGATAATCTTTCTATATGTGAGGGATAGTGCCTTTTCTGGGAGTGGATCTAGTAGGAGTCGATCCTCCAGGGGGCTGTACTCTGGAACTCATTCCCCCTCTCTAATATGCCTACGGAGTGCATGCCTCAACTGCATGTACCTATATCTTTCTGAATCCGCTAGTTGATATTCCTTCTGTAGGTCGTCAAACGAAATCATTGCCAGACCCCTCCATATATCTACCAGGTGAGCTATATCTAGCAATTTCCATTTGTTAAATCCCCGTAGCTTGCCTACCTCCTTCAACATATCGCTGTCCCATAGTGGGGTTCTTTCCGTCAACCTATTTTCCCACCCAAGGTACTTATTGGCCCTCTTCCACACGTCTAGCACGGTCTGTGTATGAGGGGGCATTTGTTTTCTTGCTATTCTCCAGTACAGTGCACCTGGATATCCCCTTGGTCCCATCACCAAGTGATCCACCCTATATGCCGGGTCATTCCTGTCTGCAAAAATCCAGTCATTGATTGTGATTAACTGTGATGCCCAGTAATATTTTTTGAGGTCTGGAACAGCAAGACCACCCTTCTATACTCCTTTCTGAAGTTTGGTCAGCGCTATTCTCGTGCCTCCCCCATCCCACAATAGTTTCGGCAATTCGCTATCCACATCACTGAAAAACTTATCAGGTACCTTATATGGGGTGTTTTGGAGAACATGTAACATGCGCAGTAATGACATCATTTTGAAGAGTACTGCTCTCCCCATCAAGGAGATCGGCAATGTCCTCCAATGAGCGACATCCCTTTTCAGACGTTCTAGTTGGGGCAGCAAATTTCTCTCCAGAAATTCTGTTTCTGTTTTGGCAATGGTAATACCTAGATATTTGAAGCTGTCTTTGAGTTGGAGTTGTGTCTCTCCAGGGAGTGCGGGTCCATCAGAAAGCAATTTGATACACAGAATAGCCCCCGAATAAGTGGAAAATTTGTAAAAGCCTACTGATTGTAAAACCAGGCCTTATGGCATACAGGAGGACATCGTCTGCATTTAAGGCTATGCGTTCTTCCCAGTGTCCTCCACCTGTTATCCCAGACACCACCGGATCCCCTCTCACCCATGCCGCAAGCGGCTCCAACGCCAGCGCAAATAGGACGGGGGACAGTGGGCACCCTTGCCTTGTCCCTCTGTGTAAGGCAAAAGAGCGGGAGACAGAGCTGTTCACTCGCACCCTAGCCAGTGGATTCATATATAACAACCTGATCCAGGATTGAAACCGGGGACCAAACCCAAATCTTTCCAGGACTGCAAACAGGTAACGCCATTCAATACTGTCGAACGCCATACGTGCGTCCGACGACAGTAGTGCTGCTTCCTCCCTCGGGAGGGATTTGGTCAGGTGCATCACTCCATACAGGGATCTAAGATTTAGCCTGGTACTTTGATGTGGCATAAATCCGGACTGTTCGGGGTGTATCAACGTCGTGATCATACCCCAAAGTCGGTTCACCAGGACTTTAGCCAGGATTTTAACTTCCATGTTTAACAAGGATATAGGCCTGTAGGAACTGCATTGTTCCGGTGGCTTACCCGCCTTAGGTATTACCACAATAGTGGCTGTTCCCTGGTCTAGTAGTAGGCAACCCCTTTCTCTGGCCTCATCAAACATTTTCAGGAGGTGCGGTGCCAATACACTCGCCATGGCCTTGAATAACTCGGCTGGCAGGCCGTTAGGCCCAGGGGCCTTCCCTGCCTGCAGATCTTGTATGGCTCCTATAATCTCTTCGGCTGTGATATCTTTCTCCAAGTCCTCTCTATCAACAACGTGGGGAGTCTGACATCAACTAAAAGTTCTCGACAGTCCGCTTCCATTCTGGTAGGGTTTGAGTTATAGACCCCCTCGTAGTGCTCCGCGAAGGCCCTCGCTATTCCTTCACCAGTGGTGTGCATTACCCCCCAGGAGTCACATATCTCCGCCACCCAGTTGCGTTCCCTATCCCTCTTTTCCAACCATGCAACCATTTTGTTAGCCTTATCACCTAGGTCGTATAGCCTTCTTTGTGTTGCTAACGCAGCGGATCTTGCGGCGTTATCCGCAAGATCTCTCATTTCCTGCTTTTTAATGTTAAAATGATGCATGAGCGGTGGGTCAGCCTCTTCCCCGACTAATATTCTGGTCTCCAGCGTGGCTACTTCTCCTTCTAATGTATCCCACTGAATCTTACTTTCTTTCTTACATCCCCCAAGATGGGCCTGAATATGTCCCCTTACTAATGACTTAAATGCTTCCCACAAGGTGCAAGCCGAATCCACTAACCCCTCATTTTCTTGGAAGTAGAGTTGTGTCCTCTCCCTAGTTTGGTCGACTAGATCCTTATTCTTGAAGACCCAGGGGTTTATTCTAGGTGGCAATATGTTTGTTCTCGACGGGCCCTGCAGGGCCACTTCTACCGGTGAGTGATCCGAGATCCCTCGAGGTTTAATTTGGGCGTGTCGGAACCACCCTCCACTCCCCCTGTGTGTCAAAACATGGTCTAGGCGAGAGTAACTGCCATGCACTGCCGAGTAGAAAGTATATTTTTGCTCTCGGGGATTATGTAGGCGCCATAGATCCGTCAGGCCCATAGCTTCCACGAATGCAAGCAATGGTTCCATCCCCCTCTGTTGGCCTTAGTTTCTCTGTCTCTCTCTGGGTCTATGGTGGAGTTCATGTCCCCACCTAATATTAGGATCCCCGGCAGGAGGTCAACCAGGAGGGCCCCCAGGGTCGACCATGTGTCTGTGTGCGTGGCTGGCGGTATGTAACACAAGATAATATTCAGGGTCTGTCCCTCCCATGTCCCAGTGAGCGCCATGTATCTCCCTAACGTGTCATGCCAGATCTTCCTCACTACTAGGGGAAGGGCAGTCTTAAGCAATATCCCTACCCCTCTCGAGCCCGCTGTGTAACCTGAGTGCGCTACAGGCTTGTAGCCGTATCTATCCAGTGCTTTATACTTGTTGCCCTTTTGGTGTGTTTCTTGAAGCAGCACCAGGTCGGGGGGGGGTGTCTGTGAAGATACTGTAAGACTATTGTGCGTTTGATTCGATTACCCAGACAATTTACATTCCAAGACAGGATTCTAAGATTGGTGTCACTCTGGTACTCCTCCCAACACTGCGCCCTTACATTTTGATCTTCCATTTGGGAAACCATAGCACCTTCAATAACCATTCGTGCATCAGTCTCATTGCCCTGGATACTGTACATTCCCCGCAATCTGACGTCTCTGTAACAAGTGATAAACATCTCTATGATAACAAAAATAACACTTCATAACCCAACTTTATACTCCCCCCCCCTCCCTGCTACCCTGCTAGACTGGTTCAACAACCACCCACCTCCCCAACTAGCAGAATGCCTGTCGCCCTTTAACTTGGTAACTAAACGGGGGTTGGCAGGAGCTGAACACTTTAGAGCACCGTCCTCGACCTTCCGCACACCCCACAGTCCCTCAGTTTCAACTTTGCTCCTGCCGCCAACACCTCGAGCCATTGGTTGCTTACCTTTCCCATTGGGCGCAGTCACTTCCACGATTAATCATCACCCCCAACTTTAATAGGGTGTACAATCCTGTGCATGCAGTTACCAACATGATGCGTCCGCATTGGTTTCTTAGTCCAGACTCTCCTTCCCGACCCGTCCTAGTCCGAGGTATGATTTCTTTCTGTCATTGATCCCCCTGGTTTGCCTTTCTGTGGTCCCCGTCTTCTATCTCGTTGGGGATTATGACCCACTGTACACCAGTCATCCAGCCACTCCCAGGCTTCCTCCGCGGTGTTAAAGTACCAGGTTTTCCCCTTGGAGACCACTCTCAACTTTGCTGGAAACAGCATCGTATATTTGATCTCTTTGCTCCGCAGTTCTCTTTTGACTACCTCAAAAGTCTGTCTCTGGCCCTGGACTTGTAGCGTGAAGTCTGGAAAGAACCGGATGACTGCATTTTCTTTGTGGAGGTCTCCGTGCATATGTGCCACTTGCAAAATGGCGTCCCTATCTCAAAAGTTAAGGATATGAGGAATAATTGTTCTAGGTAGGGCACCAGGCTTTGGCTTGGGTATGGGTGCCCTGTGCGCACTTTCTGTGGTAAAGTAATTGGAGAGCTTTTTGGGTTTTAAATGACTGAGTATTAAGTCCTCCAAAAACAGATCAACACTCGGATCCCCAATCCTTCCGGGACCCCCACCACTCTAATATTGTTTCTGCGTGCCCGCCCTTCCTGTTCCTCCAGTTTTGCAGCCATTACCTCTTGCTGTTTCGTGAGGGTCAAAACCTGTTCTTCGAGGCGTTTCATGCTGGTCTGCAAGTGCACCACCTCCATCTCGGTCGCGGCGACTTTGTCAGATATTTTGTGGATGTCTGCCCACAGGAGATTCACGTGTAGGGTCACTGCATCCAGTTTAGGTTCAATTGTTCCTTTCAGGTCCGTTATTGCTGCCATTATTGCACTTAGGGAGGGTTCCGCAGGCTCTTCCGTCCGTTGTTCCTGGGCTCTCGATATTGGCCTCGGGACCGCTTACTTGTCCATTTCATTGGTCTGTGTCCCGGGTTGCCCCTTGGGCCTCATCCTGGAACACTAAGCTGTATACGTTTTTTCTGTCCTTGTTCCCCTCTGCTCTGGGCCCCAGGGGCGCCTCGCTCAGCGTTTCCCGTCTTTCCCGTCCCGATGGGACTGTCGAGGTTCACTGCCACTGTTTAATGCCACTTCCCCAAATTCGTATGAGCCGCTCCTGGGTCCACTGGCTTCCCCAGTCGCGCAGGGGGCCCGGGCTTTCTTCCGCTAGGTTTTAATTCCTCTTGTTGGGGCTGTGGCCGCGGCTGTATGAGCCCTGTGATGTTCACTGGGTCCTGGGTGCAGAATCCGCTCGCCCAAGTTGAATTAGGATCCTGACAGTTCTCGCCTCGTGGTCGTAGGCCGCGCCTTCACCCCGCCTCCCCTGGCCGCCGCCGCTGTATCTGGCGTCTAACCGTGGTCACTGGTTCTCTGCCCCCTTTCAGGGCGTCGGCCCAACTAGATTGCCCGGATCCCTCAGGCTCCGGTGCCACCATCGCCGGACCCCCGATGTCTCCCTGCGGCTGCCGACTTCCGCTCCCTGGGCCCACAGCAGCTGGTCTCGCCACAGGCTCTGCTCACTTGTATAGCGCACGGGAGGGCATATAACATGGGGGTCTCTGTTACCAACAGCCCACGTGCAGCGTGCCGCCACCTCTCGATGGGGGTGTGTCGCGGCCACCTCCGGCTGTTTCCGCTGCTCCTCACCGTGATGGTAGCGCCAGCCGATGTCGCTTAGGCCTCACTCCTGCCGGTGTACCGCCCCCGTGTGCTCTCGATGCACCATGGATGATTTGCGGCTCATTACTGGCCCCACGTATTCCTCTGTGCATCACCGACCCATGGACGTCAGCAGGATCGGATAGTTGTGCGGATTTTGGGATATCTCGGAAGCGAGGTCCGGAGCTCCACTAAAGAGCCGCCATCTTGATCGGCTCCCTAGCCACGCCATTTACATACATGTATTAATTCAACCAAGCAAAAGCTTCTAATTTAGTAGGCTGGGCTGAACACAGGAGAGCTACTTATGAGTAGCTCGAGAGCTACCAGGAGCTCGCGAGCTACTTGTTGGAGAAGCCTGCTCTAGAAGTCAGGCACACCCAATGTTTTCTATCCAGGTGAATCCCCTTGTTGCTCCAGGCATATCTGTCTGAACAGTCATTTCACATATCGTTCAATGTTGCCTTTCTCTGCACTTCTCAGAGCTTTGTGAATTCTAATGTTGGATCTCCAGGATCTATTTTCAAAGTCTTTCAGATGTCATTGGTGGTCTATATTCTGTTTCTTGAGCATGAACATCTGTTGCCGTAGAGCCTCTATTTCCTCCTCTCTTGCATCCCCGGAATGAAAGACTATGGAGAAAACACAAAAAATGCATAAAAAATCATACAGTCAGTTCTAGGGTTTCACCTTTGAAGTTTAGAGTAGCAGCATGCCAGTGCCCAATATTCCACCAGTGGATCATCAGGAGTGTACCGGATTCGGCCGGAGCAGGGTGTTGAGGTCGTTGGCAGCTGGTATGCTACGGAGAAGGGGGCCACCCCAAAACAGGCTGCACAAGAGGACTGACATGTAAGTCCGGGGAACCTCAAATAGGGATCAGGTCATGGGCCTCAGGGCCACAGGAACACAGCTGGTTTGTCGGTACCCAGGCCAGCGGGCTGGGCACGGAGTAGAAAGGTCAGCCGGGCTCTGTGTGTCAGGATGGTCTTCGCGGTCAGGGGCGGTAGGTTGCAGGGACGATTTACGGACAGCTGGGCCATTCACATAGTGGGTCTCAGGGGGTCTCGATGTCCCTTGATGGGTGCTTCCTTCCTAGGCTGCTGGAGACCAGATTGGACTGTTCATCTCAGGCTGGTTGCAGGTGATCTGATACCTCAGGTATTGCTACGGTACAGCTCTGGTAGGTCCTGGTGTCCTCTCACTTGGTGGGGAGGCAGATCTGACCCTCCGGAGCTGGTGAACCTCTTCTTACTTGTGTGCTGTGTCGGAGTCGCCGGGGAGCAGTAAGTTGGTAAACCGGACTCTGGGGGTTCGGTGCCTGCGGACTGCAGGGGAGTCGTTCCTCTACTCCAAGGGAGTTATCTGGCAATTGGAAAAGGGCTGAGGGTGCTCTGGGATTCTTGGATGCCTCACAGCAGGAGGACAAGACAGCACAACACAATGGTTGAGACTTGGAGACAGCAGGCAGTGTTTTGTGCCAAAATTCTGCAGCAGGTACTCGGGTCAGCAGCTCTTCTTTTGTCCGTTTTCTTCTTAGGTCCATCAAATCTAAAATTCAGGGTCCAGGGGTGCCATCCAAATACTAAATTTAGGGGTGTTACAGGGGGAGACAGGTAGTAGCCAATGGGCTACCTATGTTTAGGGTGTCTACACCCTCTATGTGACCACTTCCTTTGTTGTATTGGCACAACCCTGACCCTAATTGGCCAATTCCCTCTCAAACCAAGATGGAGGAAACTGAAAAGTGGGCTCCACATCACCTGCATCACCTTAGGGGTGATGCTGGCTGAATGGGGACCCACCTCCTAATTTAACTAATTTCTAGCCTGTCCTCCCACCAAAGTTGGAGCAGGATGGGTGAGGGGCGTGGGGGAGGGTGGCAACCTCCACTATCTGGAGATGCCTGGGTTGCATTTCAAAGTCGGCCTTGCCTTTGAAGCTTCCCGCCTTAAGGTGTGAAGCACCTCCGCCTTTAGTAGGCTTTGTTCTTGACCTCTGAGATCCCAGGCTCTCACCCCATGAGGTCAGAAACATGTCTGGTGGTGGCAGTCTGGCTAAGACTAGTCAGAGACCACACCAGTGTTTGGTAGGTTTTCTGGGGACCCTCTAAAGTGTCCCTTGTATACATTTATTAATAAACCCAACACTGGCATCAGTGTGGATTTATTAAGACAAGATGATTGGTACAAAACATCCCTGGGTACAGTGAAGCCATCCTCTATAGAAGTTATCTCTTTTCTTTTATCGCATTTGAAGATTAAACAAAATAATGAACTGGAGGCACTAAGAGAGACATTTATGATTTTTTTTTTTTTTTACAGTTTTTTATATAGCGCGAACTTGACCCGAAGGTATCGGGTATCAGAGTGCTTTACATAGCACCAGTTGCGTTACATGAGGACACATTCATTTTTGTTAGGCACGGGAGATTAAGTGATTTGCCCAGAATCACAGGATGTTCAGCGTCATTGCTGAGACTCGAACCCAGTTCCCCAGATTCGAGGTCGACCGCCCTAGCCATTAGGCCAACTCCTCTCCCCAATGATTGCAGAATTTAATACTGATGATTTTACATTGACGTTTGGACAAAGCAGGAAAGGTGTCAAATGTAACATCAAGTTATCAATGGACTACTCTACATAAGATGTAAGACCACATTACAGAGTAGAAGCTCTGTTCCTCTTGCTAGAGACGACTGGATGACACAGGCAAAACTCAATACATGTCAATGTAGCAAATTTTCACCATCCCATTATATACAGTAATTTTCACTGGACAGGATAAGAGTATGAAACTTGTACACTGGTATCTCTGGCTACCGAGTATTAATGTATGAAACATGGACAATTGTATCTCTGGCTTCAGCCCCTTTACTCAAATGGCCTGTCTTCCATATTGGGTAAATTAAAAACTGAGGTTAGGGTACAGATCAGTCCATCGGATTGGACAAGCCATGGTTGGCTGAATCGAACTTGTATCCATGGAACTAATATTAAGACCTCCAAATTCATAGCATGTGGCTGTTCTAATTTACCCATTATTGCCCCATGAGTTTAAATCAGAAATGTTGGTCATGTATCCCTGGTGTTATAACTTTAATCACAAGATTTGGCTCTGCATTTTGTGGGCACCCCTGGATTTAGAGGCATTTTGTGATCAATATTTGAATTACTGTACAATTGTAGTCCATGTTTGATCTCTGCAGATCTCAGAAATCCCCCCTCCCCCCATTGAAATAGGATTGGGAGAAAGACAGTGTTCACTCTGTCTGTGTCCCCCATGCAAACAAGAGAAGTGTAGAATGCCTCCAACTGCAGGGGCCGTTTGTTTTTTGTACTGAAAAAAAGAGTTTGAGAGTTTATCTTCTCAATACAAAAAAGTTTGCAGAGACACTTTAAACATATTGGCCACTTGGCAAAGCTTCAATGCTATGAAGGAAGCTGCTATCGAAGAGATAAAGATATGAGTTAGAGAATGTCAAAAACAGGCAGTCAGCTAGATAGAGAAAGGGGTAAAGCAGAAGGAGAGAAATGATGTGCATTTTAGCAATCATCCGTCCTTATGAGCACCTCACATTGCTTGGGGGTATAGATTCTTAGCACAGACTTCTTCACTATCATGTCTACACACACATAGATTACTCCATTCAGAAAGTTACGTCCTCAGTTGACGTTTGGAACAGGATAAACACGCGTAATTTCAGAAATGTGAAGAGGGTCCCTGAATTGGAATGTGTACGTGTAATGTGTCTTGCTGCTTCTTACCTTGCGTGTACCAAGCTAGGGCAGCTGTATTTTCCTGTTTCACGGAAACAAAACATCAACTTGTCGTCTACACGTCAGTCCGCGAACCCTCTCTGCTAAACATACCAACCACGCATGTTTATATTTTAAATAATTTTTCAACCGACACGTAAGGCCTCCGGCACCGCCTAGTGTTTTTGAAGGGAGAACGGGGATTAGTAAAACAAAGGGAAACCTCCACCGGTGTCACTTAATTAGTCTGTTTGTTCCTCCAAAAATATCTGCCTCGTCGCCTCTGTTGGAGCCCAGAGATCCCTTTGAACCGGCAGATGCTGTGTGAACACGAGCACACTTAATGTCTGATTAATAGCAGCCAGGACCGCCCTCGCCCCTACACCCCCCCCCCCAAAGATACTGACGGAGAATGACGAAATGTGGAAATAAATCTTTACCCCATTAATATCCGTGAACAACAGGTAAACTGGGCGCAGTAGCTCGCGGCTGCAACTGCTTGGAAAACCGATAGCGGCCATGATACTCCCGACTCAAAATACGAACCCATCAGTTTGTCATAAATTTTATTGGACTAATTCGAAATATGGCGTGCTGTGTTTCAGCTGCAATTATATAGCACCAACCGCTATAAATACTACATCGTAGCTCATTCTGTAGGATCTGGGGAGACGATTAGCAGTGACGCTGTTCAGTGCTATGGTTTATATGAGTTGGTCTAAAAGTATAATTGGTGGTATTTATAATTGGTACACTTTTGAAGTGAAGGTAGGATAAAGGAAACATCTGTAAGGGATCAAAGGATCCTACGTTGTCCCTCCTCAGCATGCTATATATTGGTTAGTCCAATTAAAAAACAAGCATGTGCAATGCAATAGGGCTCACATTTGCGAGAGTTAGCGCTATTGGCGTTGTAAATGACAATGTTTTTACCTATATGTTTGCTTTGGAGTGTGTGGTATATAAAACTGCTTTCCCCCAAAAAATATGGCAGGCAAGGAATGAAACGGGCACGTATAAAGCAGTGTTATATAATATACCGCTGCCTGTATAAGGCTAGTAGGGTTAGGGATGAAGTTATTTCTTTGCTAATAAAATTTGCATAAAAAATGATTGCCTCTAACCTGTCGATAGTCCTGGGGATGAAACAAGCATTTATAAAGACAAGGATGGGCTTCCGTACTATTTAATCCCTCTGTGAGCTTTAGTGCATGTTAAGATTTGCATTTTCACCCATTAATCCTCACTATATGCAAGGAAGTTCCGCTGTCTGCAGAACTGTAACGAGCAGGGATGCTGGAGTGCTTAGAGGCTGTGCCGTGGCACTCACTCTGTGTAGAGAGCTGGGCAGTGAAACAGGAGCTGAAGCTACATTACTGAAGCTCCATGGATATATTACTTCGTTTATATTTACACCTTCGCTGGTCTCTAATTAGTGATCCACATTCTAATGTAAAGGCCTGCGAAGATTGAGGCTAGCCGTGGTGTGAGGCATACATTGAGCATCTTAGCAGCAACTTCTAGGGGTGCTGGGGGCTCTGCATGTTCAATGAGCAGCGGTGACATTTGGGGTGGTTTATGTATTTGTGTAACTCAATAACCTCGCAATATGGATGCTGAAATCACACCCGGCACTTCCACGGCCACCCACAGATAATGACGCCCATGCACTCATTGCCACCTGAACCTTGATGCAAGTCAAAAACCCATAAATCACCCAGGACACATACTCTGCCATTCACAAAGTGATAGCCTATTTGAGTTCAGCTTACCTAGCCTCTGACTATGCGGAGAGCAGCCCCAGCAAACACGAGGGTGAGATCTGGAGTGAGATTCTTAGGCAGGTGTCACTCCGGAGCATTTCAAAGAAGACGCCTATTTACGGTGTGTTTTGTTGTTCAATGGCATCCGGACACCCTAGTGCCACTCGCTGATACGTATTCGTACTTCCGCTGCCAGGGGAAGTGAGGCAAGGGAGGGTATTGGAGGTACGGGGGTGTCTAGGACGTGAATCCTGAAGCGTTTGTGACAAAAACCTTGCTGGTCTGAATGTAGGTGCGAGGGTGTCAGATTTCCATTTTAAATGCAGGTGCCAGGGGTCCGTGAATAAATCGGTGTTGTTTTGCTCCTGGGTGTTAAGAGTTCATGTGCAAAGAGCCCGAGGTTAACACCTCCCCTCGGCACTTGAAAGCAGGACGCATCTCACACAGAACAGATAAGAGACCTGTTGTGGTTTTGCTTATCTCTCTCTTTCCCTTCACCAAGAGAAATACAAGAGCAGGTTTGACTTAAAGAATTCTTCTCACCTCCAGCGCTGGAATGTTGGGGCTGAGGTGTTGATCAGGAATCCTGGTTTTTTGAAGAAGGGCTATTCACGGTTTATGGGGCCCTTTATCATCAAAGAAGTTAGGAAGAATGTTGTTGTTCTGAATTCTGGTGAGGTGTGGAGCATGTCTAGGTTAGTTAACCCAGGGCCGGTCCTAGGACTTGTGGGGCCCTGGGCGAAAGGGAAGATGTGAGGCCCCTCTAATTTGAATGTGACATCACAAGAATTTACATCATAGAAAACCAACATCACAGGACTATTGATCATCTTTGTCATTGCTGAAGAGACCTATGGGCATAGGTACAACAGAATGGAGAAGTATAGCGTCAAGCAAACATTGCTAACGCCACGTTTCTGCATTCCGAAAACGCAGGGCTGCACCATATTTTCAAGAATATGATGCAGCCCTGCGTTTCCCCTGCACTGGCGCTAAATTTAGCTGCCTAACGCCAACGCAGGCACCCTTGCACCATAATGCAAGGGTGCCTGTGTTGAAGGGAATCTTGAAATGATGTTTTATAACTTCTATGTGTGCTGCTTAATGCAGCAAACATTAAAGTTGCAAAACAGCATTTTTTTAAATGATTATTTATGTGCAGGAAGGGGGACCTTCCTGCACATAAACTATCATAGGCAATTTGCTGTTTCTATGTGTGCTGCACAAGGGGCGTAGGATTGGATAGCAAATCTTTAAATAAACAAAGCCCGGAAGGAGGAGGCAAGCGGTTGATAGCAGAATAGTTTTGTGAGTTGCACCCTGGCTGTATAACTGCAGATCAGGAGTTTGAATCTATGCAAGGCACAATCGTCCTTCCTGGGTCCATTATATGAGCATCATTAAATAGTATAATAGTAACTACTTAGAAAAAGTGGAATGAAGCACTATTATATGTAAGTGATAATTCAAATGACAGCTAAAAATACCTTTGACACACCACCACATAGGTATTGTGCGTTTCACCACTGCGTTAATACCCAATGAGTTGTGTGCATCTTAACATGCTAAATATTCTAGGCAAAGGATCAGAATAACATCACTGTTACCAAGCATTGGCAAAGTCAGTAGGTCTCGCCTATAAGAACTATTGGCTTTGGCAATGTGTTTGTGCTGTGTTGTACACCCGTGTGGATGCTCTTCAGCATGGTTAAAAGTTAGTGGCATGGAGTAGCCTTGAGGGGAGTGGTAGGAGTAGAGTGTCATAGACCGGATTTGTTGGAGTAGAGTGTTGTTGAGTGGAGTAGGTGGAGTAGAGTGTCATACAGTTGAGTAGAGGGGAGTAGAGTTCAGTGGCAGAGAGTGTTGTAGAGTGCAGAGTCGTGGAGTGGAGAGCCGTAGAGCGGAATGGGGTGGAATCGGGTGGAGTGGGTTGGAGTGGATTGAGATAGTGAGTGAATTGGATTGGAGTAGATTGGGGTGGAGTGAGGTGGATTAATTTGATTGGAGTGGGGTGGATTGAAATGGGGTGAAGTGGATTGGATTGAGGTGGATTGGAGTAGGGTGAATTAAAGAAGGGTGTATTAGATTAGTTTGGGGTAGATTGGATTGGATTGGGGTGTTTTGGAGTGGGGCGAATTGTTTTGGATTGGAGTGGGGCAGACTAGTTTGGTGCAGATTGGAGTGGGGCAGATTGTTTTGAATTGGAGCTGATTGGAGTGGGGCAGATTGAAGTGGAGCTGATTGGAGTGGGGCACATTGTTTTGGACTGGAGTGTGGCAGATAGCTTTGAGTTGAAGTGGGGCAAATTGTTTTGGGTTGGAGTGAAGCACATTGCTTTGGATTGAGTGAGGCATATTGTTGTGGGAAGATTTTTTGAGATTGGAGTTGGGTGGATTGGATTGCAGTGGGGTGGATTGGGGAGGAGGTGGATTGGATTGGGTTGAGGTGGATTGGATTGGAGTGGGGTAGATTGGATTGGGGTGGGTTGGATTGGTGTGGGGTGGATTGGAGTAGGGTGGATTGTGGTGCATTGGCGTGAAGTGAATTAGGATTGAATGGGTGGACTGGGGTAAGGCAGATTGGAGTGGGGCGGATTGGAGTGGGGCGGATTGGAGTGGGGCAGATTGTTTTGGATGGAGTGG
Source organism: Calotriton arnoldi (assembly GCA_963921515.1). Taxonomy (NCBI): domain Eukaryota; kingdom Metazoa; phylum Chordata; class Amphibia; order Caudata; family Salamandridae; genus Calotriton; species Calotriton arnoldi. The sequence continues at coordinate 1,046,053 of CAWUFW010004693.1, read as the reverse complement.
GGCAGATTGGAGTGGCACAAATTGTTTTGGATTGGATGGGGCAGACTAGAGTTGTGCAGATTGGAGTGGGGCAGATTGTTACGGGGTGGGGCAGATTGGAGTGGGGCAGATTGTTTTGGATTGGATGGGGCAGACTAGAGTTGTGCAGATTGGAGTGGGGCAGATTGGAGTGGGGCAGATTGGAGTGGGGCAGATTGGAGTCGGGCAGATTGGAGTGGGGCAGATTGGAGTTGAGCTGATTGGAGTGGGGCACATTGTTTTGGACTGGAGTAGGGCAGATTGTTTTGGATTGAGTGGAGCAGATTGTTGTGGGGAAGATTTTTTGGGATTGGAGTGGGGTGGATTGGATTGCAGTGAGATGTATTGGGAAGGGGGTGGATTGGGTTGAGGTGAGGTGAGGTGGATATGATTGGAGTGGGGTAGATTGGATTAGAGTGGGATGGATTGCTGTGGGGTGGATTGGATTGGAGTGGGGTGGATTGTGATACATTGCAGTGAAGTGAATTAGGATGGAATGGGCGGACTGGGGTGTGGCGGATTGGAGTGTGGTGGATTGGAGTGTGGCGGATTGGAGTGTGGCGGATTGGAGTAGGGTGAATTAAAGAAGGGTGTATTAGATTAGTTTGGGGTGGATTGGATTGGGGCGTTTTGGAGTGGGGCGAATTGTTTTGGATTGGAGTGGGACAAACTTGATTGGTGTAGATTGGAGTGGGGCAGATTGTTTTGAATTGGAGCTGATTGGAGTGGGGCAGATTGGAGTGGAGCTGATTGGAGTGGGGCACATTGTTTTGGACTGGAGTGTGACAGATAGCTTTGAGTTGAAGTGGGGCAGATTGTTTTGGGTTGGAGTAGGGCAAATTGTTTTGGATTGAGTGAGGTAGATTGTTGTGGGGAAGATTTTTGGGGATTGGAGTGGGGTGGATTGGATTGCAGTGGGATGGATTGGAGAGGAGGTGGATTGGATTGGGTTGAGGTGAGGTGGATTGGATTGGAGTGGGGTAGATTGGATTGGGGTGGGTTGGATTGGTGTGGGGTGGATTGGAGTAGGGTGTATTATGGTGCATTGGAGTGAAGTGAATTAGGATTGAATGGGTGGACTGGGGTGAGGCAGATTGGAGTGGGGCGGATTGGAGTGGGGCGGATTGGAGTGGGGCGGATTGGAGTGGGGCAGATTGGAGTGGGGCAGATTGGAGTGGGGCAGATTGGAGTGGGGCAGATTGCAGTGGAGCAGATTGCAGTAGCGTGGATTGGTGTGGGGCAGATTGGAGTGGCGCAGATTGTTTTGGTTGGGGCAGACTAGAGTTGTGCAGATTGGAGTGGGGCAGATTGGAGTGGAGCAGATTGTTTTGGATTGGATGGGGCAGACTAGAGTGGGGCAGATTGGAGTGGGGCAGATTAGAGTGGGGCAGATTGGAGTGGGGCACATTGTTTTGGACTGGAGTAGGGCAGATTGTTTTGGATTGGAGTGGGGCAAATTGTTTTGGATTGGAGTGGGGCAGATTGTTTTGGATTGAGTGGGGCGATTGTTGTGGGGAAGATTTTTTGGGAATGTAGTGGGGTGGATTGGATTGCAGTGGGATGGATTGGGGAGGGGTGGATTGGATTGGATTGAGGTGAGGTGGATTTGATTGAAGTGGGGTAGATTGGATTAGGGTGGGTTGGATTGGTGTGGGGTGGATTGGATTGGAGTGGGGTGGATTGTGATACATTGCAGTGATGTGAATTAGGATGGAATGGGTGGACTGGGGTGTGGCGGACTGGGGTGTGGCGGACTGGGGTGTGGCGGACTGGAGTGTGGCGGACTGGAGTGTGGCGTATTGGAGTGTGGCGGATTGGAGTGTGGTGGATTGGAGTGTGGCAGATTGGAGTGTGGCGGATTGGAGTGTGGCGGATTGGAGTGTGGCGGATTGTTTTGGATTGGATGGGGCAGATTGTTTTGGATTGGATGGGGCAGATTGTTTTGGATTGGATGGGGCAGATTGTTTTGGATGGGGCAGATTGTTTTGGATGGGGCAGATTGTTTTGGATGGGGCAGATTGTTTTGGATAGAGGCTACAGAGGATCAATAATGTTGGAAGGGGAGGAGTTGGAGAAAGTGATAGATTTTGATTACTTTGGTATTTGCCTCTCTAGTGCAAATTCCTGGGGTTCCCAGGTTACCAAAAGCACTCTCATACTAAAACACAAGGAAGCAGCCATTTTAAAATCTGCAAATAAGACCTTGTTTCATCCAATCTCCCCCTTCTTGAGGTTTGGAGGGCCAAAGCTGTAGGTGCCGCAACATACGGAGCAGAACTTTGGGGATATAGTAATCCAAAAGCCCTTGAGGTGGCAGAGAATACATTTCGGAGAGTTGCCCTTAAACTGCCTCAAAGTACGCCATTAATTTATAAACATGACATAGGTTTCCGGTCTATTGTTCCCCTAGTGCACCTGAAACCTGTTCTGTTCTGGATATGGATTTTGTCTACACCTGAGCTGGCAGAATATAGGGTGGGATTAAGAGATGGCCTAAATAAATCCCGGAGGAGTGTTCTGCTACCCTTGTTGGAGTACGTAAAACAATCCTTATACTGTTTGAATCTACATGAGTATTGGTCATCCCCTGAAACTATTCCATCTTCTGCAAATAAGAGATTGAGGGCACTCTATTGGGAGCTTGAGGAGTTTAAACTCTCCAAACAGGTGGGTTGGGGCCAACTCACCGATTTCGTTATAGGATTCAAGCCTACCTCTTACTTTGAAAACTATATGAATGATATTGATCCTCCATTCACAAAAACTCTTTATATAAGGTTCAGGTTAGGTACATTAACACTTGCTACCTTTACCGCTAACTGGAATAGTCAACAAGGTGGCAGTGAAATATGTCTTGTTTGCAGAAGTGTGGAAGAATCGAATGACCATTTCCTCTTTTTTTTTGCCCAAGGTAGTATAAGCAATGTTGGCGCTGGATTGTTCCTCTGTGCCACCATTTAGGTGTTGCCCAATACAGGGTAGCGATAAGACTATGTAGAGCAGACACATCTTCGGTCATTGTCTTCTCCATTGCTAAATTTTTAGAGAGCATATGGCCAATTTGGCAAAAAATTGGTTCTCTTACCCTTTCTTTGCCGTCAGACTAACGGCAGATTGGAGAGGAGCTGATTGGAGTGGGGCACATTGTTTTGGACTGGAGTGTGACAGATAGCTTTGAGTTGAAGTGGGGCAGATTGTTTTGGGTTGGAGTAGGGCAAATTGTTTTGGATTGAGTGAGGTAGTTTGTTGTGGGGAAGATTTTTTGGGATTGGAGTGGGGTGGATTGGATTGCAGTGGGATGGATTGGAGAGGAGGTGGATTGGATTGGGTTGAGGTGAGGTGGATTGGATTGGAGTGGGGTAGATTGGATTGGGGTGGGTTGGATTGGTGTGGGGTGGATTGGAGTAGGGTGGATTGTGGTGCATTGGAGTGAAGTGAATTAGGATTGAATGGGTGGACTGGGGTGAGGCAGATTGGAGTGAGGCGGATTTGAGTGGGGCGGATTGGAGTGGGGCGGATTGGAGTGGGGCGGATTGGAGTGGGGCAGATTGGAGTGGGGCAGATTGCAGTGGAGCAGATTGCAGTAGGGTGGATTGGAGTGGGGCAGATTGTTTTGGATGGTGTGGGGCAGATTGGAGTGGCGCAGATTGTTTTGGTTGGGGCAGACTAGAGTTGTGCAGATTGGAGTGGAGCAGATTGGAGTGGAGCAGATTGTTTTGGATTGGATGGGGCAGATTGTTTTGGAGTGGGGCAGATTGGAGTGGGGCAGATTAGAGTGGGGCAGATTGGAGTGGGGCACATTGTTTTGGACTGGAGTAGGGCAGATTGTTTTGGATTGGAGTGGGGCAAATTGTTTTGGATTGGAGTGGGGCAGATTGTTTTGGATTGAGTGGGGCGGATTGTTGTGGGGAAGATTTTTTGGGAATGGAGTGGGGTGGATTGGATTGCAGTGGGATGGATTGGGGAGGGGTGAATTGGATTGGATTGAGGTGAGGTGGATTTGATTGAAGTGGGGTAGATTGGATTAGGGTGAGTTGGATTGGTGTGGGGTGGATTGGATTGGAGTGGGGTGGATTGTGATACATTGCAGTGATGTGAATTTGGATGGAATGGGTGGACTGGGGTGTGGCGGACTGGGGTGTGGCGGACTGGGGTGTGGCGGACTGGAGTGTGGCGGACTGGAGAGTGGCGGACTGGAGAGTGGCGGATTGGAGTGTGGCGGATTGGAGTGTGGCGGATTGGAGTGTGGCGGATTGGAGTGTGGCGGATTGTTTTGGATTGGATGGGGCAGATTGTTTTGGATTGGATGGGGCAGATTGTTTTGGATTGGATGGGGCAGATTGTTTTGGATTGGATGGGGCAGATTGTTTTGGATTGGATGGGGCAGATTGTTTTGGATGGGGCAGATTGTTTTGGATGGGGCACATTGTTTTGGATGGGGCAGATTGTTTTGAATTGGATGGGGCAGATTGTTTGGGATTGGATGGGGCAGATTATTTGGGATTGAAGTGGGGCAAATTGTTTGGGATTGAAGTGGGGCAAATTGTTTGGGATTGAAGTGGGGCAAATTGTTGTGGGGCAGATTTTTTGGGATTGGAGTTGGGTGGATTGGATTGCAATTGGACGGATTGGGGAGGGGTGATTTGGATTGGGTTGAGGTGAGGTGGATTGGATTGGGGTGGGTTGGATTGGTGTGGGTTGGATTGGAGTCAGGTGGATTATGTGTTAAAACATCATTTCAGAAAATACACAAAAAGAAAAAAACAATGTAGCTTTGCAATAAAACAATCCTCATCTTTTGAGAACAGCGCCCACAAGCAAAAACAAAAGAAAACTTGAGTGCAAAGTAATCAAAGACTTGGCAAAATAAAAGAAACTTAACTAACAGGTTTTCCGCACCTAGCTGCATTTACTAGACAGCACTTTAAGTTTAGCACTGGTGACGTGGGCTGGGAAGCAAACATGCTAGTCCCTCTGTGTAAGAAAATCTAGTTATCCAACAGTATAGAGCTGCGAGGCCAAGGACAGGGCCCCCCTGCCCTGGGCCTCCTAGCACTATATAACGGCTACAAAGCCCTGCGAAAGGGGCCCACTCTAGACCTTGCAGCCTGATAGAGGGCTGCGAGGCCCAGCAGCCATGGACTTTGCAGCACTGGATAATGGCCCATGTCCCAGTGATAGGGGCCCCACACCTAACCTTGCAGCCTGATCCGGTGCTTCCAGGCCCAGGGGATGAGGAAACACCTCCCCTGTGCCTGGAAGCAGTAGCGAGACACGCTGCTAAACACTGCTCTACTGTGCCAGTCTGAGCTGGATGCTCCCTCCTCCCCTCATCAACCTGTCCTTACCTGTTAATGTCCGGCTCCTTTTGGAAACAAAAGAGTCTTCTGTTGCCTGGAAACGGAATACACAAAGGGCAGACAAGACTTCTCCACAGGTTTTTAACAGCGGTGCTGCCCCGCCCTTGTCCCTGAGAGCCCACTTTGCTGCCATCACGTCCCCTACCTAGTCTTTCCCCTCCCCTCACCATTGTAGCCCCAGGAATGCTACCACGCCCTGACCAGCGAGGTCAAGACACCTCGCTTAACATTGGCAATGTGATCGCATTGTGGAGGGTCCCTGAAGGAGCAGGTGGGCTGACTATGAAAGTGCAGCCTTTCAGACAGAAGCGGGGCCCCATGTTTTGAACTGAGCGCAGGGCCCTGGGCAGCTGCCCACACTGCCCATGCCTAGCGCCGGCCCTGAGTTAACCCTTTGAACGCGGCTGGAATTCCCCCGCTGTGCGGGCGAATTCTACGCGTGCGCACATCCCGTCCGATGCACATGCCCACCGTGACGTCGGACGGCCGGGGGCCGTCCGACGCATGGAACAGGTTAAATGGCAACCTGGTTCTAATGCTCATGGACGTGAATGGGGTTTTGTTTCCTCAAGAGGGCCTGGGCGTTCTGGGCTGTGTGATAATACTGGGACTGCATGTGATGATCTTGTTTCCGATGTGCCTGATCTGGGAAGTTACCGGAGGTTGAGATTCAGGCCGTCCTGGCATAAAGACTGAAATGTTTTAGACATCTGTAATTGCAATTTTTGCTTCCTGTACTTTGTAATATATTTCTTGTTCTATTGTATGGGAGGGAGATGTGTTGTGGTTTTGCTTATCTCTCTATTTCCCTTCTCTTCCACATCCCTGTGCCCTGCCTTTCCTTCCTTTCTATCCCTGTTGCTGGGCTGCATCCCTGCATTCCATGTGTCATTGCTTGACAACAGAATCCTCTGGTGTCTGTGGCTGCATCTCTGGCAGTTGGAGGTTAGCTGCTGCCTGAGCTGGTGGTCTTTTACATGTACTTCTGAATAAACCAACTTTAAGCCTACAGTGCGCTCCTTGGACTTCTTTACAAGACACCATCCCGGGCCAGAGACTGGGGCTCTGAGATGTAAATCACCAAGTGCATCGGTGCACTTTCTGCTCAACCTAAACACGTGCACGCAGGCAGACTTCGGCACTAGGGTGGGATGCGCGCTCATGCACACACACATGCGCGTTCACACAGGAATACATAAATAACATAATGAGACAACGATTAAAACCCAGAAAGGTGCTCCTAAACAATCATGCAAGCAAACATAAAGGCACAAGATACAAGCATGAAAACACACACATTCCCACATTATGAAATATAAGACGCGTGTACACATGGAAGTAACACTCATATGTAAGCACATAACAGGCACACACGCTCACATGATAACACAATGAGACCAAAGCTGAGAATTAATTACATTAAAGCAAAGTGACATGCTGATTTACCTGCACACTCCATTGTAGAGTAGAGAAACAGTGGCCATGCGTGTTTTGGGCACGCAGGCGCCGTTGTACTTTGGATTCTGGGGCTTGTAGTTTCACATTTATGATTAAATGTAGGACCTTAAACAATTTAGCAAGCAAAGTGTAGTTGGGTTTAGAGTCAGGCTTTAATGACTGTGTCACAAGAACTAAACTCCTTTCTACACAGCCACGAGGAACGTCATTGGGCTACCAAACCAACGGCAGAAAGTACTCTACATTATATAGGGCTCCATTGCACAGATGAGTACTCATCCTAATGACCTTTGAGGGTGACCACTATGGGAACTGAAGCACGTAAACATGTCACTTCTAGATAGCCATGAAATCTTAACCCACTCCACATTTATTGACGTGTGAAGGATAACAGAAGGAACGCGAAGAAAAATCAGTACGAGATGTAAAAAACTATTGCTTTTTTTTTTTCTCCTCATACCACCATTGTTTGCAAAGTCAAGCCCGATTTCTGATCTGTACCACCCCAGGCTATTTGCAATTAAACATATAGTCCTGCGATCCAGTCCATCCAGTTTCCTGGTTACTGGTCCCACGCAGGGCTAATCATAGGACATGGGAGAGTTATTTCGTTCCAATTCAGATAGTCTTCCCATATCTTACTACATGGTCCACCCTCAATTCCCATGTCCATTTTGCAAATAGTTTTAACCGCTTGAAGCCATTCAAAACCGTGTGGTGGTGCAGAATCTATCCATCTCTTGCAAATCTCTCTTCTAGCAAGGAGAATCAGATAGAAAAGTAAGTCCCGCCTGTTAGAAGGTGGTTCTGACACTCTGGGCCGCCCGGATTTTTCACTTTTTGAGCACCTATTTGTTGAGCTTTTACTGGGGGAGAGCCTCATAAGTTGGGACTCACCCCCAGTGAACTCATGGTGAAAGAGACTGCATGTGGATTTTACTGGTGTCCCCTTAGCTTGACTAGACCGCTGCGCAGCAGCTGGAGTAAGGGGCACCGGGCTGGTTACATGCAGACACATGTGTACATGCGTGTGCATACGTGTACGGGCTGCGCAGGGGAGATTCCTGGCGTGCGCAGCCAAGGAGCAGGTGCAGATAGATTGGTGTGGCAGGACTTATGCAGAATTGGGTGGTGACATGGAATAGGCTTTATACACTGGGAAGAAACATGCCAGGGAAAGTCAGTGTGTTTTACTGTGTTTTTCACTTCATTATTCCCCTATGGGGAAGTGGAGCCCAGGGGCTAGTGTCCCAGGTTCCTGAACAGCGCCAGGAAAGGAGACCAGGACCAGTGCGCAGAAGCAGGGGCCTCTGCGCAGGGAGAAGAGAGGCCCAGGAGGAGAGCCAGGCGGAAGGCTGGCGCAGGGAGCCAGTGAAGATAGCTCCCTGCTGAAGGCACCCTCCTTGAGACCAGGAGGGCAAAGGAAAGTGCTCCCAGTGGCTGGGGAGCGCCACCAGGAGCAAGAGGAGGCGAAAATGGCGCAGATCGGTACCCTGGGGGCTGAGATATGCCCCCCAGAAGGTAGGCGACCTTTGACCTCCAAGAAGACCGACGACGAAGCGCGTGGGGCTCCGCCGCCGGTCTTGAATGTGCCCCCGGGGTGGGTCAAGTCCCGGGGGCTGCCCCCAACAGAAGCTAAGGCCGTCGCGCTCCCCGTGAAGGTGGTGAAAAGGGGCCCGGGATCCCAACTCCGGGCCCCGCTGAAGGCGGGGGGTGCCATTGCGCCCCCCGCGAAGATGGAAGTCGGGGAGCGCCGTCGTGCTCCCCGTGAAGGTGCCCCCGCGGGGTGCCAGGAGCCCACCCTGGCCCCCGCCAAAAATGAAAATATGCACGACAATGAGGAGAATCGCCCCATAATGCCTTGCAGGCCTGGACCGGCCTGCAAGGGAAAATCAGCGTTTTCTCTAGTTGTGGTGGCCCCAGGAGGACGGGGTCACCAACAAGTGAGTGCAAGGGTGCAGGGGGAGCTGCAGGAGAACGCAGTCTCCCCCAGCACGAAGAAAATGGAAGTCCCTCCCTAAGTCTCATGGGGACTTGAAAAGAATAACCCCTCAAGGGCTCAGCCAGCATTTTAACTTTTCTTGGGCTGGAACTTTTGTTCTACAGCTGGAGGAGGATTGGGAAGTGCGCCAAGGGGTGAAGAGCTGAGTTGGGGATGGCTGGAGAAGGGCATCTCCTGGAGGTGAAGAGGTGTAATTGCACCCGTAGTGCATTTACTAATGTTGTTTCTTTCAGAGGGACTGAAGGTCACATGTGTAATGTGAAGTACCTGTGTAAGGTGATGTCATAAGCAAAGTGGGGTTATTTTGACAGACATTCCTGCTAGGGTGTCTGGCTGTATATGCGTAATCCTGTGATTTCATCTGTGATACCTTTAGGGGCTGTAATTGCAATGCATTCTAATGATTCACAAATGTGATGAGTACTGTCATTCTAAAGTGATGCTTAAACATGTATTCTTGCTGCTGCGCTTAGTTGAAGAACCCAGACTGCTAGCCCTTAAGATGTAGAGGTGTATACTTCATGGTCAGCAGGAAATGCTCAGTCAGGGTTATGTGTCACCAAGGCAGGTGAACCTATTTTAAATGCTTGTTGAGATAATGGGGTGGGTCGCCACTGGGATGGTGCCAGTGCGCAGGGCCCTCGCTCCAGGTTATGTTCAACTAACTGCATTGGGGGCAAGATGATGTGCATACATGGGAGTGGTGGTACTAGACCCCACCCCCCCCTGCGGGAGGGGTGGAGATGTTATGCAATGTCACAAAGTAATTCCAACACCTTATGTATATTTGTAAATTGGTGCATAGTATTGAGTAGTGTGTGTGTTTAATAAATGTACTCTTACTTTTATAAAGCAAAGTACAGACTGGACAATCAATTATTGAGTGTTATCTCTGCGCACCTGCAAATGGCAATTACTAGCCCACACCACCTCCCTTGAGTAAGCCTCAGACTGCTCTGCAACGCTACCTTCTGAGAGTCAGGCGCTACAATTGGGTGTTTGGTTCCCAGTGAAGGACAAATGTAGTCATGTTATTTGTGCACGCCTCACAGATACTGCCTCATTTTCCAACATTGGTGTCTAGCGGCGGGAAACATAGTATCCCATTCTAGTGCGCATTTATAGCATTTGATAAGTCCAGTTTTGCCACACATTACCTATGCAGTAATGAGCAAATGGAAGAGCGCAAGGCTTTGAGAAGGGTTAAAAGTTTTGGTTATGTGAACTAAAAGTATGGGAAAGGAAAGCCCCGCGCACATATATGTCATGTGAAGGTATTATGGTTTAAATGTAAACTGTATTGATATGACTGAGTTATGTTGATTATCATGTGCTAGCGGGATGGTGCTTTCCAGGAAATGATTCCATACAAATGTTCTAAGCCATATTGTACACCTTTGAACCCTAACACTACATACACTACACCTGCATGAGGAGGGTGTCTCCTCAAGAGATAGGGACAGCAACGGATACCTACATCACAGATGGGGGTGTAGGTGTGGATTGACCTTTATGGGGCACAGGAGAGGTAGGGGGTCCTGGGAGATTCCCGCGCTTTTCAAGGGCAGGGAGGGTGTCCACAGAAGGGGCCCCCGATATCCTTCCCCCGCTGAAAGTTTCTTGCCATTGGCGCAGGCCAAAACCACTGGAAGGGTGGGGCAGGAGGTTTCTTCACCCCGGGTAGTAACACCCCAGGGGTTCCCATGGTGGGGGACCCCAAGAAACTTTTCCCACGGTGGGAGGAGGGTGTGGTAGAGTTGTGTGTCCGGCAGGCCCCCCAGGTTAACTGGTGGGGAAGGCGAGCAACCCAGGGGTGGCCCCTGGTAGGGGTGGCCCCAAAGGAGGGTAGTTCTTGAGTGAGGGTGTGTAGTGGTAGCCCCTAGGTACCCTAGGTGGGCTAGGTAACTGACCCAGTGGAGATCTGAGCGGGGGGTGATGTACTCCCTAGATTCCAGGTGAAGGGTTAGTGGTGGACACTGAGGTGTCAGGGTCGGGTAGGTGGTTACCCAAGGAAGCAACAGGATGTCATTCTGAAGCTTGTGTGTGAACCTGAGGTGGTGGCTGGGGTGATGCCTGGCCAGGTGACCAGTCAGGTAGGTCCTGTGGGGCTTGGACCCCAGGACCAGGAGCATGGGGGTGTTCCCCAAGCTCGATGCAGGAGGTGGACTTCTGCAAGGTAGTACCACCCTGAACACAGGTGGGGCCCATCTTAAGTGAAGGGACCCTGTGTTTCCCAAAGGGGTGGTGCAGGCCTAGCCGGGATCTTTAGGGTCCCTGGCTGAGTGTGGTAGTACTACCCTGAAGGCAGGTGGGGCCTATCTTAAGTGAAGGGACCCTGCTCTTCAGAAGGGGTGGTGCAGGCCATCCAGGGATCATGTGGGTCCCTGGACGGTCTCCCAAGGCACTGCAGGGAGACCAGGGAGAGCCATGAGAGGTGGGCCTGGGTGTAGCTAATTCGGGGCTCACAGGCTCTCTAAGGGTACTCCGGGAGGAGAGCGCGCCTCTCGGAGGGAATGGTGCATAGGCCCTGTTCTCGCAGCGGAGAACAAGGAAGGGGTCTAGGTTCCCGGGGTAGTTTCCGTGTGGAGCTACTGACGGGGGGAATGAGCTGTAGGATGTCTGACGAGGCACCCTCAGTGTTCCTCCCTGGCACTGCCAGTGTGGTAGTGAGGCCGGTCTGAGGTCCTATCAGGGAGCCAGGCCAGTGGCCAAAGGGTGCTTTTCGGTGTGGGGAAAGCATGAGTGGCTGTGCTTTCTTTAGGGAAGACAGTCATCCCGAAAGGGTGGTGGCAGCTGAATGACCCCAGCGGCAGGCTGAGGGCGAGGGTCCAGAGAGGTTGCATCTTTGGGGTGCAAGGACCAAACGGAGAGAGGGTACTGGTTGGAATAAACTCCGGAAGGGAGACCAGCTAGTGACCCCGGGGATGGGATGTAGACCTATCCCAGAAGACCGCATCGGTGCTGAGGCACTGTACCCTTGTCCAGCGAAGTGGTAGGCATAGTGTTGCATGCCCAAGGGCAAAGGGGGGCCTAGTTAGGCTGAGTCCATGTAGACCTTGAGTGACCTAGAGGTATCTAACCTAGAGCCCGGAGGGTTCTTAGGGTAGTCTGGGATCCCTGTCATGGGTGGAGATTTCATGGATGGGAGGAGTAGGTGGACTGAGCGGATAACTGGTGAGTAAGGCGGGTCTGGTCAGAACCCCTTATAACTAGTTATCGCTGACTACGGGAAGAATACCCATGTAGAGTGGCTATTTCTTCCCTGTAGGAATCAGCTGGGTGCAGCGTGTGTTAGAAGGTGGGTCTGACACTCTGGGCCACCCGGATTTTTTGCTTTTTGAGCACCTATTTGTTGAGCTTTTACTGGGGGAGAGCCTCATAAGTTGGGACTCACCCGCAGTGAACTCATGGTGAAAGAGACTGCATGTGGATTTTACTGGTGTCCCCCTAGCTTGACTAGGCCACTGCGCAGCAGCTGGAGTAAGGGGCACCGGGCTGGTTACATGCAGACACATGTGTACATGCGTGTGCACACGTGTACGGGCTGCGTAGGGGAGATTCCTGGCGTGCGCAGCCAAGGAGCATGTGCAGATAGATTGGTGTGGCAGGACTTATGCAGAATTGGGTGGTGACTTGGAATAGGCTTTATACACTGGGAAGAAACATGCCAGGGAAAGTCAGTGTGTTTTACTGTGTTTTTCACTTCATTATTCCCCTATGGGGAAGTGGAGCCCAGGGGCTAGTGTCACTTTCCTAAGGCCTACAAATTCCAGACATGCACTAAAGTCCACTGTAACGGGTGTGAGGAAAAGTATTCTGCAGAGTCGAGTCATATTTGTACTGCTTTTGGGTCATCCAGAAATGTTATATTTCTCTGAGTCAGCTCATAACCAGGGCCTGGCTGGGGGCTGACCCCAGCAGCCTGGATTAATGACCTTTCTTCCCAGAGCGAAGACCTTCCCTCCCAGGAGAGAAGAGGGGTGGAGCTACAGGCTAATCCATCAGCAGCTGTCACTGGGTGCCAGGCACCAAGCTGCACCAGGGCGAAGGCAGCCCTGGGGGGAAGGGGCTCTCAGAGACCATGTGGCAGGAGACCCTGGATGACGCCATTTTGAACAAACCCAGAGGCCTGGGCAGGAAGGAGGGAGCAGGGGCAGAGAAGTGATATGTCGCTGTGTGATAGGGCAAACAGAGACTTCCTGCCAGCCCCCTCCCCAACTTCTTAAAAGTGTTTGCACAGGAAGAGGAGCTCTCTCTGGGGTGTGGTCTGCTGAGGCAGAAGGTGCTGGAGCCTGGCGCAATGGGCAGTTGGAAGGATCAACCCCCTGACTGTCCCAGGTTCCTGAACAGCGCCAGGAAAGGAGACCAGGACCAGTGCCCAGAAGCAGGGGCCTCTGCGCAGGGAGAAGAGAGGCCCAGGAGGAGAGCCAGGCGGAAGGCTGGCGCAGGGAGCCAGTGAAGATAGCTCCCTGCTGAAGGCACCCTCCTTGAGACCAGGAGGGCGAAGGAAAGTTCTCCCAGTGGCTGGGGAGCGCCGCCAGGAGCAAGAGGAGGCAAAAATGGCGCAGATCGGTACCCTGGGGGCTGAGATATGCCCCCCAGAAGGTAGGCGGCCTTTGACCTCCAAGAAGACCGACGACGAAGCACGTGGGGCTCCTCCGCCGGTCTTGAATGTGCCCCCGGTGGTGGGTCAAGTCCCGGGGGCTGCCCCCAACAGAAGCTAAGGCGGGGAGCGCAACGGCGCTCCCCGTGAAGGTGGTGAAAAGGGGCCCGGGATCCCAACTCCGGGCCCCGCTGAAGGCAGGGGGTGCCGTCGCGCCCCCGCGAAGATGGAAGTCGGGGAGCACCGTCGCGCTCCCCGTGAAGGTGCCCCCGCGGGGTGCCAGGAGCCCACCCTGGCCCCCGCCGAAAATGAAAATATGCACGACAATGAGGAGAATCGCCCCATAATGCCTTGCAGGCCTGGACCGGCCTGCAAGGGACAAACAGCGTTTTCTCTGGTTGTGGTGGCCCCAGGAGGACGGGGTCACCACCAAGTGAGTGCAAGGGTGCAGGGGGAGCTGCAGGAGAACGCAGTCTCCCCCAGCACGAAGAAAATGGAAGTCCCTCCCTAAGTCTCATGGGGACTTGAAAAGAATAACCCCTCAAGGGCTCAGCCAGCATTTTAACTCCTCTTGGGCTGGAACTTTTGTTCTACAGCTGGAGGAGGATAGGGAAGTGCGCCAAGGGATGAAGGGCTGAGTTGGGGATGGCTGGAGAAGGGCATCCCCTGGAGATGAAGAGGTGTAATTGTACCTGTAGTGCATTTACTAATGTTATTTCTTTCAGAGGGACTGAAGGTCACGTGTAATGTGAAGTACCTGTGTAAGGTGATGTCATAAGCAAAGTGGGGTTATTTTGACAGACATTCCTGCTAGGGTGTCTGGCTGTATATGCGTAATCCTGTGATTTCATCTGTGATGCCTTTAGGGGCTGTAATTGCAATGCATTCTAATGATTCACAAATGTGATGAGTACTGTCATTCTAAAGTGATGCTTAAACATGTATTCTTGCTGCTGCGCTTAGGTGAAGAACCCAGACTGCTAGCCCTTAAGATGTAGAAGTGTATACTTCATGGTCAGCAGGAAATGCTCAGTCAGGGTTATGTGTCACCAAGGCAGGGTTACCTATTTTAAATGCTTGTTGAGATAATGGGGTGGGTCGCCACTGGGAGGGTGCCGGTGCGCAGGGCCCTCGCTCCAGATTATGTTCAACTAACTGCATTGGGGCAAGATGATGTGCATACATGGGAGTGGTGGTACTAGACCCCACCCCCCCTGCGGGAGGGGTGGAGATGTTATGCAATGTCACAAAGTAATTCCAACAGCTTATGTATATTTGTAAATTGGTGCATAGTATTGAGTAGTGTGTGTGTTTAATAAATGTACTCTTACTTTTATAAAGCAAAGTACAGACTGGACAATCAATCATTGAGTGTTATCTCTGCGCACCTGCAAATGGCAATTACTAGCCCACACCACCTCCCTTGAGTAAGCCTCAGACTGCTCTGCAACGCTACCCTCTGAGAGTCAGGCGCTACAATTGGGTGTTTGGTTCCCAGTGAAGGACAAATGTAGTCATGTTATTTGTGCAGGCCTCACAGATACTGCCTCGTTTTCCAACACCGCCTGTTTGCTGATAGAGGAAAAGTCGGCTGATCTTCCAACCCTATCAGAATCAGTGTTAGGCTCATTTTTATATTGGTCTGCAGAATTTCATTAATTACTTTTTCGACCATATACCAATACTCCTGTAGCTGGGGGCATTCGAAAAACATATGCCTATCATCCGCACTTAACATACCACATCTATGGCATCTGGGGGCTGCAGTAGTTACAAATTTTGCCAATTTCTGGGGGGTCCAATAAAGCCGATTAACTGTGAAGAAATGGTTTCTCTTCAGGTTTGCTGGTTTAACCACTTTATAGAGTAGTTTGAGTGAAAGTTGCCACATTTTCTGCGGCTCCGTCATCTGAATTACGCCATCCCAGATCTTATATGGTGCTTTTAACTTCTTATCTTCCGCGAACACCAACGTCCAGTACCAGTCACTGACTTCCTTACTCCTAGGGGCCTCATTCTGCAGTTTCTTTTCGAAATCCCAGACTCCGCCGTTCTCCCTTCTGTTGGCTTTTACCCAAGATAGCACCTGCAAGTATTTGAACCTTGAGAGGGAACCGCCTGTCTTTACCATCAAGATTTCCCATGGCACCACCTCCTTCATCACCAGGAGATCCCCCCACAGTTCAATTCCCGCCCTCCTTAACGGGATGCTCAGCTGGTCTTGTAAACATTCTGGCGTGCCTGGTGAGTCCCAAATTGGTGTCCCATCTGAAAAGTAGCCCATTCCGAGTATTTTCCTTATGCCTACCCATAAGGTAAGTGCCGCCTTAAGTGTCTTCAGTCTGACTTTTTAAAAGAATTTCCTTGCCCCAAACGTATAAAGAAACCCCTTTGAACCCTGCTCCTTAACCATTTCCTCCAATAGCCCACCCCAGTCCAAGGGCCCTGGTTTGCCTAAGAAGATTCTGCAGTTTTTAAACTGAAAGGCCATGCAGTATAATCTTAAATCTGGGAGTGCCAGCTCGCCTTTTCCCAGTTTACGCCTTAATTTTTTCCAGGACAACCGTACTCCTCTAGCTGCCCAAACAAAGCTATCCAATTTCCCCTGTAGTTTATCTATCATGCCTTTGGGAAACGTAAGAGGGATACAATTAAAAGGTATGTCAGCTTGGGTAATAGCACCATTTTAATTAAATTTACTCTTCCATATAATGAAAGGGGTAGATTCTTCCATCTGACAAGTGTTTTTTCGATTTCCTTCGCTACCCTTTCTAAATTGTGCTGAGGGATTTCCTCCAATGAATTGATAATATCTATTCCAAGATACCTGATCTCTCTCTGTACCCTTCCATTCCAGTCTGGGATGTTCCAACATAGAATCCCGGTTTTTTCGTTATTTACCAAATAACCCGAGAATGCCCCGAACTCTTTGGCTAATAGTTCCACCCTGGGAATCGTTGAAGCGGGGTCTGCTGTGTAGATGATAAGATCGTCGGCATATAACGCGATTTTCTTATTATATGCACCTGCACAAAAAGCAATAACCCGTTCATCCTGACGAAGCATCTGGGCAAATGGTTCGATATACAAATCGAACAGTTGTGGTGAGATAGGGCACCCCTGTCGCGTCCCTCTAGAAATCGGGAAGCTCCTAGTAAGGGCGCCATTAAGAAGGATCCTAGCTGTTATACGATGATATAAGGCTTTTAATGTTGTTACAAAACGTGGCCCAAACCCCATGACCTCCAATACTTCCCAGAGATAATTCCAACACACACGATCAAAAGCCTTGGCGGCATCCAACGTAATTACCGCCAAGGGGACCGACCTTGATGTTGCTAGGTCGATATTACCTATTAGCTGCTGGGTCAATTCGTGGAACTGCCTCCCAGGGATAAATCCCTTCTGATCCGCATGGATAAGCTGAGGGGCTAATTTAGACAGCCTGCCCGCTAAAATGCTAACAAAGATTTTATAGTCTGCATTTAGCAGGGATATCGGTCGATACGACTCAGCTTTCCCGGGGTCCTTTGCTGGTTTTAAAATCAAAACTATGGAGGCCTCTCTCCATGATTCCGGAAAGTGTGTCTCCCCCCTATATTCCATATTAAACAAGTTTTCCCAGACAGGAAGATAAAAAACTATTGCCTGCGGTTTACGAGCAAAGAGCACCTACTTAATGGTACTCAACTGGCCAATTAAGAGCACAGTGAGAATTTTCACGCTGAGCATTAGCAAAAGGCTCCTTGTATGATCTCTGATCAATTTAATTGAGCCTGACAACATATTTCAAGCTGCGGCTCTCCTCACACTCAAAATTGCAATGGAAATTAAGCTTCTCGATAGCAGAACGAGCTGTTGCAAAAGTTAATCATGCTATTAACCACAAAGCTTGAGTTTGGCCGGCTCTCCCTCATCCCCTTCAAACTGTAACGAAAAAAGACCAAGCACACAGGACCGAAGCATTTCTTTTCAGCAACAAGTCTTCTATAACAACCAGAACAAACGTAATAAGAGTTCTCCCAAACAACAGATAAATACTGAAAGCATAAGGAAACTGTCCTTGGCCGGTGCTCCTCATCCTTGAACGGAAGTGACGTATCGGCTGCGCGAACCATTTCGGAGGCAGAAAAGAAAAGCGACACTAGAGTCAACCTATGATAGGCAGCAGGTGGGAGCAAAGTCACTTTATTGAATACAGCAGGTCTTGCAGACAGAGAATGCGCGCTGCCTAGTCTCAACCTAAAAATGTGAGGTCTGGGGTGTTTGAACTGCAACTGCTGACATGCATGCTCTGCCACTTGTTACATTTTTAGCCTTCCATGCTGTGCAGCACGATGGCGTCACAAGATGGTCAAATTGCTATTCAAAAAAATTAATACAAATTAAACATATACACCCAGATAGTTGGCATAACACTGAATAAAGAAGTGTTGAAGGATTGCCGGCATTCTACACCTAAGTACTGCTGGGTAAGAAACATAAGAGAAGAAAGACACCATTTTAGTTTTGATCTTTTTCTCTCTGAACACTCAAATGTTAATACAACTGCCTTTTCCTTCCCATACACTGCAAGTGATTGACAAAGTCCTGTGTCCTCCTGGATCCCCCTTTTTACAGGTGTACAGTAGAAGTTTGGAAGTAGCGTCACATATCCTTGCTCTGTCAAAGAGTGCTTCCATTCGTGGGCAGGCAGGCAGAGAGCATAGAATGCTGGTTCCCAGAGCTTCAATCCTGGTAGCAGCGCTGTAAAGAATACACAGAGAAAACACTATCAACTGAGCTTCATTTCCAAGATCCATGCTGTCATGGAAGATATAGCAGAACTCAAATGCCCTTTTCTATACTCTGCACCACTATCAGAGCTTTGTTCCCAAGAACCCTGGAGAGATGGTGGACAGCACAGAACTTAGATGTGCTCTCGCTGACACTGTGCATTGTTGTTAGAGCTCTGATTCCCAGAACCCTGCTGTAAGGACCAAAGTCCCCAACACACCGAGCAGCTGTGCTATACACACCACTTTACTCCTTTGTCCTAAAAGTTCTCATGTCTTTTTATTTTTCACTTCTCATCAACGATTTTTGAGACCCCCTTTTTCTGGGGAAACCTCAATCTCTACGCTGGTGCTCCTCAAGGCCATCGAGTTACAGAAACCAGAGGGGGAGACTATATCATTCCCTACACCATAGTCTCATGATGCTAATTCTGGCTGACTGCATCTAATTTTTGTTTTTGTGGTCCTAGTGGCATCCTGGGGTTGTCCTCTAGCTTCCCTTTGTGTATTAAGTCCAGAGGTTTGGGTCTAATGGGGCTGCTTTGTTTTTGTGTGTGGGGGGGGCAAACGAGGGAGGGGGTACCATGTTTGCAGAAAATTACATTCAGCTGCACTTTCATATCCTTCATTAACATTAGAATGAGTGCTTACGGTAAATAGCTTTGCAAAGACTGCAGTGAACCTGTTGTTAGGATTAGAAATCAGTCTACATCAATATTTACCTTTATACAAGAACGGTGCTTGCAAAATGAATGATGGAAAATATTCACAAAGAAAAAGGAATTCTTCCTCTGCTGATATTTCTGGCCACATGCATACAAGGGCTGACCAATGCAAGCACAGTGGGAAGATGGCTTTCCCAGACTCGTCTGATGAGGGAAACCCTGTCCAAGCTTCATTGTCCAGATATTTTAACTTGGCAGTAGGCTGCTGCCCTGCTGTCTGCCTTCAGGTATGTAGATTAGCGTTGTCCTCCACCTCACGCATTATCATTTGGACGTGGACCTTCGTGGATCCAGCCGTTGTCTATGACTTCAAAACATGAATGTGAGTGCTGCCCACTTACAACTGGATGGGACTAAGTCTGGAGTCCCCTGCTGAAGCTTTGCTGGCTTGTCTTGCTTCTTCTGCTGACGTTGTCTTTGTGAAAAGCCCACTGTAGCGTATTGAGTCTAGAAACACCGACAGGCATAGGCAGTGGCAGAAACACATTTTTTGTTTCTGGGAGGATGAAATGTATACAAAGGAGCTTCATGGTCAGTGGAGATATTTTATTTTGAAGGTTTTATATAGCGCGAACAAGACCCTTGCGGGTATCAGAGCGCTTTACAGGGTAGATGTAAGAAACAAATACAAGCATAGAAATATATAGGTGATTCAAATACATAGTGATAACTAATACAGGTTAGTAATTATCTTATATTGATAAGTAAGTAGTTCAGGTAAATTTAGCCATGAGAATCGATTTCACTTCTTTTTTGAAGGAGGCAGTAGAAGGGTTCTGTCTTGTTTCTGTGGGAAAAGCATTACAGATCCTGGGCGCCATTCCTGAGAAGGACCGGTTGTAAGTTTTCTTCTTGGCAAATCGTTGTGGTTTCAGAAGAAGATTCCTGGAGCTCCTGGAGGATCTATTACCACAAGAGAGTACCAGTTTCTGAGCTAGATAACTCGGAGTATTGTGATGTAAGGCCTTGTGCGTCATACATGCAATTTTCAGATGAATTCTAGCCTCGAACGGTAGCCAGTTGAGGGCTCTAAGGTCTGGGGAGATGTGACAGTTTCTTTTGGAGCCTGTGATGAGTCTAGCAGCTGAGTTGATTGAGGCTCTTAGAGGGGCCGTCGTCGATCTGGGAAGGCCGCATAGAGCGACACTCCCATATTCCACTCTTGGGATTACTAGAGCTTGGACTGCCTGTTTTATAGGTGAACTTTCAAAGTTGGAGTGACATAAAGGTTAACAGTGGTGAACAAGTGGTGGCTAATGAAATGTGAAAATGGTGAGGCATAAATACCTGCTTCAAATTTCACTCAGAAAGCAAAGTGAGCAAGCCTAGGTTTCTTCAGTGGCGATTTCCCCTTCTGGGAAAAGTTTTTAAAAATGGGGCTGAATAGGATATTTCTATAATATCTTTATTTCTAAATTGACTAACAATCATTTTCCCTTCCTTTCATGGGGTGCCAAGGAAACATGACCTTTTATAGGTGATGTGTGGGCATCATCAGATCAAAGACATTCACAATAGGCAAGGGATTGCCAGCATTACGTTAAGACCAGCATTTTTCCATTGATGGGCATCAATATTCCATGGCTAACATTTTCCCATGAGTGGACCAACATCATTTTCAGAATATATTATGAAATACCATCCTTATACTGTTATACAGTTCCTACCATTCCAGTAAGACTCTGTGTTTTTGCAACATAAGCATCACAACTATGTGGGACTAAGTCAGTGCATTACATCAAAATATAATTCCTGGCTACCTCAGAGAGGGCCATCTGGACCTCTAAATCTTATAAGGTTCCAAATTGTGTCTGCAACCTCAGAACATGACAACCCTGATTCCTCAAGAAAATTGTGGAAACAGATTTACCCTTCCGCTGTTAACTCAGACATACCCAAAGGGAGACACACGAAGTACACAAATTGGCATTTCAAATATTTATTGAAGCAATTGTATTCGTGTATAAAATACGTGTGCTCTAATGATTACTAGAAGGAAACATAACAAAGTAACCAGAACAACAAGAATGCTGAAGAAGATAAACAATTCAACCAATTGTGTTGTTGCACTGATTATATGGATACATATAGTTATACTCCTACCTAGCGTTTCCTATCCTAGTAAGCGTAGATTTTGCGGGTCTGACAGAATATCTTAGAGTAGTCTAACTCCCCATTTACATGTGGGTGCGTGTCATCTGGCAGCTAGTCTTGGTGTTGAACAGGCCGCTGACCTTCTCAGGACAGTGACGGGATTCAGCTGGGCTATAATTCAGGCATGAGGCGACCGACAATCCACCAAAATGCTCCTCTGCCTAAACAAAGGTTTGGTGCAGTTTATATAATAATCTGCGCCCATTCGTTCTGTGCCTGAGCTCTAGTCCAGCCGTCTTTGTTGATTCTACCCACCCAGAGCTATCACCCAAAGGACAACAACAAACAACGAAATTTTTCAAAGTGTACCTAGACCTTGAACAGAATGTTCTAAGTGATGATAATGTGCCTACTAAGAAGTGTAACTGTAAGCAAACCATATCTGAGTACACTCTCACATGCGGGCATGCAAGCAAATGTGTTAAATGTTGTTTGAATGTGCTTTAATAGTAGGGATAAGTAGGTACTTACCACAACTAGCATTTATTTGTACTATAGATATGTACCTATATATGTGTATTGTTTTGTGTAAATGTGCAATTATGTTTTAAAACAAATTAATAAAATAAATTTTTAAGTACAACAACACTTGAAAGTCAGAATTTATTTAATGCATCTTTAATCTACATATACTTCCTTCCTTTATGCATCTATATACCTTCCATGTACTTGGATCTATATATTTATTACTTTTCTGCTAATTCAGCATATCCAATGCACTTCCCTATTTCTCACCCCATACCTCTCTCAATATATCCTCTACCTCAACTCTCTGACTCATCTCAAACCTCTTCCTACTACTCTTTCCAATGCACCACCCTATTTCTCACCCTATACCTCTATCAATATCTTTAATCTACATATATTTACTTCCTTTATGCATCTATATACTTTTCATGTACTTATGGATCTATATATTTATTACTTTTCTTCTAATTCAGCATATCCAATGCACTACCCTATTTCTCACTCTATACCTCTCTCAATATATCTTCTACTGAACTCTGACTCATCTCAAACCTCTTTCTACTACTCTTTCCAATGCACTACCCTATTTCTCACCCTATACCTCTATCAATATATCCTCTACCTCCTCTCTCTCATTCATCCCAAACCCCATACCACTACTATGATCCCCAAAATAACCCTTTCTTGACTCTTCCCTACTCTACCCCTCCTTGCATCATCTCATAACTCTTTTACTATACCGATCCCCCAAAACAAGCCTTTCTAAACCCTTCCCTCTGACTCTTCCCCTCCACATCCTTTTTACTCATCCCAAGCCTCCTCCTACTGCTATGAACTCCAAAACAAAACAAAAACCAAACAAAAAAAGTCTAAATCCTTTCCTCTTCTATTACTCCACTATCCTTTCAATCCAAATAACAGACTAACATGTCCACTCATATTTCACTATACTAATCCTTTATAGGCTCCAGAGTAGCGTGCTACTTGCCAAAAAAGCGCTTCAACACCTCATCAGGGGTAGCAAGCGCTATATAAATGCAAACCTTTTCCCTCTTCTATCCCTCCGCTACCCTTCTCAATCCAAATAACTGACTAACATATCCACCACTCAAATTACTCTCATATTTCACTATACTAACTCACCACTAATCCTTTATGGTTTCTAGAGTAGCGTGCTACTTGCCAAAAAAACGCTTCAAAACCCCATCAGGGGTACCAAGCACTATATAAATGCAAACCTTTTTTCCCTCTTCTGTCCCTCCGCTATCCTTCTCACTCCAAATAACTGACTAATATCCACCACTCAAATTACTTTCACATTTCACTATACTAATTCACCACTAATCCTTTATGGGTTCCGGAGTAGCGTGCTACTCGCCAAAAAAGCGATTCAACACCCCATCAGGGGTAACAAGCGCTATATAAATGCAAACCTTTTACCTCTTCTATCCCTCCGCTATCCTTCTGAATCCAAATATCTGACTACCATATCCACCACTCAAATTACTTTCATATTTCAATATACTAATTCAACACTAATCTTCTATGGGTTCCGGAGTAGCGTGCTACTCGCCGAAAAAGCGATTCGATGCCTCGCCAAGGGTACTAAGTGCTATATAAATGCAATTACAATACAATACAATACAATACTAATTTCAATAAAAGGTCCAGTTAAGGTCTCACTAAATTATTCCCTTGCGCAATCCTTGGTAGCTGGCTGTGAGCAGACAGGCTTAACTTAGGAGACAGGTGTGCAAAGCATTTAAAAACACCAATACATTAAATAAGTAAGACACAACACACAATAAAAATCTAACTCCAATTTATAAAAATAGGACATATTTTTATGATTAAAATGACGCCAAAACAACAAAAATCTAATGTAGGGAACCGGAGATATGATTTTGTAAAGAATAAACATTTTCTTGTACCTAAAAGCCAAAAGCACCACTTTGGGACATCTGGTCGAACTTGATTGGGACAAAGTCAAAGTTTGAGGCCAACCGCGATGGAGTGTGGGTCAGATACACTGAGCGTGAGGCCTCGGACAAGTTTTCACCTTCGCACTAGGGGCCTGATTACGATGTCGGTCGGAAACCAAACTGCCTGACTCCTTGTCAGATTCAGTTCCAACCGACTCACGGTCGGCGGTTCGACCGACCGATTATGATGCTTCTGAACATTGTTCGGAAGGACTCCCATACACTTCAATGGGAGCCTGTGTTCCGACCGACAACACAGGCTCCTATGGGGAAAATGGGTGTCTGTGGAAAACCTTGCACCCTGTGGCGGGCACCCCATGGTGCCCACCACACTGTGCATGGTTTTACAGGGGGTCCCTTGGGTACCCCCTCAACCCCAAACCGGAGGCCACAGGATGAAGGGGGGCCTGCTAGGGGCCCCCAAAGTCAGTTTCCGACAGCCTTTTGGTGTCGGACAGTCTGAGTCCGAAAGGCTGTCAGAATCCGACATCGTAATCGGTCGGTCGGAAACGTGGTTCGTAGATCTGTACGAATCGGCTCAGACCGACTCGGACTCTCCGACTGCCAGACGGAACCGATTTCGAATGACAGAACGGTTCCCCTGCATCGTAATCGGTCAGTTGGAATTGTTTCCGACCGAGTCGGGTGAATGGGTTCCGAGACTGTCTAGGAGATTCCGACAGTCGGTCGGAGGCTTTCCGCCGACATCGTAATCAGGCCCTAGGTTGTTTTTCTGGAGCTTTTTCTCTCGACGTTACGTGAGGCTCCTTGTCAGGCCAGGTTTCAAGTCGACGATGGTGGCTTGGCTCTGCACTTTGCCTCGGTCATCCCTGGAAGTCTTGTTGACGATGAAATGCTACGGAGCTTCAACAGGACAAACCTGACTCTCAGGCCAGTTCGGGGTTCGACGTCGCCAGAGTGACTCTCGTCGACGGGTCGGTCACCTTACGGAGCTTTTTACCAAAGTTGCTTCAACTCCTCTAAACTTCTGGAACTTCTTCCTTAAGTTCCTCTTGCGGGTTCAAAGTGTCCAAAACACTAATTTATGGGTCTAGAAGTTCTGAATTGGTCCTTGGAATGTTGGGAATACGTGTCCCAGAAAGCACCTGGCCAAATCCTTAAAAGTCCCCTGGATGGTCGTGCGAGCGTGCAAATGAAGATGGCCTCCTCCCGCTGATTCTCTACGGTGTCCGCTTTTTATCGACTATATAATTTCTGATAACAACTAGTCTTACTGTTTGTTTCATGCTGTTGGCACGACTGGCGCTTTCGAGCCATGTGACTGCTGAGGCTCGTTCTTGCTGTTTCAAGGAGCTTCCCCCATTGCGCCTCTCACCAGTGTCTCACATCAGGTACTGCAGAGTTTTCTGTCAGGAGGGCACAGTCACTCTGAGGAAAGGGTGCAGCTGAGGCCTAAACCACTCCCACAGCTAGCTTTAGCCAGTGCAAAGCCTTACATTGCAAAGTTTTTTATTCCTACCTGCCTAAATCTTCAATTGTTATTGTACTCGTCTTTAATACAATTTATTTATTGCTATGGAAGGAAAGAATATTCATGTTATGAATACCAAACGTAAACAAACTACTTCTCCTCCATCAGTCAAGTCAAAAATAATGGATTCTAATGAGCCTTCTTTATTCACATTACATGAAGAAATACAAGCAGTTCACACTAACACAGATAGTATTGCATCAGAAATAAAAAATATACGCAAAGCCATGGCTAGTTTTTCTATGACAGTATTTGCATGCAATAACAATTCAGAATAATAAATCCAAAATTTACAGTCTCATGCCTATTGCAGCAAAAATTGTGCCACTGAGTAACTTAATACTTGATTTAGAAAATCATAATCGACAGTACAACCTGCGAATATTTAAATTTGCCAGAAGATATAGAAGGTAATGACTGCAGGCTGTACATGGAAAATGTATTACCTGGTCATTTTCATTTGAAATTCCCAGAAAAATTGGAGATTGACAACGTGCACAGAATACCATCACATCGTATTCCAAGCCAGAACAAACTTCGTCAAATAAAATTTAAAGTTCTGCATCATTATCATCTAGTGTTGACCCAGGAAGTAGGCAAGAGAGATTCCATCTTTAATGGTTAATGGGAATAACATTTTCATCCATCAAGACTTTGACAAGGAGACTGTTAAATCCATAAAGAATTCACTGATCTTCGGCCAAGACTGAGAAGCTATGGTTTTAAATATGGCCTTTCTGATCCTTCTACTATGCAAATTTGGCAAGAATGTTTCTCAAAGACCTTTCAGCGTCCTGATGATCTTCGTCTCTTCTTAGATCAACATTCATAGCTCTCCATGGAAACGAATGAGACTGATACTTGAGTGGTATGCTTTCAATTTCTTTATAACTAGCCTATTTAGCCAAGTTTCTTTATAAGGGCCTTCTTAGTCAGGTCATTCTTGTCATGCATGTGTGTGATTCAGTATTAATGATGTTTATATGCTGTCTTTTTGGTGTTTGTCTGCGACTTTCCTTTTCCTCCTTTCACTTAGTGTTAGAGCTACCTTTAATTCCTTTAGCTTACCAGGTTCTTTCTTTTTTACTGTCTTCAGTCTTCTATGATGCTGCATAACATTAAAGGTATTAAAATGGTTTCTTTTAACGTAAATGGCTTATGACACCCTGTTAAACATACTAAGGTTTTAGATTATTTCGCTAGACATAAAGTGGATATATGTTTACTCCAGGAGACTGATAGCGATGACACAGTTTTACCCTACATGAACAAAAAATGGGTTAGTAATGTTATTTCTTCTCCTGCGCTTAATAGGAGAAATGGGGTTGCTATCCTTTTTGAAAAAAATGTATGTCTTCAAATAATAAACAAATGCTCTGATTCAGACGGTCGTTACCTCATAGTTAAAGTCAAAATCGATAATACCATTTTGCACCTGATTAATGTGTATGATCCCACAAATGATGACCCTAATTTTTGGTCTCTTTTTACATCGGAAGTGCTAAAATTGGGTAATGTTCCACTTGTTATTTGAGGTGACTTTAATCTTATAGGTGATCCATTATTGGATAGAACATCCCAAGCCAAATATCGTCCTCCTAAGGAATATTTTACTCTTAAATCCTTTTTTAGTACTGCCAAATTAATAGCTATTTGGCGTTTGCATCATCCAACGGAAAAACAATTTACTTTTTTTCTAATCCTCATAATTCCTACTTTCAAGTAGAATATTTATTAATATCCCATCAGTTAATACATTCAATTTTTGATCCCACTATCTAGAATATTGATATTTCTGATCGTGCACTCACTCGTTTTACGACCTAGCTCCTCTCAACAATCTCAAGGTTGATGGCGCATGAATACCAATGTTGTTCTTAATGAAAAACAAGCCAAAACTTTTGTCGGTGCTACATGACTATTTTTCTTTTAATCCCGAAGGTTCTGCTTCAATTGATAATCGATGGGATGCATTTAAGGCATATTTCAGAGGGGCGACAATATCTATTATGGCACATAATAACAAATCATTTAAGTCTAGAACTAAAGAATTGGGTAAGCAAATAGCAAAGCATGAATGTCTCTTTATCATATCTAACCACATCAAATATAAGATACAAATACAAAAACTTTGTTATGAATTAAGCTCCATATTAAGCTATAGGGCCGGCATACACATTTGTAATAACAAAGCTAAATTTTGTTTCAGTGCTAAGCGATCTGGAATATTTTGGGCAAATTATCTGCGTATTAAGAAAGATAACAATCACATTAATGCTATCCATAATTCTAATGGTTAAACCACTTTATCCCACAAAGAACCAGTTAATGAATGTAAGAATTATTATTCAACTTTATATAATAAACCTCCTTCTACTGATGCGCTGCATATTGATAATATTTTAGAGTGGTGTGGTGTACCTAAAATGTCTCAGTCAGTTAGAAATAAATTGGACTTACCGATCACTTTAGAAGAAGTGGAATCAGCTATTAAAACCCTTAAATTACTTAAATCTCCAGATCCAGATGGTATCCCTGTTGAATTTTATAAATAATTTTCTCCTCACCTTTTGCCTCATTTACTCAAGCTATTTGCTCACTTTAGTAGTACAGGACTAGCTTCTGGGTCCTTTACTGAAGCTTTGATTATAGTTCTCCCGAAACCTAACAAAGATCCCACTATTGTTTCAAATTATCACCCTATTTGTTTAATAAAGACTGTAAACTTTATGCAAAGATTCTTCCAACTAGGGGTCCGATTACGATTTCGGCCGGAAGGGCACCGAACGATGGCCGGAGCCCTTCCGACCGAATCGGAACGTGCCGGCCGGATTCCTTTCCGACCGAGCCATTCTGATGGGCTCGGTCGGAAAGGAATTCGACTCGGATTTCCGGATGAGCTTCCGACGGGCTCGGAGAGCCCGTCAGCCGTCCGGAAATCCTTCAGTACTCCCCCGGCCGCCTCTTCACGACCGAGGGAGTACGATGGCAGTTTTCACTGCCTTTTCGTGCCGGTCTTTCCGGCACGAAAAGGCAGTCGGTAACTGTCTTTGGGGGCCCCCAGTAGGGCCCCCATGGGTGCGAGGCCGCCGAATGGCAGCCTGGGGGCACCTATGGTGCCCCTCTGTTGATCCCTGCACCTGGTGGCAGGCACCTTGGGGTGCCGGCCACAGGGTGCAGGGATGAACTGCACCCCTGCTTTTCACAATGCAAACATGCATTCCGCTCGGAATGCATGCTCCCATTGTGAACTATACGAGTGCGACCGAACAGTGTTCGGTCGCATCGTACTTGCAGGGCCGTAACCGACGACAGCAGGTCGGTCGGTTACTGCTCCTGACCAATGTCGGACGGACCTGAGTCCGTCCGACATCGGAATCGGCCCCTAGGTTGGCCTCTGTGCTTGCTATTATCATTCATATTGACCAATCTGATTTTATGAATAATAGATATTCGATGAATAACGTAAGATTATTATTTCATGCCATTGAAGTTGGACCATCTCTACCTCTACTATCCGATGTCCTGGCATTAGATGCAGAAAAGGATTTTGATAAAGTCCATTGACAGTATCTTTTCCGTACCTAATATGCATTTAAATTTGGAAGTTCATTTATTTGTACGATCTCAGCCCTCTATTCTGGTCCGTCTGACAAACTTTTCATTAATGGTCAAATTTCTAACAATTATTTCCTTTTTCGGGATACCAGACAAGGTTTCCACTTATCACATTGTCATCAGAAATTTTATTGAAATTTAGGGCCTCATTATTAAAAATGTTCCCATCAAAACTTCAGCTTATGCTGATGATGTACTGCTATATATTGGTAATCCTGAATCTTCCATTCCACCGCTATTAAATCTAATTCACGCTTACTCTCACATTTCAGGATATAGTTTAAACACTAACAAATCAGATTTTTTTCCTTTAAATGTTCATTGTACCTGTGATAGGCTCCAAAACAAAGAAATAATCTGGCAAAAAGAAAAACTTCAATATCTTGGTATATTATTTTCTCACACCATAAAACAATCAATTACATTATATTGAGATTGCATTCTTGCTCACATTAAGGACACATTTAAAAAAGGATCCGCCTTACAACTATCCTGGTGAGGAAAAGTTTATGCTATCAAAATGGTTATTGCTCCAAAACTTTTCTACCTCCTTTCTATGATACCTATTCAACTTCCGCATAAGTTTTATAAAAATATGGACAAACTTCTTTCAAAATTTATTTGGAATAACAAACCTTCTTGTTTAAATTATAAATTAAATTAAATTATAAAAAACTGAAGCTGGCTAAGAGCAATGGTGGTTTTGGTTTACCGGATTTCCTGAATTATCATAAAGCGTTTATTTTAAAACAAAGTTCCTAATGGTTCCATCATAGAGAGCTTATTAATCCACCTTCATGGCTTAATATTGAACAAAGTTTGATATCTCCATTACCTTTACCTGCATTGCTCTCTATGGCTAAAGATCTGTAATACTGAAGTCTACAAAATTAATATTACAAGATATAGACTCAATTTTCCAAATCCCTATATCACTTACCTCAAATTTGTTGTTATGGTATGATCCTGTATTAAAACTATCTCGTCACACAACATTTTGGCAATCCTGGATTAAAGATGGTATTTTTTTATTTAATAAATATTTATTATAAAATTACCTTTTTAACTTTTGATGAATTACAGCAAAGATTTAGGTTACAGCCATAAGATATTTACAAATATGAACCTTTATTTAATTTAGTCCTTGATTCATTTCCCAATAACTGTCCTCTAAATGTTACCTCTGATTTAGAGCTGTACATTCAAACATTTGCTTCGTCATCCCATGCTGTATCATTGTTTTACAAAACATTGAATAATTATGAAGGGGGCAATATCAATGTTCTCTCTTCTTTTTGGAATAAGGAATTACATTTGTCATTATCTCAAGCTATATGGAGAAAAAGTTTGTTGAATAGTATCTCTGTTTCTCTATACCAAACTAATACCTTCATACTTTTCAATTGTCTATGGACTCCTTTAAGGGGATTTAAAGCAAAACTTGAAAATTCTCCAAATTGTTGGAATTGTAATCTGAATACAGGCTCATTACGACATATGCTTTATGAGTGTAATACCGTTGGTAAGTCTTAGAAAGAGGTTTTGAAGGTCATTACAAAAATTTTGAATATCGCAGATAATCTACATATAATATATTAATTTGTAAATCAACTTCACTTACCACCAAATTGTTATCAATAGCAAATGCCTAGATTTAGATTAAGTACCTCTACTAAGACTTATCTGTACTGATGATTTTATTTATTCCCTTTTTATTTCCTTTTATTTTTATTAACATTATTATAAGTATTATAATTGATATTGTGTAGGTAATTTATTGATTTTATTTTGATATTATCCTCCAGTTTACAGTTCTATAAGCTCAGTTTTTATATTGATGTAACATATATGTACCTCTTTGGGTGCTCTTTTCTATATGGTCTTCTCATTTCACCGAAAATTCAATAAAATATTTTGAACACATAAAAGTCCCCTGGACGCTGTCATGGTTGAGTCTTCTTGGTGGAGATGATGAAGGTGGAGCTCTGTTAGCCTGTTGCTTTCAGGGGGTTCACTCCTTTCACTTTCTGAAGCAAGGCAACGTCCTTAGGGCTTTAGTTCCAAGAGGGCAGCAGGTGCAGTCATCCAGAGTGCAATCCTTTGGGGGTGCAGGCCAGGGTTCCAGCAGGGCAGTCCTTCTTCTCTTTGTGGTTTCAGGCAGGGATATCTAGTAGCTCTTTTGTACCGGCCGCTTTCAGGGAGTCCTTTCCTTAATCCTTTTGAAGCCAGGCAATTTCCTCTTTTGGAGAACCTTAAGGTGTGCCGCAGGTGCAGTCCTTATGAGTGCAGTCCTCTTGAGTGCAAGCCAGGAGTTCAGCAGGGCAGCGGCCAGGGCGGATGACTCCGGAGCACTGGGACTCACGGTTTGATGGTATTCACTAGGGGGTAGCTGTTCCTTAGGTTAGAGAAGAGTCACCACCAATTATGGTTGGAGACGTAGTATGTAAGAGGTCAATCTCAGTATAGTTGGGTTATTTCAAATAATGGGGGGGGAATTCCTCCTTTTTGGATATAGTGCCCTCACACACCCTTGCGAGTGTCATGCTTCATCATCTGGCATTGCTCCTCGTAGGGGTGGCGCTGCTGTCCTCCATGGACCCCGCGAGAGGGCTCTTTATCGGAGATCTTTTAAGGAGACGCCGCAGTTGTGCATGTGGGTATGTGGGCCTAAGGTGGTAAGTGAGTAAGTGAGTTAAAATTACCAAACGATACCCAGAATTCCATTTTATTCGGGGGTCCGTGTGGCAAGGTTAAAACATGGGTTAGATACTGGAGCTACCTCTGTGAAACAAATAAGGAGGTGGGGATGAATGTCTTCCCACTGCTCTCAGAATCTGTGTGATAGTGTATTCAAGAAAAAATGGTCAACATGTTTCGCGCTTCTGGTAGGTCCATAAGGGATCCAAGGGCGCTTCGTCAGGACCGTAAAGAGTGCAAACAAAAGAAAACTGTTTCAGGAATCAGGGGAGAAGGCCCTGTATACCTGTAGTACCCCTAGTCAGGTATGGATGCGTCTTCGCGCTGGAAGGAACGTGTGGTACAGGTACCTAAACCCAACCTGGTGAGATTAAAAGAGAAAGACGTACAGACATATAATAATTATGTACAGCACATGTAAACAGTGAACTTCACTGGTACTTTGATCTGATCATGATCTGGCATTCCACTCTGCATGCAATCACGTGTGCATGCTCGAAGAATTATGCCTCACTTGACATATTGTGTGGTTTAGATCAGAACCAAACTCTAGGCGCCACCGCCACCTGTATGGTTGATAGACACGTATCTAGTGTCTGTATCGATGGGGTAGGTGGCGTGAATGGCGTGATGTGTAGGCACATTTAGTCACTGGTGTGTGGTCAGCCCTGTAGGGGCGGTTGAAATCGTAAATAAAGGGAGTGTTTGACAACGATGGTCGGTGGCTATAAAACTTCATTTGGTGACAGTTACTGTGTGGCTCATAGGTCGTAAATGGCCGCGTTATATTCGATGAGAATATCATCTGCCTGAGGCTGCAGTGTGGCTAAAATGAAGTCAGCGGCAGTGCGGTGCTTCGTTAAAATATACATGCGCTACAGTTGTGAGGGTAAATACAGGTTCCAAGACATGCCGTACGCTGACTGACTCACAGTTTGATCTCCGGCACCGGCGGCAGGTCAGCTCTGCACCATGTGACTCTGGGCAAGAGCTCTCTTAATCTTCCCGATGGCTCCCAGCGTCTTGACGCCCTCGGGCAATTGTTCGCGCTTTACAAATACTGTATTACTTTTACTTTTTGATTATTCCAGGCAGGGATCTGAGTTTCTGGGCAGCTCCCCCATTTTTATTAAGGGTTCCCAGGTAACAAGCAGGGGGGCACACCTGACCAATGGGGTGTAGAGTGCCATCCTCAGGTATGACCACTTCCTCCATAGTGATGCACATTCTTGACCCAGAAAGCACTGCACTGTTCTTCCAAAATCCAAAATGGAGAAACTCTCTCAGGGAGGTTAAGATCTGGCTAAGCCATCCCACTGGCGTGGCTACGTTTCCGTAACACTCCCCTTACAGCCCCTCTGCTAATCTACTTACTGGGGCTCCAGCCTGGCTGGGGGTGCAGGATGTGGGGGTGAGCCTGTGTTCTGTCCTAACTGTCATTCCGACTTTGAAGTCCAGTTTGGCTATTCCACCCCCATCCTGCCTTTTGCTCTACAGATGCAGATCTCTTCCCTCCAGAGGCATCCTTTGTCTCAGTGCAGGCCACTTCATACCTCATTAAGACAGCTTAACTCAGCCTGGCAGAGGTTGGCCAATTAGAGAAGCGCTGCTCGAAGGCTGGATTTTGGCTCATCAGAAAAGCAAGTTCTACAACTTCATTTCTGGGATAGTTATAATAATTCCAACAGCGGCAAGTTGTATTCATTCTAACTATCATTTTGATGCTTTGAAGTATATTTGTAGCTCACTCTATCAATAGTTATACATCATTAAAGTGTTCCCATGTTAGCCTATGGAGCCATTGAGCTACAATGGGAAAAACGAAATTGACAGTTTTTCCCTTACCAGGGCTTCTAAAACATATTTTATAATGTCCCTACTTATAGTTACAAGGCACCCTACCATTGAGGCACCTATGGGAGGCATTAAGACTTACTTGTATGTAAAAAAAAGTAGTTTAAGACTTTCGAAGTATCTCTAATTCCAAAGTCGAATTTGCATATAATTTACCGTTAAAAGCAGCCTGCAAAACAGGGATGCCTTTAAAATAACAGCAGGCAACACAGTAGTGCACACCTAAATGCATTAAATCTACTGGGACTCTAAACCTACATGCCCTACCACATACTAGGGACTAACAGGTAGGTTGTCAGTATCAATTGTAAATATACCTAATTACCATGTACTTTAAATCAGAGCACAGGCCCTGGGTCTAGTTAGCAGAGCCCAGGGCACCACCAGAGTCAAAAAACCAGAATCCTGCAGTCAAAATGGGTGCAAATAGTGGGGGAACACTGCAAACAGGTCCGGGTTTCTCACTAAAGACATTGTTTAAAAAGATGTCAACTATAAACATGTAAAATGGAAGTGTTTGTGCCTGGGGCCTATGTGACCTCACGACAATACAAGGAGCAGGCCCATCAAGAACGAGATCCCTAATATCAGAAGACAGATACCATTGATGGCTGGCCAAAGATACTAGGGGACAAGACACAGCAGCCACTGACAGGAAGAGTGCCAGCCAGACTGACATACAAAACACACACAGTCTGTTTCAGTCACACACACATATAAACCCACCCATCCCGGAATATTCCCCAGAGCACAGGATTTTGTTCATTAACGGCGTCTTATGTTCACTCTCAACCTGCTTTATGGCGCCAACAGGTGGCCTGCTCGTTATCCTCTGGCTCTACCTGCAACAAGGTCAATCACTATGTGGCAGCCACATGTTGATTGGTCTTGTTGCATGCTGCATCCACAGTATAATCACACTGGAAATGAAATGCAGGTCTGAACCATCAGCAGCAGTGCTTAAGTGGAGCCATTTGCTACAATACAAATAGTCTTATTTCTCTTATATGCATTAGTAGAATGTTTATGAGCATGCGTAGAGCTGGGCAACCTTAAGATCAATTGTAGTAAGCTACTTATCACTTGAATCAGGATTAACCTTTGCAAGATTTTCTGCTGGTGACAGTTAAATGCTTCCAACAGGAATTTAGTTGTAACATTTTTGGCACTCGCTTTTCCTGAAAATTACCTCACCCGGAAATATTTTAAAGTTGATTCTTAAGCACATTGCACCCAGCACTCACCTCAATTTTGTGCAGTGATGTTGAAATTACTGGGCATAACTGCATGTTCTGTTCAGTCCTAGAAATGGAAAATGCAGTGAGACGAGAACATACTATATTTATTAATAAGAGACCATGTTCATTAAATGTTTACTCAATATTAAAATAAGTAGACTATGGTCTCCGAAACCTATACTTCTCAAAATAAGGTCTTCAAAAAAGAGGTGGCTATGTATAAAATAGGGAGAGACTGCATTATTACCGATAGACCTCCAGGACTTGTGCTGTTTACTCAGTCCATATGGATTCGGAAAGAAAATTAATTCTTCTTGTCGAGCCTGCTCATATGGCACCATTAATATCCTCAAAGGGTGTAGGAAATCTACCTTTTTTGCATGGTCACTGCAGTGATAGTTATAAGGCCATAGTGTATGGTGCAGAAATACACCATGGCATGAAAAATGAAATTTCACTTGTGAACTGCAGGACCAATTGCGCCATCCACTACAGTGACAGAGAAAACATTGTTTCAGGTCTACCCTGTGTAGACTGTGTCTCACAGCCTAAAATCTGCTGTACAGACCTACCCAAATAACCCTTTTTGACAGATGAGAAACCCTGCCTTTGAATATTTATAAGTCACCTCCAGTACACCTTGACACTCAGAAGGGGGAGGGGAGGGTAGGGGGGTGCCTAACATTTAAAATTGGAACATCTGCTGAATTAAAATAGGTATGTTCCTCCAGTGACAACACCTCAAACAGTATTCTCACTTGTAGGGCTGCATCTGAATCCTAGAAAATGTCAAAGTAGAGATTATAAAATGTAATCTTTACCTTTGATAGGAAATGGTTGCAAAATTAATTCAAAGACTTTGGGCCCGATTATGAGCACAACCTTCCCAAGACCTCCGTACCCGCAGTGGCGGTCCGACCGCCGCCTTTTCATCAGTCCAACCATCTAATTACGAGGCTGGTGGTCAGACTGCCCCAATCCCGATGCAAGACCGCTGCAACTGCCAGGATCCTGGATCCCAAAAAGGGTGGTGGTGGGGAAAGCAGTGATCAATGACAGCGGTGCCAATGATGGCACTGGTGTGCTGATCACGACCTGCCTTTCCGCTGACCTGTTCATGGCGGGAACCACGTGGAAAAGCAGAGAAGGGGCCCCAAACAGGGCCCTAGGGCAAATCTGCACATGGGGGGTTGTGCATGGCAGCACATGTTGTGCCCCCCTCTACTTGCATTGTCGTGCGTGCACTGTGTGCCACGCATGACATAGTGCATGGTACACAGTTCACAAGCGTGCAAGCAGCACTGCCACGGTGCCGGCATATGCTTTCGGCTCTCTATGAGCCAAAGTATGCCATCGCCTGGCACCGCTGACACAACACCGCCACCCCAGCGGTGTACTCATAATACAGCAAGCGGTGTACTCATAATACAGCAGCCAGGATGCAGCCGGCTTGGCGGCGTTCTCCCGACCACCACAACAGCGGTCGGACCGCCAAACTTGTAATCGGGGCCTACGTGTACCATTCAGTAAAAATACAAATTATTGGTAAAGTTGGACTTTTAACACATTTTTAGAAAAGGTAACTTTTAGAAAGTTATCTTTTACCTGTCTGAAACTCTAGTAGGCTAATTACCATTAGCCTACTGATAGCTGATATGCAGTTTCTTGGACTAAATGAGGTGTGGAAACTGCTCCTACAGCAGAAACAATAGTCTGGGTGTTGGGAGGTATTTGTCTTCCCCTTGCAGGAAGACCAGTTAGTGTGGACCCAGGAACATCATTAACTTGTAAAGAGATATGCCCTTTCACAAATAATTGAAAGGTGACCTGATGAAGCAACCCTTTGTCCCTCCATCTAGACTGGCACAACACTCAATGGGAGGGGAGCTATCCCCAGAACATATTGGTTTGCAGTGAACACAGGGGAGGAGACTGTTCATTTCCATGGCCACACCTCTGGGTGTAGCACAGGCTCTGCACAAGGGCTTCTTGAATTTTTGGAGTAAGGTGCACTGCAGGCTTGTTTGCAGGAGGGCAAATAAGAATTGGTGCAAACGTGGGTAGGCTTGGCTTGGGAAGTTTCACCCTTTGTTTAGGGAGGAGACAGGAGTCACCCCACCCACTAGCTGGTGCCAACCATAAAGGTGGTTCCCCAGGGCACCCTTCTCAGAAAACCTTCTGTAACTGCTGTTTGTGAGATAAGAGGAGTCCTGAAGGACTGGATGTGCTCCCTCTTGCACCAAGGCAAAGAAGTGGCCTCCAAGGGTCAATGAGGTTAGAGGGACACAGCAAGCTGCAAGAGGCCTTTTTCCTGAAGTGCCCTCGTTGAAAGTTGGGTTACTGGTTGAGGGGTGGAACCCTACTCAAGCAGAAACCACAATCTCTGTCGGGGGAAGTGACAAGCAAACCCCAAATTAACCTGTACTTAACCCTCTGGTAGCTTGGCACAAGCAGTCATACTTAACTTAGTGGGAAGATGTAAAGTATTTATGCAGCACTTCCAACATTAATAAAGTGAAAACACAACACAAGGAGACTTCCATACCAGTTTAGAAAACTAGAGTACAATTTAATAAATTATTTGAAACCAAAACAACAAAAATCCAATCAGTAAAACCAGAGATATGCAAAAGTAAAAATAGGGCCTAAAAGTACAAAGCGCCGACTGAGGTTATCTGGTTGCGCCAGACCGGGACAAGGTCAAAAGTTCAGGATGACCGCAATTCTAACTCTAGTCAAATAAACATTGGGGAAAGTTAATACATTTAGTGGGTTTAGATTTAACATTCTAACGCCATTCAAGCCAATGTTAGGAAAAGTGCATATATTTTTAGAGTGTCAAATTTACTATTCTAACTTGGGGAAAGATCCTATATTGGGGATGAGGGTGGTCAGATTTACAATTCTAAATACAGTCCCAACAACAAAGCTAAATTAGTAACAATGGTTACAATAATGTAAAATTAATTACAATCCAAAAATAATTTAATGAATTCAATTAAAAATATTATGATTAAGTAATGTTTCTTTTACATATTAGTTTACTCACTAAACCCCACAACCCAAAACAAATAAATAAACAATCCAAAAATAATTAAATGTGTTATCAAATAATTGCCAATTAAAAATTAACATAGAAGTATATTAACCAATAATTTATTTTATTTAAAACACTACTCATCCAATTCCCAATAAAACTCACAAAACAGAAAATAAAATTAATTAAAAAAAGAAATATAATTAAAAATATAAACAAATGAATAACAAATGTTTTCATGGTGGTGTCCCTGCCATTAAAAGGTTGGGGGAAAGGCAGGTCATATTTCCCACGGTGGTGCCCATGCCGGCACCGCCAACATTGAGCCCTGCTGTCCCTACTGCTGCCGCCACCGTGGGAGCTCAGACCTGGAGGCCCTCAGGAGGCGGTCTGGAGGTGGTATCCCTGCCTGCATTGTAATCCGGCGGTTGGATCGCCAGGTATGCGGGTGGTTCGACCGCTAAAAAGCAGCGGCTGTTCCCGGACCGCCAGGTCGTAATCAGGCCCAAAGTAAAAAAAAACATATGCTTACAATTTTTTGTCACTCTATTGCTGTAATCAGAATATTTTGATCACAATATTATGGTAACATGTGGGATTCTAGATTATGGTGGAATACGAAATGCAGCAGTAAGATATCGCATTAGGTTTGAATGGTGTGCATCAGTATGCCGTCATATTTGGCTGACAGCACATGCTAATTTTGTAGTAAAATATATCACACTTATATGCAAAATCACACACATAGTTGCAAAATCACCTTTACTGCAAAGTAAGCTGGACTGTGGTGTCACAGTTTAGGTGCAAATTCACCTTATGTGCAACATCTGCTGGGGCATGGAAACACTTTTAGGGGCTCAAAGCACGTTTGGAATAATAAGATATTGCAATGAAAAAATCATATTTTGGTGCAATATATTATCTAGGAATAAAATCACTCAGAGGTTCAAAGTGTTCCTTCATACAACACCAACAGGAGTGTAAGAACACTTTAGGAGCACAAAACACATTTACAAGCAAAACATACTTGGGTGCTAAGTTACTGTTAGTGCTCACAAGAGAAGTGTGAAAGCACTTGTCAGAGAAAATGTATGTGCTAAATAGTTTGTGGGTGCCAAAACACCCTTTGTTCAAACTCACCATCATTATGGACTTTTACAACTACGAATTACTTTTAGACGTCAAATTACTTTTAGTTGCAAAACAACATATAGCTGCCATATTAAAATTGGTGCAGAGTAAGCCACATTGGTGTCACATTTAGGAGCAAAATCATTTTTATGTACAAAAACAAATCAAGGTGCAAATATCTTTGTGCTTGAAAACGTTTTTGAAGCAAAAACTTATAGGTGTGCAATTGCCATTCTTGCAGCATTAAAACGGGGGCT
The DNA here is from genome assembly GCA_963921515.1 of Calotriton arnoldi. NCBI lineage: Eukaryota > Metazoa > Chordata > Amphibia > Caudata > Salamandridae > Calotriton > Calotriton arnoldi. The sequence goes on along the minus strand of CAWUFW010004693.1, from coordinate 1,007,184 downwards.
AAGATAAATGAAATAATACCCCTCTCTGCACAATGCCTGTAGCCAAACCTAAAAATTGCTGTCTCTACTTTTCATTCATGGTACGCACAAGTCAAAAGCATTCATAACACTCAACTCCATTAGTCTCACAAATGGAATCAATAATGCACATTGATAGCGCCTGTGCATACAGGACATTTTGTACAGTTGACTTTTGTGCACAGTACTGATTCTATTTTAAATGCAAGCTCACCTTAAAATTATGATTCCTGTTGTACACATTAGCTGGAGCGGCTCCTCCGTTTGAGCGGAGGAGTGTCGCCCCACTGAAATGCCACTAGAGAGAAAAATAAAATGGTAATTTTTAAGAAGGGTGACACACGTATAAATTGGTAGAAAGGTTTATTAAGATTACAGGAACAACCCCTGAAAGCTCTTCCCCTGGCAGCAACTGGCCCAGCTCTCTGTGGCTAAGCTTCCAGAACACTAGAAGGCTAAGACCATCACTAGGTTACACAATACATGTTGCCAGGATACAACACATCTCCATTTCTACAGAACAAAAACAAAATACAATAATGCAAAATAAAAGAACAACATAAAGCAAACAATGGAAGGAATAAACTTGCATGTTAAAATAACATTTGAATAACAGTTCATTAAATGCATTTTATCATGCGAAAGCTACAATGTTAATGTGCCCAAATCAATCGCACACATAATCATTATGCCATACAGGCTTCCTCCTAACTCGGGGTTCCGAATCATCCACAACAGCCTTACCACTACTACCAACCACTCCTTCCCTTAAATTATCACTCGATTTCTTTATCCACACATCACGTTCAAGTGCGGTGCATAAAGTAACTCTGCGTATTTTCCATTTCTTCCCATCAGACAACAACACATTGTTGCCTACTGCCCTGATTACACACTTAGGCACCGACCTTTTTGACATCTTCTGGGTACCCAAACTGTTGGTCCTGACCCAATCGCCAACCACAAATACTCTCCTACTCTTTTTTATTTTGTTGTTGTGTCTGCTTACATACTTAGCTTGGTGTTTTTGAATTCTGTCCACCAAATTCTTCTTCTTCACTTGATGAGTGCGACCCTCGAGCATCCATGCAGGGGACACTTTGGTTCCTGGCTGTCTGCCCTTGATCCAGCACGACACTTAATCAGGGATCAATACTCATCAATATTTCATACAATGGCCCATACACATTCACCCAAATCCCTGATGGGCTGGGGGTCAAGTTTAAAAGACGTGAAAAATGTTTTCTTCACTTTTTTATGTTTAACAATTCTAAATACATAACTAGACCATTATATCAACTCTCTTTCCTCTCAGTCGATGGACCAATTAGTTGAGAAGTTGATGGTAATAATATGACTAACTGACTATCTAAACAGCTAAATAACGCCAAACTCTCAGTAAGTTTTAAACAAAATTTTATCTCAATTAAAGGGTTATGCTCTTAGTACACAGGTCACAATGCAAACAAAGAATTTCACACATGGGGGAGAAAAATAAAACAGCAATGCAAACAATATCAAAACTCAACATAATTATCAATATGCATATGAGGGAGTGGATAGATGAAGAGACATAAGTTTCAGCAAAAATAATGCGAAAACAATATACTTATGACGGAGTGGATAGATGAAGAGACATAAGTTTCAGAGATGAAAATACATTTGCAAATAATTATGCAAAGTACGAGTCAGAATAATACAAACCCAAAGGATCTGTGAAATACCACCTCCATGGCCGAGGGGACAGTGGGGGTTCCCCGAACTAGAGTCAAGGAACAAAGATTTCAGAGACAGGAACAGAACAGGGACAGGAACAGCTAGGCTTCTCTGCAAACCGACGGACAGCGACGCATCTCCCCTCTCAATCTCCTACCGCTGCTTCCACTAAACCACACCCCTAAAGGCACCCCAGTTATACCCTAAAACCTACATGTCCAACCCACATTAATTGAAACATTTTGCGAAACTCGTCAGTTCATTGGATGCTCGGGGAGGTGGTGCATCACACCACCGTGATTTCACTTATTAGTTGTTCATGAATATAAGTCTGCATCCTTTCCCATGATTTAATACTGACTCGTTCACATGGTTTATTATGTGATACATTTGATACATTTTCGCACATCTTTTCCAACAATGTCCGCAGAAGCAGTCTTTAGTCCCACGGTCAGTCACATCCTTTTGGCAGGCTATCAATGTTCTCTGTACTGCTTTAGCCTTGAACTGATGTCGATCATCCGCAGCGCACAGCACTTCTGGCTGCATTGTCATGACATTTTTGCTCTCACTCCAGTCCCTCCTCTATCTGGCCAACGTAAGAATAATGGAGCTTCATTTCAGCTCACTACGGCAAATAGAACATAAGCATTCATTAATTACATAGAAATGCATTTTTCACTGTTTACCACCCCATAATAATCTCCTTTCATATCTTTTAGTTCTATTTCATCTCTTTTTCTCTTTCTTGCTTTTCGTTTGATGTTTGATCCTGTCATCTCTTTTCTTCCACACGTACAACATTTATATATCGTTATTATCACTAAGGTTCCTCCAGCTACTGAAACGATTGGCATTATTATTTTTCCTAATAGACTACTTCCAAAGGTAGAAAACCATTTACCTACAGACGAGAAACTCTTACCAAGTCTCTCCCAGACACCGTCAACCTCCAGTTGGGTCAAGTCTTCATGTAATTTCGTAATATTCTTAATATATCCTTCAATACCTTTACTTTTGTCAGGTATATAAGTATAGCAGTGTTGAATTTTCAACATGCCACAGACTCCACCCTCTTTTGCCAATAAAATATCAAGGGCAAGTCGATTTTGCAAAACCATTGATCTGATCGCAACCATTTCGGTGTCAATCATCAAGAAGCCACCAGCAGTATCTGTCGATAAACGATCAACCACTGTGGACAATTTTCGAATTTTATGTGAATTTAGAACGACTCCAACTGAGGGTATCAGTGCACCAAAAATATCACCTACTATTTCTGAGAAACTCGCTCTCTTCTTACGTGTTAGTCCCATGTCTTATTTCATTGATTCTGTTGTTTCTTTTGTCTACGTAGTAGACCTTTGGAAAAACAATTGCAAAATAACAACTACCATACCAATGTGCAGGTAACCTGTAATAGTCTTTCTTACCACACACATAATAGATTCCTGGGAAAACAGAATCAGTTCCACCCTTCAATCCCCAACCTCCAGTAATTTGGTAAGTATGTTCACATTCACTACAACCAATGAAATAATTATTATAGTTAGTTTTCATTCTAAGCAAGCAGATTTTCCCCTTTTTATACCAGTCCAGGGACATTGCAGCTTATGTCTCGCCTTTCTCATAATTTCCTTCTCTAAATGCCCATGGTGGTATCTGTGACTTCTGTTCAGCATCTTTCTTTTGGAAACTTTCTCTTCTATATTCTACCATATTTATGAACACCTTTTCTTCAAACCGTAAACTACATGTTAGATTGTTTTTATAAGCATATCCTATATCTAGTGTCTTAGTAATATGGAAGAATTCCCCCATATAACGTGCATTTTTACTACTCGCAACCTTGTTTAGTTCCTTTATAATAGGTATTTCTGAAAATACTAAATCTATATTAGAATAGTGATACTCCAGTTTTCCCGTCATGTAGAATAGGCTGGATAGGACACTACAAGACACACCATATGTTAAAGGAAGGTGGTGATAAGTCACCCCTTCTGAGACAGACAAAGGTAATTGCATGCACACATAACAATCACTCACATTCATTGTATTCACATATTCATACAACAATTTAGTAAAGACATTTAACGAGAAATCACTAATTGATTTATCATGATGGAGAATGCTTCCATCCATTCGTTCTATGTTAGTATTAGGGGTTTCTTTAGTAACATCATTCACTCTTTCACCTATTACGTCGTTAGTTTTGTTTCCATTATTAGTCACCATTAGAATAGGTACAATGACAGTTAATATTATTCACATGAATGCTAGTAAAAAGACACTAAATAAGCAAGCTTTAATACATCTACGTTTTAGACTAGATTTTGGATGTTCAGTCACTTTTGCTTCAGCCATTTCTGTATTCTACCAAAAATATAAAAATATAAATCTAGAAAAATTCTAAATATGCTAAAAATAATTTTCTAAAAAAAATAGTGTAATCCTACACTTTAAGGCTTTCTTCTTTTACCCCTTTCTTGTATTTCTTTTCTTTGAAATCTTTTGAGTCTTTCCATCCATTTCGTCTGACAAAGCTTTTCCTTAAAATTTTTCACAGTTCTTTTAAGGTGGTCTTAATTTGCTTTCATCCACTTGCTCAGTGTCAGTACCGTCTTTTTCTTCACTTGGATCTGAGATTTCAATTTCTTCCAAGATCACATACGTCCATTCTGGTGCTTTCTGCTTGGAATTCTTACTCTCCTTGTTTTTCGTACTGACTCTTCTTCTGACTCTTCTTGTTCTGTTTGACTTGTGACCTCATTGATTTGCTCTGGTCTTCTTTTCGACTTTCTTCTTACAAGAGTGTATTTCAGTCTTTTCACTCAAGTTGGCCAATTGTCACCCTTTCTTGGCCTTTTAACTTGAACTACTTTTTCACCTTTTCCATCTGGTTCACAAGTTCTCTTGTTTGACCTTTCTTCTATCTGTTCTACTCCTTGATTTTCAGTAACTTCTCTTTCTTCTGGTTCAACAGCAGTCTCATGAGACCCAGTAACTGGTGCCCACTCTACTTGACTTGTGCTTGGCTGTTCATCATGCGTTTGTTCTTCAGAATCTGTTATTCTAGATTCTTCAGCTTCACACACTTCAGCTTCTGGTCTTTGGCTTTGATTTACCAGTTGCTGCTCTTCTTGTCTTTCAAGGGGACTTGGGACTTGTCTGGTATGGCTGGCATGTATCCAATTTGGCAAACCACCACACTTCACTGCTGTTCTCGTCACCAGAATCACTTGGTAGGGTCCGTTCCACCTGGGTTCTAAACACGATTTCCTCACGTGTTTCTTGACAAGAACCCACTCACCAGGACTCAGATCATGAGCTTGATTCAGCTGTGTCGTAGTAGCATCTTCTCCAACCTGGCGAGACACAGAACGCACCAGATAAGCTAATCCTCTGCAATAATCAAGCACTAGAACATCAGATATATTCATCAGTTTGTTCGCTGGTATAAATGCTTGTCTCATTGCTCTTCCCATCAGGACTACAAGTGGACTCAAACCCGTCTTTTTGTCAGGAATGCTTCTAAGACTCATAAATACAAGGGGTACGGCATCAGGCCATTTCAGTGTTGTGGATGCACACACTTTTCCTAACCTGGGGGCTGATGACGATGGCGGGCGGACTTTGTCCGCCCGCCACCGTAGGAGTGATTGGGACCGCCCGCCAGACATGCGGCAGTCCCACCACTGCAATTAGGATGCGACCGCCATACTGGCGGGCGCATCCTGGGCCTTTAACATTGCGGGCGGTGCTGCTGGCTGCAGCACCGTCCGCAATGTGAAAGGTGCTTGCACCGCATTTCCCTGCACCATGTGGCAGGCACCACGCGGTGCCTGCCACTTGGTGCATGGAAATGCAGGGGGGTACCATGGGTACCCCTCAGTGCAGCGACACCCGAACCCCCACAAGGGGGGCCAGCAATGGGCCCCCAAACCCAATCCCCGCCAGCCTTTCCATGGTATCACAGAACCACGCGTCGCAATATTTCATCATTAGGTAAGAGTCACCACTTTGACTCAGGCACGTGCATACCGCATTAGTGCTCTCAACCCCTTTGGTAATTTTTACTGACACACTCCGTGATTTTACAGGAAATCGCCACCCCAATGCCTGCCTAACTACAGCAGTTTGCATTTCAATCGAAGAGACAGACCAATCTCGACCATTTAACCCCGGTATGTAACTAGACAACTATAAATCGTGTGTTTGGGTTGGTTATAAGTCATCTATGGTATCCTTGCACTGACAGTGTCCTCATTATTCTTAGAGTTCCACATTGCTCTCACAAACCGTTGTGGGCCCACATAATACCTTCATCATACTTGATTGATAGCGTTGTGCTATATCCAGACTACCAGCCTTCCCCAACCCTCACTTGGGGTAAGTTCCCTAAGGGGAATATCTGTATGCATTTACATGACCTTATGATTATGGTGTCCGTTCTTAACTGTATATAACTTATTCTATCTTATTTCTCACTTGTGCAGCACCCGGATGGGTCCCTTGTGAGTATCTTTTCTTTTCTTTATTTTTATCACTCACTCGTGGCACTTTGTTACTCACGCGGCTGCGTAGTCATCAAACCAGGTACCCTCAAGCCCTTATTCTAATTCGAGTATTGTCGCCGAATAGAATTGCTGGCCACACACTGACACTATCCTTCTCTTTGTAGATGTCCCTACACTCTTAGGTCCTGAAGAGACCCTATATTGCACAAAAGGATCGAAACGTCGTCGGCAAAGAAACTAAAGCGAACCATTAAACCAGCGCATATCATTGTATAAAGTCGCGGTCTATGTTGTATATATTTCTAAATGGTCGACTTTAAAATGCTTTGGAAACCAATCACAAATGTCACTAATCTGTCACCCATATTTTAGGTTCCAGTTTCACTGGGGACACTTCGCACGATTGTTTACATTTATTTTTGTATATATTTGAGAAATATAAAAAGTAATTTGGAGTAACTATAACCAAGGTGTATTTGGTCCTTTCTCCTTTTGGCATTACTCCAATCCTTTCTATTGCGATTGCGCACAACCTTACCAGTATAGCGTTGCATATTATTCCACAGGAACCACTGTTTCTGAAAATAAATTGACTACCCTGGTTCCATGTGAGTAGGGTCCCCTTGTTCCTTTTTCAGCCTTTCCATGGCGGCATCACCACCATGGAAAGGCCTCCTAAAACCCACATCCTAATATGGCACCACCACCATATTAGTGGCCCTGCTCCGCCCACCAGGCAATCGGAGCGATTGCCACCGGCAGAAAAGCGGCGGACGGATTTTGCATCCACCGCCATCCTAATATGGCGGTGGGTAAATCTCAATTTGATGGCGGAACAAACGCCACCGCCGGCCCAGCGGTGGCGATCGTTCCGCCATCGTAATGAGCCCCAAAGATTTTATTGTGCCGTTTAACTGCTCAACCACTCCAGATGCTTCGGGTCGATAGGCACAATGCAGCTTCTGTTCAATCTGTAATCCTGCACAAATCATCTGCATTATCTCATTATTGAAATGTGTTCCTCTATCTGTTTCTAAAGTGACTGGAAATCCAATTCTAGGTATCAGTTCTCTTAGAAGCAGCTTTGCGACAGTTAGGCTGTCATTCCTTCTTGTTGGATAGGCTTCCACCCAACGAGAAAACAAGCAGACAACAACCAACACATATTTCAGCCCATTGCACGGTGGGAGTTCAATAAAGTCCAAATGGAGCCGGGTGAATGGACCTGCTGCTTTTCCAATTCGTCCCCAACTAACAATTGTCTTCCTGCCTGGATTCTGCTGTTGGCAGGTGACGCTCCTCTGGCAAAGACTCTCTGCAATGACCCCGAACTTTGGGTTATACCACAATTGCTTGAAGAGCCTGATCATTGCATCTCTTTGAAAACATGTGCAATTCCATGGTATACCCTTGCCATTTGGGATAGTAAACCGTCTGGCATGACTGGTCTTTCGTCTATATAGACCCACACTTCGTCCTCTGCTCTCTTTCTACAACCTGAATTTATCCAGATTTCTTTTTCCTCATCTCTCGCCTCTTCCTGCAACTGCCTAACCTCATCCCAAGTTTCAAAAGATGAAGAGAACATAAGATGACAATTGGTATTTTCCTTTTCAATCCCTCTGTTTAGGGCAATTAAATTTCGTGCACAGAAACGCGCTACTTGGTCTGCGTATCTGTTGCCCCTCGTCACATAGTCATCTTCTGACTTATGTGCGGAACATTTGACCACTGCAATTCTTTTGGGAATTTGTAAAGCATCCAATAAATCTTTTACAGTTTTGCTGTTTCTAATAGGAGAACCTGAAGAAGTCAGAAATCCCCTTTGCATCCATAGCTGGCCAAAATCATGGACAACCCCGTAACCATATTGACTATCAGTAAATATGGTTACCCTCAGGCTTTTGGCAATTTTGCATGCTCTAATCAGAGCTATCAGTTCGGCAATTTGAGCAGAGTTTACCCCTTTTAGACAGGATGCTTCTAAAACTCCCGCTATGGTGCAAACAGCATAGGCAGAACACAATTCCCCTTTTTCATTTCTTAAACATGATCCATCAACGAACATCTCACAATCTGATTCTTCTAGGGGAGTGTCCTCAATATCAGGCCGGGGCTTCGTACCCAACTCTGTCACATCCAGACAATCATGATCCGCTTCCTCTCTCACTTCCTCACAATATGAATTTGGCAACAGAGTTGCAGGATTCACTGTAGTGCACCTTACCACAGTCACATTTTCAGCACCCAAAATCACTCTTTCATACTTAGTCAGCCGATTAGAGGTCATGTACTGGGTCCTCGTACGTGTCAGGAGGATCTCAACTGAATGTGACACATACACCTTGACTGGATGTCCCATCACAATTGCTTCACTCTGTTCCAGACTCACACAAGTAGCAGCTACTGCTTTTAAACATCCTGGCAACGCTGCAGCCACTGAATCCAAAGTAGCAGAAAAATATGCTACTGGACGCCGTGCCATTCCATGTTTTTGAGTTAAAACTGAAAGTGCACATCCATCTCTTCCACAATAGTACAATGCAAAATCCTTTGCATAATCTGGCATTCCTAATGCAGGTGCTCGACAAAGACTGTTTCGCAGTTTCGTAAAAGCTTCCATACTTTCATCATCCAACACAATCGGATCTTTCACATCTTTTCGTGTCAACCTCTGTAGAGGTTTTGCAATTAGTGAGAAACCACTGATCCACTGCCTACAGTATCCAACCATTCCCAAAAACATTTGGACTTCTTTCTGAGTGGTAGGTGGGCTCATCTGTTTAATTACACTAATTCTTTCCGGTGTCACCTTTCTGACTCCCTTTTCTATTTTGTGTCCTAGGTATTGGACTTCCTGTTTACAAAATTTAAATTTTGCTGGTGACACTTTGTGTCCTCCTTCTGCCAAATGGTTCAGTAAGGCAATGGTATCTGTCACACATGCCTCTCGGGTCTTTGATGGCACAAGTAGGTCATCAATGTACTGAACCAAGACTGAATTTCCTGGCATGACCAAAGTCTCCAGACACTTTTTCAGAATCTGATTAAAGATTGTTTCTTTAGGGGAAATTTTCCCTTTCAAAAAAGTGATCACCTGATTGTACTTTTTCATCACCTCATCGGATGGTGCACCTGTTTTAGGATCTCCAGGATATTCTTCTTTTGGCCAGTCAACAGTGATTTTACATTCTGTCCACAAATCAGCTGGTACAACAATCTCTAACAGACCATCTAGATCCTTTAACAAAACCTTTGAAACTTTTACAAACCTCTCTACCTGTTTGTACCACTCAACTGGTTTCTCTCTTAATCTGGGAAAATCATTCGTAAAGGACAATATATCCTGTCTTGACTAAGGAACGTGAACATATCCTCCACCTGGGACTTCCCTCATCAGACACGCCCTTTCAACTTGTTCTGTCTCTCTTAACGGAAACATTGATGTTCCTTTGCCAACTGCCTCTTCTTTCTTTTTCGTCCATCTACCTTTCCATCGGTCAACATCTCCCCATTTCTTCAAAATATTCATCAACTCTTTTATCTGCAATCTTTTCCCTGATGCATTCAAGCTCTCCAGATCCTTATCAGTGAAAGCCAATCTGTATGATTTCTGCAATACTTTCGATTTTTCTATGTCTATTCCATACTCACTAGCAGCTTCTGATATTTTCTCATGTAGATTTCTCGCTCTCCACATAATACGTTTACACAAAAACAACAGCTCTTCATCTTGGTAAGTCCCTAAACTATCTGGACTTATCGTACCAATAATCATCTCTTCCAAATCCACTTTCAATTGGCTCACATTTTTATACTCTGTGGTTGAGGTTTTTCTTTTCCATTCCCTGTATCCAACCATTCAATCCCTCTGGTGAAGGACCTGCTGAACTCCCTGTCGCTGAAATAACATTCAGCCCTATTCGCCTTGGATCTATTTGTACACTTCTTCTAGGGGTTTCTGTTATCATCTCACACACTGGAAGACCTAACAATGTAGTATTTGTGTCAGCCTGTCCATCCTCATTCACTACCATCACCATTTCATTCCTGACACTACTCCTAGGAACTGCTAACGTATGTACTTTTGATACATTCTGTTTTTCTCCATACAATGGAACTACGGGACCAATTGTTACCGGTACCTTTAATGCTTCTGCATTCAGACTTAACTGATTTATTTTCTGGATCTACTCTACTTTTGCCTTATTTAGCATGTAAAATTCTTTTTCTCGCATTATCCTAGCCATGTCAGCAATCTTTGGGATTAATGGATTTCCCAGAAAGGGTGCATTCGGAGTCACCTCAACTGAATTTTCTTGATATGGCGGAGGTCTTTTGGTCATAATATCCTCTAATAACGCATCATCAGAATCGTTTGCATCATCTCTTAAACATGAAGTTTCTACATTTTTCTTTTTCTCTTTACATTTACCTCCTGTCTGGTCGTCAGCAACTAAAACTGGGTACAAACCCTCGGTTACCACAGCTCTCCTCCATCGTTTCATTGTGTCCTCTCTTCTCTCAAAAGGGTACCTAGTCATTAAATTTCTGTATCTCCTACCCCCTCAATATTACTCTCTTTCCATTGCTTCTACTTCCCATTCCTCTAACGCTTCATACTGTGTAGGTCTGGGATTTGGCTCTAATGAATTCATTCGATTTCTCAAATTCTGCAAAATCCTCATATTAAACTAACCATGCTGTGGAAAAGCTAGAACACCATCAACCTTTGTGTATTCCACCCAATTCTCTAACCATGTACACGTATGACACCCTCGCTCCAAAATCATATAAGAAGCAGGCGTTCCTGGAGGGGAATAAGAATTCCCTCTCTAGTCACTATTGGTTTATCCTTCTTAAAGAAATTCTTTATTTTCTTTAACAACTTCATTTTTTCTGACTCTTTACACAAATGTATCACAACAAAACACTCTAAGAATCCTTTCTGTAATTCTTCTTCTTCTATTTGCTAGTTCCCGTCCAATACCAGCGTGACTCACACCAACCGTCCAATCACAACTCTCTACGTATCTGCTATCTCAACCAATGTCAGCGCGGCTCACACCAACTAACCAATCACAGCTCGGTACACGCCCGCTGCCTGACCAATGCCAGCGCAGCTTTTTTCTGACGTCAGTATTACTCCTTCTACTGACCCTCCCTTTACAAAAGAATACGGCAATATTTTCTAAGTTTTCTTAATCAAAAATTCTGTTAGTAACAACACAAAACAATGCTACCTTGTCTGCTCCGCTAAATAAAGAGATAGTTATTCACTTTTCAAAGAAATTTTCTTTCACTGCAAGTAAGAAATAACGACCAGCGCTATTTTACCTCTCTAACAAGCTCCAGGAGGACTTGGTACTCCTCTAGGGATAAGGCCAAAGTTTCGCAAGAGGCCTTTTTGGTGTAAAAGAGGTCTTGGTACTCTTCTGGGGATAAGGCCAGAGTTTTGAAAGTGGACCCTTCGCTAATTCAAATACTCTTCTCACATACGAAATTGTCCCTAAATATAACACCTACAGCCTTCCGCCGTATAGTATTATTACAACAGACAAAGTACTTCTGCAGTATGATTTCTTTATCCACACTCTTCTTCTGCCTACTTCAGGCTAAATTCCATGATTCCTCAGGTACCTCCGTACCTGTACTTCTAGACAACATAGAACAGGACACTAACTATTTCTTGTTAAAACATATAATCAATAATCAATAATTATTACAAAACTAATCAATAATTAAACTGTCCTCTGCTACCAGAAAACTGATCCAGCGCAACACTTAATCAGGGATCAATACTCATCAATATTTCATACAACGGCCCATACACATTCACCCGAATCCCTGATGCGCTGGGGGTCAAGTTTAAAAGACGTGAAAAATGTTTTTTCCACTTTTTCACGTTTAACAATTCTAAATACATAACTAGACCATTATATCAACTCTCTTTCCTCTCGGTCGATGGACCAATTAGTTGAGAAGTTGATGGTAATAATATGACTAACTGACTATTTAAACAGCTAAATAACTCCAAACTCTCGGTAAGTTTTAAACAAAATTTTATCTCAATTAAAGGGTTATGCTCTTAGTACACAGGTCACAATGCAAACAAAGAATTTCACACATGGGAGAGAAAAAAAAACAGCAATGCAAACAATATCAAAACTCATCATAATTATCAATATGCATATGAGGGAGTGGATAGATGAAGAGACATAAGTTTCAGCAAAAATAATGCGAAAACAATATACTTATGACAGAGTGGATAGATGAAGAGACATAAGTTTCAGAGATGAAAATACATTTGCAAATAATTATGCAAAGTACGAGTCAGAATAATACAAACCCAAAGGATCTGTGAAATACCACCCCTTGGCCGAGGGGACAGTGGGGATTCCCGAACTAGAGTCAAGGAACAAAGATTTCAGAGACAGGAACAGAACAGGGACAGGAACAGCTAGGCCTCTCTGCAAACCGACGGACAGTGACGCATCTCCCCTCTCAATCTCCTACCGCTGCTTCCACTAAGCAACACCCCTAAATGCACCCCAGTTATACCCTAAAACCTACATGTCCAACCCACATTAATTGAAACATTTTGCGAAACTCGACAGTTCATTGGATGCTCTGGGAGGTGGCGCATCACACCACCGTGATTTCATTTATTAGTTGTTCATGAATATAAGTCTGCATACTTTCCCATGATTTAATACTGACTCGTTCACACGGTTTATTATGTGATATATTTGATACATTTTCGCACATCTTTTCCAACAATGTCCGCAGAAGCATTCTTTAGTCCCACGGTCAGTCACATCCTTTTGGCAGGCTATCACTGTTCTCTGTACTGCTTTAGCCTTGAACTGATGTCCATCATCCGCAGCGCACAGCACTTCTGGCTGCATTGTCATGACATTTTTGCTCTCACTCCAGCCCCTCCTCTATATGGCCAACTTAAGAATAATGGAGGCTCATTTCAGCTCACTGCGGCAAATAGAACTTAAGCATTCATTAATTACATAGAAATGCATTTTTCACTGTTTACCACCCACCTTTGCACTATCCCCTGTTACATGTTTTCCTAGCAGAAGCTTAAGGCAAAAGCGATATTATTCATTATTTTTCAAAGCAAGATGTAAGATGCGAAATATATAAATGCAGCTCATCATGCATTAATTCTGTTTCTTTCAAAATGCATTTTAGTATGCAGCCTAGTTATTTCATGCATTAGTTTTGTTTCTTTAGAGGCGCAATGTAAAGTGCGGCCTAGTTCTTTCATGCATGAGTTCATATTAGTACACGTATGCGCAAAGCGGTTTCCCACGTATTTATGTAAAGTGTATGTTAAACTGTTACTGCACACTGTTAGTACGTATTATGGGGGTGTTAATTCGAGCAGGTTTCTTTTTGCGAAATCCTGCTCCATCACCCTTCAAAAGCATAAACAGAGTCTCCGAAGTGACAGAATGCGGCGTCGTGCGGTAACTCCAAAGCATTTCTTTCACAGCCTCCTTGCAGTCACCACCACTACTGTTATTCAACTACACGCACTCCTTCAAAACTCGGTTGAACCTTTCAACAAGGCTATTCTCTCTAGGGTTGTAAACTGCAGTGGAATTGTGCACAACACCCATCTTAGACAAATACATTTTAAAATCCTCCGCCATAAACTGGGGGCCATTGTCAGTCACCAAAGTGTTGGGACACCCTTCCCTGCGAAACATTTTATCGCAAAACTCAATAACATTGGCTGCTTTGACTTCACCAGAAAACGCCACTTCGGGCCACTTAGAGTAATAATCAACCATGACAATAGCAAACTTGTTGGATATGCCTTTAGCAGAAAAAGGTTCGCAAATATCCATGGCTACTCTCTCCCACGGTCTGCTGGGAAACTCAGTAGGAGCAATGGTAGATTCCTCAACACAATGAGACTTGTCACTACACATACAATCAACGCACCCACGTACACATTCCTCTACCTGTTTGTCCATTCCAGGCCACCAAAAGGTCCGGCGGTAAGGGAAGACACCATCATGATGGAATTATTGAATGAATTATCTTATCCCATCCTCGTCGCCATTCTTAAGAAAGGTAGAAAGGTTTATTAATATTACAGGAACAGCCCCTGAAAGCTCTTCCCCTGGCAGCAACCGACCCAGCTATCTGTGGCCAAGCTTCCAGAACACTAGAGGCAAAGACCATCACTAGGTTACACAATACATGTTGCCAGGATACAACAGTAATGAAGTTATACAACAGTAATGAAGTTAATTCATTACCATTTTATTTTTCTTCACCCCGTCCCGAATGGAGCGTCAGTATGGGGGTGGGCCTGCTGCTGACTGGCAGCAGCAGAGAGAGCAGGGCACTTTCAGTTTAAAGTGCGCATGTCTGTTTGGCCAGCCTTCTTGCGATGGCCAGCCATACATACGCACATTAAACGTCTTAAGACAGCTAAGTTAGAGAAAGCCAAAGCCTCCATGTTGTGTTGCAATGTAATGGAATTGGGATGTTATAGAATGTTATTTTGTTGCTGTCCCTTCTCTGCCTCCTTAGTTGTAGAAGCTGGTAGGATGTTTATGATGTAATTGAGAATGTTCAGGAGGAGAAGGGAGAGGATTGCTGGAGCTAGTGTTACGCTTCGGCTGGGGTCGTTACTCTACAATAAACGTAAGATTATAACAATACGTTGTGGATTGTCTTCACTACACTCCAGAGCGCTGTGGAGCGCCGAGTGAGGATGCTCCCACCAATCCTAGCACTGCCCTCATGCTGGTGAGAGAAGTGCTAGAATTGGTTTGGGAGTTTGGAGCCTGCCTGCCTGCCTGCCTGGAGGAGAGAAGACCATTGAGAAGGACGTTGTGTCGCACTCGCAGGTAAGTGCTTTTAATTTAGTTTTTTTTTTTTTTAAATGTTCTACCTGCATTACCACCTTCAGGACATGCCAGCCGCCCCTGGTTCACAATACTCAGAAATGGAAGGAAAATTAAAAAAAGACTGTGCTAAAAACTCTAAGTCCTGCATGTACTTGTCACCATCCATGCTTGAAGATTGTGGGTGTCTCTGGCTATGTCGGCTGTGGGGAAGGGAAGGCACGAGTTGTGACTACTGACAATCCCAGCTCAGCTGACGGTGGTACCCACACTTTTGGTTTGTTCCTGTTTGGAACTGGAAGTGAGAAAATCTATTTCCAGTTTGAGCTTGTGACTATATATGACTACTGTCCAGGAACATTTTTTGATAGTTTGGGGATCTTCGGAGCAATAGGGAGGAAGATATATACTTTTTCCTGAAAACTGCTACTTAGAAAATGAACATGCTGTCCAACATGCCCAAAAAATTTCAACCAAGCAGCTACATTTTCCTGTTTTGTCCATTTGGAGCTTCCTGCTGATGATTTTGAATCTTCAGAAAGGTTCTAAGTGGAAAAAATAAGACTCTTGATCGAGACGAACCATAGACCCTTGCTCAACCTCACTCCATCCCCGCTCTTAACTGCTGCCTAAATCCCAATCTTCTATGAATCATGACCAGGGCAAACGACTATTACTGGTTTAGTGTCTTTTCGATCACTACATTTTACTCCATTTTAACCTATTTAGTTCACATTTATAATATTGTTTTGGTGTTGCTGTTAACCTTAAGAAGATCTTGCTTAAAGTGGCAAGAGACCATTGCTAAACTGGCGAATCATCAGAGGAATTCAGGGCTGTAACACAAGGTCCAGCAGGCACTGCAGTTCAAGGCGCCCCCCAGGCCTTAGAATCCATTAGGACCTTTGCTAGTGCATTTGATATTTCATACACATGCCAATTAGTAGCAACCGATCTTCTGACCCAGCCAGCCGCAGTGGACTGCTCCTCTCGCGAGGACAACTTGCAGGATTAATCATCTTGCAAACTGTAAAACAGACCTCTTCTTCTGGAGGTGTGTGGAGCCCACTTCTGAAGGTTTCATGTTAATGATAAACATGTCTTGTGTTGGATGTGTTGATACTCTAATTAAAGACTTAGAGGGCTGACGCGCAGGATCGGGGCTGTCTGAGTCTTCATAAGACCTAGTAAGTCTTCGTAAGACTTAGCGCTAAGACCAATTAATAAAACTTTCACATGAGAAGAATTCAAAGTCAAAACCATAAAGGTTTATTCCAAATTAGGATCATTAGATAAAGCAAAAAGTGATAAGCTAGTCAAATCATGGAAAATCAGCATTATAAGTCAAAATTAAATAATGCAATTGGATAACATAAGGTCTACCTCCAAAGTATGCAAACATCCAGGACCAAAGAATTGTTCAGCAAGAGGAATGACATAAAGATTGTGTCAGATAGAAGTAAGCCAAAGTACTGAGGGGCTGATTCTGACGGTCCAACTGCCGGACCGCCAATTGCAGCAGTCAGGAGAATGCCGCCAAGAGGGCAGCATCTCAACTTCCGCATTATGTATTAACCGCTGGTCTGGCGGTGAGCCGCGGGAGGCCTTGAGGTGGCAGCATGCTTCAGCTTGAATAATAGACTGGTGTGCAGTTCCTAAGTGAGGGTGGGAATGTTCAGGTCTGTTAAGAAGTGCCCTCACACACCCCGGAGGATGTCATGCTTCATCATTGGGCCTGTTCCTCGTCAGGCCAGCGCTGCAATGGCCGACAAGCACCCGCGAAGGGGCTCTTTAGCGGAGATCTTTTGTTGAAGCCGTTGGGTGCATGTGGGTGTGTGGACTAGCTAGTGCAGTGAGTGCAAAGTGGTGTTTAAAATAGGTCTAGGGCAGCCCTTTTGTCTAAATTTTATTCGTAGGGTGCACTAACCTCACTAAAAGCAGGAAGCCCTAGCAGGAAGCCCTAGCAAAAAAACCACTAAATTTTATTGACTGCACGCTTGTCGTATACCCTCATTTCTTCACAGGTTGTGAGCAACGAGGTGCACTGTGAAAAAAACCCCGTCAGCCTAGACCTACCAATTAAGGGGTGAGTTGTTGACCAGCAGTCCGATTCGGACAACGCAAAGTACGCGCTCACTTTATGATTATTTTTATCCTCCTCTGACCACCATTACGAGCCATTTCCATGACAATAACCACGCTAACTGCATGGGAAGGCGTTTGTGTATATATGTGTGCACTTGTGTATAGCAGGAACTACGGGTTAGGTGGCTACGCCCTGTTTTTGTACGTGGACAAGTTCAGACATATACTGCAACAATTCAGTTGCTCTTTACCCACTATTTGTGTTGTGTCTTCTTGTTTGTCTCCTCAATGTTTTTACTATTTAGGCAACTCTCGCTCTGTGTCCTCTTGTTTGGCTCCTCAATGAATTTACAAATTGGAGCTAATCACGCACTGTGTAGAGACACGGACCACAGAAGGATTGGCCGCTATGATCACAACGGACCACTTAATCATGCTGACATTAGATGTCCTCCACTGCACGCCAATAGCGCCGAATCACACAGGATTTTCCCACTATTTTTAAACATAGAAGCACGCTAAGGCACATCACCGGGGATAGAAATGAGCTACACATTAGGGACACCATTCTTTATTGTAAACGATACAAGGTGTCTCTACCCCCTTTTTGATTAATAAGCATCTCACCACTGCCAGACCCACATTGGGTTCATTTTGAAAACTTAGCACCGTGGGAATTCTGCCTCACTTTTTAAAACTGTTTTTATCATTACTCTCTTTCAGGTCACAGAACACTGGCTTAATCAGACCTGGTGCTCAATTGCAAAGCTGGTTACTACTGCATCTCGTCACTTCATGAACCAGCATTGTGGCAGTGCTAGAGTTGAGACAATTTCTCTAATTTCTCACGGTCCTGATGAATTGCCACTAGACCCGTTAGGGGCTACCTCAGGCAAAAAACATGTCGACCTTATGCACCACACCGGCCCTTTAGGACCATCGTATCCAGCTAGGGCTTCCTGCTTTTAGTTAGGTTAGTGCACCCTACGAATACAATTTAGACAAAACGGCTGCCCTAGACCTATTTTAAACACCACTTCGTACACACTGCACTACCTAGTCCACACACCCACATGCACCCAATGGCTTCATCAACAAAAGATCTCCGCTAAAGAGCCCCTTCGCGGATGCCCGTCGGGCATTGCAGCGCTGGCCCGATGAGGAGCAGGCCCAATGATGAAGCATGACATCCTCCGGGGTGTCTGAGGGCACTTCTTAACAGACCTGAACACTTCCACCCTCACTTAGGAACTGCACACCAGCCTATTATACAAGTTTATGATTAGGGAGTACGTGTGCAGGACCTGGTTAAAAAGCTCCTGGTTCCTCTTGTTTAGAAAGCATGCTTCAGCTCACATGGTGAGCCTGAAGACAGTGCCGCCACACTGCAGTACCTGCACTGTCATGCGCACACTGTTGCCAGGCACCATGTTGTGCATGGCACACAGTGCGTGCATAGAAGGGCACCACCTCTGCCCCCATCGACAATGGCCAATGGGCAAAAGGCCCTGGAGGCCATGTTTGGGGCCCCTTCCCTGGCTTTCTGCCAACCTTTTCATGGTGGGGTCCCCGCCATGAAATGGTTCGTGGAAATCCAACTAGTAATTGGCACGGCCGTGCCGATCCAACCCCCCCTCCCCAACCTTCCCCACTGCCATAGGACTCAGCATCCTGGCAGTGGCAGCAGTCTTGTGGCGGTCAGACTACCATGTTCTTAATCGGGGGGTCGGACTGCCTACTTGATGGCAGTGTTCCCGCCGCCGACGCCATGGCGATCCCTGCCGGAATCAGAAGCAGCCCCTAAGTATAAATCAATAGACAGATTCACTCAGAGACTGCACAATTTAGAGGGCAAAGAAAGCCTAAGTATATCAATCAATCAATCAGGGGTTTGTAAAACGCTCTACTCACCCAAAAGGATCTAAAGACGCTGGGAGGGGGGTGCACGCGCCTCCAGGAAGTTACGGTTCATTGGCGAAGTGCCAGGTCTTGAGTCCCATCAGGAGCTTGGTGAGTGAGGGTGTCTGTCGGAGGAGAGGGAGGGTGTCCCATGCCTTGTCCGCGAGGAAGGAGAAGGAGCGTCCTCCTGTTCTGATGTTCTTGATGCAGGGTTCCATCGCAAGAGAGAGCTGGGCCGAGCTGAGGGATCTTTGGGGTGCATGGAACGAGAGGCGGTGGTCAAGTATAAAGTGAATAAACAGACTAGCATAGTGCCTGCTCAGTTTAAAATAACAAACACAACAAGATGATGGATGGAGTGCTGAAACTTTTCAACCACTCACCCCCAGTCAAGGGGATCTGGGGTTAATTCATCATTCTTTTGCTCACTTGCCACCCCAGTTTGGACCCAGCCATATGCAAATACATCTTGACCCTGCTCCTCATGGGAACAGTCCAGCCCAAACAGCCAAGTCAGTTCCTCCCTGGACCGGAACCATTCATCCTGGAACCGGTTTCGGGGTATTACCCCTCATCATCCAGGTTAGCTTGAATCCAGTGGCACAGCGAGCAAGGGACCCACGATTGGGCATACCCTTGGCCACTTAGGGTGAACATAGCAAACACAACAAGATGATGGATGGAGTGCTGAAGCTTTTCAACCTCTCACCCCCAGTCAAGAGATCTGGATTTAATCCATTGTTCATTTGCTCACTATGCCACCCCAGTTTGGACCCAGCCATATGCAAATCAGCCTTGACCCTACTCCTCATCGGAACAGTCCAGCCCGAACTGCCAGGCCAAGTCCTCCCTGGACCGGAAACAAGCATCCTGGGACCAGTTTCAGGGTATTACCCCTTGATCCGGCGCGATATTAGCAAACAGCATACATACACCATATACTCACTTAGGCCCATACATTCACACTACGCTAATACTTACGCTGGGTGTCAGATATACTCTTATATCAAAAATCCCTGCTACCAATTACCTTCTGATTGAAGAGTAATAACTTACCAATGGATCCTTTGCTAATTGGGAAGTTTAAAATGAGTGACATTCACTATAATACATAATCCTGAAATAACCACTGAGTCAGGAAGTTTTAAAATGTTTATCTAAAGTTTTAGCAGAGTAAAATACAGAAAATACGGTATTTGATCAGATTACCCAATAGAAAGCATAGGAACGAATTTTCTAATAACTGACAGTTTTTAGAAAAATAAGAGAGAATAGGGACAGCAGCGCAACTAAAGGTTGCATTATAGTTACCTAAATGCGAGAACCAAGCCCCTTAGCCAAGGAGTTGGAAAGAATAGGACCCTGGAAGGATGAAAAGCAAGGACCTCCTTCAGGATCAGGACAGGACTGGTGACCTCTCTACAACGACGCCTGCGCCGTTCCCCTCTCTGGCACTCGACTTCTCCTCGATTCTCCCGTCTAATGGACTCCGCCGCCCCCTCCTCAGGACCTCTTCCGGATAGGGATTCAGTCAGCAACCGATCAGCATGGCAGCCTGGAGCTCTTCTGTATGTTCTCTCTTCTCTGGAATCTAGCTCTGACTAATTAACTAATGCTATATTCTATTATACCCTTCTACGCCCATGTACCTCCCCTTAATGTTGCTAAAATATGGGACCACTACTTCTGATTGGGCAGGGACAGGAGGTGGATTCTCGCACCATGACAAATTTGGCTTAATTTGTAAAGCCTATTGTATTTACGTTCCCGCCCCTTCAAATTAATACATTCACTTTATTTCCCACCCATTCTCACGACAAATGTTATACATTTTACAGGAGAAGAGCAACATTTTATCCGCCGGATACATTGGGTACATCATTTTCGGCCAATAGGTCGTGGCCTTGGAAGACGTCCAAGTTGACTTCACTTGGCAGGCACATAGGACACATGCGCAGAACCCTCTGTCTCTCGAGTTTCAAGTCACCAACCCAGGCCCAAGTTTACGAATTACTAAAAGTGCAAGAGGAAAATATTAAAATCACAAATAAAACGTTTCACTGTATACCCACTTTCCCTAATTCTATTCCCATTTAATCATAATACTACCCTGCATTAGTAGCATTAAGAAAACGATAATTTAATAATGACATGAGAGCAAGCTTAAGCATGTGAGAACATTGAGCGGCCATTTTAATGCACACTGCGCAGAAGCAGAAGTTTCGCACCAAGCAAAGAAAGACGTCACACCATGTGATCAGGTTGCGACATGCGCAGAGAAGTTCCCGCGCTTTAGCGGCCATTTTGAGTTATGGACAAGCGTTATTCATTAGTAAAACACATAGGCAAGCTTCTGTCCCTTTTGTATTCGTGAATACAAGTATTAGTATTTGACAGTACAAGTTTAATAAATTAATACTATGAGGAGGATTGCATACAAGCAAGTTTTAATTTTGAAACCTTGCTCCATCAATCCCCTCTCTGATGGCGTTTCTGAGCCATCAAAAACACTACCCTCAATCAGATGCCAACTTCTAGCAAATTGTTTCATTCTCATCTTTACTTTTTCTATTCTTACAGTCTCCTTTCAATTTCTTGTATAAATCACTTCTCCATTCTTCTAATTCGATTTCATCCCTCTTTCTCTTCTTTCCTTTTTCTGTCACTTTGTACGTTCCATTCTTTCTACAGCATTTGCACCATATTGTTATTGCTAAAATTATTATTGCTATTCCTGCTAAAGGTACTAATAACTGACCTATAAGTCCTTTCCCTATATTAGCAAACCAGGTTCCAATTGACGAGATACTATTTGTCAATCTTTCCCATACACTATCAACTTCCAGTGGTTTTAAGTTCCTTCTCAAGTTTAGTTATGTTCTGAATATACGTTCCAATTTCTGCACTCTTATCAGGAATATAAGTGCAACAGTGTTTCGTTCTCAATAATTTACAGACTCCTCCCTCTTTTGCCAATAGAATGTCAAGAGCAAGTCGATTTTGCATCACCATAGATCTAATAGCAACCATTTCCGTATTAATCATTAGAAAACCTCCAGCAGTATCCGTTGATAAACGATCAACCACTGTAGACAATTTACATATTTTCCTTGAGTTCAGAATTATTCCCACTGAAGGTATCAATGCACCAAATATATCACCTACTATTTCAGAAAAACTTGCTCTTTTACTACGTATTAATTCGCCATTGTCTTCATTGCTCCCAGTGTTTCTTTTTACGTGGTATATTTTTGGAAAAACTATTCCAAAATAACAACTTCCATACCACCGTGCAGGAAGCCTAAAGTAAGCCTTATTCCCACATACATAATAGATTCCCGGAAAAACTGAATCTGTTCCTCCTTTGAGTCCCCAACCTCCCAAAATTAAAAAATTGTGTTCACATTCACTGGTACCGATGAAAACATTGTTATAGTCAGTCTTTAATCTATGTAAACAAATTTTCCCTTTCTTTTCGAAATCCAGAGCCATAGCAGCTTGAGCCCTGCCAGGTGTGTAACTCCCTTCTTTTTCTGCCCAAGGTGGTAAATGAGCCTTATGCTCCGAAGCTTTCTTTTGGAAATCTTGGGGCATATTAGCAAGACCCACGTTAAAATTATCGCCGTTTTAGCGGCAGGAAACTGCCGCTAAAACGGCGATAATGGGCTTGCTAATATGCGTTATAGAATTCCAATAGAAGCCCAGGTTAGATGTCCTGCACATCTAACCTGGGCTTCTATTGGAATTCTATAACGCATATTAGCAAGCCCATTATCGCCGCTTTAGCGGCAGTTTCCTGTCGCTAAAACGGCGATAATGTTATCGCTCGGTCTTGCTAATATGCCCCTTGTCTTCTATCTTCTACTAAATTCAAAAATATTTTCTCTTCTTCTAATAAAGAACATGTTAGATTGTGTCTATGTGCATGTGTTATGTCTATTGATTTCATTGTTAAGAAAAACTCTCCCATAAACTGTGCGTCTTGACTACTAAGCATGGGGTTCATACTCTTGCGAATCGGAACCTCAGAAAATATTACATCAAAGTTTGAATAATAATACTGTAGTCTACCTGTTCTATAAAATAAACTTGTTAATACACTACATGAGATGTCATATGTCAGTGGTAAATGATGGTATGTTAATCCTTCTGCTACTGATTCAGGTAATTTCATACAGACATAACAATTACTAACTTCCATTGTGTCTACATACTGAAACAATAACTTTGTGAAAACATTTAAACTAGTGTCGTTATCAGCTATTTCATGATGAATTTCTGCCTCATCTTCTGCCATTAGTTCTACTCTATTGCCCTTCATGTTTGCTGTCCTCCCTTTGGTGTCATTATTAATCTTCTTATCTATTATCATAAGGTAAGGAACTGCTACAATCAGGACTAACCATACTATAAGCACCAATACTAGACTACAGATGCAGATTGCACAGCATCTCCTACAACAATTTCGTTTTGGTCTCCCAGTAACTCTATCATCAGGCATTTTTCGACAAGGAAGATTGCTCTTCTTATCTCTATTCCTTTTCTTCAGCGGATTCTTTTGCTTAGTCAGGGTGGTCTTGTTTCTTCTTCGTAAGTTAGTTCTGCACTTGTTCCTTCGCCACCACTGTCACTTGACTCTGAATTTTCAAAATCTTCAAGAATGATATAAGTCTAGTCAGGACCCTTGAATTTGTTATTCACAAGTCTCAGTCTTTTACTTTTTCTTTTTCCTGACTTTTTCTCTTGTTCTGTTTGACTTGTCACTTCAGGTACTTGTTCTGGATCTTCACTTCTGGTTGTTATGTGGTATTTTACTCTTTTGATGACACTTGGCCAATGATCTCCTTTTCTTGTTTTCTTTGTTGGCACTGTTTCTCTGTTTTCGTCTTCAGTGGTCTCGTTATTTCCACTGCTTTGTACTTCTTTATTTTCTTTGTTTACTGCTTCTTTTGTTAGTTCCTTTTCAGGTCTGATTGGTTTCTCTTCAGTAGCTCCACAATGACTTACTTGATCTTGTTCCCTTTTTGTTTCTTTATGTTCATTTGTATTAACCCCTTTTTCTTTTGTGAATTCTTCTTGATCTATCTGCTTCTGATCAGGGCTTATTGCACTGTGAACTTCTGCAGCCTGACCTGCTTCTTCTAGACCTGTCTGTCCCTCTTCAAAGTTTATCAAATCTTCATTGTTTTGAGTCCAATTTTCTTTCCCTGTCTGATTTAGTTCAAGATCTTTTACTGTCTTGTCTTCTTGATCTTGAACTGTTTCTTCTTCACCTATTTGATCTTCTTCAATTTCTTTCAATTTAGTTTGATTTCTTGTTCTGTGGTATACTTCAGGCACTTCTACCACTGGTATCCAATCCTGACTTGTGCTCGGTTGTTCTCCGTCAGCTTCTCTCGAACCTCTAGCTTGAGATTCTTCAGCTGGGCAACCTTCAGCTTCTTCAGTGACTGGCGTTGTCAGTAGATTCTCTTCTTCAGGTTCTGGTACTCTCTTGGTGTGGCTTACGTGAATCCAATTAGGAAATCTTGCACACTTCACTGCTGTGTTGGTGGTCAATATGACTTGACAACGTCTGCTCCACCTGGGTGATAGACACGTTTCTCTGGTGTGATTCTTCACTACCACCCAATCACCAGGATTCAGATCATGTTCTAATTCAGGCTGCCTGGAAACTGCGTCTTCTCCAACCTGATGAGAGACAGAACGCACGAGGTCAGCCAATCCTTTGCAATAATCCAGAACCATATCATCAGAAATATTTACCAATTTGTTTGTGGGAACATGTGTTTGTCTCATTGCTCTTCCCATCATAATTTCATGTGGGCTCAATCCTGTCGTTCTATCAGGAATGCTTCTTATTCCCATCAAAACAAGTGGCAGTGCGTCTGGCCACTCTAATGATGTTGATGCACACATTTTTCCCAGTCTTGACTTTATAGTGCCATTCAATTGTTCAACCACTCCAGAAGCCTCTGGGCGATATGCACAGTGCAATTTCTGTTTTATTTGGAATGCTTCACAGATTATCTGGATCACTTCGCTGTTAAAGTGTTTTCCTCTATCTGATTCCAAAGATACTGGGAAACCAAATCTAGGTATAAGCTCTCGTAGTAACAGTTTTGCAACTGTAATGCTGTCATTTCTCCTAGTTGGATAAGCCTCCACCCACTTTGAAAACAGACACACTATGACTAGTACGTATTTCAGCCCTCTGCATGGTGGTATGAAGTCGAACTGGAGTCTTATGAATGGACCTTCTGCCTTCCCAATCTTCCCAAACTCAATTATCGTTTTCCTGCCTGGATTGTGCATTTGGCAAGTTAGACATCTCTGGCAAAGACTCTCTGCGACAGCTCTGAATTTGGGATTGTACCAATTTTGTCTGAACAGCCTAATCATTGCATCTCTTCCTATGTGTGTGTCTCCATGATGCATTCTAGCCATTTGTGAGAGTAAACAGTCTGGCATGACTGGTCTGCTATCTGCACTGATCCATACTTCATCATCTCTTCTTTGTGAACAACCTACTTTAATCCACAAATTCTTCTCACTTTCCTCGACTTCATCTTGCAATTTCTTCACCTCATTCCACGTTTCTGTTGGCATATACAGCATAAGTTGGCAGCTGATTCCCATCCTTTCCACCCTCTTATTGACTGACGTTCTGGTTTTGGCACAATATTGAGCCACCAGATCAGCATATCTGTTGCCGACTACCACCCAGTCATCTCCTGACTGGTGTGCGGCACATTTCACCACAGCCAATTCTTTTGGTGATTGTATTGCTTCCAGCAATTCCCTTACAAATTGTCCATTTTTAATGGGGGATCCTGAAGAAGTCATGAAATCCCTCTGCATCCACAGTTGGCCAAAATCATGCACGACCCCGTAACCATATTGACTATCAGTAAATATAGTTACTCTCTGATTCCTCCCAATTTTGCAAGCTTTTATTAATGCAATCAATTCAGCTACTTGTGCAGATTTGACTCCTGATAAATAGGATGCTTCGACTATTCCAGTTAATTCACATACTGCATATGCTGCAGTTAGTTTACCATCTTCATGTCTTTGACATGATCCATCAACAAATAGCTCTCTGTCTGGCTTTTTAAGAGGCTGTTCCTCAATGTCTGGGCGTGGTTTTGTACATAATTCTGTAATCTGTATACAATCATGTTCATCTTCTTCGTCATCTTTATTTGTTTCGTGATATGGGTCTGGCAGTAAGGTTGCTGGATTTATTATCGTACACCTTACCATGGTCACATTTTCAGCACCCATTATTATTCTCTTATATTTAGTCAGTCGACTAGGAGTAAGATGCTGAGTTCGGGTTCTGGTCAACAGAATCACAACTGCATGTGGAACATACACCTTTACAGGGTGTCCCATTACAATTGACTCACTTTGTTCAATGCTCAAACAAGTTGCTGCTACTGCTTTTAAACATCCTGGCAACGCAGCTGCTACTGGGTCCAATGTAGCAGAAAAATATGCTATAGGACGTCTGTCTAGTCCATGTCTTTGAGTTAGGACAGAAAGTGCACAATTTTCTCTTTCTTGACAGAATAATGCAAATTCTCTTTTATAATCAGGCATGCCTAAGGCAGGTGCTGAACAAAGAGCGTTTCTCAATTTTACAAAAGCTTCTACACTTTCATCCTCCTACTCAACAGGATCTTTTGCTTTCTTTTTGGTCATGTTAATTAGGGGCTTAGCCAACATGGAAAAATTTGCTATCCATTGTCGACAGTATCCCACTATTCCTAGGAACATTCGTACTTGTCTTTGGGTTACAGGCATTTGCATTCTTTTTATTAATTCTACTCTTTCAGAGGTTATTCTTCTTTTTCTCCTCTCAATTTGATGTCCCAGATATTTAACAGCTGTTCTGCAAAACTGTAACTTTTCAGGTGAGACTTTATGCCCTTCCTCAGCCAAAAGATTTAATAATGCTATGGAATCAACAACACAGTCTTCTCTGGTGGTCGACGCCACTAATAGGTCGTCGATATATTGAACTAAAACTGAACTTCCTGGCATCACTAATTTTTCAAGGCACTTTTTCAATATCTGGTTGAAGATGGAAGGACTTTCTGTGTACCCTTGAGGAACACGATTCCACACATAGACTTTATTCTCAAATTTAAATGAGAAAAGATACTGGCTGTCTGGATGTAGTGGTATTGAGAAAAATGCTTGACATAAGTCAATTACTGTGAACCATCCTGCATTCCAAGGAATCTGATACAGTATTACTGCAGGATTTGGTACTATAGGACAACATGGTTCTACAATCTTATTTATTTTCCTCAGGTCCTGAACAATCCTATATTTCCCACTAGGTTTCTTTAGTCCCATGATCGGTGAATTGCATGGGCTACTCATTACTTCTTTTAGAATGTTTTGTTTTACCATTCGATTTATTTCTTCAATGACTCCTGCTTTTACTTCTGCACTCATTTTGTATTGTTTGGTATTGGGGAAAATCGCACCTTCTTTTACAGTAATTTGAACTGGATCTATTTTTGCCATAAGTCCTGCTTCTTTTCCAGTGAAATCCCATACTATTTGGTTTACTGTACCTTTTAATTCATCTGGCAACTCATCTTTTGTTAGCAACGAGAACATTTCGTCTATTTCTGTCCCTTGTTTTGCAACCATAATTTTATATACATGGTCTTCATCTGGTGTTTGAACTGCCACACCATCCGGTGTGCAGAAAATTGTACAATTCATCTTGCACAATAAATCCCTACCTAACAAATTCACAGGGCTAGAATCGCACACTACAAATTGGTGCATTTCTCTGAAGTTTCCAATTTTTACTTCCATTGGTTTGGTAAGAGGTGCTCTAATTCTTTGATTAGCTACCCCTACTACTTGGATATCTTCTCCCGAGAGAGGAAGGTCTGGGATGTCTGCTGATCTCACAGTAGACCTGGTAGCACCAGTGTCCAAAAGGAAAGTAATATCATTACCTTTCACATTTCCTTCAACAAATGGACCAGACTGATCTACCTGTAAGGATGCGCCAAGTACGCACTCCTTCTTCCCCTCTCCCAGGCACCGTCATGAGTAGTTTTCGCTGTAATTTTCCTGCAAAAGAAATTGCGATGTCATATAATCATTCTTACCACTTCCTCCTGGGTATCCGATGTCTGTACCGTGCTTTGCTCTGCTTACATTACCCTGAACAGGTGGAGGTGGCAACTGACTCTGGGGATTTACACCCTGCTGTGAGTCATTCTGTGTCTGTTGATTTAAGTTTTGACTTGGGCCATTATTATTTCGAACCTTTTTACACTCGTCCTTCCAATGCCCCAATTTTCCGCATCCATGACAAGGAAATTTCTTTTTAGCTTCTTCTCTACTCATTCGTCCTCTAAATTTTCCACCATTCCCAGTATCACCACTCGTTCCCGACTCTTTTCCTTGATTTTCACTCGGATTTTCCAAATTAATTCCCTGCTTCTCTGCCATTTTCACTTGTGCCCACATCACCTTTTCCTGCAATTTCTTGTGTCTATCCTCAATATCATCTCCACAATATTTTGCATATTTCAAAATCTCGTCAATAGGTTTCCCTTGCCAGCACAGCATATGTTGTTTAATCATCTGGCAAATCTCTGGCTTCAACCCGTAAACAAACCGATACACAAATTGACTCATGTTTTTGTCTCCAATGTCCTCAAATCCACTATACTGTTTAAACACCTGTAAAAGGCGCTCATAGTAAGAATGTACTGTTTCACTGGCTTCTTGGGTAGTTCGATCTATTTTTACCCAATCTGTTTCTTTCGGGGGTATCTTTCCTTTCAGGTATGTTATCACCTGCTGATACTTTTTCATCACCTCACTTGCTGGGGCACCTGTCTTTGGATCTCTGGGATACTCATCACTTGGCCAATCCACTGTGATCTTACAATCTGTCCATAAATCGGCAGGTACCACTATGTCAAACAGACCATCCAAATCCTTCAACAATACCTTTGACACTTTTACAAACCTTTCAACCTGCTTGTACCATTCAATTGGCTTTTCCCTCAGCTTTGGAAAATCATTTGTAAATGATAAAATATCCTGTCTGCTCCATGGGACATGTACATATCCTCCTCCCGCTACTTCTCGCATGGGATACATTTGATCTGCTTTTCCTACTTCTTTCATCACATATTCAGATGCTGTTCTACTTGTTCTTGCCTCCTCCTTTTTCTTGGCCCACCTAGATCTCCATTTATCTAGATCTCCCCATTTTTGTAAGACTAACATTAATTCTCTTATTTGTAGTCTTCTTCCAGATGCATTCATGTTTTCTAAATCTTTGTCTGAAAATTCTGCTCTATAAGGTTTCTGTAGGACTTTGGATCTCCCTATTTCGATTCCCATCTGTAGTGCTAGATTGGACAGTTTTTCATGAAATATCCTCACATTTCTAGTGATACTCCTACACAGGAACAATAATTCTTCTTCATCATAGGAATTTAAGCGTTCTACTCCTACATTTCCTGCTATTATTTCTTCTAATTCCACTTTTAATTTATGGATATCCAGTACTTTTGGAGGTGTGCACTGTTTGACTGACCCTTGTACCCATCTTTCTAGATCTTCATGTGTTACTATGGTGGCACTTTTTGCTCCTGATGAAGTTACTAAACTTACATCTTTTGAACCTCCAGGTACATCTCTTCTTGGAGTATTATTTACAGAACCTCGAATAGGTAAATCCATGAGTGATATTGTGGATTCACAGTCACTAAATTGATCCTCAATTATAACTGGAGCTTCAGGTTTGGGGTTACTCACAGGAGTATTCATAGGAGTCGGTACAGGTATCAATGGAGGGCAGTTTCCTTGAGTACCATATAATGGAACTACTGGACCAATTGTTACCGGAATAGTCAATGAATCAGGATGTACTTTTATCTGAGTTATCTTCCGTACTAATTCTGCTCTAGTCTTTTCTAAGGCTTCTTTTTCTTTGTCATGTCAAGTATTCTAGTCGGGGTAAATTCATGTATTACCTTTGGTACCATGGGAGTTTGTGGTGGTGCACTAGGAGGGCATCCACTTGTCCCTTCCTGATATGGTGGGGGATTTCTTAACATTTCTTCCATAAATTCATCTTCTGAATCCTCATTTTTCATTAAATGTTTTGTCTTTACTGTACATTTGCCTCCTGATTTCTCTCCTTCTGTGAATAATGGATACAGTCCCTCTGTAATCATTGCCCTTCTCCATTGTTTCATCTGACCTTCTCTAGACTCACGTAAATATCTAGGATAAAATCCTGGGTAACTTTTATTACTTCTAGATCGGTCACGTTCAAATGCCTCAGTTTCCCACTCTTCTAAGGCTTCGTATTGAGGTAATCTAGGTCTGGGTTCTAAATCATTCATCCTCAATCTCAAGTTTTGAAGAATTCGCCCATTGAAGGTACCATTCTCGGGAAATGCTAATACTCCATCATTTTGAGTGTATTCTATCCAATTCTCCATCCATACACAAGTATGATAACCTCTCTCCATCATCATGTATGATGCTGGCGTTTTAGCTTGTGGAATAATAATTCCTTCTCTAGTTTTGATTGGTTTGTCCTTTTTAAAATAATTCTTAATCTTTTGTAAGAATTACATTTTCCTTCTTTCTCCGTACATTCTATCTAATCTTCGGTGTATAAAATTGTATTCTGCAAACCCTAGAAATCTCCTTTCTGGACGATTCCCTATTAAAGTCGGATCGCGTTTTAACATGCAATCCTTATCCACTCAGAATTTTGCTTCTAAAATCTCAACCAATCAAATGTCTGCTAACTTTTATTTCTAAGCCAATCCTTGTGCGGCCTTTTGGTGACGTTTCTCTGTCAACCCCTCCTTTACAATTTGCTCTTTTTCTGTCCTCACTGGTTTAACCAATCCCAGCGCGGCACCTGTGACGTCAGTACCACTCCTGACTACTGACCCCTCCTTTACAAGCGTCTCTCCACACCCGCTGCTTCAACCTACCACAGCGCGGCGTTTTGTGACGTCAGCTCCCTCTCCGGGAACTGACCCTCCCTTTGCAAAAATTTTACGCAAACTTGTTTTCTCTATAAATCTTAATTATATTTCAGTAACAACATAAAACGTTCGCTATCGTGCCAGTTTCCACTAATTTTTTCGAAAAAGATAGTTTCTTCCACACTTTAGTAAAACCTTTCCGTTTACTAATACATACACTACACGTAAAAACACTTCCGTCCACTCTTCACACACGCTCCAGAAGTACCTGTTACTTCTCCAATGTTACACTTACTAGGTGATATAACATCAAATTTTTATCAGCGTACCCTTTTTGCTATTACTCACACGCATAGAGTCCCTAACAAATACTTGAAGTCCTGCTTAACTTCTCAGTACTATTTCTGCCTGACAGATAACCTCACTGCAGTATGGCTTCCACTTGCCACCCACTATTCTTTTCCCCGGGGATTTCTAGACAACATAAAACAAAACTTTAAGCGGAATGTTAGTTCATAAAAATACAAAAATTCTCATTACCCAATTAACAAAGAGTAATACTAACCGTCCTCTGCTTACCAGAAAACTGATCCAGCGCGATATTAGCAAACAGCATACATACACCATATACTCACTTAGGCCCATACATTCACACTACGCTAATACTTACGCTGGGTGTCAGATATACTCTTATATCAAAAATCCCTGCTACCAATTACCTTCTGATTGAAGAGTAATAACTTACCAATGGATCCTCTGCTAATTGGGAAGTTTAAAATGAGTGACATTCACTATAATACATAATCCTGAAATAACCACTGAGTCAGGAAGTTTTAAAATGTTTATCTAAAGTTTTAGCAGAGTAAAATACAGAAAATACGGTATTTGATCAGAATACCCAAAAGAAAGCATAGGAACAAATTTTCTAATAACTGACAGTTTTTAGAGAAATAAGAGAGGATAGGGACAGCAGCGCAACTAAAGGTTGCATTATAGTTACCTAAATGCGAGAACCAAGCCCCTTAGCCAAGGAGTTGGAAAGAATAGGACCCTGGAAGGATGAAAAGCAAGGACCTCCTTCAGGATCAGGACAGGAATGGTGACCTCTCTACAACGACGCCTGCGCCGTTCCCCTCTCTGGCACTCGACTTCTCCTCGATTCTCCCGTCTAATGGACTCCGCCGCCCCCTCCTCAGGACCTCTTCCGGATAGGGATTCAGTCAGCAACCGATCAGCATGGCAGCCTGGAGCTCTTCTGTATGTTCTCTCTTCTCTGGAATCTAGCTCTGACTAATTAACTAATGCTATATTCTATTATACCCTTCTACGCCCATGTACCTCCCCTTAATGTTGCTAAAATATGGGACCACTACTTCTGATTGGGCAGGGACAGGAGGTGGATTCTCGCACCATGACAAATTTGGCTTAATTTGTAAAGCCTATTGTATTTACGTTCCCGCCTCTTCAAATTAATACATTCACTTTATTTCCCACCCGTTCTCACGACAAATGTTATACATTTTACAGGAGAAGAGCAACATTTTATCCGCCGGATACATTGGGTACATCATTTTCGGCCAATAGGTCGTGGCCTTGGAAGACGTCCAAGTTGACTTCACTTGGCAGGCACATAGGACACATGCGCAGAACCCTCTGTCTCTCGAGTTTCAAGTCACCAACCCAGGCCCAAGTTTACGAATTACTAAAAGTGCAAGAGGAAAATATTAAAATCACAAATAAAACGTTTCACTGTATACCCACTTTCCCTCATTCTATTCCCATTTAATCATAATACTACCCTGCATTAGTAGCGTTAAGAAAACGATAATTTAATAATGACATGAGAGCAAGCTTAAGCATGTGAGAACATTGAGCGGCCATTTTAATGCACACTGCGCAGAAGCAGAAGTTTCCCACCAAGCAAAGAAAGACGTCACACCATGTGAT
Source organism: Calotriton arnoldi (assembly GCA_963921515.1). Classification (NCBI taxonomy): domain Eukaryota; kingdom Metazoa; phylum Chordata; class Amphibia; order Caudata; family Salamandridae; genus Calotriton; species Calotriton arnoldi. Next base: position 974,118 of record CAWUFW010004693.1, on the reverse strand, counting down.
CAGGTTGCGACATGCGCAGAGAAGTTCCCGCACTTTAGCGGCCATTTTGAGTTATGGACAAGCGTTATTCATTAGTAAAACACATAGGCAAGCTTCTGTCCCTTTTGTATTCGTGAATGCAAGTATTAGTATTTGACAGTACAAGTTTAATAAATTAATACTATGAGGAGGATTGCATACAAGCAAGTTTCAATTTTGAAAGCTTGCTCCATCACCCTCATCAGCCAGACTAGCTTGAATACAGTGGCACAGCGAGCAAGGGACCCACGTCTGGGCATAGCATTGGCCACTTAGGGCGAACATAGCAAACACAACAAGATGATGGACGGAGTGCTGAAACTTTCCAACCACTCACCCCCAATCAAGAGATCTGGGTTTAATCCTTCGATCTTTTGCTCACTATGCCACCCCAGTTTGGATCCAGCCACATGCAAATACGTCTTGACGCTGCTCTTCATGGGAACAGTCCAGTCCTGGAATGGCGTGGGGAGCAAAAAACAATGGATTTAGGCCCATAACTTTGTACTAGGGTGAATGTTAACATTGTTCAACATTCTGTCCATCAATTGTTATTTTTGCATTTGTCACCCCGAGTGGGATGGGTATGCGCAGATGTGGGTCCCGTGCTCTCCATGCCACTGGAGTCAAGCTAGCCTGGCTGATGAGGGGTGAAACCCTAAAAACGGTCCCAGGAGGCTTGTATCTGGTCCAGGCAGGACTTGGCCTGACAGTTCAGGCTGGACTGTTCCCATAGGGAGCAGGATCAAGACTGATTTGCATATGGCTGGGTTTAAACTGGAATGTCATGGGGAGCAAAAGAACAATGGATTTAGGCCCAGAACTCTGTACTGGGGTGAATGTTTGACATTGCTCAGCATTCTGTCCATTAGTTGCTCTTGTTGCTCAGTTTAAAAGGCAGAGGATTTCTGGCACGTTGTCAAAGTACAGCATATTTATAGGGTTTTAGGCAGAAAAGCCACACACTCAGGCTGGATTACAACGATAGATGTAAAAGTATCAATCACTAGTTGAATTCACATGATATATGAAATAAGAAACATTTAAGAAGACTTACTTTGCTGCATGTTACTAAACAAAATATGAATAAAAAACAAGACTGCATTTCACAACAAACAAATATAATACATTTAAAAAAATGAATGGCTCATGCAAGAGCCTCGAGCAGAAGACCTTGAAATTGTTACAAAGACAAGAACATCCCAGAGAGAACTACAGAGCTTCTTGTTTTCTTATTTTTCTAAAATGAAAAAGCACACAGAACCTTGCATGTAGAAAGGCTTGTTCATTGTAAAATAAAAGTATGAGTTTTTTCTGAAAGGATGTCAATGCAAGCTGACTTCAGTTGTATCTTTGAGGTCTAGTTATGCTTTCTTAAACACACCTGAATTAAACATTAATTTCTAATCATTAAAAACACTTCTACAGATGTGAGAATCCATTTCCCAGCTAGCCCTTTTCATGTTTTCTTATTCACTATCAATCAGAATTATGACATTGGTGGCAGCCACTCCCACTTTGGAATCTCTCCCTCCTTTTGCTGGTATCTTGCCTGTCAGGGTGGCGTGACGGTGAATGGCACTGACAGGATATGACGCAACCACTGCATCATGCTGGTCCTATCCTCGTACTAGTTATCAGTACACAGATGATTCCAAGTAAACAGCTCCTTGTGTCCTTTATTTTGCATGGCATTGCATAGTGTGCTGGATGTTGCTTCTCTGCAGTGATTTCTTGTTTCCCCCAGGGCCGATAACCTTCAATAGAGTCCCAGCAGTAAGTGGCCAGATGTGGGTGAGCCACTGAAAGCTCACGCCAGGCTCTGGCTCAGCTCGAGTTCCTCTTCTTAGACCCTTGAGCTCAAAATGAGCCAAGATTTAATGTGCCTTCTGCCTGCCACCCTTGCCCTAAACTCGTGTGCCAAAAATTAGTAACAAAAGTTCAAACTCTGTGATCTTAGGCAAACATTTATTTCACCAAGCATTTTTTTTATATCACACGTGAAAGCATATTCAAATGCATGGATTTATGATGTGCGCTGCACAAACACATCTTGAGTTTGATTAAATAGACTACAGTGTTGCTTCATAAATAATAAGATTGTAGAACGCATATAGGGTACACAAACATGACAACTGACTTGGCTCTTAGTTCACTAGTGGCATTGTTGCCAAGGTAGGCATGAATGTTTCATATTTAAAAACTATCACTTTTAATAAATGCCTCTCAGTGCCTTGATATAATCTGATTTTCTAAAGTGAAAGGTTATTGATGTTAAGAAAATACACTTTTTTTAATTTGTGAGAAGCTTTATCATATTTTTACCAATGCTTCTTGCATGATTTACATGCCAAATACTTTCATGGCTCGGCTCGAGCATGGGGTCTTAGAGCCAAGCCAGAACCTTATCTCGGGCTGGCTTGCTCTCCCTCTGAATTTATTGGCTTGCCTAACTCAAAGAATGACCTAGTTGTAATTTAAGTGCTGTTGACACTCAACACCACTACGAACCCCTTAGAAACTACAACCAACTTCACAAAGGTCAAAGTAAAATAAAAATAAACTTCTACTGAATGGAGTGCTACGGTACAGCGTAGTCAGCCACTCTGTCCATCTGGCTGTTTGGTACTTCCCCTGAGTGGACTCTGCGGTGGCATCTGCGGAAGCAGGGAAGGGTGAAGGGCTTGAAGGTGATTGCTGGACTGGGCACTATGCCTGAACCTACAGGTTATCCAGCAATGCATGAGAGGCAAATGAAGAACTCTCGCTTTGCAACACTGCATGCTCTTCGGTCCAGTTTTTTGTTTTGCATTTCAGGGCTTCTAGCCCCATGTTTTTATAATAGGTTAAACAGCACTGTAAGTCCCATAATTCAAAGCGGAAAAACCAGATGCATGATTGACTTATGTGTGGACTTGTCAGCCTCTTCATTTTATTGAACAGAAATCCTTTTGGGATATTTGTATTTTTTATTTATACTGTAGGATGCTGTCTGCTTCATTGAACCAGTCTGTCTATTTCATCATTGACAGTGGGGGTTCACTGTTGTATAGAGCTCCACTCGAAGTAACATGATGAAATGTTATTGTGGCTCACCTCTTCCTGAACTGGACACAAGAGGTGGGGAATGGCTGCAGGGCAAACCCTTTGTTAAATGGCGAGAAGGAAGGGCATGCCCACGGCCTCTCTGGTGTTACGTCTTTGTTGATCTAAACTAGATATACAACAGTGTGGTTACAATGGCCTGCTCACGAAGGGATGAGTAAAATGAGGAGAGCAGCAACATGCAGGTACACCAAGGTAAGACAGTTACCACCAGCTTCAATGGTAACTACTATTCATGCCTGAACGAGGGGCAGCTGTGATGAGGTTCACTTTTGGCTGAACCTCCATCTCCAGCAGAGTCAGGTACTCTGCCGGGGAACCCACCGTGATACCACATAGTGTAGCTTTGGTCAGGTGGCTCATTGTGAAAGTCGCTTCAGAGAAATAATATTCTGGGTTCGTCAGAAATGATGAAAGCTGGACCAGGGCAAAACAGAGTTACTGCATCAAGGACTTCGACCCTACATGCCATCTCACCCAACCATTTTTTCCCCTTTTCAACAACTACATGCTAGGGCTCCAAAACAGAGAACAGCAAAGCTTTCAATTTTCACATTGCCCAGTTTATTGATTTTGTCTCGTTCTTTGTTTTTTTTATTTTATTTCGGCCGATGGCCATAAAAGTAGTACAATAAAATAATTATAAAATGAAACACAGTGCAATAAAAGCTGTAAAATATACAGATATCGAGCATAAAATATTCATAGAGGTATACACTCTTGGCCTGAAGACACAGAACAGATGTACAAACACTTGACCATAGACAAAAACCTGTTGTGGTCCGTCATGGCCAAAAGTACAATTTATACATATCATGCTGTAGTAAGAATGTTAGTAAAAACGTCAGGCCAGAATAACATACTTTAAAAGTAGAAAGCCCAGTGAACTGCATTGCTAGGCGTGTGCATAATACATTTAACACCTAGGGCACCAGAATTCATCTATTGTCAAACAACAAAGATCTGGATACAGGGAAAGCTGAGATTACATGCTCTTTCCTGTCTTACAGGACATCGTAGCTGGATAAAGTGCAAGTGCCCCAGCTTACAAAATAATTAAAAACACTTGTTCTAAAATCAATAAAACCATGGTGCAAAAAGGAGAGGGATTTGCGTTAGTCTGACGGCAAAGAAAGGGTAAGAGAACCAATTTTTTGCCAAATTGGCCATATGCTCTCTAAAAATGTAGCAATGGAGAAGACAATGACCGAAGATGTGTCTGCTCTACATAGTCTTATCGCTACCCTGTATTGGGCAACACCTAGATGGTGGCACAGAGGAACAATCCAGCGCCTACGTTGCTTATACTACCTTGGGCAAAAAAAAAGAGGAAATGGTCATTCGATTCTTCCACACTTCTACAAACAGGACATATTTCACTGCCACCTTGTTGACTATTCCAGTTAGCGGTAAAGGTAGCAAGTGTTAATGTACCTAACCCAGTGCTTTAAATGGGCCGGTACTCACCGGTACGGAGTACCGGCACTTCTTAGATTTATCACTCTGAGTACCGGCACTTCTCTACTTCCGAGGAGAGTACCGGTACTCATGAAAAGGTGGGCTCATTGGCTTTGCTGGTGAGCAGGAGTGGAACGTGTCTCTGGCAGCCAAGGCGCCGCTTCTGCAGCCCCGATCTGAGCCCCAGCTGAGCTATTCAGCAGGGCTCATTTGAATAATGTCCGGGTGCTCACCATCACGCTGTGCTTTACAGAGCAGGGTCCGTTCAGGCCCTGTGCTGTCAATCACAGTCACACTATCCTGTGCATTTGTGCAAACACAGGAATCATGTCAGTCGCCTGGCAGTGGCAATCAGGCTACGGCCATGGTAGGTGAAACATGGCTTTTATCATACCTGAGTCTTTTGTGTGTCTGCTATGTTTGTGTGTTTGCCTGCATCTGTATGCCTGTTTTTATAAGAAAAAAGTGAGAGAACGAGAGAGAGAATCAAGACTGTCTCAGCAGGTATTTTAAAGAAAATGGGTGGCACTTTGTTTCTACATGTCTGCTCGGTGACAAAGATTCATAAATAACGTAAAAGGGAGGGTTGGTGGGTGAGTGAATGGATGGATGAGTGAGCAAGGGTGGATGTATAGATGGATGGATGAATAGATGGATGGATGAGTGAAAGCATGCATGGGTGAAAGAGGGTGGATGATTGGATAAAAGGGCGGACGATGGGTGGATAAGTGAAAGATTGGATGGATGAATGAAAGGTAGGGAGGATGGATGAAAGGGTGGATGATGGATGAGTGAAAGGAGGGATTGAGTGAAAGGGTGGATGGAATGAAAGGGTGGATGGAATAAAGGAGTGGAAGGGTTGATGGATGGATGAGCGAAAGGATTGATGGATGAGGGAAAGGGTGGATAAAGAGATGGATGAGTGAACGGATGAATGGATAGGTTTGGAGATGGATGGATAGGTTTGGATGTGAAGGGTGGATAGATGGAATGGTGAAAAACTGAATGATGGATGAAAGACTGAATAGACAATAGAATGTAAAGGTTAAATGGTGGACATCAGCAGGTAAATGGTAGGATGAAAGGATGAATGGATAGATCGATGGAAGAGACAAGAGATATCTTCTGGGGAGGGTTCATGATTGTTTGCTTCATTTGCTTGGTGCCATAAGAGCATTGGTTCGAAGTGGGGGTATTTTCAGTTTCTTCCTACTCGAATGCTCAAAAATATATAGTATTGTGCCAAACAACCGCAATTAACAGTATGACATTAAGAAGGTGCAACTATTGCAAAAAAAGGAAATGTTAACATATTTTCGCATTTCTCTTTCATTTTGTGTAATGAGTTAACCTGCTTTGTTTATATAAACACATTTCTCATGTGTTTTGGTATGTGCTGCAACTAATATAGAAGTCGTTAAGTATCATCATGTCTTGCCCTTAGCCCCGCCCCCTCACTACACCTCAGCTCATTTTAATGAGTACCTGCACTTATTTTTTCCCATTTAAAGCACTGACCTAACCTGAACCTTATATAAAGAGTTTTTGTGAATGGAGGATCAATATCATTCATATAGTTTTCAAAGTAAGAGGTAGGCTTGAATCCTATAACGAAATCGGTGAGTTGGCCCCAACCCACCTGTTTGGAGAGTTTAACCTCCTCAAGCTCCCAATAGAGTGCCCTCAATCTCTTATTTTAGAAGATGGAATAGTTTCAGGGGATGACCAATACTCATGTAGATTCAAACAGTATAAGGATTGTTTTACGTACTCCAACAAGGGTAGCAGAACACTCCTCCGGGATTCATTTAGGCCATCTCTTAATCCCACCCTATATTCTGCCAGCTCAGGTGTAGACAAAATCCATATCCAGAACAGAACAGGTTTCAGGTGCACTAGGGGAACAATAGACCGGAAACCTATGTCATGTTTATAAATCAATGGCGTACTTTGAGACAGTTTAAGGGCAACTCTCAGAAATGTATTCTCTGCCACCTCAAGGGCTTTTGGATTACCCTATCCCCAAAGTTCTGCTCTGTATGTTGCGGCACCTACAGATTTGGCCCTCCAAACCTCAAGAAGGGGGAGATTGGATGAAACAAGGTCTTATTTGCAGATTTTAAAATGGCTGCCTCCTTGTGTTTTAGTATGAGAGTGCTTTTGGTAACCTGGGAACCCCAGGAATTTGCACTAGAGAGGCAAATACCAAACTAATCAAAATCTAGCACTTTCTCCAACTCCTCCCCTTCCAACATTATTGATCCTCTGTAGCCTCTATGTGGGAGGAAGGCCATAAATGTTGTCTTACTTGCGTTGATTGCCTGTCCATGATCAAAACAGAAATTATTAAACTTACTCAAAGTGGTCTCTAGGCCCTTGGGGGTTTTGATACTAATAAAGAATCAGTGGGAAATTTGGTTCCCCCTTAGAACCGGTGAGTCAAGAGGTAATCAATACAGCCATTTAAAAACAGCAAGAACAACGTAGGAGCAAGGACGCATCCTTATCTGACTCCTTTTGCAACCTTAACGGGATCAGTGTTTTCCCCGCTTGTGCCCCATCTAACTTGTGTAAAACTGTTGTGGTGAAGACTGGCAAATAAGTCAAGGAGAGGACTCGGAAGCCCTAGGTCTCCTAGCGTACACCATAGCGTACACCATAGCTTATCTCTAGGGACCATGTCGAATGCCGCCTTGAGGTCAACAAAAGCGACACAGAGGCTACCCCTTTTTATGTCTACTTCTTTTTACCTTATTAATTGAAACCTAATAACCTGGTCGACTGTATTAAGTTTGGGACAAAATCCAGCCTGGAACTGTGTTAAGATTTTATTTTCTTCAACCCAGGTAAGGAGCTGCTCTAATAAAAGCTCACAAAAGAATTTTTGGGAAGAATCGATGATTGGGCTGGATCAGATTTAGGGCCTTTCTTGTGTATAGGGATAAGCTCCTTCCCTTTACATGAGGTTAAAATCTCACCACCTGCTAAAATGGCATTAAAAACACATCTAAGGTAGGGTGCCCAAATTACCAGTTTGGACTTGAAGAGGTCCACCGGAATATGATCTAAACCGGGTGCCTTTCCTGCCTTCTGTGATCTAATGGCCGTTGTCACTTCCGTCGCTGAGAAAGCCCAACCATCTTTAGCAATATCTAATTTAAAAAGAGTCTTGCAGGATCTGGGGGTCACCATAAAATCATGGGAATCAAGGTTTGTAAGCGTTAGAGGGGAGCTACTATGTAAAGATTTAAAATGGTTCACCTAGTCTTGCTGAAGAATGTGGGCTACGGGTTTCATCCTATTTCTCTTGGCGCCATGTGTTATTATGTGCCAGAAAGCCACCTGGTCCCCTGAGCGCGTTGCAGACAAAATATCATTCCAAATTGCTGTATCCCAATTAGATTTTAGGACTAGTTTGTAGGTTGCTATAGCTGACTTTATATCCTGCATAGATCCTCTTTTGAGGGCACTAAGGAAATTGCTCTTAGCTGACCTACCAGCCCTGTCATACCATGTAAGATCTGCCTTCCGAGGGGGCTACCTATGTGGGGCAGGTTTAGTAAAGAAGCTCATTTTCAGTTTCTCAATCCATTTGAAATAAGCATCTATAATCATATCAGTTCTTCCGGGTTGGCCATGCAAGGCGAAATGGGGATTAGATCTTGGTAAAGTAAGGCATACTTGGAGTCATTGCCCATGATGCTGTCCCACTTGATTCTCCACTGGTTGTTACTGACTAAGAGGACACCTCCAGACAATTGAAGAGCCCTACCCCTCTCCCCCCTTCACCACCTTCACAAAGGAAGAGGCGAAGAGGGAAGTGGTCACTCTCATATCTAGGCAGGACTTCCTATCAATAAGCTTTCCCCAGGATTGTACATTTAATCAAAAGTAGCCAATACGACTCTGGTAGGTATTTATTTAAAAGTAGGATGCAACTCCAAATCAGATTAATTCTACCGTTACATGCCCTCAAACTGGAACTCATATAAAGATCCAGCATTTGTAAAGCTGCCCGTGGAAGTGTGGTTAAAGATGGACTCAAAATTTGGGGAATACCCCAACATAGGTCTTCTTCACCTTCTATTTCGTCATAGAGTGCTGATGGTTCAAAGCATATGCTAAAATCCCCGGCCACTGCTTCTTCTTGAGATAAGGTAGAAATATAATTAGTCATGGAGGACAGGGGAAATCAGCTGATTTGGAGATACTTATACTATATATATTGAAAAGGGGAATTTTTGTTTTATCATTGGTGGATATCTCGATGCCAAGCAGGTCTGGACAAATGATAGGTAATTGGCTAACATGACACCCCAACAAGACGTTAACCCAAATTAGAAGCCCACCGGAGGGTCTACCTGGTTTAGACTTGCAAGCTGGGGCATGGAAGGTTTTAAAATCCTGCCTATATAAATGGGAAATCACCCAGGTTTCTTGAAACATAATTATATCAGCTGCTTCTGTGAATTCCCCCCCCTGTCCACTTGAACAAGCGTGGTACCCAGCCTGCAATGTTCCAAGAAATCATTGACAAGATATTCGTAGGTGTACGGGGCATTTCCCCAGGGATCCTGTGTGTTAGACTTGGCCTACCGCTACCTCTCCTACGTGTAATAATAATTCCTTACAGTGTCAAAGGAAACCTTCCTCCGGTCATGCCTTCGATGAATAATAATGGGCTTCAGGCCCTCTATAGTTGGGCCCCACTAAGGTTTCCCCCAGTTGCACCCTTCAGCACACAGGCTGGGATTTGGGCTCGAAGTGGTTTTAAAAGAACATGCAGATATTTCACCGGGGCAGGAATGTGAAGATCCATACCCCATTCTTTGAAGATAGCCCTCTCGGCCAAAACAGCGTTCCGTTGGGCCATTCTTTTCCAGATTGTCTTGGTCACATCCCCAGTTGAGTTTAACAGAGGTGATTCAAATTTGACCCAATCCAGGTCGTCAGTGTTTATGTTCTTAAGGGCAGGAATATGAGCAAACGGTAGAAAATTCCCTCTGTTCAGGGTGTCCATAGAGCCCTTGGGGATATATCAAGGAATGAAGAGGAATGTTAAGTGAGAACTCTCCTCTTCGTCACAGTTATGGAGGTTGAAATCTTGCTGCTCTTCAGACTGAACTGAAGACAAATGCTGTACTGGGGGGGATGAACTGCAGAACTGTGGGGTTCCCCTCTGTGGTGCTCGCTAAATAAGGCTTCCTGGCAAGTTGAGAACAATATGGGCCCAGAATTTTCTGTGTGTCAGAGAGGTCTCTTTTTCCTTGCACTGCTGGTGTGGATATACTCCAACAAGTCAATGGACTCTCCCTTCCAGGCACTTGATGATCAATTGTAGTTCTATAGGTTTATGGACTCTTTTGTGACCCCTGGGATTAGGGCCTGGCAGTTCCAGGGTCTCCCATTCAGATTGAGTGCCTAGGTCCAGCCTTTCACTTGCATGCCCTGCATCCCATCTGCTCCTGTCAGTTTGCCTCCCCTATCGAGGGTGCGGGCCCCTTGTCCTGACATTCCACATCCAGCGGTTCCTTATCTCTGGTTGCCTTTTGCACCGAGTAGCCATCGATTTCCGAGGCCCCCCTGATCGGATTTGGCTCTTCAGTTTCAAGTAATGCAGGAACGCCCGGGGAGACTGCGGTGGACATGTGGGTGGGGAGTAGGGGTTGAGCTGTTGTCTGTATTGGAGGGGCATAGACAGGAAAAAAATGGCCAGTGTTTGTGGGAACTTGCACTTTGTTACTTCTAACTGTTTTGGCAGGCGAAGAGGTTCTAATAAGCAAATGCTGCTTTTTTGTCTGGTTTTTTAACCTTCTTTTTGCCCTTCTTGTAAGTGGTCCTGTCCAAAAGCTCCCTTTGTCAATCCAATAGCCTGTTGGAGAAAGAATGGGCCACTGATCCTGGATATCAGATGGTTGTTGAGAAACTACCAGGGGAATGGCCGGTTCAGATATACCATGGTTATTTTGATAAACGTCCTCTACCATAGTAGTATTTAATAACTTAGCCTGGGATGCTTTATTTGATGAAAAGACCTTGATTGTACCAACCATATTCCCCAGTATTTCTGGTAATGTATTCAGCTTGTTAATGATTGGGGAGCATGGGCAGGGTTTATACTTCACAAGGAGTTTTACTTCTGTTCCCAGGATATTAAGCTTAGATCCAATTTCAGCAAGATGAGTTGCCAGTTATTGAATTAGATCTAATTGCAGCTCCATTTTGCTTGACTTCCAGAGTAGAGTCCTGGCTATAGTGTCCTGAGTGGCTTTTATTGCTACCATCTCTTAGATATGTGGTGTGGCCTGCAGTTTGAAAGCTGGCTCAACGGTTCTTTCCGCTGGGCCCCAAGTCATTAACGGAGTTTGCTCCAAAGTATCATCTATTTGAGCCTCAATGTTAGAAAAAAAGCGATCTGTCAGGATTTCAAGTTCCTGGTCAGTGAATGTTCTGTGGAGTGAACATGCGGCCTTTTGGTTTAGGGGCGATTCACTTGTTTGGGATAGCAAGGCCGTGGGCTCATCAGTTCCAGGAACCAATCCAAGGATCGATAAAATTGTGCAGTCTTAGAGGTTGTATTCATATTTCAACTTGGAATTCCACTTGAGTTTACACTAGTGGTAACTGGAGAGCTACCTATATTACCTGTTTTCCCTATATAAGGGGTAGGGCTGGGGCTAGCAGCAGGCATTGTCTCTGGCATTTGCTCCTGCCCTCCTGTAAGAAGATCTTCGAACTCAAGTAGGGGGAGAGCTGGGTGTGGAGGAGATTCTGAGGTCAGATTGGTAATTGGCAGTCTTAAGCTGGGGCATGATTGTGTTCTGTGCTTGGTGAGGAGCCCTACGCCAGCAGCTTCTTTGCTTGACTTTTTTGTAGCAACCCGAGGTGTGCTGCGCAGATTGCTGATGGAACACCCGGAATTATTCATGCAAATATCTTTGGATGCCATATCTGAAATATCTTTTTGCTCCTTTGGAACTGCTTCTATTGCCTTACAAAAGTATTGTTTGATTGAGTTATTTGTAGAGGAGTCCACCTGAGATGGACACAGGTCATGACCCTTGCGCTAGACCGGGCACTATTCTGGAGCCGGTAAAAGTTGTTTTTCCTGGGGGTAAGAGTTGTAGTGACCGGTCTTCCGTTATTTTGCCCACCAGAGCCTTTTTGCATCATGGCTGCTTCTGTCTCACCATTTCCACGAAGATTACACGAAGGTTATGCTTTTGGTCGAAACTCCAGAGATTCCGCAGCTCCTTGAGGTCAGGATTGGAGCCTCCTGAACTGGTGCAACTGTCGAGGGGCATGAGCGCGAAGCTAGGGCTCTTCCTGGATAAATGGGCAGATGGCTGCTATGCATGTGGGGCGGTATATCATAATATGCCACCAAGAGTCAGCTCGGGTGCTCAATGTTTGCTTAGTATTAGTTCTTTACGGGTGCTGTCGCTTTCGGTGCTTTGCTATCCTTTTCCAGGTATGGCACTTTACTTTTTGTGCCCTTGTGTATGGATTGCACTTTTGAAGGAAGAATTAAATATTTGAATCTTCCTTACGACTCAGTAATTAAATTATATTGACCTTATGACCTCAAAAAATCTAGTCTTCTTTTTGAGGGTGTGGCATGGTGATGTTAACGGAGCCAATGTGAACAGTGAGAGCAATTCAGGCTGTGAAGGACTTCAGCAGGGCAGTAGGGCAGTAGCATAGCTGCAAGCAGGGCAGGCACACGTTTCCACAAGCCGCACCTGGGCCTAGCCTTGCCGCTTCCGCAGGGATGGCCCTCTCCCACTAGGCCACGACCTCTAATGCCAGGATTTTGCGCAGCCCTAGCACCAGCCCTGTAGGTCCTGCAGGTCCCGAGCACGCACCGCCAACCACTCCAGACCCTCTTCATGCTCCAATGAAAGCAGAAGGCTGATGTCCATGACTGCTAATTGTGGTGTTTAGCATGACAGAAAAAACAGGATGCGTGTCACACTATAAGAAAAAGAAAATGGATGGCTGGCGCTAGCAAGTTTACTCCAAAAGAACTTAAGGGCAAAACAGAGTGAGGAGGCAACACCTACACTCAAGGGAGGGTCTTTTATGAACACACCACAAGCAATCTTCAATCGGGTCCCAGGCATAATGACGGCAAGGGATCCCACTTATAGAGTTATATGTACTTGAAGAGACGATAGGCAGTCTCGTACTTTATTTGTAAAGAAATAAGTGCTGGGGCCCTTATCAGGAAACCACTGCAGCTTAGGCCACCCATTGCGCTACTAATGAAAATGCTGACATTTTATACATTTAAAATTCCTGCCACCCAAGCTATTTGTACAGCTTTGGTGGCAGGTATTAGTCATGTTTAATGTATATAGAATTATTAAACAACTGTTGTGTTCATCACAAAATTAGACAAACAGCGCACCTATGTGGCTGGCTGTCATAAGTGCCGGTGCTGAGCACCGACGGCTCAAATTAAGCACCTATAGGATTACAGGAAAAAAGGCCAGTGTTCCTGGACTATAAACATCTTATTGTCACTTGATAACCTGCTTGGAGAAGGCAGTAGCCACCTTCACTTAGAAAATAGGTACACTTTGGGAGTCCCACTGACATCAGAGCACATGGTGAACACATGGTGAACAAAAATAACATGGAGCACCTCAAGTGGGCTAACATGGGCTGGCTTGCTGCAGAAAATACATTGTAGCCCAGAAAATATGCAAAGGCCGGGCAGCATAGCTTTGCTTGTTCATTTGGGAGTACTGTAGAGCACTACATTCCCCCTATAAGTTAATTCAGAGCACTTAAGGTTTGAAACGATGGGCCTGACTACAACTAGAAAGCTGAATCAATTGTGGATGCAAATTCACATTTGCACCCTCAAATTCCAAGTTGGGTGGTAAAGTAGTGCCCAAGCACTATTTTGACATGTGTTATTTGCTCATGTTTGCTCTGCAATGTTACCCACACTTTGTGGGTGGCAAAAATTGCCAAGAATCTTGTTGACGATTAGAGCAAAATCCTAGTGCTTGCACTTGGGTGCCCAAATAAAAAATTCTCACTCTTTGCAGGTTGTCTAAACTGGAATTTTACATTACTTGCCCGGGTTTGGCAAATAGCATGTTGGTCATAGTTTGCATATGCACAAATAGCGCATGTGCTATTAGAGCATTGGCAAATACTATATGACTTGGAATCCAGTTTCAGGTAGTAATAGGAGTTTACAGACAAAATGAAATTATCCATGTAGGCATTATCAGTGCCACTCTGTGCTATGGTCATTCAGGTGGGGTGATGTTTAGGTTTGATGTTCTTCAGCAATGAGTCCTATTCTATGTTAGCTTTACAAAGTCATGCAGGGGACATTTATGCCAAACAGACAGCAGATGCCTTCCTACCAGTTAGGGTGGTATTATGCAGCATGTTAGAGCTGAAGCATCATTTCAAGAACAGATCAGCTACCTCACAAGCATTCTCTTCGCCGTTGTCAACTCAGCTAGTTCACTCTTGCACTCAATGTTAGTGTCCCCATGAAAAATCACCTTCTGGAGCAATGCCCTGGCTACTATCCATGAGTCTCCTGTATCAAATTACTACTTGGAAATACATTTTATTTTGAATATTAACTTTAGATCTAAATGAATAATCTGAATACTACCCTAAATGATGTTAAAAAGACCCTAAAAGAAATATGTATGAGAATGTAAATTCTTGTAATGCGCTAGAAAACTGGTGTAAGTCAAAACCTATGGAGCTGTATGATCCCCATTTAATGCGAATCCCACCTCCGACTGTTTTGTTTAAATTGCAGTTTATTGTTGTATACCCCATAGATTGTTGCAAGCTCTTATAGGATCGTTTCAACACGTTGAAGGTCGACTCCTGATAAGCCGTGTGAGAAGTTGGCCTGGCATATGCTGTCCACTAATTATAGTGGGCACCTTGCACCAGTCCAAACAACCCCTTATTGGAGATAGGTTAAAGACAACCTTATTGAAAGCTATCCTAGTGGCAGCTATGGAGAGCAGCCTTCAGGCTAAGTCTTGAAGGAATGTAAAGCAGCTTGTTTTACCAGTCTATAATCTCTTGAGTGACCAAATGAAAGAGCACCACACCAGGTATATATGCAAAATATATGTATTTATTGCTAAACACACCCTCTAGTCTCTTTATGAGGCTAGAGTTCGAAGTACATAAGTTATAAGTTATTAATCCACAGTAATAGCACAAATACACGTTTGGGCCCTAGGGCGTACCAAACCATATACCAATAAAGTGGTATGCGAACCACGACTGAACTAGACACTAGGCCTAGAGCCTCTAGAAGTGCTTGGACCACAAGGAACCACCCAGGGTAGTGACACAGGGGACCCACGGGAGACGCGTGCAGTGTAAATACACAACCGCGATACGCCGTTAACTTCTATGGAGAAAGTCGGGATCGGGAAAATAGAGGAAAGGGACACTTAAAAGAGGACTAGGACAAAACCCTTTGAGATCTAGGACTTTGAAGAGTCTCTACCCACGGGAGCACCGGAGTACTCGTGTTACCTCACCCAGGAAGCCGGGTGCATAGGTGCCTTTCGGGGTCGGGTTTCGTCGTCGATTCGAATGGCGATCTGCTGCAAAGTGCTGCTGGCGGCCAAGAGAAAAGTGTCCGGGTGGATCCAAGAGTGGATCGGAGTTCTGGTGAACCTGAAAGCAGAGGGGACAGAGTCTAGGTCACTAGCCAGTGACCAGGAAGGCGATGGACAGATGCCCACCGATGTCGAGTGCTTCAGGTGCGTTGACGGTCGTCTTGACTCTTCAGCCACGAGGTCCAGGAGGCGTTGTCGGCAACCAGGAGCAGGATTCGGGCTGGTACACAATGTCTGTCGAGTGCTGAGGTGTCGGCGACCGGATTGGACCCAACAAGCCTTGGCAACGGCAAGTCTCGGTGAAGTTGTAGATCGTCGATGGTGCAGACCAGCAAGGTCTGTGGAACTCACCCAGCGAGGGTAAGTGAGGGCAGGCCTGGAGCAACCAGGATGCCAAGTAAGAAAAGGATTGGCTTTCGTTAAGGGCTACTAGCCAACGGGCTAGCGACCGCGAAGGAGCCTCGTGACGCCGCACGTGGAGCTGGCTTACAGGACACTCGTGGAGTGGGGGCCAGTGATCTTCGGTGCAGGTGGTGCTGGAGGCTGGGGCTACTCGGAGCCCAAAGCACGACTTCTTGGGAGACCCAGAAGATGATGCACTTGCAAATGTGCTCGGTGTCCAGGGGTCACGGTCTCAAGTCACCCACGATAGCCACGGGCCTCAGCTTTGCTGGGGACTCAGGGTAGCCTCGGGAAGTCTGAGAATCCACCTCTGGTGATGCGATGACTTCGGCGTCCGACGGGAGCTTCAGAAATGCGAACCGGACAGATGCTTCTTTGGTACCTGCCAAGCAGGGGAGTCACTCCTTGACCCCAAGGGAGATTCTTCAGTCCTCTAATCGGGAGTAGAGCGTCGAAGGTCCAGGATTCAGTTTCAGAGTTTCGTCCAGGTATAATCTAAAGTCCTAAGGACTGGGTTCCTACCTTTATTCTAAAAATAGGGGTTGGACTACTCTGTGGCCCCACCTATGGGTGGGTCAGGGCAGAGGGGTGGCTACACCCCTTTCCCTTTGTCCAGTTTGCGCCAAAGCAGGGGCTGCAAGCCCCTGATCCGGTTTGAACTGGGGTATGCACAGGGACACCAAATGTGCCCCCAGTGCAGGACTTCAAAGCACCCGAAAGTGCTCCCGCCCAGCCCCAATACATATTATCCTGTCTGGGGAGGTGGTCACACTTCCCTGGGACAGGAAACCTATTGTCCAGGCCTCCCCTGCCGGAGTTTCGTCCAGCAGCAGGAGGCCAGACTCGTGTCTGTGGCAGCAGCATCCATTTTGTGATGCCAGGGCTCTGGAAAGAAGTTACCGGACTAGTCAGAGTTAACATGTCTTTCCCTCTAGAAGGGTGGAATGCTACCCCCGCCGCCAGGATTGGCGGGGGGTAGTATTCCAAGATGTTTGACACCAAACACGACATGTTTAGGTGCAGCCATTCCAAAGTTAGCATTTTACCGCGAGGATATAATGCGCTTAAGAGTATATGGTCAGGCTGCACTACAAACAGCATCAGAGATGGTCTCCGAACGCTGCAGAGGGGCCCTGCTCATGCAGGGGCACCCTCTCACATAGGAACCACGCACTCTGCCTTTAAGATTGATAAGGCCTGCCTTAGGAGTGACTTATAGGTTTATATGTGTGTATGTATTTCGTGATATAGGTAACCTATATCACAGTAAGGGGTGCATGCACCACCTTACCCAGGCTGCAGTAGCAGACCTGTGGTGTCAGTTTGGATGGCCTTCCAGGGGTGGCATAATACATGCTGCAGCCCCTGGCAGGCCTCTGAGGTACCTATGCCCTTGGTACATAGTATACCATATACTAGGGACTTATAAGGGCACTCCAGATCCCAATCAGTGATGTGCCTAAGGCACATGGAAACCATTTTAGAGAGGAAGCAGCTAGGCTGGGGTTCTGATTAGCAGGGCCCCAGCCAGACTAATGTCGAAAAACAGTGAAGCATCAGCAAAAAGTGGGGGTACCCATGTGAAGCAGATCCTACTCTCCTACACAACCCCCCCAAACGTAGGGACATTAAACTAACCTTGCCCAGTTAAGTCTTCATGTTCTAAGTGGAAATACCTAGAGAGTCCATCTGCATTCGCATGGTTACTCCCAGGCCTATGTTCCACTGTAAAGTCCATCCCCTGTAGGGAAATGGACCACCTAAGCAGTTTGGGGTTTTCACCCTTCATTTGTTTTAGCCATAAGAGGGGCTTATGGTCTGTCTGAACCAGGAAGTGTGTACCAAACAAGTATGGCCTCAACTTCTTCAGAGCCCAGACCACAGCAAAGGCCTCCTCTCTATGGCTGACCAACGTTTCTCTCTAGGGGTCAGCCTTCTGCTAATAAAAGCTACTGGCTGATCCTGACCTTCTTCATTCAATTGTGACAGTACAGCCCCTACCCCCAATTCAGATGCATCAGTTTGAACAATGAACTTCTTGGAGTAATCAGGACTCTGCAGAATTGGAGCAGTGCACATGGCCTGCTTCAGGTCATCAAATGCCTTTTGACAGCTAACTGTCCACTGAACCTTTTTGGGCATTTTCTTAGAAGTTAAGTCATTCAGGGGTGTCACTATTGATCCATACCCCTTGACAAATCTCCTATAGTACCCAGTCAGGCCTAAGAAGGCTCTCACCTGAGTCTGGGTAGTGGGAGCAGTCCAGTCCATGATGGTCTGGATCTTGCTCTGCAAAGGTTGAACCTGGCCTCCACCCACAAGGTGGCCCAGGTACACAACCTGACTCTGCCCTATCTGGCACTTAGTGGCCTTGATAGTCAGGCCTGCCTTTTGCAGGGCCTGTAAAACATTCCTGAGGTGGACCAGGTGATCCTCCCAGGTGGAGCTAAAGACAGCAATATCATCTAGATAAGCTGCACTATAGGCTTCCAGTCCTGTGAGAACTGTATTCACCAACCTCTGGAAAGTGGCAGGTGCATTCTTCAGACCAAAGGGCATTACCACAAATTGATAATGTCCACTAGGGGTTGAGAATGCTGTTTTGGGCTTTGCAGTATCAGCTAGTCTGATCTGCCAGTAGCCAGCTGTTAGGTCAAATGTGCTGAGATATTTGGCAGAGGCCAAAGTATCTATGAGCTCATCTGCCCTGGGTATTGGATGGGCATCAGTCCTAGTGACTGCATTGAGACCCCTGTAGTCTACACAAAACCTCATCTCTCTTTTTCCACCACTGGTGTGAGGTTTCGGTACAAGGACTACTGGACTAGCCCAAGGGCTATCTGAGGGTTCAATTACTCCCAATTCCAACATTTTCTGGACTTCAGTCCTGATACAGTCCCTGACATGGTCAGGTTGCCTATAAATCTTGTTTTTAATAGGCAGACTGTCCCCAGTGTCCACTTCATGAGTGCACCAGGTGGTCTGACTGGGTGTCAGTGAAAACATATGTCTAAACTGATTGAGGACTTGCCTGCAATCAGTTTGTTGCTGGGTAGTGAGGCTGCCTGCCAAGGCTACACCATCAACTGACCCATCGTCAGGGTTCTGTGAGAGCAGGTCAGGGAGTGGGTCACTCTCTTCCTCCTGCCCTTCATCAGTAGCCATGAGCAAGCCCATGTCTGCCCTGTCCACATATGGTTTTAACCTGTTGACATGGAGAACCCTGTGGGGACTCCTGGGTGTTCCTAGGTCCACTAAATAAGTGACCTCACCCTTCTGCTCAACAATAGTGTGGGGTCCACTCCATTTATCTTGGAGAGCTGCTGGGGCCACTGGCTCCAACACCCACACCTTCTGTCCTGGCTGGTAAACAGTCAGAACAGCCTTTGGTCATGCCAGGCCTTCTGAAGTTCCTGGCTAGCCTCAAGGTTTTTGGTTGCCTTTTTCATGTACTCAGCCATCCTGGAGCGGAGACCAAGTACATAGTCCACTATATCTTGCTTTGGGGGCTTGAGAGGTAACTCCCATCCTTCCTTCACCAAGCACAGTGGACCCCTCACAGGGTGGCCAAACAGAAGTTCAAAAGGGCTGTAACCAACCCCCTTCTGAGGCACCTCCCTATATGCGAATAAAAGGCAGGGCAAGAGTATGTCCCATCTACGCCTAAGCTTTTCTGGGAGCCCTTTAATCATGCCCTTCAAGGTTTTGTTGAATCTCTCAACTAAACCATTGCATTGTGGGTGATAGGGTGTGGTGAACTTATAAGTCACTCCACACTCCTTCCACATTGCTTTTAAGTACCCAGACATGAAGTTAGCACCCCTGTCTGATACTACCTCCTTAGGAAAGCCCACTCTTGAGAAGATTCCCAGGAGGGCCCTTGCCACCACAGGTGCTGTAGTGGTCCTGAGGGGAATAGCTTCTGGGTACCTGGTGGCATGATCCACTACCACCAGGATAAACCTGTGCCCAGAGGCTGTTTGGGGATCCATGGGACCAACAATGTCAATCCCTACCCTTTCAAAGGGCACCCCCACCACAGGTAGTGGTATCAGGGGGCCTTTGTAGTGCCACCTGCTTTGCCACTGGCTTGGCAGGTTACACAGGAGCGACAAAACTCCTTACTGTCTTCAGACATGTGGGGCCAGTGAAAGTGAGGGACAATTCTGTCCCAAGTCTTGTTCTGGCCCAGGTGACCTGCTAAGGGAATATCATGGGCTAGGGTCAATAGGAAGCCCCTGAACTTCAAAGGTATTACCAACCTCCTGGTAGCACCAGGCTTGGGGTCTCTACTCTCTGAGTACAGGAGTCCATCATCCCAATACACTGTATGGGGACCACTAGCTTTCCCAGCAGCCTCAGCAGCAGCTTGCTGTCTGAGGGGTTCAAGGGAGGGGCAGCTCTGCTGCTCCTGGCTCAGATCTGCCCTAGAAGGTCCCCCTGTCCCCAAGAACTCAACCTGGTCAGGTTCAAGTTCCTCTGGGACAGTTCCTTCTTCAGGGCGGAGATCATCCCCCTCAAGGGATTGATCTTCCTCCTGAGCCAAGGGGGAAGGCACTGCCTTAACCCTACTACTCCTCCTCTTGGAAGGCACTTGGTCCATTCTTCCAGAATCCAAGGCCTGTTCAGTGCTATACATTTTGGCTTGTGACCTGGTCACAGCAAACACATCTGCAGGGATCCCCAGCATTTCTGCATGGGTCCTGAGCTCCACTTCTGCCCAAGCAGAAGTCTCTAAGTCATTGCCAAGCAAGCATTCGACTGGTAGGTTTGCACTTACCACAACCTTCTTAAGGCCAGTTACCCCTCCCCAGGAGAAGTTAACAACTGCCAGAGTATGGTCCGTTCTGACATTGCTAGCATTGGTCACTTGGTACATCTCACCAAGCATAACTTGCCCAGGAAGCACAAGGTCTTGTGTCACCATTGTGTCACTTGCCCCTGTGTCCCTAAATGCCAAAGCCTCACGTCCATTAATTAAAGGCTGTTGTCTGTACTTGCCCAGATTACTGGGACTCACAGTGGAGGTCACATCCATGCCTCCATCACAGACTAACACAGCCTGAGTCAGTTCTCTGACTAAGTCAGAGCCCAACTCAGTTCCCAGGGTGAACCCTACTAAACCCTTTGCTGGAGCACTTCCACCAACTGTACTAGGGGGAACAGGTGCCTTAGGGGCATTGTTGGGTGCTGGACTGGAGTCTTTGGACTTGGTGCAATCACTGGTCCAGTGGGTCTTTTGCTTACAGACCTTGCACCATGGTTTTCTTTGGCCTTTACCTTTGGTAGACTGTGAATCCCCACCAGAAGAAGATTTTTGGGGGCCTGATGAAGACTTTTGATCTTTACCCTTCTCCCCACCCTTGTCAGAGTTCTTAGCATCTTGCTTCTTGGTTTCCCCACCTTGGTTCTGTACCTTCTGCTTCACCCTGGTTCTGACCCATTTGTCTGCCTTCTTTCCCAATTCTTGGGGAGAGGTCAGATCAGAGTCTACCAGGTATTGATGCAACAGCTGATTTTGACAGTTATTAAGAATCTGCTCCCTCATTATCAGATTGTACAATCCTGAGAAGTCACACACCTTACTGCCCATCAACCAGCCTTCCAGAGCCTTGGCAGAACAATCCACATAGTCTACCCAGTCTTGAGTCTGTGCTTTTGGGTGTCTCTGAACTTCAACCTGTACTGTTCAGTGGTTAGGCCAAACCCATCAATAAGAGCACTCTTCAAGACCTTGTAATTATCAGCATCCTCCTCTCTAACAGTGAGGAGCTTATCTCTACCCTTGTCAGCAAAGGAGAGCCACAATATTGCTGCCCACTGCTCCTGAGGGACCTTCTGTACTTTACAGGCCCTCTCTAAAGCAGTTATCCATTTGTGGATATCATCCCCACTCTGGTAGGGAGGGACAATCTTGCTCAGGTTCCTATGGTCATACGACCTTTCCCTATCTCTAGGGATCTGGCTGCCACCATGGGACTCTAGTCCCAACTTTCTTTTCTCTCTAAAGAGATCAAGGGACTCCCTGTCTAAGGCTACTTGCTTCCTTCTGAGTTCAAGCTGAGCTTCCTCATATTGAATCAGCCTCTTTCTTCTCTCATGAGAGGATTCCCTCCTATGAGATGAGACAGAGCTCCCTATTGAGGTGCCAGAGTGGTTGGACTCCTGAGAAGGAGACCTAGACCTCCTGGTCACACTCATAATCCTTCCTGGGGGGACAAAGGGTGCATCATTCTGATCCTCCTCTTCCTCCTCCCCAGGATGGGTTGGATTTTCCAGGTCAGGGTCATTGTCACCCTCCTGGCCAGTTTCAGAGGGGGGGCTGGGGGTATTGGTACCCCTGGTCCCTTCCTCATCTTCTGCCCCACCCTCAGCTCCTACCCCTTCAGTCCCTACAGGCTTACTAAGGTCATAAGCCACCAACAACTCCTTGAGGTGTTGGGTGGTGGGGCTTTGGCCTGTCCTTATTTTTCTCAAGTTACATAAAGCTCTCAATTCCAAGAATGGGAGTGTATCATACTTGGAGGGTGGAAGCTCAATGGCTTCCTGCAAGGATTCTTTGGATCCTGCCCTTAAAGACATTACTAGTGTGGTGTGGTGTATGCACTACCTACTCTAGTGTGGCCTACTAAACTCTCTTGAGTTGTAGAAAGGGTTGTGCTATCCCTTAACACACAACTCTAAGTTCAGTAGAACTTACTGTATTCTAAGCTTAAATTATATGTACCTTAGGTACCTTTAGTGGTTTTCAGTTGATCAATTCAATTGAGATTATCTGGTAAAACAATAGCAAGCTGGAATCCCACACGCTGCACACCAATGTGAGAAGTTGGCCTGGCATATGCTGTCCACTAATTATAGTGGGCACCTTGCACCAGTCCAAACAACCCCTTATTGGAGATAGGTTAAAGACAACCTTATTGAAAGCTATCCTAGTGGTAGCTATGGAGAGCAGCCTTCAGGCTAAGTCTTGAAGGAATGTAAAGCAGCTTGTTTTACCAGTCTATAATCTCTTGAGTGACCAAATGAAAGAGCACCACACCAGGTATATATTCAAAATATATGTATTTATTGCTAAACACACCCCCTAGTCTCTTTATGAGGCTAGAGTTCGAAGTACATAAGTTATAAGTTATTAATTCACAGTAATAGCACAAATACACGTTTGGGCCCTAGGGGCGTACCAAACCATATACCAATAAAGTGGTATGCGAACCACGACTGAACTAGACACTAGGCCTAGAGCCTCTAGAAGTTCTTGGACCACAAGGAACCACCCAAGGTAGTGACACAGGGGACCCACGGGAGACGCGTGCAGTGTAAATACACAACCGCGATACGTCATTAACTTCTATGGAGAAAGTCGGGATCGGGAAAATAGAGGAAAGGGACACTTAAAAGAGGACTAGGACAAAACCCTTTGAGATCTAGGACTTTGAAGAGTCTCTACCCACGGGAGCCCCGGAGTACTCGTGTTACCTCACCCAGGGAAGCCGGGTGCATAGGTGCCTTTCGGGGTCGGGTTTCGTCGTCGATTCGAATGGCGATCTGCTGCAAAGTGCTGCTGGCGGCCAAGAGAAAAGTGTCCGGGTGGATCCAAGAGTGGATCGGAGTTCTGGTGAACCTGAAAGCAGAGGGGACAGAGTCTAGGTCACTAGCCAGTGACCAGGAAGGCGATGGACAGATGCCCACCGATGTCGAGTGCTTCAGGTGCGTTGACGGTCGTCTTGACTCTTCAGCCACGAGGTCCAGGAGGCGTTGTTGGCAACCAGGAGCAGGATTCGGGCTGGTACACGATGTCTGTCGAGTGCTGAGGTGTCGGCGACCGGATTGGACCCAACAAGCCTTGGCAACGGCAAGTCTCGGTGAAGATGTAGATCGTCGATGGTGCAGACCAGCAAGGTCTGTGGAACTCACCCAGCGAGGGTAAGTGAGGGCAGGCCTGGAGCAACCAGGATGCCAAGTAAAAAAAGGATTGGCCTTCGTTAAGGGCTACTAGCCAACGGGCTAGCGACCGCAAAGGAGCCTCGTGATGCCGCACGTGGAGCTGGCTTACAGGACACTCGTGGAGTGGGGGCCAGTGATCTTCAGTGCAGGTGGTGCTGGAGGCTGGGGCTACTCGGAGCCCAAAGCACGACTTCTTGGGAGACCCAGAAGATGATGCACTTGCAAATGTGCTCGGTGTCCAGGGGTCACGGTCTCAAGTCACCCACGATAGCCACGGGCCTCAGCTTTGCTGGGGACTCAGGGTAGCCTCGGCGAAGTCTGAGAATCCACCTCTGGTGATGCGATGACTTCGGCTTCCGACGGGAGCTTCAGAAATGCGAACCGGACAGATGCTTCTTTGGTGCCTGCCAAGCAGGGGAGTCACTCCTTGACCCCAAGGGAGATTCTTCAGTCCTCTAATCGGGAGTAGAGCGTCGAAGGTCCAGGATTCAGTTTCAGAGTTTCGTCCAGGTATAATCTAAAGTCCTAAGGACTGGGTTCCTACCTTTATTCTAAAAATAGGGGTTGGACTACTCTGTGGCCCCACCTATGGGTGGGTCAGGGCAGAGGGGTGGCTACACCCCTTTCCCTTTGTCCAGTTCGCGCCAAAGCAGGGGCTGCAAGCCCCTGATCCGGTTTGAACTGGGGTATGCACAGGGACACCAAATGTGCCCCCAGTGCAGGACTTCAAAGCACCCGAAAGTGCTCCCGCCCAGCCCCAATACACATTATCCTGTCTGGGGAGGTGGTCACACCTCCCTGGGACAGGAAACCTATTGTCCAGGCCTCCCCTGCCGGAGTTTCGTCCAGCAGCAGGAGGCCAGACTCGTGTCTGTGGCAGCAGCATCCATTTTGTGATGCCAGGGCTCTGGAAAGAAGTTACCGGACTAGTCAGAGTTAACATGTCTTTCCCTCTAGAAGGGTGGAATGCTACCCCCGCCGCCAGGATTGGCGGGGGGTAGTATTCCAAGATGTTTGACACCAAACACGACATGTTTAGGTGCAGCCATTCCAAAGTTAGCATTTTACCGCGAGGATATAATGCGCTTAAGAGTATATGGTCAGGCTGCACTACAAACAGCATCAGAGATGGTCTCCGAACGCTGCAGAGGGGCCCTGCTCATGCAGGGGCACCCTCTCACATAGGAACCACGCACTCTGCCTTTAGGATTGATAAGGCCTGCCTTAGGAGTGACTTATAGGTTTATATGTGTGTAGTGTATTTCGTGATATAGGTAACCTATATCACAGTAAGGGGTGCATGCACCACCTTACCCAGGCTGCAGTAGCAGACCTGTGGTGTCAGTTTGGATGGCCTTCCAGGGGTGGCATAATACATGCTGCAGCCCCTGGCAGGCCTCTGAGGTACCTATGCCCTTGGTACATAGTATACCATATACTAGGGACTTATAAGGGCACTCCAGATCCCAATCAGTGATGTGCCTAAGGCACATGGAAACCATTTTAGAGAGGAAGCAGCTAGGCTGGGGTTCTGATTAGCAGGGCCCCAGCCAGACTAATGTCGAAAAACAGTGAAGCATCAGCAAAAAGTGGGGGTACCCATGTGAAGCAGATCCTACTCTCCTACAAGCCGCTTAAACGGTGATGTTACACCTCTTAAACCATTGTATTAAAATATATAAAATATATTGTGAGGTGCTGTGATGCCCTCGGGGGTCTTGTTTGTATTACTATGCAATTACAAAAATAAACAAAAAAAGTGCCTTACATTTCCCACCCAGTCAATGGCTGCAGACTTTGGGGGCTATTCACAAAAGCATTTATGAGTATGGGAACTAGTATTACAGGAGTACTCTTTTACTACTCTTATGTGCATTTGTGAATCAGCCCCGAAACACCCTACGCCTTGTTAGTAAAAGTGCACAGAGGGCCCTCTTCTAACTGTATATGGATATTCCCTGAATGTTGCCATTTAAATATTTTGGGGGCAGTTTACTAAGGCTTGGAAAAGTATGCTAAAGAGTACTAATGAAATGTGCATGAATTCAAAGAGCCAACTGATTAGAAGGCACAGTAATACTTTAAAATGTAGATTGGAAAAGGAAATAGAGCCTTTTCGTTGCAATGCTATTTAACAAAGTATATATATATGTTTATCCAGGCAGCTAAATCAATAATTTTTCCATTTTGTGGACTGACAAGCGAAGGCAAATAGGATACATTAAAGATGAACTGAGTGCTGCCTCCTATGTTCCTGCACTGATGGATAGCGCTCATTCTGCCTGAGTCAGGGCTGGTGGAAATACATGCTCATCACTTTCAAGGGACAGTCTGCTAAATGACCATATTGAATTCAATAAATACAAAGAAGATGTTTTATATTAAGAATAAGTGGTTTAATGGAGGAGTTACAGGACTGCACAGCTGATTAGGTAGTGAGCTCCAGGCATCTGACTCTAAAACAGAATCTCTATCATAGCTCAACAATCCAAACCTAACAAAGTGTTCTAAGCAGAATGAAAGAAGGGAAAAGCATTTAAAGACATAGTACAAAAGAATGTAACACATCCCTCCCCTTAACAGTTTAAACATAATCCTTCATTCTAGTGGGAGGTCTGATACTCCTAGAACCAGTTTTGATCCTGGAAGCAATAGAGTCAGGTTCCTCGGAGATGTTGGGTTCACAAAGAATGGAGCGATCAGGAGGAAAGCAACATTTAGCAATTCTTCTAACATTCCAAATCCTCCCATCTTGTGTCATTACACTATTGAGGTTAACCTTAACAACTTTAATAGGAGGTCCAAATTTGGAGTATCCTTTGATATTAAAACGTGGCTTACGTACTCTTACCCAGTCACCAACAACAAATGAAGGTTCCTTCACTTTCATTTTTATGTCATAAAACCCTTTCATCTTTTCTTGTTTTTGTTGAACCTCAAGCGATACTTGCTTCAAATCACTACCAACGACACTTTCTGACATCTTATTCTTGATCCACCAGGGACAGATCTTAGAAGCTGGTTCTCTTCCTCTAAGGAGACGGAATGGACTAAGATTGGTCGTGGAATGTGGAGTAATACGATACGCCCACATCTTCTGTCTCAAGACAATTTTCCATTCCCTCCCTGACTTCCTGGCTGTCTCAACCCCATCTTTAAGCACACGGTTGAACCTTTCAACCTGACCATTACCCTGGGGTTCATAGAGGGCCGTTGTAAGATGTTTAATATTGTACAAATTCAAAAAACTTTCCATTTCATGAGATTTAAGTTGTACTCCATTATCGGTCACAAGAACCTCTGGGAAACCTTCCCTGGCAAAGACTTCCCTGAAAAACTCAATAATGGCAGCAGTGGTGGCATGATGAACAAACTTAACCTCTGGCCATTTAGAATGATAATCAATGACTACCAATGCAAAACGAGAATCTTGAGGCAAAAAATGAAAAGGCCCCGAAACATCAAAAGCAACCTTCTGCCAAGGGCATTCTGGCCACGGCACAGGTCTAAGGGGAGCAGGAAAAACTCTCAGCATTTTGTCACTATTAACACATTCAAAACATTCTCTTACAGTCCTGTCTACAGACTTGTCCAAACCCGGCCACCAAAAACTAGATCTAACTAATCTCTTCATGGACGACATCCCAGGATGCCCTTCATGTGCAAGCTTGAGAATAGCATCCCGCATAGACTCAGGAGGTACACATTTTCCATTTTAAAAAATTAGTTCATTTTCCACGGTAAGTTCAGGAGAGACTTGCATAAAGGACTGAAGTTCAACAGGGACACTTCCATCTTTAGGCCACCCTTTAAGAATGAAATCTTTTAGTAAACCCCAAGTCTTGTCAGAAACTATACTCTGATTCCACGCTTCCTCAGAAATGGTAGAGAATTCTTGGGAAACAAGATCAAAGACAGAAGCAATCATTTCAATCTCTCCTGACACATCAACTTCTTCCACCTGGGAAGTGGGTAGTCGAGAAAGACAATCTGCAGTGGCATTTTGTCTTCCCGGGACATACTCTACAGAAAAATTATACTCTTGCAACCTGGACATGAGTCTACTAATTCTCGCAGTGGCATTCCATCCACCCCCAGGAGATAAGATAGAAACAAGTGGTTTATGATCAGTTCTGAGTACAAATCTATTACCCCAGATAAAATTCCTAAAATGCTCAATTCCCCAAACACATCCTAACAGCTCCCTCTCGATCACAGAATACCGCCTTTCTGTTTCGTTGAGAGTGCGAGAAGCGAAAGACACACACCACTCATCCGTCCCACACTTCTGTGAAAGAACCCCCCCTAAACCATACATGCTGGCATCCACAGTAACAACACAGGTCTTATTGATACAAAATGGTTTCAAAGTGGGAGCCTCAACAATCTCCTTCTTTATAAGTTGAAAAGCACTTTCTTGTTTCTGCGACCAGCAAAATTAAACTTTCTGCCTTGTAAGCTCTCTTAAAGGTTCCATTTTTGTAGCAAAGTCTTTGATAAATTTACTATAATATTCGCAAAGTCCTGCAAAGGACAACAGTTTCTCTCTGTTATCAGGAGCTGGGGCATTTACAATAGCTTCAACCAAAGATTTCTTAGGAACCACACCATTCCCAGACAGTGTATGACCCAAATACTCAACACTATCACGAAACATTTTGCACTTTTCTTGTTTCAAGGTCAAACCATTTTGTTCCAAACGATTACATACTTCCTTAATGTGCTCAGCGTGTCTCCCAGGGTCAGGAGAAAACACAAGGATATCATCCTGGAAACATCTCACAAATCCATCCAGGTCTTTAAAA
This sequence comes from Calotriton arnoldi, assembly GCA_963921515.1. Classification (NCBI taxonomy): domain Eukaryota; kingdom Metazoa; phylum Chordata; class Amphibia; order Caudata; family Salamandridae; genus Calotriton; species Calotriton arnoldi. Next base: position 945,758 of record CAWUFW010004693.1, on the reverse strand, counting down.
ATGTGATACATCGCTCTCTGAAAGACGGACGCCGCAGAGGCTAATCCAAAAGGCATTCTCTTATATTGAAATAACCCCTGCGGCGTCAGGAAAGCAGTACAATTTTTAGAATCTTCTATGAGAACAATCTGATGATAAGCGGACCGCAAATCAAACGTAGAAAATATCTTGGCTCCCTCAAGCAATGAAACTACCTCATTTATATTAGGCAAGGGGTGGCAGTCCACTATCAAATTTGCATTGAGGGCCCTCAAATCAACACATAGCCTCAAACTATTGTCCGATTTCCTTGCGAGAACAATGGGAGAAACCCATTCAGAGGATTCTACTTCCTCTATGATATCTTCATCAATGAGATCTTGCAAAAGTACTTTTAAATCTTCTCTAACGCATATGGGTACAGACCTAAGTTTTTGTTTTACAGGACATGCTCCAACTTTAAGTTTAATTCTATGAGAAAAGTTGTTGAGCTTTCCTAACTTGTTTGAAAATACTTTAGGGAACAGCTTAGTTATAGTGTCACTTTCATCCTTAAAACCTATACATTCATTCACTTGAGCCACTAACAAAACAGGATCCAAACTCCTGGGATTAAGCATGATTCCGAGAGTCCTCTGATCTCTCCATCCTAAAACGTTCACACCTTTGACAGCAACATACATTTTGATATTTGCAGTGCGACCTTTAAACTCAAGAATAGTTTCAATAAAACCATCCATTTCAATAACAGAACCATCGAAGGCCCTAGCAATAATATCTGATTTCTTCAAATCCTCAATAGAGAACTTTCCCTTAAAACGATCCAAAAAGAGTTCTCTAGTGACAATGGTCCAGGGAGAACCAGAATCCGCCATGAGCTCCAACTCCACATCTTTTACATGTACAAGACACTTAGGAGGCTTCAGACTACTGGCTTCCTTACTATCTCCATCCTCTGCTATGGACACAATTATTCCCCCTTCACAGTTTTCACTATTCCCTTCATCAGGCTCAGCGTTGATATAGGAGACTTTCCCTTTCCCACTTCCTGCGTCACGGTTCCTGGGATCCCTACAGACAGAGGCAAAATGTCCACGTCTGCCACACTTTTTGCATTCTCTATTAAGGGCAGGACATTTGGGAAAAGAAGCTCCATGATTCGGGTTTCCGCATCTGAAACAATGAAACCCCCTGTCAGGTTTTCTTGATGTTACTTGACCGGCTTGATATGACTCAACACCAACCCGTAATGAATCAACACCCATACGTGGTGCCACTCCCTTGACAGCACATACATCACTCCCTCCTGTCCCCTTACTTTCCTTATGTAAGGCCTTGACCCATTTTTCTGATTGTTCCATCGCTTTAGCAGTATTAATGACATCACCTAAATTGGGATCCCCCATAATCCACAGATGTTCTTGGATCTTTTTACTTTTAATATGCACGATAATCTGATCACGGATCATCTCATCGGTCATAGGGCCAAAATTACAATGCACAGACAATCCCCGTAGAACTTGTAAGAAAATCATCAAATGTTTCATTTTCTTCTTGAGTTCTTGTATAAAACTTATATCTGTTAAGAGCTACACTGAAAGAAGGTTTAAATCTAATCTCTATCCTGTGTAAAGCATCTTCGAAAACATTCCTATCACCACTTTCCATCAGTTTGTGGGAGAGTCCTAAACACAAGCTGCCCTTCAGAACCTAAACAATGCAAAAAAAAATTTTTTTTTCTTTCCGCGGAAAGTCTTTCGCCATCAATGGCCTTGAGATAGGTTAGAAACTCCTCCTTCCACCTAGACCAAGGAATGGGAGGTTCTCCCTTCACTTGAAGGAATTTCGCAGGAGGATCAAATTGCATAGTGAACATACAAGTGAAGAAACAACTCAAAAATGAATAATGTAATGTTCTACACAACTGTGTACAAGTCCTAGAAAATTATACACATATTGATTAAAAGTCAAAAGTAGGGTGTGCACATCACCGCGTGGATACAGCAGTCGATAAAATGCAGTATCCTAAAATGCTCTAGGAACTGAGATTCAGATAACATTTAAATTCATACTCGTAGAAAGGTGTGCACATCACCGCGTACATGCACTCAGTAATGCCAATGATGTGGACGTAAATGCAGGAAAGGTGTGCACATCACCGTGTACACATTCAAATAACATGTAAATTCACACTCCTAGAAAGGTGTGCGCATCACCGTGTACATGCACTAAGTGATGCCAATGATGCCGACTTAAATGCAGGAAAAGTGTGCACATCACCGTGTGCACAAAGTCCTTCCTCAAAATTGTGAAGAAATAAATACCTTCTGTAGACTTAGAAAAGGTGTGCACATCACCGTGTGCAGCAAACGCCCCCTTGAAAACAAAAGAAGAAATCACGGCAAGCGCAGCGAGAATCCTTCAGCCTTCAGTTGTTTTCACTTCTTTCAACAACTCGGCGTTGCTAGGAGACCAGAAATGCAGGAAATCAAAATGGCCCCCCTTGCGTAACGTGACCTTGACGTTCACACGTAGACGTGATGAACCCGGAGGAGTCAAGAGGATTCTAAACAACGTAAGCCATACATTGCGCGGCTGGGGCTCGAGCCAGGAAAAGAATGCTCGCAGTTTCAAATGATAGCAGGCATCAACAGTCATCCAACAGTAAGGAAACAAAATACCTTCAGGGTAGATGTCTTTTAAAAGTCAGGCGATGAAAAACAAAAATGAAATCGTTGCTACCGAGAGAAGCACTCACCAGTAGTTTGAAGGCAATAAAAGTGAAAAACGGGAAACTCCAAAAGTAAAACACTCCTCATATGCCGGAATCCAGGTGTAGGTGTCTGGAAGTTCTCAATCGTCGCCAAAATGTTGAATTCAATAAATACAAAGAAGATGTTTTATATTAAGAATAAGTGGTTTAATGGAGGAGTTACAGGACTGCACAGCTGATTAGGTAGGGAGCTCCAGGCATCTGACTCTAAAACAGAATCTCTATCATAGCTCAACAATCCGAACCTAACAAAGTGTTCTAAGCAGAATGAAAGAAGGGAAAAGCATTTAAAGACATAGTACAAAAGAATGTAACACATGCTCATCACTTTCAAGGGACAGTCTGCTAAATGACCATATTTTGGGACAAGGGAAAATCACGGCTGATACAAGAAACTCTTCTGACTATAGAAAGGTTCTTTTCTAATCAGGGTGTGTTTAGGAATGAACTTGCGGCTACAAAACAGTTTTCAGTTCTGCTGGTTGAGACCAATGCGTGAGGCACTGTTGCCTTTGTCATCTCCAAGCCTGAATGTGATAATTCCATCGGCACTGCATTATACAAATCATACAACTTTAACCTACACGATGCAGTTATATTCAATGCACCACACAATGCAAGAAAGCCCACCTGCACCTCACAACTCCGTTGTACTGCTGTGCGCCACAGGCATAAGTCCCTGCACTAAACACTTCAGTCATTCCGTCTAGACTATCAAACTCAATCACCTTTGTGATGTCACTGTCACTCATTACACTACTTGCGCAGCATTGGCATTTGTATGAATTAACGACCATGCTGCAGATGCGCTCTACAGAGGCATATGTAAAGATGGTCGCTGACACCAGTCTTCATGGAAAGTATACTTTATTCTCCAATACCCTGACACGGCAACGGGGCACTATGCGTCTGTCCTGTCCAGCAGCCTCTAATCACCTCCAACCCTCACCCATCCCCAAGGTTCCACTTCCGAACCGACTGACATCACAATACCAGTGGCACAGATGTATGGTATCTCGTGGGCTTATACATTATACCCCCATGATGTTAAGACGTCACAACACATCCCCCCTTTTCCAATTAAAAAAATACATTACATTACTCCCCACATATAATAATGAAAAATTAGCAAATAAGGATAGTAACGAGTTACTATATATTGTTTAACTAAACTTGCTATATTATATTCACAATATAAATCATTACAGATTACAATAATGACATTTCCACAATCTATAGAGAACAGAACACCCTTCACGCTACTTAATCACATATAAAGTCACGCAACTTGTTAGGTTTCTTCACTACACGCCCAAATTTGCACACTCTGTTCTTAACTTGTGGATGTATTTCACTCTATGTATTATTACTGATATTGACATCCTACAACACTGATTCCTACCCAACACCCATATCGTTGCTGGACCTTTCATCACATTCAATCAATTAACTCATCAGTTCTATCTATTTCTTGCCTAGTAGGATGCTGTAGTAAATCAGTTCTTCATGTAACATGGCTGACAGTGGTCGTTAGCCCTTCCTTTGTGTTCTTACCTCCTTAGCCTCACAGAATACCTATGTGTGTTCTAACTTGTACCGGAGTGTTCCACTCTTGTCAGTTGATGGTCTTGTCAGCTGGTGAGGTGTGCGCTCAGCTGTGTCCTACAATAAATCTACATGTAACTAACTAGAAGTGTCCTGAGATCTATCTACAACAATTTGGTGACGATTTAGCTGACCAGACCAGAGAAGAAACCATCACAGCTTTGAGCAGCACCTCGCACTACGAACCCAAGGCAGCTCACCCATCTGCTGCCAGCAACGTGGCCACAAGAAGGAAAAAACCTGAAAAACTAGAGGAAACTAAAGATAAAGAAATTAAGAAAAAGAAATTAAGAAACCCATCCGCTGCCAGCAACGTGGTCAAAACAAACAAGAAACCGGAAAAATGAGGGGAAACTAACAAAAGAAAACAAGAAATCCTCCAACTGTGAGTAAATTACTTATCTCTGGCAGTGCCTCACAGCAAGAACCCCCATCTATCCACCTATTTGCTGCCATAAACATGTGCCTAGGAAACGAGTAACTGAAGAAACAAGAAGAAACCACTCCCAAGTATCCTTCACGTCAAGTACCAGCCTCAGTGTCATTTAAATTTATGTGTGGCAGAAAAGGTCGGATCCACGAGTGAAGCAGTTATGTTCTCTGAGGATTTGCACTTGAAAAGTGCTAATCGGGGGCAGGGTTCGGGCTCCGGCGTTATTTAATGGAGCGTAACAGTTTGACCACACAACGGGATGAGAAGTATCGCAGCCACAGTTTGAAGCCACACTTACTAAAGAAACCCACGACTTTCTACTCACTTACTGCCAAATGGTATTTGTGTAGATTCCCGAACAGAAACGGAAAAGAAGGCGATTTCGGCTTAAAAACAACTCTGACGTCATCCAGTGCAACCGTGAGTTGACTGTTGAGTGCGCGAGTTCTCTCTCCTGCGCGCTCCATGTATTTTTCTTGGTTGCTAGGCAGTGTCTCTAAGCAGTGATATTCGGTTGCTAGGAGGCGGCGCCGACCAGGAGCAACATCCGGAAGTCTTTATTTCTGCGCTCCATGCCTCCCTTCGCCTGCCACTCCACAACGTGCTGCGTCACGACGTCCAACGTAAAGCGGCCATCTTAAGTGCATTATTTTTGTATTACGGCGTTGCTATGCTACCACATGCCGATTCTTCTCAACGAGTCTCCTCGGCTATTGAAGGCATTTCCAATTAGCGGTTGCTGCTACATCGTCTCGTTTGCATTTGCGCTTCACAGCAGCCACATCAACAGTGTTGCGCACACCTGTGGTATGCTATTATAGCTGTTGTGCAAAGGAGACAGAGCGTGACAATTCTTGAAGGTAAGAACGCGCGTTCTCTGTTGGTCTCGTGGCAATTATTAAAACGTTTAGTATATTAGAACCTCCTGTGAAGCCTCTAAGCAACTGATTTACACCAGGCAGAACATAAAAGCGCTTTGTTGGCATGTCTCTTCAAGCGCACAGACTGAGAAATAGGGAGTCTTGGTGCAGGTTGTTGTCCATGTACAACCTATGTCTGCAGCGTTGACAAATACAGAGCTGGCAATTAGAAAATGTAGAGTTTACCATTCTGGTAAGCGCAGCACTTAAAGATGCGGTCACAAGGGTGATGGAGTGACCTAGTACCTTTGAAGCAAAACCAGGAACGTGTCTAGGATACCTAGCACCAAGGAAACTAAACCAGAAATGAGACGGAGACACTCAGTACCAGGGAATTAAAACCAGAAACGTTTCAGACAGCCCAGAATGGGGGCAAAAAGCCCAAGATCAGCTCAGAGAATCCAGAACCCGATCCAAATGGGGACAAAGGTCCCAGCATCAGTACCAAGAGAGGGCAAAGGTCCCAGACCCACAATGGAGAGCCGGGACAGAGCCCTCAACGGGGACTAAGGTCCCAGAACCAGAAGGGGACAAAGGTCCCAGTACCAGGAACCAGGACCGGGAGAGGACAAAGGAGGTCCCAGGACCGGGAGGGAACAAAGGCCCCAGAACCTGAAGGGGACAAAAGTCTCAGAACCAGTACCGGGAGAGGACAAAGGAGGTCCCAGGACCGGGAGGGGACAAAGGCCCCAGAACCAGGAGGTGACAGGACCGGGAGAGGACAAAGGAGGTCCCAGGACCGGGAGGGGACAAAGGCCCCAGAACCAGGAGGTGACAAATGTCTCAGAACCAGTACCGGGAGAGGACAAAGGAGGTCCCAGGACCGGGAGGGGACAAAGGCCCCAGAACCAGGAGGTGACAAATGTCCCAGAACCAAGAGGGGACAAATTGTCCCAGAACCAGGAGGGGAGGTCTCAGTGAGTCAAGAACCGGGAAGATGATCCCGCAACGGGGTCTGAGAGCCCATAGAACTGAGACAAAGAGTCCAGAACCAGAAAATAAAATAAAATTAAAAAATAAAATGGGACTTAGTGTCCAGAACCGAAAAAAACAGAGGCCCACAACCAGAGCAAAAGGCCCAAGACTGAAGAAAGAAGTCTAGAACCGGAGAAAGAGAACGAAAAAGAACCGGTACCAGAGGGCTCAAAGGTCTCAACCAGGACTTAGTGTCCATCCTTTGAAGAAAGAAAATTTCAAGCTAGAATAAATACTCCTAACATCACATGCGGTACTGCACTTGGAATTCTCGAAGAGTACCCAGGACTGTAGTACCAGTAAAGCATGGAGGCATCGGTTGAACTGTTCATCTTCAACTTGGAGCGGAAAGTGATGGTGGACATGAACGGATTGAAGGAAGTGAATTTTCTCTTCCTGTTTTTTGCTGGTCAAGGACAGATTGGAGAAAGTGGACTCTCTTTTCCTGTTTTTGTCAGTCTAAGGGGAGTAGGTGGTGGTGATACCTATTAGTTGTTTGGGTGATGTCTCACCTCACATTTCACTCTTAACACTCTTTGCCCCTAAACGCTCTTTTGCCTTCTCGAACTAAAATAGTTCAAGACGTCGTAGACCTCCTATCTGTCTTAATTATTATTGTTGTCTCCCATACATTAAGCTTCATTTTTGTGATTTGTTTATTTATTTCATTTTTCTGTAAAGGAGGAAGATGTGTTGTAAATCAGTTCTTCATGTAACATGGCTGACAGTGGTCGTTAGCCCTTCCTTTGTGTTCTTACCTCCTTAGCTTCACAGAATACCTATGTGTGTTCTAACTTGTACCGGAGTGTTCCACTCTTGTCAGTTGATGGTCTGGTCAGCTGGCGAGGTGTGCGCTCAGCTGTGTCCTACAATAAATCTACATGTAACTAACTAGAAGTGTCCTGAGATTTATCTACAACAGATGCCTTATCTCCACTGACACCATTTTCCTTATTCTGCACCCCTTCACTACATCTACTCTCTGTTAACAGGTCAAACTTATGTTTATCCTATTCCTGTGTAAATTGTGAAGATGTTTGAAGCAGCCTCTCCTTCCCCTTACACAATGATAAAGATGAAAGATGCCCCACTTTTCCATCATTCAACAGCACTGAATTACAATATTGTGGTAACTGATACTTGCATGCATTGGGTCATTCCTTCCCATGTAGTGTAACAAGTTGGAACATTCTGTTGGAACCTCTGCCTGTGTATGTTCCATTAGAATGTATTGTCATGAATTGTCATTGGAGCCAAGACCTCGATGAATGGCTGGGATGTCGATCATGTGACATGTTATTCAGCATTTATATACCGGCTCCACATCATCTTTCCTGAGGAATTAACATTGTTTCATTTGCGACGAGCTGAACGGGGGAAGCGTGCCATCTAAAGGAGAGGAGATCTCAACATTTGTCTGCTGTGAGTTACATGCTGTTGGACATAATCAGCACGGCACCTCGTGGGAGGATTTTCTTTTAAAAGGGTTCCTGGTTCATGTGCTGCGAGGCGCGGCATATCAAGTTCACGTGCCAACGTAAGGATTTTGGTACGTGTAATATTAACAGAAAAGGATAAAGGAAATGTGAGTATGGGCTTGTGCCTTGCTCCCTCTTACTGTGTTGGTTGAATGCCTGCGCTGCTTCATGGCAAGTTTCCTCAAGATTCTTGTGCTCGAGCTCTGGTGCTGCCATTGTGAAATGGTTGCTAAGGGTGTTCGGATGGCGCGTGAACGAGAGATCAAGCCCTATTTCCCATTAAGATTGATGCTTGGGAAGGTTGCATGGTGGAACTCGACAGTCACGCCATTTACTTCACGTTTTGCGGATCTACATCCATTTTCTATGACGGGCGCGTTTGGAGCGAGTGCTTGTCTGTGAACCGTGCTTGTTTATACCCGGTGACGGGCCGCCTTGTATTAATCTTCAGTGTGGCAAAGTGCTTGTTTATACCCGGTGACAAGACAACAGGTGCGCCTTGTTTCTTATCTTCTGTGCGAGTGTTGTAATGTTGTACTATTCCATGAGTCACGTACTACCACGCGACTCATGGTCATGTTGTGTACATTCGTTTGGGCATTCTCGAGCGTGGCCGCTCGGTTGTGAAGAATCCCTTAGCAACGCCAGTGTTGGCGTTGGATTCTCCGCAGCTGGACAGCTCCATTCGTGGGTGCATTCCTATCTGAATAAACCTACAAAGAAAACCTGCTTTTCCTTCGTCCTTCATTTAACAACTTGGCGACGAGCGGGAACTTCTTCCGCATCCACCGCCGAGATCCTGCTTCCAAATTGCCCCTCCAAATCCAAATAGTCTGGGAGCAATTACAGCTCCTTACATCTACGCAACTACTACTTGGCCACCGATACCACGCAACTACTACTTGGCTGGCTCGGATTCAGCTTGGATTCACAAAGTCTGGAATTATGGTTGGACAATTTTATTTACCTTATTGCTCTTTTTCTACTCTGCTTGGCAGTTTGGCTTGAGTGGCAGTTTGGCTTGGCTCGAGCTCCTGTGCTTCAGCGCGTCCTTTGAACGCGCACGCACACGCCTCTTCCTTTGTTATACATTGGAACGGTGTGAAGCTCAGAGCAGTACAAGCCCACCAGATGTAAAAATTCACGCACAACCTCACCTTAGTTACAGCGTCAGGGGGCCATCTTTAAAAAAAGAGACAAGTTTAAGATTGTGCCTAACTTGATTTCCACAGCGATAGGCACGCTTTCACATACGCTTTGCCTATTGCGCTTCCATTTCTCAGCGATAGGTACTCTCTTATTGCCAGTTCTACAAAGAATATTGCGCTTATATTTTTCAGCGATAGACATGCTTGTACCATTTCATTACAGAAAATTGCCAGTTCTACAAAGACTATTGCGCTTATATGTTTCAGCGATAGGCACGCTTTTTCCATTTCATTACAGAAAAATATTATTTCTGAAAGCATATTTTCCACATCTTTCAGCATATTTCTGCATATTTCTTACTTTTTTTTTTTTTTTCAGCGATAGGCACGCTTGAACTGTTATCCATACAAAGCCTATTGCACATCTATTTCACAGCGATAGGCACGCTTTTATAAAGGTTATATATACATTTTGGCAAGAGCTTATCAATAAGCGGTATTCCATACGATTATGGCTTCTTCTCAACATTTTCAAACACCAGTTCAGTTTTTACAAAATCCTGGCAAACCAGCACTCAAATGGCGTCAGTGGTTAAAAGCATTTGAAAATTATCTTGTCCCAATTGATGGTGTTAAATATTCTCCTGCCCCTAAAGTAGCTATTTTATTTGGTTGCTTAGGAGTAGCAGCACAACAAGTTTTTGAAAATCTTCCAGTGATTCCCGCCCCCAGTGGTTCAGGTGACAATTGGGACACATACCAAAAAGTCCTTGCACGTCTAAACAAACAGTATTCTGATGAGCCTAGCATTGTCTTAGAACGCCATAATTTCTTTAAACGTAAGCAAAGTTTAGAAGAAAGCGTCGAAGACTAAATTGCTGAACTTACAATTTTAGCGTCTACATGTGAATTTGGTGCAAATACAGATATGTCTATAAGAGACCAATTTATTTTTTCCTGCTTTTCAAAAAAAATTCAGGAACGTTTGTTGAGTTGTAAAAATCCCACTTTGTCTGAAACTGTAGACATTGCTAAGAGCATTGAACGTGCAACTATTTCTTCAAACTTTTTACAAGAAAGTCAGACACAACCAAGTGTTCATATGGTTGATGAATGCTCTTTTTCCACTTGCTCCGTAATTCTCGTTAATGAATCGTCTAGACAGTTCTCCAGGAAACCAACAATTTGTTACAGATGTGGCTCAAAGAACTATGTCGGCAATTCCCCCAAATGTCCTGCTTCCGGCAAAAGATGTTCATCTTGTAAAAAAATTGGACATTTTCAAGCCGTATGCGGAGGTGGTAAGAGATTCACCAGGGTCAACAATATTTAAATCAACGAGAATCTAGAGTCGTGTTCAGAAAAACGTAACAACGTACTTTTATCCATTGAATGCGACTCTGTTGATCTATCCAAGGTCAAAGGCCCATGGTGTGAACTATTGGTCGGAACAATCCCATTACAAGTGAAAGCTGATTCAGGTTCTCCCATCACCATATTGTCAGATTCAACATTTTATGCAAACTGGGCAGTCATGTTTCTCTTCCTAAATCTGACGTCAACCCTAAAGCTTATGGTGAAAAATAAATAGATATGTTAGGATACTTTCATTCCAGGGTAGAATGTCTTGGCAGACGTACCTTTACCAAAGTTTATGTTGCTCTTAAGGGTAGAAACATTCTTGGTTGGCTAGATTTAGCCAAGATGGGTTTGTATCTCAAACCTGGTTCAGATCAACCTGTCAGTCTGGGAGATATTCCATCTGATTACTATAGCCACCATGAACATGAGAATATTAATCTTTCCAATCTGTCTGTTTCTGATTACAATATTGACAGTTTACTTAATCAATTTCCTTCTGTATTTAAGAATAAGGTTGGCAATGTTATAGGTTTCGAGCATGAAATTTGTCTCAAATCAAACGCACAACCTGCTGTCCACAAGGTTCGACCCCTTCCTTTGAGTGCAAGAGATGAATTAAAAAAGGTTCTAAAGGACTTATGCGATGAGGGAATTATCAGACCATGCAATTACTCTGAGTGGGTTTCTCCAATAGTTTTAGTCCGCAAAAGGTCAGGCGAGGTCAGATTATGTGCTGACTTGCGCTCCCTGAATAACAATATCATTGTGGATTGCCATCCACTACCTAAAATCCACGATTTGTTAGCCAATTTGGGCGGGGCTAAGTACTTTTCTTTATTAGACCTAAAGTCTGCATACCACCAGATTCCACTTTCATTAAAATCCCAAGATCTGACCACATTTAACTCCATTCGGGGCTTACAAATATCTTAGACTACCCTTTGGTCTGGCCTCCGCGGCCAGTGTTTTCCAGAAGCTAATGAACACTTTGTTGAAAGACATTCCTGGTGTACAAGCTTACCAGGACGATATTCTGGTGTTTGTTGGTGATCCCACGGAGCATGATAAAACCCTCGTCAAAGTTTTGGAAGCACTGAAGAAAGCATGAATGACTGTCCGATATGACAAGTGCAAGTTTGCAGCCCAAGAGTTAGAATATTTAGGTCATACTCTTTCACCTAACGGCATAAAACCCAAGTTGTCTCTTATAAAAGCTATCAGAGATGCTACACCTCCCAATGATAGAGATTCCTTACGTTCATTCCTTGGGCTAGCAGAATATTATGCTAGATTTGTGCAAGGCTATGCACAAATTGTAGAACCTCTGAGGGCTCTTCTAAGAAAAGCGGTAAAGTTTGCATGGTCAGATGATCTGCAAAAAGTTTTTGACCAGGTAAAAAAACTCATTGAGGACTCTCCAGCATTACATCCATTTTTAGATGGTTTTAAGTGTTTTCTCACTGTTGATGCCAGCCTTACTGGATTAGGAGCTGTGTTAGGACAATGGGTGGCAGGCAAAGAACATACGGTTGCTTTTGCTTCCAGAGCGCTTCAGTCAGCTGAGACCAGGTACAGCACCATCGAGAGAGAAGCCCTAGCATGTGTTTGGGCTATTCACAAATTCAAATCATATATTTGGGGTCGTGAGTTTGAGATTTATACTGATCATAAGCCACTTATGCACATGCTTTCAAATAGTACCTCAAACAAAGCATCCGCCAGAGTAGTTTGGCTACTTTCGAAACTTCAGGAGTTTCACTTCATCATTAAACACATACCTGGAGGGAAAAACTTCAGGGCTGACTGTTTATCAAGAATGTCTTTGAATGAAGCTCCTGAGGTAGCTGATGATATTGAGTGCGTGGTTTCAGTTATTGACACTATCTCTGAATGTTCACTGAGCTAAGATCCTTTGCAAATGTGTCTGATGAGTTATCTGTAGTTGACGACATGGTCATGCGACATGATTTGTTTGTCCCACCCGAATCTTTACACAATTTTATCATTCAAACTGCTCATCAAGGACATTTAGGTGTCACCAAAACATGTCAAAGGGTTAAACAGTATTATTGGTGGCCCTCCATGGATGCACAGGTCAGGAAAAGATTGACAGTTGTGCTGAATGCCTCTTATCAGACAAATATTGGAGGACCCTTTCTACTCCACTGCATCCCGTTCCACTTCCCGAGAATCCGTGGGATAAAGTGGGGCTAGACTTTTCTGGTCCTTACGAGAATTTGTCCAGTGAAAACAAGTATTTAATTTTATTGGTTGATTACCACACCAAATGGCTATACAATTGTTTTTGCAATGGAGCCACAACTGAAAATGCGATTAAGTTTTTGCAAAGTGTATTCGATGTTGAAGGCTTTCCTAAAATTATTGTGACTGACAATGGCACGCATTTTGTTTCACAGAAAATGTGTTCTTTTCTCAAAATTCACGACATTTCTCATTTCAAGGTTGCTTTGTACTCACCCTCCTCTAATGGTCTGGTTGAGAGAGGAAACCGGATCATTAAGGAGAGTATACAAACCACAATCTCTTCTAGGCAAGACCCTTTGGCTTTTGTACATGACAAAGTGTGGGCATATAACACCACTCCACACTCGACCAAAGGTGTTGCGCCTTTCACTCTTCTTAGAAGAAGAAAAGTACACACTCATTTAAATCCTAGTTGGTTGTATGAGAAAAACAAGCAGAGTTGTAGTTCTACACATGATTCTACTTCCCTTAAAGAACAGGTAAAAGTCAAACAAGATTCTATGAAAGCACGTTTTGATGCTGGTAAACATTCTGTGGACCAACCTTTAAAAAAAGGGGATTGGGTTCTCATTAAAAACCCAAGAAAGGTGGCTAAAGGTTGTTCTAAGCTTTCCTCACCGATATTGGTTATACAAGTGAGTAGAGGTTCTGCTCTTCTTGACAACAAGGGAGGGTGGAACAAGAGGGCTATTGTCAAGGTTACTGCCTTTCAGGCTGATGTTATTAGTAAACATACCACATCAGAGACGGAACATTGTGACTGGTTTGAATTACGTCATGAAAAGGAGGCGAGTTCTAACTTTGGTTTGGAGCCAGTTACTGTCCAAACTGCCCAGTCTCATGTCACTGATCTTAGCGAATTGCGAGAGACATCCTGCAAGAGGGCCTCACGTCTTAGGCACATTTCTTGTAAGTTGAGAGATTACGTGTTAGAATAGCAATGGTTTTCTCTTTCTTTTTTGTTTCTGTGCACTTACCTTGTTGTATTTACAGGTTTCATGCAATTCATAAGTTCAGACTTATAGTGAACTTGTTTTTACCATTCCATTCATGTTCCTCATGATGTTTCCTTACAAATGTTTCCATATTCATATTTGTTTTTTATAATGCTCTTTCTTTGCCCTTCAAGAGGGGGGAGATGTTGTAATGTTGTACTATTCCATGAGTCGCGTGCTACCACGAGACTCATGGTCATGTTGTGTACATTCGTTTGGGCATTCTCGAGCGTGGCCGCTCGGGTGTGAAGAATCCCTTAGCAACGCCAGTGTTTGCGTTGGATTCTCTGCAGCTGGACAGCTCCGGTCGTGGGTCCATTCCTATCTGAATAAACCTACAAAGAAAACCTGCTTTTCCCTCGTCCTTCATTTTACAGCGAGGAAAGGCACATCTTGTGTAACTTCTGCGGGAAGCCGTAAGTGTATTTGCTGAGGGGCACAAGGGCACAGTTTGTCTTCATGCAGTTATATTTATGTTGCTGCTTATCTTAGTTACGGTGATAGGCACGCCTTATACCTAACAGTTTACTCTTAAGTCCACTGGAAGTGTGCAGGAAGCTGGGAGGCTACGCCTATACAGGCATATATTGTTGTAATACTCCCTCTGTGTCTGTAATGTTGTACTCTCAGCTATAGGCACGCTTATTCTGTTGCGTTTAACAGTTTATTTCCTTCTACATTTCTTAAATTTGTGGGTTACTTTGGGTATAATAATACAGAATATACCTGCTCCACCTTTCTTTTTATCTTTACCTGGAGAGCCGACGATTAGATGGAGCAAGTGCAAGAACGTTTTCGAGCGTTACGCTAGAGTTTGTGGGGCTTCTTTAAGCTTTGACCGTAAGACTGCCTTGTTGTTACACTGTCTGGGTTCTGAAGGGCAGGAAGTCTTTGATCATCTACCATCTGTTTCTGATGGGGATGCGGCAGAGCTGAATGACTATGAGATGTGCATCAGAAAACTTGACAATCACTACTTACCTAAAGTAAGTACTATTCTAGAGCGGTATCATTTCGGAAGGCGTATACAAAAATATGGAGAGTCCATAGAGAATAATGTCATAGACTTAAGAAAATTGGCTTCATCATGTAAATTCTTGGGCACATCGCCGGAGAGGATAAGGGGCGACTTCATTCTTGGATGTAACATTGAAAATGTCAGGGATGAAGTTTGGCTGAAGGATGATTCATCTTTAGATGATGTGCTGATAATTGCTAAAAAAATAGAGCACTCTTTGAAATGTGTTGAAGTTATCAAAAAGGGCACAAATGTGGATGTACATGTAGCTAAAAATAAAGGGGATGCTGTATGAAGGAAACAGGGGGACCAGAAAAGTTGATAAGAACTACTAGGGCAAAGTGAAGGCTAAAGATGGGAGGAAGTGTTACAAGTGTGGTAGCACCACTCATTCGGCTTTCTATAGAGAGTGCCCAGCTCTTAAAGTTGTGTGCCAGGGCTGTGGCAAGAGAGGAAATTTCCATAGTGAGTGTAAAAATAAAACCCCTTAGCACATACAGGACAGGAGTTTCTATTATCTACACATGTGTTGTCATTGATAATATAATTAATCTTTTTTAGAAACTTCACATTTCCATCATTGATGATGCCCAGACATCATAATTAATATAGACCAAATATATAAATTATCCAACCCGTAATTACGGGAGTGTACATTAGTAATACACAGGAGTCAAGGAATCTTGATGAAAAAATCTTGATTTATTTTGTAGATGTAAACATGAATTCAGCCCAGCCAACGCGTTTCGTCCTAAACGGACTTCATCAGGGATCAAAGATGAGTCATCAAATATTCTATGTTCAACTCCAATTTATTTATTCCAACCCTCCATCTTCCTCATCAGAAGTGAATTCATTATGATCAATTATATTCCTCTTCCATGGATCCAAAGCAACAGCTACCATCTACCGGGTTCAGTTACACTTTGAACCTGGTAGATGGTAGCTGTTGCTTTGGATCCATGGAAGAGCAATATAAATAGTTTGTCGTCTCCCACTAATAAAGAGGAACTGCTTAAGTGTTCAGGGATTGCAGAGTATTATTGTAAGTTCATCCCAAATTTTGCAGCTAAAAGTACTAAAATGAGACTACTATTAAAAAAAGGGGCGACGTTTCTCTGGGATGAGGATTGTGAGGAAGAATTTAAAGGCTTTAAGAAAGAACTCTTTCGGACTCCAAATTAGAGGAGCTTTGATCCTAACGTGAAAATCACCATCACTACTGACGCCAGTGTTAAGGGTTTAGGAGCGGTTCCTTTGCAAGGGGAAAGTCCTGACACTAGGACTATCATGTTAGCGTCCAGAAACATGGTACTCTGTCATCGAGAGAGAGGCTTTAGATATATATTGGGCGGTCAGGAAGATGGCATCATTTCTGTGGGGGTGTGAGTTTTGTGTAAAAACTGATCACAAACCTTTAAGAGAAATATTTCAGAACAAGAGCATCGGTGCAGTGTCTGGGAGGATAACTGGCTG
The DNA here is from genome assembly GCA_963921515.1 of Calotriton arnoldi. Lineage (NCBI taxonomy): Eukaryota > Metazoa > Chordata > Amphibia > Caudata > Salamandridae > Calotriton > Calotriton arnoldi. The sequence goes on along the minus strand of CAWUFW010004693.1, from coordinate 929,331 downwards.
GGTGGTGGCATTATAGGAGTATACTTTCTTTGTGGTGTACATCCCTAGAGTTAGAAATGTTGTTGCTGATACTTTGTCTAGATTAATGCCGTAACATGAAGATGGTGAATCTGAAGAAGAGTATGTGGATGAGGATGAGTGTGTGTGTATGGTTGATGGGACTGCTATTTCTGAAGAGGAATGGAGGAAAGCTGTGAGTGAGGATGGTGGTATTCAAGAGGTGTTTGAGAGGTTAAGGATGGGTTGGAGTAAGAAGTGTGTTGGCAAGGAGAGTCAGAAATTTTGGACAGTGAGAGAAGACTTAACTGAGTTGAATGGGTTGTTGTTTCAAGTAACTAGATTTGTGCCTCCTGTTGTTTTAAGTAAGTTGTTGCATAATCTGGCGCAGGATAGTCACTTCGGCATTTCTAAGACTAAGGAGAGGTTAAGATCGGTTTACTGGTGGCCAGGTATGGACATTGATGCCGAGAGGTTAGTTTGAGAGTGTGTCCAGTGTATGATGAGTGACAGGATATTGAAGCTAAGGATGCAATCAATGGTCATGAGACAGCTACCTAAAGGTCCGTGGGAGGAAGTCGCTCTTGACATTTTGGGTCCTATTCATGGCCAAAGTGGTACATTATATGGATATGTTTTAATTGATTTATTTTCATGATGGCCTGAAATATTAGTTACTAGGGGAATCGAAACCAAACATGTGGCCGCATTTTTGCAGGAACTTATCAATAGGGATGGCGTACCTTGTATGTTGCTAACTGATAATGGAGTGCACTTGGTTTCGAATGAAATGGAGGACTTTTTGTCTGAGAAGGGTATTTTGCATGCTAAGTGTGCTTTGTATCACCCAGAGGCCAATGGCATGGAGGAGCGCTTTAACAGGGTGTTAAAAGAGACGATTAGGATGGCTAAGGAAAATGCTGTGGACTGGAAAGAGGAGATACACAGGAAAGTATGTGTGTATCATTTAACCCCTCATTCCGTGACTGGGAAATCACTGTTTAGTTATTCGGGAAAAGAAAAGCTAGTAGTTTAATGGCTCCCGGATGGGTGATTGCAAAGTGTGAGGGGAACCTGGATAAGATGACAGCGCAAGAAAGGGAAGAAATAAAAATGGAGGTGAAAAAGAGGTTGTTTGATGACAGAAAACGAGTTAAAGTTACCAAAGTGAAGGTCAGAGACTGGGTGAGTATCAGATTGCCGGGGAGTTGTAAAAGACTCTCTGAGCCAATATGGGTTGTGAAGCTGTTTAAGAATGCCACAAAGACCACAGACACAAGGGTGTGGAATCTTAACAGAGTCAGGGTAGATAACTATGGAGTCTCTGGCAAGGTGGAAGAAAAAGTGGAGAAAGATGAATGTAGGTGCAAGGACTTGGAGAGGGAAAGAGTGAGTTCGAGAAGGAGTTTGAGGAAGTTGACACTGCCTAATTATTGAGAGAATTATGTTCATGCTATTGCTTTCTGGTAAGTTTAGTATGTTCCTATTTGGCTTCTTTCACTACTTTACACAGTGCATTTATTGTAATTTCTGTGAGGTTGTTTTATTTTGTTTTTAGTTTTATTGTCCACTATTATTATAAGTTTTTCTTAGGGTCATTTAAAAAAAAAATTATATGAGTGGGAGGTGTGTGGTAACTGGTACTTGCGTGCATTGGGTCATTCCTTCCAATGTAGTGTAACAAGCTGGAACATTCCATTGGAACCTTCATTTGTGCATGTCCCAATGGAATGTATTGTTATGAATTGTAACTGGAGGCAGGACCTTGATGGATGGCTGGGATGTCTCTTTTGTGACATGTACCTAATAAACATGTTATTCAGGATTTATATACTGGCTCTGCATCGTCTTTCCTGAGGAATTAGCATTGTTTCAAATATATTTTCTCAACAACTAATGGTTGTAAAAAATGGCTTTGGCCCTTCTTCAAGATACCACTCCTTTTAACTCTCACCCTGTCCCCAACTTTAATGTGCACAGGTCTGCTTCTATGTTTTGCATGATAATCCTTGCAAAAATCCTGTGCATGTGTCAATTTTCGTTGAACCACACCAGAGGATCAATTTGCTTTCCTAGGGGTGACCAATCACCCTACATTATCCTTAGCAATAAGTGTTCTTCCCCTCATTTTTACAAAAGTGCTAAGACCAGTGGATTCACAAGGAGTAATTATGTAAGCCCAAATACTGTGTACTCACTCCTTCCTCAAATCCAGGTCATTATTGTTTGCCAGTCGAACTATACCTTTAATAGCGCAGTTAAACCTTTCAACTGCACAATTTCCAGCCGGATGGTACAATGAAGTGGTCTTGTGTGAAATGCCATCATTTACTAAAGGTTTCTTGAATGCAGCTGAAGTGTACTGAGGCCATTGTCACTAATGATGCTTTTAGGTAATCCCTCTTTCAAAAATACTTTTTGTAAAAAACCTTTAATAGTTCCAACGTCAGCTTTGTGGACAATATCCACTTCGGGTCACTTAGGAAAATGGTCTACCAGTACAACAAGATACTTCTGTTCACAATCCTCCCAAATAGGAAACGCAATATCAATACCTACTCTCTCCCAAGGCATACTGGAACTAGTTAAGGGGTGTAGTGGTGGCTTAAAGGTAATGTGAGTTTTGTCTGAATTTTCTCAAGCTAAACAATTCCTCACGTTTCTTTCAATTTCTAAATCCAAACCAGGCCATCAGTAGGAACATTTCGACCTGCTGTTTGTTTTTCCTATGCCCAAATGCACATCATGACAAATATCCAGAATTTTAGATCTTAAATATGCTGGAGCAATCACTTTACCGTTTCTCATCACTAACCCTCCCTCAAAGGACAGCCCATGCCTTAATTCCCAGTATGTTTCAAAATTCCTTATGCACAATTTTTTTCTCAGGCCAGCCTTCGCTGATCCTTCTGCTCACCTCAACCAATGTTTCGTCCACACTCTGGGCTTGTGTCCATTCCACCTCAGAATTACTAGATACTTCTTCAAGAATATTAGCTACACAAAAGGCATTCAAATCCATGTCACATCCTTCTTTCAAAGGTAACGACATGCAACTCTAAAAATCCGCAACTACATTCTTTACCGCAGGCACATACTGTACCACATAGTTGTAGTCTAACAATCTTACTGACATCCGTGCAAAGTGGGGTGAAGCATTATGCAACCCTTTAGTAGTTAGTATTTTCATGAGCAGGTTATGATCACTCCGTAACGTGATTTTATAGCCCCAAATGTACTGTCTGAAATGCTCCAGACACAAGCTAATGCCTCTCGTTCAATTACTGAATATTTCTCCTCAGTAGGGGTAATTGAATGAGATGCAAAAGCTATGGTCCTTTCCGAACCAATTAAATCCTTATGGGTCAACACTGCTCCAATACCCCTACCATTGACATCAGTGATGACTTCACTATGTAAGGTAAACCCTTACAAAGGTGGAGCATCACAAATATCTTTTTTGATATCCACAAATGCCATTTCACGTTGCTCTGACCATTCAAATTTATTTTTCAATTTGAATAGTTATCTTAAAATATAGGTTTTTGTAGAGAAATCTTGAACAGTCTTAGCGTAGAACTCTACCAAACCTAAAAATGCCCATACATCATTTTGTTTTTAGGTGCTGGAGCATCTTTGATTGCACCTAATAATTCTTTTTAGGTTTGATACCCTCTTCTATTATCTCATTGCCTAAGTAAGGGATTTTTTTCCTCTGCAAATCTACACTTACTCAACTCAGCAGTTAGGCCCTTTTCCTCCACAATCTTCATCACTTGTAAGAGTTAGCGATCATGTTCCTGTCTGCTCTTTCCCATTATCATGATATTGTCCTGAAATATTAACAGGTCAGTCATGTCTTTAAAGATCACCTGCATTAGTCTCTGCATCATGGCCACAGCAGAGGCCAATCCAAAAGGTACCCTTTTGAATCTGAAACACCCAAATGGTGTCACAAACATGGTAATACTTTTGCTCTCTGGGTGTAAAAAGACTTAATGGTACACAGCAGTGAGATCAATGGTAGAGACCGTTTGATCCTACTAATGCGCAATAGCATTTCACTAATTTTAGGCGGTGGAAACTTATCGATCAAAATACTTATGTTAAGATCATGAAGATCTACGCACAACCTCAACTTTCCATTGGCTTTCTTGGCCACTACCAAAGGTGGGACCCTTTCAGCCTATTCAACAGGGTCAATAATGCCTACTTTTTGTAATTTCTGTAGCTGTTTCTCCACCTCACCTTTTATAGAAAAAGGAATATACCTCACTTTGTGAATGCAAGGTGCAGCACCAGGTTTGAGTTGTATTTTATGTTGAAAATCTCTGAGTATTCCAATTTTTTCAGAAAATACTTTAGGAAATATTTGAGCAATTCTGAGACTAAATTCACTCTCAGACTGTAGGGCGTAAAGATGTCATTGCCACCCATTACATTACTTCCGCAGGCATGTCATTTGTATAAATTAATGTCCCTGCTGCAGATGCGCTCTACAGAGGTATATGATTGCTAAGTACACTGCAGGTGTCTTTGGAGTAAAGTTTTTTACTATTTTCTTTAATCTTACAAGATCAGCCATGGTGAGGATATGAGCCCCAACATCAGTGTGAAGCTTTTACAAATACAATAATATGACCCATCAGCTCCTCTGTTTGACCCCAGAGAGACTTACCAAGTGTATGGTGAGGTTCGATAGGTGGGGAAGCAAGTAGGCAAGTATCATCCAATATAGTGTCGGAAATAAGGAAGCATACAAATCAGTTCACTGTAAAAGGATATTAGAGAAGTAACGCTATTGGAGGGATTCAAGAAAGATGGTAGTTTCAGACAGAAAATGAGAAGAAATCAAAACAATATCACAAAACCAAGCTATAGAAAGATCTGCCAATTAGTTTTACTTTCAGCAAGGACATTTAAGAACATTTTAAAGATCAGATTTATGAAATCTGTTTTTACAGTCCATACAATCGGAATCATGATGTGCTGTCTTCCCGTGATCAATAATGGTCACAATTATGACTTACTTATTTTTCATGGTTGAGAATGACTTGAAAAATCACTCACTATGTTTTTGTATTTAGAGATTATCAGATTAATAACACATCATATTACCATAGTACATGGCTAGTGATTAAAGATGCATGACCTGAGGTGGACTCAGCAAGCAGAACACACTAAAAGAGAGCTCGGTCATCCCCCCCCTGTGAAGTTCCATATCAGCCCGGTCATCAAAAATAATTACAATTTCCTTGCAAGGCATTCAAATCCTATCAATAAGCCCACAAATGAAATATACTTTGATTAAGAGGGCCTCATGTGAGATGTGATAGCAAATTGAAGAACAGAGAGTCCTCCCTCCCTACACCCCCATCATTATTGACAGCTCAAATCGCTTTGCTGTTCCCACATAATTCACCAAAAGCAGGCGGGTTCTGGTTTAACACCTTCTTTTTCTCTCTCTATCTTTCATATCTGATTTATTATATTCATCTCATTTAATTTTTAGGTAAATGTGTGAGTCTAAGTAGCAGTAAGCTAGTCTAAAATTAAAATGTTTATAACTATATGAGTTGATATTAATTTAATCTTTATATCCCTTTCCCATACTACTAAGCTACTTATATGTTATAACTGTTGGCATCAATATCCTGTTAATGTTTGTACTGCTAAATATTTCTTGTATCTTCCCAGCTTTAAAAATACTAAATATATATATTGAAATAAAGAATATCCCAGCCATGAGGAGGCAGCAAGGCAGCCAGAGAAGATCAGGGGGAGATAAAATGAAGAAAGCGGAGTCGGCGGTGGGCAAACTGGAAGGTGAGGCAAGTAGAGAATGAGATGAATCACTGCCCAGAGGGCAGTAGAGCTGTGACATGGTGAGACATGATGGCAGAGGCTGGTGGTGACTGCACATAGAGCAGATGGTGCTGGAAAAACTATGCAGTGAAACAGAGAGGGAGCCGATCAGGAGCCCAGAGTCTGCAGGAGCTACTTTGAAAACCTGATGGCCTGTTGAAGAGCAAGGCTGGAGAGGCACAGAGAAAAAGACGCACAAGGTGTGGAGGCATTGGGTGAAGGTGGCAAGTGCAAAGGGTCTATAGAGAGAATGATAGATCCGTGCCTCCACCTGCCATCCTAGAAACATTCCACTGACCGTCCACAGCAAGAAAAAAAGAGGAGACTTCAAAGCAGGTAAATAGAAGAGCAGGACAAGCAACGTCCTGACTAAGCTGAAATTACATTGGGCCAAATGGTCGTTGAGGGGAGAATCACATGTACATTTCAGCAATAGGTAGATCTGTGAAGGAAAATAATTGTAGGAATTTGCTGTGGCAGTCTGCAAGTGTGGGATAACTGAGGCAAGGATGCAATGAGCTAATCTAGAAGACAGCCTGTGGGTGTAGGAGCTAAATGGTTAAGCCTTCACCTGATGCTTCACCTGTGCGGTTGGACAGCTCTTTGAAATACAGAGAGCAGACGAGAACACTGAGTATCAGCACCACTTTCAGAGGGCCACGGGGCACACAGGGGCTACTGGGCCCAACCATGGTGGTTGAGGCCTTTTACTCCTGATATCCCGGGCCCGACCCACTATGGACTGGGCCAAGTACCCCTTTTGCACTTCAATTCTCATTGGTAGCTGTGATCGAGCAGTTAAGGCTTCCTCAGGGGAGATGTAGATACTGGTAAGTGAACACGACTCATAAATCAAAGGGCACACAGTACAAACAATAAATCAATATCAGTCAAATACTTCCTTTCAAGTAAGCAAAAGAAGTATTTTATTTCTAATTCTACACATGCAAAGGTATACGACATTCATAATCAACAACATAATCCCATATGAGGTTGGGGCTCTAGTAGTTGTCAGGCAAATCCCTGTCCCACCCTCCTTTGTGTAACGTGTTCAGGCTTATTCCCCATTTACTGGTGGCCGCATCCATGGAATGCACACTATTAGGCCATTCTCCAGAGTTCCTCTTTGAGTCTCCAGGATTTAGTCAAAACAGTCTATGGTGCCGCAGCACCATGTGCAGCAAGTCCCTCAGGGCCAACTGGCCCCGTTCTAATCTTAACAACTCTTGCAGCATGGAGGAGTTTTCACCCGCGAGTCCTGCTCAGTTCTACTGAGCAGCGCTGCTGGAGTCGTTCTCTATTGTCAGAGCAGCTCCCAGCTTGTGTCGTTGCAGTAAGTCGGCTTTAATTGGGGGGAGGTATTGAGAATCCTTACTTTTCTCCCAACTAGAGCCTAGAAAAGGTTTGAGGTTGTCCACGGCTTCCTCCGCTGCCCTCCTATCTGTCAGGTGCTGTTCCCTTGAACAGTGGGTCCAACCCGCCGAACGTAGCCTCAGTCTTGCCTTCAGGTAATGACGCGAATCCTTTGGCAGGTTGATACCTGCAGCCCATCCTGCCATAACGGGTTGCCATGGTTCTTAGAAAAATACAGGTGCAGACAGGTGTAAGATTGGAAGCTACTTGATAAGAGAGAGGGGCCCCACACCTGCAGGTGACGCAGCACTGTGAAGCAAATGAGTAAACCTCCTATATATGTTCAAACAGCCAATACGCAGCATTCACTCATACCCCCAAAGATCTGCAACCATAGAGTCATACCAAGTCAATATCAAGTTTGCACAGAGTTTTAATTTATGGTTGGTCTAAGCTGGGTCTAGTGGCTTAGTGGACTAATTAATCCACTGCAGGGGCCTGTGTTTGACCTCATGGTCACAGGTTCAAATCCTGGCACGTCCACTCAGCCTTTCATCCATTTGAGGTCGATAAAATGAGTACCATTGAGTTGGGTAACAATAAACATCTGTTATTCAGCTCCTTTAGACCCATGGGTGATAAGTGCGCTTTACAAATACAGGTGTTATGTTATGTTTCCAAATCAGGAGCTAAAAACTGTTCATATACATAGTTATGCAATAATAATTCCACACTTAATTCGTATTTTGTAAAAATGACAAGCAATTTTTTACATTCAGGAAAGACTCCCAAGCATTAAATATTCACTGTGCATGCATTGCCACCCTCCACACAATGCGGCCAAGAATTTTATAACAATTAAAAATATCATAATCTCAAATTAATTTAAAAAAAGACAAAAGGGAGAAGACACAAGACACTGCTCATAGAGCTATTCAAGTGGTGCTGGTCCGCTATGATCTATAAAAACAGTACACGGTGCTTCACAGAGGTAATCATCTACCATATCATTATGTCAAGCAGATCCGGCATCTAAGAAAATAAGTTGACGTGTTTCGGTGGTATTTATGATGTGTAGCCACCTTCTTCAGGACAAAGACAAAAAATACAATCTCCCACATGAATTCACAAAAAACTATTAAAAAACCTGCATGGAGAAATATATAATAACCATTACTTCACTATTTATTCCATGACATCAAATCTCAATGCAAAGAATATCGACATGGTACTTAGCATAACATTCATGAGGTATTTCTTCTATCATGCCCATTCACAGGGGAGGTATTCCTACTACTTCTACCTCACCAGGTGCATTTATACACCACCCTTCCATACCCTCCCAAACGTGGATAAAAGTTACAGAGCCCCCATAAAGAAAATTTCTTGTGTTCCTTAGTGACTAGACCTTGGGGCTCCCTGGTTTGAAGAGTGACTGAACTGTGTTTTCACAAAATTGTATTGTTCATTTGGCTGCTGAATGCAACCTTGTGTTTTGTGTCACTTTTGTGGCATCCATCACAAAGACAGGTTTGTGTTTTTTCTACAGAGATATTTTTCTGGCAACTGGGTGATGGGTGTACGTTACACCTATAGCTCTAACCAGTCTGTGATTGACTTGGCATGGACATGTTTTACTTTTTTGATACGCTGTATATAGGAACACTTGAAATTATTATTCCTTTCATTTTCTATTATCTTCTTTTTAACACAGTCACACATTCAGGTGTCAATCTTACTCGCATCTTTCATAGAAATTAGAACTTTCTGATCTTGGCCTTATCATTTTACGTCTACAAATGTATTCAAGTTCCAAGTTCATGCCACTAATATCTTCACTATATTTAAGAATTATCGTGTTTGACTGTTTTTTAATGTATTGTAAATTTTTGCAGCCTTGAAGAAGTCACTTGTGTGACACAACACGTGTTGGCTGTGCTTCTTGATGTAACTTATCCTTTATTATTGAAGATTTCGAGTTATATACAATAAATAGAATTGGATTTTACTCCAGGTGATCCTTACTCATTGTACTACCAGAAGTATTCAGCTGAACTTTACTTATAAAACTGATTATTCGACTATATTTTGAGTGATGCGATATCTTCTGCATATATTTAATGTGCTGTGATTTTTTTGGATCCATTGCCTTTTTGACACCATTGGTAGTAGAGTGTCTAGATATCAAAGTCTAGCACCATAACTCTTACTTGCTACTAACCTTGAACAACCCACTGAACTGTCTTATATTGGGAAGTGCGATTTTCTGACCACTACTACCGCCTTACCTGATGTTGACCTTGCCCAGTCGTGCCCATAAGATGGCTCTAGAAAGGACGGAACTGATACAGGACCACCCCCATATATATCAAACATAGAGGGTACACAAGACAAACAAGAGTTAGAAGAGTGTTATTGTAAAGAGACATAACTTCAAAAGAGAACCTGGGAGAGAGCAGCATTTAGAGGCTGTCACAAGTTAGATTAAACAAATTTAAGGGTTGTGTGGAATAGTCACCTAGTTCTATGTTAAGTGTCGCTGTCCAGGGAAGCAAGGGAGCGCGGTGAATAAGGGACTTTAGAAACAAGCAAGGCAACTAGTCAACAAGTAGGCTGATAACAAATGGTGCAGGGGCATATGAGAGTATTGACAATTATACCTTGTAAAGTGAAGAGGTGGACCAGGAGTAGAGCCTATGATCTACACAAAAACAATGGAAGGTACAATTTGACATCTTAACCTGGAACGTGAGCAGACTCAACAGATACCCTAAATGGCATAGGGTGATCTCGTACCTGAAGCGATATAAAACAGGAATAGCATTCCAACAAGAAACACATCTAATAGAAGAGAAGATGGGAATCTCTATAAGCGATGAACAGGTAGAATGTATGCAGCAAGGTATTTGGCATATGTAAGAGTAGCCATAGCACGGATTACACCATGGAGCCCACTGCAGATAAATCAGGAACAGACAAACGAAGAAGAGATTAATTATATACAGACATTTTTTTTACACAATCCTCAGTACTGTACCACCTTAAATGGATGTTTTCATGATGTGGGTAGGAGACTGGAATTGTTGTTGGACAATTGCTTAAACAGGCATCCTACTGTCATGGGGCTATATAGCAGGTTGCATTATGTCTTAGTCATGAAGGGAACACCAAAAATGTGTAAATGCTGACTATAATAGCTAGCACTTATTTAAAGTAGGCCTGGGCGAAGTACTACGCTACGCTCGCGTAGTTTGCGAAGTTTGCGCTACTTCGCACAACGCGAATTGCACGTAGCACAGTGCAAACACGCGTAGCGTAGTGCAGCGGTCATTTTTTGCTTGCTCGCGGTCCTCAACGTCAAGTTGACGACCGCGAGCAAGCAAAATGACATCCCGGCGAGACTTTTTCCTCGTTCGCGATCAGCAACATCAAGTTGCCGATCGCGAGCGTGGAAAATAAACCTCCCGGCGAGATTCTCAACGCGGGGAGGTCAGGTTTCTCATTGCGAGTGGTCGCGTATGCTCGCGACCGCTCGCGATGAGAAACTACCAGTCCGCGTTGAGAAGCTGCCGCTCGAGTAAAAATCTACTCGAGCGGCAGTAAAAGACAGCTTGCACTGTGCAAGATGCCGTTTTCAATGATTGCACAGTGCGGACAAGCATCCGGCACTGTGCAATCATTGCGAACAGTGCACTACGCAGTTCGCGTAGTGCTACGCGTAGCTCGCGTAGTGCGAACTGCACTTTGCGTAGCTTCGCGTAGCGCTACTTCGCGAACTACGCCCAGGCTTAATTTAAAGCATCTCTGATGCAGTCTGTTCTGACAGAGCTCTGGACTCAACCGTGTAGCCATTGCAGCTATGGTGCGTAATAATAATATATGGCACTAGGTTGCAACTCGAGAGAGAGAGCATGCAACAATAAAAGATTGACTTAAAAATTAAAAAAACATCTACTAACATGAAATATGACTGGAAGTAAAGCAGGCTATAAAAAACTGAGTGATGTATGGGATAGATGAAACAAGCATACCAAAATCACGTAAGACAGCAACTGTTTAGAGAAGGTTCTAAAATGGGCAGGCTTCTGACTTGTCTGTTAAAGAAAGAACATGCACATACCTTGATTCTGGGGCTCAAAGAGAAGAATGAGGTGGTGGCACACACAGAAATGGGTATAAATGAACAGACAGAGTTGCACTTGTAAACAGAAAATCTTCAGTAGTGACCTACTGCCGTGCTTACTGGGATAGGCTTATGAGGTTAATGGAGTATTAGGTAGCGCTGCTTGAAGGACCCTTGACCAAGGAGGAGCTAAAGTTAGGGATTCAGGAAAGGTCAGAACCCAGGAGGCGATGGACTCCCACTGCTCTATATCATATGTTTGCCTAGAACTTTGCAGATAGACTACTGGAAGCGTCCCAGGAAGCATATGACACTAAAATGTCACCGTCATCAATAAGAGAGGCGACTATAGTCATGCTCCCAAAGCCACATTGAAATCCACAAGATAGAACTTGGTACTGCCCGTTTTCAGTAATTAACACAGGCATCATCCATGTGTTGAGCAGGGCAGCGGTGAACAGATCACTAAAACTCATAGGGCAAGACAATATAATTTGCGAGAACAGGAAGTAGCACTAAAAGAGCGCTCTTTTACATTCTCTTACACACCCTTGTGAATCAGACTACAAATGTCCAACTCCCTTTAATAAAGTGCAAAGAGCGCAAACTCATTTCTATCTGTACTAACTGTATATGAATATGGTCCAAATTTTAAGATTTCATTCCAATTTTAGTTGTTTTGGGGCCAGTTCACATGGCATATAAGAGTATATTAAAGTGTACTCCTGTAGTACTATTTCCCGTACTGATAAATACTTTAGCGAATCTGCCCAAATAGCCGTTGCGGCATCCCAATGAATGCAGCATCATACCACAAAGAAGCACTGCGTCTTACATGTAAAACACAGCACACACTTTAAACTTCATAGCAGCGTCTTTTGTCCTAGTAAGTCACTGAAAAAGCATTTGATACACTGAGATGCTTCTAAATGACATCAGACCCATTATTTTAATGGAATTTTTATTCCAACAACACTTATCCAGTCCAAAAAAACTCCAATACCTTGAGCATCTTTATACGTATCTTAATATAGAACGCTCCTTTTGTTTCATCGATCTGTCACTCGGAAGAGTGCTCCCAACTCTACTCGAGTTGGGCTATGTTTGGAGCACTCTTCCACATGACAGATCGATGAAACATACAGGAGCGTTCTATATTAAGATATGTATGACAGACGCTCAAGGTACTGGAGTTTTTTAGACTGGATATTTGTTGTTGGTCACAACCTTGTCGGAACATCAGGTTAGCCCTGATGAAGTCTGCTGCACAACCTACAGCTCAGACGAAACACGTGTTGGCAGAAGCAGTGATATGTGCAAACTTCTGTTTGAAAACAATAAAGGATGATGGTGATAATACACACAACGCATGTGGACTTATTTGGGAGTACTCAGAATTTTTCATCTGATGACCTGGACTTGCTCCAACAGAAGAGGAATTGGTGGCTTCTCTTCCTTCTTGAGCACCCAACATCTTGCTGCTTTGTGTTGATTAACAAAACTGCAAACTCTATTGATGATTGAGTGAGTGTGCCTTCTTTCCCATCCACCTCCCTTGACTTTCAACTGCTGGGGAGCATGTTTCTAACTAAGGTAGGCAGATGGGGCATCAAGACACGTGAAACCACTCATGTCATCTCGAAGCACACAAACAATATGCTGGTATATCTGCGTGACTGCATACTGTTCCTGTAATGAGAATTAGATAATTATGGGCAACTGTCAGGGCTCTGGGCTAATTGGTAAAAAAGTAAGCAATGCTCAGTGGGGAGAGGCCCAGTACCCAGGCTTTGGGGTCCGATGGGAGACCAAAGACTTTTGATATTTGTGGGTGCAGGTAGTGCATTCAGCAGCAGACCACTATGAAAATTACAGGGCATTTACAAGCCCCTATCGCCACAGGAACATCAATTTTAGTGGCATTCCTGTGGTGATATGTGCTTTGCCTTATTTACAAGGCAGCAGTAAGCCGTATAACGTGGCTTAACGCTGCCTTGTAAATAAAGCCCCCTTTCATGCTACACTTAGCGTGAAAGGGGTGGGCAATTGGTGTTATGGTGGGCGTTCCACCGCAACACCCATTGATTTTGATGCTGCCCCATATTTACAAGAGCGGCGTAAATATGGGCAGTGCCAAAATTAAGACCAGGGAAAACCTGGTCTTAAACAGGTGCAATGAGGAGAAATGTTTAATTTCTCCTCGTTTTTGCTGTTTCCATGTGTGCTGCGTTGTGCAGCACACATAGAAACATCAAAAGGCCATTGATTGTTTATGTGCAGAAAGGTAACCCTTCCTGCACATAAACAACCAATTTTAAAAAATAACGTTTTGCAACTTCTATGGGTGCTGCATTCAGCAGCAAACACAGAAGTTTCAAAACGCAATTTAAAGATTGTTTATGTGCAGGAAGGGCCACAATCTTCCCCTCAACGCAATATTTTTGCTATGTGTAAGCAATCCTCGGAAGAATCTGTGGAGGATTATGTGGCAACTTTAAGAGTTTTAGCCGAAAAGTGTGAGTTTGGTCCCAATGTTGATACATATATTAGAGATCAATTTGTTTTCTATTACTACTCCAAAAAGATTCAAGAGCGTCTCCTCACTTCTCGTAATCCCACTTTAGCTGAAACGATTGACATTGCCAAAAGTATTGAGAGGTCAATCGTTGCATCTAAAGTTTTGCCACTCATTCAAACCAACCCACTGTTCTTCCTACACAATCCACCATGCATCCTGCTGCTGTGAATTTAGTCTCTGATGAAAATACTATTTGTGCCATCGACTCTAAACAATTTTCTGAAAGAAGATTTTCAAAAAATCAACCTTTCAGGGGTCAGTTGGTTTGTTATCGCTGTGGCTCCAAGAGCCACATAGGAAATAATCCCAACTGTCCAGCTATAGGTAAGAAATGTGTTAAATGCCGTAAATTTGGTCACTTTCAAGGTGTGTGCAGAGGAGGCACAAACGCAGCATCAAACAGTAACTCTAGCAGGGTTAAAGTTTCAAACATTTCATTAGACTCTTCTGATGTTCAAGATTGTGTTTCCCAATTTCAAAATATTATAGTTACTATTGATGTTCCTGAACCTACACTACATTCTGCCAAACCTATAAAAGGACCTTTAGTTGACATTTCTATCGATGGTAAGACCATTTTGGCTATGGCTGACTCAGGAGCTCCAGTCACTATTCTTGCGGATCACACATTTTACAAATTATGGCCTAATGATTTGCCACTTATAGCTCCTGATATCAGTCCCAAAGCTTTTGGAGAACAAGATATTGATCTTTTGGGTTATTTTTGGGACAAAGTAGAATGTCTAGGCAGATCTACAAAAACTAAGATTTATGTAACAGTCAAAGGAAGGGACATCATAGGATGGAAAGACCTTTCCCTCCTAGGTATCATATTATGTCCTGGACAAGATCCTCCTATCATTTTGGGTAACCTTCCTACCAACATCCTATCTTTTAATCAATTTGACTCAACTGTTGATGATTTAGTACAATCGTTTCCTGATGTGTTCAAGAATTCCGTGGGTACTGTCAAAGGTTATGAACATTCTATAATGCTTAAAAAAGATGCTGTTCCTATTGTGCATAAGGTTAGACCCGTACCTCTCAGTGTCAGAGATGATTTAAAATTGTTACTCTCTAATCTTCAATCTGAGGGCATTATTTCTCCCATTGATGCTTCAGAGTGGGTTTCTCCGGTGGTTTTTAAGAGAAAGAGGACTGGAGATCTCAGGTTATGTGTAGATTTGAGATCTCTTAACCAGAATATCCTCGTCGATTGTCACCCTTTACCCCATATACACGAGATGCTGGCCAATATTGGGAAATCCAAGATTTTCTCCACAATTGATCTACATTCCACTTACCACCAGATCCAGCTTTCCCCGAGTTGTCAAGCGCTGACTGCTTTTGTGACTCCTTTTGGTGCCTTTAAGTACTTGAGGCTACCTTTTGGTCTCGCTTCAGCCACAAGCATTTTTCAAAAGCTCATGGACAATCTTTTTGGTAGTTTTCCACAGGTACAAGCGTTACAAGACGACATTCTGATACATACATAAACCAAGGAACAGCACTTACATATTCTTAAGCAAGTACTCAACATTCTACAAAATAAAGGTATGACTGTGAAAGCCACAAAATGTAAGCTACTAGTTAGTCAGGTTGAGTACCTTGGACATATGATATCTAGTGAAGGCATTAAACCTAAATTCGGAAATGTTGATGCGATACGTAATGCCCCTCCTCCACTTGATAAAGATGCTTTACGTTCTTTCCTTGGACTCTGCGAATACTACGCCCGGTTTGTCCCTGGTTGTGCACAACTAGTCCAACCCCTAAGGTGTCTTCTTAAGAAGGGCACAAAATTTGTATGGACTGACACACTCCAAGATATTTTTGAGAAGGTCAAACTACTAGTGATAAACGCACCTGCTCTACATCCATTTGTTCCCAATGGCAGTTCTTTCATAACTGTGGATGCCAGTCAGAAAGGCCTTGGTGCAGTTTTTGGACAGTGGGTGGATGGTAAGGAAAACACCATTGCCTTTGCATCTCGTGCTTTGACACCCACTGAATGTAACTACAGCACAATTGAACTTGAGGCCCTTGCTATTGCTTGGGCAGTTCAAAAATGTAAGACTTACATTTGGGGCACTAGTTGTGAAGTTTTCACCGACCACAAGCCTTTGGTATTCTTATTGTCTGATAATGGTTTGGGTAAGTCCTCTCGTAGACTAGTAAGATTACTTTCCAAGCTATAAGAATACAATCTCACTATTAAATACATCCAAGGAGGTAAGAATGTACGTGCAGATTGCCTCTCTCGTATTCCCCTTCCTGATTGCAGTGAAGGTGAAGATGACTTTCATAAGGATTGTGTTGTTGGTCTTGTAGATGCTATCTCCATGTGCAGTGGCAGCAGCACACAAGGTGAATGGTAATCTGCCATGGCAATGGATGAAACTCTCAAGAAAGTAGAGTTGTTTATCAAGGGCAACTGGCCTGCTAGCAAAAATCTGACTAGTGATTTGAGGTGTTTCGCACAAATTAGTGAGGAGTTGTCTTTTGAAAACGGAGTTTGTGTAAGGAATGGCCTTTTTGTACCTCCTGCTTCCCTGAGAGAAAAAATCATCAACATTGCTCACAAAGGCCACTTAGGGATTTCTGCCACTTGTAGAAAATTAAAAGACATTTACTGGTGGCCTGGTCTAGATAGACAAGTATCTCTTTTTGTGGACAGTTGTCCAAGTTGTATTGTTTCTGACAAACACTGGAAAACAAGCAAAAAACCTCTGTTCCCTGTTCTATTTCCTGATTTTCCCTGGGATAAGATTGCTTTGGATTTTTCAGGGCCTTTCACTTTGTTACCTTCTGACAAGAGATATTGTGTAGTTGCCATTGATTATCATTCCAAATGGATCTATTATTCCTTTGTGCAAGCAGCTAACTCATCCACTGTTGTTTCTTTCCTTCAGAGTCTTTTTAGTATTGAAGCCACTCCCAGTTGTGTTGTCACTGACAATGGTCAACCATTTCTTTCCCATCAAGTCACTAGCTTTCTGAAGAGTTCTGAGGTCAAACATTGTCAAGTTGCTTTGTATAGCCCTTCATCCAATGGCCTTGTGGAGAGGGCAAATCGTTTCCTCAAAGAAGGTGTTCAAACTGCTATTGCAGCCAATGTTGATGTGGGTGATTTTTTGCAGAAGAAAGTTTGGGCTTATCTCACTACACCGCATTCTACCACTGGGGTTACACCTTTCAAAGCTCTCAGGGGTAGAGAAGCTAGGTCTAAACTCATGCCTAAATGGTTTACTGATTTAGTAGTAGGTTCCGCTTTGTCTCAAAGAAGAAACACCTTAGTAAACCCCCAGTTAGTCAAGGATTGTGTTGCTGCCAAGCAGTTACTCCAGAAGAAGGCTTATGATAGTCTGTTTAAGTCTCAAGTTCCTGCACTCAAAATTAATAATTGGGTTCTCATCAAGAAGCCTAACAAGGTTTGCAAGGGTCAGTCTAAATTTTCACTACCTGTTCGTGTTGTTAAGGTCACCAAATCCTCTGTTCTATTAGAAAATAGGGGTTGGTGGAATAAAAACAACATTGTCAAACTTAATGACACTCAAGTTGAGATCTTCAACAAAGTCTACGCCAACAGGTTGGATGAAGATGATTCTGATTTTACTTTTGGTCCTGGTTTTGACATTATAAATTTCCTAATGTACCTGACAGTTCTGAAGTAGCCATGCGTGCTTTATCTTCAAATCTCTCTCATACGGTTTCACCACATCCTTCATTTGATGATGGAGTCATGCGCACTCAGCGAGTTTGTAAGTTACCTATCAAATTGCATGATTATGTTTTGTATTAGTTTTTTGTGTTTTATGGGAGGGGGGTATGTGGTAAGTTGCATACTGCTCCTTTAATATTTAGAATGTTTTATTGGAATTCCTATTGTGTAATGCTATGTTCGATCCTAGCCCTGGCAGTTGCTGCTTGTTTCCCTGCTGTGCAGCTGCTCCTGCCGTGGGCTCCTTATTTGCTTGTATTCTTATTTGTGGTTTATACTTAATAAACCCTTCTGGATTAAGACCGATGCCTCCATGAGTTTCCTGTATTTGCCTACAACAAACTTACCGAGAGTTTGGAGTTATTTAGCTGTTTCGATAGTCAGTTAGTCATATTATTACCATCAACTTCTCAACTAATTGGTCCATCGACCGAGAGGAAAGAGAGTTGATATAATGGTCTAGTTATGTATTTAGAATTGTTAAACATGAAAAAGTGAAGAAAACATTTTTCACGTCTTTTAAACTTGACCCCCAGCGCATCAGGGATTTGGGTGAATGTTTATGGGCCATTGTATGAAATATTGATGAGTATTGATCCCTGATTAAGTGTCGCGCTGGATCAGTTTTCTGGTAGCAAAGTACGGTTTAATTATTGATTAGTTTGGTAATAATTATTGATTATATGTTTTAACAAGAAAAAGTTAGTGTCCTGTTCTATGTTGTCTAGAAGTACAGGTACGGAGGTACCTGAGGAATCATGGAATTTAGCCTGAAGTAGGCAGAAGAAGAGTGTGGATAAAGAAATCACACTGCAGAAGTACTTTGTCTGTTGTAATAATACTATACGGCGGAAGGCTGTAGGCGTTATATTTAGGGACAATTTCTTATGTGAGAAGAGAATTTGAATTAGCGAAGGGTCCTCTTTCGAAACTCTGGCCTTATCCCCAGAGGAGTACCAAGACCTCTTTTACACCAAAAAGTCCTCTTGCGAAACTTTGGCCTTATCCCTAGAGGAGTACCAAGTCCTCCTGGAGCTTGTGAGAGAGGTAAAATAGCGGTGGTCGTTATTTCTTACTTGCAGTGAAAGAAAATTTCTTTGAAAAGTGAAGAACTATCTCTTTATTTAGCGGAGCAGACAAGGTAGCATTGTTTTGTGTTACTAGCAGAAATTTTGATTAAGAAAACTTAGAAAATATTGCCGTATTCTTTTGTAAAGGGAGGGTTAGTAGAAGGAGTAATACTGACGTCAGAAAAAAGCCGCACTGGCATTGGTCAGGCACCGGGCGTGTACCGAGCTGTGATTGGTTAGTTGGTGTGAGCCGCGCTGACATTGGTTGAGATAGCAGATACGTAGAGAGTTGTGATTGGACGGTTGGTGTGAGTCGCGCTGGTATTGGACGAGAACTAGCAAATAGAATAAGAAGAATTCCGGAAAGGATTCTTACAGTGTTTTGTTGTGATACATTTGCGTAAAGAGTCAGAAAAAATGAAGTTGTTAAAGAAAATAAAGAATTTCTTTAAGAAGGATAAACCAATAGTGACTAGAGAGGGAATTCTTATTCCCCCTCCAGGAACGCCTGCTTCTTATATGATGTTGGAGCGAGGGTATCATACGTGTACATGGTTAGAGAATTGGGTGGAATACACAAAGGATGATGGTGTTATAGCTTTTCCACAGCATGGTTCGTTTAATATGAGGATTTTGCAGAATTTGAGAAATCGAATGAATTCATTAGAGCCAAATTCCAGACCTACGCAGTATGAAGCGTTAGAGGAATGGGAAGTAGAAGCAATGGAAAGAGAGAAATATCGAGGGGGTAGGAGATACAGACATTTAATGACTAGGTACCCTTTTGAGAGAAGAGAGGACACAATGAAACGATGGAGGAGAGCTGTGGTAACCGAGGGTTTGTACCCAGTTTTAGTTGCTGACGACCAGACAGGAGGTAAATGTAAAGAGAAAAAGAAAAATGTAGAAACTTCAAGTTTAAGAGATGATGCAAACGATTCTGATGATGAGTTATTAGAGGATATTATGACCAAAAGACCTCAGCCATATCAAGAAAATTCAGTTGAGGTGACTCCAAATGCACCCTTTCTGGGAAATCCATTAATCCCGCAGATTGCGAACATGGCTAGGATAATGCGAGAAAATGAATTTGACATGCTAAATAAGGCAAAAGTAGAGCAGATCCAGAAAATAAATCAGTTAAGTCTGAATGCAGAAGCATTAACGGTACCGGTAAAAATTGGTCCCGTAGTTCCATTGTATGGAGAAAAACAGAATGTATCAAAAGTACATACGTTAGCAGTTCCTAGGAGTATAAATGTGAGCCAATTGAAAGTGGATTTGGAAGAGATGATTATTGGTACGATAAGTCCAGATAGATTAGGGACGTACCAAGATGAAGAGCTGTTGTTTTTGTGTAAAAGTATTACGTGGAGAGCGAGAAATCTACATGAGAAAATATCAGAAGCTGCTAGTGAGTATGGAATAGACATAGAAAAATCGAAAGTATTGCAGAAATAATACAGATTGGATTTCACTGATAAGGATCTGGAGAGCTTGAATGCATCAGGGAAAAGATTGCAGATAAAAGAGTTGATGAATATTTTGAAGAAATGAGGAGATGTTGACCGATGGAAAGGTAGATGGACGAAAAAGAAAGAAGGGGCAGCTGGCAAAGGAATGTCAATGTTTCCGTTAAGAGAGACAGAACAAGTTGAAAGGGCGTGTCCGATGAGGGAAGTCCCAGGTGGAGGATATGTTCACGTTCCTTGGTCAAGACAGGATATAGTGTCCTTTACGAATGATTTTCCCAGATTAAGAGAGAAACCAGTTGAGTGGTACAAACAGGTAGAGAGGTTTGTAAAAGTTTCAAAGGTTTTGTTAAAGGATCTAGATGGTCTGTTTGAGATTGTTGTACCAGCTGATTTGTGGACAGAATGTAAAATCAGTGTTGACTGGCAAAAAAAAGAATATCCTAGAGATCCTAAAACAGGTGCACCATCCGATGAGGTGATGAAAAAGTACAATCAGGTGATCACTTTCTTGAAAGGGAAAATTTCCCCTAAAGAAACAGATTGGGTTAAGATGGACAGAACGATCCAAGAACCGAAAGAGTCAGTACATGCTTATTATGAAAGGTTGTTACAAGTATTTAAACAGTACAGCGGATTTGAGAATATTGGAGACAATGATATGGGACATTTAGTGTATCGTTTTGTGTTTGGATTGAAACCGGAGATTAGTAATATGATTCAGCAACATTTGATCTGTTGGCAGAGTAAAACAATTGACGAAATTTTGAGGTACGCAAAGTATTGTAGTGATGACATTGAATCAAGGCATAAAACGTTAAAAGAGAAAATGATGTGGGCACAAGTGAAGGTAGCAGAGCAACAAGAAGTGAATAATAATCCCCAGACAGGTTATCAGATGAATGGTCAGAATCAAAATGGTCAGGTACCCAATGGAGGTAGAGGTAAAAGGAGTAAAGAAGAGGCTAGGAAGAAGTTTCCTTGTCATGCGTGCGGAAAGATTGGACATTGGAAGAACGAGTGTAGATCTGCTCAAAAGAATAATGGGGTAAATCAAAATTTAAATCCACAGATGCAGAATGAGGTGGTTGTGAATCAACAGCAGCAGCAGGTAGTTACTCCACAGTTACAGGTGCCACAAGCTCCCATGCCAAATAATGTGAATGCTCAAGTACAGAGGTACGGTGCAAACACTGGATTTAACGGAGGTGACCAGATTGGTAAGAATCAAGGCGTGCTAATGGTTCTGCAATATTGGTTGCAGTTCAATGAGAATGATTCAGACTCCTCTCAATGACGGTGCCTGAGGGGGGAGGAAGAGTGCGTACTTGGCGCATCTTCAGCGGTAGATCAGTCAGGTCCATTTGTCGAAGGAAAAGTGGAAGGTAATGATATTACATTCCTGGTGGACACTGGTGCTACCCGTTCTACTGTGAGAGCAGCAGAAATTCCAAACCTACCCCTCTCGGGAGAAACTATCCAAGTTGTAGGAGTCTCAAATAAGCATATTAGAACACCAGTCACAAATCCAATAGAAGTTCGTATTGGAAGATTCAGAGACCTGCATCGTTTCGTGGTATGTGACTCAAGTCCAGTAAATCTCTTGGGAAGAGATTTATTGTGCAAAATGAATTGTACCATCGATTGTACACCAGATTGTTTCGCGTTTCAGACACCTGATGAAGATGTTGAATTCAAGATGATGTTAGTGAAACAAGGGACAGAAGTGGATGAGTTGTTTTCACTTCTCACAGAAGAGAGTTTGCCTGAAGAGTTAAAAAGTACAGTGAGGACGGATGTATGGGACTTTACGGGAAAAGAGATTGGCCTAATGACAAATGTAGATCCGATTCAGGTTACAGTGAAAGAGGGTGCTGTGTATCCAAACACACCTCAGTACAAAATGAGTCCAGAAGTAATTGCAGGAGTCACTCCTGTGATTGATCAAATGATTGAACAGGGAATTTTGAGAGAGATAATGAGTAGTCCTTGTAATTCGCCCATTATAGGAATTAAAAAGCCAAGCGCAAAGTATAGAGTAGTGCAGGATTTAAGAAAGATTAGTAAAATTGTAGAACCCTGTTGTCCAGTAGTACCAAATCCGGCAGTAATCCTTTTCCAAATTCCATGTGATTCAGAATGGTACACAGTGATTGATCTGTGCCAAGCATTTTTCTTAATTCCTCTACATCCGGAAAGCCAGTATTTGTTTGCATTCCGGTTCGGAGACCATGTTTTGGCATGGTGCCAAGTTCCTCAAGGGTATACCGAGAGTCCTTCAATCTTTAATCAGATTCTGAAAAAGTGTCTGGAGACTTTGGTCATGCCAGGAAATTCAGTCTTGGTTCAGTACATTGATGACCTACTTGTGGCATCAAAGACCCGAGAGGCATGTTTGACAGATTCCATTGCCTTACTGAACCATTTGGCAGAAAGAGGACACAAAGTGTCACCAGCAAAATTACAATTTTGTAAACAGGAAGTCCAATACCTAGGACACAAAATAGAAAAGGGAGTCAGAAAAGTGACACCGGAAAGAATTAGTGTAATTAAACAGATGAGCCCACCTACCACTCAGAAAGAAGTCCGAATGTTTTTGGGAATGGTTGGATACTGTAGGCAGTGGATCAGTGGTTTCTCACTGATTTCAAAACCTCTACAGAGGTTGACACGAAAAGATGTGAAAGATCCGATTGTGTTGGATGATGAAAGTATGGAAGCTTTTACGAAACTGCGAAACAGTCTTTGTCGAGCACCTGCATTAGGAATGCCAGATTATGCAAAGGATTTTGCATTGTACTGTTGTGAAAGAGGTGGATGTGCACTTTCAGTTTTAACTCAAAAACATGGAATGGCACGACGTCCAGTAGCATATTTTTCTGCTACTTTGGATTCAGTGGCTGCAGCGTTGCCAGGATGTTTAAAAGCAGTAGCTGCTACTTGTGTGAGTCTGGAACAGAGTGAAGCAATTGTGATGGGACATCCAGTCAAGGTGTATGTGCCACATTCAGTTGAGATCCTCCTGACATGTACGAGGACCCAGTACATGACCTCTAATTGGCTGACTAAGTATGAAAGAGTGATTTTGGGTGCTGCAAATGTGACTGTGGTAAGGTGCACTACAGTGAATCCTGCAACTCTGTTGCCGAATTCATATTGTGAGGAAGTGAGAGAGGAAGCGGATCATGATTGGATGTGACAGAGTTGTGTACGAAGCCCCGGCCTGATATTGAGGACACTCCCCTAGAAGAATCAGATTGTGAGATGTTCGTTGATGGATCATGTTTAAGAAATGAAAAAGGGGAATTGTGTTCTGCCTATGCTGTTTGCACCATAGCGGGAGTTTTAGAAGCATCCTGTCTAAAAGGGGTAAACTCTGCTCAAATTGCCGAACTGATAGCTCTGATTAGAGCGTGCAAAATTGCCAAAAGCCTGAGGGTAACCATATTTACTGATAGTCAATATGGTTACAGGGTTGTCCACGATTTTGGCCAGCTATGGATGCAAAGGGGATTTCTGACTTCTTCAGGTTCTCCTGTTAGAAACAGCAAAACTGTAAAAGATTTATTGGATGCTTTACAAATGCCCAAAAGAATTGCAGTGGTCAAATGTTCCGCACATAAGTCAGGAGATGACTATGTGACGAGGGGCAACAGATACGCAGACCAATTAGCGCGTTTCTGTGCACGAAATTGAATTGCCCTAAACAGAGGGATTGAAAAGGAAAATACCAATTGCCATCTTATGTTCTCTTCATCTTTTGAAACTTGGGATGAGGTTAGGCAGTTGCAGGAAGAGGCGAGTGATGAGGAAAAAGAAATCTGGATAAATTCAGGTTATAGAAAGAGAGCAGAGGACGAAGTGTGGGTCTATATAGACAAAAGACCAGTCATGCCAGATGGTTTACTATCCAAAATGGCAAGGGTATACCATGGAATTGCACATGTTGGAAGAGATGCAATGATCAGGCTCTTAAAGCAATCGTGGTATAACCCAAAGTTCAGGGTCATTGCAGAGAGTCTTTGCCAGAGGTGCGTCACCTGCCAACAGCAGAATCCAGGCAGGAAGACAATTGTTAGTTGGGGACGAATTGGAAAAGCATCAGGTCCATTCACCCGGCTCCAATTGGACTTTATTGAACTCCCACCGTGCAATGGTCGCAGAGTTTTTGACAATCTTCCACGTGTTCCTGCCCCTACTTCAGAAGATGCTGTTTGGAATGTCTTTATTGAAGCCAAGTTGCGTATGGGGAAACAATACTCTGATTCCTCGAGTGTCCTTTTAGAGAGGTTCAATTTTGTTACACTTTGAACCCGGTAGATGGTAGCTGTTGCTTTGAATCCATGGAAGAGCAATATAATTGTTAATAATGGATTCACTTCTGATGAGGAAGATGGAGGGTTGGAATAAATAAATTGGAGTTGAACATAGAATATTTGATGACTCATCTTTGATCCCTGATGAAGTTCGTTTAGGACGAAACGCGTTGGCTGTGCTGAATTCATGTTTACGTCTACAAAAAGAATAGAAATAAATCAAGATTTTTTCATCAAGATTCCGTGACTCTTGTGTATTACTAATGTACACTCCCGTAATTATGGGTTGGATAGTTTATATATTTGGTCTATATTAATTATGATGTCTGGGCATCATCAATGATGGAAATGTGAAGTTTCTAAAAAAGATTAATGATATTTTCAATGATAACACATGTGTAGACAATTGACACTCCTGTCCTGTATGTGCTAAGTAGTTTTGTGTAGTGATTAGTTGGCGGTAGAATCACAAACAGTTGAGTGTCTGGGTCTAAGTAATGAACTTATACGGATAAATACTAGTGTGACTGTCCTATAGCCCCACTGCCTTTCTTTGTCTTATAAAATTGTAAAAATAAAACCGTCAAAGGGAATGTTAAAGTAAAAGAGGTGGAAGTGGAAGGTAGTGATAAATCTGATTTTGAGTGTGGACAAATTGCCTTGCAAGTGGGTTGGGGTGTGCAGAAGAGTCCAATTGATGACATTTTAGTTGAAGGGAAACAAACTAAAGTTCTGTTTGACTCAGGGGCTATATTCACTTTAGTGTCCAATTAATTTTGTGTACAAAACCTGGAGGGAAGTGAAGAGTTATTGAAACCCGACATCAGACCTTCGGCTTATGGTGGGGAACCCATCAAATTGAGAGGGTACTTCATGGGCATGATTGAATATAAAAATACATTGGTTACTGGAAAGGTGTATGTGTCGTTAAGAGGCGATAGCATTCTGAGCTGGTTTCACCAGCGAGATCTTGGAGTCATTCTCGATCCATACCGTGATCCTCCTATAATTGTGAAGAATGATGTTCAGCCTGTCATGCAAGTGGGAAGTGTCCTATGTTCAAAGGATTTTGGGCAGAGATTAGTAGAACATTTCCATTCTGTATTCAGATCTGAATTAGGGTGCCTTAAGGGTTATCGTCATAAGATTAAGTTGAGAAAAGGCATTCAGCCAAAATGCAGAAAAGTGCCTGGAGTTCCATTGGCTGTGAGAAAGGGATGCAATTGGAATTGGAAAAGTTGTCGAAGCATGGGGTCATTGAAGAAGTGGAAGGTACAGATTGACTGGCTCCAGTGCAGTGGCGAGTTGCGACTATGTGTGGACTTACCCAAACTAAACACGGGTGTGGTGGTTGATAAATATCGCATTCCGAATTCTGCTGAGATGGTAGTATCTTTGGAGGAGGCTGAATTATTCTCCATGATAGATTTAAAATCGGCTTATCACCAAATAAAACTTGAAGAAAATTTAAGGGATGTCACAGGCTTTATAACACCTTTTGGCACATATAGGTTTAAATGGATGCCGTTCAGATTGGTGTCTGCAGCCTCTGTCTTTCAGAGAGTTATGGATAGAGTGCTGAAGGGTTTAGAGGGCATTCAAATATACCAGGATGACATTCTGATATATGGTCCTGATGTTCATTTGCATGATGAGAGCTTGAAACTGGTGCTTGAGAGATTGGAAGCTGTTAATTTGACAATAAGGAAGGAGAAATGTAAATTCATGCAACTTTTCATTGAATATCAGGGTCATGAAATTTCTAAGGATGGCGTTAAGCCTAAACTCAGCTTTGTTAATACCATAAATAGTTTGTCGTCTCCCACTAATAAAGAGGAACTGCTTAAGTGTTCAGGGATTGCAGAGTATTATTGTAAGTTCATCCCAAATTTTGCAGCTAAAAGTACTAAAATGAGACTACTATTAAAAAAAGGGGCGACGTTTCTCTGGGATGAGGATTGTGAGGAAGAATTTAAAGGCTTTAAGAAAGAACTCTTTCGGACTCCAAATTAGAGGAGCTTTGATCCTAACGTGAGAATCACCATCACTACTGACGCCAGTGTTAAGGGTTTAGGAGCGGTTCTTTTGCAAGGGGAAAGTCCTGACACTAGGACTAACATGTTAGCGTCCAGAAACATGGTACTCTGTCATCGAGAGAGAGGCTTTAGATATATATTGGGCGGTCAGGAAGATGGCATCATTTCTGTGGGGGTGTGAGTTTTGTGTAAAAACTGATCCCAAACCTTTAAGAGAAATATTTCAGAACAAGAGCATCGGTGCAGTGTCTGGGAGGATAACTGGCTGGGTGGTGGCATTATAGGAGTATACTTTCTTTGTGGTGTACATCCCTAGAGTTAGAAATGTTGTTGCTGATACTTTGTCTAGATTAATGCCGGAACATGAAGATGGTGAATCTGAAGAAGAGGATGTGGATGAGGATGAGTGTGTGTGTATGGTTGATGGGACTGCTATTTCTGAAGAGGAATGGAGGAAAGCTGTGAGTGAGGATGGTGGTATTCAAGAGGTGTTTGAGAGGTTAAGGATGGGTTGGAGTAAGGAGTGTGTTGGCAAGGAGAGTCAGAAATTTTGGACAGTGAGAGAAGACTTAACTGAGTTGAATGGGTTGTTGTTTCAAGGAACTAGATTAGGGCCTCCTGTTGTTTTGAGTAAGTTGTTGCATAATCTGGCGCAGGATAGTCACTTCGGCATTTCTAAGACTAAGGAGAGGTTAAGATCGGTTTACTGGTGGCCAGGTATGGACATTGATGCCGAGAGGTTAGTTTGAGAGTGTGTCCAGTGTATGATGAGTGACAGGATATTGAAGCTAAGGATGCAATCAATGGTCATGAGACAGCTACCTAAAGGTCCGTGGAAGGAAGTCGCTCTTGACATTTTGGGTCCTATTCATGGCCAAAGTGGTACATTATATGGGTATGTTTTAATTGATTTGTTTTCATGATGGCCTGAAATATTAGTTACTAGGGGAATCGAAACCAAACATGTGGCCGCATTTTTGCAGGAACTTATCAATAGGGATGGCGTACCTTGTATGTTGCTAACTGATAATGGAGTGCACTTGGTTTCGAATGAAATGGAGGACTTTTTCTCTGAGAAGGGTATTTTGCATGCTAAGTGTGCTTTGCATCACCCAGAGGCCAATGGCGTGGTGGAGCGCTTTAACAGGGTGTTAAAAGAGACAATTAGGATGGCTGAGGACAATGCTGTGGACTGGAAAGAGGAGATACACAGGAAAGTATGTGTGTATCATTTAACCCCTCATTCCGTGACTGGGAAATCACTGTTTGAGTTATTCAGGAAAAGAAAAGCTAGTAGTTTAATGGCTCCCGGGTGGGTGATTGCAAAGTGTGAGGGGAACGTGGATAAGATGACAGCGCAAGAAAGGGAAGAAATAAAAATGGAGGTGAGAAAGCGGTTGTTTGATGACAGAAAACGAGTTAAAGTTACCAAAGTGAAGGTCAGAGACTGGGTGAGTATCAGATTGCCGGGGAGTTGTAAAAGATTCTCTGAGCCAATATGGCTTGTGAAGCTGTTTAAGAATGCCAAAAAGACCACAGACACAAGGGTGTGGAATCTTAACAGAGTCAGGGTGGATAACTATGGAGTCTCTGGCAAGGTGGAAGAAAAAGTGGAGAAAGATGAATGTAGGTGCAAGGACTTGGAGAGGGAAAGAGTGAGTTCGAGAAGGAGTTTGAGGAAGTTGACACTGCCTAATTATTTAGAGAATTATGTACATGCTAATGCTTTCTGGTAAGTTTAGTATGTTCCTATTTGGCTTCTTTCACTACTTTACACAGTGCATTTATTGTAATTTCTGTGAGGTTTTTTTATTTTGTTTTTAGTTTTATTGTCCACTATTATTATAAGTTTTTCTTAGGGTCATTTTTTTTTTAAATTATATGAGTGGGAGGTGTGAGGTAACTGGTACTTGCATGCATTGGGTCATTCCTTCCTATGTAGTGTAACATGCTGGAACATTCCATTGGAACCTTCATTTGTGCATGTCCTAATGGAATGTATTGTTATGAATTGTAACTGGAGCCAGGACCTTGATGGATGGCTGGGATGTCTCTTTTGTGACATGTACCTAATAAACATGTTATTCAGGATTTATATACTGGCTCTGCATCGTCTTTCCTGAGGAATTAGCATTGTTTCAAATATATTTTCTCTATAACTAATGGTTGTAAAAAATGGCTTTGGCCCTTCTTCAAGATACCACTCCTTTTAACTCTCACCCTGTCCCCAACTTTAATGTGCACAGGTCTGCTTCTATGTTTTGCATGATAATCCTTGCATAAATCCTGTGCATGTGTCAATTTTCGTTGAACCACACCAGAGGACCAATTTGCTTTCTTAGGGGTGACCAATCACCCTACATTATCCTTAGCAATAAGTGTTCTTCCCCTCATTTTAACAAAAGTGCTAAGACCAGTGGATTCACAAGGAGTAATTCTGTAAGCCCAGATACTGTGTACTCACCCCTTCCTCAAATCCAGGTCATTATTGTTTGCCAGTTGAACTATACCTTTAATAGTGCAGTTAAACCTTTCAACTGCACAATTTCCAGCCGGATGGTACAATGAAGTGGTCTTGTGTGAAATGCCATCATTTACTAAAGGTTTCTTGAATGCAGCTGAAGTGTACTGAGGCCATTGTCACTAATGATGCTTTTAGGTAATCCCTCTTTCAAAAAGACTTTTTGTAAAAAACCTTTAATAGTTCCAACGTCAGCTTTGTGGACAATATCCACTTCGGGTCACTTAAAAAATGGTCTACCAGTACAACAAGATACTTCTGTTCACAATCCTCCCAAATAGGACACGCAATATCAATACCTACTCTCTCCCAAGGCATACTGGAACTAGTTAAAGGGTGTAGTGGTGGCTTAAAGGTAATGTGAGTTTTGTCTGAATTTTCTCAAGCTAAACAATTCCTCACGTTTCTTTCAATTTCTAAATCCAAACCAGGCCATCAGTAGGAACATTTTGACCTGCTGTTTGTTTTTACTATGCCCAAATGCACTTCATGACAAATATCCAGAATTTTAGATCTTAAATATGCTGGAGCAATCACTTTACCGTTTCTCATCACTAACCCATCTTCAAAGGACAGCCCATGCCTTAATTCCCAGTATGTTTCAAAAT
This sequence comes from Calotriton arnoldi, assembly GCA_963921515.1. Lineage (NCBI taxonomy): Eukaryota > Metazoa > Chordata > Amphibia > Caudata > Salamandridae > Calotriton > Calotriton arnoldi. Next base: position 899,671 of record CAWUFW010004693.1, on the reverse strand, counting down.
TCCTTATGCACAATTTATTTCTCAGGTCAGCCTTCACTGATCCTTCTGCTCACCTCAACCAATGTTTCGTCCACACTCTGGGCTTGTGTCCATTCCACCTCAGAATTACTAGATACTTCTTCAAGAACATTAGCTACACAAAAGGCATTCAAATCCATGTCACAACCTTCTTTCAAAGGTAACGACATGCAACTCTAAAAATCCGCAACTACATTCTTTACCGCAGGCACATACTGTACCACATAGTTGTAGTCTAACAATCTTACTGACATTCGTGCAAAGTGGAGTGAAGCATTATGCAACCCTTTAGTAGTTAGTATTTTCATGAGCAGTTTATGATCACTCCGTAACGTGATTTTATAGCCCCAAATGTACTGTCTGAAATGCTCCAGACACAAGCTAGTGCCTCTCGTTCAATTACTGAATATTTCTCCTCAGTAGGGGTAATTGAATGAGATGCAAAAGCTATGGTCCTTTCCGAACCAATTAAATCCTTCTGGGTCAACACTGCTCCAATACCCCTACCATTGACATCAGTGATGACTTCACTATGTAAGGTAAACCCTTACAAAGGTGGAGCATCACATATATCTTTTTTGATATCCAAAAATGCCATTTCACGTTGCTCTGACCATTCAAATTTATTTTTAAATTTGAATAGTTATCTTTAAAATATAGGTTTTTGTAGAGAAATCTTGAACAGTCTTAGCGTAGAACTCTACCAAACCTAAAAATGCCCATACATCATTTTGTTTTTAGGTGCTGGAGCATCTTTGATTGCACCTAATAATTCTTTTTTAGGTTTGATACCCTCTTCTATTATCTCATTGCCTAAGTAAGTGATTTTTTTCCTCTGCAAATCTACACTTACTCAACTCAGCCGTTAGGCCCTTTTCCTCCACAATCTTCATCACTTGTAAGAGTTAGCGATCATGTTCCTGTCTGCTCTTTCCCATTATCATGATATTGTCCTGAAATATTAACAGGTCAGTCATGTCTTTAAAGATCACCTGCAGGTTTGAGTTGTATTTTATGTTGAAAACCTCTGAGTATTCCAATTTTTCCAGAAAATACTTTAGGAAATATTTTAGCAATTCTGAGACTAAATTCACTCTCAGACTGTAGGGACGAAACAAGTTCTGGACTGTTGGGATCCAGCGTAACGATGTCATTGCCACTCATTACATTACTTCCGCAGGCATGTCATTTGTATAAATTAATGTCCCTGCTGCAGATGCGCTCTACAGAGGTATATGATTGCTAAGTACACTGCAGGTGTCTTTGGAGTAAAGTTTTTTTACTATTTTCTTTAATCTTACAAGATCAGCCATGGTGAGGATATGAGCCCCAACATCAGTGTGAAGCTTTTACAAATACAATAATATGACCCATCAGCTCCTCTGTTTGACCCCAGAGAGACTTACCAAGTGTATGGTGAGGTTCAATAGGTAGGGAAGCAAGTAAGCAAGTATCATCCAATATAGTGTCGGAAATAAGGAAGCATACAAATCAGTTCACTGTAAAAGGATATTAGAGAAGTAACGCTATTGGAGGGATTCAAGAAAGATGGGAGTTTCAGACAGAAAATGAGAAGAAATCAAAACAATATCACAAAACCAAGCTATAGAAAGATCTGCCAATTAGTTTTACTTTCAGCAAGGACATTTAAGAACATTTTAAAGATCAGATTTATGAAATCTGTTTTTTACAGTCCATACAATCGGAATCATGATGTGCTGTCTTCCCGTGATCAATAATGGTCACAATTATGACTTACTTATTTTTCATGGTTGAGAATGACTTGAAAAATCACTCACTATGTTTTTGTATTTAGAGATTATCAGATTAATAACACATCATATTACCATAGTACATGGCTAGTGATTAAAGATGCATGACCTGAGGTGGACTCAGCAAGCAGAACACACTAAAAGAGAGCTCGGTCATCCCCCCCTGTGAAGTTCCATATCAGTCCGGTCATCAAAAATAATTACAGTTTCCTTGCAAGGCATTCAAATCCTATCAATAAGCCCATAAATGAAATATACTTTGATTAAGAGGGCCTCATGTGAGATGTGATACAAATTGAAGAACAGAGAGTCCTCCCTCCCTACACCCCCATCATTATTGACAGCTCAAATCGCTTTGCTGTTCCCACATAATTCACCAAAAGCAGGCGGGTTCTGGTTTAACACCTTCTTTTTCTCTCTCTCTTTCATATCTGATTTATTATTTTCATCTCATTTAATTTTGAGGTAAATGCGTGAGTCTAAGTAGCAGTAAGCTAGTCTAAAATTAAAATGTTTATAACTATATGAGTTGATATTAATTTAATCTTTATATCCCTTTCCCATACTACTAAGCTACTTATATGTTATAACTATTGGCATCAATATCCTGTTAATGTTTGTACTGCTAAATATTTCTTGTATCTTCCTAGCTTTAAAAATACTAAATATATATATTGAAATAAAGAATATCCCTGAAATGAGGAGGCAGCAAGGCAGCCAGAGAAGATCAGGGGGAGAGAAAATGAAGAAAGTGGAGTCGGCGGTGGGCAAACTGGAAGGTGAGGCAAGTAGAGAATGAGATGAATCACTGCCCAGAGGGCAGTAGAGCTGTGACATGGTGAGACATGATGGCAGAGGCTGGTGGTGACTGCACATAGAGCAGATGGTGCTGGAAAAACTATACAGTGAAACAGAGAGGGAGCCGATCTGGAGCCCAGAGTCTGCAGGAGCTACTTTGAAAACCTGATGGCCTGTTGAAGAGCAAGGCTGGAGAGGCACAGAGAAAAAGACGCACAAGGTGTGGAGGCATTGGGTGAAGGTGGCAAGTGCAAAGGGTCTATAGAGAGAATGATAGATCCGTGCCTCCACCTGCCATCCTAGAAACATTCCACTGACCGTCCACAGCAAGAAAAAAAGAGGAGACTTCAAAGCAGGTAAATAGAAGAGCAGGACAAGCAACGTCCTGACTAAGCTGAAATTGCATTGGGCCAAATGGTCGTTGAGGGGAGAATCACATGTACATTTCAGCAATAGGTAGATCTGTGAAGGAAAATAATTGTAGGAATTTGCTGTGGCAGTCTGCAAGTGTGGGATAACTGAGGCAAGGATGCAATGAGCTAATCTAGAAGACAGCCTGTGGGTGTAGGAGCTAAATGGTTAAGCCTTCACCTGTGTGGTTGGACAGCTCTTTGAAATACAGAGAGCAGACGAGAACACTGAGTATCAGCACCACTTTCAGAGGGCCACGGGGCACACAGGGGCTACTGGGCCCAACCATGGTGGTTGAGGCCTTTTACTCCTGATATCCCGGGCCCGACCCACTATGGACTGGGCCAAGTACCCCTTTTGCACTTCGATTCTCATTGGTAGCTGTGATCGAGCAGTTAAGGCTTCCTCAGGGGAGATGTAGATACTGGTAAGTGAACACGACTCATAAATCAAAGGGCACACAGAACAAACAATAAATCAATATCAGTCAAATACTTCCTTTCAAGTAAGCAAAAGAAGTATTTTATTTCTAATTCTACACATTCATAATCAACAACATAATCCCATATGAGGTTGGGGCTCTAGTAGTTGTCAGGCAAATCCCTGTCCCACCCTCCTTTGTGTAACGTGTTCAGGCTTATTCCCCATTTACTGGTGGCCGCATCCATGGAATGCACACTATTAGGCCATACTCCAGAGTTCCTCTTTGAGTCTCCAGGATTTAGTCAAAACAGTCTATGGTGCCGCAGCACCATGTGCAGCAAGTCCCTCAGGGCCAACTGGCCCCGTTCTAATCTTAACAACTCTTGCAGCATGGAGGAGTTTGCACCCGCGAGTCCTGCTCAGTTCTACTGAGCAGCGCTGCTGGAGTCGTTCTCTATTGTCAGAGCAGCTCCCAGCTTGTGACGTTGCAGTAAGTCGGCTTTAATTGGGGGGAGGTATTGAGAATCCTTACTTTTCTCCCAACTGGGGCCTAGAAAAGGTTTGGGGTTGTCCACGGCTTCTTCCGCTGCCCTCCTATCTGTCAGGTGCTGTTCCCTTGCACAGTGGGTCCAACCCGCCGAACGTAGCCTCAGTCTTGCCTTCAGGTAATGACGCGAATCCTTTGGCAGGTTGATACCAGCAGCCCATCCTGCCATAACGGGTTGCCATGGTTCTTAGAAAAATACAGGTGCAGACAGGTGTAAGATTGGAAGCTACTTGATAAGAGAGAGGGGCCCCACACCTGCAGGTGACGCAGCACTGTGAAAACTGTAAGATCAAGTTTCCCCTTGAGGAAGCAAATGAGTAAACCTCCTATATATGTTCAAACAGCCAATACGCAGCATTCACTCATACCCCCAAAGATCTGCAACCATAGAGTCATACCAAGTCAATATCAAGTTTGCACAGAGTTTTAATTTATGGTTGGTCTAAGCTGGGTCTAGTGGCTTAGTGGACTAATTAATCCACTGCAGGGGCCTGTGTTTGACCTCATGGTCACAGGTTCAAATCCTGGCACGTCCACTCAGCCTTTCATCCATCTGAGGTCGATAAAATGAGTACCATTGAGTTGGGTAACAATAAACATCTGTTATTCAGCTCCTTTAGACCCATGGGTGATAAGTGCGCTTTACAAATACAGGTGTTATGTTATGTTTCCAAATCAGGAGCTAAAAACTGTTCATATACATAGTTATGCAATAATAATTCCACACTTAATTCGTATTTTGTAAAAATGACAAGCAATTTTTTACATTCAGGAAAGACTCCCAAGCATTAAATATTCACTGTGCATGCTTTGCCACCCTCCCCACAATGCGGCCAAGAATTTTATAACAATTAAAAATATCATAATCACAAATTAATTTAAAAAAAGACAAAAGGGAGAAGACACAAGACACTGCTCATAGAGCTATTCAAGTGGTGCTGGTCCACTATGATCTTTAAAAACAGTACACGGTGCTTCACAGAGGTAATCATCTTCCATATCATTATGTCAAGCAGATCCGGCATCTAAGAAAATACGTTGACGTGTTTTGGTGGTATTTATGATGTGTAGCCACCTTCTTCAGGACAAAGACAAAAAATACAATCTCCCACATGAATTCACAAAAAACTATTAAAAAACCTGTATGGAGAAATATATAATAACCATTACTTCACTATTTATTCCATGACATCAAATCTCAATGCAAAGAATATCGACATGGTACTTATCATAACATTCATGAGGTATTTCTTCTATCATGCCCATTCACAGGGGAGGTATTCCTACTACTTCTACCTCACCAGGTGCATTTATACACCACCCTTCCATAGCCTCCCAAACGTGGATAAAAGTTATAGAGCCCCCAAAAAGAAAATTTCTTGTGTTCCTTAGTGACTAGACCTTGGGGCTCCCTGGTTTGAAGAGTGACTGAACTGTGTTTTCACAAAATTGTATTGTTCATTTGGCTGCTGAATACAACCTTGTGTTTTGTGTCACTTTTGTGGCATCCATCACAAAGACAGGTTTGTGTTTTTTCTACAGAGATATTTTTCTGGCAACTGGGTGATGGGTGTACGGTACACCTATAGCTCTAACCAGTCTGTGATTGACTTGGCATGGACATGTTTTACTTTTTTGATATGCTGTATATAGGAACACTTGAAATTATTATTCCTTTCATTTTCTATTATCTTCTTTTTAACACAGTCACACATTCAGGTGTCAATCTTACTCGCATCTTTCATAGAAATTAGAACTTTCTGATCTTGGCCTTATCATTTTACGTCTACAAATGTATTCAAGTTCCAAGTTCATGCCACTAATATATTCACTATATTTAAGAATTAGCGTGTTTGACTGTTTTTTAATGTATTGTAAATTTTTGCAGCCTTGAAGAAGTCACTTGTGTGACACAACACGTGTTGGCTATGCTTCTTGATGTAACTTATCCTTTATTATTGAAGATTTCGAGTTATATACAATAAACAGAATTGGATTTTACTCCAGGTGATCCTTACTCATTGTACTACCAGAAGTATTCAGCTGAACTTTACTTATAAAACTGATTATTCGACTATATTTTGAGTGATGCGATATCTTCTGCATATATTTAATGTGCTGTGATTTTTTTGGATCCATTGCCTTTTTGACACCATTGGTAGTAGAGTGTCTAGATATCAAAGTCTAGCACCAAAACTCTTACTTGCTACTAACCTTGAACAACCGACTGAATTGTCTTATATTGGGAAGTGCGATTTTCTGACCACTACTACCGCCTTACCTGATATTGACCTTGCCCAGTCGTGCCCATAAGATGGTTCTAGAAAGGACGGAACTGATACAGGACCACCCCCATATATATCAAACATAGAGGGTACACAAGACAAACAAGAGTTAGAAGAGTGTTATTGTAAAGAGACATAACTTCAAAAGAGAACCTGGGAGAGAGCAGCATTTCGAGGCTGTCACAAGTAAGATTAAACAAATTTAAGGGTTGTGTGGAATAGTCACCTAGTTCTAAGTTAAGTGTCGCTGTCCAGGGAAGCAAGGGAGCGCGGTGAATAAGGGACTTTAGAAACAAGCAAGGCAACTAGTCAACAAGTAGGCTGATAACAAATGGTGCAGGGGCATATGAGAGTATTGACAATTATACCTTGTAAAGTGAAGAGGTGGACCAGGAGTAGAGCCTATGATCTACACAAAAAAAATGGAAGGTACAATTTGACATCTTAACCTGGAACGTGAGCGGACTCAACAGATACCCTAAATGGCATAGGGTGATCTCGTACCTGAAGCGATATAAAACAGGAATAGCATTCCAACAAGATACACATCTAATAGAAGAGAAGGTGGAAACTTTATAAGCGATGAACAGGTAGAATGTATGCAGCAAGGTATTTGGCATATGTAAGAGTAGCCATAGCATGGATTACACCATGGAGCCCACTGCAGATAAATCAGGAACAGACAAACGAAGAAGAGATTAATAATATATGCTCATTCATGGGATACTACCTAGGATGGATATATGTGTTGTTGATGTATATGTACCAAATAATGACAGACATTTTTTTTACACAATCCTCAGTACTGTACCACCTTAAATGGATGTTTTCATGATGTGGGTAGGAGACTGGAATTGTTGTTGGACAATTGCTTAAACAGGCATCCTACCGTCATGGGGCTATATAGCAGGTTGCATTATGTCTTAGTCATGAAGGGAACACCAAAAATTTGTAAATGCTGACTATAATAGCTAGCACTTATTTAAAGCATCTCTGATGCAGTCTGTTCTGACAGAGCTCTTGACGCAACCGTGTAGCCATTGCAGCTATGGTGCGTAACAATAATATATGGCACTAGGTTGCAACTCGAGAGAGAGAACATGCAACAATAAAAGATTGACTTAAAAATTAAAAAAATTGAAACATCTACTAAACCTGAAATATGACTGGAAGTAAAGCAGGCTATAAAAAACTGAGTGATGTATAGGATAGATGAAACAAGCATACCAAAATCACGTAAGACAGCAACTGTTTAGAGAAGGTGCTAAAATGGGCAGGCTTCTGACTTGTCTGTTAAAGAAAGAACATGCACATACCTTGATTCTGGGGCTCAAAGAGAAGAATGAGGTGGTGGCACACACAGAAATGGGTATAAATGAACAGACAGAGTTGCACTTGTAAACTGAAAATCTTCAGTAGTGACCTACTGCCGTGCTTACTGGAATAGGCTTATGAGGTTATTGGAGTATTAGGTAGCGCTGCTCGAAGGACCCTTGACCAAGGAGGAGCTAAAGTTAGTGATTCAGGAAAGGTCAGAACCCAGGAGGCGATGGACTCCCACTGCTCTATATCATATGTTTGCCTAGAACTTTGCAGATAGACTACTGGAAGCGTCCCAGGAAGCATATGACACTAAAATGTCACCGTCATCAATAAGAGAGGCGACTATAGTCATGCTCCCAAAGCCACATTGAAATCCACAAGATAGAACTTGATACTGCCCGTTTTCAGTAATTAACAGAGGCATCAATGTGTTGAGCAGGGCAGCGGTGAACAGATCACTAAAACTCATAGGGCAAGACAATATAATTTGCGAGAACAGGAAGTAGCACCAAAAGAGCGCTCTTTCACATTCTCTTACACGCCCTTGTGAATCAGACTACAAATGTCCAACTCCCTTTACCGAAAGTGCAAAGAGCGCAAACTCATTTCTATCTGTACTAACTGTATATGAATATGGTCCAAATATTAAGATTTCATTCCAATTTTAGGTGTTTTGGGGCCAGTTCACATGGCATATAAGAGTATATCAAAGTGTACTCCTGTAGTACTATTTCCCGTACTGATAAATACTTTAGCGAATCTGCCCAAATAGCCCTTGCGGCATCCCAATGAATGCAGCATCATACCACAAAGAAGCACTGCGTCTTACATGTAAAACACAGCACACACTTTAAACTTCATAGCAGCGTCTTTTGTCCTAGTAAGTCACTGAAAAAGCATTTGATACACTGAGATGCTTCTAAATGATATTTTAATGGAATTTTTATTCCAACAACACTTATCCAGTCCAAAAAACTCCAATACCTTGAGCATCTGTTATACGTATCTTAATATAGTACGCTCCTTTTGTTTCATCGATCTGTCACTCGGAAGAGTGCTCCCAACTCTACTCGAGTTGGGCTATGTTTGGAGCACTCTTCCACATGACAGATCGATGAAACATACAGGAGCGTTCTATATTAAGATATGTATGACAGACGCTCAAGGTACTGGAGTTTTTTAGACTGGATATTTGTTGTTGGTCACAAACTTGTCGGAACATCAGGTTAGCCCTGATGAAGTCTGCTGCGCAACCTACAGCTCAGACGAAACACGTGTTGGCAGAGGCAGTGAAATGTGTAAACTTCTGTTTGAAAACAATAAAGGATGATGGTGATAATACACACAACGCATGTGGACTTATTTGGGAGTACTCAGAATTTTTCATCTGATGACCTGGACTTGCTCCAACAGAAGAGGAATTAGTGGCTTCTCTTCCTTCTTGAGCACCCAACATCTTGCTGCTTTGTGTTGATTAACAAAACTGCAAACTCTATTGATGATTGAGTGAGTGTGCCTTCTTTCCCACCTCCCTTGACTTTCAACTGCTGGGGAGCATGTTTCTAACTAAGGTAGGCAGATGGGGCCTCAAGACACGTGAAACCACTCATGTAATCTCGAAGCACACAAACAATATGCTGGTATATCTGCGTGACTGCATACTGTTCCTGTAATGAGAATTAGATAATTATGGGCAACTGTCAGGGCTCTGGGCTAATTGGTAAAAAAGTAAGCAATTCTCAGTGGGGAGAGGCCCAGTACCCAGGCTTTGGGGTCCGATGGGAGACCAAAGACTTTCGATATTTGTGGGTGCAGGTAGTGCATACAGCAGCAGACCACTATGAAAATTACAGGGCATTTACAAGCCCCTATCGCCACAGGAACGTCACTTTTAGTGGCATTCCTGTGGTGATATGTGCTTCGCCTTATTTACAAGGCAGCAGTAAGCCATATAACGTGGCTTAACGCTGCCTTGTAAATAAGGCCCCCTTTCACGCTACACTTAGCATGAAAGGGGTGGGCAATTGGTGTTACGGTGGGCGTTCCACCGCAATACCCATTGATTTTGATGCTGCCCCATATATATACAAGAGCGGCGTAAATATGGGCAGTGCCAAAATTAAGACCAGGGAAAACCTGGTCTTAAACAGGTGCAATGAAGAGAAATGTTTAATTTCTCCTCGTTTTTGCTGTTTCCATGTGTGCTGCATTGTGCAGCACACATAGAAATATCAAAAGGCCATTGATTGTTTATGTGCAGGAAGGTAAGCCTTCCTGCACATAAACAACCAATTTTAAAAAATAACGTTTTGCAACTTCTATGTGTGCTGCATTCAGCAGCAAACACAGAAGTTTCAAAACGCCATTTAAAGAATGTTTATGTGCAGGAAGGGCCACAATCTTCCTCTCAACGCAGACACCCTTGCACAGGGCTGCACCATATTGTTGTAAATATGGTGCAGCCCTGCATTTTAGAAGTGGCGGAGCTTGGCGTTAAACCAAGGAGGCTAACGCCATGCTGTAGTGATCAACTCGTAGCCAAGGTAAGTTGATATGTTTATTTAATAGCTACACGGTTGTGGAGCACCAAACAGCAGCTCCACCAGATACAGGTAAGCATCAACTGAATCGTATTCTAACATAAACATTCTCAGAATCCCCACTAAGGCAAAGCCATCACCCAGCAACCCCAGAACTCTGGAAAGGAATGCAACTCTCCACAGCTTGGGACACAGGCAGAAGAGAGCAGCACTCTCCCTCAGAGACACGATATAACACACCTTCCCTTCTCCTCTAAATAAAACAATGCAAAAACATAAAATAGAACAAAATCTTTAACTTACTCCTGAAACCTCTTAGGAGTGACAGGAACTCTTGAGCTCCTCCTAAGACCCACATGAACCTCCCCATCACCCATGACATCATCTTCAGCAGCTTTATCAGGCCTGCTCTTGGTAGCAGTCCTCACTTTGACAATTTTGGCAATATTCCACTAATGCCCACCCATAACCTGAACAGCATTGTTTCCAATCTTCACAACCTTAATAGGTTTACCAAATTTGTTTTCTCCTTTTTTAACATGAATAGGAGTTTTTATCCTGACCATGTCTCCAACCACCAAGGGAACTGTTTTAACACCTTTCTTGCGCTCGTACCAGATTTTCTGTCTCATTTGAGACTCAGACAAATTAACATGCACAATGTCCATGAGCTTTTCTACATCAGACCCTGATTTGAGCCATTTGTTCATCCAACCAGGTCTGAAACTGGTGTTGGCCTTGCGTCCTCTAAGTAGTTCAAACGGTGAAACTTTGGTCGAGGAATGTGGAGTAGTCCTGTAGAACCACAACATGCTGTTCAAGGATTTTACTAAATCATGGTTCCCAGACTTAGCCCACTTGATGCACTCCCCAATCACCCTATTCATTCTCTCAACGAGACCATTTGTCTGGGGATGGTACAAGGAGCTTTTAGAATGTTTTATTCCACAGGAAGCAAGAAAACTTTCAACCTCAACACTCACAAATTGGGTCCCATTGTCTGAGACAAGTGTCTCAGGGAAACCTCTCAAAAATACCTCACCTAAGAATGTGACAATACTAGAGGCATTGGCTTCTCTTACAAGTTTAACTTCAGGCCATCTGGAACTATAAACCATAAGTACAAGAACAAATCTATGCCCATACAACAAATTATCAAAAGGGCCCATGACATCAATGCCCACTTTGATCCATGGTCCCGAGGGACACTCAATAGGCAATAAAGGAGGGGTTACAACTTTTAGGCTCTTATCAGCAGCACCACACACACAACAATTGGTGACTACATCCTCGATCTCGACATCCATTCTTGGCCACCAAAAAGATTCCCGGATGCGACGTTTTGTAAGCGTTGCGCCCAAATGTCCTTCATGAGCATGTTTAATGATAAGCTTGTTCCTCCTCATGTTATGCGACAAGCTATCACTTCTCAACAAAATACCATCTTCAATAGAAATCTCCTCCTCAACCTTCCAATAAGGTTGTAAAAGAGGAGACAGGACCTTTCTCTGGGCCAACCTTTTTTCACAAAATCACAAACTTGTTGAAGCAAGGCATCTTCATTCAACGCATTCCTCCATTCCTCTTCAGAACTTAAGGCTGGTTCAGGCAAATCTAACACAGCTACAAAACAATTGTCAGTCTTCTTCACACAGTTCACTAAAAGCCACATCATCACCCTCATCTTTCTTTTGGGGAAAACGAGAAAGAAAATCGGCTCTACCATTCTTACCTCCAGCGATGTGAGACACATCAAAATGGTACTGCAGCAACCTGGACACCATTCTCAAAATCCTTGGTGTACAACATTTATTGACACCAGCACTGAGAATAGAGACCAACGGTTTGTGATCCGTGACCAACTTAAAATGCTTGCCTCAAACGTACGGGCGAAACTTCTCAATGGCCCAAAGGCAAGCCAGAAGCTCCTTTTCAATAACTGAATATTGTACTTCAGCGTCTCTCAAAACTCTAGATGCAAACGCCACTGTGTTTTCACTATCCCCAATCCTTTGAGTCAAAATGGCTCCAAGCCCAACTTGACTTGCATCAACTGTAATGTAGCAAGGTACGACAGGATCAAAAGGTTTAAGAGCATTGCTGTTACTCAACAAAGACTTAATGAGATCAAATGCCGAGGCACATTCATCCGACCAAGAAAACTTCACACCTTTCTTAAGCAAATTACTGATAGGACGAACTATGGTGGCAAAATCAGGAACAAAACGGGAATAGTATTCACATAAACCCAGAAGAGATTTTACACCAACTTTGTCAACGGGAGCAGAAGCATTGACTATTGCCTCAACTAAGCCTTGTCTAGGTTTAACACCTTCTTGAGTTAGCAGATGACCTAAATACTCAACCTCAGTACAGAAAAATTTACATTTTTCGGATTTCAAAACAACCCCTTTTCTTTCAAAAATTTCAAGAACTTTGCATAATATAACATCGTGAGAAGAAGCATCCTTGGCAAAAATTAAAACATCATCCTGGAAAACAAGAACACCATCAACTCCTTTCAACAAATCGTGCATCACCCTCTGAAACACTGAGGCAGCGGATGCCAAACCAAAAGGCATCCATTGGTATTGAAATGTTCCAAGGGGAGAAATAAATGCAGTTAGATGACGTGACTCGGGATGTAGCTCTATCTGGTGATAGGCACATGCCAGATCTAGTTTGGAAAAATACTTAGCTCCCTTGATGCATGCAAATAAGTCATTGATCTTAGGCAGGGGATGGGAGTCAACCCAAATCTCTTTATTAAGAGACCTTATGTCCACACATACTCTAAGTTGCCCACACCTTTTTCGAGCCACAACCAAAGGAGACAACCACAATGAAGACTCAGTGGGTTCAATGATCCCTTTATCACACAGACCCTTCAACTCCATGTCAAGATCATCTGTCACACTAAATGGGACCCCCTTGAGTTTGTGTTTAACCGGGATAGCATTGTCTTTCACTATGATTTTATGTTTGAATCCATGAATCTTGCCCAGCTTTTCACTAAAAACAGAAGGAAAATCTTCCTTCCATTTTTGTCCACTGTCACAACAACTGGCAACTAAAATCTGTTCCTTGGCACCTGGCTTTAAAATTTTTCCGAAAAGCCCCTGGTGAAACCAACCAAGTATATTGAGCCCTTTTACGGCGACATAAACTTTTCCTCTTATCTTCCTTCCTTTGATGTTCCATTTCATCCTCGATGAAACCTAGTAATTCAATACGACGTCCTTCATAAGAGACAGGACACCGGTCAGGAGGTGTTAAAGTTCTTTCACCCCAGGTTTCTTCAAATAATTTCTGGGTAATCATGGTGATCCTGGCTCCAGAATCAACCAATAGCTTAAGTACTTTTCCACCAACACACACCTCAGCAATGGGGTCTACACACTTCGAGGGATCATCAGTCACAATTGCGTTAGTATCACTCTGACCACACACAAAATTGTCTGTAATGACAGAAACAACCTCAGAGTCTGATTCTTCTTCAGACTCAATAGCACAGACAACAGATTTCTTAGAATTCTTGAGTTTTAAACACACCTTAGCAAAATGCCCAACTTTTTTGCAATAGTTACACGTGACATTGACTGCAGGACATCTCCCACCTTTGGGATGCGGAAATTTCCACATCGCAAACATGTGTTGCTGTTAATTAAATTGGAGGTACCAGCTTTACTTTTGACAGTGATACCATTACTACTGCGCACATTCTTCTGTTTAAGTTTGCTTACACCAACAGCACCTATAGACTCTGAAGGTTTATCTTCAAGTTCTTTTAGAGAAACAATAGAAATTTCAATGCTTTTAGCTACCTTGATGGTTTCTTCTAATGAGGGATTGCCCATTGCTAATAATTTTTGTCTGATTTGTTTGTCTGTACATTGACAGACAAATTGATCGCAGATTAATTGATCAGTGAATCCCTCAAATAAGCATACAGCAGCTAATCTTCTTAAGACAGAGATGTAAGCATCGAGATCTTCCCCATCATTTTGCTTTCTCTTAAAAAACTTATGACAAAGAACCATAAGACTTGGTTGCTTGTCAAATCTATTTTTTAACTTGATAAGTGTTTCCTGATATTCATCAATGTTGTCACCCTCAGTCCTTGGAATGTCAGGCAGGTGTTTGAAGATGGATCTCCCTTCAAACCCCCGAGAGTGTAGTAGTAGACATTTTTTCCTTTCTGCGCAAAATCTTGATGCTCCTATTGCCCCCAAATAGGTCTCAAATGCGTCAAACCAAATCTCCCATCTCACAGGTGGTTCGCCAGGATTGTCCAAAAATTATGGTGGTGGTGTAACTGATTGCATGGTACACATATTGTAAGGAAAAAATAAGCCAAGTTACAATAAGTTTAAAAGACTGTTAAGTTTCAGAATAGATTAATTGTAAACAAATAATACTTTGAAAAGGATGAAATAAGGTGTGCGAATCACCGTGATCCGCAATGTGGAAATAGACAAAATAATTGGCTAGAGACCAAAATTATGTAAGTAAACAGATGTTAGAAACATGGTGTGCGAATCACCGTGATGCGCAGTACAAGAAAATAACAGTGAAGATTGGACTAAAAAAAATAATTAAAGTTAATGCTAAAAGAACAAAACAGGCCGTGCGTATCGGCGATGACACGCTGAAATATGTGTTGCTGGTAAATACGCTGTTGAAATAATTAAAGTAGATGCAAAATAAACAAAATAGGCTGTGCGTGTCGGCGATGACACGCTGAAATAAGTGTTGCTAGGTTACACAATGCTACATGGATAAGGACGCAACAAAATGGCTGTGTGTGTCGGCGCTGACACGCAGAAGAGCCGCGTTGCTAGGTTACGTGTTTGAACCTAGAGGCCAACAGGATCGCACATGCGCAAAGTAAAAGGTAGATACACTTCGGAGCGGGATGCCCGTATCCACAAGAACAGTAAAGGGTTGCCTGCACAGGAATAACTCGGCCAAAAAACAATCCTCCAGAAAACGGAAACTTCGAGTCAGCAGCGCGTAAAACCACAGCGGGAACAGGAGCGCAGATGTGGGAGGAAGCTGGCAGGAGTTGCTCGCATGGATGCTTCACGGCAGGATGGAACAGCGCCGGGAGCAGCAGGATGGTGTGGCGGACTCAAACAAAACCCAAACACAGTCAATCTCTCACCTCTGACAGCAAAATGGTGTGAAGAAAACTTGCGGGAACTGGCTTGCACAGCCAGCAGCAGACAAGTAGCAGGAAACCAGATCGCTAAGGCAGGAGAGGTCCCAGGCTGTGGACACAGGCAGAAGAGAGCAGCACTCTCCCTCAGAGACAAGATATAACACACGCTCCGCCACTTCTCTAGTAAATATGCCCCTACATGTCCAGAATAATCAGGCGTTGGCATTTTGGAATGCCTTGCCACTCTCTGTGATGGGACAAAATGATATTGTTACATAGGTGCCTTTATGCACTGCAAGGGATGATGTACCCACTGCCATCGACACTTTTCAAGGACGTAGATCACTTATTGTGCTCCTTGTTGTGGGCTGGGTAGAGTTAAACTGGAAATGATGAAGTTGGCAGTGTATAGAGGTTGTATGGGGATGCCACCCTTAAATTGCAGTGCATGACATTGCAACTACAGGGATCAGATAGACAGATTAGAGTCCCACCTGGTAGAAACAAATATTCTGAGTCAGGCATGCACCATTTGACCTAGCTGAACTGATAATGATGGGCAGTCACATATCTAGGTAGTGTCCATACACAAGAAAACAGGTGAGCAAACTTTAGGAAAGGGTGGGGTGAAAAGTTATTAAAAGAGCTGGCTATGAGCCGCATATAAAACTGTGGCGCTTCCAACCTTTTGAAGAGATTCAAAAAGATGTGGAAATACGGCTTTGAATAAAGATAGGCTGTGGGACTGCTAGAGATTCATCCACCACTGATAGATTCCTGACATTTGAGACAGCCTAGGCAATATTTGAAGTAAGGTCAGGGAAATTCTGCAATACACAGAGCTGGCACAAACTGTAAAGGAGTTATGTGACAGGTTTCCTGAGGCGCCTATGGCGCTGGAAACACTGCAGAGGTGGACCTCACTAGCATCAGGGGGTGGAGGAGTAGCTGCCACATGTACACTGGTACATATTAATGAAGGATGAGAGCTGTTCTGATTAGAAACAACTAGGCGGACAGCAGTGAGCCAATGCCTGGTAAAGAGTGGGAAAGAACATACCAGGAGACCAATAGGGTTTCTATCAATAGAGGTTTAAATTGGTCCATTTCAATTATATGCATAAAACATGTTTGACAACTGTAAACCCACACAGAATACATGCCAAACGGACCCCGTACTGTTCATCCATATGACATGGTCCTGCCCGCGGGCACCAGCCTACTAAATTAGTGTCCCTGCTGCACTGCACTCGATAACATGAGCAATACTTGTCATGCATGTGAAGCAATGTCTATTAGGTATTACCTCAAACCAAAGAAAGTAAAGATTTAGTTAAAGGTTGCTACTTTAAGTGAGATAGATAAGACCCTCAAGCACCGTAGCCGGATAGTTTGCTAAAAGATATTTTGTAAGGGCTGATAGAGGAGGAAGGGCTTATGAAACTAACGAGATGAGATGGCAAGCAGATCAGAAGATCTAGCAGACCGGACAATGATGACACAGAAGCTATATGACCCACCAGATGGACATCTAGCATGAGAGCTGAGGATGGGAGAGTCTTTCTGGAAGTAAAAATGTAAGCAATAAACACTACATTATATTAGCCCTTTCAATTCTAACAGCGATGTCCCTGGGGAATCCCAGGGACAGATGTGGATATGAGAAAATAGCGCTGGCCACCTGCAGAGGCAAACTTGAATAAATGCTTACTCTAAGGTTTGGGAACAGGTGTGCATTTATGAACAATTGGGGAGAAGGCTTGACACGATCAGGATGTGGAGTTGTTGCAAATTGGATTACTGGTTGTGGGGGTGAAACAATTTCTGTCAGGGAGCTGTCACAAATTCTGTCCGGGTGAAGTCACAAGCAAACCCCAAATTAACCTGTGGTTAACCCTCTGGCAGCTTGGCACAAAACAGTCAGGCTTAACTTAGAGGCAATGTGTACAATATTAATGCAGCACTTCAAACAGTAATAAAGTGAAAACACAACACAAGAAAAATCCCACATCAACTTTGAATGATAGAGTAAAATGTAATAAATTGTGACCAAAACAAAAACAAAATTGCAATTTCAAAGTTTTAGGTAAAAACAAGCCTAGAAAGCACACAGCACCAAATGTGGTTATCTGACCATGCCGGGCCAGGACAAGTCACAAGTTTAGGCTGACCGCGATGGTGCGAGGGCCTTACAGGGACCAGGTTAAGCCAGCAGAACAAAATACCTTAAATTCTGATTTCAGGATGTTGCAAGATCCCATGTTGAGGATGCGTCAGGCAGCGGCGGTTCCAGGAAGCTGCAAGGCTGCGATGTGAGGTCCTGCATCCTCGTCAAGGATGCATCCTCGTCAAGGATGCCGTTGATGAGGGGCTTACAATGCAAAGTCCTGTACAAAGATGCTTCGTGCACTAGTGGCTCTGAGGAAGCTGCAGTTCTGCAATACCAAGTCCTGCATCGTCGGTGAGGATGCTGTCGATGAGGGCCTTGCGATGCAAATGCCTGAATCAAAGGTGCATCATGCAGTGGAAGTCGACAGGCGAATGCAGGCTGTGTTGCAAAGTCCTGTGTTGGGGATACATCATGCAGAGACTATTCCAAAGCGGAGCTGTGAGGAGATGCATCATGCTGCGTCGGTTCTGCCCACAGGACCACAGCTGGATTGGCAGAGGACTTCAAGGCCCACTTCCAAGGGTTCGGGCCTGGGGTGGCACCACTTGGAGAGCAGGACTCACAGCAGACAGAGTCCAGGTACTGGGTTTAAGGTGGTTGGAGCTTTTTCTGTCCCTGAGACTGATGAGGAGGACAGCCAACTGGCCACTGGAGTCACTACAGTAGTCCTGGGTTCAAGATGCAAGTCTAGATCTTCATTCAAGCAGCAGGGCAGCAGGCAGCAGAAGAGCAGAGCAACAGAGTAGCAGTCCTTACAGTGCAGCACAGTAGTCTTACTGAGCCTTCCACAGGTCCAGAGGTGTAATGAAAAGTGGGTCACGGTCTATTTTTTACCCGGTGCCTTCTTTATAGTAGGAGATGTCTCTTGAGAATTTCCTTTGAAGTTCTTGAAGTGTCCTGCTTCCCCTGCCCTGGCTCCAAGCTGGCTGCATGAACAATGCAGTAGTGACAAGTGCTTTGAGTTAAGGCAGGGTACAGGCTATTAAGTTGCAAGGACGGCTGTGCCGAGCTCCCCCATCCCATCCTGCCCGTGGGAGGCAAATCCAGATGCACCTAATCCCTCTATTGTGTGGCTGTGTTGGAGAAATAAACAAAGGCCAACTACTCCCAATCATCTGACCCAGGAACAGGCTGCAGGCACCGAATAGGACAAACAAAATTCCACCTTTCTAAAACTAACCTTTTCAATTCTTTAGACACCAAACTCTACATTCCTATCTGCTCCCAATTAAAAGTTCCCACTTATTCAATATAATAAGAGACCCTAACATTATCCTATGGGAGAGGTAGAGCTGGCAGTAGTGAAAATCAAATGTAAGAGTTTTTTACTACCAGGACTTGTAAAACATAAAAGTACATGTCCAACTTTTTAAATGCACTACACCCTCCCCAATGGACTGTTTAGTTCCTTCCCAAGGGGTGACGTATATGTATTAAAAAAGAAGGGTTAGGCCTGGCAAAAAGATTATTATGAGTTTAAAAATTAGTTTGGGTGGCGCACTCCGTGATTTATGAAAAAGTTCTCTAAATCCAGTATAGTGACGGGGGGAACATGGTGGCCGGCTAACGGCAGGTTGCTGGAGCCTCTCCGTGTATGCCAACAACAGTGAGGTGCGGTAGGGAGAAGTGAGGCACTGGAGTAGCTAGGGAAAATTAAGGGAAGTGTCACTAACCTGTATTGATGAGCCAATAACCCCTGAGACCGAGGAGAGTTCTGTGGGTTTCCACCACATTTTGCATCACGGCGGGTGCTGGAGACAGGGAGCAGCACTGGTCGAGAGCGGCGCTTGAGCTCCGAAGAGGGCGGCAGGCCGCTGCGAGGATCACCTTCCTGGGCAAGGGTGGAAGAGAGCACCAAGGGACACGGCAAATTGGAGGCATCGTTTTCGCAGACCCAAGAACAACATGAACCGACAGGAGAGGGCAGTGAGCAGGAATCACCCCAGGGGGTAAGAGCGCAAACGGGGAGAGGCAGATCAGGCTTTACTGCTAGTACTGAGGGTGCTGTTCTCAGGGGGCAAGCAGATCGAAAAAATTATTTGAGGTACTCTTTGAGAAGCTCCAGGAAAGAGGCACTTCACTTTGACCAACAGCTTGTAAAAGAAGGAATTGAGGCTGGAGTAAAGGGAGAGGCTGGAAAGGACAAGTTAGAGGTGAAGGTCCCGATTATTCTGAAGAAGGCTATGTCTGGCAAGTATTGCATTCCAGAAAGAACTGAATGTAAAAAATACAACAAGAATGAACGAAAGGTCAAAATCACCCCCTCCCAAGGAACCTTATTTAAGGTTCTCCCGAAAACCCTGGTATTGAGTAAGGGGGGAGGTTTGTCTGGAGAAGGGGGGCCGAGTGGAGCATTTCAAATATACTCAGAGGCCCCAGGGGGGAATATGGCATCTGGTTGGGAAAAGGTTACTAACCCTAATAGATTTCGAGTGCTGGCGGTGGATGATCCAAGAGTCCTAGAGGATGAGCTTCAAGGACTTCAGCAAGAGAGGTCAGAAACTGGTGAGACCTCAAGGGAGACCTCAAGGGAGAATGTAAAAGGGGAAAAAATGACCTTAACTACCTTAACGTCGAACATATCCCCTGGAATACAACCAACTTCGGAAACAGATGCTATTGCGGTGCCCGAGAGTGATGAGAGACAGCCAGTGGGAGCTCTGGTCCAGGCTCTTGCATTAGAAATCAAGAGTAGGTTTGAGTCTTCAGAGACCAATCAAAGGGAAATCAGGATGGCCTGTGAAAACCTGGAAAAAAAGATTGATGAGTTCGCTAACAGAACAGAAATCCTAGAAGAGTCAGTCAAAGAGTTTAAAAATAAATGTATGAGCTAATAAAGAAGATATTAGTTCTTTAAAATCAAAAGAAGAGGGGCATCAAGAGAGGTTGAAGATTTTGGAGAATAACCAGAGGCGGAGAAATCTACGGATTCTGAATGTTCCAGAAGGAGCAGAGGGAGAAGACTTAAAAACCTTTGTGGTCAATTTGATTAAAAAGGGTGTGCAAATTGAAGACGCTGAGCAAGACATTTTCAAGGCCATACAAAGGGTTCATAGAAACCCCTTTAGACTAAACCTGAATAGAGCTAAACCAAGGAAGATCTTGGTTAATTTACTTACATTCAGTTTAAAAGAGTGTACACTGTCAAGGGCCCTAAAATTGAAATCCCTAAAAGGAGATGGGATTATTTGTGAGTTAAAGTCTGGCATTTCCCATACTACATCAAATAAACAGTGGGAGTTGGGAAAAAAGATAGACACCATAAAGAAACTGGGGGCCACACTGCAGCTGAAATTTCTAGCAACTCTAAAAGTGATGTTTAGAAATAAAATGCATAGTTTCTGCAGCCCTAAAGAAGTGGATGCATTCATAGAGAGTATTTCAGAGGGCGGGTAATAGATAATTTGAAACTCAGGTTGCGACCGGCGTTGGTCGGGCTATTGTCCTCTTTGTTTCCCCCTTTTTTTCCTTTTTCTTTGTTTCCCAGTCTTTCCCATAAGATAAATAGTAAAGGATATTAAGAGTACATGTGGGGAAACCAGGCTTTCTTAAACTTTCTTCTCCTAGGTATAGGATATTTAGTTTGGCACGCTAGGTGGGGGTTAGCACTCAAAAGCTTCGGCCATGAGGAAATCAGAGCAGGTTCTCCAAGAAGGGGGAAAGGGCTAGGGGACAAGGGCACTGGGTGGGGAGCATTTGGGGAAAAACATTAAAAAATAACCTCGGACACTTCAGACCTCTTGACGAAATTTTTAAGCAAGGTGCGATATGGAATACAGGCTCCTATTCTAAATGAAAAAAGTGATGGCTCAAGCTAGGGTAGCTCAAAGGAAGATTGTATCATGGAATGTAAATGGGTTGGGGGTAAAAGGAAGAAGGGAAAAATTATTGCAATACTTAAAAGATCATCCCGCCCAGGTATTGATGCTACAAGAAACACACCTGATGGAGAAAGCGTGCGTAGAATTATTTAAGTCAAGAAGATGGGCCCAACAGATTATATGCACAAAACTACTCGAATACAAAACGAATGGCTATCTTGATAAAACAAGATCCTAGGATAGCGGTTAAAGAGAGCACCTCAGATAGTTCAGGCATGTGGCTTATTACAAAGCTTGTGGTGTATGGCCAGACTTTTACGTTGGTGGGCTACTATGGGCCAAATGTGGATGAGATAACCCCCTTTAGAGAAATGTTAGCTGAGTTATTAAATTTCCCAGATCCGATTATTTTAGCAGGAGATTTTAATGCTGTCCTAGATAGCACTCTAGATAGGTCAGTTAAAAGCATGTCAGTAGTTAATCAAAAAATGGGAGCACAAATAAAATTGGCTATGAAACAACCAGGATTATGTGGTGTTTGGAGAGAGAGGGCAGGAGTCAGAAGAAGATACACTTATAATAATAAAAAATACCAACATCAATCTAGGATCAACTATTTTTTATAGATCCATCTATAAAAAAAACAGGTACAGGGTGTTAAACATTTAGGGGCTCATTTGTTGGACCACTCCGCAGTTCAATTAGATCTGGTCCTAATGAATAAAAGTGCTCAAATTAGATGAACCATGGACAGTACTGTGCTGCTTGATCAAGAAGTTGTACACCTGTTGAATAGGGAGACAGAAGAATTTTTTCAAAATAATTTGGGCTCCGCCTCTTTGGATGTAGTATGGGATACCTAGAAGGCTTATTTAAGAGGCATAATCGGAAGTACTTCAGTGTTTAAAAGACTGGTATATAGGAGGGAAGTTACAGACCTAGAAAATCAGATATAAGTAGCAGAAGAAGAAATATCCACATCGGATTTAGAACATGAAGAAATAGAGTCCCTGAAGTCAGGGTTGTCTAATTTGAAAATACAGCTAGCTGCAAAGTTAGACAACAGGGTTAAAAAGAGATGGGAGACTAGTAAACTCGCTCATTTCGAATATGGGGAAAATTGCGGTAAATTATTAGCATGGAAAGTAAAAATGGACCGAGTGAGGAAATAAAATGCAA
This sequence comes from Calotriton arnoldi, assembly GCA_963921515.1. Classification (NCBI taxonomy): domain Eukaryota; kingdom Metazoa; phylum Chordata; class Amphibia; order Caudata; family Salamandridae; genus Calotriton; species Calotriton arnoldi. The sequence continues at coordinate 877,223 of CAWUFW010004693.1, read as the reverse complement.
GGATACCAGAGTTGTGGTAAAAGTAGTGAGGGGATCAAGGAGGCTTTTCGAGGTTTTTTCAAGAAGTTATACCAAGAAGATCTAGAGGTTACGAAAGAGGGGTTGAAGAGTCGGTTCACCAAGATACTTTTGAAATAGTAAATGAGGATAAAAACAACTGTCTAAATAGCCGATTAACCCCTTCAGTATTAGAACAAGCACTCAAGGTTGGTAAACAGGATAAGGCAGCTGGTCCGGATGGGCCCACACAGGAAGTTTATAAGGCCCTGGCAGGATCTTTATCACCAATTTTGGCAAAACTATTCGATGAGATTTTTGAAGCGATGGTGACCCTAATTTTAAAACCAGGAAAATGTGCAAAGAAATGTGAATCATATAGACCCATTTTACTGCTAAACTGTGATTATAAAATATTTGCCAAAATTCTACCTGAAAGGCTTAGTGGTGTTATGGGGGGCCTTTTTCACGAAGACCATGAAGGCTTAATAAGAGGAAGAGCATTACACGAATTGACATATGCCCTTATTGGCTCAATAGACCTTGCCACCACATATAGAATCCCCCTGGCAGTAATAGCATTGGATGCCACTAAAGCATTTGATCGAGTAAATTGGGTATTTCTACAAATCGTTATAGAATATATTAATTTAGGGGATAGATTCTGCAAGACAGTTGCTTTAATCTATAGTACCCCGTGTGCTAAAGTTTTGCTTAATGGAAATTTGACAACCTCTTTTAAGATAACAAGGGGGACGAGACAGGTCTGCCCCCTGTCTCCTTTATTGTTTAACCTATATATTGAACCATTAGTTAGGAGAATTAGGACTGAGTCAAGAATCTCCCCTTTTAAGTATAACAGCTGGGAAAAAAGTTTCCCTCTATGCAGATGACCTTATGATTTACACTTCTGTCTTGCATACTACACTTCCGGTAATTGATAATCTGACCTCGGATTTTGGTAGGGTTGCTGGCTATGAGGTCAATGGTGATAAGACAGAGATAATGGGCTGGAATAACAAGGGAGGGAACGAGATGGTAAAGAACTAGATGAGATACTTAGGGGTTAAAATAACTCAAGATATAATGAAACTCCTGGAGGAAAATTTTTTGAAGATCAAGAAAGAAGTGTGCATTCTGATGTTAGGCTGGTCACATTTACCCCTAACTATCTTTGGAAGAGCTAACTTGGTGAAAATGGTTATCCTTACGAAGTTTACTTTCCTATTTCATACAATACCATTGTCCTTCAAAATTGAATGGTTTGATAAATTACAAGGGAAGATAGCTAGTTTTATTTGGGCCTTAAATGGATCATGCATAGAATGGAAGAAGCTAAGGAGAAAAAAAGAGAAAGGTGGTTTAGTCCTTCCAGATCTACGGGATTATGCTTGGGCGTTTCTGCTGAAGAACGGGAAATTGTTGGATAGACTGCTGTGTTCAGAGATAGGCAGAATGTTGAGAGCAATGTTAAAAGACACAAGGGGTGGGGACTTTGGTTTCATGCAAAAGTTCGCAGACCCTAAGTATTACAAGAAGGTAAGACTGAAAGTGCTGCAAGCCATGGCAAAGACATGGCATCTTATAAAGAGAATCACAAAACTTGACTATTCCAGCGACTTTGCCCCCATTTGGGAGTCTCCGGGTGCCCTAGAATGGTCGAGTGATAAACTGGCACTTCCATTAAAAGAAGCTGGCACTCAGAAATGGAAGCATTTAGTTTTTGATGGAAAGCTAATAACGTGGGAGGAGTGCCAGGTGCTGACTGATAATAACATCTAAAAATGTAAATACCTCCAAATGCAAAGCTGGTTTCAGTCTCATAGCAAAGAGATAGGCGGTTCCAATGAGTTGGAAGAAAAACTGACTTCGTACGCACCTAAATCTAAAGACATTTCGACGTGGTACTGGTTGATGATCGACCTATCCGAGGGGCCTTCACACTGCCGCAAGAACTGTGGGGAAAATACTTGCCGGAGCTCCAGCTGGAAAACATATGGCAAGTATCTTGAGTTTGCTTTACAGTGTGGTTAAACCTACCTATTTAAGAAGAAACCATCTCTTCTCAATCCATAGGGCGTATTGGACTCCAGCCAGACTGTCGAAGTTTGGGAAAGGTGGAGTGGTAGCCTCTCCAAAATGTGGGTTATGTAAAGCAGATGATGAGCATATGTTTGCGGAATGCCCAAAACTGCAAACTTTCTGGGAGAATATGAGTAAGACTTTATCTGATATTTTCAACATTCAAATTCAGGTAAGCCTACTACTTCTTTTTTTTGGGATATTAGATGGACAAACGAGAGGCAACAGAGATCAGATGAAGCTATTGTTTTATTCAATGTTATTGGCATGTAGGGAGATCTGTAAAAAGTGGATAAATGACCAGCCACCTGTGTTTACTGATTGGTTACAATCTGTGAAGTATATTATAAGATTAGATGCAATAGACCCAGGAAAAAGAGATATAAATTCTGGTTACCTTTGATAAGATGATTGGAAGCAGAGGGCTAGGTGATAGAAGATATGACCGATGATTACGCCTACATGCCTCACAATGCACCCCACTACTGGGTAATGATTACCATTACCATGGCAGAAAAGAAGTGTGCAGAATTAAATATGGGCTGGATGCTCTCTCCTTCCTATACAAGGCAGAAATCGCAAAAATAATTTTGTGGAAGGTGAATCTGAGGTGAATGTGGACAAAAAAAAACAAAATAAATAAATAAAATTCTCTATGTATTGGTCAAACAATCCTCTAAGTTGAAACTGTTCTGTGTGCTACACAGTATTTGGGGGCTGCCAGTCCCCCGTTCTGAATATTCGAAAGGTAGTACTTGAGTAACTGTGTGCACAACTATGTGTATTTAACATTCACAAACTTTACCAAAACAACTTATCATGATAACAAATCAAATTACAACAACTTGATCATCAATCGATTTATCTTTCTTTCATCATTGTTACATCATGTACATGATTGTGAGTAATCACACATTATAATTCACTTTTAAATTAACTCAATAGTTATAGAAAACAAACATCAATGCAAATCCTTTTGTTGATGAAAATTCTTCTTGATGTGACTCCATCCTATTCGTATGATGCCCTATGCATTTTGGGACATGTGGTCCCTTCTTCAGGGGCCTCTGGAACATGATAAAATAAAACCAACATCATCAGTTAAGGTACACTGACCTCCAAAAACTTCCAACCTCACAGTGAGCCAATTGCAGAAAATATCTGCATTTTCTACCATGTGATTATTAGCTTGCTAGAGTGTCATCCAAGTTTTGTGCCAACTTCCAACGGGATCGCTGTGAAAGCATACTGCCATGGACAAATTTTCTAGTCTTCCGTGACTCTAATGTTTGTTAAACGATCACCACTGTGACCCTCACCAACTTTGTGTGACCAACAGTACTTCGCTTGTGATAAACGCAGTGCGATATTCATAAGGTTAAATATACTCACAGAAAAACGGAGTCTTAAAATACAATCCTAGGAGGGACAGACTCACTCCTTAGAATCTGAAAGAATACGAGTATCGTCAATATCCCTTAACAGCTAACTAACCCAAATACTTGCTGTGCACAAGTGACACCGACATACCAGACCTATTTGGCCACTTAAGACCGAAATGTCAACAGTCTATCTTTTTTAATATTATTAGTTACATCTTAGGTTGTGTTATTTCCATCTGACCAGTTGGATGTTAAAGATTTATTTGATGGGACTCTGCATTCATGAACCCATTCTGTTAAGAGGATTGTCTGCGCTTCCCTAGATCCTTGTAGTGAGTTTATGCTAGTAATATTAAGGGATCATGTGGCAGCGCCAGTGTGAATATATGAACATGTGTATGTACGGCTTTGTATTTTGGTGTATATAATGTTGTTTGTACCAAATGTATGTACACTGTATATGATGAAACAATGATTGAGTTAAATCATGATATACTCTTTCTTATATCAATACGCCTCTGTTTGATCTTATGAGTGATTATCTGATGGCATGTAATAGGATCACTTTGTGACCGATTAATTAAGGAACGTTGTAGAAACATTTCCTCTGGGAACATTTCTGTGAATAGACTATAGTACCCAGTTCCTCTGGGAACATTGGGTTGTCCTGTTGTATAACAGAACTGTGGGCCTGCAGCACTAATTGTGCCACCCACGCAAAGAGCCTTTTCAACCTGTCTCAGGCCTGCCACTGCAGGGCCTCTGTGTTTAGTTTACTGCCACTTCGACTTGGCATTTAAAACCCTTTGCCAAGCCTTACACTCCCCTTTTATTACATGTATGTCACCCCTAGGGTAGGCCCTAAGTAGCCCTAAGGGCAGGATGCTGTGTAAGTAAAATGTAAAACATGGACTGTTAAGTTATGCATGTCCAGGTAGTGACAAACACCCAAATTCGTTTTTCACTACTGAGAGGCCTACTCCTCTCATAGGTTAACATTGGGAAATCCTTAGTACTCTTTTAAGCTGTAATTGCTAATCAGAAAGGAGTAGCTGCATCATGTTTTATATCTTTGTAATAGTATTGATAAATCCTCTTTACTGGTAAGGTTGGATTTAACATTACTATTTTAGAAATGCCACTTTTAGAAAGTGGGCAGTTCTCTGCTCTCACTACTCTGTGTGGCTGCAGCCTGTCTCCAATAAACGGCTGGGTGGATGAGAGCTACACTTTGTGCATTCCCTCTAGACAGCCACAGACACAGGAACGTTAGGTGTGACTGAATTCTCATCTGCATTCTGATGGCTCTTCCTGGGCAGGAAGGGAGGGGGGAGCTGACACTTGAATAGGCAGTGTCCTGTTTTCCACACAATGGCTTGATTACCCCATACTGATAGTCTGGAGCCAGGGCTGGGAAGAAAGGACCTGTGTGCACTTCAAAGACTTCTTTGAAGTCACCCCCACTTCAAAGGCACAACTGGCTATACATACTGGGTCTCTGGCTTTACCAAGACAGTACACTACTGAACCTGTGAAGATCTCTACCAAGAAGAACGACTGCTGTGCTGCTACAAGGACTGCCACTCTGCTGGACTGCTGCTCTGGAAGAACTGCTTTTCTGCTCTTTTGTGCTGTCTTTTGCCTGCTACTTGCTGCCCTCTGCCCTGCTGAGGAAAAGGACTGGACCCATCTCACTTGAACCAGGAGTGACTCCAAGGGCTTTCTGGCTTGCCCCTGTTCTGAAATCTCAGGGCCATCAAAGACTTCCTCCAACCCTGCAAAAATACCTGGGGGCAGATTTACAAGCCCCTTGCGCCACTTTTGCGTCACTTATCCCATGTTAAAAGTGACGCAAAAGTGGCGCAAGGGGCTTGTAAATCTGCCCCCTGGACTCTGCCATCTGTGAATCCTGCCTTGCCATGTGGTGCAAATCCAGTCCTGGGCCCTTGGAAGTGCCTTATCCTGTGCTGATCCACCAGAAACAACACATCTTCCTCCGATTCCGAAGCAGCTGCTGCCCGACAACATCGCTTCAACAGGCTGCACGGCTCTATGATGATGCATCGTCTGCAGTATAAAGGAGTCCGTGATGAAGCCTTCATCGACTGCGCCAATCAGAACCGACGCATCGCCTCTATTCACGGTATTGACAAGGCATCGGCTCCTCTGCTCCTCACATCGAGTCTTCAAAGTCAATGCTTCCTCCATTCAAGGTACTTTTCAAGTGGGACCTGAACGAGTCCTGTAGCCAGGCCGCCCTCCATCATGGTCGGCCTGAACTTTGGATTTACCCCGGTATAGTGGGACCTTATGTCCCCGGTTGGCACTTTATGACTTTAAGCACTATAATTAGATTTTATCTTTAATAAATTCATTACTCCTTTTCTACTTATTGGATTTTTGTAATTTTGGTTTTGTTATACTCATACAAATATAATCTATGTTTCTAACCCTGTGTGGAGTATTTGTGTGGTGTTTTCATTGTGTTACTGTGTGTTGTGTTGCACAAATACTTTACACATTGCCTCTTTAGATATGCCTGACTGTTTGGTACCAAGCTACCAGAGGGTGAGCACAAGTTATCTTTTAGTGTGTATCTAGCTTACACTAGAGTGGTGGTCCCTACTTGGATAGGGTGCATACTTCTGCCAACTAGAGACCCCATTTCTAACACTGACTGATCAGTTTTCTGTTGCTTATTGTTAAATGTGAGTGTTAAGCTGGTACTAATGAGGTGGAACCTATGCCCAGACAGCGTTAATAAGCAACAATAATAAACAAGCATTGGCAGATGCAATATGTTTCACCTATGTGATTAATATTATTTTTTGTTGTTGTAAGTTTTAGCTTGGTGAGCAGTTGTGAAATATAAGTTACTGAAACTCCATAAAAGTGCCATCACTTGTTTATTGAGAAAGCCAATATATTATGCAGTAACTGGTGGTAATATAATGTGACCGGTTGTTTAGTAGTAACATATACCAATAGTCAGTATTCAGTGGGCTTCCTGCAGCTTTTGACCCCAGTGCCACTGCACCAGTTGAACCATTCGAATTATGACTAGAGTGCCTGCAAGGTAACTTCGCTTGTGACTGCTTGTTTAGTAGTAAAATATAGCAATAATCGAGATGTCTCTCATCACGAGAGTGTGTCAGGGGCTGATCTGGTGCCGAGCACCGTTATATTGGCATTTATGATATAAAATGTGATTTTTGTTGTCAAGGGAGTGGTAGCAGTGGGTACCTGAACAAGAAAAGGAGGCTGGCAACAGAACATGAAAGAAAAATCACGCATTCTACTGGAGTATACACATGCGCTTCAGGGTCACACTGAGCACTGACAAAATCAATAAACATGCCTGCTTTAGACTAAAACATAAACAAGCTCAAATATTTTAATGCTGCATGTACTTTCAAGTCTGATACAAAGGGGTTCCGTCCAGTTTAGGAGGCCAGATAGGACGGGAAAAACATTTTACGAAAAAAGGGATCTGACCACCTTGCTTCTGTTTCTGCTTTTTATTTTAGCAGATAAGGACCAATGAAATTTTTTCCTTGGTCCTGGCTATTGCATTGCCATTATTAACATATGTTTTAGTGCTTGTGTCAATACAATCAAATGTATACAAAAAACATCGATTGATACACCTATTAAGCATCACCAACTCATAAGCAAAAATGTGAAAATATAAAACAATTATTTCTGTTTCAAAGCAGCATAACGCAAGTGCTTAAATATATAAAGCATGATCGCAGATGTACTCAATCGTAATGAAAACAAGCACCGGTGACAAAGCCAGCAGCAGTACATAGCTGCTCTTCCCAAAGATTCCCTGACAGTAAAGGCGAGTCAAACAAGTAGCACATATGTCACAAAATGTCACCTGTAGCTTGTGCACACTCAAGCAATTAGCAATTAGAGGGTTTTTGGGAAAAAAGGGCATGCACATTTCGCCCAACATGTGACCCCAAACAGCTCTGTGGTAGCACAAGACATACCGAAAATACGAAGACAAAAGATCAGGGAAGAGGGTGCGGCATAATGGTCAGAACTGCTGACCTTGGAGTTGGGGAGCCATGTTCAAGTGTCAGCATTGGCTCAACAGCCTGTGACCCTGCGTCTACAAAAAATCTAGGTTAGCTTGCATTATAACAGGATTAAAGTACATTTAGCAGGCCTATTGCCCCATTTAGGCTTACTTGATGTTTCCAATGGCTTTTATCGTCCTTGCATGTTGCTGCAGAGGAATACCAAATATGTCTCAACTTGCACTACTGGTGAGGCGGGCAGGGAACTCTGCACATCCGACCACCTAACTCTTTGGAGTGCTCTGCGATAAGGTAAAATTACAAAAACAACAGGGTAATCAGATATAAAGTGGATTTAAAAGGTGGGAGATGGAGAAATAAAACTAAAGGCCATGGGAGACACCGCGCATGGAAGGAAGGCGAAGGGGGAGGAACAATAGAAGCGAGAGGGAGGGATAAACAATGAGCTACATGGTGAGAAACCGCAGAAACAAAACCTAAATGATCTTAAAAATTGGTGGGAGGAGACAGTGAGCCAGGCAGGGAGTCACATGTTCTCAGCACCGTTGTCAAAATCACCATGCGGGAATATGGAGATAAAACCGTAATGCTATATCAATGCAGTGTTACAGGTCCTTGATGGTTAGAGGGTTTTTGGAAAAAAAGGCCGTGCACATTTCGCCCGACATGTGACCCCTAAACAGTTCTGTGGTACTGATGGAGCAAGGACTCACAAATGAGACTTGCTCGGATGCAATCTTCTTAAAAGTATTAATGTATTAAAATTGTATTGTTCATACTAACCATTACACACACAAATATAAGTAGCAAGGAAGCTTGCCTATGTGTTTTTACTAACAAGTAACGCTTGTCTATTCTAAAATGGCCGCTAAAGAGCGGGAACTTTACTGCGCATGTCTCAACCATATCACGTGGTGTGACGTCTTTCTTTGCTTGGTGGGAAAATTCTTGCTTCTGCGCAGTGTGATTTAAAATGGCTGCTATATGTTTTCACATGCTACAGCTTGCTCTTATGTTTTGTTTAAACTGTAATATTCTAATGCTACTAATCCGGGAAAAGTTTATAAGTAAATGGGAATAGAGTAGAAAGAGTGGGTATACAGTGAAACATTTTATTTGTGATTTTAATATTTTCTTCTTTGACTTTATTAGTTCGTAAATTTGGGCCTGGGGTTGGTGAACTGAAAACTCGTGTGACCATGGTTCTGCGCATGCTCCTTGAATGGCTGCCCAGAAGGAAAGGGATGAAGTCAACCTGGACGTCGTCCAAGGCCGTGACCTGATGGCCAATATTGTTGTATTCATAAATGTCCCTACAAAAATGTTACAATGTACATGAAGAATGTATAAACTTTGTCATGAGACCGGTGGGAAATAAAGCAAATGTATTAAAAGTGAGGGGCGGTATTTTAAAACAAAGGGCTTTAAGAAAATGAATTAAATCAATCAATCAATCAATCAATCAATAAACTTTATTCGGTTTTAACAACAAAACCATAAAAGTTACACAAAGACATTAAAATATATAAATCAATTCTCCTTAAACTGGTAAAAAAGTCAGATTAAAATCATACTCCCCAAGTGCAATTCAAAATGTAAAGTGCAATGTGCAATAAATACATATGTACAGTCCACAAGAATGTTAAAAACTGCAACCCCCAGGAGCATTTGTATAAATTATGCACGTTATATGAGTGCAAACATAGGAGTATACATTCGAACAATAAAAATGCATTAATAAAATAACAGGTTAAACATCCATAAAGGATCGCGATTTAACACAAGCTTTTAAATAGCCAAGTGTAAAAAACAGTGACTCCGTTGACAGCATCTGTAGGTGCAAAAGTGCGGGCGAACCTGTCTAAAATTCAATCGTTTTAAATAAGGGACCAAAAAAATCCTACGAGGAACTTCATAAAATCTACAAACAAACATAAAGTGCAACAAATCCTGCGGAGACTCACCGTCGCAGCCGCAGGATAGTGACACACTTGCCCTCTTGTGGTCTTTTGGTCTAACCAACAGGAGATGGTATAGATTCATCCTAAACCTTGTTAAAAGATATTTTTCGTGAGAAGACAAACACCCCATAAGGTAGGGTTCGGTTGACAAGGTGGTTTTCGTTAATATAAAATTGCGTACACTGGGTTTCAGCAACTCCTTCGCTTCTCTTTCCATCCTCCACAAACTCATAAAAGCTATTCTGCTTGATACGACATCCTGCTTAACTATGCATTCTGGCTTGCTATACAGGTCGCCACGCCCTATCCCTTTAAAACTCTTTTGAATATAATTTAGCCAAGGGATACATGAGGCTTGTTCTAACAACATACACTCTCTTAATAATAAATGGTTAAAAGACAGATCTGGGTTTAACCAACATTTCAACCAAAAAATCAATGGACGTAATGCAAGGATGTCACTAATATAGGGGACCCCCAGTTCTTCATGCACTGCTAAATTAGAGGTCCCCTGAGGGACACACAGAAGGCGTTTAAAAAAATTATTTTCCACCACTTGCAGGGGATCTGCAACTGTATATCCCCATATCTCACTTCCATAAGTGGCAATGGAAAGACTTTTGGCCTTATAAACTTGTAACATGGCCCCAGTTGGTTTTTTCCCTATTCTTGATGAAAATTTAAAAATGGCCGCGTTGGCCCGAACCACTTCCCCTTCTTCTTCTCAATTTGGGGTCCCCATTTTAATTTGTTGTCAATAAGAACCCCCAAATATGAGAAAACATTCGTAAGAGGGACCACAGTTGAGTCAATTACAAATTTAAAGGGCTTCACAGGTTGCTTACCTATTCTCAGCACATAGGACTTGGAATTGTTAATTGACAGGTCCCGTTTACCCATGTACCCCGTAAAAGCCTTTAAAAGAGATTGTAAACCAACCTCTGTTCTGGATAGAAGGACGGCATCATCTGCATAAAGCAATATCGGGATGCCGCGACGTCCAACATACGGGTAATCAACCCCAGTTTCCAATAATTCCTGTTCCAAGTCGTTAAGATAATAATTAAACAAAAAGGAGCTAAAATGCAACCTTGACGGACGCCCCTTTTAATATCAAAATTCTCAGTGACACGCAAGTCCTGAGCGAACCTAACATTTGCCTGGGTAGAATAATGAAGATCCACCAGGAAGTTCACTAGACTAGGATCCACACCTGTTAGCCTCAGGATCTGCCACAGTTTGGTTCTGTTGACACGATCAAAAGCTGATGACAGATCCATAAAGTCACAAAATATGGACCCCGAGCGTGCAATAGTATATTTACTGAAAATCATAAGAATATTTAAACACTGGGCAATTGTGGAACGACCGGGGCGAAAACCATTTTGAACATCTGACAATATTTCGGTTTCCTCTGCCCAGGTTTGCAGCCGCTGTAATAATATCCGACCCACCACCTTAACTGTTGAATCTAAAAGGGAGATGGGTCTATAACAATGGGGGCTACCCCGGTCGCCCTTTTTAAAAACGGGAACTATAGTAGAAATAGCCCAGGAAGAGGGGCATCCAATTTTTGCTGCAGCGTTAAAAACATTAACCAAGATGGGGGCCCAAAAGAAGGGTCAGATTTAAATAAATCTGGGGGAATCCCATCTGGTCCAGGGGCCTTTTAGCAGAGAGCCCTTCAATCCCTGCAATAACCTCATCAATACTAAAAGATAAAGCTGGAGCATTTAAATCTATTATCTCTGGGCCACAACAATCGGGGGACAGTCAAAAATAGTTTTAAAATGGGACACCCAGTCCTCTTCTGTAATAAAGGCTCCTAAAACGGGGTCCCTATCCATACCAATGGCTGGGCGATTCACCACTTGCCAAAATTTGGAACTATTTTTCAATACACTTGCCTCGATAAGGTCCCGCCAGGCTTCATCTTTTAGTTTTGTCTTGCGCCCCGCTAAAGCGGCCTTATATTCTCTGCGATAGTTACAGACCACTGATTGTATTCTAGGTATAGATGCAAGAGCTGCCTTCAACTTACCAGCTGCTCGAGTACAATCAGAGTCAAACCATTTAGGCCCAAGATTTCTAGCCCTTACGGCCGGAGCACTTAAGAGGTCTCCCATCTTCCCTGCTAAGGTCACAAAAGCTGTCAACAAATAATCTGGGGACGAACAGGGATTTTGACATGTTAAAAGTTCAGGGGCACATAACCTATTAACCTTGTCATAAAACAGCTTGGGGTCAATCTGTGTCCATTTCAATCTGCGTTTATTGTCAGTCAGAGTAATAACGCCCCTCGTGGCTACTCCTTCGATGTGACTAATAAGTGGTCCGGCTATATGGGCACAAAGCGGGTTATGATCACTAAAAATACTCTCATCAATAGAGAAACCTGTGATCCACAACTGCAAGGGGAGGAAATTAATATATAGTCAATAAAAGATCCTGTCCTAACCCCTTTGTAGGTTGGAGTTAAAAATTTGATGTTTGGGGCCACAAGAGCCATCAAACACACCATGTTGAACTCCTGGATCATGTTGTTAATCAATTCCCCTTGCGTGTGGTGATCAAAGTGGAAACCACTCCTTCGCGGGCATCCCAGTTCAGATAAACAGGACACCGCAGGGTTACCACATGGGTGAGCATTAAAATCCCCAGAGACCAAAAAATCAGAAACTGGGAGTCTGTTAGGACGTCTAAAAAAGGAGCATAAGGCAGCTATATTACAATCACGTGGGGGACTGGATACTGCATTATAAAAATTAACCAGTCCCCATCTAATGCCTCTAGTGTTAAAAAATAGCACCAATATCCCTCCACACCGTATAGGAACAACCTGGATCTGGCTGTCTAAGGCCACAGACACATATGTGACTAAGCCCCCTTTAGCTCTCCCACTGGAAGACGGGGTAGCGGGGACAAAATAAGCCTTATATCCTTCTAAAAACAAATTACTTTCAACCAGCCAGGTTTCTTGAAGACTGATTATCTTAAACTCTTTTAAGAAATTGACTAAAGAGGGATCTCGAAATTTAGTTGCCAGCCCAGCAATATTCCAAGAAATAAAATTGCGAGAGGTCACTTCGCTTGGCCTCCCCACGGCATCAACTAAGGGCACTGCACTGTGACCACCCCTGGCTCCTGTGTTACTATTGGCAATAGTCAGTCGCAGTCTTCTAGTCCACTTAATGCAGAAAATCTGTTTTGTACTTCCAAAAATGGAGTGGTGGCCGGCTGGACCTGCGAGAAGAGTGGTTGATGCATTCTAACTGCTGACTGTGCGGCTGATACGGAACTATACGACCTTCCTAGTCCAGTATTTGTCCTTACATTATAGTCAATAGGACATGTGGAAACCCTGGGCTTATAAAAAAACCCAAGGGGAAAGTTCTGATAGCACCTGAGGGGGGATTGCGGTTAGCGCCCTTATGGAGGATTCTAGCCACTAGATTAGGGTTATTGAAATTCACAATAATACAATCATTAATACCCACTTTAGCAGATGGCCCCACCCAACTCACTCTACGTGCCATGATGATGTTATTAGCAATACTCACACCAGTAGCTGTATTTTGGGCAAACCAATGTGTTAATTTGTTTTTTAGTTGGTTAAAATCCTCTGTAGCCCCTATTTCAAGAGGTGGAACATCCCCTAATACAACAACATAGGGGGTAGATTCAGGTGGGAGGTTAATTACAGGAAGACAAGTTGGTTGAGAATCCCTGAATGCTAACCCTGTCATGTCCTTCAATCCAGGCGTCACTACCCTGGATGGATGACGAGAAATCACTCCACCACGACTACTAGTGGTAACTTTATCGTTATTTGATTCCTTTGGGTCTATGACCGCCTCAACATCCCCCTGCAGTGCATTTCCCACTACTACATCCCTAGCAGTCTGTGTAACACATGTCCTATTAGTGTTTGCAACTTTCGAGGTTAAACAATTGCAACCGGTCTGTCCCTCGAGTTTGGATAAAACTTCCTCGATGGCCCCAATTTTCTGCCTTATTGGATCAAGAGAAGAAAACAACAACATTTCCATTTTCCCCCAAAAATGGTCTTCATGATCTTTAATAGAGCAAGACCCAGGCAACATACATGTATTAGGGATGAGTAAAGGTAAGTCATTCGAACTGTTTGTTACTAGGGGAGAAGAGGACGCCTCAATACCGCTATCTATCTTGTGGGCTAATCTACTACTTTTCGAAGACCCACCATTCTTCCCTTTTCTTTTCCTTGCCTGTGGGTCACTGCTATTAAGCTGTCCTAATTTGGCCTTTTGACCTCTTGTCTTGGCTTTTACTGGGCTAGAAGTAGTTATCAACTCTATACCGGGGCTAGGTAAAATTTGCGTCGAGACTGGAGTTAGTTCCGGAGAGAAGGGAAGACTATGCCGAGAAGGATCGGCATTCCTGATCCCTTCTACTACGGAAGCTACCAATTTAATAGGAGTCCTACCTTCTAAAGACAGAGGCTCTAATGATAATCACCTTTCCGTAAGCTGAATTTCATGTATAAGAACTGATTCAGCTCTTGAGAAAAATGCGTCCAGAGTCCCGATCACACTCTTACCGGGGGTCATTTTCCGTTTGCTCATTTTTCAGATAATAAGACTAATGCAAGATGTATGGCAAGAGAAAGGGCAAAGCAGCAAAGGATTGGCGCTTAATAAAACTTGGCAAGACTACAGATTCATAAAATGCCAAGAAGTAAAAAACCCAGTTAAAACACTATTAAGAGCAAATTCGAGCACCTAATATAAAATAAGCTAATTTACAATAGGCATAATGATACAGTTCCGGGGGAAAAGTAGAATTTAGCAGAGATTAGGACTTGTACCAGTTAGATTTCAATGTGCAAAATAAGCAGTGTATACAATATGTATAATAGACATACAGTCCTTATGGAAAAACAGAGCTAGCAGCAGTTCGAGCAACCAACGATTTGTGCAAAATAAGCAAAATATAACAAACAACATGCAGCACTATTATGGTACCTGCGAGAAATAAAACCTAACAACTATCATAGGTTTATACAAAAAAAAAAGCCAACAATATACAAAATAAAATATGTCCAAACAAAGTAAAACTGTCCAACACTATTAAGTCCTGATAGTCCAAAAAAGCAGCACCACTTGGGGAGAGAGTTAAAATGCAATAGTTCCAGTTAAGAAAAGATTAAGCATACAACTTCGTCTGTACCTAGTGAGGGGTAAACTCAATCGACGTCCCTTACGCTTTAAGGGGAACTTTCACGAGCTACTCTAGGGGAAAGAGAGGTGGCCCAGCCCAGCCTCTTCCAGACTATGACGGGCAAGGACGGGCCCGCCCTTGGCCCGGGCTTGGCCCGGGTGCAGCCCGCGCGCGTCCCGCGCAGCGGGGGACTCAGCAGGGCTAAAGCGCCTCCTGGCGCTTGCGTAGTAGCAGGAGCAGGCGTCCAGCTTTGGCCTGCCGGGAGTTGTGGTTCCTTCGAGCCGTTCCCTTCACGGCTGTGTGGCTGGAGCGGAGAACAAGGAAAAGGAAAAGAGAGCTGTTCCCCTCACGGCAAAAAAGGGTTTGCAGTGGCCGTTCCCCTCACGGTCAGTGTTCCGCTCTGCAAGGCGTCCCGCGCAGCGGGGGACTCAGCAGGGCTAAAAGCGCCTCCTGGCGCTTGCGTAGTAGCAGGAGCAGGCGTCCAGCTTTGGCCTGCCGGGAGTTGTGGTTCCTTCGAGCCGTTCCCCTCACGGCTGTGTGGCTGGAGCGGAGAACAAGGAAAAGGAAAAGAGAGCCGTTCCCCTCACGGCAAAAAAGGGTTTGCAGTGGCCGTTCCCCTCACGGTCAGTGTTCCGCTCTGCCCTCTCTGCTCCAGCTGGCTGTCACGGCTTTCCCCAGGCTGTGGCAGCGGCTCTCATGGAGGTTCACACACACTACCCGCTCTGAATTAAATCAATATGGTGTGAGGATCAACCCCCTGTCCCCGTCCAATCAGAAGTAGTGACCCCATAATTCTGCAACATTTAGGGGAGGTACATGGGCGTAGAAGGGTATAATAGATATAGAATTAGCTAAATTAGTTGGCATTAGAACGCAGAAGCGGGAGAAGAAGGGGCAGATGCTGCTCAGCATTAGAAAGAACAGGACGAGCTAATCGATTGCAGACTGAACCGCTGTCCAGAGAGGTCCTGAGAGGGGGCGGCGGAGTCCATTAGAAGGAAGTCACGGGAGAATTCGAGGAGAAGCGAAGTACCAGAGAGGGAAACGACGCAGGCGTCGTTGATAGAGAGGTCACCGGTCCTGTCCTGATCCGGGAGGAGGTCTTTGCTCTTCATCCTTCCAGGGTCCTATCTTTCCAACTCCTTGGCCAAGGGGTTTGGTTCTCGCACTTTAGGTAAATATAAATGCAAACCTTAGTTGCGCTGCTGTCTCTATCTCTCTCTTTCCTAAGGGACCGTCATTAATCGATAATTCATTTTTATGCTTCCTCCTTGCGATACGATTTAAGTATCATGTGGTTTTGTATTTTACTCTGCTAAATCTTTAGATAAACATTTTAAAACTTCTTGACTCAGTGATTATTTTAGAAATTTATGAATTGTATGGAACGTCACTCATTTTAAACTTCCCAATTAGCAAAGGATTCATTGGTAAGTCATTACTCTTCAATCAGAAGGTAATTGGTAGCAGGGATTTTGATAAAAGAGTACCAACTGACCCACCAGCGGAAATTGCTAGCGTAGTATGAATGTATGGGCCCAAGGGGGTATTTTGTGTATGAATGCTTGTTGCTAGTAACCCGCTGGATCAGTTTTCTGGTTAGCAGAGGATGGTTTCACTTTGTTAATTGGGTAATGAGAATTTTATTTTTTATGAACTAACATCCGTTATTGTGTTAAGTTTGTTTTATGTTGTCTAGAATCCCCGGGGAAAATTGAATAGCGGATGGTAAGTGGAAGCCATACTGCATTGAGGTTATCTGTCAGGCAGAAATAGTACTGAAAAGTTAAGTAGGACTATCAGTACTTGTTAGGGACTCTATGTGTGTGAGTAATAGCAAAGGAATGTGCTGGTGAAAGTTTGATGTTATATCACCTAGAAAGGGTAACATTGAAGAAGTAGCAGGTATTTTCGGAGCTTAAGTGAAGAGTAAACGGAAGTGTTTTACTCGTAGAGTATGATTAGTAAACGGAAGAGTTTTACTAAGAAGTGAGAGAATCTATCTTTTCAAGTTAGCGAAACTGACACAATAGCGAATGTTTTATGTTGTTACTGAATTATAAAGAAGTATAGAGAGAATAAAACTTTGCGTAAAATTTTGTAAAGGGAGGGTCAGCTACCGGAGAGGAAGCTGACGTCATAAACGCCGCGCTGGGATTGGTTGAAACCACGAAAAGACTCTTGTAAAGGAGGGGTCAGTAGTCAGGAGTAGTACTGACGTCACAAGTGTCGCGCTGGGATTGGTTGAAACAGCGAAGGACAGAAAAGCGCAGATTGTAAAGGAGGGGTCGTCAGAAAAGACGTCACTGAAAAGCCGCGCTAGGATTGGATCAAAGGCAAAAGTTAGCTGGAATCTGATTGGTAGTTAACATAGAAGCTGAAATATTACTGGATAGTGGAGATTATATGTTAAAAGGTGATTCGACTTTAATAAGAACTCGTCCGGATAGGAGAGTCCTAGGCTTTGCAGAATATAATTTTATACATCGAGATTTGCCAAAAATGTACGGAGAAAAGAGGAAAATGTCAGTTCTACAGAAGATTAAGAATTATTTTAAAAAGGACAAACCAATCAAAACTAGGGAAGGAATTATCATTCCACCAGCTAAAACGCCCGCTTCATTTATGATGATGGAGAGAGGTTATCATACTTGCGTATGGATAGAAAATTGGATAGAATATACCAAAAATGATGGAATATTAGCTTTTCCCGAGAATGGTACTTTCAATGGGAGGATTCTTCAAAATTTGAGATTAAGAATGAACGATTTAGAACCCAGACCTAGATTGACTCAATACGAAGCCTTAGAAGAATGGGAAACCGAGGCATTTGAATGGGATCGACCCAGAAGTAATAGGGATTATCTGGGATTTTTTCCCAGATACCAAAATGAGTCAAGGGACGGTCAGATGAAACAGTGGAGAAGAGCAATGCTTACAGAGGGTCTGTATCCGATATTAATGGTAGAAGAATCAGTAGGGAATAAATGCACAGAAAAGACAAAACATTTGACTAGATTTGGAGATTCCGAAGATGAATTTATGGAAGATCTATTAAAGAATCCACCACCATATCAGGAAGGGACAAGTGGATGCACCCCAAGTGCACCCTTGTTAAGAACACCTTTGGTACCTGAAGTATTACACGATTCACCAGTTAGTAGAGTACTTCATGATAAAGAAAAAGAAGCGATAGATAAAAACAGAGCAGAATTAATTCAGAAAGTAACACAATTGAGTGTTCATCCAGATTCATTGACCATACCTGTAACGATTGGTCCAGTGGTTCCCTTATATGGTGACAAAGTAACATCCCAAACCTCTAGTTATGACTACACCTGTGAATGTCCCTAGACCTGAAGCGGTAGTAATGGTTGAGGATCACTTTAGTGATTGTGAGTCTATAATTTCATTAATGGACTTGCCCATTCGAGATTCTGTAAACAATACTCCAAGAAGAGTAACACCTAGTTGCTCCAAAGATGTAAACATAGTAACCTCATCAGGAACAAAAAGTGCTACAGTAGTTACACCTGAAGACTTAGAAAGGTGGGCACAAGGATCAGACAAACAGAATTCACCCCCAAAGATCATGGACATTTATAAATTAAAAGTTGAATTAGAAGAAATGATAGCAGGAAATGTAGGAGTAGATCGCCTAAATGTTTACGATGAAGAGGAATTATTGTTTGTATGCAGAAGCATCACAAGAAATACAAAAATATTTCATGAGAAATTGTCAGATTTAGCTCAACAGATGGGAATTGAAATAGGGAAGTCAAAGGTGTTACAAAAACCATATAGAGCAGATTTTTCAGACAAGGATTTAGAGAATATGAATGCCTCAGGAAGGAAATGACAAGTAAAGGAATTAATGACAGTTTTGCAGAAATGGGGAGAGCTAGATAAATGGAAAGTTAGATGGACAAAGAAAAAGGAAGAGGCACGACATAATAAAACGACTTCAGAATATTTAATGAAGGAAACAGGGAAAGGAGATCAAATGTACCCAATGCGAGGAGTTCCAGGAGGGGGATATGTACATGTCCCATGGAGCAGACAAGATATTTTGTCATTTACAAATGATTTTCCAAAGTTGAGAGAAAAGCCAATTGAGTGGTACAAGCAGGTTGAAAGGTTTGTGAAGGTGTCAAAGGTATTGTTGAAAGACTTGGATGGTTTGTTCGACATAGTAGTACCTGCCGATTTATGGACAGATTGCAAAATCACGATTGATTGGCCCAGTGAGGAGTATCCTAGAGATCCAAAGACAGGTGCCCCGTCCAATGATGTAATGAAAAAGTATCAGCAGGTAATAACTTATTTGAAAGGGAAAATACCACCAAAAGAAACAGATTGGGTGAAAATAGACAGAACTACCCAAGAAGCCAGTGAATCGGTACACGCCTATTATGAGCATTTATTACAGGTATTTAAGCAGTATAGTGGATTTGAGGACATTGGAGATAAAAATATGAGTCAGTTTGTTTACCGATTTGTTTACGGTCTAAAGCCAGAGATTTGTCAGATGATTAAGCAGCACATGTTGTGCTGGCAGGGGAAACCGATTGACGAGATTTTGAAATATGCGAAATATTGTGGACATGACATTGAGGATAGGCACAAGAAATTGCAAGAGAAGGTGATGTGGGCTCAGGTGAAAATGGCTGAGTGACAGGGAATTAATTTGGATAATCCAAACGATAATCAAGGGAAAGATTCTGGAACGAATGGTGACACTGGGAACGGAGGAAAAATGAAAGGACGAATGAGCAGAGAAGAGGCTAAAAAGAAGTTTCCTTGTCATGGGTGCGGAAAATTAGGGCATTGGAAGGATGAATGTAAAAGATTCGGAATAATAATGGCCCAAATCAAAATTTAAATCCACAGACGCAGAATGACTCACAGCAGGGTGTAAATCCTCAGAGTCAGTTGCCACCTGCACCTATACAGGGTAATGTAAGCAGAGCAAAGCACGGTACAGACGTCGGATATCAAGGAGGAAGTGGTAAGAATGATTATGTAACATCACAATTTCTTTTACAGGACGACTTCTGTACCTATAACCAATGACGGTGCCTAGGAGAGGGGAAGAAGGAGTGCGTACTTGGTGCATCCTTACCGGTAGATCAGTCAGGTCCATATGTTGAAGGGAATGTGAAAGGTAATGATATTACTTTCCGTTTGGACACTGGTGCTACTAGGCCTTCTGTGAGAACAGCAGACATCCCAGACCTTCCTCTCTCTGGAGAAGCTATCCAAGTTGTGGGAGTGGCTAATCAGAAGATTAGAACACCTCTTACCGAACCAATGGAAGTAAAAATAGGAAACTTTAGAGAAATGCATCAATTTGTAGTCTGTGATTCCAGTCCAGTACATTTATTGGGCCGGGATTTGCTCTGTAAAATGAATTGTACAATTTTCTGCACACCGGATGGTGTGGCAGTTCAGACCCCAGATGAAGACCATGTATATAAATTTATGATTGCAAAGCAAGGTACAGAAGTAGATGAGATGTTTTCTTTGATAACAAAAGACGAATTACCAGAAGAACTGAAAACTACGGTGAATTCCATAGTATGGGATTTCACGGGAAAGGAAGTAGGACTTATGGCCAAAATAGACCCAGTGAAGATTACTGTAAAAGAAGGTGCGATTTTCCCAAACACCCGACAGTATAAAATGAGTGCAGAGGTAAAAGCAGGAGTCATTGAAGAAATTAACAGAATGGTAAAACAAGACATACTAAAAGAAGTAATGAGTAGCCCTTGTAACTCACCAATCATGGGTCTGAAGAAATCTAGTGGAAAATATAGGATCGTTCAAGACCTGCACAAAGTAAATAAGATTGTGGAACCATGTTGTCCTATAGTACCAAATCCTGCAGTAATTCTATACCAAATTCCTTGGAGTGCAGGATGGTTTACTGTGATTGATTTATGCCAAGCATTCTTTTCCATACCATTGCATCCAGATAGCCAGTATCTATTTTCATTTAAATTTGAGAACAAGGTCTATGTATGGAATCGTGTTCCTCAGGGGTACACGGAAAGTCCTTCCATTTTCAATCAAATATTGAAAAAGTGCTTAGAGAAACTAGTGATGCCAGGAAGCTCAGTCTTAGTGCAGTATATAAACGACTTACTAGTGGCGTCTAACACCAGAGAGGACTGTGTTGTTGACACCATTGCATTATTAAATCATTTAGCTGAAGAAGGGCATAAAGTTTCACCTGAAAAATTGCAGTTTTGTACAACAGCAGTTAAGTACCTAGGACACCAGATTGAGAGGGGCAGAAGGAGAATAACAGCTGAGAGAATAAAATTAATAAAGAAAATGCAGATGCCTGTCTCTCAACGAGAAGTAAGAATGTTCCTTGGAATAGTAGGGTATTGTCGACAATGGATATTAGGATTTTCTCTATTGGCAAAGCCATTAATTCAAATGACAAAAAAGAAGGCAAAGGACCCAGTTGAGTGGGATGATGAGAGCGTAGGTGCGTTTGTAAAATTAAGAAATGCTTTATGTGCAGCACCTGCCCTAGGCATGCCTGATTATAAGAGAAAATTTGCATTATTCTGTCATGAAAGAGAAAATTGTGCACTTTCAGTCTTAACCCAGAGACATGGGTTAGACAGACGTCCTATAGCATATTTTTCTGCTACATTGGACCCAGTGGCAGCTGCGTTGCCAGGCTGCTTAAAAGCAGTAGCGGCTACCTGTTTGAGTATTGAACAAAGTGAGTCAATTGTAATGGGACACCCTGTAAAGGTGTTCGTTCCACACGCGGTTGTGATTTTGTTGACAAGAACCAGAACTCAGCATCTTACTCCTAGTCGGTTGACTAAATATGAAAGAATAATACTGGGTGCTGAAAATGTGACCATTGTAAGGTGCACAATAGTAAATCCAGCTACCTTACTACCAGACCCATATCATGAAGAAGTTAAAGATGACGAAGAGGAACATGATTGTTTACAAGTCACAGAGTTGTGCACAAAACCGCGTCCTGATATTCAGGAACTACTCCTCAGGAAGCCAGACAGGGAGCTGTTTGTTGATGGTTCATGCCAAAGGCATGAAGATGGAAAACTAACTGCAGCATATGCAGTGTGTGAACTAACTGGAATAGTCGAAGCATCCTATTTACCAGGAGTCAAATCTGCACAAATAGCTGAATTGATTGCATTGATAAAGGCTTGCAAAATTGGGAGGAATCAAAAAGTAACTATATTTACAGATAGCCAATATGGTTACGGGGTTGTGCATGATTTTGGCCAACTATGGATGCAGAGGGATTTCATGACTTCTTCAGGATCCCCCATTAAGAATGGACAGTTCGTAAAAGAACTACTGGAAGCAATACAATCACCAAAAGAATTGGCCGTGGTGAAATGTGCCGCACACCAGTCAGGAGATGACTGGGTGGTAGTCGGCAACAGATACGCAGATCTTGTGGCTCAACATTGTGCCAAAAACAGATTGTCAGTAAATAAAAGGGTGGAAAGAATGGGAATCAGCTGCCAACTTATGCTGTATGCACCTCCTGAGACATGGAATGATGTAAAAAGATTGCAAGATGATGCTGATGAAAGTGAAAAGAGTACATGGATTAAAATGGGATGTTCTCAAAAGACAGACGATGATGTATGGATTTGTGCTGATGGCAGACCAGTCATGCCCGATTGTCTGCTTTCACAAATGGCTAGGATGTATCACGGAGACACACACGTAGGGAGAGATGCAATGATTAGGCTCTTTAGACAAAATTGGTTCAATCCAAGGTTTAGGGCAGTAGCAGAGAGTCTTTGCCAGAGATGTTTAACTTGCCAAATGCATAACCCAGGAAGAAAAACAGTAATTGGGTTTGGGACAATTGGAAAGGCGGAGGGTCCATTCATGAGACTGCAACTTGATTTCATACAGTTACCACCATGTAGAGGGCTGAAATATGCACTAGTCATAGTGTGTCTGTTTTCCAAGTGGGTGGAGGCATACCCTACCAGGAGGAATGATAGTATTACAGTCGCGAAGTTGTTGCTACGCGAACTCATTCCTAGATTTGGTTTTCCAGTAACTTTGGAATCAGATAGAGGAAAGCACTTTAACAGTGAAGTGGTTAAGATAATCTGTGAAGCATTCCAAATTGAGCAAAAATTGCACTGTGCATATCGTCCAGAGGCTTCTGGAGTGGTGGAACAATTGAATGGCACGATAAAATCCAGACTGGGAAAAATGTGTGCATCAACATCATTAGAGTGGCCAGATGCATTGCCTCTCGTTTTAATGGGACTCAGAAGCATTCCTGATAGAAACACCGGATTGAGTCCGCATGAGATACTAATGGGAAGAGCAATGAGACAAGCACATGTACCCACGAATAAACTGCTGAATATATCTGATGATATGGTTCTGGATTATTGCAAAGGACTGGCTGACTTAGTGCGTTCTGTCTCTCACCAGGTTGGAGAAGACGCAGTTTCCAGGCAGCCTGAACAAGAACATGATCTGAGTCCCGGAATCTGGGTGGTAGTGAAGAATCACACCAGAGAAACGTGTCTATCACCTAGGTGGGGCGAACCTTGTCAGGTCATACTGACTACGAACACAGCAGTGAAGTGTGCAGGATTTCCTAATTGGATTCATGTAAGTCACACCAAAAGAGTACCAGACCCTGAAGAAGAAAATACTCAGATAATATCAATTACTGAGGAAGCTGAAGGTTGCCCAGCTGAAGAATCTCAGGTTCGAGATTCAAGGGAAGCTGACGAAGAACAACCGAGCACAAGTCAGGACTGGATACCAGTGGTGGAAATACCTGAAATCTACTACAGAACAAGAAGTCAAGTAAATCTAGAAGAAATTGAAGAAGATCAGATAGGTGAAGAAGAAGCAGCTCAGGAAGAAGAAGAAGAACAAATACCAGAACCTGAGCAGGAACAGATAGGGAGAGGAAACTGGGCTCAAATTAAAGAAGAACC
The DNA here is from genome assembly GCA_963921515.1 of Calotriton arnoldi. Lineage (NCBI taxonomy): Eukaryota > Metazoa > Chordata > Amphibia > Caudata > Salamandridae > Calotriton > Calotriton arnoldi. The sequence continues at coordinate 853,572 of CAWUFW010004693.1, read as the reverse complement.
AACAGATTTTGAGCAGGGACAGACAGGTCTAGAAGAACGCGGTCAGGCTGCAGAAGTACAAAGTGCAATAAGCCCTGATCAGAACCAGTTAGATCAAGAAAAGTACACAGAAGAAGAAGATCCTGAGAATTTCGAGCATGAAATTGTAAATCAAGAACAAAATCAGTTAAAAAAACTCACAGTGGAGCAGCTGAAGAGAAAGCAATAAGACCTGAAAAAGAACAAGTAGAAGATACTGAAATAGAAGAAAACCAAATTGTGCCACAACTTGAAAATAAAAGAATTTCTGAAGAAGAAATAAGAAGAGAAGAAACAGTACAAACAAAGAAAACTAGAAAAGGTGATCATTGGCCTAGTGTCATCAAAAGAGTAAAATACCACATAACAACCAGAAGTGAAGATCCAGAACAAGTAAATGAAGTAACAAGCCAAACGGGACGAGAAAATAAAAGTGAAAAACGAAGAAGCAAAAGACTGAAACTTGTGAACAACAAATTCAAAGGTCCTGATTGGACTTATATTATTATTGAAGATTACGAAAGCTCAGAATCAAGTGAAAGTGGTGACGAAGGAACCAGTGCAGAACTGACGTATGAAAAAGAAATAGAACCACCTTGAGAACGTAAAGAGATTTGAAGAATACGATAAGAAGAGCAATCTTCCTTGTCAAAATGACTGACGATAGAGTTACTGGGAGACCAAAGCAGAAAGGTTGTAAAAGATGTTGTGCTATAAGCATATGCAATCTGGTAGTGATGCTTATAGTATGGTTAGTTGTGATCATAGCAATTCCTTATCTTATGATAATAGATAGAAAGATTAACAACGAAACTAAGGAAAGAACAGATAACTTGAAAAGCAATAGAGTAGAACTAAAGGTAGAAGACGAACCAGAATTTCATCATGAAGTAACAGATAACGACACTAGTTTGAATGTTTTCACAAAGTTATTATTTCAATATGTAGATACTATGGAAGTTAGTAATTGTTATGTCTGTATGAAACTACCTGAATCAGTAGCAGAAGGATTAACGTATCATCACTTGCCATTAACCTATGGGATATCATGTAGTGTATTGACAAGTTTATTTTATAGAACAGGACAACTTCAGTATTATTATTCAAATATAGATGTGATATTTTCTGAGGTTCCAATTCGAAAGAATATGAATCCAGTGCTTAGTAGCAAAGATGCACAGTTTATGGGAGAATTTTTCTTAACAATGAAATCAATAGACATAACACATGCACATAGAAGCAATCTAACATGTTCTTTACATGAAGAAGAAAAGATATTTTTGAATTTAGTGGAGAGTAGAAGACAAGATTTCCAAAAGAAAGCTTCTGAGCATAAGGCTCATTTGCCACCTTGGGCTGAGAAAGAAGGTAGTTACACACCTGGCAAGGCTCAAGCTGCTATGGCTCTAGATTTTGAAAAGACAGGGAAAATTTGTCTACATAGGTTAAAGACTGAGTATAACAATGTTTTCATCGGTACCAGTGAATGTGAACACAATTTCTTAATTCTTGGAGGTTGGGGACTCAAAGGAGGAACAGATTCAGTTTTTCCTGGAATCTATTATGTATGTGGGAATAAGGCTTACTTTAGGCTTCCTGCACGGTGGTATGGAAGTTGCTACTTTGGAATAGTATTTCCAAAAATATACCACGTAAAAAGAAACACTGGCAGCAATGGAAATACTAGTGAATTAACACGTAGAAAAAGAGCTAGTTTTTCAGAAATTATAGGTGATATATTTGGTGCATTGATACCTTCAGTGGGAATAATTCTGAATTCAAGGAAAATATGTAAATTGTCTACAGTGGTTGATCGTTTATCAACTGACACTGCTGGAGGATTTCTAATGATTAATGCGGAAATGGTTGCGATTAGATCTATGGTTATGCAAAATCGACTTGCTCTTGACATTATATTGGCAAAAGAGGGCAGAGTCTGTAAATTATTGAAGACGAAACACTGTTGCACTTACATACCTGATAAAAGTGCAGAAATTGGAATGTATATACAGAATATAACTAAACTTGAGAAGGAACTAAAACCACTGGAAGTTGACAGTGTATGGGAAAGATTGACCAGTAGTATTAGGTCAATTGGTGCCTGGTTTGCTAACATAGGGAAAGGACTTATAGGTCAAATATTAGTAACCTTAGCAGGGATAGCAATAATAGTATTTTCAATAATAATATGGTGCAAATGTTGTAGAAGGAATGAATGATATAATGTGACAGAAAAAGGAAAGAAGAGAAAGTTTGATGAGATTGAACTTGAAGGTTTAAGAAGTGAATTATACAAGAAATTGAAAGGAGATGTGAAAAGTAGAAAGTGTACAAATGAAAAAGAAACCATATTATGCTAAAAGTTGGCATCTGGTTGTGGGTAGTATTTTTGATGGCTCAGAAACGCCATCAGAGAGGGGATTGATGGAGCAAGGACTCACAAATGAGACTTGCTCGGATGCAATCTTCTTAAAAGTATTAATGTATTAAAATTGTATTGTTCATACTAACCATTACACACACAAATATAAGTAGCAAGGAAGCTTGCCTATGTGTTTTTACTAACAAGTAACGCTTGTCTATTCTAAAATGGCCGCTAAAGCGCGGGAACTTTACTGCGCATGTCTCAACCATATCACGTGGTGTGACGTCTTTCTTTGCTTGGTGGGAAAATTCTTGCTTCTGCGCAGTGTGATTTAAAATGGCTGCTATATGTTTTCACATGCTACAGCTTGCTCTTATGTTTTGTTTAAACTGTAATATTCTAATGCTACTAATGCGGGAAAAGTTTATAAGTAAATGGGAATAGAGTAGAAAGAGTGGGTATACAGTGAAACATTTTATTTGTGATTTTAATATTTTCTTCTTTGACTTTATTAGTTCGTAAATTTGTGCCTGGGGTTGGTGAACTGAAAACTCGTGTGACCATGGTTCTGCGCATGCTCCTTGAATGGCTGCCCAGAAGGAAAGGGGTGAAGTCAACCTGGACGTCGTCCAAGGCCGTGACCTGATGGCCAATATTGTTGTATTCATAAATGTCCCTACAAAAATGTTACAATGTACATGAAGAATGTATAAACTTTGTCATGAGACGGGTGGGAAATAAAGCAAATGTATTAAAAGTGAGGGGTGGTATTCTAAAACAAAGGGCTTTAAGAAAATGAATTAAATCAATATGGTGTGAGGATCAACCCCCCGTCCCCGTCCAATCAGAAGTAGTGACCCCATAATTCTGCAACATTAAGGGGAGGTACATGGGCGTAGAAGGGTATAATAGATATATAATTAGCTAAATTAGTTGGCATTAGAACGCAGACGCGGGAGAAGAAGGGGCAGATGCTGCTCAGCATTAGAAAGAACAGGACGAGATGATCGATTGCAGACTGAACCGCTGTCCAGAGAGATCCTGAGAGGGGGCGGCGGAGTCCAGTAGAAGGAAGTCACGGGAGAATTCGAGGAGAAGCGAAGTACCAGAGAGGGAAACGACGCAGGCGTCGTTGATAGAGAGGTCACCGGTCCTGTCCTGATCCGGGAGGAGGTCTTTGCTCTTCATCCTTCCAGGGTCCTATCTTTCCAACTCCTTGGCCAAGGGGTTTGGTTCTCGCACTTTAGGTAAATATAAATGCAAACCTTAGTTGCGCTGCTGTCTCTATCTCTCTCTTTCCTAAGGGACTGTCATTAATCGATAATTCATTTTTATGCTTCCTCCTTGCGATACGATTTAAGTATCATGTGGTTTTGTATTTTACTCTGCTAAATCTTTAGATAAACATTTTAAAACTTCTTGACTCAGTGATTATTTTAGAAATTTATGAATGTATGGAACGTCACTCATTTTAAACTTCCCAATTAGCAAAGGATTCATTGGTAAGTCATTACTCTTCAATCAGAAGGTAATTGGTAGCAGGGATTTTGATAAAAGAGTACCAACTGACCCACCAGCGGAAATTGCTAGCGTAGTATGAATGTATGGGCCCAAGTGAGTATTTTGTGTATGAATGCTTGTTGCTAGTAACCCGCTGGATCAGTACCACAAGGCATACCGAAAATACCAAGACAAAAGAGCAGGGCATATGGTGTGGCGTAATGGCCAGAACTGCTGACCTTGGAGCTAGGAAGCCATGTTCGAGTCTAGGCATCGGCTCAACATCCTGTGATCTTCTGCCAATCAAAAACCTAGATTAGCTTGTATTATAGCAGGATTAAAGTACATTTAGCAGCCGTATTGCCCTGTTTAGGCTTACTTGATGTTTCCACTGGCCTTTGATCACCCTTGCATGTTGCTGCAGAGGAATACCAAATATGTCTCATCTTGAACCGAGCATGCACTACTGGTGAGGCGGGAGGGCGGGCGGGGAAATCGGGGCGGCTCAAAATGATCATTGCAATTAGAGATTCTGAGAAAGAAGGAAATGTCACAGAGCAGAGAGTGGGAGGAGTGCAGATGGGGTACTCGCTCATAATTAAAATAACAAAAGAAGTTTGACACGGATGAAAAGGAGTACTTCAGCCTTGGGACCCGGATAGGAAGAACACAGGTAGAACACCTGGAAATGGTATGCTACAACCAATAGAAATGGAGGAAAAGTAAGTGGCAAGCACACAAATAAATTAAAAGGAAGGGCGGGATGTAAGCCCCTTTTAACATTTATATTAAATACAACAGATTTCACAAGCACAGCGCAAGCGCTGTGCAGGCGAAACCTAAAAATGACAAAATAATGTCCCAATTCTATCACAAAATATACCAAATTACGCTGAAGAATTTGCCTTTTCTTGCATATAATTTAGTCATCCCTGACGCATAATGTGGCCCTGCTATAGATTCATTCATCGCTGTGTTCTCATAGTAACAAGTTACACTATTTGTGACTTTTCATATTCAATATTGCATGATTAGCGATTACAGATGCATACCTCACTCTTTTCTCCCACTAACCAGTTACTAGATCCATCATTCTCTATTTTCTCATAATTAGCAATGGTCACAACTCATGCCTGAAAATTCACCCGGTTTACAGCATTTAGCAGTACCTCAGAGCCTAAGGTATTGAACACAGATGATTTATGCAGTGGGTTCAGGAGAACACATTATTATGTATTTCATACTAAGGTCGTCATTACAAGTTTAGAGCTAACCTTACTTCGGAAAGATCTGGGAGTTTCCGCCTGAAACAGTATACAGGTGTTGCAAAAAAATCTGTTCCTTCGTTTCCCCCGGCACATCTTGCCTTTTAGCCAGATGGTAAATATCCAGGAAAAAAGTCCTCAAATGAGGGGAAAACATCAGTGTGCAAACACCGACCTCCCGGGTTATTCGTCATGTAGAGTGGAGAAACTTGTAGTGGTGTGGTAATACTGCACCCGATAATTACAGTCAGAGTCAGTCTTTGTTACTCTAGGACGGTGTGTAATTACCACATGGTTTTTCCTCATCTCTCCTAATGAGGACCCAGCATGACAAACTCAGGGTTTTGGTCTGAGAAGGTCCCCATGTCGTCAGACAGGCACTGGGTACAAATAGGGGATATGTGTTGCTGTATGGCACTGTCAGTGGGATGGGATGACACCACTCAGTTCTAAGGTGCCATTAACGTGGATAAAGACTGCGCCATCTTTCTGCGCACTCAGAAGTCCACAGCAACATTTATCTCTTGAAAAATAAAGAAACTATGTATGCCTCTCCATGCTAAGAAGGGTGATAAATCCAACATTGCCACCTACATTGATTTAATAGTGCAATAAGTCCAACATGCTTCGAAAACAGAGCTCAGCAGAACGATTTTTATTGCAGGATAAATCACAGGTGCAGGATTAAACACAAATAAACATCGAGAATTTACCAGCTAATGCATTTAGATATAGCGAGAGGGCAACTAAAAGGGTTCCATAAAAATATGACATCTAATTACTCAACATTAAAAGATGCTGAACCTAATAGAAGGTCTATTGCAGCGCCCACTGTAAATTGTGTATCTCCTATTAACCTATCAGAGTGTCTGACTAGAGAAAACTAATTACCCGTGAGACAGGAAATTACAAATCAGTAACAAATGAATCCAGGTAAAGATACAGAAGAGACACAGAAACGGCAGAATATTGCATAGAGGGTTTTTAAAAGCAGTAGTTGATGGGAACGGGCTCAAACATGATGGAAGAAAAGAGAGATAGGCACAGAAAAGAAGAGTTGGGCAAGGAGGGCGGAATTAACAACACAATGGACCCACTCAGAAACTGAGGGGGATATTCTCAAGAACGTGCGATAACATCGCCAAAATAGGTTAACGCAAGTTTACATATCGCCGTCAATTGCGGGAAAATAACCCTGTGTTAACGTGGCATTCACAACACGGTGGTAACATGCGATAGTACCCCAATAACGCGGCAAATGTCCACGATAACACTACCGGGACGGCGATGAAAATCCAACCCTGAACGCGAAAAAAGTTGTGATGGGCCCAACCGCGATAAGACAATCAGCGAAAAGCAGCGCCAGGCCTGCAAATCACACACGTCAGGCGGGAAAAATCACTACAAAAGCAGAAAGAAAAAAAAAAACTAACTACAGCGAAGCACAATGGAGGCAGCCGGAGCAGGTACAGAGGACGGCCAGAACCCCACAAGCCCCACGGAGGACCAGCCTGGGACCTCGGGGACAGGGAAGGGCAAGGACAAGAAGAAGAGGAAGACGAGGTTCAGTCCGCAGGAAAACAGGATCCTGATCACGGAGGTGGTAGAACACCATCAACAACTGTTCGTCACCTCCACTGTGTCATTGGCAACAAAAAATGGAATATGGCAGTCCATCCTGGACAAGGTGAATGCAGTCGGAGTGCTGAGGAGGACAATGGAAGAGCTCAAGAGAGGCGCTGGAATGATGTGAAGCGCAAGACCAAGCTGAAACTCGGCAACAACCAGAAGGCAGCAATGCAGACTGGAGTTGGGAGTACAGCGCCACAGGAGGAGCTGGATGAGATGGAGGAAATCGTGTCCACAGTCATCAGTGTGGAGACGGTGGCAGGAGTTGGGGCACCAGACACTGCTCAACATGACCTGACACAACAGCAACAGGGTGAGTAACCACCAGGGACTGGGGGGACGGGGAGAGATGGGCACAATGGCACACATGCACAATCAAGTATAGCACAGTGCACACCCACAATGACTCTGGATCATGTCCCTGATCTCCTTGGCATACTGCAGCACACATAGAAACAGCAAGTAGGGCCCCGTCGACAATGTGCACAGAGGGGCTCTCCCCACACATCACTAATCTCACAACAAACCCATGCACATGTGCTGAACCCAGCAAAGCGGCGTGTCTGTGAGCCACACTGACAATGCAAGTGACACTGCATGACGAATAGCATTGCTGCAGTCAATATATCATGACATGTTGCACGCCACGACACTGAGGTGGCTGAGTGTGGACCACATCCGTAAAGGAGCAGGTCACACTCTGACACATCCACGTGCACAAACAACCCCTGACCTTAACAACACAACTGCGGACAAACCATGCCCCAGAGTCCCAAGTCCCACCAAGAGCCCAATTTCCCTAAGAATGCAACATCTCAGCACTGTAGAAGCATAGAAGTCAAAGTCACACCGCCTGAACGGGATAAGGGCCAGCCAAATCAGAGCTGCAGGGTCGACTCTCCCAAAATGCAGCACACACACATAACATTCAAAGCACATCAACATTGACAACAATGTGGTATAAACTGCAACACGTTCACAACAGAACAGAGGACACAACTGGTGCCGATTGTGTGTAGAAAATGGTCAATCACATTTGGCATAGCAGGGAAATGTGAGATGATAATGTACAAGTACAAACACACATCTGTGATGTTGTCGAAATGTCCACTGTCACGCATCAAATGGGCAGCTCCTCCCAAACAGTCACAATGTACATTGTCATGCAGTTTGTATGTAAACCTGTACAATGTGTCAACATACATGTGAACACAATGTTAAACTGCATCTCCCCATCACATTGCAGAGGGAGAACCAACACCTCCTGCAGAGGGAGAACCAACAGCTCTTCACTGATGACGAAGAGGACCTCCACACCTTCGACACCGACGCCCTCCAAGAGTTCATGGACAGCTACGGCACCTCACCTCTAGGAGCAGGGCAGCCCAGCTGCATCGAGGAGACCCCACCCCCTGTACAGACCACACAGCAGGAAGCACCCACCACCACGGCTGTCTCCCAGGACCCCCACGACCAACACATGGCCTTTCAACGCCGTGTGTTAGAGGTCCAGGAGAAGACGGCTGATCAGGTGCGGGTGGGGTTCGACCTCATGGCAGCCAAACTTGATGCCATACATGGGTGTCTGAGTACCATCAGGGACCACTTACAGTCCCTAACGGACGCCCACAGTCCGCTCCATGCTCTCCAACGATCCATGGCTGACATCGCTGGAGTCATGATACTGAGACAAGAACAACTGTCCAGTCAGAGTGGCTCCAGCGATGTCAGCCGGGAGTTGGGACAGATGCGGGGGCTCATGGAGAACATGGAGCGGATGACGGCGGAAAGAATGGCTGCCACGGCTGCACACCAGCGAGATGTGGCTGGGACCTTCCATGCCCTGCAGCACATCGTCATGGCATTGCTGCCTCAAGACCTTGCGCAGATGAATGCTGCTGCTGCTGCTTCTACATCCACATCTCTGCCCCCTGATGTGTCAGTGCCTCACAGTGCGGCAGGCAATCCACCACCACCCACGTGTGAGGCACATGTGACATCAGAGGACGAAGATGCGGGTGAAACAACCTTACTGGTAAGGAGGAGGCAGTAGCATTCATCTCCGCCATATGGCCTGTTTCTGCTTGGTTCTGCCCTATGCATCATCACTTTCCACTGTCCCCCGATACACTCTACGACACTCACCTTGGACCTCGACATGGACTGCCATTTTCTGTTTGGTTACCAATGACACAGCGATCAGACTGCGGACTGAACTCTTCCCCTTCCGATGTACTTGTCATTCCCTGAAGGACTCTGGCTGGCCCTCCACGGGCCAATAATGTGAAGTGGGGTTTGCATGGCCCTGTACTGCTCCAGCTGCAACACTCCACTGGATGTGAATTAAACATTCAGAATCGCACAGATGTGTCATGCCTTTGATCATTCAAGTATGAGAGTATGGATGAATGTAGGGTCAGTGATTCCCCCTTACGTCCATGTTGCTCATGTCGTGGGACTTGAGTCACAGGGTGCAACAGTGCCAATTGCGGGCCGGGTGGCGTAGACACTACAACAGAGACACAAGCATCAGTTATTCCATGTCCAGCCCAGAACTGAAGCACGCCCAGAGCCCCGGGCTCATTGTTCCCACCCCTACGCTGGCCTGCCATACGCCAGGCCAGTCCACTCCGCATACGCTCAGGGGGGGGACAACAAAGCTATGTAGTGAACTGCTGATCACTGGTCTAGTCGTCAGCATGCCACAGCCACTCCCTGAGGGCTGGTTCACACCCACACCACACCCATCCAGCACAGGCGTCACAGGACATGTGACCCTGCCAATAAAAGGGGCCTAGCACGTCACATACCCCACTGCCGGAGATGACATGATGGCGTCCGCACCACGCGACCCAATCATGAAGGGTCCATGACTTGTGGCGCACTGAGTTGGTGGCACCCGCTGCACTGCGGCCCACACGGGCCTACCGCCACGTGATGATGACTTGCGTTGCACAGGGTTAGTGGCACCCGCTGCACTGCGGCTGGCAGGGGCCTACCGCCACGTGACGATGACTTGCGTTGCACAGGGTCAGTGGCACCCGCTGCACTGCGGCTGGCAGAGGCCTACCGCCACGTGATGATGACTTGTGTTGCACAGGGTTAGTGGCACCTGAAGAGCTGAGCGGGTGTGCAGCCTGCGATGATGCGTTGGCCTCGATACGGCGTCCAGCGAATCAAGACTCAAATTGAACAGTGTGCCCTGCTGGGCCGCAGTGTACGCGCAGGCAGCAGTCAGCACACACATGACTCCGCGGTGCGGTGCCGCAGGGTGCGCTGGGGGCCTGAGGCGCGGAATCCAGCGATCGGCTGAGGAGGATGCACCAGCACGTGGTGGGCGCTCTTGGAGACACGCAGGTGGGCATTGAGGCCTGGGTGCGCAGGGGCGGCCAGTCATCGCTGGGCGGAGGACCGATCTGGGGACCTGGGCTGGGGTGCATCAGGCGCACAGGATCACGCAGGTACCACCGGTCACAGCAGCGGACTCGTGGCTGGGTGGGGGGCGCCGCCCTTGCTGACACGGCCCTGCATGCGATGTTCGTGATGTGCGCTGGTTGGTTTGTGTGACGTAGCCACCTCGTCTCCAGTGTGAATGTGCCCGTTGAAGGTGGTCGGCCACGTGTGTGTAGGCCTATGGGCAGGTTGTGGCGGAGACTGAGACACACGCAGTAGTCCCTTTGGTGGTGGATTGGTGACGTGTGCATTCCCACAGTTGTGAGTTGGGGGATTGTGGAGTTGATGTGTGTGGTGTGTTCAGTTGGTGCTTGCCGATGGGCAGTGCATTTCCATGGGGGCCATCCTCAAAGCGCTGGTTGGTGGCGGACTTGCGAACATGTGGGGATCATGCACACTGCCTGGGGTATTTGCGACGACATTGGTAGACAGGCCACGGTGGTCCACTTTTGTATGCACAGTGATGGCATGCGTGTGGTTGCTGTTGCGGTGATTGTGTGCAGTGTCGGCAGGGGGCACAAGTCATACACGTGTGCTGTGAATTGCCCCCAACACGTGCGTGACGCAAGCTATGGCGTAGTTCCCTTGCGTGGTCTCAAGATGTTCCTGCGCAGTGTGGGGGGTGTGAGGGGCAGGGGTATCGAGCTGACACACACCGTGATGCTTTCAGGTGTGTTGAGTCCTGCATGATGTGACCGTAACAGCAGTTTCTGTGGTCGTTGCCTTCCTCTTCATTCCTACGACGGTTACGGCCACACGTAGTTCTGTTACGGTCTTCTCATGCATGGTTTATCTGGCCTGTGAGCATTCCGGTTTGTCCAAGTGCAGTACACTGTACCAGATTAGGCATGTGACTATACGGAAGTTTGACCATTGTCACCATTTCTCCCTCAGGTTTCTGAAGACACGTTGCCCTGTTGGAGTTCCCCGTTGGGAATGGAACGCGTTGGCTGAGCTTTTCGTTTTGTTGATTTATGTATTTGTAATAAAGTTCTGTTTTTCCACTACTGTTGACTACTGGACTTCATGACCTTGGGGGGAGGATCCGGGGGGGGTGCCTGGGGGTGGTGGTGGTGGGTGTTGTGGCCCTCTTGGATCTCCGAGCTGCATGATCAGTGTCTCCATGGCATCTGTTGGTCTTCAGATGTGGCTCTGGGCTGGGCTCCCTTTCTACTGCAGTTGGTCGTCCTGCTTAACACCAGTAAGAGGCAGGTGTTAAATCCCTGCTGCTAACACGCCTTATCGCCTGTTGGTTCGCATCGCAGATCTGACTGGTCGTTGTGAATCTCGCGAAGTGGTGTTTTCGTGTGTTTTTGCACGGGAACGCCTACTCTGCATATCATTAGCGTTAGTTGTCGCACTCATCCGTGCCGATGTTTTTTGCGGCAGCTATCGCTGGTAAACTGGCAATATCGGCAGTTTGCACCAGCTTGAGAATAGGGCGATAAATCTATCGCCACTTTTGCGGCGCTAAAGTGCCGATAAATCGGCGATGAGTCCTTGAGAATATGCCCCTGAGTATCTTCAACTGATGCAAAAACACGACCTAAGCACACATTGGGCTGGGTCATGTTACGATATGAAAATCACACCGAAAAGCAGAATGGTCACCTGGAACAGACAGAAGAATATTCACAACATGAATAACACACCGCAAAGCAGCAGTGAGTGTCACCTGGAAGAGTTAGAAAAACAATCACGACATAAATAGCACGCTTCAAAGCAGCAGTGCCACCTGGAAGAGTTAGAAAAACAAACACGACATAAATGGCAGACGTCCAAACATCAGTGACACCTCGAACAGTTAGGAAAAGATAATGGCTATATATACTCTATCTAGCAATGGTTTCGAAAAAGGACTTATATCCTAGAAGCTTATGTGTTGAACACAAGCACGGGGGTTACAAGGCAAAAGAACAGAGGATGACGTGAGCAGAGAGGGGCCAGGCGGGGTTACAAATAATTCAATGGGCCTTCTGGCAGAAAGGATTCAAGCCACAAGGTGCAAGGAAAGGGGTTGTTAGACTTGGCATCTTTGGCGTGGTTTCCCCTGACGTTTTGCCTCTGCCACCTGTATTTTTGATGCAGTGCTGGATTTCGTTTTTGCTGGCTTAGATGCTTTGGGCACTTTGCCACCACTGATCAGCCCTGAAAAGGTATCTCAGACCTGCCACTGCAGTGTCTGTACGCAGTTTTAAACTGCCATGTCGACTTGGCAAGTGCACCCACTTGCCGGGCCCTAACCTTCCATTTTCTTACATGTAAGGAACCCCTATGGTAGGCCCAAGGTACCCCCATGGGCAGGATGCAGTGTATGTAAAAGGTAGGACATATACTGGTGTGTGTGACATGTCCTGATAGTGAAATACAGAGTATTTAGTTTTTCACTATTGAAAGGCTATCTGCCCAATAGGATAACATGGGAGATACTTTGTAACATCTTACAAGTATAACTTCCCATTGGGACAAGATAGAGAAATAAAGTTTAGGCTCTCTGAACTCAGAATTGAATAACACATCCTTTAGTAAAGATGGTTTTTAAATTATGTGTTTGAAAATACCACTTTTAGAAAGTAGGCATTTTCTTGTTTAACCATTCTGTGTGCCTTTGCCTGTTTGTGGATTGACTGTCTAGTTTTGGAGTGACAGGGGCTGGGGATGTACTTTCACTGTAGACAGCCACTGGGGGGGTTGAGGTGTGCTTGGCCCTTCCTGGATGACTCAGAGCTGAGCTGAATAGACCTTGGCTGCATTTAGAGGTGTGGGAGGAGTTTTCCTTGCACCTGAATAGGGCCTGTCTCCCTTGCACAATGCTGTCTCCACCCCCCTGTGGTCATACTGCACCAGTAAGGACAGATCTGGTTTGGACTGGGCTCAGAGACCCTTGCACAAATTAGAACAAAGACAAAGTGGGGTATAAGTAGTGGACCTTAAACCCCGGAACTTTTGATCACTTCTGGACTCAAGAGGAACCTTTGCCAAGGAGAAGAGCTGGAGAGCTGTGAGGAGGAGTACTGCCCCTCAGCTGTGTGCTGTGTGGGGTTGGCCTGCAGTTGCTGCTCCTGCCAAGGAAAGGACAAAGACTGGAACTTTGCTGTGAACCTGCTTGAAGAAGAATCTCCAAGGGCCTTTGTGTGCTGGCCTCCTGTTCCCAAGTCTCAGGGGCACAAAGACTTCACCCCCAGCTCCCCTGAACTCTATTGCTGAGAGTTCTGACCTGCCAGGAGGTGCCTATTCCAGTTTTGGGCCTCTGGAGTTTGTTCCTGCTGTTGGGAGCTGGAAGCAATTTGAAAGAAGAAAGAAAACCTGTCTCTGACGCTGTCAGCCATGCCGCTGTGATGCCGTGACCTGCACCGAGGCCAGGGGCACCGCTCGTGATGTGCGCGACGCACCGCCCGGCCTGAACCGCAGCTCCGATGCCCTTTGACGCCTGCAGTTATCAGCATTTCCCGCCGCCAGCGCTCACACCAACTCCATCATCGCCAGCGCCGGCATCCTGTTATCACGGCGCCAATAACCACTGAGTGTGACTCCACGAACTCGCCGACTTTGCACCGTCACCGGAACTGATGCCTCACCGCCGACGCAACTGACTTCCCCTGTCTTGGATTCGACACGTCGCCTCCTCGCAGACACGACGCCTTGCCTCCCGGTGGCAGCCAGGGAGCTGGCCTCGACCTCGGCACTGACGCCTCACCTCCACAACCCCGTGCATCCTCATAGAATTCATTATCCAAAGGTACTGTTTGTCTGGGGGTCTGTGTGACTCCGTGCTCGATGCCGTGCACCTCGCGGTCGGCGCCGTACTTTGGATTTATTGCTGTCACAACGTCGCAATAGCCCAAGGTGGAGCTATTTGTTTTCTACAAGCTTTATTTTGGAAGCAACTGTTTTTAAGTGCTATTTTACTACCTGTATGTTGGATTTTTGTCGTTTTGGTCTTGTTGAGTTTAGATAAAGATACTTTATTTTCCTAAACTGGTGTGGTGTCCATTTGTGGTGTTATCACTGTATTACTGTGTGTTTTTAGTACAAATCCTTTACACCTTGCCTTTGAGATAAGCCTGTCTGCTCCTGCCAAGCTACCAAAGGGGGTGAGCAGGGGTTATCTAAAGTGTGTATTCCCTTAACCTGACTAGAAGCAAGGGTCCCCACTTGGACAAAGGTGTATACCTCTGCCAATTAGAGTCCCCCGTTTCTAACATGGGTGCATGGGGGTGAAGACACAAATGGCACTATTACTCTGTTTTACAGATGTTGAAGATGTGCAATGTCATCACCTGAGGGATGCCCCACTGCAGGGCCGCATCTGCTGGTGAGCCTCCACTGCCCCTTGGCCAGCCTCACTGTGCGAGTGCAAGTTTGAAAAAGCAACAAGAGTTTCTCCCTTTCACCTTAGGCTCTTGTGCTATGTGTCGTGATATGTTGAACCGCCCTTGTACAGCCTATGGTTCAAGGGGTGTTGCATTTTAAAGGTGTAATTGGAGTGTAAGCCTAAACACCAGTTTTTCCAGTTGCTGGTGGGAAGCAGCCAGTGACCTAAGTCCTGAGAGCTTGTGGGCCACAACACCTTCTAAACCACAATACTCTGTTTAAGAGATACATGTCCCTAAATGTTGGTGTTCACAAGGGGATCTCTTCTAAGTGCTAAGTCCATCCCCAGCAGTAGTCCACCTGTTTCCATTGAAGGTAAGCTGCAGCTATAAATTATTGTCACCTAAACTGCGCCTGCTGCCCCTTTCTCTGACAAATGAATCCCCAGTGGTCCTGTGAAGTGGAGATTAGGACTCTGACTTTGGGACAGTTTTTTACCATGCCAGTTCAGTCTAGGTAGGGATGTTTAGGGCTTTAACTGTTTTGGCATTTTCTCACACACCTGGACATAAGGACATAGATCCACCGAGTTATCTGACTATTACACCCTAGGTTGTTAGAAAAACAATGAAAAATGGCTGGCGCATCATAGCTTAATGTACACATTCAATACACATTTGTTAAGACTCTTGACTCATGAAAATATGCTACAGGGAGACTTGTGGTGTGGAGGGCAGCCTGCAAGCTCGCCAGGCCGAGGAATGTCCGCATAGCAACATTTCGAGATCCCCATCTGGCTTGCATGCGTCTCAGATGAAAGAGCAGCTGTAGGTGCAATGGTTTCACTACCTAACAATATGATGTCGTCATGTTTGCTAGTTTGCCATTCACTTTCTTTTGCTTTTCAGCAATAAAGCCCAAAGCAGGTGGTTCTTGCTGAAAATCAAAATACGAATGTCCCTGATGAACAGGGATTTTTCTCTCTGTGGTTTAAGGTCATCGTGCAAAAAACCACACTCCAAGCCATATAGAGCGCAAAAGGCCATTTATTAGGACAAGGTTGCAACATACTGAATGAACTTTATTAATCTTAACAACAGTTCAGATCTACATCTTAACATTAACCAGTACTATCTCACTCTCCCCGCGCCATTCGCAACTCACCATCTCATTTGCTTCACTTCTCCCCATTTCACACTCTGACCTTATTCCATATACCCAATCTCTCCTTCACCCGTCCTCCAATCATCCTCCCTTGAAGTTCCTTCCGTTGCTCATTGCATCCCGCGCCCCGCCATCAGTCACCTGTACACCCTTCCCCCCCCCGAGGGGTGGATCTGCCCATCTGTGACTCATCACCCCTCCAAAGTACCGCCAACCAGGAAATCCCCGGAGGGCGGTTGCCTGCCCCACCCAGTGAAATTTGTGCACCTTTCGCCCCATCAATCAGACCTCCGGCACCGTATGGATTCATTCCACAGCTTGCTCACCGCATCCCGCATTTCCATCATGTAATATGCGTTTCCCATCCGCGAAATGTGCACCCCATCGTCCTTGAAAAGACATGACCCCTCTTCCTTCAGTCCAATGTGAGCAATCAATTTAATATCTTGCATCAGGCAGAAAACCCTAATTGCCCTGTTCAACTTTCTACAGGCCTTATCAATTGCTGCATGTTTGACAGCCCCCTTCCACACTCTACGCGGTACAAGCTCAATCCACACGATACATGTGCCTGAGAAATTCCTCCTTGTTACTGCCAGATCCCTTTGCATATCCTGTAGCAATGTCAGTCCAGATAGACGCACAAGATCATTTTCTCCCAGATGTATAAGTAACATGTCCGGGCATCCTCTCTGAGGCACCAACTTGGTCAGCCATGATAGCAGCGCACCCCAACGCACCCCCCCTTGTCATGTAGTTCCTAGGAGTCCCCCAGGACCTGTGCGTTTTGGATGACCTAAACTGAGGGCTTGGTGTCCCAACCGCTTCCGGTCACCCCCACAGAATATATCAGCCGTAAGACCAGCTAGCTCTACAGTGCCACTACCACTCCCCTGTATTCTACAGTGGTGTAGGTAGTTTCTGGCAACCACTGAACATGACAACTGTGATTCCTCAGGGATCATGGAAAACAGTACAGTACGTTTCGCTTAGACATTTGTGCTGGCTTTCTCTCAGAAAATACACAGGATGGCGATTAGGACGTTTCAGTAAATATTTATTGGTCCAGCGACAGTCTTTTGTAAAACATATGTGCTGCGACAATCAGGAGACAGAAGCATACGAAAGAGATTGCTAGTACCAATATAGTGAATAGTAGATACATTTCTACCATAGTGCTAATAAGATGAACAGAAACAGTTCAGATGAAAACAGTAGCACTTGCATATTCTTAAAATGCGCGCCCTAAGTAATTTGCTAAAATGTACCTAGCCTAACCTGCATGTGTAGGTGTATATGCGTATAGCTATGTGTATCTGTAGCCAAGAAATCCCTAGGGATGAACCAGCCCCTCACCTGAAGGTTTAGAATGAAGGACACCATCTCTGCGCCGAGGATGACAACCCGCAAGGGATGTCAGACCGTTGTGTGTCGAAGATTCGGCATGCAGGACCCACATCTCAGCTTGGAAGGAATTCTCCTCTAATTTGTAGGGGGGGAGTGAGGGTCTTTTATACTAAAGTGGTCACTCCAGGGGTTTTTCTAGAATTGATATGTTTTTAAAACAATCATGGATGTTTTGAAAACAATCATAAATGTTTTGAAAACAATCACCAATGCTTTTTTAAACAAGTGCGATCATGCACATCTGGCTGTTGACCAAGGATGAAAAAAAGTGGTGACCCTTACACAGAATAAATCTGCTGTGCCTGGGGACATGTTTATGTACTTCAGGTACAGGGATTCTGATAGAAGACTAAGTGCTTGGTGTTGAAAAGACTGGAGTAAGCTAATAGGTAAAAGGTCACCTGTTTGGATTCGTTATAGTCGTGTGGATGGGATAATGTATGTAAGATGGGGTATACATGATGGGACTATCCTAAAAGACATGACAGCCTTTACCCCACCAAAAAATCTCGTGGTAGCTGCTCCTCAATCCCAGGTTACGACCATACACCAGCTGGTCCGCGTACTTTGCTGCCCAGTGCACAAAGGAGTGTCCCACGATCCAGGTAACCGTCTTGGTTCCTGGCCCTCTCACGCATCCTGCGGTAAAAAGTAAAACCATTAGATTATGTCCACATTCCCCACTTCAATCCCCCATCACCCCTCTAGTCGTTACCGCTTTTTCCCTTTACTTGCGCACATAGCGTTTGCAGCATCTCAACCTCCATCTCCCAATCTGCCGGATTCTACCCCAGGACCACCCCAGGTGCGCTGCTGCCGTTGCCGCCCCTATTCGAAAGGAGTGTGTCCCAAAACTAGCCGGGTCCCGGCCCAGCTTTTGCAGTGCCATTCGTAAAACCGCCATTAACTGGTAAGCCGTCACCCTGCTGCCCGTCGCGTGACAAAACACTCCCGTTGCGCACCTCCCTGGCAATTAAATGAAACTTCGCCACTCCGTTACCGGACAGCCGCCACTGCAACCATTCTTAGCCAGCCATACCCAGTGCCCCTTTCCTGTGTGATCCATCTTGGATCGCCTCAAACATATCCCCAGTCACCGTTGGTCCAAACGCACTTCCTCATACAAAACCCCATGTTGTCGAGCTGTCCACCAGCTCCGAAACTCGGAAAGCCCCAAAAAACATCCAACTCATACAAAGTCTGAACAGCGCGACCTCAAATGGGTCATAACAACAGACCTGCAACAGCCCCAACAATTCCTGCAGTAGTTCAAACGTGATTACATCCCGCTGTGCAACCTTACCCCCTCCCCGCTCCCTACCCCAACCTTTCAACATTCTGCAAAAAATCTCGTCCTTGGCGGGGTCAAACGCCAAGTACAGCTTGCCATAGAACAAGATCCCAGCTAATTTGCCCAAAATAGTCATGTGTGACAGACCCTTATCAATAGAACCAAGAACAAAACTTAAAACTCCCTGCTCTGTGTCCCGCCGTTTAAGGCGCATCCCCTCCAGTGAAACGCCCATGGATTCCCCAAACTTGCTCCATGCCAGCCTGTAGCTCTTCCTGGTAGACTCAGCCAGAGACTTCTTGACCAGGCAAATCACTCTCATTCTCCCCAGGCCCAGATGTCCTCCGGAAGCTCTGTCTTGCATTCTTCCGCTCCTGGCGCCAGGCTCCGGAAGTGGTGCCACTGCGAACGAGAGAAGGGATCAGCGATATCATTGCTGGCTCCTGGTACATGCCTGACCCTATAAACCACATTGAGACGCAGACACACCAACATGAATCTTCGCAGCAACCGCAACACCCTCAGATCCCTTGCTCTCTGTCTGTTCACCAGTTCTACCACAGTCATGTTGTCAACATGAAAAAGCACCGTCCAGTTCTTCAGCTCATCTCCCCATACCGCCAACGCTACTAGCAATGGGAAGAACTCCAGAAAGGCAATGCTCCGCCCCTGCCTCAGCCAGTGCGCTAGCCACTTCTCCGTGCACCATCTCCCATCCCAGAAAAAGCAGGAAGCTCTTGGCCCCAGCTGCATCAGAAAAAAATTGGACTTGCTGCACTGTATTTTCTCCCAAAAATTCCAAAGGCACCCCACTGAAATCTTCTGCCACACCCTCAAGTCTGCTCTGACCTCCAGCGATATTCGCACCCTGTGGTGGGGCTGTACTGCTCCGGACATGGCCATGCCGAGCCTTCTGCAACAAGTCCCCCCTGCTCTCACCACTCTGCACGCAAAGTTCAAAAGTCCCAGCAGCTTCTGTACCGCTCAATTCCATCCTGCGTTCGCCCATCACTTGTAACAGGAAATTCTGGATTTCTTCAACTTTTGCCTCTGGCAAACAAGCCACCCAACACACTGAGTCTAATTCGATGCCCGAGAATGTCAGCACACAGCTGGGCCCAGCTGTTTTCTCTGGTGCCAATGGCTATTTAATGGCGCTCTTGGCAGTTGGGAGTGTTTGAGGTGGGACCAGGCAACACTACGACAGCAGCTATATTTGTCATCTCCCTTTTGTCTTCTTTGGGAGCCACAGACAGCATATCTTGTCTTTGTTCTTGCTTTTTCAAACACGTTTTTATGCCGGGGTTAACTCCTTGCAGGTCGGCTCAACTTTTGTCTCGGAGAGCTGCTTCAGATAACTTAACTTGGAGACCACCTTGGCTCTCACCTCAAGCTCGGGGCTATGTTACGTCACATGCTTTTTGTAAAGACTGTTCACAATGCCACGTTGCCCTGTACAGTGCGTGCCACCTTAAGCCAGCCTTGCTCGTTGGTCAGTAATAAGTTCTCTGCGATGTTCAAGCTCATTTTAATAATGTAAAATCAAACTAGGAGCCACAGAATAACGTGAGCTTTTAAAAATGAAGAGAAAAAAAAATTAGAACAGCACTGGACTGTAGTTTGGCCACACAGCTTGCATAACTGCACTCTGAATAAATGACTGTGTATTGCCATGGGTTGCCGTCTGCTCTGGATGGCTTAGTGCTGGGGTTGGGTGTAGAGGGTTAAAGCCTGCTCTGGCACCGATGTCTGTCCAAAGCTTGCCATGCTGACAGATAAGGCGGCCGTAAAGCGTGCAAACAGCAACACGAGCAGGAACCAATTAAAACAAAGAGATCGTGTTTTTTTTTTATTACGTTTTTTGTAAGACACGGGTATACATACCATTAGGATTTCGTAGTACGGGGTTTCTAATTCCAAATCCTAATTTATACAAAATCCTACAGCCTGATGGATGCAGGGACATCATAAAAGCAACACACACAAACAAATCAAACATAAATAATTTAATGCAACTCACACATGCACCGCTGGAACTGGCTTGCGTTTGGGGGGGAGATCAGCGTAATGGCGTTATCAAAGGCAAAGTGAAACAAGCCCAATCGTGAAACAAGCCCAATCCCCCTTAAATGAAGCCCAAAACCAAACCAATGTCCTACCAAAAAATCCCGACATCAAAAATTGCAAAAACAGTAATTATGGCTAGAGCAGCAGACTTTGAAGCTCGGGAACTGTGTTTTGGCCTGCACACCAATACTTTTGAAGTGGACAAACAGGCAAATGGGAGTGACAAATGCTGCATTAACATGCAAGCACAGGCACACAGTAACAGAGCAGGAAACAAAGAAAAAAAATAGTCCCCCAAAGAGAAGATCAACAACCATAGCATAATAATACTGTAGTTAGTCCTGTTGTGTAGTTCCTATATATGACCTATACAGAATCTGCGCGTTCGAATAACATGAACTTTGGGCTTGGTGGCAGACTGACTCTGTGCACCCCCACCGAAAATGTTAGCCTTTTTGCATTAGCTAGCTCACAGTGCCACTAGTGTCTCCTCTTATCGGGGAGAGAATAGTTTCTGGCAACCTTAGAACATGACAACCCTGATCCCTCAGGATCGTGGAAACAATGTACTACTTTTCGCTCAGTCACTCGTGCTCACTTATTCGGTCTCAGAGAGTTACACAGAAGAAGCAGTCGGGCATGATACAATAAGTATTTATTGTACAGTTGTTCTTCTAGTGTAAAATAGATGTGCTGCAATAATAGTGAGACAGTAGCAGATATATATTATCAGCAGTATAGTGAATATAAATGGATAGTACAGTTCTACCATTTTGCAATAATCATAAATGCATACATGAATATAAAATGCATGATAAAAGAAAGCGCATACTCCTACGATGCCTATCTAGATGTACCTAAGTGTACCTAGCATGTGAGTAGGTGTGAAGCCAAGAATCCCTCTAGGATTTAGTCTAACCCCATTACCTGAAGAGAGAGAGTTGTGGGACCCCGTCCTGGTCTCGGGTTGGACACCCCGCAAGGGATGTGTTAGACCACTGTCAGCTGGAGCGTCTGCATGCAGGAGCCTCAGCATCTCTGGTCAGTGTGTCGGCCTGGAAGTCTCGGTTCCCTCTAACTAACACTAGCAAGAGGTGCTGCATTTATACAGAAAGTATCTAGGGTTCCTTTGTCCCTTGTTGCTTGTATTAGCCAATGTTGGATTTGAGGATGACATATGGGATGAACCATGTACGTAGATATGGGGAGGAAGGTGGTGTAGCCCCAGCCTGGTTTCTAAGAACCCTTATGAATATTCATTCATACAGTGTGAGTCTATTGATGGAGTTATAGGACTCTGGGGCATATTAGCAAGGAATAGCGATATTTATCGCTAACCGTGCTTAGCGCGACTTTGGTTAACGCCACCTATCGCTGGAAAATATCGCTGAGATAACACCCTATTAACAAGGTTTATCTCCATAGCGATAAAATTTCCAGCGATAGCGGCAAAATGTGAGAATATCGCTGGAAAAGCAGCGATATTCTCGCATTATCGCTAAGGTGGATTCAGCATTAGAATCCACCTCCTATACTTTATACAGGTAAGTCATCCTCACTAGCAGGTGATAAAATCTAGCGATAAACGCGCTTAGCGCGAATTATTTTATCGCTTCGCCTGCCTTGCTAATAGGAGGTAGTGGGATTAGCGACTGTTTTCAGTCGCTTTTAGTAGGGAACGCCTTCCTTGCATGTCATTAGCGATAATTATCGCTGACATGCAAGGCGATGGATAACGCGGCCTCTAATGCCTGAAAGCTGTCGCTAACGCCTGTTAGCGACAGCTTGCTAATAGGGCGATAAAATTATCGCCGCTTTAGCAGCAAAAAGTGCTGCTAAAGCGGCGATAAAGCCCTTGATAATATGCCCCTCTATTGTTTAGGAGAAACCCTCCTGCTGCACCCAGGACTAGAACTAGGTAAAGGTTCAATCCTAAAAGGATCGTTACAGTGTAGTGTAGGGGAGGTAATGTAGGTGAAGGGGTATGATGTTACCCGGGCCTTTATTAGGGTATCTATATGGAACATAACACCCACTCCTCTTCCGAACAGTCAACAATGATAAAAATGCTAGCGAACTACTATTTCAACTAGGTAGCAGCGCATAAAATATCAATGAGCCACGTAAAAACATATTTCTAAAACATTAAAAACATTTAAAAATAGTCTAAGAGGTGAAAATTGCTACTGAAAGTCAGTTGTTTTGAAAATGTCATTTAAGCCGAAGTCCTAGATGAGTTCGTTTATATAGGTCGAACCACTATAAGCGTCAGGAGGCCATGCTTTTCAGCGAAAGTGTCAATTTTTAAAAGAAATGTTCCAAATTTAGTCGAGTTTTGAAAAAAAATGAACAAACTGAATTCTTTCCCAGCACACGATGAGCCAATTTTAGATTAAGTGTCCTGGCTGGGAGACGCAACATCATCGTTGCTTGCTGCTGCAGGGGACGGTCCTTGTAACACCTCGCAAAGTACGTCAATGGAGCACAGATTATATTCAGCACTGCCAACAGCTGGAGTAGAGGCAGCCGGTGCTGTAGTCGATACCTTGGTGCTAGTGGTGCTAGTGGCGGAGCAGATGCTCAACCCAGTTATAAAAGGCACCTGCGGATTCTCGAGGAATTCAGCCATCAAAATGGGAATACGCTGGGGACATTGCCGAGCATGGGCCCTCAGAAGTTCCAGCCGGGTATTCAAGACCGCAGGCGTGTCCGTTGCAAGTGTCGGACAGAGATCCAACACACATTCTTCACCGCAAAACAGACATCGAAGAACAGGTAAGATGCAGTCCATCCAGACTGGTCTAAACGATAGGAACCAAGAGGCACTTAGTTCCCGTAGGCGAGGTGTGCCCAGATGCTGTACTATGCGCTCATGGTATTTGTGCTCCAGGAGCGCTTTTGCCATCTCGTTGGTAATTGGGCCGTCCATTGCGGAGCAGGAAAATGACAATCAGGATCCCTGCGATAGAAAGCAGGATCAGCGGAAGACCTCCAAAAATGCTTCCCAATACGGAGTGTATAAAATTTGGAATAACTCCGAGGATTGTCTGAAAGGTGCTTAGAAATCCTGACCCTATGGTCTTAAATAGGTGTACAATACCACTTGTATCAGACATGTTAAAGATACGACCCACC
Organism: Calotriton arnoldi; assembly: GCA_963921515.1. Classification (NCBI taxonomy): domain Eukaryota; kingdom Metazoa; phylum Chordata; class Amphibia; order Caudata; family Salamandridae; genus Calotriton; species Calotriton arnoldi. The sequence continues at coordinate 829,964 of CAWUFW010004693.1, read as the reverse complement.
ATTTCTGCAAAATGAAAGAGGCAGTTTGTACGTATAAGTGCCTGTATCTCAGTCGAGATCCTTACAATTTGAAGATCAAAGGTCTCTCGAGCGGAGGTTAAGGGTACGGTTTTCTGCAAAAGCATGGCTTTCAGTCTGCTCAAAGTATCAAACTGTATAAAGGAAACATTCAACGAAGGCCATAACGGCGCCTCCCTGACTGTACTTGTTGGGGGAAACAATACTTGCATACAGCAAGTGACCCTGGAGTTCACAGTGACCAGATAGGCAATGCCCGGAAGCATCCCGCAGCAACCTTGATCGTTCAGCATCAAGTAACTCCCATTCGAGAGCAGCTCGAATACCGGTGTAATCACGGCTGCTGGAGTCCCTTTCATGTGGCAGGACAAGTTTGCTATTGAACCATTGCAAGCTCCGTGCAGTGAAATGTCCTGGCACAGGAGAGAACCGCTTAAAGCGTTCTTGCAGTTCGTACTGCTTAGAAAAACTTCTCGATCCCCACTCCGGCATCGAAATCTGTACGGTAATTCCCAAGGTTCCTTAATGTATTCCTTACCCAATTTTTCATATTTGCCTGCCTGCCTCTGCTCAAGGCAATACTGAAACTGAAAGGTAGTGACCGGTAGAGTTATATGGCCATGGATTAACCATTCCGTTGATGGTGATTCTGCTACCGTAAATGGTAGCCTATCCAGCTTTTCAATGCGCAACATTGTATATTTAGCTCCCCTTTGTGCCATTTCTATTTGTTTATCTGTTAGATTGTATTCAGAAAACAGAGTCGTACTGTTGATAAAACGCCAAGGCACATAGCCTTCACGCAAAGATTGCAGTGTCCAGCTTACTGACATAATAGAACGCAACTGAGATTGCCCGTGTTGTAACCTGGCCAAATCTTGTTCCAGTATGTCTATTGCAGAAGATACAATGTACCCAAGGAATATATCCTGGAGGTTAAGGTTGTTAATCCATTATCCACTACCGCTAATGCTTTTTCTAAGTTAATACGGTCTATTTCCTGTATCCTCTCTGCGGCCTCTTGTTGGGATATTTTCCAGTTTTCATTGTAGGCAGCATAAATGCCAGCATATATGAAACCTTTTTGACGGGGTTTCCTGGGACCTAATAAAAAATCCCTAAGATCCATGTCTTGTGTGAGTAAGGATAAGTGTTGTTTTACTTCTGTGAGTGTTGAGGTCTTTAGCCAATCAAGGCACAACTTCCCAACACTGTAGGATGTCACTACCCCTGGATGTTCTCTTTGTACATAGCGCGGGTCTGGCCTGTGGATATTAAACCCTTCCGTTATACCCCCGAATCTTCTCTCACAAGTGTTCGTGTCTAAAGGCCAAACCACCCATCTCTTCCAATCAGGGTCTGTTCTATTGTACTGTAAAATGTCATCCAGTGTTGCCCCATCCTGTGTAGTTAAATTTTGCCACCCCTCCATCTGTGATGGTGTTGGAAACCGAGGTGTGTTCAGGTCCTTGTTCTTGGCTAGTCCAAGACAGGATGTCTGTTGCACAGTGTCATTTAGAAATATCATCTGCTGTGGAATGAGGCATGCTCTAAATAGCGCTTCTGTTCCCTGGACTTGCCAGTCCCTAGAACCCCAGATTGATTTTAAGTCTATTGTGTCCTTCCAAAGGTCATAACCTTGTTCAGACAATTGGGCAATAAAGGAAGCAGAGTATATCTGTTTGGTGTTTGTTAACATAATTTTCAGTGCTGATATCGATGTAACCTTATAATAATATGAGGTCGGGTCAGTGGTGTTAAAACCTGAAAAATATGCACATTTCTGTGCAAATGTATGCAAACTACTTTTAGGTGGTGTAGGGCAATGTTCCCACTGGTGGTACTCAAAAACATTTCTAGGTGATATAGATTTGTGCAGGAAATGATGACCGTAATGTTGGTAACAGTACAATGTGTCGTAGTCTGAAGTACCTTCTAACATTTCATTGTTCGGAAATGCAGCAGTTTTCTCTAAGTCAGACAACATATCATTAACAGTTTCAGAGTCCCAATCATCAGAAAATGTACTAGAGGTAATGATATCACTTAATGAAATTTTAAATACATGAGAAATTTTTAAAAGTTCAGTAGGACCGAATATTTCGAAATCAACCTTGTCCCACACTATACCGTCTGGTATAGGAACTGCTGTAATGTTCACTGATGACAAGTCTCTCTGTTCACGATGGGACAATTGATGTGGCTTTAGAATTAAATCAACTTTTCGTGTTGCGGAGCTTTGTTGCAGATAACGTCCATTAATAAGCATGCTAAAAGTTATAACTAAGCCTAGCCAGAAAAGAAAAAATAGTATCCCGGTAATTACCCATAGTTCTACCCAAGGCGATACCAGGTAAGTCTTTTGAGAAAGTTCACAAAGTCTTTAGCTTGCTGTTTATGTGATTTTTGGGCTGGCATCGTTTTAGGTTCACTTGGATCCAAAGAAAATGTATCAAAGGTCATGAAGTAGCCAGAGGCAGTTCGATCAATTGTAGGAATTGCATCGGGATTTGTTGAAATCGCATTTTGTCCTTGTCGAGGCATGTTGACGTAGACGTCTGTATTTGGTCTAATTGCAATTTGTGTGTCATTTTGAATTGGATTTTGAAGATGAACTTCTGGTTCAAGGGGAACGAGTCCATAGCATTGTTGCATAGTCCTTCATTCAGTACAGGAGGCTCTTCAAACGTGATGAGTCTTTCTGTTTGAACTTCTTAGATGGTAGCTAGAGGAGGGTGTCTGCTACTGTGGAGTCCACGAGGCCTACTGTTCAGTATCGGCCACATAGTGTGGTTGGATTAAGTCAATTGAGACAAATCGTTTCTCCTTTTTCCCGTCAAGAGGCGGCAAAAGTACAGTTCTTGTTCCTTGAACTGCTAGGACAGGTACAGGTTTTCTGTATGATGGTCCAAATTATTTTTTGTCTGCTATTTTTTCTCTGACCAGATCCCCGACTTTTGGGATCCAGACAGGTCTTGCCGTAACTGCCTTGACTTCCCCAGTGGCGGTCTGTTTCTGGAGCACGTTACTTTGTTGTGTCCTGGATTCATTTAGATCCTGTAAAACAGCCAAACGATCATGGATATCAAATGGTTTTTCATCCGCCACTGCGCCTTCACAATCAAGATCAGGTACCCACATTCTTGTCCCAAATAGGACCTCATATGGAGTGACACCCCTAGAGAATTTCTTGGCTGGTTATTGAGTGCTCGATGTACCCCGTAGAGATGATTGACCCAACTACCGCCCTTGCCTAATACCCTAGCTGTTAAAGATTGCTTTAAGTCCCGTTTTTTCCTCTCCACAACCGAATTTCCCTCAGGATGGTACGGAGAGGAGTACCGCAATGCTATGCCCATACTTTCCATGGCCTCTTTGTAAGCCTGAGATCTAAACGCCGGGCCACGGTCAGAATGTAACGTGCCAACTGCGTATGTCCCGATAAAGACTCCTAAATCTTTTATAACAGTTCGAGCGTCAGCCGAGCGCTGAGGCCAAACCCATAGGAATCTTGAGCAGGAATCCACTGCAACCATGATATACTTGTAAGCCCCATCAGATTGTAAGGGGTTGCAGTGGTTCACATAGACACAAGTGAGAGGTTTGTCTGATTTTAGTAACGTGTCTGTGCCGGGCGTTTTATGGTGGAGCCTTTCATCTGCTGGCAGATGTCACATTTCAAGACATAGTCTTTAGTTTGTTTTGTTAGACCTGGCCACCAGTAGCGCTGTTTCAACAATGAAATAGTCGCTGCAACGCCTGTATGCACAGAGCCTAAACCCTCGTGTGCTGCTAGAATTAAACCTTGCCTATGATCCATATTTGGTATAACTCTATCCCCCACTCCAGGAATCTGAGCAAATGGAATGTTGTTTGCATCTAACTTGTAGGAGTACTTGAGTGGAAATTTCTTTGGAACTGCTCCGCTGTTTTTGCTTGAAGCAATGACAGCGACCATAATCTCACCGTCTATTCTCGTTTTTGAACGAGTAATTGCAGCTACAGAAGCCATTCGTACAGCCCCCTTTGCGGCTTCGTCAGCCAATGAATTCCCTTCAACTTGAATGCCATCACGCTGATGACTCAGTGTATGTATCGCGTAGTTCATTCTTCAACTCAACTATCTGTTCCCATAGCATTTTATGCTTAATTGTGCCACCTTTTGCGTCTTTAAACCCGTTCTGTTCCCAATTATATAAGTATTCATTGTACAATTGTACACAGTAAAAGGAATCACACACTATAAGTTTGGGGAATTCGTGATCCGTATTCACCAGTGCTAATATTAGTGCCTTTTAATTCTGCCAACTGAGCCGTGCAGTCTCCTAGAGATTGCGTTTTGGTGTAACTTGGATAGAATTTTCCATCCCGCATGCGACCTTTAACAATTGCACATGCTGCGCTGTATTGTTGCTTTCTCCCTATGGCCGGTTGAGCAGATCCGTCATTGTAAATAATATATTCATACTGATCTAGAGGCAAAATTTCGTTTGGTAGTGGTTATTCGTGTTCGTATTGCAGGAATGCCTGTGTTTTTGGACTTGGATGAAATATGTATTCAACATCCGTTGCAGTGAGGGAATTAGCCCATTGTATCCATCTCGGATGTAAGACTTTAGCATTTGGAATGCTAGCCTTTGTAACAGCTTCTAAAGCTGGTACTGTGGTCACGACTATTATGCGTTTTCCCTGAGCCAGGGCTCTTTCTCTTGCTACAGCGGTCTGAACTGCTGTCAGGATTTTTTCTGTTGAAGTGAAACGCATTTCTGCGTTTGTATACAGGAGTGATTTGTATGCGATTGGTACTGTTTCGCCTTCATTGAAGGTTAAGTAAGTGTACTCGCATTGACCCGCTATTACTCGGATCACTAGGTTACGTACATTTACGCGTGTCTGTAAGTGTTTTGAAGCTATCATGTCTTCTTGTAGTGAACGTAGGATGTTTGTGTGTTCCTGTGTCCACTGTCTAACTGAAAAGTCAGGTTTTATTAAGTCGTAGAAAGGTTTTACTTTTTCTGCGTAATCCAAAATGTATGTTCTGCCGAAATTTAGGAATCCCAGTATTGATTGTAGATTTTTTAATGATTTTGGTGGTTGAAGCAGCGCACATTTTTCTAAAATGTTTGCTGCCAGGCTTTTCCCTTCACTTGAAAGCCTGTATCCTAAAAACAGGACATTGAGGTGGGCTATTTTAGATTTCCTAAAATTAAATTTGTAGCCCTCAGAGGCGAATCCCATAATGATGGTGCTCACTCTGGTCAAGTGCCTTTTTAAGTCATCGTCCGTCAGATAAATATCATCCTCATAGGACAATGCTTCTTCATCAAAATTTAGGAGTAACTCAGTTACTCTTGCTGAGAAAACCCCCGGGCTGTTCTTATACCCCTGGGGGAGGTGACAAAATTGCCGCTGGGACCCCAACGCTGAGAATGCAGTCAAATACCTGCTTTCAGGCACTATATTTTGGCAGAAAAATCCATTTGAGATATCAAGTGTAGTTTTGTATTTTTTCCGCACAATGTTATTCATTAATGCGGCACTGTGTGCGTTTTGGACAGCGAATGTCTTTGTGCATGTGTTTAAATGACTGTAATCTAAAACTAGACGATATGAGCTGTCCGGTTTTGATACGGGAAACAAAGGATTGTTCATCCGTGAGGTGCATGTTTCAATCACCCCTTGGTATTCAAGTTGATCTAAGATCTCCCTGACCTGTTTTTTTAGCTTCTTGCTTTATTGGATATTGTCTCTGAGCATTTGGTGAAACTTTTAACGGGATCACGTGGTGGGTTGAATCTTCATCCCATCCGGCATGATTTTTGTACAATGCTGGAGCTAGGGCCACTGCCCACTCCTGTGCATATGCATGTTTAAGATGAATGGGAACGAGGTCGGAAAATGCTGGAAAAATTACCGTTTGTCCCCTAGGGCACTCCATAACGAATACTGGCGGCCAATCTTGTTCAGCTAACAGGATGTCATAACCAGATGATAGGTTTTCACAAAAGAGACCTTTAACTTTCCTGGGCTTGCCCCCCTTCATTTGGAGTGTTATTTCGTGTAACTTATGTGGGACGCTCACCCTTGTATCTGGTGTTTCCACCATGATGTAATCATTCAAGTCCGCTGTCACCAGAAATTCCTTCAGGTTCTGGCAAGCTATTGTTACTTCTGCCGCACTGTCTAGCATCGTCTAACCCCATTCCCCGTTCAGAAGTTGTGTCCTCTGAATTCTGGGCATGTCTGATCTTTATGCCTGCAACTTTCTTCTTCTTAAACTGAGGTTTTGTTTTTGGCTTCTCTTCTTTTTTGGAAGTATAGTCTTGAGCGTGCTGCTTGTCTCTGGACTTTGTACGCTCTTCTTTGTGTTCTGACCGTCCTTCTCTCTCTGAGTTTTTCATCGAGCCCTGAAAGGAACGAGAGGAACGTGTATCAGTATCCTGATACCTGTCAGGTTTCCTAATATTCTCCCTATTCCTGAGGTTATACCTCTTTTCAGAGGGCTCCTGTGAAGAAGATCTGCCTCGGGATTGAGATCTACTTTTAAAGTTTTGTTGTTTTTTATTATCCCACTTCTTTTAGAAGAAGCAGGTGTCTGCTTGGTAGTGTCCTTTTCAGAACTGCCCATCAGTTGTGGTTTTAATGCTTTCCCACCTAAACTGTCTCTGCCCAATTCTGCATATGCAGTTTCAATTATTTTGGGTAGTTCGTGTTGTTGGTCTAACGGACTTAACTCCCTTAGGCGTTGGTGGATAGCCACTGAAGCTGCTTCCCCTTTAATGTTAGCTAGTATTATGGCTGATACCTGGTCATAGTTACCTAGTAACTTCATCCCTAAGTTTAGGGCAGGCTCTGCTCCATACTCGTTTTGTATTTGTCTCAATACATCAGGTACTACTGCTAATGACGGGATACCATGAATTCTGGTATAAATGGCAGCAAAGACTGTACCCCAAGTGGTACAATCCTCTAATTGTGGTGTTATCCCCATGGGCAAACAGATTGTCAACATTCTGTGTTTTTCATACGGGGTAGTATTTGGGAATACTGCCTCTAGCTGAGTTATTTTCAGAGCTACCCAGAATGGTATTTGTTCATGTTTCGTGGGCATTTTGCCCATTACCGCATGTAATGTTTGTGGTGTGATTTTAGTTGTTGTACCCTGGGATTGAGTACCATTTGTTGCAACTGTTGTTGGTTGGACTGTGAAAGTCCTCATGCCAAACTGTGTCAGTAGATTTTAATTAAATCTTGTGTTGTAAGAGTAAGTCTGGCTGCGGCATTGTTTCAATGTCAGGATGCGGTGTGTAAGCCGCTAATATTGGCCATGTTGCCCCGTCTCCTCCGAGCGGGCCTAATCTTACTCTGTTTCTTATGTGGGGTAGGGCGCCTTTAAACCAGTATAGGTGTTCCTGGTACGTGAGTGGAACCTCTATGTCCTCGAACGGACCATATTCCACTGGTGCATCTCCTTCTACATAGCAGTGAAATGTCTGTGTTCTTGCATCTGCTGCTGGGAATGTAACCCACGAATAAAATACCTCTGTTTTATTTGATTTGTGTGCCTCAATCACGAAAGCTACAATGCCACCCCTAGCTTGTAAGCCATTTTCTAATAGTTTCAGGGTGATAGTACGTCAAAATTTAGGTGCAATGAGAATTCCATCCACCTCTTCTTCTCCTATTGAGAGGCTGTTATACCTGCTGCTCAGCCTGTGTGTCTGTGTAGTGGAATGTTGGTGTGAGAGCTGGTTATGGACTGTTGGATGAGAGAGAGTGTCAGTTGGAGGAAGGGCTGAGCAGCAGGGAGGATGCTCCTGGTGGGGCTCTCAACCTTATAACATCTTGCTTATAATAAATCTACATGGATATCTACCTGGACTGCCTATCTTATTTACAACATATTTTGGCGACGATCTGGAAAACAACCTGCGTGTGCCACCTGATGGACTACTGACATTTTTACTGTCTGAAGAATCTCCAAGGTAAAGAACCCCTTAAAACTACAAGCTACGCATTCAAAGCATACTGGCACCCCTGAGAGCCCCACCAGTGACCTCTACATCGGTCGCCCCAACCTTAGTGTGCCAGTCCCTGCTCTACTTTCCGGCTTCCTCCCCTGCTCCTTTGGGACAGTGCTCCCTCCCCTGCTACTTTGGGACAGTCCCTTCTCAAAGTGCAGTTCCCCTGGAGAGCGTATCTTTCTGCTCTTCTACTGCTCTCCTGCTTTAAATGAACTTTTCCTGCCTTGCTGCCTGTACTGCTACTTGCCTGCCCTGCTGCCTTGGATGAGGTGTCCCTCTACTGCTACATTGGGAGAGCAACTCCCATAAGTGGAGTTTCCATAAGTGGAGTTTCCCTGAGGAGTAACTAATTCCAGCCTCCTTGTGTTCGGTCATTACCAAGTTACCCTGTGACCGCCATTCCTGCTTGTGCCTTTACTCGAGCGTGCCTGTTCCTGTTTGATTTTTCCTCTCCCTACTCTGATGCCTTGGAACAGTTGTCCTTTTCTACTTGTGTGAAGTATGCTACACTTGCCGGCCACATCAGGACTTGCCGGTCATATGAGGTCAGTCAACTCTTGTCCATTATTTGTCCATGTCAGCTGAGACTTGGGCGGATAATGTGCGCGTTAATTAACTGCCGTCCTCCTATTCAAAAATGCTGGTACGAGTTTCCCATAGCGCGTGCACTCTTACCTCCTTCATTGTCCTGCGATGTCACCATGCAGTCCTCCCACGTCATGACTCTTCGCGTTGGATGCCTGCTCCTTGACGCCGATTGCACAGACGTGCCGTGAGCCATCCGGCCCGGCGTCACCTGTGCGTACCGCCATCTTTGCATTGGCAGGTATTTTTCATGATTTATAGTCAGACCCTCCAGGATTTCGCGATGTCGCGCATTTGCAAAAAAATTGCGAAATCGGCAGTTTTGTAAAAATGCCGCGATTTTTACAAAACTGCCCGCGAAATTTCGAAAATGTTAAATTTTTTTTTTTTTTTGACGAAGGGCTGTGAAAACAGATATTTTCACCTCTCAATTCCCAACTTTTGGGAAACGGAGGACCTCTTGTGGCCATCTCGTTGAAGCGCTCACTTTGTAGAACGAGACACCTCTTACCGGTGGCGGTGCGGTGCAGCAACAGGAAGTTGGCGGGGTGTACTTGGTGCTCAGTCTTGTCCGATAGTACAGTTAATCCCTCAGACACCAGTGGTAAACAGCTATGATGCACACAAACTGAGCCTAGTAACCCTTAATTGCCCTGGGACTACTCCAAAAAGTGATGACAGAGAAATGCACTAGTTTAAACATAGTGGAAAAGATGAAACACTAAGAACGCTGACGACATGTCTGGTTTCAGCACACAAAGTTCCACTGTCTCTGAGAGAGCAACAAATAAGACCTCGGGTTGTAGATTCCCAACTGACTGGAAGTGGACTCTTGGAATGGGATTATCCCCGCACATGCCATTTAGAGATTCTCAAAGTTAAGTAACAGGGCCTCTTGGCAGGGACAGAATTAGAAGGGCAAAGAGGCTTACTCCTGTTTATATAGGATTTCGCAGGAGAGGCTAGTTTCGAGGGCGGTTATCACAGCCGAACTCAGCTTGGTAGTTTGTCAATTAACAACGTCCTTAGCTTTGCTTGCTGTCTCTAGAGTTCCTTTGATGCCTCATACCGTCCAGCGGTTCAAAGGAGTGTGAACTTGCACCCAGTGTGCACGTGTTTCACTAGCACTGGAGCGCCTAGGTTAGCATCAGAGGCATAAGCACAACAACTGGTGATCGTGTGGATATTGTTGCTGCAACAGTCTGACAGAGAAGCCTCGATCAGGTGATGTGGTTTGATTTCATCCACCGCACTTCTGTTGCTGAGGTGTCCAGTGTTCTAGTGGGGAGCGTTTCGGTACTACCTCATGAAAGAATACAGTGCCCATTCAGATATGGGTCCAGCGGTATACGCAAGGTGAAGGACACAGTATGCACAAATATTTTACTTTGCCATGGGCTAGGGGCCATCGAGAAGTGATCTATTGATCTGAGGTAATTTGCGACCTCTTGACTCTGGAACGGGGGCCCACTGTTGTAGTGCTTTCAAGAATCTGAGCTGCACGTATCTTTTCCAGTCTGGGGGTGACTTCTTCTCTTGACATGGTTGATACCATTTCCACTTCGGGTTATTTGGAGTGGTCATCAACAATAACTAGGAAATATCTCTCATCTGGAAGACAGACAAAACTTGCGCTCTCCTGGACCACGGATGGTATGATCCATCGGCGCCCAGTCTGAAGACCCTCCACTGGCTCCCCATCAGAAAGAGGATCAACTTCAAACTCTGCTGTCTGGTACACAAAACCCTTAACAGTAAAGGGCCGCAATATCTAGCAAAGAAACTGATAAAACATCAACCAGTTAGAACCCTTCGCTCCACCAGTAAACAACTCCTAACTGTACTCAAGGTCCGCACAGTAAGAAACGGTGGCAGATCCTTTTCCAGAATTGCTCCTGAAATATGGAACACATTGCCTTTACATCTCCGAGTGGAAACCGATCACAAGAAATTCCGCAAAGCCCCCAAAACCTGGCTATTTTAGCTCTGTCGTGCCACCTCTTCTGGTTTTTTGAGTATCAGCTAGCGCTATGAGTCCTATGGGTGATATATGCGCTTAACAAATACCAAATACATACATACATACATATATCTTCTCTGAGGAGAAGGGCAAGTGGGTCTGGTGGCCCAGCAACTTGGCAAACCACACATTCTCTCACCATGGCTTTGATCATGCCGTCCACTAGTGGAAAACAAGCACTGTTTGTCAATATTGTTTTGGTGTTCACCACTCCCTGCATGAGCTGTTTGGAGGACTTGTTGGTTAGGGCCATAGGAATAACGAGACAGTCATCCCTCAGGTGAATTCCATCATAAGCCACTGCAGGTTCAGTGCGGATATGGTGTACTGGTGCTTAGTTTGTAGAATAATAAGTGCCGGGCCCCTGACCAGGAGGAAGAGGTGTCCTGCCTCACGGATCCAGGAGGCAGCGGTGCCCTGGCAGAGGTGCATACATGGGCGCTAGAACATCCCAGGGGGAAATACAGCTCCCTCCTATGAGGTTAGGACTGGAGCTGTGCTTCTGTAGAGCTACATACACTTTAAACATGCCTAATTCAAAGTGGAATACTCTGCTAAAACAGTTTCCATTGATTTCAGGCTGAAAATGAATGATTATGAGTAACATAAAGTGCCGCAAAATTGCCGCTAAATTTCCATATTTGTGCCGCTAAATTTGCTAATCCATGCCGCAATATCCTGGGGGGTCTGTATAGTGGAGCGTGATGTGCTTTACCCTTGTTCTTGCCATCCACGTTTTTTTTTCTTCTGCTCTTTCGATAAAGTTAATTGGAACGTTGTCGCTTTGGAGCAGCAAGTAATTACTGGTGTGCCTACTTGATCTACGTCTTCTTGTGCCCCTGCGTGGTGCTTTTTGGTTGCACTGCCTCCTCCTTTGTGTCGTGGGGAGCCGACTTTTCAACGAATACAGCGCGTTGTAGAACTTTGTTTGACATCCTCTACATTAACTTTACCTGCTGCGCTGCCTGCGTTTCAAGGAGTTCACTCATCGTCAACTTGTGACTGGATCATCAGCTACTTTAAAGTTAATGGGAATGTCGTCATTATGCGGCTACAAGACATTACAGGTACTTTCGTCTGTTTCAGGTTCTGCGGTGTTCTTCGTGGTTAACATCATGTTCATCCGCTTCACCATGGACAAAGGACCGTTAATTACACTCTTGAAGATATCTGTTTAAGGCTGCACGTTTCACACTTAGATGCATAGTGGATGAGGACCTCGGGTGAGAGATCGCTCACTGGAGTTTCACGTGTTTATTTCTCAGTGTTACTGAGGGCTAATGTCCTATGCTATGTACATGTTGTTGTGCTTTGCTTACCACTGCGCCAATGTGTTTATTCCTTATTCTTCTTTCGTATTTCCCTAAGGTCCTTGGAGTAATGTCTTCTGGCTTGTGTATGGATTTGAGTGGTACTTAGTGTTTGATTTTCTTGCTGTTTCCCACTTTTACGTGCTTGTGGGTTCCTACCGAATTCCATTATTTGCAGTGCACTTTTCACGGGGTGTATGTTTTTTTTAATGATTGCTGTTTCTATACCCTGCTTTATCCCTTCACTTCCGTCGCACGTAAGGGATGCGGTTGGATGTTGTACTTTGCTCTGTGGTGTTACTTGATTAGTGTGCTGATGTTTCCCACTTTTACGTGGTTTTAGGGTTGTTGGGGTAAGTGTTAAGTTATTCTTGCTGTACTGTGTGGTCTCCCCTCCACACATCACACCCCAACTAGTGGTTTTGGGGTAAGTATTAAAGTCGTTCTTGATGATTCCGTGTGGTTCCCTCCACACATTCCACCCCAACTAGGGTTGTTGGGGGAAGAGTTGCCATTGTTTCCTAGTGTCCCTCCGTGCCGTGTGGTTTCCTTTCCCACACATTCCACCCCAGCGTGCGTTGGGGGAAGTTTTTACAGTTCCTACTTGTTGCATTGTGCCGTGTGGTGTGCCCCCACACATTCCACCCCAGCGTGCGTTGGGGGAAGTTTTGCAGTTCCTACTTGTTCTGTGTGGAGCTTATTTTCCTCACATGGGTGGAGTTTCTGATTGCTTTTCTTCAGGTTCAATGTGGAGTGCCCTTTCCACACCTCACAACCCAATTTTTGGTTTGGGTGGAGTTTATTATTGCTTTTCCTCAGGTTCAGTGTGGAGTGCTCCACACATCACAACCCAATCTTCGGTTTGGGTGGAGTTTCTGATTGCTTTTCTTCAGGTTCAGTGTGGAGTGCCCTTTCCACACCTCACAACCCAATTTTTGTTTGGGTGGAGTTTCTTGTTTGTATGTGTGTGTTTGCTTGCTTTTCATCAGGTACTGAATTTATTGTATCTGTTTGACGTTTCCTGTCGCGCCTTTTAGTCGGGACCCTTCCTACCTCTTGTTGGCCTGGCCAGCCTGCTTGTTTGGTTTTTAGGGTTTTGTTTGTGCTTTGCTGGCGTGGTAGTGCATGTGTTGCTTTGGCTTGGTTTTAAGGGAGCGTGGATTTTGTTTTGTTTGTATAAGAAAGGGAGAAGTGGTGAGTGTTATAATTGCTGGATTGCGTAATCTTTTACTTCCTCCAATTATTTATCTTTTTGCTATTTTGTATACATGTATTTCGCCATCTACATGTATTGCATGTTGCCCCTCTCTTGCATGTAATTATTATTGCCACCTTGTACATGCATCTATTTTATTGTGATTCTTTTGCTGTTGATTTGTATTGATATTAAGAAAGGGAGATGTGTTATACCTGCTGCTCAGCCTGTGTGTCTGTGGAGTGGAATGTTGGTGTGAGAGCTGGTTATGGAATGTCGGATGAGAGAGAGTGTCAGTTGGAGGAAGGGCTGAGCAGCAGGGAGGCTGCTCCTGGTGGGGCTCTCAACCTTATAACATCTTGCTTATAATAAATCTACATGGATATCTACCTGGACTGCCTATCTTATTTACAACAGAGGCGTCTAGCCACCACCGGGTTATCTTCGCTCTCAGTCATTTTGTACATGTTCAAGGGAACTAAGATAAGCTGTTGTGCACAATTTTAGGAACACTGTGTCCTTTCAAGCTTGATTAACCAACAGCTAATAAATAGGTTTTTTCACCTACTCAGCTGTGGCGGAGTTTTGTGCCCACCCACTCCAGACGACTCTGGTGTTTTGTGAGTAGGGGTCTCTGAGAAATAGCACGACTGAACTATTCAGATTCTACTGTTAAATAAGTACCCAACCAACGTTGGGCGCCATGTCGTGTAGTTCCTATATATAACCTAAACAGAATCTGCGCGTTCGGATAACATGAACTGTGGGCTTGGTGGCAGACTGACTCTGTGCACCCCCACCGAAAATGTTAGCCTTTTTGCATTAGCTAGCTCACAGTGCCACTAGTGTCTCCTCTTATCGGGGAGAGAATAGTTTCTGGCAACCTTAGAACATGACAACCCTGATCCCTCAGGATCGTGGAAACAATGTACTACTTTTCGCTCAGTCACTCGTGCTCACTTATTCGGTCTCAGAGAGTTACACAGAAGAAGCAGTCGGGCGTGATACAATAAGTATTTATTGTACAGTTGTTCTTTTAGTGTAAAATAGATGTGCTGCAATAATAGTGAGACAGTAGCAGATATATATTATCAGAAGTATAGTGAATATAAATGGATAGTACAGTTCTACCATTTTGCAATAATCATAAATGCATACATGAATATAAAATGCATGATAAAAGAAAGCGCGTACTCCTACGATGCCTATGTAGATGTACCTAAGTGTACCTAGCAAGTGAGTAGGTGTGAAGCCAAGAATCCCTCTAGTATTTAGTCTAACCCCATTACCTGAAGAGAGAGAGATTGTGGGACCCCGTCCTGGTCTCGGGTTGGACACCCCGCAAGGGATGTGTTAGACCACTGTCAGCTGGAGCGTCTGCATGCAGGAGCCTCAGCGTCTCTGGTCAGTGTGTCGGCCTGGAAGTCTCGGTTCCCTCTAACTAACACTAGCAAGAGGTGCTGCATTTATACAGAAAGTATCTAGGGTTCCTTTGTCCCTTGTTGCTTGTATTAGCCATTGTTGGATTTGAGGATGACGTATGGGATGAACCGTGTACGTAGATATGGGGAGGAAGGTGGTGTAGCCCCAGCCTGGTTTCTAAGAACCCTTATGAATATTCATTCATACAGTGTGAGTCTATTGATGGAGTTATAGGACTCTATTGTTCAGGAGAAACCCTCCTTCTGCACCCAGGACTAGAACTAGGTAAAGGTTCAATCCTAAAAGGCTCGTTACAGTGTAGTGTAGGGGAGGTAATGTAGGTGAAGGGGTATGATGTTACCCGGGCCTATATTAGGGTACCTATATGGAACATAACAGCCCCTGCTGCCTGGGCGGAACGGAAGAGAAAAAGGAGGGACAAAGAGGCTGAACTGACCATTAGCAAGCAAGGATTTTTAAAGGACACTGACAGAGACAAATTAAAAGCAGAGGGACGAAATGGGAGGAGCTGAAACTCCACAAAGCATATACAGCAGGTCGCTAAGTGACAGCTTGCGCTGTCTATGCTCGACCTAAAAAAAATGGAGCTGGGGCACACGTGTCCAGTCTCAGAGAGAATGCAATATGTGTAACTGCTGTGTTTTCGTCCAGAGCACTCCACACCATACAGTCAGTCTCTGTTAGATCTGAGACACAGACATGTCGGCCCATATTACTCATATTTAGGTTGGGCTGCACAGGAGTTGTTTACGGACTAGGTTCATGTTTTGAAAGTCCTGTAACTGTTAGTTACCTTAAATAAAGGCAAGCCCTGGACAAATGTAATTCCTGCCTGAGATCTGACTTTCTGTCGCTGTTAAGGAGGAATTTATTCAAGGACACTTGAAGACAATGTACCTATCAATGAGAGGCAAGCCCTCTCGGAGACAGAGAGAGTCAGAGAGAGAGAGTCAGAGAGAGAGAGAGAGAGAGAGAGAGAGAGAGTTTTAAGTCGATTTAATGGTTTTCAAAGCACTCAGATACCAAATAGACATTAGGTTTCATTAGCTAAGACACAAACAACAACAAAATCGGAAGAGACAGCTGAGAGGGAGAGAAGTAGACAGAAACAGACAAAGCACCCAGACAGGCAGAAAGAAAAAGATATAGGGAAAGAAGCCTACTACAGAGAAAAGACAGAGAGAAAGAGATAGAGTCAGTGAGGAGGTAGATGGAGAGAAAGAGAAGAGAGACCAACAAACAAAATGCGAGACCTGTAAGGGAGAAGAGGGACTTTCAAGAGAGAAAGCAGATCAACCAGAAAGAACTGGGTTTTTTTTGTTTTTATTTATTTGAGTTTTATATAGCGCTGGCTAGACCCGGAGGTATCAGAGCGCTTTACATAAGGTTCCACAAAATTACATCAGTTACAAGTTACATCAGTTACAAGAAAACATTTCAAGAGCGTCAGAAGATGAAATAAATGGAGCTTAGAAGGGAAAGGGGATGGGGTAAAGGTGTAGGACGGAGAAAGGATGGAGATAGGATGGATGGAGAGACGAAGGAGAGTCTGCCCAAAGTCCGGCTGGGTAGGTGACGGCCGAGGGGGAAGTCCACAGCCCATCTCCTCTATAGCTATCAGGTAGCTCCACCGGGCATCAGTCAAGCGGCTAGGTCTCAATGAGAAAACAATTAGAGAGCAAAGAGGAGGGATAAATGGAGCGTAAAGGAGAGAGTGGATGGAGTAAAGGGGTAGGAGGGAGAGTACGACGGAGAGACGAAGTAAGGTCTGCCCAATGTCCAGCTGGGTAGGTGACGGCCGAAGGGGTAGTCCACAGCCCATCTCCTCTATAGCTATCAAGTAGCTCCACCGGGCATCGGCCAAAAAGCTAGGTCTCTTCCGCCCTCACAGAGATCCTTTGGAGGAAATGTTCACAAAAGATGCTCTAGCAATGAGATTCCGATCAGACCTCACACCATTCACCTGCAAATGATGGTCAGAGAGCATGTATGAGATACACAGAGATATAGATGGCTCATCACCCCAGGGAGATGAAGATAAAGGATAACACAGCATGAAAAGAATATCCTATATCCAGCTTCCAAGGGAGCGCAGTGGCTGTCAGGACTGACAGGTCCTGCATGTTGCAAAGGTGCACCAATTGTGTCCCAGCTTGACACAAAGGCCGTGATGTCAGCTTGTAGGGGAGAGTTTTCAAGTTATACTCTTACGCCTTCCTTTGAAACACAGACCTTGTCAGAGGGTTCCTGTTGTTGAATATCGATGTATGGACCTGGAGGCGTATGAGATTGCAGGAAGTCATTCCCACCGAAGGAGGCAGATCAGTGCCTGGGGATCCCAGTACACAGAAGATGTGTATAAATGTATGGGCTAGGGGGAGTGTGTGCAAGGCAGTGCACAGGTGTATCGAGTTTACTCATGCAGCACAGACGTAAAGGGAAATAAAGGGCCTGTTCTGATGGAGGACTAAATATACTGTCAAAGAGGGTCAGTCGAATCTTCTCCTATGACTGCTACTAGAATTTCCTCTGCATATTAATCAAGCCCCATCATTCTTCAGTGTTGGGCTCTGCTCCGTGTCACATTGTCATGGTATGTCTCTGTAGGTTTTTGATTTTCACATCAGTGAACACAACAATCATGCATGTTACAGAGAGCCTCCCATGAAATAAGACTGAGACCCCAGAGCGCGGCTCTGAGTACAGGAGGGGCGCTCAAAGTGCACCCACACTTTTGAGAATGACTACTGTCCTCTTACCTGGCTGAGAAGAATTGGCAGTCAGAGTAGCCATTTCTGACTATCATCTTCATGGGAAAAGTGCCTGCAGACTTCTGTTCTTAAGAGGTCTGCTAGTCTTCCTCAACCATGTCCTTCACTCCACCCGTCTTCCTCAACCACGTCCTTCACTCCACCCGTGTGGGACACTGTGGAGAGTGCGTGTTCACTCTACATGTGTAAGGCAGGGTGAGTGTGGAGTGTGTGCTTGCGTTATGACATTATGAGTGAAGGATCCATCTTGGGATTCTTGTAATCCATCTTAGGATGCCTGACTGTGAAAGAGCATGCAGAATGGAGGATTTGGGTAAAGGCAGCCAGGTCCATTTGCTTGACCTAAAGACAGGCCTAGTAGTTTATTAAACCTTCGCCCAGAGATGTGTGCTCCCTGTTGGGCAGGGGAGGAATGTCGTTTTTTTTGTCTCATTTGGAAGAGAGCACTGGAAGATCCTGGCCCCTTCTGCCAGGAATATCACTGATGTCAGGTTTCTGCAGCTATGGAGGGAGGATGCCTCTTCTTTCTGTTTTTTTGTTTGTTTTTGCCTTGTGTTCCCTTTTCTGGCTCTCCCAGATCCGCACCCTCTTCTTGTCCCGATGGGGTGTACCAGTCTGGAGCCAATACACAAAGTAGAGTCCCTGCCTGGAACCGGTTTGGGGATAGCTCCTGTGGAAGTCACCCTGGCATGCCCTGATCATGCTTTGGTCATTCAGGGAGCATGCAGGGTCTGACTGGAGATGTCTCTCAAACTTCGAACATAGCAGAGATCTGGCTCAGACATTAGTGTGGGTGAGAAGGCATTTGTGCCAAGGCTGGGATCGGCGACTGCAACTGCCCTTTTCAAGTTGAAAACAAACATGAGGCAAGGACCTGCAAGGAGGGCTGAAGACCACCTCCAGGAGGATGAAGAGATGGCTGCTAGGCTGCACACCTCGAACAAGTGCCCGTCTTGTGTTGTCATCAGCCCAGCTACCTCTTTCCGAGAGGCCCAGCATGGGATTTAGTCTTAACCCTGCTATTAAAAGGTCTGTTAGTATTCCTCAGCCGCGTCTTTCACTCCTTTGTGTGGGACATGAGCGGAATGTGCGTGCAGAAGGCAGGGCGAGTGTGGAGTGTGTGTCTGAGTTATGGTTTACCTTAGGGGCACATGGATCCATCTTGGCATTCCTGGGTGTGGGTGGGCATGGACGGTTTGAGTAAAGGCAGCCGAGCTCCATTCGTTTGACCTGTAGGCATCCCTACGAGTGGGCATTGAAGTGGGCTGCATTTGGGTTGAGGGAAAAAGGCCAACCTGCTGTAAAAAGAGATGAGGGAAATGTGCCCCTGCAAGAGGACACCATCAAGAAGAGAGTACCGCAGCTGAGACCAAACCTCTTGAAGGCCCAAGGGAGGAACAATGCTCCAGGGTGGTTGTGGCAGCTCCCTCTGTCCCAGGCACCCAGAGTGTTCTCCTGTTAGCCCGCGTGCCTGGCTCTCCTCCCTGGCCTAAAGGTGGTCAGGGGGTTGGCCAGATTGTTAATATATTGTTAGCAAATTCCTCGCAACCGGTGTGTAAAGTTTCTCGAATATTAGCTTCTCCTCTCGGTTTTTCTCAAAGGTTATGAACCCAGCCCACAACCAGAATTTAATGTAAATGTTCATTCTCTTAAGTCATTAATGTCGATGTTTGAACAAATAGGAGCTTGGAACAAGATATTTGTAAAATAAAAATGCGCACATTAACTCAGACCTGAGAGCAGCTCTGGAAGCAGCAGCAGGCCAGGAGCCCAGGGTGGGCCACGTCTTACTGCGTGGGTTTTTCGATAAATGGGCTGCGCGTCATGGAGAGGCATCCGCTCCCGCTGGGGGGCTCTTGGGCACACTAATTAATGCTCACTGGTTATATTCTATGACACCAACCGCACGTCGTACCGAGGAGGTGAAGCGATGAGCCTGTCAATCACAGCAGGAAGAATTAAAGCCGAGCCTCTCTAGAGCCTGTCCATCAATTAGAGCTCGCCAGCCTCCCGCCATTCTTTGAGGAAACAACCGTCCATTTATTCCTGCGATGACAATCACTTATCAAAAACCTAATATCACTTTTACATTAATAAAAAAATGTCTCTCCAAATACCACCATGTTTCGTATGTTCAGGATCCCCTAATGGCCCCTGTGACTGAAGACATTTATACTATCAATTAATTAGCCAGAAGAAAGCTGAGTTTATTTTAACAAAATACGCACTACCTGGAGCGTAGGCTTTTTGAGAGCAAACTTCTATACCACACCTGTACTTTGTTTAAATATGATTTTAGTATTTGCCTGTATGTTTTTCTGTTTGTTATGTAAAGGGTATGGTGTCATAAAACTGACACCAGATCTCAATAATTACTTCCAATGTCTGCGGAACCGTACGACGCTAGGAAGTCACGTGGCGCTATATCAACCGACAATGAAACATTCACATTTGGAGATCCTGAGGGACACCAACTACTGAGGTCCAGTGCCCTTATGGTTTTCTCCGGCTCATCCCTCTCGAGGCCCATGTTATACTGCCATCCTAAACCCCCAGGACCTTTGACCCTTATGCCACCCTTGAGTCCGGCTGCATCCCTTCTGCCCTCTTCAGTCTTGAAGTCCTAGTCCCCTTCAGCCATCTGCAATCTCCACTTCCCACAACACTGGTACCAGTTTGTCCTTTTAACCCTGACTAGGTCTAGTGGGTTTCCGCCAACTACAAATCCCCAACCCACTCCTCCTCCCAAGGGTCAGAGGTCATATACCCTTCACTAGCAGCCACTGCCACCTGCACTGCGCAGGCGCTAACTGGCACACACTAGCCTCTCACCAGCTGTTCTATGACACAGCCCATTGCATTGCCCACATAGTCCACCGCAATCATACAGGCATAAATGATAAAATATCACATGTATAAAGACACTGGCATAAAAAACAAACAAATTACACGCTACGGAACTATAAGGCCCTCACGCATATATTTGGTGTTTCTATAGAGCAAACCTAACCTAAAGGCAGTGGAGTGCTGGACAAAGTCAAGGAACAGCATAAAGTCAAGTAGTAAAAGAGGAAACATGGGTCGTGGACGGTTAATGCATTATAATGCAGTGCTTTTTAAATAGGTGAGGCTTTAACTGTTTCCTAAATCGGAGCAGCTTTGAGACAGTCCTGATGGGTACAGGGATGTTGTTTCAGATCCTGGGTGCAAAGATGGAAAAGGCCTCCTGTCTTGTTTTTTTTATAATTTTCAGTCTGCAGTCCAGTGACCTCCTTCTCCATGAATTCTCTCACTACCACTACCACTACCACCCTTTAATAGTGACCCTCAAGTCTCCATAACCACTCTCTCTCTCACATGCTTTTCCTTTGTTTTATAGCGCTACTCAAACCAGAGTAGGGTGTCAGAGCACTTTACTTCACACACATTAAACAGAGACATTAAATCACACGTGTGTAAATCAATGTATAAGAAATGTTACTTAAGAAAGAGGACTACAAGATATAGGAGTCACGTCATCCATACTGATAGGCAGTTTAAATTAAGAGTGCTTGATCTAGAGTAGCAAAAACTCAGAACTTAAAACGTACCACTATGCTTGGGGATTGTCTTTACTAATACGAATTGATTTCTGCCCAAATGAACCCTTTTTGCATCATTAGGATTATGAAAGACTGGGGGAAAAAATCATAATGCTCTACCCTATACCTTGCAGTTTCCACGCAGCTCTTTGATGACAGTTAATAGCTAACTGTTCTATATTAGGATATTAATTTATAAATTGCAAGTAACAAAAGAATCTTCGTGACAAAAGCAGTTACCCACTGAACTATTTACATTAGATGCACTTCTGTGATTTGCATGGTACACGTTCTTTGCAGCAGGCATATCCATCCTCTGCGCTACTTTATGATGAGTCAAAACTACCACTAGACCAAACTCAATTTCTCTCCAGTAGGTCCATTAATCACCAGTTATCTCAACATTTTTATTGTTGCCTGAAAATTGCTGGAGACAAGGAACGCTGCAGCAGATGCTTTTAAATCCACAAGTCCCCTGAAGGCAGCGACTGGTGCGGTGGCACCGATCGCACCGCCCTAGTGCCGGCCCTCCTGCAGTCTGTGGTGTCCTGACTGCAGGTGTGCCAAGAACCACCAGAGATGTTGAGCTTGTATTCTAGCTAAGCAGGGGTGTTGATTGTGATGGCTTTATAAATGATGGAACTGGTTTCGAAGATGGTGCGGCCGGAAAGGGGACCCAACAGAATTCCGTGAGGATGGGGGTGATGTGATCATATCACCCCTTGATGGGTGTTGTACTCAGACTAGAATTGTTACCTCTAATGATTACTTAATTATCAATTACGCTTTTGGGTATTGGAGGCGCGGACAGGTGTAAGGAAGGCAAAATACAAGAAGAATCCTACACTGCATTGCATGGAGTAGGAGCTGTGTTCTTCTTACCTGTACCTGAAGATTATTGAGGTTTAGATATAGGATTCCACTGATGATCCCAATGGCAAGGATGTAAGGTGGGATCTTTAGCTACTGCCACCAGATAGGACCTAAATAGAGTAGCTATTGTAGTGTCACCAGTTAGGTCATGATAAAAGCCTGCAGTAACTGAGTTCACTGGAAGGGCTAAAACACGTTGGCCAATTAGGAGTAAGAGGAAGATACCTTAATAGTGTCAACATACCCATACTCCACCTTTGCTTTCAATCTTGTGCACAGTAGGCTTTTAATTTGTTACTCCAATCCCTAACCTGACATAATTTTAATACCATTAATTCCGGACCCTAGTTATCTCAATCAATGCATAACAACATAAAACATCCCCAAGAGCCTATGTGGAACCTGCTGAGAACCATGACTAGTGCTCACGATGGAGCTACCCCGATGATGAAGCATACCACTACTAGTGGGTGAGAGGTCACTTCCATTTTGATACTAATGGTTTCTGTCACCCTGAAGAGCAAGTCTAACAGGATTTGATTCATGAGTCCATATTAGAGGACATGATGAATCTGTGTACCTTACTAGTCTGTGTATGACACCCATCAGATCCCGATACTTCTGAAGCATGTAATATGTTGTATTTGGGAAGACAACAATTCGGGTTCTTTAAATACTCCTCTCAGTTCCCTTTTGTGTTATATAAAAACAAAACACACATAGGGAAAAGGGACCACAAACACAGCCAAAAGGAGACAGAAACACCGGAAGAGAGAAGCTCGGGATCAAAAGACATTGAGAAAGAGAGACACAGAGGCAGGCACTCGTGGACACAGGGACAGGCACTCATGGACACAGGGACAGGCACTCGTGGACACAGGGACAGGCACTCGTGGACACAGGGGCAGGCACTCGTGACACAGGGACAGGCACTCGTGAACACAGGGACAGGCACTCGTGGACACAGGGACAGGCACTCGTGACACAGGGACAGGCACTCGTGACACAGGGACATGCACTCGTGGACACAGGGACAGGCACTCGTGGACACAGGGACAGGCACTTGTGGACACAGGGACAGGCACTCGTGGACACAGGGACAGGCACTCGTGACACAGGGACAGGCACTCGTGGACACAGGGACAGGCACTCGTGACACAGGGACAGGCACTTGTGGACACAGGGGCAGGCACTCGTGACACAGGGACAGGCACTCGTGGACACAGGGACAGGCACTCGTGGACCCAGGGACAGGCACTTGTGGACACAGGGACAGGCACTCGTGGACACAGGGACAGGCACTCGTGGACACAGGGACAGGCACTCAGGACACAGGGACAGGCACTCGTGGACACAGGGACAGGCACTCGTGGACACAGGGACAGGCACTTGTGGACACAGGGACAGGCACTCGTGGACACAGGGACAGGCACTCGTGACACAGGGACAGGCACTTGTGGACACAGGGGCAGGCACTCGTGACACAGGGACAGGCACTCGTGGACACAGGGACAGGCACTCGTGGACACAGGGACAGGCACTCGTGGACACAGGGACAGGCACTTTTGAACACCGGAACAGGTTCTTATGAACATGGGGTAGGTGCTCACAACAACAGGGTAGGGGCTCACAAAAAATGGGACAGGGGCTCGTGGATAAGATACTAGGGGTCATATGTATGAAAGGGTTTTGCCCATTCTGTGTCAATGAGAACATGTTTTCGTACATATGGCCCCTGCAGGAGACTCAGGGAGACACAGAGAGCCACTGGCATGCAGAGACACGGACATGGGACATGGGACACAGACATGTGAGATACAAACAAACATGGACACTGTGACAGGAATTTGTACTCATTTAGAAACTCTGGGAGACGGGGATACAAGGAGACGCAGGGAAACAGGTACAATTGTTGGGTCCATGAGTGACAAAGAGACTTGTGGGAACTGGTATGGGGATATGCGTTCACTGGAGAACTATGAGGAATAGGGTCACAGGGAGATCCCGGCTCAGAGAGATACACAGATGAAGCGACACAGGCAGAGGGATAGGCAGACACAACCGCTTGGGAAATGAGACACTGGGGCAGATGCTAATGGACAATGGGATAGACATATATGGTCACTACGAGACTCCGAGAGAAATGGTCACTGGAGATACAGACAGAGGGTTGCAAAGCCACAGGCACCTTGGGACAGGGGTTCATGCTCACTGGGACAGAGCCTCGTGGACCATGAGAGAGGGGCTCATGAACACTCAGATAGGGGTATGCTGTCACTAAAAAGACTGTGTGATACAGACACTGGAGACACACGCACAGGAGACACAAGCACCGATGCGAAGACAAACCCAAGGGGAGATACGGGCATTGAAGAAGAGACACAGGTTAGATGTGTTAAGATAGGAAGAGCCGGGCTCTCACTTGTGGCACCGTGCCCAAGACTGGGACCCTGGGACCCAAAGCCCCTGTAGCGTTACCTGGCCTTTCCTTGGCAGTGTTCATCACTCCCAAGACCTGTGTCTAACGGCTGAAAGGCCCGTCGTGGAGCTTTCAGAGTTTTTATATTCCTGGGGAGGTTGAGACCTGCTCGCTTCCCATTTACAGCAGCATGACGTGCCTATTGATATTTCTGATTGCCGCTGGGTACGTTCGCTGCATATATTCCCATCTCTCACGGTAAAGCACTCTCGTGGGATTTACTCTGGCAAGATAAAGGGCTGTTCTTCTCCGGACCGAAAGATATGAAGCTGTGATAAACATACCTCATTACTCTGAGGGCAGGCCCAGGGAACGAGTTGCCTGGGAGATTCTGCGCACGCACTGCACTCCTCGTGCACGCGCGGGCACCAATTGTGTTGCCAGCGCTGGGCACCGCTTTGTGGTACTGGCCCCGAGCCGTTGGTTTTGCATGCCGGCATGTGTGAGTGCAAAACATGTGTGAGCGCAAAACTCATGTAAGAGAGGGGGCGCTACACAACTGCGCTCTGCGGTATGCCTACAGTACAATGACTGTAGCAACAAGTGCTGAGGCATCCTTATCAAAGGCCTGTGAGTAACTGTCCATGGGTAATTAATTAGTGGCGGCTCCTCCGCTATGGCGGAGGAGCGTCGCCCCACTGCTTTTAAGCAGTTGGAAGCAGAAACATAAAATGATAATAACTTTGTGTCATTATCATTTTATGCTGCTTCCTGCTGCTTAGCGGGCGGGTGGGTAGGCGGGGCTGCTCTGATCTCCGAGCAGGGCAGGGGAGGAGTGGTTTGCCCACTCCTAAGTGCGCAATGACTGTTTGGTCGGCCCTCTCGGGCCGCCCGAACCAGTCTTGCGCATGTTCCCTGTTCTCCATGCAGGCTGCATTACTGCCTGCATGGAGAACATGCCCAGGCCCCCATTCTCTGGCTGAGCGTTGAACCAGCTTTGTGATTGGTCAGGGGAGCCTGGGTGCTTACCAATCACAACGCTGCATTGCAGCGTTGTGTTTGGTCAGTGGGGCCTGCTTCCTGTTCCTCAATGTGCACGAGGAGAGCAGGAGCAGAGACGCGGGGCAAGGTATGTTGTTTTTTTTAAAATTTGCACCATGCGCGACCCCCTTGTGTGATCCCCCCCCCATACCCGCCCGCCACCTGTGAGCCTTGCCGGCCATCACTGGGGGTAAAGGGAGGGTAATAAAAGTATAGGGCCTTTATAGGCCCATATTTATACTTTTCACCTATTACCTTTCAAGTCCCACTCAAGATACCTATAGCTGCCAGGGCACCCTCATGGTACAATTGGTTAAGCAAACCTTGGCAATACCAACAGGTCTGGCCTACGGGAGAGTCATTGGCTTTGTTAATTTCTTTTAGCTATGTTGTACAGTAGTGAGCCTTTACTCCGCAGATAAGTACCACGCAGATCCACGCAGTACTTTCAGTAGCTGCTGGTGTCAGGGAAATGAGGTGGGCAGCGCGGGGGGTCCTGTAGCAAAACAAACAATTAAAAAAAACTTCTGCTTGCCGCTCTTCTGCTTCTCTGGTCACAAGCTGAAGCTCCCAGCCTCCCCTATGGCCAATCCAGATGCTGCTCTCATACGCATGAAAGCAGTGTCAGGATTGGGCGGAGCGGGCTTGTTTTGCAGTCCATCGGGAGCTAGGAGCCTGTGCCTGCTGGTCTCTCCATCCATCAACACAGCTGGTTTGGAGAGATGTCAGTTTGCATGACAGTTTGCCGTCCTAAGACGGCCGGACAAACCGCCATGCGCACTGACAGCAGTGTCTACCACTCCTCCTCCCCCTGCTGCAGTGCTGTGGCCCTGCCTCCCAAGACTCGGCTACAGGACGAAAAATAAAATGATCATCATTTTATTTTTCGTTTACCTCTGTGGGCGGGGGGGGGGGTGACACTCCTCCGCCATAGCGGAGGAGCTGCTGCTGAGTACTTTACCACGTAGGTAAGTATATATTTTTAATAGCATACTTTTTATGTTATTTAAACAAAAAGTGACTTTAGGGTTCAGGGGTGGTTAGAGGTAATGGGAGGTGAGGGTGACTTTAGGGTTCAGGGGTGGGTAGAGGTAAAGGGAGGTGAGAGTGACTTTAGGGTTCAGGGGTGGGTAGAGGTAAAGAGAGGTGAGCGTGACTTGAAGGCTTGGGAAGGGTGTAGAGGTAAAGGAAGGTGAGGGGGACTTGAGGAATCGTGCTGGGCAAAGGTAAGGTGAGGTGGAGACTTGAGGGCTCAGTGGGTAAAGGTAAAGGGAGGTGAGGGTGATTTGAGTGTTCAGGGGTAGGGAGAGGTAAAGGTAGGTGAGGGTTACTTATATTGGATGGGTAGAGGTAAAGGGAGGTTAGGATGACTTCATGGTTCAGGGTTTCGTAGAGATAAAGGGAGGTGAGGGCGGCTTGAGGACTCAAGCATGGCTAGAGGTAAAGGGAGGTGAAAGTGACTTGAGGGCTCAGGGGTGAGTAGAGGTAAAGGGAGGTGAGGTTGACATGAGGGCTTGAGGTGGGTAGAGGTAAAGGGAGGTGAGGGTGACTTGAGGAATCAGGGATGTGCAGAGGTGAAGGTAGGTGAGATTGACTTGAGGGCTGAATTGTGGGTAGAAGTGAAGGGAGGTGAGGTGAGGGTGAGGGTGATTTAGGGGCTCAGGGTGAGTAGAGGTAAAGGGAGGAGAGGGTGACTTAAGGGCTAAGGTCTGGGTTGAGGTTAAGGGAGGTGAGGGTGACTTGAGGTCTTGGCAGTGGGCAGAGTTAAAGGGAGTTGAGGGTGACTTAAGGGCTCAGGGTTGGGTAGAGGTAAAAGGAGGCGAGGGTGAATTGAGGGTTCAGGGGTGGGCAGAGGTAAAAATCCATATACGTCACCTCCACAGTAGGTGCTGGGCAGCCCAGAGGGCAGGGTGCAATATATTTAAAAAGTAGGACATGTACTTTTTAAGTTTTACATGTCCTGGTAGTAAAAAACTGTTAAAACTCGGTGTTCACTACAGCAAGCCAACCCCTCCCATTGGATAACATTGGAGTTACCTTATTACATTTGGGAGCCCTCCAAATTGAACTCTTTGGACAACACAAGAAACAATGATGAAGTGAGGCAAGATGGCGGCCAAGCAGTCGGCTGTGTAAGCTTTTCAACTTAGTCAACCCCTACTGTCGTTTCTTAATCTGTTGTTGGAGTTGGATATCCTGTCTTATGACTGCGGAATAATTCGATATGATTTGGGCTGCCTATAGTGTTTATTTTCAACAGCCTCTGAATCTATTCTCCCGGCTTACCTGGTTCCTTCCCTGCAGCTCTTGGTACATCCAGGTGCTGGGCGGCCTCCCACAAAGCTCTCATGCCACCAAAGACTGCGAGAGAAGCCAAGGTCCGCGGCTCAGCAGACATTTACGGGTCAGCGAAGGCTGACGGTGGAGTGCATTGTGCTGGAGCAGCGGCTGTAAGCAAAGCTGACCATGCCTACGAGAAAATGGAAGGCACTGGACCCGGGAAAAAGGCCACCCCGGCGTTCTGTTTTCCCGTCAAAAAAGTATTGAGCCAACCATCTACGACGGATAGTGAAGCTGTTGGTGATATAGCAGAAAATCGAGCTGCCAATGCATGTGTTAATGAGAACCAGCGGGCGGAGGCTGGTGTTACCAGTCAGAGTGCTGAGATGAGCCTACCCATTGGGGTTCATTTGAACAAAGTTGCTGGGCACGAAGGGGCACTGGAGGGGGGCTGTGGTGGGAGGATCTGGTGGTGCAGTGCTAGGGCCTACTCTTGTATCTTCAATAATGCTGGGCAAAGATGCAATTGACGAAGGTGAACATTTAAAGGTAGCCCCAATAATGGACACTTTGTGAAAAGTAATAGCCAAAGAGGTTGGTGAAGCCTTTAACGGGGGACCATAAAGGTCAGAGCTGGGCAGAGCAAGTTGACAGTCTTGATGTCAAGAAGTAGACAGATTCTGGGGAGAATTTTTTCTCCCTTTCGGATCCGTCCAACTCTTCAAGGGATGAGGTCTCTTACGCCTCAAAGCGGTGTTCAGGGGGATAGTCACCAGGTAGTGGATGGAGCGAATCGAGCAGCCTACACTTGGAGAAAGAGGAGACTGGCAGTAAAACTGCTGAACCGAGCACTGTATGAAAAACAAGCATTGGCATAGCCAATAGGTCTCGCCTTTGGGGCCTTATAAGTGTTTAGCCAGAGCTATTGACTTTGCCAATGTCTTCAAGCTGTGCTGTAGAGAAGTGTGGCTGCTGTGCAGCATGCTGAAAAGTTATAATAAAAAAGTGTCAGAAGCATTTTTGTTACTTTATATATGACCAAGAAGGCATTATGTAAAACTGAACGACCATATTAAAAAAGTATTTACAATAAAAAATGTCCTCAGTTTTCTTTTGTTCTTGCAATGCTGGCAACTTGTTTCTGCCTATTGCAATGGTTGTTTGTTAAAGCTTTTTTTTTGAGGGGGCATAAACAATCGGAGGGTGAAGGTTGGGAACTAGTACCTGTATTATAACACTAGCAGCGGCCAGACGCTAGGGGAGAATCAACAGATGCCAGATTCCGAGAGCAGGCTGAGGTGGTGCTGAGTGATGCTGAGGTGGTAGTGGTGGTGGTGGTGACTGTTGCGGAGACGATGCTGAGGTGATGCTGAATGATACTCAGGTCTTGCTGAGTGATACTGCTGTGGTGCTGAGTGATGCTGTGGTGGTGCTGAGTGATATTGTCTTGGCGCTGAGTGATGCTGTGGTGGTGCTGAGTGATATTGTCTTGGCGCTGAGTGATGCTGTGGTGGTGCTGAGTGATGCTGTGGTGGTGCTGAGTGATGCTGTGGTGGCTGCAGTAAATTGGATTGAGTCATCTATTTTGCTTTATTAAATATGTGTCTTGCGTGAATTCTGTCAACTGTTACTCTTTTGTTTCACTGCTCTGGTATTCCTCCAAATCGTAAGTAAGGTATCGAGGAATGGGATGAGGAGGTAACGTTTGGATTACTTGCTGATAATCTTCAATAAATCGATTCCACATTCTTTGTCCCATTAGTTACGTTCCCACCTTTTCTTTTGGGAGAATAGTGTTTCCAAAGCTTATACCAACAGGATATGTCAAAGATAGGAGGCATGTTTAATAGAGAAAGGGGGTGCTGCTTATATTAAGCAAATGGATGTGCTTGTAAGGGGTGCCGGGAGTGAAGCAGGGCTTCACTATTGCAAATAGAAAGTAATGGGACGAAGAATGTGGAATCACAGTAATAAAGATTACCAGTAAGTAATCCAATAATTTTCCGATGTTTAGAAATAAATGTTATGAATGAATGTTTGTTCAGAAGGGTTGAATACACTCTTGATTTCAGTGAAATGGGTCGACCTTATGCAGCTTTGAGAACTCCAGCACCCACTGCCACTGTTCCGATGTAAAGTTAAATGTGCTGTGTCCTGTGGCACACGGGCTGCGCGGTATTGATGCTGCTGAACGGGGTGGCACAGTACTTCAGCGGGGAAGTAGCAGTTAAATTACCCTTAGACTAACATGAAGCCTCAGTCTGCACATTACCTATTAGTGCGTGAACACAACGCGGGTCGTTAGTAAATCATAAGGGTTTTATAATCACTCATAGTCAATAGATGATTGCTAGTCAAGAACGGCGCGTGCGTGAAGGCATGTGCCATATTTCTCGTGTTCACAGCTATTCCGCTTTACATGTGCAGCTTGATGCGGCTTGCTTCAGTGCCCTCCTGTGCTCTGCATGCCCAGGGGAAGTAAACTACTAAGGTCCTTGTGTGATGCAAGCCAGCACAAAAAAATGACAAATAATGACAAAAAAATCAACTATGACCAGAAATACCACCCAACATAGCTTAAGTAGAGCCTGGCATAAAATCCGGCCAGATATCTTGGGTGAGGCTATCGGAGTCGTCCCCCCCTGGCAACCAGGGGAAAACCTGGAGCATAGTGTAGAGAATTTTACATCTTGGCTGAATTCTGCACTCGACTTGGTTGCTCCAAAAACTCAAAAAACTACCTGTAAAAAAATATCTCAACCCCGGGACAACGAAAAAATCAGACAGTCAAGACAGGACTGTCGGAGACAAGAACAAAAATGGAGAAAAAAATATGATATGGATGAGAAAACAACATATAAAACTAAACTAGCCATACACAAAAAAAATATAATTGAAGCAAAAACGGAATACTATTCCAGCCACATAAAATCTGCATCTGATGCTAATAAGACTCTTTTCTCAGTGATAAAGAAACTAATAACACTAGCTAGTTCGAATAATGCAGGTACTAATCAAGAATTTTGTGATACTCTGGCAGGTTTTTTCCAGGAGAAAGTTGCAAATATCTTTGACAAATTTAGGACACATAGAGCAGGTAATTATCAGGAGGAATATGTTCCAACTGGACTGCCGGATAAAGTCAGTCTCTCCTGTTTTAAGGTTCCATCAGAAGAACAACTCATAAAGTCTATCGGGCTCATCAAATTGGGCGCGCCACAAGACCCGTGTCCCCCCAACATTATGCATATGATCCCTGCTCAAGTAGCACAAAATCTTGGGCGAATTTTTGAGAATATGTTTGCAAAAGGGTACTTTCCCTCTGTCTGGAAACAAGCCTCAATTCTCCCCTTATTAAAAAAAGACAACCTGAGCGCCCAAGACCCAAATAACTATCGGCCAATATCCAGACTTCCTTTTTCCGCGAAGCTGGTAGAAAAAATATTGAACCAACAACTATCGGAATACTTAGAGGAACATTTCTGGCTTGATGATACCAAACACGGTTTTAGAAAGCATCGCAGTACAGAATCGGCTCTGGTGATAGCTACAGAAGAAATACGAGAAGTTCTGGATAGGGTTGGACAGCTGCATTGATCCTTTTAGATCTTTCTGCAGATTTTGATACGGTCAGCCATGAGATCTTGGCTGACCGTATGCTTAGGCTTGGGATAGTAGGTGCGGCCTTCGACCTCTTGCTATCTTTTTTGGCAAATAGACAAAATAATGTGAAGTTGGGACAGTTTACCTCCAAATCTTTTTCTTTGCCCTGTGGAGTTCCCCAGGGCTCAGCACTGAGCCCAACTTTATTCAATCTCTATGTTACTCAATTAGCTGCCATCATCAAAAAAGCGGGCTTCTCCCTGGTCTCATACCCAAATTGTGGTATCATTGGCCAACGCGGAAACCAATCTGGGGGCAGATTTCAGCACTTGTATGAGTCAGGTGAGCCAATGGATGGATTGTAACTGTCTCAAATTGAATGCCAATAAAACGGAGGTCATCATTTTTGGTAAGAACCCCTCCTTCTGGACACCAGACTGGTGGTCTCCTGAGATGGACTCTCTACCCGAACCTTCAAACAAAGTCAGAAATTTAGGATTCATGGTAGACAAGGAACTAAAGTTTAGGGACCAAGTAAATAAAATAACCTCGGCGACCTTTTGTTCCCTTAGGTTAATAAAAAAAATAGAAACATTTTTGCCCCCTGAACTGCTCAAAACGGTAACAATGGCACTAATTCTAACGAGGATTGATTACTGCAACAGTATGTACCTCACGCTTGCAGTGGGACTCGTTAAGAAGCTTCAGGTATTGCAAAACACGGCAGCTCGCTTCCTTTGCAAAATTCCGAATTATGAGTCAGCAAGAGGAGCAATTAGGAAACTGCATTGGCTGCCAGTCAAACAAAGATGCAGTTTCAAAGCTCTCTGTTTCGCCTATAAATCTTTGCATGGACTTGGGCCAGACCATTTAAAAAATAAACTGAAATGGTATGTTCCAGCAAGGACGCTCAGATCAGGCCTTGCATGAAACCTGATCGTCCCCCCTTTTAGAAAAGCTACTTGGGGTGGAAAGAGCTTTTTTAGGGCCACTGCTATACTTTGGAACACTCTCCCATTAACATTAAAAACTGCTCCCTCCTTACTCTCCTTTAGAAAAGCCTTAAAAACCTGGCTTTTCAATCAGGAGTAGAAGTCTCTTTTTCTCTGCGCTTCTGCCTTTTTTCCAACTAAATTACTATCTTAGCCTAATCAGATTTTCGATAGTGCCAAGACGCCCCAGGGCAGGAAAATGCGCTTTATAAGTAAAAAAAAAAAAAGAACTTGGTAAATCTGGCCCTCTGTGCCTGCAGCCTGTCTCTGGGTCACATGATTAGGTTTAGTTGACTGTTGGGCTTTGTGTATTCCCCCTAGAAGCCACACACTATAGAGAGCTTAGGTGTGTCTGGATGGGCCATTACTGGCTTGATGAGAGGGCGGAGCTGGGCACAGCCCTACTTACACCTGAATGGGCTGTGCCCTGCTTCCACACAAAGGGCTGCATACCCCTCTATAGTTCTGGAGCCAGTAAAGGAAAGGCAGGGTGCCTGGGGACTTCAGAGGGAAACCTTTAGAAGCTTCTCCCACTTCAAAGGAAGGGCCAGGTATAAATATTGGTTCCCAGACTCCAACTCATCAGTATACTTCTGGACCTATGGATACTTTGCCAGAAAGGACTGCTGTGCTGCTGAAGGGACTGCTACTGTCCCTTCAGACCACAGTCCAGCGACTGCTGCTCTAAAGGACTGCTGCCCTGCTGTGCTGACCTACTGCCTGCTCCCCTCTTGCCTGGGGGAGAAGGACTGGACCTGCATCTGTTGAACTCAGGACTGTATAGAGTGACTCCAAGGGTAGTTAGCTGGCCTCCTGACTTGGCCCTGGGAGACAGAAGGCTCAAACAACCTCCAACACCTGGACTCTGCAATCTGTGCCAAATGGTACCACCCCAGTTCTGGGCCCTTGGAAGTAGGCCTAAGTTGTTCTGCCAGCCTCCGAGGAACTATGACGATGCTGGACTTCCCATCCCAGCTTCATAGCTCCTCTCAACCAATGCATCGCCCCGACTGCGCGACGCATCCTCGATGCCAGACTTCACATCACAAGCCCTTGTCGACGGGTCCTCCACGACGATGCAGCACCTTGCATCGCACCCTCACCACATCTCGGAACCAAAGCATAGCTTCAGCTGCACGACACATGTTCGATGCAGACATTCGCGACGCTCCGCAAACCAGGATTTAAGGTACTTAGTTCAGCGGACCTAACTGGGTCCCTTTAGTGGGCCTGCACTCCATCGCGGATGGCTTCAACTTGTGACTTTGTCCTGGTCCAGCACAACCTGATATTCACAGTTGCTGCTTTGTGCTTTTTGGCGCTATTTTCACTAATATCTTTAAACTTGCATATCTCCATTTCTACTAATTGGATGTTTGTCATTTTTGTCTTGTTTTATTTATTAAAAATAACTCTATTTTTCTAACCTGGTGTGGAATCCTTTTTATGTGGTGTGTTTCACTTTATTACTGTTTGAAGTGTTGCACAAATTCTTTATGCATTGCCTCTGAATTTAGCCGACTGCTCTGTGCCAAGCTACCAGGGGACTGAGCACAGGTTAATTTAGGGTTGGCTTTTGCCTCACCCTGACTAGGATTATGGATACTGCTTGACCAGCGCTCACACCCCACTCAACCAACAACTCAATTTCTCACAATAATATGGTATGTTATGGTCTGTTATTATATAGTATGCTGTGGTGTGGTATGTTATGGCCTGTTGTTGCATAGTATTATGGTATGAGTACGGTATGGCATGATTTTGAGGTATACAAATTATGAAATGCTAACAGCACACATGCACATGAATTTAGGCAACCACCAATATCAGAGTTGGTACAATTTAAAAACATGTAACTTATGTTGGCTCTTTCAAATTGGAAGGAAGGTGGCATTACACTGAATGTGACCAAAACGAGGACAAGTCATAAAGAAACCCACCCTAAGTAAATGGTACAAGATATAACTTTATTAAAAAATTAATACATTGTGTTGTTATGCTGCTCAGACAAGACTGGCTGTAGAAAAGCGGCTTACTGGAAAGTGAAGTTTTGAAAAATCTGGAAAGCAAACAATGAGCGAGGGGAGCAGCAGGCCCAAGATGAAAAAGCAAAAACAAAGGGGCATAAAAGCAGCTATAAAATGAGATAGAGCGGCATGGGAATGTGTAAATAGAACATGCACACAAACAATCCACACTCACTCAAAAAAGTACCACATGTGCAAGCATAATGGGACAATACTAAGCAAGAAATCAATCATTAGTTGGTCCATACTCCAGGGAAGAACACAAAAACACAGAGATGAAGTGAAAACGACATGAGCAGACAAGCGCTCACCAGGAACAAAACAGAAGTGACAATGAAGCCAAACAATGGTAATTAATGTGTGGGCTAAAACCCCCTTTTTAGAGATGTATTACTTCTTTTTTTTAAATATACAATAGATCGCCGCAAGCGAGAACATGTAAGAAGCAATACATAGATGGGCTTTTTGTCAGCCCACTTCAGCCATTGGCCCTTTTCATGATTTGTCAATCCTTGAATGGGCTGTACATCAAGGTGATGGCATTTTGAGGATAGTCACTGTAGGATCTTTCCAGCCAGGATATCCACCAATGACTATGCCACACACGGAGCTTAGTAATACACATCTTTATTCTTCTGCGTGTAAATGGGAACTCAAAATTCTAAAGCAGCCTTCACTTTAATACTCTATTCATTACATCAGAGCTCTACGCAGTTCATCAGGAGCCAAAGGGTTTGGTTATTGTTAATTTGCAAGACATTACATCTCCCCCTCTGTTAAATAAAAATGGGCCCCTTGTACAGAAAAATACACACATATGTACATTCAAATCCCTTCAATTAATCTAATTGGCGCTGTAACAGTCTGACCTGACCGTGTCGTGTGAAGTTGAGACCGGTCACCATCATGATCCAAGATCTGCTGAGTTGGTGAAAATGCAGCAGCACTCACTGGTGTTTCAGAATCAGTCTCTCCTTCATCATGGAGATCTGGTGAACTATGAATCAAATGCCGAAAGTGAGAAGAGTCTCTAGTAATAGACTTCCCAGGGCGCTAGGCAGACACCTATGTGTCCTTTGGTTGACACTACTTGGAAAGGTTCTGCATCAAATGGAGCATCAGATTTTCTTTTCCACATCTGCCGGGCGAGCACTCTGTCTCCTCTGTGAAAGATGATGTTTTTCGCATGTCGTCTTCGGTCAGCATATGTTTTCATCTTTTGTTTCTGACCCAAGTCCCTCGTACAAATGGCTGCATCTCCTTCTCTCTGATTGGTCCACTGGGGTATCTTGTTTGTCATTGCTCTCCCGAACATCGATGTTGCCGGACTTTCACCAGTGGTTGAGTGAGGTGTTGAAAGGTAAGCTTGCAATGTGGGGTTTAACACAGTTTGAAAATTTAGCTTTTCAAGTGTAGCATGCTGCACCGCTTTCTTTAGCGTACTCATAAACCTCTCAGCCTGTCCCTTGGCCTGCGGCCACAGAGGAGTGTTCTTTTGATGCTTTATACTCAGATGCTCTAAAAAGTCTTTGAACTCCCAACTATTAAAAGGGGGGCCATTGCCAAATTTTAGTATGGCTAAAATACCACATATCGCACAGATCCATCTAGTCTCTCAATGACTCATTCTTGAGTAGTGGATGAGAGATCCTCAATTAATGGAAATTGTGAGTGTTCATCCACAATCACCATCAGGTGATATCCGTTGTCGAGTGGACCGAAAAAGTAAATGACTATTCTCTCCTGGCATGCTTCGGGAGTTCTAACATGTTTAGGGTGTGTTGAGTAACTTTTGTAGATAGGCAGTTGCATAGATGTCAGGCCTTTAATTCTTTCTCAACTCGCTCGTCGAGATATGGAAACCAGACACGGTCTTGGAGAGCTAGTTTCGTGGCAAAGATTCCCATATGTCCTTCATAAGCCACTTCAATCATTTTCTGCTGCAGACTCTCCAGAACCAAGCTTCGCGACCCTCGCAATATAACTCCCTCTCGAGTTATGGACAGTTCATCTTTGATATTGCTGTATTTTTTATATTCACTCTCGCTGGTGAGAGGTTGAGTGTGCTGGTTCCATGACTGATGGGTAATTATACCTTTCAGCTTAAACATGTCACTATTGTAGCTTGTGGCAGTGATAATCTGGGCTTACGAAATGGAAGCTAGTGTGTTATATTTTACAATAAAGTTGAAATAACCTACAGCTGATTTGGCTGGAGTGCCATGACCTTGAATGGGCACTCTGGAAAAGTAGTCAGCAGGGTTCTGATGTTTTCCTGGACGATGCACAATGTTATAATTGTACTCTTGTAACCGTAATCCCCAGCGTTCAATACGAGGAGGCATCTTCGGTTTTGGATTGCCAAATATTGTTAGTAAAGCTTGATGATCTGTCACCAGCGTAAAAGGCTTTCCGTACAGGAATACATGGAAGGGTTCACACCCCTACACCACTGATAAAAATGTCTTTCTCAAGTTGTGAGTAAGCACGTTCTGGTTTGGACAAACTCCTACTTGCATTTGCACAATATGCCTTCGAGCATTCAGGTGTCCACTGTGCTGTGCAAGGATAGCACCTAACCCAACTAGGCTAGCATCAACGACACCCTCTGTATGAAGTTTCGGATTGAAATAAGCCATTTCAGTAGCATTCTCAATAGCTTATTTGATTTTCTTAAAACTCATCTCACATTTATGTGACCATTGAAATAAAACATTCTTTTTCGTCAACTCTCTGAATGGAGAACTTACATTGGCAAAGTCTTGTATATATCTAGAACAGTAGCTGGCCATGCCAAAAAATGAACACAACATGGAAACATCTTGTGGGGGATCAGCATTTGACAGAGCTTGTACTTTATCAGGCTCTGGGGTCATACCCCATCAGAAAATATATGGCCAAAGAATTTTAGCCTTGTCTTATAGAACTCACATTTACTGCAGGGGAAATTTCGTAAAGTTCCATTAAATACTCCTGCTCTTCCAAGGTTCTAATTAAATTTTCTGAGTCGATCCTAGAAGAGCAGGCACTGCTCCCGACAGACACCAGGCACACTCAGAATCAAAACAAGGGGTTTAACAGACCCTAATGGAGTCAGTACCACAGCATCGCTCCTCACAGACATTATCAGACTAATGGTTATGTTGTATTTCTTTATAGATAGAGCGCACACCATTCACCATTAATGAATGTCATAGTGCACACACCATTCAAAAGAGCACCACAACAATCTCAAAGGCAACAAATAGAGAAAATGACCAGGTAGTAAGACATTTCCTGAATTTAGGCAGAGGTGAATGGGCAGAGTGGTCCATAACTTCACCGCCACAAGGGCGAATGTTGTGTCACACATCTCATGGTTCTAACAGCTGGTGCAAGGACCAGAGGCTGATCTGAGAGCTCTATAGGGGACTATCAGCTAACTGTCACAGCCATGAATTCTGGTATACTTTGTTAAAATGTCTTATTAAATATTGTTCCTGCTTTATACAGCACCCTCTGAAACCTATTTTTAGCCTTCCCAAGACAGGTATTTTTAATTTACTGTTCCATTTTAGAGCAAATAAATTTAGCAGGCTAGGTCTCGCCTTCATTACCGGGTGCAGACATTCTGGCTTTGCGGGTTATTTTTTTGTTGTTGCTGCATTTCACTGATGACCAACATGCATGCTCACGCATGCTCAGCAGTGATAGGTAGAAAACAAAAAAGAAACATTGGCAAAGCCAATAAGTAAGTGCATGGCAGCAGGAAAGTGACATATTGGTTTTGCCAATGCTTGTTTGCCTTCTCACAGCACACTGGTAGCTAGCAGCTTTTGACTCTTCCACCTTCCCTAGTTTTGATATTAGTTGGAGGCTGGCCTAAGAGGAAGTTGCAGCCCTGCAAGACCAGATTAGATTCTAGGCTTGATAAATATTTGAATGTTGCACAAACCTAGCCAAGTAGACTACTCGACACACAGAGCATACAAGTGATTTGAGATCTTACTGGACCATACTATTACACACAAGCTCAGAGTGGAACATATGTCATGTTGTTCTTTAACCATGCCTCTGTGATATATTGTGTGAAACAAGGAGCTCATATAGCGATTCAGACGGATTGGAAGGCTAAATTGGACACTTATACGCAAACCAGTCACAAAGGCAGCAGAGCAGCTAAAGGAATCTGTACTTAAAAATGCAAAAGAAAACAATGTGAAAATGAATTGGGATGCTTTAAACGTAGTAGTGAGAGGGTGCCTAATTACTGAAGTTGCATGATGAACAAAATTAAGGAGATAGTAAGGGCAAAGCTACAGGAAAAATGAAGAGCTGTTCAGCCCTACATAAAACATTGGAAGCACAATAATTTGGGCATAAGGTATTGGGCTTTTAGAGTCAGCTCAGGCTATTAGACCTTACCAAGGCAGAATATTCCCTTGTGAAGATAGGACAGAATTTCTATGAAGGAATAGAGCAGGAAGGCTAATGGCCTCTAGACTAAAGGAAAATGTATGCAGGTATATATATAGAAACAATTAAGGATGAAAGGGGTAATAGGTTAGTGGGTGGAACTGACAATGAGGACAAGTTCCAGCAATTTTACCAGAAGTTAGAGGATGCCGAATCAGTTGATCCAGCCTTAGTGAGGGTCTATCTGGGTAAGGCAAGGATAGATAAATTATCCTCCAAACAGATTGAGAAACTTGACCAAACCGAAGATAAGGGCTTAAATGAATTGATCCAACATTTTTTAAGATCATTTGTCTTCCATGCTAGAACAGCTGACTAGATTGTTTAACTTGCTCGCTACCCATTGAAGGGCTAGCCGTCATTATGACAGAAGCAAGGATTTTGGTGCTTTTTATGCCAGGGAAGATTAGTGAAGGTTTTCACAAAGGTCTTGGCAACCAGCCTCACTAAACCAAACTAGAACAACATCATATGTCATTCCTTTAGGGTAGTTACCAGTATAGACAGGACTGAGGCTGGTTGAAGCACAGAGAACTGTTGGCATTATACCCCAGCAAGATTACAGGCACCCGGTGTGGGGAAGGATCAATAGTGTTGTGGTACTTGTTGATGGTTATAACCTGTCAAATGAAAAGCAAATCAAAACTTAGTGGACCTTAGATGGACACTGAGGGAGTCATTTATATGATGGTAGATGTGTGGTATCCACATACAAACAGTGGATACCGCATCTGCCAACCTCGCCTCAGATGGCTAGGCTCTGACTGCCCATCTGCCACTGAGCTGCCAGGTCACAATGACGGTCACCCAGCCCTATTTAGTTGGGGTGACCATCAAGAGTTGTTAGTGCCCAGATCCTCCATACAAAGCTGAGTGGACTCAGGAAGGGAAAGCAATCACTTGTCCATACACTCAAGGAGAACAGTCAATGAGCATCAGGAGTACTGTGTTTTTTCAAAAACATCAAGAATGACCTGGAGTGGAAAGGTTGACAGGCTTCCTTACAGTGAACAGAAAACAGGTGCTGGTACTCATTTATTGTAACAAAAGAAGCCTTGTTGCATACTACTACGATCAGTGACCGTGTGTTGTTTAATATATCGTTTTTACCCATCATTGTGCAACAATTACACACATGATTATTGTGTGACAACACTGAACCATGAAGCCTGTAGTTTAGTAAAGCAAGAGTAAGTGATTTGCTCCATACCTAAAATAGAGCACTATGATTCAGATACACTAGCACCCATTTGTAGTGGTTCATTTGCATGTTTATTTCTTAGGTGAAAGGAACTTACATCTGTGCGTCTTTACTATAGTTTGTATTGTTTGCAGTGTCCACAGTGTAGTGATGATTTTTAATTGATTATTTTAAGTTTATGTGTTTTCTCTGGTTAGGGTCTATGCTCTTAATCAGAACATACAAAGGATACTAGTCATAAGAAATATGGGGGCATATGTACAAGGAGTTAACGCCACCTTAGCGGCACTTTTCCGACGGTTTTGCGGCGAGATTGTTATCGCCTTATGTACAAGCTGCCGCTAACCTCTGTTAGTGGCAGTTTTCCAGCGATAACGTCAATTCTAAAGATCGCCATTTCTGTTAGCGATAATGACATGCACGGGAGGCGTTCCTGTGCAAAAACGGTCGCTAAACCCACTTTGCGATATTTACAAGGGGATTCCTGAACTTTAGAGGACCAAAAAAACTGCCGCTAACTGTAGTTAGAGGCAGTTTTTTAAGTCCAGAAAATAGCTGGTCTTAAAAATGGAGATAACACTTGGGGCCTCTTTTCAGCAGGTTTTGGTGCTGGACAGCGCTGCGAGCAATGTTGCTACACAGCCCTGCAACAAAACTACAGGGCAGGAATGCGCACCATCAATAAAATAGTGCGCATTCCTGGGCCTCAGTCATGAAAATTGTTGCAGCGCTGCGACAAGACAGCATTGCAACACTTTCACTACCCCCTTCCTACGACACCATGGATGCGCTGTATTCACTGGACAGCGCTCCATGATGCAAGTAATGACAGATACGTCTGGAATCCTGACGTATCTGGCCGCGCCAAAGTCACGCATTGCTGCAGTCGTGTCACAACCATGACGCAACTGCAGCAATGCATGGGGCCAGCCTATCCCTGAGGCACTGCGTCACCCTTACGCCTGCCATCTGGCAGGCGTAAGGGACTGACGCAGTGCCGTTCTTGAGGGGTGCCAGGGTGTCGGCGCAGTTGGAGATCCATCGGTGACGGTTGCGCGCTGCGGTGTCATCGTCTGTAAGCGTTGGCGGAGTGGTGGTGCTGAGGGAGTTGACGAGATGTTCTTCGGTGGCCTTGATCCAGCTGCGAGGGGGGGCGATGATGGCGGTGGTGTATGGTGGGCATGGTGAATACGTGATGTATACAATGATGGTCGGTCCAGGAGAGTCCGGTGGTGTGGCTGTAGTTGAAGTTGCCGCTGGCGGAGGAGACGTGCTCGACCGTGTGTCCTGCTATGTGGCTTGCTGCGGTGACTAGCTGCTTGAGTCTGATGTTGGGGAGCTTCCCCAGGAGGGGGTGGTGTTCTGGTCACTGGGGTTGTCCAGGTGGAACTTGAGTTCACCGAGTAGGATGTCGTCGGTGGATGGGAGAGCCTGGGGTGCAATGAGGTCTACAATGGTATCGGAGAATGGGGGTCCATGGCCCGGGGGGCCTGCAGATGAGGGTGCCGCAGAGGATGGGCTTGGGGTTGGTCTGGATCTGGAAGTTGAGGTGTTCCATGGTCACCGTTGGGTCATTAGAGTGCGTGGTCAGTGGGAGTGTGCTTCTGTAGGTGATGGCAATGCCTCCTCCTGGACGGTCGGGGTGGTCCTTGCGGGTGATTTAGTAGCCGTCAGTGATGGCGATGGCGATGTCCGGTCCGGAACAGAGGTTGGTCCTGGCAGGCGATGTGGCGTCCAGGGTTGATGGCGAGGAGGGTGCTGGCATCGTGGCGGTTGAGTGTCCGAGAGGAAGGGTGCTTGGTGCTGAGCGCATTTCAGGGGCAGACGGACGCAGACGGGCTTGCCTATGGCTTGCCTTTGGCACGGGAGACGTCCATTACAACGCAGGCATTACATTGTAATGCCTTTACAACGCAACCCCAACAACGCAGGTGCATTTACATCGCATTCCATTACAACGCATTGTGAGGTCAGTAATGGGATATTTTTAAATTTTTGGGTGGGTATGGGTTTCGGATGTCGGAGATGAAATTTGGGGTGTATTATGGGGTAAAGTTTGAAATTTGGGGTGTGTTTTGGGGTCAATTATGAAAATTGGGGTGTGCATTTGGGTCAAATATGATTTTTAGGGTGTGTTTTGGGGGCTCAAAGATGAATTTTAGGGTTCAGGGTTTGCTTTGGGGTGCAAGGGTTAGTTTTAGGGTTGCACTCACTGAAGTGGGAATAGTAATATTTACATCTCCACTATCCAACACCTTCCCTACTTTTGCAATATGCCTAGTATTAGTATGCATTGTAATGGAGTGCAATGTAATGGTATGCGTCGTAACTATATATATATACCTTTGGCACACCAGTGGCACGCCCGCTGCGCATGGCCGCACAGCGGCCGCCATTGAGAAGTGCTGCGGGGGGGGACTGGACAGCTGGGAGGTGGGAAACGGCAGAAAGGACACTGGATGGGGCGTGGACGCGGGGGGTGTGTGTGAGCGGGTGTTGTAAAAATTTAAATGAGAGAAACCTTACCTCGAGGCCGGGTCCCGTGTCTTCGTTGCTCCTGCACTCCTGAGTCTGCTTCCAGGAACAGGAAGTAGGCAGCCAGGCTCCCTCCCCTAAGCCAATCACAACGCTGCAATGCGGCGTTGGGATTGGTCATTGGCACCGGGACAAGGCGTTCAGCCAGGGGCTGGAGGGGTGGGCATGTTCTCCATGCAGGCTGTAATGCAGCCTACATTGCGAACAGGACAGTGCGCATGACTGCTTTGGGCGGCCTGAGTGGGCCGACCAAACAGTCATTGCGCACTTGAGTGGGCATGACACTCCGCCCCTGCCCTGCTCCGTGAGTGGAGCAGCCCTACCCACCCTCCCGCCCGCAAAGGAAACATAGCATGATTACATCAGGAAGTTATCATCATTTTTCCTCTTCTTGCACTTCTTGAAAGCAGCGGGGCGACGCTCCTCCGCCACAGCAGATGAGCAGCCACTGGGGGGGCGTCATCTACAGGTGCTAGACCTGGGCGACTCGACCCCCTGGCGTCCTCCGCTACGCGTCCCACCTTCTCCTTACCTGGACATTGACACCGTGGCGCAATCCGCTGCACTCTCTCCAAATCTGTGATTCAGCCAGCAGGAGCCTCAGCCAGGTGTGATTTCACAAGCCTGGGTACAGCAGTCGCCGACAAGTCCGCTGGTGAACCTCCCGATGCAGTTGATGCAGCAGGGCCCCCTTAGGCGTGAAGTTGCAGCGCTCCTGCCACACAGGTTCGGTGCAGCTCAGGGGCCTCACCCTCCACAGCGTCCGGCCAGCGCAACATCATCCGGCCTGTGATGCAGAGAGGCGCCGCCCACCGTTGGTAATCCCCTCCGTGCACCTCGGTGTAGTGGTGGATTGTAGTATGCGATGCAGACCTCCCTACGTTGGTGCGCAGGAGCGCCTCTACCATTCACAGCTCCAAGGGGCTCAAGGCGGTCTTCTCACACAGGTCATCAACGTGTCTCCATGCGACCTGCCAGACTTCACCACCAGGTACGTGCGATCACCGCGCCTCAATGTCTACCGCCACAGCTCATCGACTCCACAGCTCCTCCGCATCCCACTCCAGGCTCCAGACGCAGGTCCAGCAAGGCATCCAGGCTCCAGACGCAGGTCCAGCGAGGCATCCATGCTCCAGGCGCAGGTCCAGCGAGGCATCCAGGCTCCAGGCGCAGATCCAGCGAGGCATCCAGGCTCCAGGCGCAGGTCCTGCGAGGCATCCAGGCTCCAGGCGCAGGTCCTGCGAGGCATCCAGGCTCTCATCCTGGTCATCCTGGATGTTGGGTGGCTTGAGGGGGTTGTTGATGTGTGCTGCACTTGGCCCTGGCTGCTCCAGTCTGCATTTCATTGTTTTTTTGCCTATTTTCTATTGGAGGTCGACTGATAGGCTATTTTTTCCAATAGAGGCAAAAACTCACGTTGGGCTGACTAACGTGCGTTTTTGCCGCTAATGGGCCTTTCGTTGGTTTTCGCCCGCTAACGCCGGAATTCCTATCGCCATCACGCTAATGTTAGCGGCAGTTTTCGCCGCCGATCCCTGAAGCTATCGCCATGTAGCTACGGCTTGTAAATACGTCGCTAACATGGCGAAAGTTTTCAGCAGTACACGGCGGTAAGAAAACTGCCGCTAACTAACGTTAGCGATAGTTTTCGCCAGTCCTTGTACATATGGCCCATGGTTTTTGAAATTCATTGACCAATCTGCTTCATACTACTGTTGCTGAATATTAAGAAACTTTGTGTTTTGTTTAAATCTAACAGAAGTATGTCCTATCACACATCTAACTGGTATAGGAAAGTTTCTCCTTTTTTGCATGGAACGAATGAACAGTATAGCTAAGGTGTTCTTTAACCCTGATGAAGATCTTTGCAATTGTTTAGAATAAAACCTAGGTTGAAACATGTTGGTAGTCTGTATATTTTGAATGGTCAGATGAATCATTATATATCATCTATTTGCCACACTTCTTGGTTTGGATCAGAACCAGGGGTACTGAATAATAAAAGAAGTTCCTTGGGTATACCCCTAGGTATTTCCAATTCTTAAGACTTCAACTGGACCAGTCGATTGTCCTGAATTAGATATATAGGAACTCCCAGGTCTACGAACTTCGTTGAGTCCGCTGGAGTGGCATTGTCCTACCCCAGTGTGAGAGGTTACTGATGATGAAGCATGCCATGGTACATTGAGGGTGAGGCGACCTCTCAAATATCTTTTTATGGCTCGACGCAAGGGTTTCCGAACTGAGATAGGACAAGGGGGACCATAGGTTTCATCACTCAAGTATCTTGTGTGATAATATTCCCCACAGTTTCCCTTCTTAAACCAGACCAAACATCAGATGCTTTAATTCGAGCCAGGTTCAGACTGTCCTATAGGTCAATGTGTGGGCCCATTTTTTGGATGTTCATTTGCCTGATTTAAAGGCTTGGTGGGTCGTTTTTTTCTGTTGATTTCTCTAAATTTACCCCAAACATTTTCTGCAGCAAGCACAAATCAGTGTGGTCTCCAATACCTTGCAAAACA
The DNA here is from genome assembly GCA_963921515.1 of Calotriton arnoldi. Classification (NCBI taxonomy): domain Eukaryota; kingdom Metazoa; phylum Chordata; class Amphibia; order Caudata; family Salamandridae; genus Calotriton; species Calotriton arnoldi. The sequence goes on along the minus strand of CAWUFW010004693.1, from coordinate 785,066 downwards.
TCTATATACAATCTCTTTACAAGTTCAAAACTGCCCCGAATCACAAATACAAGCCAATTTATAAACTGTCTGATTCACTAATTGGGGGCACTTTTATTCCAACCTTGACACGAGTACACATAGAAATGGGGTTCTATGTCAAGCAGAAGCGAAGCAAGAATCTGCATGAAGATGTGAAATGATGGTGGGGGAGTATGGAACTTTGCAGAACACCAGAATTAGGGTCATGAGTGAAGGAGGTGAAAGGGGACCATGCAGGCCCGGTTCTAGAGGGTGGGCCAGGCCAGCCCAAACTAGCCTCGTGGCCCACTTACGACCCATTCACAAGTAGAAAACAATCCTTTGTTCTCTTACTTTTTTTTTTTTAAACACACTTTATTGGGTTTTTCAAGTTTTATACATCGTACAAGCAGTACATCTCATGCCACCATTAGTCCATGACGCAGTTTGGGACAGTGGTAATCAGTACTATTACATTTACACTTCTATCCAGAATGTATTTCGAGAGACATAGCAATCTTGTGATTTATTATACATTGAACAGATGTTTCTGTTACGATTGCAGCATATTGTCTAGATTCATATGCAAGTGTTTCAACATTATTCCTAAACTTAGGTAACTTTTCCCCCCCTTCCCCTCCCATCCCTCCCACCTCTACTGGTCTCACCCCTGTACATGTCATTTTCACTGAATTCTGCCATATCAGTCATACTTGTAAGGGCTGTCCGTGCTTATGTAGTACTTATACGCAGCATTATCATATTTAAAGTTGTCTTATTCATATGTGCAGAGATTGAGATGTAGTACACACCTATTCTTCTTGGGCTATGGGGACGGGTGCAGGTTCAAGGGACTTAAATGCTTCCATTATAAGGTCCCATTCCATTGAAATAGGTCTTTTTGCGGAGACCCCGGGCTTCTTCTCGTCTTATGGCCGCGCTTTCGGCACTTCCCCACCTTACCACCTCTCCATGCCAAGTATGGGGGATCTGGCTGATTTCCACCGCATTGTTATGCAGCGTTTCGCTATTAGTAGTGCCAGGTCAACAAAGCGTAATTGTACTTTCTGTGTTTTCGGGCATCTAGTCATACCCACCAGGCAGTTGCCAGCCGTTTCCCGTATGGGTAGGCCTGTCGCCGTTTTAATGCTTGTGGTTATCTTATTCCAAAATTCAGTGATTACCGGGCACGACCATAGCATATGGAGGAGATCTGCTTCCGCCAGTTTGCATCTAGGGCAGGATTGTTGCGAATTGGGAAACATACGCTGCAGGCGGTGCGGGGCGAGATAGGCTCTATGTAATACCATGTATTGGATGAATTTAAATTTGGCGTTGCGGGACACCTTTTTGGGGTATTCTAACATCCCCGCCCATTCTTTATCAGTAAGATCCTTCTCAAGATCCTCAGCCCATTTATTGCGCGCCACAGAGAGTGGAATCCCTGCATGTGCCCTAATACCTCTATACAGCCATTTCGTAAGATGACGCCCTTCACCCATTAAATAAATTGCATGTACCAGAGCATGAGTTGGAGGTTCTACCCTCATTGGAGCCCAGTGCTTCTTGACATAGTGTTGTATTGCAGCATGAGTTAAATATAGGTTACCTGGTACCCCGTGTTCTCTGACAAAGTTCTCATGATCTATTAGGGCTCCATCGCTAAATAACGCCCCCACTGTGGCAACCCCCCACTCGAGGATTCTGCGTTTGGTAATTAGGCCCGTTGGTGTGGGAATACCGAGGAGTGGTGTGTTATCAGCATACGGGGGACAGTTATGCGTATATTGCAATGTCTTCCTCCAGTATGCGAGCGCCGTGCGTAGTAGTGTCAGGGCTCCCGGTGGTACTGTGGCCCGGGGTAGCAGCAGTGTGTGCGGAGTGCCCCGTTCAATGTCTCGGACTGTGTAGCCTAGTTCATGCAGATTACGTCCTGCAAGCCAATATGACAGCCACTGAAGTTGGCTCGCATAGCAGTACACTCGGAGATCGGGTGCCCCCAGTCCTCCCTTGTCCGTGTCCAGTTGCAGTTTAGCTAGGCCTATCCTTCGGCGCCCATTTCCCCATATCAGTTTGGATACTAAAGTGTCTAGCGATTATTACCGGCAGGTTTGTGAAGTAATATAAAAGCCGGGCGAGGACCACCATTTTTGAAATGGCCACTCGCCCCATCACCGATAATGGCAGCGATGTCCAGAAGGTTATTTGTGATCTAAGAGCCCGTATTGCTTTGGTGATGTTACCCTCTATTAGGTCTGGTGCGCTTCTATATATCTGGATTCCTAAGTACCTGAATGTGTGCGGCGCCACAGACAGGGACATTTGACCAAATCGTATAACTTCTGGGCGGTCTCCAGAGCGAAAGAAAAAGGCCTTGGACTTTGCCTCATTTATAGCAAGGCCCGAGATCTGCGCAAATTGTGAAAAAATCTCTGGTACCGGTTCTAGGGTAGTGACCTGATCTTTCGCATAGATAATTATGTCGTCAACGTAAGCAGACACCACATGTGCGGTGTTACCCAACCTGATACCCATCTGTCCTGCAGCTGTCCTCAACTTAATGGCCAGGGGTTCCAATGCTAATACGAATAGAATGGGGGATAGGGGACATCCCTGCCTTGTACCTCTGCCAACCGGATAGGCACGCAATATGTGACTTCCAGTGCGAGCCCTTGCCGTAGGGGCCGAGTATAATAGCTGCACCCATTTCATGTATGTTGGTGGTATGCTGAATTTTTCCAGGGCCCTGGTCATGTAGTCCCACCTGAGGGTGTCAAATGCTTGTCGCAGGTCTAGTGTGATGCAACCGGCATCGTGTTGATCTATGGAAATTGTTCCCATTACATGGTACAGTCTTCTGATATTTAGGGAAGTACTGCGTGCTGGTACGAAGCCGAACTGATCTATGTGGATTAATTTATGTAGATATGGGAGTAGGCGTTGTGCTAGAATTTTGCTCAGAATTTTATACTCGGTAGTAAGGAGCGAGAGGGGTCTGTAGCCCGATATGTCAGTAGCCGAACGACCCGGCTTCGGCAGTGAGACTACTAAGGCTTGCATTGTAGTGGAGGGTAACACTCCAGTGTCCATAGCAGCTTTGTACAGTTGTTCTAGTTGTGGGATCAGGGCATTTGAGAAGGTATCAAAGAATTCTATTGGCAGACCATCGAGGCCTGGGGCCTTATTTCGTGGTAGATCTTGGATTGCTTCCTTTATTTCAGATTTAGTGATAGGGTTGGATAGAGCATCTTGTGCTGCTCGGTTCAGTTGGGGGAATGTTAGGTCGCTTAGGAATGTGGTGAAGGAGTCATCCGCTATGTGCGGGGGGGATTTATATAATGATTCATAATATGCACAGAACGCCTCATTGATGTCCAGTGGTGTATGCACCGTATCCCCATCGAGAGTGGTTATTTCATGTATCGCTATGGGAGGAGGCGCACTCGTATTATACGCGCCAGGAGTGTTCCTGCCTTATCTGCCTCAGTATGCTTTGTTTGGGTAAATTTATTTATTTATTTATATAGAGTTTTATAGAGCGCGAACCAGACCCGTGAGGGTATCAGAGCGCTTTACAGGATTGACAAGTGGTATACAAAAGACTTAGGAGGGAGGATACATTTGGGAAAACACAGATAGGAACATTTACAAGGAACAGGCGGTCTCAAGTCCCGGGTGGGGTGCCCAGAGGATCCGGGTAGGAATCATTCGGGGCAACCATGGAGAGGCCGTAATAAGAGGTAGAACAAGGTCGCTGAGGTGATTGTAGTGAAAGCGTCAGAAGAGGAATTTGCCCATTAGGAAGGTTTTGGCCTCCTTTTTAAAGCGTGCCAGAGACGGAAGTCTTCTAATGGCGGGCGGGAGTGAATTCCATATTCTTGGAGCGGCCCCAGAAAAGGCCAGATTGTACGTTTTTTTTTTTTGCAAGCGTGCTGGTTGGAGCACGAGGTCTCTGGCGGACCGAGAGTTTCTGGCTCCTCCGGATACCACGAGTTTCTGGGCGAGAAATGCAGGGGAATTAGAGTATAAGGCCTTGTGAGTGATGCAGGCCAGCCTCAGTTGGATTCTGGCCTCGAGAGGAAGCCAGTTCAGAGCTTTAAGGTGTGGAGAGATGTGGTCGAATTTCTTTGAACCTGTTAGGAGTCTGGCGGCATCGTTGAGGCAGGCTTTCAATGGGGCCAAAGAGATATTGGGTAGACCTGCGAGGGTAGAGCATCCATATTCTAGTCTAGAGATGACTAGTGCCTGGATTGCCATTTTCAGGTCGGGAGTGTCGAGGAAAGGTTTCAGGTTTCTTAGGTAGCTCAGGTGAAATCTGGCTGTTTTGGCCATCGAGTTGATATGGCCGCGCATATTCAAGCTGCAATCTAGGGTTATTCCAAGGGATTTAGCAGAGTCCACTATGGTTGGAGGGCAGTTTAACGCTGTGATAGACTTGATCCATTCCTGAATGTTCGGGTTGGTTTTGGGTGGAGAGATTAGAAGAAATTCCGTTTTTTTTGTGTTGAGTTTAAGCTGGTTAGAAGTGAGCCAGTGGACAGTCAACTTCAAGGCCTCATTCAGGGAGAGAATGTCCTCAGGAGAAAGATTTTGATGTAGATCTGGGTGTCGTCGGCATACATGTGGTAGGCGATGTTGGCAGTGCGTAGTACTTCTGCGAGCGGTTTGAGGTAGAGATTGAATAGGGTAGGGGACAGGGTTGATCCTTGGGGGACTCCAACCGTGATCGGAGTAGGAGCGGATAAGTTGCCGTTAATTTGGAATCTCTGTGAATGATTCTGGAGGAAGGACCTAAACCATTCAAGAACGGGGCCATCCAGTCCCATCCTGGTTTTGAGGCATTCAAGGAGTTTTTCGTGGTTAACCGTATCGAAAGCCGAGGATAGGTATAGGAGGATTAGGAGACAGGTTGTGCCTTGGTCAAGGGCTTGGAGGGCATCATCCACGATGTGGAGGAGGGTGGTTTCGGTGCTGTGTCCTGGCCTGAACCCTGATTGGAAGTCGTCTAGTAAGTGGAAGTTGGTGATGTGATGGCTCAACTGCTGTTGCACACATTTCTCCAGAACTTTAGCTAGGAGTGGGATATTAGATATAGGTCTATAGTTGTCGGGGGAAGCAGGATCCAGCGTAGGTTTTTTTAAGATAGGGACGACTTGGCCAGCTTTAAGAGAGTCAGGTATCGATCCCTGTAGGAGGGATGCGTTGATTATTGCAGTCCAAGTAGGGATGATAGCCTGAGAGGCGGCGGTTAAGCAGTTAGATGGGAGAGGATCATTAAAGTGATTATTCGGGTTTAAAGAGGATAGAATTTTTGAGACGGAATGTTCGTCGTAGGTCTTGAAGTTGGACCAGTGCGCTAGGTTTTTGGGTGCTGTCTGGGAGGGCAGCACGGAGAGAAGAGGCAGAGCCGGAGGGGTTTGGGAGTGAGTGGAGGATCTAAGTTCATTTCCTAGGGCAGAGATTTTGTCGCAGAAGAAGGAGGAAAATTCCTCGCATGACACTAGAGATTTAGGGGTTTCTTTTGAGGTTTTTGGCAGTTTGTTAGATTGGTGTTTGACCAATTTGAATAGCTTGCGAGGTCTGTTCTTGGCGTTCTCCAATTCTGTTCTGAAGAACTCTTTTTTAGAGTTGAGGATCTTCCTATTGTAGGCATTTCTAGATTGGTGGAGAAATTTTAGATGGGCTGCTGACGGGTGCTGTTTCCAATTTCGTTCTGTCTGCCGGAGGGATCTCCTCTCATTGTTGAGGGATCCGTTAAACCAGGAGTTCCTGTCTTTGATTTGGGTTCTTTTTAGTTTTAAGGGAGCAAGATCATCAAGAATGTTGGATATAGTCGTGGAATAATGCTCAGTGAGGTTGTTGACCGTGGTGATGTGAGGGGGGGGTGGAGGTCAGTCTCACAGCGAGCAGCCAGTTTCCCGAGATCAAGGTTCCTGGTGTCTCTAACCCAGCGTTTGGGAAACACGGGTTGTGGTGCCCATGTGTTGTGGGTGCCAGGCAGAAGGAAGGTGATAGCGTGGTGGTCAGACCAGTCGCATGGGTCTATAGAGATAAGCTTGATCGCTGATTCCTTAGCGATGATCCAGTCTAGGGTGGCGCCTTTCGAGTGAGTTGGGAGTGTGCAGGCTTGGGTAAGGGCTTGGTCAGCCAGGAAGTCTCTAATAGCGTTGACCTGAGGGTCTTTGGGGACGTTCCAATGCAGGTTGAAGTCGCCAAGGAAAATGTCATTAGAGTTGGGGGAAACCTTGGCTGTGATGATTTCCATCAGGTGGTCAGTGAAGGTGTCATTCATGCCTGGGGGGTGGTAAAAGATGTGCAGTCTGCACAGTTGGGTGGTGTTGCTGCATATGGAAAGTGCAAGATATTCGCAGGAGTCAGTAGGATCGGCCAGGAGTTCAGTAACAAGGAGGTTATCTATTTGTCTGAGGGTTTCCAGCAGTTTGGCCTGCCTAACACGAGCCTCCTGCAGTGGTGTCGTCTTCGTGGGGTCACCTACTGCTTCCTGTTCTAATTTATTCATGTCATTTTCTACGGTTTTGAGATTGTTGTGTATTTCTTGTCTGGCTCCGGCAGTGGTACTTATGGCTATGCCCCTTATCACTGTTCTAAATGCGTCCCTCTCTATGTGGCGCGTTGAGGCCGTGCCAACATTTTCTGTAAAATAGTTTGATACCCGTTGCCAGTGTACTACGAAAAACAGAGTCCTCCAGCATTGGTGGCCATAATTTCCAGGTAGGGATTGGGGTGGGGATTCTGCCCCAAGTTAGGGTGATCTCTAATGGATTGTAATCCGAGAAGGTCTTACTGAGGTATGTGGTGTGTGTAACCTGTGCAGTGAGAAGGGCCGAGCAGAGCACTCTGTCTATCCGAGTATGGAGCTGGTGTGTTGCGGAGAAGAAAGAATACTCTCTATTGGTCGGGTTTTTTAAGCGCCATACATCCCCCAGTGTCCAGTTGCTCGCCCAGTTGCGTAGCGCTTCTGCTTGTTTTATAGACCCTGCTCTTTGAAGTGGGGGATGGGAGCGATCCAGGCTTATGTCTATGACAGCGTTGTAATCTCCGCCTAGGATCCATGGGTGATCAGACCACCCCGCTAAATCTGAGTTGAGACCCATAAGGAACCTATCTTGATCAAAATTTGGGGCATAAAGGCTACCCAGTACCACCTGTGTGCCGTCTAATGTGCCCCGCACTAAGATGTACCTCCCAAGTTGGTCCACCTGTTGTTCTATTGGTTTAAATGGAACTCCATTCCTGACCCAGATGGTTGCCCCTCTAGCAAATGCTGAATATGATGTGGAGAATACCTGGCCTCTCCATTTTTTCCGCAATTTGGTCACTTCCGTGTCGGTGAGGTGCGATTCCTGCATGAACACTACATGCGCCTTACGCCGATTCAGCTGTGCATATATTCTATGGCATTTATATATGGACCCCAGTCCCCGCACATTCCAGGTAATCATATTATAGGTGCCCTGCATGTGTCCAAGGTGCGATGTCTATTGCGCCTATGCGCTGGGTGTGTCAGTGTATAAGAACTACAGTATAGCATGTCGGGTGAGCCAGAGTCCATTGGATCCCTAACTATAACATTGAATACACGGCCCAGCACTAGAAATGTGCTGGTCCAAACCAGATACACAACAGTGTAAACATTTAACAAGTACTTAGTTGCTTTCGCAATAAGTGGGGGGTGATCCCTGGTGTCCCGGCTATTGAGGTGAGTGACGAATGACCTCGCCTCGACCCGGACCAGGGGTGTTTACTAGAGAAAAAGGAAAAAAGGGAAACAAGTACAAATATGGGAGAGGATGTACACGCTGCTATCAGCAGGTTGTCTCTGGGTACCTTATAAAGTGTTCTGACTGTATTTTCCTGGCCGTCCCACCTGGTACCACCTCATCCCAGGAAACCATCTGCAGTTTGGGGTGTCACAGTTCGAAATAGCGCTAAGCTACCTTCCGAGTCAGACTGGACTGTGTTCTCATCCGAGGAGTCTGTAGTTGTGTGATGGTTACTATCTCGAAATGTGTTTGCCGCTGCTATTGCCTCCGTGCGTCGTTCCTGTGCTTGCTCCGGCGTAGGGTTCCCGGTCCTGGACTTGTTGTTTGAGATGTTACGGCGGGATCGTCGATTTCGTGTACTTTTCGGTGTCCGGGGGATGCTTTGCGAAGAGGGCCCAGATTCCGTCGGAGGGAACAAGATTTCCAGCCATTCTTCTACTTCTTCTGGAGTGTCAAAGAACTGCGTTTTTTGGTCATGGATGACCTTCAGTCGAGCCGGGAATAGCAGGGCATATTTAATGTCCAGGGCCCTCATTTTCTTTTTGACCTCTAAGTCTGAGGACCGCCTACGTTGCACTATCATAGTGTAGTCCGGATATAGGGACACTCGGTGGTTCTCGTACTGGATTTGCGATCTTTCTCTAGCTTTCTGCAACAGAGTGTCCCGGTCCCTAAAGTTTAGTATTCTAGCAATCATAGGGCGTGGGGGCGCTCCAGCTGTCAGTCTCCCTGTGGGAATTCTATGTGCTCTCTCCACGCAGAAGAAGGACGATAGACCCTCCGGGGCCACATGGTCTCTGAACCATTGTTCCATGAATTTGGTCGCATTTGGCCCTTCACAGCGTTCTGGCAAACCAATAACTCGAACATTGTTCCGTCGTGTTCTTCCTTCGGCGTCATTGACCCTATCCTGGAGCCCGGACACCTGGTGCTGTAGTTGTGCGATTTGTACTGTGTGCTCCTTGTGCTGGGGTGTGATTCCTGCCAGGGTAAAAGTGTTAGTCTTTACTGTGTCTGCTAGTTTGACATGATCAGCCTTCAGGAGGGTGAAGCCAGTGGTTAGAGAACCAATTTGCTGTTCGATTGATCGTCTCGAGTCCCTCACCTCTTGTAGAATTAAATCTAATTTATCCTGGGGCGCTTACAGGTTAGTGGGTGGGATACAATTTGTCAGTTGGGTGGGGGTGTCTATTTCCTTTGTTTGTTGAGTGCCTGTGGTGCTTGCGTCCGGCATTTTCCCTTTGGGGCGCCCCATTTTGCGATGGTGTCCAGTGTTGCTCTACAGGGTGTTCTGCTACACCGGCCGGATGGAGACAACTCCTCTCAAAGTTTATTGTGCACTCCCTATGGTGCGGCCTGTTTTTGTGCGTCTGGAGCTCAGGGGCTTGTGTTCAGATTACGAGCACCCCCTAGAATGGGTGCTGTGCAGGTATTGCGTCTGGTGCTGTAGTACACCCCCAGTGGATCTATGCGCCTCTGCCAGTATCAATGTCCCCCTTGTCATACACCTTCAGAATCCAGAGCCTGCAATCCCATCAGGCAGGCGCAGCCATTTGCGCCGCTGTAATCAGGACAAGCACATACAGTAGTCGGAGTGGCACCTCTGGACAATACACCACAGATGCAGTCACCACACCCAGGGAAAGGTTTGCATTGCTTCCTTATGCCATATTTATTCTCACCCTTCTTCGTTATCAGTATAGGGGGACCGGGACAGGCCCAGGCGTCCTCGTCAGCGATATTGCGTTGCCGGCAGTATCTGCCGGCTCCCAGGCTCCTCTGATCACATTAACGGTGCCCCACACCTCCTGTACCGCTCCTCAGTCTCGCCCCCTATCAGCTGTTGCTTGATCAGCATATGAGACGGCCCCCATTCACACGCCAGGGCCTCCTGGACTGCCGCATCCTTCGTGACTCAGATGAGGGGGGGGGATCGCACGCAGACCGCAATGGCGGTTGTACACCGCCGCTCTTCTCCGTGCTCGGCTGGATTCACCTCAGCAGCGTCAGGTCTTCCAGAGAAGCGGAGCGCTCCCGGCCCCAGACCCACCGCAGGCAATGCGGGCAGGTCTTCCAGAGAGGCGGAGCGCTTCCGACCCCAGACACACTGCAGGCAATACGGGTAGATCTCTCCGCACACCGCCGTCTTCCGCGGTCTCCCGCTCCCCAGCCCCACCGCAGCAGGCTCACTAGAGAGTCACGCCCCAGGCGCTCCCCACTCACCGCTTCACCTCTGGGAGAGCGCCGGATTGGCAACTCAGGAGGCTCATAGCCAGTCCGCTCCACGGGCGGGTGGGAGAAGGGGGGGACCAGCGCGGCCCGCCGGGCCTCGGCCGGCGGCAATGTTCCAGAGCAGGGTCCGGGACTCAGCCTCCACGCCTCCGGGCACAATCGCGGTATCGAGGGGGCAGAGATCCGGGCAAACACTTCGCCAGCATATGTTGCTGCTGCTGCAGCGCGTTGTCTCCGCCGCCAGCCCTCGCCTCACGCCTCACAGGCTAGGCCTCACACGCGGCCCCCCCCCGGCGTTTAAGCACTGCTCCCCATTCTGCAGCCCACGGGACTCCAGTCAGGTCGGCTGCGGCACCCTCACAGCTGGGCACTTATCCGGTCCGTCTCCTCAATTATTGCTGCGGATGAGGATCCTTTATTCAGGATTTAGGCAGGATTTCCCTGGTCCGGGCGTGGAGCTCCCTTACAGTGCATCCGCCATGGTTGCCAGTTGGCCACGCCCCCCTCCTTTGTTCTTTTACTTAATGAAAATAATAACACAGACTATAGCCACTCTATCTAAGCCTAATCGTGCAGCTTTCATGTATATGTCCAATGCCTTGCACCACCTTAAGTGCCTGGGGACAAACGTAAGGTCACAGGGGATGATTGCTATTACTGTGCAAGTGTAAATAGAAGGGGCACCAGAGACACCCCCACTATATCGAGAACACAAGCTCCCGTGAATTAAGAGATGAAAACAGTTTTATGACAGAAACAGTGTGAAGGATTTTGCCATTTCAAGAAAAGTAAGGGAAAACGTGCAAAAAATCAGGATATATATCTTAGAAGTGGTTTATTTTATGTTCTTTCTTTTTGTGACGCTGATCCTAAGTTATGGCAGGGGCCACTGGAATTATGGGCTGGAATTATGGGCCAGAAAACAAAACATTACGCTGCAAGATTGATTAAAGTACTTAGCAAGAAAAGGCAAATTACGCTGCGTAATGTGGCACATTTTGTGATAGTATTACTTCTTTTTTAAACATTTTTATACTTTAACACTGTCTTGGCAAAGGGTACACCTCTTTAGTACCAGTTTAACTTTAAAATACAGCAATAGGCAATTGAAAGGTGACTAGTCAACCTTTAGGAAAAGGCCTAACACGGCGCAGCAACAAATGTCACTGTGTTTTTAGTAACTTTTGATCCGTTTGAGCTAGACATAATTTTGGGGGGAAAATCTGCAAATTCTGCAGCAGATGATGGATTGATTATGTGACAAATGCGGCAAATTCATAACTGTATGGAATATGCAGCAGGCGTAGAATCATATAATTCCAGTGGCCCTGCTTACATCACTATAAAAATCAAACAAACATGATAATGGCAATGTTTTGACTCTTCTTACGTGAAAAGGCTTACGAAGTTTCACTACTACACATGTGCTACTATTCTCAATCTCCTGATGTGCTCACAAAAAGTGAGGAGCTCGCTAACATAATTAGAAGGAACTTAAAGATCATACACCCAACTTTGGCCCACGTATGACTGTGCATTTATTCTCTCCCAACAAATTCTCTCACTTTGTAACATGAACAGACAGAAATGGATTATATTCAGGGCCACTGGAATTATGCGCTTCTGCAGCTGCAGCGTTTTATGCGTAATTATGGACGTATCACATTTGCCACATAATCCATCATCTGCTGCATAATTTGCAGATTTTAACCAAAAGCCACCTAAAACAGATAAAATTTACTAAGCATGTGGTCACGTGTTGCTGCACAGTGGAAGGCCCTTCACAAAGGTTTACTTATCACCTTTCAGCTACTTACTGCCGTACTTGCATTTTAAATGATACTAATGAGGTAAAATCTTTTTTCAAACAGAGTTAACATGTAAACAATGACAAAATATTGAAGTAATACTAACTCGCATAACTCATTTGCAAATTTAGTCAACCCTGCTTCAGTGTTGCATAATTCCAGTGGCCATGATTATTGTGCTGCTATAAGTCCTCGAGTCCTAAACTGATAAGAGAGAGAAGGGTGAAGTGGAGAGAGGGGAAGGTGAAGTGGAGGGATGGAAGGGTAATAGGGAGGAGGCTGGGGCAGGAGGGAAGATAGGGAGAACAAGCATTTGCAATGCAATAGGTCTCGCATTTTCGAGAGTTTGAGCTTTTGGCATTGTAAATGATAATGCTTTTTTTATATGTTTTGAAAAGTTGCAAGCGATGCGTAAACACGCACTTTGTACTTATAGTCCTTGCTTTCGAGAAGCAAGGCTAACAGTCAAAAAGGCCAACTTTGCTTCTCATAAGCAACGACTACAAGTACAAAGTGCGTGTTTACGCACCACGTGCAGGTTTTGAAAACACAAATAAAAGGCATTGTCATTTACAATGGCAATAGTTCACACTCTCGCAAATGCAAGACCTATTGCATTGAAAATGCTTGTTAAATACTATGCAACCTGCCTTATGTGACTATAGGGCATGCATTAGGGTGACTAATATGCATTAAAAAGGATAAGTTTAGGGCTGGCAAAAGGTTTAGTTTGCCAGGTTGAAATGGCAGTTTAAAACTGCAATAAAGGCTGAAGCAGCAGGCCTCGGTAATAGCTACTTTTGTGGGTGGTACAATGAGTACTGCAGGGCATGGGTAAAGGCAGTACCAGTTTTCTAAGGACTTACAAGTAATTAAATTTGCTAATTCGGTGTAAGGCAATGTTACCATGTTTGAAGGAGAGGGCATAAGCCTTTAGTAGTGGTTAGCATTGGTAAAGTGTGCACAGTCCTAAAGCCAACAAAAAACGAATTCACCAAAACTGACGGTATGAAGGCAAAACATTTTGGGAAATACCAGACCACGGATGTCAGATCTAATTGCCTGCCCTCTTAATGTTCCACTGTGCACCATGTGATCCATTATAGGAATACGGACAGTTTCAGCATACTGCTTTTAAAGCTTTCCAGACAGGTGTACTGTTTAAAATTTGAACAACTATTTGTGTTTCTTGATTTCTGCGTATAATAGATATCCACATTTGCCCAGTTTCCTGCCACTTGTCTATTCCAAGATTGATGACAGGTCAGTTTAATAGCTACACTAAAAGGGACTTTGTAAGTTTCTTCCTTGAATGTTTGAACTAACACCTACCCTGTAGTAACTCATTAGGAGCTGAAGACGAATGCAAGCACTTTTTAAATAATTGCACAGCTTTATTATGACTCATCACTAACAACACTGAAAGAGTCTTGAGTTATGCAGCCATGAACATGAGAAAACAGAAAACTGTAAGATGGAGGTCAGGGGTTATATGGTTTGTTCAGCTTTATCTATGTTTAGTGTGACCTTTTCCATCAGTGCCATTTGCATTCGTGGAGTTAAATTATGAGATCAAAGTAACAAATAACGAGAAGCAAATAATATTTCAGGCTTACTTTTGAATTAGAGCTTGGAAATATTGTGACTGTTTTATTACAAGGAGCACAAAAATCTCTTAAGCGCAGACAAGGGCCCACATACCGGAAGTTTAAATCAACGGGAAAGACATTTTACACACACAAGAGGGAGTGGGAGATTAAGCTGAGGTATGCAGCTGATGTTTTGAAAAAATTGTGCACCTTTCAAAATATTTCACGCTGTGGTGGGCATGGTTTATCTCGAGCCAGCACACGCGGAGGAAAACACAATCCTTTAAACGCCAATGCCAGTCACTGGCGATGCTGAGAAGAACCTACAAATTGCCCTACAAATTTACCCTATTTGTAAATACAGAATTCCTTGAGCACGTAGTGGAAGCTGTTATTCAAAATAGGGCAGGATACCAAAGCGACACAGCATGTTTGGGGGCCTCTCTGCAAATAGGGAAATGCTGCGTTTATGTGGAAGGGCGCATCAAAGGGCTAAAATAAATCAAATAAAAACCCACTGCTGCAGGGGCTGTGTGAGCTCGGATGGTGGGTGGAGGGCTTATAATGAAGCAGAAGGGGAAAACGGCCAGTGATGGGCCAAAAGCATAAACATACTGGCATCACGGTGCGAGGCATTCACACGGGAGAAACAAAGGCAAGCTCTCCGACCGTGTTTGTCAATCCAGAATTGCCTGAGCGTGTAGCGGAAGTTATTCAAAATAGAGCAGGATACCAAAGCGATGCAGACAGTGTTGCCAGATTTTTTCACAACTTTCAAGCCCAAAAGCAACGGAAAAGTAGCCCAAAATAGCCCAATGTTGCCACTCCATTAACTTACCTGTGGCCTGACTACAACATTAAAAAATATACTTCTATTTCAAGGATTATATGTTTAGTGCCCACATTAATCAGATTACCTATATTTCGTACACTAAAATCAAAGTTGGTCTGTCAGGAAAACTGTCGCTCACTTTATACCGCATGGTGTGGAGCAAGCTGCCCAAAGATTTTCAGGGACCAATTTTGAGGACTGCAACTGCGGAAACCTTCTTGGGAAAGGTGCTCTTCAGCATGAAGTTTCTTTTGCATACTCACGTCAGGCCCCCCTGAGTAACGGCAATATAGGCCAATGCTCCATGTTTTTTCACACTTGTTTTAATGCTCCAAGAGCAATGCTGAACATCTCTATACATACGCAAATTACTTATGTTTCGTACTTTTTGGTACTCATCAGAAGAGAGCAGTCCATGGCATGGGGTGCAGAGCTTGCTGCTTGATGTTCCCATGAGCTAATACCCGATAAAGTGCAAGTGCATTCTGCAGACTCACAGAAGAATCTCCATCTCCTGTTCTTTGCCAGGCAACGGTATGGGGATCCTTGTTCAGACAGTGGAAAGTTCAATTGTGCCAAAGAGTTCTTCTGGGCCAGGCACTGCCAAGATTAGCAGCAGCCTTCAAAGTCTGGCAGTGGCACTGCCAAGAATAGCAGCATCCTTCAGGGTCTGGCAGTGGCAGGTTGAGGTGGGCAAAATTATTCTGTCTGGTTAAGGTGCACAAACGTCTTCTTCTGGGCCAGGCACTGCCAAGATTAGCAGCAGCCTTCAGAGTCTGGCAGTGGCACTGCCAAGAATAGCAGCATCCTTCAGGGTCTGGCAGTGGCAATCAAAATCCCCACAAGACGTTGTTAGCAAACCAGGCAGCTGTGCTGCCTGGTAGGCTTCGACCTAAAAATAGAAGCTCTGCACCTGCACTGTTTTCAACACCTAAAAGACCCTAGTATGCAAGGGGTCAGAAGGGGTAGAGTGGGGAGGTGCAGCCTTCATAGATATGTTCACTAACGTAAAACTAGTTTAACAAAACTTGAGGAAGATCCCCTGTAATACTAGTGTAACGAAAAATGCTCTAAGACAGTGTTCCCAAAACTGTGCGTCAACCCACTGGTGGGTGGTGAGGCGATTTTGTGGGTCGTCAAAGTCCAAGCAATAAATTAAGATGCCTTTAAATTTTGCATTTATCTTGTCACATTTGCTGTGCTTTAAAGGCTTTGTCAGGCTATGTTTTCTGACAAATTGGTGCTTTTTAAAATGGGGATTGGTGTTTACAAACTCCTCTCACTTTGCAGTCAGAAAAGTAAAGAGAATTATGTGACAATATTGCTGGGGTACAGAGCGTATGAAAGGAAAGGTTGTAGGATGTCATCTTTTTTGAAAACCCAACAAAAGGAAAATACCTATACATGAACTGCACACATTCAGCAGTTAAGAAGGCAAAAATGAAGCACATTTTTTGGGCAATTGTGAAATGTGATGGAAACAAAGAATTAAATAGGAAAGAAATGAAGACACTTTACTTGGTGATGCACAAGTAATAAATATTAACTGAATCCTGATTTCCACACATTATCATTTGTATGCAATATATTTTTATTAGTAAAACTGTATGTCTGTGCAAATTAGGGGCTATTTCAATGGAAAATGTGTTGTTTGTAAATGACAGTGCATTACCACAGGATGCTTTAGTTACATTAAAAACTTGTGCGCCTCATGTCCATTAAAGCTCGGTGGGTCGCGAAAGTTTGTGGTTCTAAAAATTGGGTTGTGGTTTTTAAAGTTTGGGAAGCACTGCTCTAAGAGGTACAGGCACCATGCACCTTCCTCTGCTACATTGCTTTAAATGGGCCGGTACTGTCCAGTACGGAGTACCGGTACTTTTTTATTTTGAGAGGGAGAGTACCGGCACTTCTCAAGAGTGACGTAATACTTTTGATTGGAGAGTACCGGCACTTCTCAGAAACAAGCAGGTACTCTGGTACTGAGTACCTGCACTTCTATTTTTCCATTTCAAGCACTGCTCTGGTACAAGTGGGAGAATGGGGTAATGCTAGGCGAAAAAGTAATGCAGTAGGAGTTTCTGCCCAAGAACCGCTTATCTTACTATTGTTATAAAGGATAGGGATTCTCTTCGCGCAACGTACATTTGTTTATATAATTGTTAAACTTTAGTAACGCTTTAGCAAAATAAATTATTGTAATTGGGATTCAAGTGTGGTTCCGTTGTTTTTAGCCAGAACTGCGAACCAAATGAAAAGTGTTGAAGAAACGATTAAGTCAAACAAACTGTATACCTGACAGAGAGACTTCTGGGAGTTTGGAAAACATTGACTTCTTGGTCACCACTTGATATATCCGGTCTGTGCCGGACAGTACAGGGGGTTTGATGCCTATGCGAATGAAAGGTCACCCACAACCCGAGAGATGTTGGATCAGCCTGGAATGTTCCCAGGAGCAAGGAATGTACGTACGTACCCCTCCCAGTATCCCAACTTCAAGGAAGCGAAGGAGGTAAGAAAGTGTGTCCCTACACTTATTGGGAGTGTCTGCATGAACCCTACCTGCTTAACAGCAGACAGGCCCGATTGTGTTTTGTTGGGGGTGGAGTGCATTCTGCAATACAGCGTGGACACATTCATCCCCCACAGAAGAACAGCGATCGGCATTAACCCACCGAGTTATCTCAATGCATTTTAACTTTTGGCTGGTAGGTTGTACAAACATCCCTGTGACAGACGCAGCGATCACCCATAGAATCTTCTTTGGGACCAAACCCCGTGACCCGCAGATGGTACTTGAGCCAATCACTTAAATACTTCCGGAGGGATGCTGACTGGAGCCTGTCTAAAACTTTTCGTTTCTATGCTAGAGTTAGTTGCTTAAGCCCGGAACTAAAGTGATGCGAAGGCTTTGCTATCCAAATTTAGGAAGGAGGCGGGGGGGTTGGGGGGGAGGGGGGAGGCGCGTGAGGTGAATAAGTAACAGCGCTTTCCGCCTCCCTCAGCTCGGGTAAAACAGAGTGACAAAGCGCACAACATGTTGTTTTAGTGAGGGAAAGTCAACATCGCGTTAATTGCTGTACCTTTCACTCACCTTTTAACTGGCTGGAAAAGGGCTGGGACCGGGAGGAATAGCTGACTGCAGGGCAAGGTAGGTGGTCGGTCGGGGTCCGTAGTCACACTCGCAGAAGAGGAAGTTCAAAAGGAGGAAGTGGGGGGACGGGGGGAGCCCCAAAAGATAAAGGACAAACAGCTATGGGGGCGGGCCGGTAATGTACCTGACACGCCCACCATTGACGGACTTATCTGATTATCTGACCCAGGATTGGGTCAAACGAACTCCAAGGCAGGTCAGCAGCACATTATGGGGGCAGGTCAGAAGTCACTGCAGGTCTTGCAGGACCCTAATTGGAGGGAGATTCCCGCCCGCAAAGATATATTGCCCTGAGGTGTTACTTGTGGGCAGGGGCCGCAGGGCACAGACACACCTAAAATTAGGAAAGGCGTGTGGCAGGGCAACCATGGGCTGCAGCGCGGCGGCGCCGCACAAAGCCTGGAATCCGCCGCACACTGGGCGGCTTCTAGCCCAAATTTCGGCAGCCCGCCCAACACGATTTTTTCTCGCACAATCGGGCAAAATATCGCCCAATTGTGCGAGAAATAGCCCAATCTGGCAACACTGGATGCAGAATGCAGCGACCTCTCGGCAAACAGGGAAATGCTGTGTTTGTGTGGAAGGGCGCACCGATGGGCTAAAATAAACAAGTAAATTAAGTATTAAAGTACTAACCTTAGTGTTGCTCAGTGGAGTACTGTGCAGAAGGCATATCCAGGGCAAGCCAACTTAAGCGTCTGGAATGAATTAAAATAATACACGGAAATAATTCACGGAAAGAGCGGAGGGGGCGGGGAGGAGAGATTAAAAAAAGTTTGCTTTAGCTAGAGAGGGGGAGGTTTGAGGTAGCTACGAGTTATCTCTAAATCTGTGGGAAAGAAATGCGTGCCTAATGGGAGAGCAGTGGAGGAGGGGTGGCAGCTGCTCGTGCACTGCAAGCCTGGGGCGGAATATTGCCCCACACACAGAAAGCACAAGTCTTGATTACGGGGAAAGTAGCGGCGCCGGCAGTGCTGCTTACAGTGTGTGTGTGCGCGCAATGTGCTGGGGGGACTGGAGCAGAAAATGCGCCGAAAACATCGCTGGGGAAAGGAAGCACATGGGAGAGGGCACGGCAAAAGTTGCTACTTTTAATGATGCCCAACCCAGAAGGTGCTGGTCACGGTTTCTCCAACAAAACGTTGATTTTTTTAAATGAATACCGAGCCATAGCCCAGCATCGCGAGGGAGCAGTTACGGTACATTTCCCCACCATGTAAATACACTGTCACCTGCACACGTAATAATTGTTAAGCTTTAAAGACAGCTCTGAATGGGTAACGCTGAGCCTACTGCTATGTGTATGCATAAACCTCCAGCTGCCATTTACTGTACCTTTAGCCCGGCCGAACGCAGCTCTGTCTGGCAGTATGCAAATTCGCCCGAGCATCCCTGCACCTGAAGCTAAATCAGTGAAAGCTGAAAATCAGCGGCTCCAGCCGGAGTCATGGCACGCTTGGATCAGGTCAGTGCAACCGAGGGACCCAGCGGCTTCACACCAAAACCGCGCATAACAATTAGCATGCTGGGCTGCAACAATCGTATAAGAGAGTTCTCCTCAGCAACACATCAACCATGCAAGCGGACGAAAACTGTAGTTGGGCGGTGCTGCTTCCGGAATTAACGGAAGTGACGCATCGGATCTACAGCAAATAACAAGACCGCTAAGAAAAGCAATGCCAGATTTTACTAATGGCAAGCGGCAGGAGAAATTCCCCGGCAAGAGGCGGCGTTTCACCCCTGATACAGATTACTTGAAGTCTCGGAGAGACAGCGCATGCGCGCTGCCTAGGCGAGACCTAAAAAAGGAAAATGGTGAGAGGGAGAGAGGGAGAGAAGGAGAGCGTGTCGGGGAGGAAGAGAGAAAGGGCAAAAAGGAGAGAGTAGGGTGAGGTGGAGAGAGAAGGATGAGGTGGAATTAGAAGGGTGAAATGGAGTGAGAGTAAGTTGACGCACAGTGAGAGGATGGCGAGGTCAGGAGACAGAGAAAGTAGGATAAGGTGGAAAGAGAAGAGGGTGACGTGGAGAAAGAGATGGGCGGATCATGGAAACATGCGGAGAGAGAACAGGATGATCTGAAGAGAGTGACGTGGAAGGAAGTAGAGGGTAAGCGGAGCGGGACATCAGGGTGAATTGGAGAGAAAGGAGGGTGACTCTGAGAAAGCAGAAAAAATCAAGCCCATAGGCTTAAACCTCTATAAATATACAGTCTAAACTAGTAGACAACCCTGAGCCCCAATGTCCTCTTGATCCGATCCAGAGAACACCTTGGCAGCGGTGATGTCAGAATTGAGGGCATTCAGTGGAGCCTCTGGGTTCAAGACCAACTTACAGAAATCCTCAATCCTCAGTTTGACTATCCCTGATTCGGCGAGAGTCCGGCTTAGTACACTATTTCCTTTTCAGTGGGCAGACCAGGGAAATCCCAATTTGGGGTTAGAGATCTACCCCACACTTGTGGCCACTGCTGCCCACAACAATTGGAGCCTCCTTGCGGTCACACGGTCCGATCTTACTACATGGAAGTCTCATGGCCTCTCATGGCTTGGGCGTATAGCAGCAGTCAAAATTACACTCTTACCCAAAATCCTTTACATCCTGCAGACTCTTCCCCTTCAGCCCCCCCCTCCTCGGATGCTCGACAAGCTACAACCCCTCATTTGGGACTTCATCTGGGAAGAGAACGGTGGGGCCGGCATCGGCCACGACAAAAGTATGGCGGTCGTGGCGGCCCCCCCCTTTTCGACCCCAGAGGCAAACCTGTTGCGCACCTTGGTGACGCGACAGGCGCGCCTCACAATCCATTGGTCCTGGGTCCTTGGGCGTGACCCGGAAGTGATTGGAATCACTTCCGGGTCACGCGATGGGCTAACGCCAGGCCGGTTAGAACCGGCCTGGCATGGAACTCCGTTAAAAGGCTGGGGAGCACAGGAGTCTGTCTCTTCGCTCCTCGCTCCCCAGCCTGCCACACCAGCCTCGCTAGGAGGCGGTAATTCGATTTCTCGCTCCACAGCCTGCCACACCAGCCTCGCTAGGAGGCAGTAATTCGATTTTTTCTTTTTTCTCCTTCGTAGGCATTGCGGATTTCCGGCGGCTGCGGATCAAGACATTGCGGTTGTCCGGCGGCGGTGCTGCGGATCAAGACGGTCGGATTGGCTCCTCGCTATGGACCGAGGCGGACACGAGGCGTTTCTATTGCGGGCACGGCGGACGCACCGGCGGAGACAGCGTGGCTGGAGGATCGTTCCGGGGAGCGGCTGTGCAAGCTTACAGGTACCCGGTTGTGGCGGCGCTCGCATAAGAGGGCGCGCACCCTTCCGGTTTGTCCTCGGCATTGCCGAAAGGCTGTGGGATTTCCCGCGTTGTGTTTTTGCGGGAGGAGTCACCGGGGGAATATTTCGTAAGACTGGGGGTTGTAGCTCAGTGGTAGAGTGCATGCTTTGCATGTATGAGGCCCCGAGTTCAATCCCCGGCATCTCCAGTGCATTATTAGTCATTCGAAGTACCGAGGGCTACGCGCTCTAACTCCGGGTTGTGTTTACTGATAAAGTGATTGAGGGACAGAGTGCTCGGGGGGCACTGTGGACTGCGGAGGTACAGGGTGGGGTGTTTCAGGAACAGGTGCTCGTTAGGCACTGAGACTAACACGGGTCCACAGTCCAAAGTGTTAAGATTCATACATAACGGTATTGCTATTTAGACAGATTAGTCGGGACTCGTGGTAATAGTGCTTTCACATCATGGTGGGGAAGGCAAAGAGGGGGGACCAGCATTCCCGAATGGAAAGCCTGATGGAGGCGATGATGAAGAATGTGGATGAGTTAGGGCAGGGGCTAGCTGACCTCCGGGAAAAGGTGGATGGGCAGGGGGAGACAGAGGAGAGGGCCAGGCGCAGCATGGTGCCCCCAAGGTCGGCATTTCCGCCCCTCCCCAAAAGGGTGAGGACTAAGAAGGGGGGCAACTTGAACGAGTTACCAGAGGCCCCTGCACCTTTAGGGATGTCCCGCCCGCGGCACCTGCACCAATGCCACCAGTTGCCCCTGTACCGGTGCCCCAGCCCCCGGGAGATCCATTGCCAGTGGGGCCGGTCCCGGTAGGGGGGGCCCCGCATGTGCCACCAATTGTCCCGGTGCCAGAACCAGCAGGCCCTTCAGGGGATAGCCCACAGCCGCCGGGAATCCAGCAGGATTTGGTGTCCCATTTGGCGGCGATCCTTCCATGGTTGGGGAGGGCAGGGATACTGTCACCAACAGTGGGGACTGACGGCATCGGTAAGGATGCAGTCGCAGAGGCAAAAAGGATAGTGGATCAGTTCCATGGGGGGCCAGTGGGGAAAACGGGGGACGGCCTGGGTGCAACTTCCCCTGTCATTGCAGACGCTGGTGGCATGACCCTTGAAGCCAGCAAGGGATTACCGGGAGCAACCAGACAAAAGAGAAACCAACGGAGTCAGCTGGGGCCGCTCCAGTAGGTAAGCAACTGACATTGCCAATGTTGAATGTAGGGAAGTCCCGCACAAAGCGGGAGAAGTTGGGGAGGCATGTCACACAAGAAGTGAAGGACAGGATTTGGTCTGGGGCTTATATGAATATGTTCTCTTTGCTTATTTGTGAAAAGGAGAGGGAGGATGCCAGGAAGAACAAAGACTGGATGCTCCCGAGGGAATGGGCAAATGAACTTCTGAAATACAGGGTGGAGGAAAACTTGATTAATTGGATCAGAGGTTTTTCCATATTCATGGCAGTCATGGCAGAGCGTTTCCCTAATATTCAGGCAGAGATGGCATGTTACCAGAGCAGGATTGTTCTGGCGCATGATAAATACGGGGGGGAGGGATGGAAGGAATATGACAAGAGTTTCAGGAGAACTAAAGCATCTGACCCATCCCTATCTTGGGACCGCATTGACACGATTGCATGGTTAGACCAAATTGGCGGGGGATTCCAGGACAGGGCCAAGAACCAGTCCCCTCAGTCCTTTCAGTCCTTTCGGTCACAGCCAAATACAGGTTCCTCCGGCAATACAAACACCGGGGGAGGACGCAAAGGGACATGCTGGGATTTTAATAGACGTGCTTGCACTAGACCGCAAGGCACGTGCAGGTTCAAACATGCGTGTTCCATCTGTGCGAACCCGTCTCACCCCGAGTCCAAATGTTTTAAGAAATCAAAGGATAAGGGAGGTAAGAAGCAGGAGTGAGGTGCAGGCACATCACAAGGCACGGTCACCCATTGATGTAATGGCACTGACACCCTGGCTAAACAAATATCCTTGTCATTCCACCGCTAAGATCCTGCTAGATTGTTTCAAGTACGGTTTTAGGATACCGGCACCTGATTATGTGGGGACATCAGAGTGCAAGAACCAACTCTCGGTGCGGGCCGAACCCAGTGTAGCAGCGAAGAAAATTGATAAAGAATTGCAACTGGGCAGAGTAGCTGGCCCATATGATTCCATCCCTGTTGAGAACTTTGTCTGCTCCCCTTTGGGGGTGGTCCCCAAGAAAGAAAGTGGTGAATTCAGACTCATACATAACCTGTCAGCACCCAAGGGAAGTTCATTGAATGATGCAATTGATGATGAGTTTTGCAGTGTGAGATATGCTTCTTTTGATCAAGCAGTGGAGCTGCTCAGGGGTTTAGGCCCTGGAGCCCTTTTGGCTAAATCAGACATAGAGTCTGCTTTTCGTCTGTTGCCAGTCCACCCGTCTGATTTTCATCTACTTGGCTTTCAATTTTTAGGTAAATTCTACATGGACTTGTGTATGCCCATGGGCTGCTCGTTTCCTGCGCATATTTTGAAAAATTCAGTTCATTTCTGGAATGGGTTTTTAGACAGGTGACAGGGCACCAGTTTGTCATGCACTACCTGGATGATTTTCTTATCTTGGGGTCACCGGGCTCCCGGGAGTGTATGTGGGCGCTGCAGGAATTTCGCGCGCTCATGCAGGCTTTTGGGGTTCCCTTGGCCCCGGAAAAGACGGTTGGACCTAATACAACAATAGAGTTCCTAGGGATTGAGTTAGATTCCATACAGGGGTGTTTCAGGTTGCCCGCGGACAAGATCACCAAGTTCAGGGCAGCATTACAGCAATGCTTGGTTAGGGAGAGGGTCACCTTGCACCAGTTACAACAGACAGTAGGGCAGTTGAATTTTGCTCTAAGGATCATACCTATGGCAAGGCCATTTTCCCGATCCATCTCACAGGCCATGGCTGGTCTCAGGGAGAGACACCACCACACCAGGCTGTCAGCTGAGGTTAGGCAGGACATGCAGATTTGGATGGCATTCCTGCAGGACTTCAATGGCAGAGTAGTGTGGCCTGGTCCGCCCACTACTTCCGCGGAGTTAGGTTTAATGACTGTCGCTGCGGGTAGTGAGGGATTTGGCGCCATACTCGGTACCGAGTGGGTGGCGCAGCGGTGGCCAGCATGGTGGGTGGAGACTGGATTGACGTGTAACATAGGTTTCCTAGAGTTGTTTCCTATCTGGGTGGCATTAACAGTATGGCCAGAGCAACTGCGTAATCAATCAGTGGTGTTCTGGTCAGATAACATGACTGTGGTCGAATGCATCAACCAACAAGCAGCACGGTGTAGAATGATTCTCCGTCTATTGAAGGAGATTGTCCTGTTATGCATGAAGCTAAATATGCAATTTAGAGCTAAACGTGTGCCAGGTGTATTAAACCATGCTGCTGATGCACTTTCTCGCTTTAAGATGCAGGTTTTCAGGGCACACCTCCCGGCGGCAGCGGAGTATGCCACCCCTTTCCCAGAACTACTTTGGCAGATTGGTGCCCCCAACTACCGGACCTCGTGGCAGCTAGCCTAGCACCCAGGACCAGGAAAACATATGAAGGGGCGTTTTGGGCATATTGTTCCTTCTTGGGAAGGGAGTGGGCTGAAAAGTGGCATGACGCGGGGGCACTCCTTCACTACCTGGGGTTTTTGAAGGGGAAGGGCGTTCAGCGGCAGCGGCCAAGCGGCATGTGGCGGCAATCTCTTTCTTCGCCCAAGCTAGAGAGAAAGGGGATCCTACCAACAGCTTTATAGTGAGGAAGGCATTGAAAGGTTGGCAGCGCCTCCAAGGGTCTACCCTAGATACGAGGCAGCCAATCGGGGTGGAGCTGCTAACATCTTTACTGAGGACCCTCCCCCTGATTTGCACCTCTTCAGAGGAAGTTCTGTTGTTCACCGCCGCCTTTTCATTGGCCTTATATGGTGCTTTTAGGATTGGGGAATTGGTGGCCCAAAACAAACAGGATGTTCAAGGCGGACTGCAGTTTGACCGCGTGAAGGTTCAAGGGGATGCTTTATTGATATCAATTAGGAAGTCCAAGATGGACCAAGAAGCACGTGGGGACGGTGTAGTACTGCATCGGGCGCATGGTAATCCTTGTTGCCCCCTCTCACAGGTGGAAGCTTTCCTACAGTCTAGACCCGGTAACAAAGGGGGGCCTCTCCTAGTACATGCTGATGGTATTCCACTCACATGGTTTCAGTTTAAGAGGGTCCTGGACATGGCAATACAGAGGGCAGGACTAAACCCAAGTTGTTTTGGTACGCATTCTTAGGATAGGGGCTGCCACTGAAGCAACGGCTAGGGGTTTACCTAGCAACAACGTCCAAAGGATTGGGAGGTGGTCCTCCAATTGTTACAAGCGCTATGTGCGGCTGCATATGTTGTGAGCGGGATAGTTGCCAGGTGCTGATACATGTGTCCTTCTCTGCTTTCATTTACAGTTTCTCAAACCTGTCACGCAGGGGGGAAACTGGAAACGCCTCGACAACAACATCAGGCAACCCAAAGACCGTCATCGCCGATGCAAAGATCACAGGTCGCATGTATCATTGGCCATTCGTAGGTGAAGCGTTTGTCTAACTTTTTTCTTACAGGAAGCTATAAGGCTAGGGCAGAGCAGGCAGGTTTTAAGGTATCATATCATGGGAAGGGGGGCCTATGCTTGAGCCAGTTTAGGGGTTTCATGCTAGAGCTATTAAACAAGGGTGGGGCCCTTCCCAGTATTATTATCTTGCACCTGGGGGGGAATGATCTGGCAAGTCTGGGTAGAAGGGGGCTAGTGGAAGCAATAATCTCAGAAGTGAGTTGGTTAGCCAAGACATGCCAGGGGTGTACCATTGTGTGGTCACAAATGATACCAAGATTCCAATGGAGGAGGGGAGTCTGTAAGAGCGCTGAATCACTCAGTGAGGAGAATAAATAACAAAATAGAGAGGCTCTTCAGGGCTCCTCATCTACAGACGATCGCCCACGGGTGCATCAGGGGGGAGCCGTGCTTCTTAAAAGACGGTGTCCATTTGTCAAGAGTAGGCAATGAAGTGTTCCTAGAAAATCTTCTAGCTTGGTTTGGTGGTTTCAGGGGCAGGGCATGACCTCCTAGTGAGCGCAGGGGGGGGCCAGATAGTCGGTTAACTATGCTGGCCTGTGGCGGTAAGGTCATGATTGGTGAGCAGTAAATTTAAGGTCCTTAGAGGGCGGCGCCATTCTTGAATGGGGTCGCCCAAGTGGGAGGGACAAGTGGTCTCTCCTAGAACTCCAGGGGCAGTTACAGCCGGTTGGCTGGATGGGTGCGGGGAGGGGGAGTCACGCTTTCTCTAGGCTGGTTGGCCACCCCGCACGTGCACAATGACGCCAGTAAACGGCGCAGAACTGCAAGGGCCCCTTTATGGAGATAATATACAGAGCGTACAGGGGGTAACCGGGGGGGGGAAGTACCCTCACGGTAAACGGGCCCTCTGCGCATGCGCACTCCGGCTGGAGGGCGTGGTTAAATTGATAAGGATCTGACACCAGTTAGTGACCTTGCCGTAGGCCCAAATAGGATACGCAGAAAAGTAAATGCTGTGATGATTATTAAAGATATGTTAGATTCGGATAGGAAACCTTTGTATTAGAGTTATGTTAAGGTTAGCCATCTGACATCTGTACTTATCAATTGTAATCAATGTAATGCATAATTTTCTGCGTAATTTTGTAAATATTGTATATATTAATAATGTTTATTCATTTTGTTTAATAAATACGGCCGGGGTTTTACGACCCCCACATCCAAAACTCTTCTCATGTCATGATCTGGGTCTGGTTATGGGAGGAGGGGGTGTAGGTAGTACCTGGCCATATGCAAGCATGCCCGAATTGGCATCTTACTCCAGCAAGCATCACCACTTGGGACCCCGTGGGTATTGGCGGCAGCTGGCGTCACTGTGGACAGCAGGGTACCCTTGCCCACTTCTTATGGCATTGCCCCAAATTATAATCCTTCTGGGAGTGGGTTTTAGAGGCGGTGAACACCATATTTACAACTGATATCCTGACATTCTGACATCCTTTTGTGTCTCCCCAATCCACTCACTTACTCGTTATGGTCCAGTAGAGGCAAAGCAATCACTTTGGCACTGAGAGCAGCCAAACAGATCATCCTTGCTAGATGTAGTACTGAGGCCACACCTACACATTTAGGGCCAGATGTACGAAGCATTCATTTTGCGACTCGCAAATTTACAAGTCGCAAAATGCAATGTACAACAGTGTCTCAGACACTGTTTGCGATTCTCAATGGGACCGCAAATTGCATGCCTCATCAATATTCATGAGGCAAGCGCAATTTGCGACCCCATTGGGAAAGGCTAGCACTCACAGGGATGGTGGCCTGCTGTGGTCAGCAGACCACCATGTCTGTGACTAAATTTTTCAATAAAGCAGTTTTTTTTTTAAATGCTGCCCGTTTTCCTTAGAAGAAAACGGGATGCATTTAAAAAAGAAAAATGAAACTTTTCAGTTTCATTTTTTAAGGGCAGGCAGTGGTCCCTCGGACCACTGCATGCTCTTAAAAAATATTTTCGCACCCATTCACAAAGGGTAAGGGGTCTCCTGGGGACCCCTTCCCGTTTGTGAATGGTTTACCACCCTTTTGAAAAGGGTGGTAAACTGTGAGTGTTTTGCAACCGCAAAATGCGGTCGCAAAACAATGGTACATGCCATTTACACTCGCTATTAGGAAGGGACGCCCTTGGCACACCCCTTCCTAATAGCGAGTCGCAAACCATATTTTGCGAGTCACTAATAGGTTAGCGACTCGCAAAATATGGTTTGTACATGGGGCTGACCTTTTTTGCGGTCGCAAACGAGCCAAATTCCCATTTGCGACCGCAAAAAACGGTCGTACCTCTGCCCCTTATACTGGCTACCAAATTATGGGAAATACTGGGTATGGAGAAATTGATGGCAGTAGCTACGTACCGCCTCCTCCTGTTTGATAAGATGTGGCAACCTTGTCTTAAGTACTTATCTGTGGAATACCGAGAACTGTCCTGCCCACGCTATCTGCAGATATTGCGCTTAACAGCACCAGACAATCCTGACCCATGCTTACCCATCTGAGACAATATTTACATGCATTGTCGCCAGCACAGGCCCGGAGCAACACCACTTCCTCGTTCTGCACCTCTTCCCCCTCTTCTGTGATGTATACACAGTCTACCTATTGTTGATTCACCACGAGCCAGTGGGGAGAGCTGTATCACTTGCCTTTCCTAAAAATCAATAAAATAGATCTAAAACCTAAACTAGTAGACAGAACACAGCAGTCTTCATGGTATGCCGCTCAGACTCGTACAACACCCTCCAGCATGCCTAAACCTAAGAGACTCTGGGCATCCCCATTCATCTTTACGGCCTACCCATTCTTCTTCATTGCCATCCCAGATCCTAGAACCGGGCCTGAGACCATGCCATCCTTTGGGACCTTTGGGACCTTGTTTCTCCTCACAGACACCCACAGGCCCAGTATCGCAGCACCTCATAGGCTCAGTATGAGAGTACTGCTCATCACAGACACTCACAGGCTCAGTATCTCAACACCGATCCACACAGGCGCTCACAGGCTCAGTATCTCAACACCGACCCACACAGGCGCTCACAGGCTGAGTATCTCAACACCGATCCACACAGGCGCTCACAGGCTCAGTATCTCAACACCGATCCACACAGACGCTGACAGGCTCAGTATCTCAACACCGATCCACACAGGCGCTCACAGGCTGAGTATCTCAACACCGATCCACACAGGCGCTCACAGGCTCAGTATCTCAACACCGATCCACACAGACGCTGACAGGCTCAGTATCTCAACACCGATCCACACAGGCGCTCACAGGCTCAGTATCACAACACTACTCCTCAAAGTTACTCTTCGCCTAGGTATCACATTACTGCTCCTCACAGCTTCAGTATCAGAGCACTGCTCTTCACAAGCACGAACGTATCGGTATCAGAGCACTGCTCTTCACAAGCACGAACAGTCTCGGTATCAGAGCACTGCTCTTCGAAGACAGGAACAGTCTCGGTATCAGAGCACTGCTCTTCGAAGACAGGAACAGTCTCGTTATCAGGGCACTGCTCTTCACAAGCACGAACAGTCTCGGTATCAGAGCACTGCTCTTCGAAGACAGGAACAGTCTCGGTATCAGAGCACTGCTCTTCGAAGACAGGAACAGTCTCGGTATCAGAGCACTGCTCTTCGAAGACAGGAACAGTCTCGTTATCAGGGCACTGCTCTTCGAAGACAGGAACAGTCTCGTTATCAGGGCACTGCTCTTCGAAGACAGGAACAGACTCGTTATCAGGGCACTGCTCTTCGAAGACAGGAACAGTCTCGGTATCAGAGCACTGCTCTTCGAAGACACGAACAGTCTCGTTATCAGGGCACTGCTCTTCGAAGACAGGAACAGTCTCGTTATCAGAGCACTGCTCTTCGAAGACAGGAACAGTCTCGGTATCAGAGCACTGCTCTTCGAAGACAGGAACAGTCTCGTTATCAGGGCACTGCTCTTCACAAGCACGAACAGTCTCGGTATCAGAGCACTGCTCTTCGAAGACAGGAACAGTCTCGGTATCAGAGCACTGCTCTTCGAAGACAGGAACAGTCTCTGTATCAGAGCACTGCTCTTCGAAGACAGGAACAGTCTCGGTATCAGAGCACTGCTCTTCGAAGACAGGAACAGTCTCGGTATCAGAGCACTGCTCTTCGAAGACAGGAACAGTCTCGGTATCAGAGCACTGCTCTTCGAAGACAGGAACAGTCTCGTTATCAGGGCACTGCTCTTCGAAGACAGGAACAGTCTCGGTATCAGAGCACTGCTCTTCGAAGACAGGAACAGTCTCGTTATCAGGGCACTGCTCTTCGAAGACAGGAACAGTCTCGGTATCAGAGCACTGCTCTTCGAAGACAGGAACAGTCTCGTTATCAGGGCACTGCTCTTCGAAGACAGGAACAGTCTCGTTATCAGGGCACTGCTCTTCGAAGACAGGAACAGTCTCGGTATCAGGGCACTGCTCTTCGAAGACAGGAACAGTCTCGTTATCAGGGCACTGCTCTTCGAAGACAGGAACAGTCTCGTTATCAGGGCACTGCTCTTCGAAGACAGGAACAGTCTCGTTATCAGGGCACTGCTCTTCGAAGACAGGAACAGTCTCGGTATCAGGGCACTGCTGCCAGAAGCTTAGAATCGCAGCACCACTTCTAACACAGGCTCGCGAGCCTCCCTGTCACCTGTCCCAGACAGCGCTCTGTCCTGGATCGCAAGGGAATCTATAGCGTGCCTGGCAGTTACTCACTAAAAACGTCATCAAATTATAAGCCCTGTCCTGCACCCAGGCGCGCAAAACCCATTAGGCTGAAAGGGCTTTAGCACCTCCCCCTCCCCCAGTCGTCTCCAGTAGCCCGGGCTGTGGAGTTTGTCAGCTGTCGTGGGTTGGGACTCAGACTCGACCTCATCCAAACTACTTCGCAGGTCTTCAAAAGATCATTTATGGGTTCACAGGTCTTTGTGTATTTTAATCGCTACCGGCCCCTTTGCTGTCCCCACTCTTCTTATTGACTTTTGCTGCCAGAGTCGGAAAAAGGATGAAAGGATTTCATTTACATTACAAATGTGGCCATGCAGAACAATAATATAAAGTACCCAGCCCTTGGCCTGGTTTGCCTCTAAGCTCCAAAAGAAACACTACGTGGTATATAATTCATCATTTAAAAATCTGCCAAATACTCACATTTCAAAAAGTATATTGCTTTAACTTGGAAGTGTTTCACTTAAGTACACTGAAATGAATTTCTGTTTTGACTGACATTTATCAGGATTCAAACAGTTTTCAAACGTAAACGTTGAAACATTTATGCCTGTGATGACGATGCTATTAGCAGGGCCAATGGATTCATGCAATTTAAGTGTTTTTCAAATAATAATGGATTTGCCACATTTGCCACATTAACCTTTGTCTGCTGCATAATCTGTAGATTTTGCCCAAAAAACGTTTCTAGCTCAAACAGATAAAACTTTACTAAAATCGTGGCAATATGTGTTCCTGCGCTCTGGAAGGCCCTTCACAAAGGTTCAATGGTCATATTTCAGTTGCTTAATGCTGTATTTAGATGTTAAATTGGTATTAATAAGGTGAATTTTTTCAGAAACAGTGTTACTATGTGTAAAAATGACAAAATAATGAGGTAATACTATCTCAAAATGTGCGCCATGGTATGCCCTAAAATGTGCTTTTTCTTGATGTATAATTTAGTCAACACTGCTGCATAATTTGGTTCTCTTCTGCCGGATATTTCCAGTGGCCCTGGCTAGTAGTGAGCCAAGAGGCTAGTCAGTAGTCATGGGAACCCCGCATAGATTTTTAGAACATATGGATCAACAGTAAAGTCTATTAAAACATATAAAAGTGAAGTTTTGTAGAAAGCACATGCTAAAATGAAGTTTTTTTGAGGTATTCTTAAAAAGGACTATAGAAGACATGGAAGCACAGTGAAATAGGGTAATTGCCTAGGGTAAAACCGATTTTGTCTAGCAGGTAAACCATGTTTGAAACCAGGTTTCCTGGTTTAACAGTGCACAATTTAACTACTGGATGAAGGGGAAGTGGCTTTGTGACTGATATAAGGGTGTGGGTGGCAGAATCCACAAGAAGTCTTGACCCGAAGTTCCAAGAGGATTTTTTCCAGAGCCAGAGCTCAGCATCTGGTTCTGGCCTTCAATGACGCCTCCACCTCTAGAAAAGTAACTTTCGCCATGTCTAAAAAACTAACATTTTGTTGCGGGATCTGCTTCGATAAACATAGTTCAAATTACACCTGAATCCCCACTTGCCAACTGCCAAGGATAAGATTAATTACTTTGAGTGTTTCTAGGGATACATCATCTTGCATTCACACAGCTTGCACTACAGTCACACAGGTTCACGAGTAATCCTCCGCACACATGGGCTCACCTTTTACTCTCCCTATCCACTCACAAGAGCACACTGGTCCCTGAGTTCTCACACGGGCACACCACTCACCCTGCACTCACATCTCTCACCCTCCACTTCCTTTCACCCTGCACTCACACTGCTCACCCTGCACTTACACCACTCACTGTCACTCAGCACTTCCAGACGATACCTGTAACACAGCACACATTAAATATAGTACACTTGTGAACATACACATATTTCTACAAATACAGTCACAGAATATCTTTTCTTCCTGCAGTACTAGATGCCTATTCAGTTCTATCCGTAACTACAGGTCCCATGCAAGAGAGGCGAGTGTACTAAGACTGTGGGATGGTATAGGAAAGGTGGTTGAGCTGAGGCTGTCTGGGCTGATGTGGGAGCCGGGCTCAGTCTTAGGCTGTGAATATCAGCAAGGAGGGAGTGGTGAAAGCAGGCAAAGGCAGCAGGAGGCAGAGCAGCACAGCAGGCTAAGGATGAAGCACTACAACTGTGGTTTGAGCTGGTGTGGGAGTTGACTAGGACTGCAGGCTAAGGGTGTGGTGCAGGTGGGTGAAGAATTCACAGCTCAAGAGATACTTATTGGCCCTGCACTGAGCCCCATTGGCCTTCATAACAGCCACTGTGAAGAGAGGTGGGGGTCACCTGTGGCCAGACATGCTGCTTTTGCTGCTTCTGAAGCTATGATGTAGAGTAGACCAACATGTGGGCCCTGTTGGTCTACATAGCAGTAGCGCTCTGCATGGGCTAGCATCTGAGGGGAGAGCCTGCTGAGGCTACAGCTGAGGTGTGAGATGGGAGCCGTTCATGGATGAGCCAGTGAAGTTGAGAAGAGTGAAGTGAAGTTGTAGGTTGGTGTAGGAGGAGGGATTGGGAGGAGGCTGTTGTGACGCAGGATGGCAGGCTAAGGCTGCAGTGAGCAGCACTTCTAGAGTGCAAGGAAGATTGGGCAAAACAAACCTTTTTTGTTTTGAATGTCACTAACGCAAATGGGGGAAATAAAAAACAAACAGGCTCAGGTGCCGCTGTGTCATCATGCTGGACATAGCTGCCATTTTGGATGGGGAAAATCCCTTGTTGGGAAGCTCTATGCACCAATACTTCTACCAGTTATACTGCTGTTGTCTTAGAGAGTAATTTTATTAACCAATACTATCACATCATTGTGGAGGGTCTTCACCTTGCACACTGTCACGTTATTGCATTTTAATGGTGTAGCCATGTTAGGTGAGGATACACCACTTAGGAGTCAATAGAAGTGCAACAAGCACTGTACTATTTCTTGGCAGCACCACACAAGTTCTGCCGAATCAAATGCAGCAATCAAGGTAAAAATGTGGGAGGAACCAAAGTCTCTCTGACGGTTGTGTTTCTTAAAGCTTTTTTCTGTTGCTCACATAAGGTATTGTAATAGCCAGACCTAAAAAGTACATCTCAGAAGAATTGAAACACATTCAATATGGTGTTTAAAAACTTGAATCATAGCACTATACATTAACTTAAGTATAGTAATGCTTCAAAAATAACACGAGGAGTAATGTCATGAGTTATGCAGTACTGGTGATTATTCAAAAAGTTGTGAAGAGGTTTTTAAAAAAGTATTAGTTTTATTCAAAAAATCTTTGCTTTCATTTTTTTCCTCCAATACCTTTAGTGCCTCTTGCTCCATTCCTACCTGAGCCCAATGTGCCCTTGACTCCCATTTAAAACTCAGTATTAAGTGAATGACGCTGTCTATATAGACTTAGGTGTCATGCAGTGTTTAGTTGGTCACTCTGCAGTATTTAGTTGGTCACTCTGAATAAATATCCTTTCTGGCAGAGGGCATGTGTCAGATACAGTTCAGGGGGCATGGGGTAAGCAGGGGCTACTGGGCCTCCGCCATGGGGGCAGGGGGGTTTACCTCAAATGTCCCAGAGTCTGTACTACTTTGGCTTCACAAACTGGCCCACGTACAGCCCCTTGAGCATTTGACTCTCAGTGGTAGCCCTTGGAGCATTCACTCACTTCTCAGGGAGGTGGTATAGGGGTATGCAAACTCAGAACTCAGATCACCCAGCAGAGCAATATCTGCTGTTCAACCCAGTGCTTTATTTGATAAGAAACATACTTTAATAGACACGCTTAAAATGGAATACTTCCGCAGGTACTAATAATATGCACTGCCACTTAGGCTACTGCACCTTGGGATACTGTCTTCCTCTTCTCTCTTTCACGAGTCCCTCCTCTTGTGAGTCTGGGCTGGTCCCCATTAGGTTAGTTTTGTGAGAAATTAATTAAGGCTCAGGTGCAGGTATCCCAGTTCAATTATGGTTGTGCTCAGTTCAGTACAGTCTCCTAGACAAAGTTTTACCACAATGCAAATCTCCATTCATTTCAGCATCACGCATCTCCGATCTTCCCCGCTTCTAGGATGAGATGGTATGGTTGCAGGAGTGGCCCTCAGTCTGGGTAGGCCACAGCAGGATGGGGCAGCCAGGGCCACAGCCAAGAGTTCTTCGGTGAATGCAGGTAATGAGAGCCAGTAAAGGCTCATGGCAGGCATCAGACCGGCTTCTGGATCACTGGGCAGCAGATGGGCCACCACTTACAAAGGTGTCACTACAGCATGGTAGCAGTCACGGGTTGCACTTTGTAAATAATGCAGTGGTGACCGTCAAGTGCACAAGTCTTGGCTACAATGGTGATGTCCACCATGGACATAGTTTTTCGCTTTATTGTGGTGATGTCAGCTACATTAAGAGCTTTGGGTTTCGATGGCTACATTCGGCATGGGCATAGCTATTGATTTAAGCAGTGAGGTCAACCGCGATTGTTCCTATTGCAAGGTTGGCTGCCTGCCCATGATTCCCTCTAGAACCGCACTTCTGGAGAGACTGCACCCACCCTCTTCAGACTCGTAGATCGCTTTCTGCAGTTTTCTTTCTCCTGGTAGACCCTCCACACTAGAGTCTGGTTGTTTCTGGCACTACCTGGACAGTCACACCTCCTGCAGCTTGACAGCTCTTTCACTCTCTCAGCAGGCAGTCTAGCTTCCAGGCGTTCAGATCAGGGGTACAGCTCTTCTAGCAAGTAACTACTCCAGTTGATGTACCCTCTCCTTTGGGAACCTGACTGTCACACAGACACCAGTTTTGGTTGTTGTACAGCAGTCTTCAAAGTATCCTGCGGAATACTCCCTTCCTTAGTGAAAGGACTTGGAACTGGAGCAACAAAGATGTAAGTAGCTCCCACGTTTAAGCAGTCAAAGCCAATAATGAATGTGGATTCTCTGTCTGCAATCTCAAAACAGGTTTACGGCGGTTCTTCTGTCAAGTGTCCTCTCTAGGCTAATCTCCAGAGAGAGCCTTTGTGTAAAGTGATGCTCATCACAGCAGGGTAGTTTCCATCCTTGAGTACTCACAATAGAGGCCGAAAGAGATGTGAAGTTTCTGCAACTGGCTTTTCACCAGCCACACTGAACAGTGGTCAGGATGAAGACAAAAGGCTAGCTTCACCTAAAAGATCTATCTCACTCTGAACAACAAAGATGAGAGTCCCATCCCAAACACCTACCATATGGCAGTACCACAAGAAAACTAATCAGTAGCTCCACTCAGCAGGAGCTGCTTAAGTGAATTTTAAAGGAGCTGTGTCACCTCTCTCCATTCTCAGAAATGACATCAATCATCTTCCAGTGTCTGTGAAAACAATCTCACCTACATCTTGTCTACAGGAGCAGGCTAGGGTCTTCCAAAATGGGACCAGCAGGCCTTCATTACTCTGGCTCACTAATGCACATACTGCATGTACTACACAAGTCACAAACACATGCAATCCACTTGTATGTTAGTATTAGGATCTAGGTTACACATTGATGCAGACCTTTACACAAGTGGGGCCGGCTACACAGATAGAAGGTCTGATCATGGCTTTGGATTCACAAAACACAGTATGCTGCCGGCACCACTATACATTCTAAATCCATAAGAGGGGCACTAGTCAACTGTAAGCAAAATGAGAGCACAATTGGTGCACCCCTCCAGGTTATAGGACTTCATTCATCTCAGGGACAGGGGGAGGCCTCTGCACATGTTATATAAGTGTGAGCCTAAAGCCAAAATCAAAAACTGGGATATAAGTGAGTCACAGTCAAGCACTCAGAACATAGCAACATCACTGCACACCCTGCAGGTAACATTCTCAGTCCAACAGCATTTACAGGCAATATTATAGTTTTCCCTAAATTAATATGGCTTATTTTACGGTCTTTTCACTACATATATGTTTACATAACGACCTAACTCATATAAATATGGTATTTTGTGGATACTAAAAAAGTGCCTATTTTTATTTCAATGTATAATCATTGATGTAAATATATATTATTTCCTATTATTGTCCATCCTTACACAAGGCACACTTTCAGGAATAGGTGCTCCTCACCCTTTAAATGGTGAGTAGATTGTTTTCTTTTCTTTTCTTCACAAGAACGATGAGTTGGTAGCAAGGAGAGTTGACAGGAGCCAGTAAAGTTAACACTCCTTGAGACCTGGTAGCTGCCTTGCTCAAGGGGGACCTGCTCTATGTCCTGGAGAGCTCACCTACAGGCTTTAGAGCTGAGACTAGCCACAAACCATTAACATGGGGCAGAAAATTTGAATAGAGAGAGCTGGTGAGGGGCCTTCAGACCTGATGAGAGGCCTCAAGGTCACAAACAAAAGCTCCGCTAGACAATTTCAAAGGAAAAAGGGTCTGCAAGCCATAATATCTGATGTGATAGTACCTTAGAACATCCTGATTCCTTGGCAGTACAGCTGAAGGCATCCTCACCACTGGTCTTTTCTGTTTGGAGGGCAAACCTGCATTAAGTATCACCCACCAATTTCACTCTTCTTGAATTCCTTCCCCCACTCAACTGCAATTCCAGTAGCTCAATAGAGTTTACCAGATAAAACAGAAAAACATCTCAGTCACTCACCTTTAATCTCATCAAGGTTTCATCAATTCTTCATCAATGTTGCAAATACCTGAGGGCTAGCAGAATTGCCTGCAGACCCATGGCAATGACTAGCTCTGCAGCCAATCCAGTCAAAACAGTCAACAAGTCATTGAATATAGGTATTTTCCCAAAGGAACTCTAAATGCCTTACATAAAACCCTCCCTAAACCAAACAGACTTTGAGCCAAGAGATCCTTCTAACCGCTGGCTAATAACAGACTGTTTTTAGTCAAAAAGATGGAACGACTGAAAGATCTGCCTCAAAACATACACTACATTCAAAGGAAATAACCTGCTTTAAGATTACCAAAACAGATTCTAGTATGGCTGAGGCAGTTAAGCAGCAGTGATTGCCACATTGGATGATTTTAAAACAACAGTGGATTAAAACTGGAGCACCGCCACACCTATTACTTGAACTCACCCTCGCCTTTGATACTGTCACCATCCCGAAGCTTCTATGGAGGCTTGACAACATCAGATTGCAGTGCACATAACTGAAGCAGATTGCATCTTTTCTGTCAGACAGATCATCATCTCACTGCTCATGTCATGTCAGCTCCATTAATTCACAACTAATGTACCAAACATCTTTACCCGCTCTTTAACATTTACCTTAGTTCTATATTGCACTCAATCTGCCCCTTCAATTGCAAGGGTAACTGTTAAGCAAATAATAAGCAAATCATACTTAAGTATGAAAACTCATCTGACTTTGACTCGTACTCAATCGGACCACATCTCAAAGACAAACAATGGATGATATCTAACCACAGCAAAATAAACACTTCACAAATCCAAATATCCATATCCAGTAAATGGATCAAACGCCTTCCATCAACAATATGACCTCAGCAAGTATTCCCGTTACCAAACAACTGAGCCTAAGTGAGGAATCTAGGGATAAATACGGACTCCAGTCTGTCACTCATAATAAGATTGTGTTTGTCTAATATGTTTAAACTGCAGTTTGGCACTTCTTTCCCTCATATTGGCTTTAAAGATATCTCCACCTACATTACCTAAAACGATTGTCCCGCCCCACTGACTGAAGAGTTAGCCCCTCCCCCTGAAAGTTGGGTCTAGTTGCACCCCTGCCTCTACTCATCCCCGGCTTGTGGCATCAATGATTCCACTGGTGCAGATGTGATGCCCAGCCTGGTCTTTACCGACACGTGTGGGGACGGTGTGTGCAGACAGCCAGGGATCTCCCTGGCAGGCGCGTGAAGCTGGAGGGGAAACATTACTTTGACTGATGAACATCTTTGCTTTCATTCTTCAAAAAAATCAATTCACGCCTCAAAATATATTAAAACGTTAACTAGATTGCTTCCCTGATACAAAAATATTATTAAATTTGAATATTTGAAGTGAGTCATTCGATAGGCTTGCTGAAGATGGATAGAAGCGCGGGGAGAGGAGGACAGGGCTGACGAATGCTGGATGAGCGGAGCCAGCAGGGTTCTATCCGTCAGCACTACTGTTAGTAGCGTCAGGCCTGGCCGAGGAGAGGGACACAGCAGTGGCATGTGCCTATGTGTGTGTTACTGTTAGTAGTGTCAGGCCTGGCCAAGGAGAGGGACACAGCAGTAGAATGTGCGTATGTGTGTGTTACTGTTAGTAGTGTCAGCCAAGGAGAGGGACACAGCAGTGGGATGTGCGTATGTGTGTGTTACAGTTAGTAGTTTCAGACTAGGCCAAGGAGAGGGACACAGCAGTGGGATGTGCTTATGTGTGTGTTACTGTTAGTAGTGTCAGGCCTGGCCAAGGAGAGGGACACACCAGTGGGATGTGCCTATGTGTGTGTTCCTGTTAGTAGTGCCAGGCCTGGCCAAGGAAGGACACAGCAGTGGGATGTGAGTATGTGTGTGTTACTGTTAGTAGTATCAGGCCTGGCCAAGGAGAGGGTCACAGCAGTGGGATGTGAGTATGCGTGTGTTACTGTTAGTAGTGTCAGCCTAGGCTAAGGAGAGAGACACAGCAGTGGGATGCGCGTTTGTGTGTGTTACTGTTAGTAGTGTCAGGCCTGGCCAAGGAGAGGGACACAGCAGTGGGATGTGCGTATGTGTGTGTTACTATTAGTAGTGTCAGCCTAGGCCAAGGAGAGGGACACAGCAGGGGGATGTGCGTATGTGTGTGTTACTGTTAGTAATGTCAGGGCTGGCCAAGGAGAGGGCCACACAGTGGGATGTGCCTATGTGTGTGTCTGTTAGTAGTGTCAGGCCTGGCCAAGGAGAGGGACGCGGCAATGGGATGTGCGTATGTGTGTGTTACTGTTAGTAGTGTCAGCCTAGGCCGAGGAGAGGGACAGAGCAGTGGGATGTACTTATGTGTGTGCTACTGTTAGTAGTGTCAGGCCTGGCCAAGGAGAGGGACACAGCAGTGGGATGTGAGTATGTGTGTGTTACTGTTAGTAGTGTCAGGCCTGGCCAAGGAGAGGGACACGGCAGAGGGATGTGCCTTTGTGTGTGTTACGGTTAGTAGTGTCAGGCCTGGCCAAGGAGAGGGACACGGCAGGGGATGTGCCTATGTGTGTGTTACTGTTAGTAGTGTCAGGCCTGGCCAAGGAGAGGGACACAGCAGTAGGATGTGCCTATGTGTGTGTTACTGTTAGTAGTGTCAGGCCTGGCCAAGGAGAGGGACACAGCAGTGGGATGTGCCTATGTGTGTGTTACTGTTAGTAGTGTCAGGCCTGTCCAAGGAGAAGGACACAGCAGTGGGATGTGCCTATGTGTGTGTTACTGTTAGTAGTGTCAGGCCTGGCCAAGGAGAGGGACACGGCAGGGGATGAGCCTATGTGTGTGTTACTGTTAGTAGTGTCAGGCCTGGACAAGGAGAGGGACACAGCAGTGGGATGTGCCTATGTGTGTGTGTTACTGTTAGTAGTTTCAGGCCTGGCCAAGGAGAGGAACACAGCACTGGGATGTGCCTATGTGAGTGTTACTGTTAGTAGTGTCAGGCCTGGCCAAGGAGAGGAAACATCAGTGGGATGTGCGTATGTGAGTGTTACTGTTGGTAGTGTCAGCCTAGGCCAAACAGAGGGACACGGCAGGGGATGTGCCTATGTGTGTGTTACATGTTAGTAGTGTCAGGCCTGGCCAAGGAGAGGGACAAAGCAGTGGGATGTGCCGATGTGTGTGTTACTGTTAGTAGTGTCAGGCCTGACCAAGGAGAGGGACACAGCAGTGGGATGTGCCTATGTGTGTGTTACTGTTAGTAGTGTCAGGCCTGGCCAAGGAGAGGGACACAGCAGTAGGATGTGCATATGTGTGTGTTACTGTTAGTAGTGTCAGCCTAGGCCAAGGAGTGGGAAACAGCAGTGGGATGTGCGTATGTGTGTGTTACTGTTAGTAATGTCAGGGCTGGCCAAGGAGAGGGACACGGCAGGGGATGTGCCTATGTGTGTGTTACTATTAGTAGTGTCAGGCCTGGCCAAGGAGATGGACACTGCAGTGGGATGTGAGTAAGTGTGTGTTACTGTTAGTGGTGTCAGGCCTGGCCAAGGAGAGGGACACAGCAGAGGGATGTGCCTATGTGTGTGTTACGGTTAGTAGTGTCAGGCCTGGCCAAGGAGAGGGACACGGCAGGGGATGTGCCTATGTGTGTGTTACTGTTAGTAGTGTCAGCCTAGGCCAAGGAGTGGGACACAGCAGTGGGATGTGCGTATGTGTGTGTTACTGTTAGTAATGTCAGGGCTGGCCAAGGAGAGGGACACGGCAGGGGATGTGCCTATGTGTGTGTTACTATTAGTAGTGTCAGGCCTGGCCAAGGAGAGGGACACAGCAGTGGGATGTGAGTATGTGTGTGTTACTGTTAGTAGTGTCAGGCCTGGCCAAGGAGAGGGACACGGCAGAGGGATGTGCCTATGTGTGTGTTATGGTTAGTAGTGTCAGGCCTGGCCAAGGAGAGGGACACGGCAGGGGATGTGCCTATGTGTGTGTTACTGTTAGTAGTGTCAGGCCTGGCCAAGGAGAGGGACACAGCAGTGGGATCTGCCTATGTATGTGTTACTGTTAGTAGTGTCAGGCCTGGCCAAGGAGAGGGACACAGCAGTGGGATGTGCCTATGTGTGTGTTACTGTTAGTAGTGTCAGGCCTGTCCAAGGAGAAGGACACAGCAGTGGGATGTGCCTATGTGTGTGTTACTGTTAGTAGAGCCAGGCCTAGTCAAGGAGAGGGACACGGCAGGGGATGTGCCTGTGTTTGTGTTACTGTTAGTAGTGTCAGGCCTGGCCAAGGAGAGGGACACAGCAGTGGGATGTGCGTATGTGTGTGTTACTGTTAGTAGTGTCATGCCTGGCCAAGGAGAGGGACACAGCAGTAGGATGTGCCTATGTGTGTGTTACTGTTAGTAGTGCCAGGCCTGGCCAAGGAGTGGGATGTGCCTATGTGTGTGTTACTGTTAGTAGTGTCTGGCCTGGCCAAGGTGAGGGACACAGCAGGGGATGTGCCTATGTGTGTGTTACTGTTAGTAGTGTCAGGCCTGGCGAAGGAGAGGGACACAGCAGTGGGATGTGCATATGTGTGTGTTACTGTTAGTAGTGTCAGCCTTGGCCAAGGAGTGGGACACAGTAGTGAGATGTGCATATGTGTGTGTTACTGTTAGTAGTGTCAGTCTAGGGCAAGGAGAGGGACACAGCAGTGGGATGTGCC
Organism: Calotriton arnoldi; assembly: GCA_963921515.1. NCBI lineage: Eukaryota > Metazoa > Chordata > Amphibia > Caudata > Salamandridae > Calotriton > Calotriton arnoldi. The sequence goes on along the minus strand of CAWUFW010004693.1, from coordinate 743,739 downwards.
TATGTGTGTGTTACTGTTAGTAGTGTCAGGCCTGGCCTAGAAGAGGGACACGGCAGTGGGATATGCCTATGTGTGTGTTACTGTTAGTAGTGTGAGGCCTGGCCAAGGAGAGGGACACGGCAGTGGGATGTGCCTATGTGTGTGTTACTGTTAGTAGTGTCAGGCCTGGCCAAGGAGAGGGACACGGCAGGGGATGAGCCTATGTGTGTGTTACTGTTAGTAGTGTCAGGCCTGGACAAGGAGAGGGACACAGCAGAGGGATGTGCCTATGTGTGTGTGTTACTGTTAGTAGTTTCAGGCCTGGCCAAGGAGAGGAACACAGCACTGGGATGTGCCTATGTGAGTGTTACTGTTAGTAGTGTCAGGCCTGGCCAAGGAGAGGGAAACATCAGTGGGATGTGCGTATGTGAGTGTTACTGTTGGTAGTGTCAGCCTAGGCCAAGGAGAGGGACACGGCAGGGGATGTGCCTATGTGTGTGTTACTGTTAGTAGTGTCAGGCCTGGCCAAGGAGAGGGACACGGCAGGGGATGTGCCTATGTGTGTGTTACTGTTAGTAGTGTCAGGCCTGGCCAAGGAGAGGGACAAAGCAGTGGGATGTGCCGATGTGTGTGTTACTGTTAGTAGTGTCAGACCTGGCCAATGAGAGGGACACAGCAGAGGGATGTGCCTATGTGTGTGTTACTGTTAGTAGTGTCAGGCATGGCCAAGGAGAGGGACACAGCAGGGGATGTGCCTATGTGTGTGTTACTGTTAGTAGTGTCAGGCCTGGCCAAGGAGAGGGACACAGCAGTAGGATGTGCATATGTGTGTGTTACTGTTAGTAGTGTCAGCCTAGGCCAAGGAGTGGGACACAGCAGTGGGATGTGCGTATGTGTGTGTTACTGTTAGTAATGTCAGGGCTGGCCAAGGAGAAGGACACGGCAGGGAATGTGCCTATGTGTGTGTTACTATTAGTAGTGTCAGGCCTGGCCAAGGAGATGGACACTGCAATGGGATGTGCCTATGTGTGTGTTACTGTTAGTAGTGTCAGGCCTGGCCAAGGAGAGGGACACAGCAGTGGGATGTGCGTATGTGTGTGTTACTATTAGTAGTGTCAGCCTAAGCCAAGGAGAGGGACACAGCAGTGGGATGTGCGTATGTGTATGTTACTGTTAGTAATGTCAGGGCTGGCCAAGGAGAGGGACACGGCAATGGGATGTGCCTATGTGTGTGTCTGTTCATAGTGTCAGGGCTGGCCAAGGAGAGGGACGCGGCAGCGGGATGTGCGTATGTGTGTGTTACTGTTAGTAGTGTCAGCCTAGGCCGAGGAGAGGGACACAGCAGTGGGATGCACTTATGTGTGTGTTACTGTTAGTAGTGTCAGGCCTGGCCAAGGAGAGGGACACAGCAGTGGGATGTGAGTATATGTGTGTTACTGTTAGTAGTGTCAGGCCTGGTCAAGGAGGGGGACACGGCAGAGGGATGTGCCTATGTGTGTGTTACTGTTAGTAGTGTCAGGCCTGGCCAAAGAGAGGGACACGGCAGGGGATGTGCCTATGTGTGTGTTACTGTTAGTAGTGTCAGGCCTGGCCAAAGAGAGGGTCACAGCAGTGGGATGTGAGTATGCGTGTGTTACTGTTAGTAGTGTCAGCCTAGGCCAAGGAGAGAGACACAGCAGTGGGATGCGCGTATGTGTGTGTTACTGTTAGTAGTGTCAGGCCTGGCCAAGGAGGGGGACACAGCAGTGGGATGTGCGTATGTGTGTGTTACAATTAGTAGTGTCAGCCTAGGCCAAGGAGAGGGACACAGCAGGGGGATGTGCGTATGTGTGTGTTACTGTTAGTAATGTCAGGGCTGGCCAAGGAGAGGGACACACAGTGGGATGGGCCTATGTGTGTGTCTGTTAGTAGTGTCAGGCCTGGCCAAGGAGAGGGAAACATCAGTGGGATGTGCGTATGTGAGTGTTACTGTTGGTAGTGTCAGCCTAGGCCAAGGAGAGGGACACGACAGGGGATGTGCCTATGTGTGTGTTACTGTTAGTAGTGTCAGGACTGGCCAAGGAGAGGGACACGGCAGGGGATGTGCCTATGTGTGTGTTACTGTTAGTAGTGTCAGGCCTGGCCAAGGAGAGGGACAAAGCAGTGGGATGTGCCGATGTGTGTGTTACTGTTAGTAGTGTCAGGCCTGGCCAAGGAGAGGGACACAGCAGTGGGATGTGCCTATGTGTGTGTTACTGTTAGTAGTGTCAGGCATGGCCAAGGAGAGGGACACAGCAGGGGATGTGCCTATGTGTGTGTTACTGTTAGTAGTGTCAGGCCTGGCCAAGGAGAGGGACACAGCAGTAGGATGTGCATATGTGTGTGTTACTGTTAGTAGTGTCACTCTAGGCCAAGGAGTGGGACACAGCAGTGGGAGGTGCGTATGTGTGTGTTACTTTTAGTAATGTCAGGGCTGGCCAAGGAGAGGGACACGGCAATGGGATGTGCCTATGTGTGTGTCTATTCGTAGTGTCAGGGCTGGCCAAAGAGAGGGACGCGGCAGCGGGATGTGCGTATGTGTGTGTTACTGTTAGTAGTGTCAGCCTAGGCCGAGGAGAGGGACACAGCAGTGGGATGCACTTATGTGTGTGTTACTGTTAGTAGTGTCAGGCCTGGCCAAGGAGAGGGACACAGCAGTGGGATGTGAGTATATGTGTGTTACTGTTAGTAGTGTCAGGCCTGGTCAAGGAGGGGGACACGGCAGAGGGATGTGCCTATGTGTGTGTTACCGTTAGTAGTGTCAGGCCTGGCCAAAGAGAGGGACACAGCAGGGGATGTGCCTATGTGTGTGTTACTGTTAGTAGTGTCAGGCCTGGCCAAGGAGAGGGACACAGCAGTGGGATGTGCCTATGTGTGTGTTACTGTTAGTAGTGTCAGGCCTGGCCAAGGAGAGGGACACAGCAGTGGGATGTGCCTATATGTGTGTTACTGTTAGTAGTGTCAGGCCTGTCCAAGCAGAAGGACACAGCAGTGGGATATGCCTATCTGTATTTTACTGTTAATAGTGTCAAGCCTATTCAAGTAGAGGGACACGGCAGGGGATGTGCCTATGTGTGTGTTACTGTTAGTAGTGTCAGGCCTGGCCAAGGAGAGGGACACAGCAGTGGTATGTGCGTATGTGTGTGTTACTGTTAGTAGTGTCGTGCCTGGCCAAGGAGAGGGACACAGCAGTGGGATGTGCCTATGTGTGTGTTACTGTTAGTAGTGTCAGGCCTGGCCAACGAGTGGGATGTGCCTATGTGTGTGTTACCGTTAGTAGTGTCTGGCCTGGCCAAGGTGAGGGACACAGCAGGGGATGTGCCTATGTGTGTGTTACTGTTAGTAGTGTCAGGCCTGGTGAAGGAGAGGGACACAGCAGTGGGATGTGCATATGTGTGCGTTACTGTTAGTAGTGTCAGCCTTGGCCAATGAGTGGGACACAGTAGTGAGATGTGCATATGGGTGTGTTACTGTTAGTAGTGTCAGCCTAGGGCAAGGAGAGGGACACAGCAGTGGGATGTGCCTATGTGTGTGTTACTGTTAGTAGTGTCAGGCCTGGCCTAGAAGAGGGACACAGCAGTGGGATATGCCTATGTGTGTGTTACTGTTAGTAGTGTCAGGCCTGGCTAAGGAGAGGGACACGGCAGTGGGATGTGCCTATGTGTGTGTTACTGTTAGTAGTGTCAGGCCAGGCCAAGGAGAGGGACAAGGCAGGGGATGTCCCTATGTGTGTGTTACTGTTAGTAGTGTCAGGCCTGGACAAGGAGAGGGACACAGCAGTGGGATGTGCCTATGTGTGTCTGTTACTGTTACTAGTTTCAGGCCTGGCCAAGGAGAGGGACACAGCACTGGGATGTGCCTATGTGAGTGTTACTGTTAGTAGTGTCAGGCCTGGCCAAGGAGAGGGAAACATCAGTGGGATGTGCGTATGTGAGTGTTACTGTTGGTAGTGTCAGCCTAGGCCAAGGAGAGGGACACGGCAGGGGATGTGCCTATGTGTGTGTTACTGTTAGTAGTGTCAGGCCTGGACAAGGAGAGGGACACGGCAGGGGATGTGCCTATGTGTGTGTTACTGTTAGTAGTGTCAGGCCTGGCCAAGGAGAGGGGCAAAGCAGTGGGATGTGCCTATGTGTGTGTTACTGTTAGTAGTGTCAGACCTGGCCAAGGAGAGGGACACAGCAGTGGGATATGCCTATGTGTGTGTTACTGTTAGTAGTGTCAGGCCTGGCCAAGGAGAGGGACACAGAAGGGGATGTGCCTATGTGTGTGTTACTGTTAGTAGTGCCAGGCCTGGCCAAGGAGAGGGACACAGCAGTGTGATGTGCATATGTGTGTGTTACTATTAGTAGTGTCAGCCTAGGCCAAGGAGTGGGACACAGCAGTGGGATGTGTGTGTTACTATTAGTAGTGTCAGGCCTGGCCAAGGAGATGGACACAGCAGTGGGATGTGCCTATGTGTGTGTTACTGTTAGTAATCTTAGGCCTGGCCAAGGAGAGAGACACAGCAGTGGGATGTGCCTATGTGTGTGTTACTGTTAGTAGTATCAGGCCCTGTCCAAGGAGAAGGACACATCAGTGGGATGTGCCTATGTGTGTGTTGCTGTTAGTAGTGTCAGGCCTGGCGAAGGAGAGGGACACAGAAGTGGGATGTGCATATGTGTGTGTTACTGTTAGTAGTGTCAGCCTTGGCAAAGGAGTGGGACACAGTAGTGAGATGTGCATATATGTGTGTGTTACTGTTAGTAGTGTCAGCCTAGGGCAAGGAGAGGGACACAGCAGTGGGATGTGCCTATGTGTGTGTTACTGTTAGTAGTGTCAGGCCTGGCCTAGAAGAGGGACACAGCAGTGGGATATGCCTATGTGTGTGTTACTGTTAGTAGTGTGAGGCCTGGCCAAGGAGAGGGACACGTCAGTGGGATGTGCCTATGTGTGTGTTACTGTTAGTAGTGTCAGGCCTGGCCAAGGAGAGGGACACGGTAGGGGATGAGCCTATGTGTGTGTTACTGTTAGTAGTGTCAGGCCTGGACAAGGAGAGGGACACAGCAGTGGGATGTGTCTATGTGTGTGTGTTACTGTTAGTAGTTTCAGGCCTGGCCAAGGAGAGGAACACAGCACTGGGATGTGCCTATGTGAGTGTTACTGTTAGTAGTGTCAGGCCTGCCCAAGGAGAGGGAAACATCAGTGGGATGTGCGTATGTGAGTGTTACTGTTAGTAGTGTCAGGCCTGGCCAAGGAGAGGAACACGGCAGGGGATGTGCCTATGTGTGTGTTACTGTTAGTAGTGTCAGGCCTGGCCAAGGAGAGGGACAAAGCAGTGGGATGTGCCGATGTGTGTGTTACTGTTAGTAGTGTCAGGCCTGGTCAAGGAGAGGGTCACAGCAGTGGGATGTGCCTATGTGTGTGTTACTGTTAGTAATGTCAGGCCTGGCCAAGGAGAGGGACACAGCAGTGGGATGTGCATATGTGTGTGTTACTGTTAGTAGTGTCAGCCTAGGCCAAGGAGTGGGACACAGCAGTGGGATGTGCGTATGTGTGTGTTACTGTTAGTAATGTCAGGGCTGGCCAAGGAGAGGGACACGGCAGGGGATGTGCCTATGTGTGTGTTACTGTTAGAAGTGTCAGGCCTGGCCAAGGAGAGGGACACAGCAGTGGGATGTGCGTATGTGTGTGTTACTATTAGTAGTGTCAGCCTAGGCCAAGGAGAGGGACACAGCAGTGGGATGTGCGTATGTGTATGTTACTGTTAGTAATGTCAGGGCTGGCCAAGGAGAGGGACACAGCAATGGGATGTGCCTATGTGAGTGTTACTGTTGGTAGTGTCAGCCTAGGCCAAGGGGAGGGACACGGCAGGGGATGTGCCTATGTGTGTGTTACTGTTAGTAGTGTCAGGCCTGTCCAAGGAGAACGACACAGCAGTGGGATGTGCCTATGTGTGTGTTACTGTTAGTAGTGTCAGGCCTAGTCAAGGAGAGGGACACGGCAGGGGATGTGCCTATGTGTGTGTTACTGTTAGTAGTGTCAGGCCTGGCCAAGGAGAAGGACACAGCAGTGGGATGTGCGTATGTGTGTGTTACTGTTAGTAGTGTCATGCCTGGCCAAGGAGAGGGACAAAGCAGTGGGATGTGCCTATGTGTGTTTTACTGTTAGTAGTGTCAGGCCTGGCCAAGGAGTGGGATGTGCCTATGTGTGTGTTACTGTTAGTAGTGTCTGGCCTGGCCAAGGTGAGGGACACAGCAGGGGATGTGCCTATGTGTGTGTTACTGTTAGTAGTGTCAGGCCTGGCGAAGGAGAGGGACACAGAAGTGGGATGTGCATATGTGTGTGTTACTGTTAGTAGTGTCAGCCTTGGCCAAGGAGTGGGACACAGTAGTGAGATGTGCATATGTGTGTGTTACTGTTAGTAGTGTCAGCCTAGGGCAAGGAGAGGGACACAGCAGTGGGATGTGCCTATGTGTGTGTTACTATTAGTAGTGTCAGGCCTGGCCAAGGAGATGGACACTGCAGTGGGATGTGCCTATGTGTGTGTTACTGTTAGTAGTGTCAGGCCTGGCCAAGGAGAGGGACACAGCAGTGGGATGTGCGTATGTGTGTGTTACTATTAGTAGTGTCAGCCTAGGCCAAGGAGAGGGACACAGCAGTGGGATGTGCGTATGTGTATGTTACTGTTAGTAATGTCAGGGCTGGCCAAGGAGAGGGACACGGCAGTGGGAAGTGCCTATGTGTGTGTTACTGTTAGTAGTTTGAGGCCTGGCAAAGGAGAGGGACACGGCAGTGGGATGTGCCTATGTGTGTGTTACTGTTAGTAGTGTCAGGCCTGGCCAAGGAGAGGGACACGGCAGGGGATGAGCCTATGTGTGTGTTACTGTTAGTAGTGTCAGGCCTGGACAAGGAGAGGGACACAGCAGTGGGATGTGCCTATGTGTGTGTGTTACTGTTAGTAGTTTCAGGCCTGGCCAAGGAGAGGAACACAGCACTGGGATGTGCCTATGTGAGTGTTACTGTTAGTAGTGTCAGGCCTGGCCAAGGCGAGGGAAACATCAGTAGGATGTGCGTATGTGAGTGTTACTGTTGGTAGTGTCAGCCTAGGCCAAGGAGAGGGACACGGCAGGGGATGTGACTATGTGTGTGTTACTGTTAGTAGTGTCAGGCCTGGCCAAGGAGAGGGACAAAGCAGTGGGATGTGCCGATGTGTGTGTTACTGTTAGTAGTGTCAGGCCTGGCCAAGGAGAGGGACACAGCAGTGGGATGTGCCTATGTGTGTGTTACTGTTAGTAGTGTCAGGCATGGCCAAGGAGAGGGACACAGCAGGGGATGTGCCTATGTGTGTGTTACTGTTAGTAGTGTCAGGCCTGGCCAAGGAGAGGGACACAGCAGTAGGATGTGCATATGTGTGTGTTACTGTTAGTAGTTACAGCCTAGGCCAAGGAGTCGGACACAGCAGTGGGATGTGCGTATGTGTGTGTTACTGTTAGTAATGTCAGGGCTGGCCAAGGAGAGGGACACGGCAGGGGATGTGCCTATGTCTGTGTTACTATTAGTAGTGTCAGGCCTGGCCAAGGAGATGGACACTGCAGTGAGATGTGCCTATGTGTGTGTTACTGTTAGTAATGTCAGGCCTGGCCAAGGAGAGGGACACAGCAGTGGGATGTGCGTATGTGTGTGTTACTATTAGTAGTGTCAGCCTAGGCCAAGGAGAGGGACACAGCAGTGGGATGTGCGTATGTGTATGTTACTGTTAGTAATGTCAGGGCTGGCCAAGGAGAGGGACACAGCAATGGGATGTGCCTATGTGTGTGTCTGTTCGTAGTGTCAGGGCTGGCCAAGGAGAGGGACGCGGCAGCGGGATGTGCGTATGTGTGTGTTACTGTTAGTAGTGTCAGCCTAGGCCGAGGAGAGGGACACAGCAGTGGGATGTACTTATGTGTGTGTTACTGTTAGTAGTGTCAGGCCTGGCCAAGGAGAGGGACACAGCAGTGGGATGTGCGTATGTGTGTGTTACTGTTAGTAGTGTCAGGCCTGGACAAGGAGAGGGACACGGCAGGGGATGTGCCTATGTGTGTGTTACTGTTAGTAGTGTCAGGCCTGGCCAAGGAGAGGGGCAAAGCATTGGGATGTGCCTATGTGTGTGTTACTGTTAGTAGTGTCAGACCTAGCCAAGGAGAGGGACACAGCAGTGGGATATGCCTATGAGTGTGTTACTGTTAGTAGTATCAGGCCTGGCCAAGGAGAGGGACACAGCAGGGGATGTGCCTATGTGTGTGTTACTGTTAGTAGTGTCAGGCCTGGCCAAGGAGAGGGACACAGCAGTGTGATGTGCATATGTGTGTGTTACTATTAGTAGTGTCAGCCTAGGCCAAGGAGTGGGACACAGCAGTGGGAGGTGCGTATGTGTGTGTTACTATTTGTAGTGTCAGGCCTGGCCAAGGAGATGGACACAGCAGTGGGATGTGCCTATGTGTGTGTTACTATTAGTAGTATCAGCCTAGGCCAAGGAGAGGGACACAGCAGTGGGATGTGCGTATGTGTATGTTACTGTTAGTAATGTCAGGGCTGGCCAAGGAGAGGGACACAGCAATGGGATGTGCCTATGTGAGTGTTACTGTTGGTAGTGTCAGCCTAGGCCAAGGGGAGGGACACGGCAGGGGATGTGCCTATGTGTGTGTTACTGTTAGTAGTGTCAGGCCTGGCCAAGGAGAGGGACACAGCAGTGGGATGTGCCTATGTGTGTGTTACTGTTAGTAGTGTCAGGCCTGTCCAAGGAGAACGACACAGCAGTGGGATGTGCCTATGTGTGTGTTACTGTTAGTAGTGTCAGGCCTAGTCAAGGAGAGGGACACGGCAGGGGATGTGCCTATGTGTGTGTTACTGTTAGTAGTGTCAGGCCTGGCCAAGGAGAGGGACACAGCAGTGGGATGTGCGTATGTGTGTGTTACTGTTAGTAGTGTCATGCCTGGCCAAGGAGAGGGACACAGCAGTGGGATGTGCCTATGTGTGTTTTACTGTTAGTAGTGTCAGGCCTGGCCAAGGAGTGGGATGTGCCTATGTGTGTGTTACTGTTAGTAGTGTCTGGCCTGGCCAAGGTGAGGGACACAGCAGGGGATGTGCCTATGTGTGTGTTACTGTTAGTAGTGTCAGGCCTGGCGAAGGAGAGGGACACAGAAGTGGGATGTGCATATGTGTGTGTTACTGTTAGTAGTGTCAGCCTTGGCCAAGGAGTGGGACACAGTAGTGAGATGTGCATATGTGTGTGTTACTCTTAGTAGTGTCAGCCTAGGGCAAGGAGAGGGACACAGCAGTGGGATGTGCCTATGTGTGTGTTACTATTAGTAGTGTCAGGCCTGGCCAAGGAGATGGACACTGCAGTGGGATGTGCCTATGTGTGTGTTACTGTTAGTAGTGTCAGGCCTGGCCAAGGAGAGGGACACAGCAGTGGGATGTGCGTATGTGTGTGTTACTATTAGTAGTGTCAGCCTAGGCCAAGGAGAGGGACACAGCAGTGGGATGTGCGTATGTGTATGTTACTGTTAGTAATGTCAGGGCTGGCCAAGGAGAGGGACACGGCAATGGGATGTGCCTATGTGTGTGTTACTGTTAGTAGTGTGAGGCCTGGCAAAGGAGAGGGACACGGCAGTGGGATGTGCCTTTGTGTGTGTTACTGTTAGTAGTGTCAGGCCTGGCCAAGGAGAGGGACACGGCAGGGGATGAGCCTATGTGTGTGTTACTGTTAGTAGTGTCAGGCCTGGACAAGGAGAGGACACAGCAGTGGGATGTGCCTATGTGTGTGTGTTACTGTTTGTAGTTTCAGGCCTGGCCAAGGAGAGGAACACAGCACTGGGATGTGCCTATGTGAGTGTTACTGTTAGTAGTGTCAGGCCTGGCCAAGGAGAGGGAAACATCAGTGGGATGTGCGTATGTGAGTGTTACTGTTGGTAGTGTCAGCCTAGGCCAAGGAGAGGGACACGGCAGGGGATGTGACTATGTGTGTGTTACTGTTAGTAGTGTCAGGCCTGGCCAAGGAGAGGGACAAAGCAGTGGGATGTGCCGATGTGTGTGTTACTGTTAGTAGTGTCAGGCCTGGCCAAGGAGAGGGACACAGCAGTGGGATGTGCCTATGTGTGTGTTACTGTTAGTAGTGTCAGGCATGGCCAAGGAGAGGGACACAGCAGGGGATGTGCCTATGTGTGTGTTACTGTTAGTAGTGTCAGGCCTGGCCAAGGAGAGGGACACAGCAGTGGGATGTGCATATGTGTGTGTTACTGTTAGTAGTGTCAGCCTAGGCCAAGGAGTGGGACACAGCAGTGGGATGTGCGTATGTGTGTGTTACTGTTAGTAATGTCAGGGCTGGCCAAGGAGAGGGACACGGCAGGGGATGTGCCTATGTGTGTGTTACTATTAGTAGTGTCAGGCCTGGCCAAGGAGATGGACACTGCAGTGGGATGTGCCTATGTGTGTGTTACTGTTAGTAATGTCAGGCCTGGCCAAGGAGAGGGACACAGCAGTGGGATGTGCGTATGTGTGTGTTACTATTAGTAGTGTCAGCCTAGGCCAAGGAGAGGGACACAGCAGTGGGATGTGCGTATGTGTATGTTACTGTTAGTAATGTCAGGGCTGGCCAAGGAGAGGGACACAGCAATGGGATGTGCCTATGTGTGTGTCTGTTCGTAGTGTCAGGGCTGGCCAAGGAGAGGGACGCGGCAGCGGGATGTGCGTATGTGTGTGTTACTGTTAGTAGTGTCAGCCTAGGCCGAGGAGAGGGACACAGCAGTGGGATGTACTTATGTGTGTGTTACTGTTAGTAGTGTCAGACCTAGCCAAGGAGAGGGACACAGCAGTGGGATATGCCTATGAGTGTGTTACTGTTAGTAGTATCAGGCCTGGCCAAGGAGAGGGACACAGCAGGGGATGTGCCTATGTGTGTGTTACTGTTAGTAGTGTCAGGCCTGGCCAAGGAGAGGGACACAGCAGTGTGATGTGCATATGTGTGTGTTACTATTAGTAGTGTCAGCCTAGGCCAAGGAGTGGGACACAGCAGTGGGAGGTGCGTATGTGTGTGTTACTATTTGTAGTGTCAGGCCTGGCCAAGGAGATGGACACAGCAGTGGGATGTGCCTATGTGTGTGTTACTGTTAGTAGTGTTAGGCCTGGCCAAGGAGAGGGACACAGCAGTGGGATGTGCCTATGTGTGTGTTACTGTTAGAAGTGTCAGGCCTGGCCAAGGAGAGGGACACAGCAGTGGGATGTGCCTATGTGTGTGTTACTGTTAGTAGTATCAGGCCCTGTCCAAGGAGAAGGACACAGCAGTGGGATGTGCCTATGTGTGTGTTACTGTTAGTAGTGCCAGGCCTAGTCAAGGAGAGGGACACGGCAGGGGATGTGCCTATGTGTGTGTTACTGTTAGTAGTGTCAGGCCTGGCCAAGGAGAGGGACACAGCAGTGGGATGTGCGTATGTGTGTGTTACTGTTAGTAGTGTCATGCCTGGCCAAGGAGAGGGACACAGCAGTGGGATGTGCCTATGTGTGTGTTACTGTTAGTAGTGTCAGGCCTGGCCAAGGAGTGGGATGTGCCTATGTGTGTGTTACTGTTAGTAGTGTCTGGCCTGGCCAAGGTGAGGGACACAGCAGGGGATGTGTCTATGTGTGTGTTACTGTTAGTAGTGTCAGCCTAGGCCGAGGAGAGGGACACAGCAGTGGGATGTACTTATGTGTGTGTTACTGTTAGTAGTGTCAGGCCTGGCGAAGGAGAGGGACACAGAAGTGGGATGTGCATATGTGTGTGTTACTGTTAGTAGTGTCAGCCTTGGCAAAGGAGTGGGACACAGTAGTGAGATGTGCATATGTGTGTGTTACTGTTAGTAGTGTCAGCCTAGGGCAAGGAGAGGGACACAGCAGTGGGATGTGCCTATGTGTGTGTTACTGTTAGTAGTGTCAGGCCTGGCCTAGAAGAGGGACACGGCAGTGGGATATGCCTATGTGTGTGTTACTGTTAGTAGTGTGAGGCCTGGCCAAGGAGAGGGACACGGCAGTGGGATGTGCCTATGTGTGTGTTACTGTTAGTAGTGTCAGGCCTGGCCAAGGAGAGGGACACGGTAGGGGATGAGCCTATGTGTGTGTTACTGTTAGTAGTGTCAGGCCTGGACAAGGAGAGGGACACAGCAGTGGGATGTGTCTATGTGTGTGTGTTACTGTTAGTAGTTTCAGGCCTGGCCAAGGAGAGGAACACAGCACTGGGATGTGCCTATGTGAGTGTTACTGTTAGTAGTGTCAGGCCTGGCCAAGGAGAGGGAAACATCAGTGGGATGTGCGTATGTGAGTGTTACTGTTGGTAGTGTCAGCCTAGGCCAAGGAGAGGGACACGGCAGGGGATGTGCCTATGTGTGTGCTACTGTTAGTAGTGTCAGGCCTGGCCAAGGAGAGGGACACGGCAGGGGATGTGCCTATGTGTGTGTTACTGTTAGTAGTGTCAGGCCTGGCAAAGGAGAGGGACAAAGCAGTGGGATGTGCCGATGTGTGTGTTACTGTTAGTAGTGTCAGGCCTGGCCAAGGAGAGGGTCACAGCAGTGGGATGTGCCTATGTGTGTGTGTTACTGTTAGTAATGTCAGGCCTGGCCAAGGAGAGGGACACAGCAGTGGGATGTGCATATGTGTGTGTTACTGTTAGTAGTGTCAGCCTAGGCCAAGGAGTGGGACACAGCAGTGGGATTTGCGTATGTGTGTGTTACTGTTAGTAATGTCAGGGCTGGCCAAGGAGAGGGACACGGCAGGGGATGTGTCTATGTGTGTGTTACTATTAGTAGTATCAGGCCTGGCCAAGGAGATGGACACTGCAGTGGGATGTGCCTATGTGTGTGTTACTGTTAGTAGTGTCAGGCCGGGCCAAGGAGAGGGACATAGCAGTGGGATGTGCGTATGTGTGTGTTACTATTAGTAGTGTCAGCCTAGGCCAAGGAGAGGGACACAGCAGTGGGATGTGCGTATGTGTATGTTACTGTTAGTAATGTCAGGGCTGGCCAAGGAGAGGGACACAGCAATGGGATGTGCCTATGTGAGTGTTACTGTTGGTAGTGTCAGCCTAGGCCAAGGGGAGGGACACGGCAGGGGATGTGCCTATGTGTGTGTTACTGTTAGTAGTGTCAGGCCTGGCCAAGGAGAGGGACACAGCAGTGGGATGTGCCTATGTGTGTGTTACTGTTAGTAGTGTCAGGCCTGTCCAAGGAGAAGGACACAGCAGTGGGATGTGCCTATGTGTGTGTTACTGTTAGTAGTGTCAGGCCTAGTCAAGGAGAGGGACACGGCAGGGGATGTGCCTATGTGTGTGTTACGGTTAGTAGTGTCAGGCCTGGCCAAGGAGAGGGACACAGCAGTGGGATGTGCGTATGTGTGTGTTACTGTTAGTAGTGTCATGCCTGGCCAAGGATAGGGACACAGCAGTGGGATGTGCCTATGTGTGTGTTACTGTTAGTAGTGTCAGGCCTGGCCAAGGAGTGGGATGTGCCTATGTGTGTGTTACTGTTAGTAGTGTCTGGCCTGGCCAAGGTGAGGGACACAGCAGGGGATGTGCCTATGTGTGTGTTACTGTTAGTATTGTCAGGCCTGGCGAAGGAGAGGGACACAGAAGTGGGATGTGCATATGTGTGTGTTACTGTTAGTAGTGTCAGCCTTGGCCAAGGAGTGAGACACAGTAGTGAGATGTGCATATGTGTGTGTTACTGTTAGTAGTGTCAGCCTAGGGCAAGGAGAGGGACACAGCATTGGGATGTGCCTATGTGTGTGTTACTATTAGTAGTGTCAGGCCTGGACAAGGAGAGGGACACAGCAGTGGGATGTGCCTATGTGTGTGTGTTACTGTTAGTAGTTTCAGGCCTGGCCAAGGAGAGGAACACAGCACTGGGATGTGCCTATGTGAGTGTTACTGTTAGTAGTGTCAGGCCTGGCCAAGGAGAGGGAAACATCAGTGGGATGTGAGTGTTACTGTTGGTAGTGTCAGCCTAGGCCAAGGAGAGGGACACGGCAGGGGATGTGCCTATGTGTGTGTTACTGTTAGTAGTGTCAGGCCTGGCCAAGGAGAGGGACACGGCAGGGGATGTGCCTATGTGTGTGTTACTGTTAGGAGTGTCAGGCCTGGCCAAGGAGAGGGACAAAGCAGTGGGATGTGCCGATGTGTGTGTTACTGTTAGTAGTGTCAGGCCTGGCCAAGGAGAGGGTCACAGCAGTGGGATGTGCCTATGTGTGTGTTACTGTTAGTAGTGTCAGGCCTGGCCAAGGAGAGGACACAGCAGTGGGATGTGCATATGTGTGTGTTACTGTTAGTAGTGTCAGCCTAGGCCAAGGAGTGGGACACAGCAGTGGGATGTGCGTATGTGTGTGTTACTGTTAGTAATGTCAGGGCTGGCCAAGGAGAGGGACACGGCAGTGGATGTGCCTATGTGTGTGTTACTATTAGTAGTGTCAGGCCTGGCCAAGGAGATGGACACTGCAGTGGGATGTGCCTATGTGTGTGTTACTGTTAGTAGTGTCAGGCCTGGCCAAGGAGAGGGACACAGCAGTGGGATGTGCGTATGTGTGTGTTACTATTAGTAGTGTCAGCCTAGGCCAAGGAGAGGGACACAGCAGTGGGATGTGCGTATGTGTATGTTACTGTTAGTAATGTCAGGGCTGGCCAAGGAGAGGGACACGGCAATGGGATGTGCCTATGTGTGTGTCTGTTCGTAGTGTCAGGGCTGGCCAAGGAGAGCGACGCGGGAGCGGGATGTGCGTATGTGTGTGTTACTGTTAGTAGTGTCAGTGTTGGAACCGGGGTTACCGAGTCCGACACGGTAGCATGGCGTGAAGCGGGAAAGGCACGCGAAGGCAATGTGTAAGGCAGTTGTGCAGCACACTCTTACTTTGACTCACAAATGCGAACGCAATAACATGACACCACACCAGGCTTTTGTATTCTAAAATCAAGATCTTTTATAAATAAATTAAGTTGGCATCAGATAAGGCAGGTTAATTCAGATCTACATTCAAATTCATTATATTACTCAACTGGTGCACATTTTAAATAAAGCTGCATAGCTCCTCAACATTGTAGGCCACTAAGAGGCCGCAGGAATTATCTCCTACACGTAGCACTTAATAATGATCTCAAGGTACGTTAATAAAACATAGGCCTAAACATACAGTTCACTTTAGCATATTCAATTATTTAAAAGAAGGCTTTTCACGTTACATTTAAATAGGCCTGCATTAATCTAGGCGCACCCACATTCAGTACAGTGGGCGTCGCAACTCCAGTACACCTGTAACATAAAATACTTCAACTCTTGGCGGTGTACACTTCAGCTCAATTCAATTAAACACTTTCCCCTTGTGGTAAAGAATTAACAGTTAAAACTATGGCCTAGGCAGTAATTATAATAGGCATTGGCATAAATTATTAAATACTGTGGGCATCATCATTACATGAATGAACTATGTGGGGAATCCCTCAACATGTCCTGTATTCTGGGGCTTCTAGGTCCCTCAGGGGTTAACTCAGGCCAGGCCCACTCCTCTCTGGGGCCTCGCCTCGTAGGACTAAAATCTTAAGGGTTAATAGTGGCCCCCGGCCCCCAGTGGCGACTTATGGGCCCTAGGGGCCTCCAGGGCTCACCTGCGGTGTGGTCGTTGGTCGCGCTTCAGGGCGACTGGCGATCTTCCGGGCCGGCCCGTATTCTGTAGGGCGGGGCCCGGTCGGGGGTGCCTCGGCCTTCTGGCCGGTATTGCGAGTCGTGGCGGCTTCTTGGGACTGACTCACGACGCGTTGCGGAGGCCGGGATCACCCTCCTCCGGCCCCCGGGATCAAGGTAAGTGAGGTTGGGGCTCAGGGTTGCCGGGGAAGGGAGCGGGAGCCGGCAGTCCTCTCCGGCCGGCTCCCGGTCTCCCTCTGCACTGCCGGGGCTCTTCCCGGGCTTCCTTCGGCGCTGGGGGCGTGACTGGGGGCCTGCGCCCAATCGGTGCGCGGCCTTCCTGGGTCACGCCGGGCGACCCCTGGTTGCTCGGCAACGGCGTCTGCGGGGCCTGGAGGCCTCGCTGCAGATCGCGCTGGCGATTTCTTGGGCCGCGACGGCGGCGGTGGCAATTCCTTGGCCGCGACGGCAGCGGTGAGGCGATTCTACGGCCGCGACGGCGGCGGGGGCAATTCTTTGGCCGCGATGGCGGCGGCGACAATTCTTTGGCCGCTTCGGCCGCGGCGATGATTCTTTGGCCGCGACGGCGGCGGGGGCAATTCTTTGGCCGCGGCGGGGGCAATTCTTTGGCCGCTTCGACGGTGGCGATGAGGGCCCAGGGCCCAGTCTTGGGAGGCTTCGGTGAGGGCGCGGACGGCGCACCTCACCACACACACCTGAGGGGCTTCCCTCACCTCCGCACTTCCTCCGGTGAGGGCGCGACGGCGCACCTCACCACTCGGTGCCTCTTCTCAGGCGGCGGCGGCCGCGGCGGTGATCTCCTTCAAAAGGTCAGTGACCTGAGGGGCAACAGAACGCAGGGTGCACCAGCAGCCTGTGGGCAGGGCTGACTGGCAAAGTACTTGGGGGCAGCCCAGCAACAGACAAAAATGAATAGGGGGTGAAGGTTTAGCGCTTCAGGGCACGGCGCTTTACCTGGTGATCCCCAGTTGGGCAGTTTTAGGCTTTAGGCCTTGCTGGACGGTCAGGTCTCCTCAAGTTAAGGGGTCTTGCGACTGCTTCAGCTTGGTTGCTTCTTAGGCGCTTCTGGTTGTAAGTTTCTTTTCAGAAGTTCCTTGTTATAAGTTCCTTGTCAAAGTTTCCTGTCAGAAGTTTCTTCTTATGAGGGGGGATGAGTTGGTGGTCTGGGAGTGCTTGATGTTCCTCCCCGCACGCTGAAGGTGGTTCCCTGGGTCCCCTCACACTGGGCAAGGTCAGTGGGTGGTGGGCGTTCCTCAGCTATCTTACTACAGCAGGACCTCAGCCCTGTCAGCAGCAGTAGTGTAGGTCTCCCCCTAGGCCCTAAAGCCTATACTCCGGCGGAGGTTCTCCCAGGTTCAGTGGTGCCTCATCAACTGACTAGAAAGTTTTCCCTCCAAGCCTTTTATACTCCTAGGTCAGGTGACTCTCCCAAAGGCGGCAAAACATAACTCCTCCCACAGCCCGGAAGGTTCTGGAACCTTCTACATGCCTGGCTATGTGGCCCAGAGGCGGGGATGGAATGGATACTGTATCCCTATACCCCAGCCTGACCCTGGCTACTAGTGTGTATGCGTGTCAGGCCCCTCTGCAGTAGCAGGGGCCTGTGGCAGCCATCTTGAGTGAGAGAGAGCACCTGCACCTCAGCACTGGCTAGCAGTGGCAAGGTGCCCAGAGACCTAGGTCCAGTAAAAATATGGTGGCAAAAAGGAGGCGAAAAGGAAAAAAAATAGGGAAAGACCACCCTAGGGCTGACAGGTCTAACACGCGTCCCCCCAGCCGAAAGAGGGGAGAGCTTCCCAACCTCTAGGGAGTTCTCTTCGCTAAGGAGGAAAAACCGGGAGAGACCGTCAGCGTTGGCGTGGTCTACACCGGGTCGATGTTCCACCCGAAAGTCCATCCCCTGGAGGGAAATGGACCACCTCAACAATTTGGGGTTTTCGCCTCTCATCTGCATGAGCCAGCGAAGGGGTCTGTGGTCGGTCTGGATCAGGAAGTGACAACCAAAAGGTATGGCCTCAACTTCTTGACAGCCCAAACCACAGCAAAGGCTTCTCGTTCGATGGTACTCCACCGCTGTTCCCGGGGAGTAGTCTTCGGGAAATGAAGGCCACTGGCTGGTCTTGGCCATCGTCATTTAGCTGCGAGAGCACAGCTCCTATGCCATGCTCAGAAGCGTCTGTCTGTACAATAAATTCCCGTCCAAAGTCTGGAGTCCTGAGCACCGGTGCGGTGCACATTGCACGTTTGAGGGTCTCAAAGGCTTCCTGGCAGGCAGCCGTCCAGATGACTCTGCGTGGCTGCTTCTTTGAAGTCAATTCCGTCAATGGGCCCACGATGGTTCCATATCCCTTGACGAACCGGCGGTAATACCCCGTGAGGCCGAGAAAAGCTCGGACCTCTGTTTGGGTCTTGGGGGCTCCCAGGCCAAGATGGTCTCAATCTTGGCTTGGAGGGTTGCACCTTACCTCCGCCCACCAGATGTCCCAGGTACACGACAGATCCCTGTCCAATCTGGCACTTCCTGGCCTTGATGGTTAAACCAGCCCGTTGCAGAGCCTGTAGCACCTCCTGGAGATGCTCCAGATGGTCCTCCCAGCTGCTACTGAAGACAGCTATGTCATCCAGGTAGGCAGCAGAGAAGGCCTCTAGGCCAGACAGCACCTGGTTCACCAACCGCTGGAAAGTGGCTGGAGCATTTTTCAACCCGAAGGGCATCACCCGAAATTGAAAGTGGCCCTCGGGGGTGGAGAACGCAGTCTTCTCCCTTGCTCCTTCCGCCATGGCTATCTGCCAATAGCCTGACGTCAAATCAATGGTACTCAAATACCGGGCTGCTCCCAGCCGGTCAATGAGCTCATCCGCCCGCGGGATCGGGTGAGCGTCGGTCTTTGTGACTGAGTTGAGTCCACGGTAATCCACACAGAACCGAAGTTCTGGTGTGGTGCCCGGTGGGGCCGCTTTCGGCACCAACACCACCGGACTAGCCCAAGGGCTACTGGAAGGCTCAATCACTCCCAGTTCTAGCATCTTGGTAACCTCACCCTGGATACTAGCCTTGACTTTATCGGACAGCCGGTAAGACTTGGTTTTTACTGGCGGACTGTCCCCTGTGTCCACATCATGGGTACACATGTGCGTGATTCCAGGCGTGAGGGAGAACAACGAGGCGGCAGTCCCTCTGTTGCTCTGGGGTCAAGGATGGGGCGAGGACCACTCCCTCTACCGAACCATCCTTCTCATGGGTCGCCAGAAGGTCTGGAAGAGGCTCACTCTCCTCCTCCTCACTTCCATCTGTTATCATTAGGAGAGTGAGTTCTGAACGCTCCTGGTGGGGCTTCAGGCGGTTGACGTGGAACACCCGGTGGGGTTGACGTGGGGTCTTCACATCAACGACATATGTGGTCTGGCCTCTCCTTTCCAAGATCTCAAACGGCCCAGTCCACCGGTCCTGGAGGGCGCTAAGCTCTCCTGGCTCCATGACCCACACCTTCTGTCCAGCGTCTAACTCTACCGTCCGCGCGTTCCGGTCATACCATTTCTTCATGACGGCTTGACTTGCCTCTAGATTGTCCGAGGCCTCTTTCCACAGCTTGGCCACTTGGCTGCGGAATGCCAGCATATAGCTGACCACATCACAGGGAAGCTTCGAGGAAGACTTCTCCCACCCCTCCTTGACAAGACTGAGGGGCCCCCGAACGGGGTGGCCATAGAGCAGCTCAAAGGGGCTGAAACCGACCCCTTCTGCGGCACCTCTCGGTAGGAGAAGAGCAGACAGGGTAAGAGGACGTCCCACTTTCTTCTCAAGTCCTCGGGTAGGCTCCTAATCATCCCCTTCAAGGTTTTGTTAAAGCGCTCCACGAGTCCGTTCGTCTGGGGGTGGTAAGGAGTGGAGAACCGGTAGGTCACTCCACACTCCTTCCACATGGCCTGCATGTAGGCCGACATGAAATTCGTGCCCCTATCTGACACCACGACCTTGGGGAATCCCACTCGGGTAAAAATCCCCATCAGGGCCCGCGCCACCACCGGTGCAGTGATGGTCCTCAAAGGGATTGCCTCTGGGTACCGGGTGGCGTGGTCTACCAGCACCAAAATGAACCTATGTCCTGCAGAAGTCGGCGGGTCCAATGGCCCGACAATGTCAATCCCTACCCGCTCAAAAGGGGTATCGACAACTGGGAGAGGTTCTAGAGGGACCTTCACTTTAGTCCCTGTCTTGCCGCTCACTTGGCAAGTGGTGCAAGTCTTGCAAAAAGTGTCAGAAGTGACGCGCATCCTGGGCCAGTAAAAATGTGGGACTAGACGCGCAAACGTCTTGTCTTGGCCCAGGTGTCCTGCTAGTGGTATCTCGTGTGCCAACTCTAGCAGAAAGGCTCGGTAGCATTGGGGGACCACCACGGCTCGGGCGGACCCATGCACCGGAGCCTTAGGCTCACTGTAGAGGAGACCATCCTCCCAGTAGACATGGTAGTTACCAGTCTCTGTTCCAGCTGCTTGGGCTTCGGCCTGTTGCCGCATGCCTTCAAGCGTAGGGCACTCCTTCTGCGCCCGGCAAAATTCCTCCCGGGTAGGCCCTCCTTCCACCTGCCACTCTGCAGGGGTCGGCAGGTCCCCACGGGAACACCAACCACCTCAGCGGACTCCGGGGTCACCTCCGCGGGCTCCCCATCCATCTCACCGGGTGTCTCCTCCTGGACGTCTCCTCGTCCAGCAGTGGGCTGGGCCATTCTTTCAGGCTCCAACCCCAGCTGAGTTCCTTGTCGGGCAGCCATGGACCGCGTGACGGCGCAAGTCCATCCTGGTAATCCCAACATCTCAGCATGGGCATTGAACTCTACCTCCCTCCAGGCAGTATGTTCCAAGTCGTTGCCCAGCAGACAGTCAACTGGCATGGCAGGGCTTACCGCAACCTTCAACAGACCTGATACTCCTCCCCACTCAAAGGGAACTTGGGCCACGGGGTAATGACCCAGGCTATTATCAGCCATAACAACCGGGTGGAATTCCTCAGGAATCACCTGCTCTGGGGACACCAGCTGACGTCTCACCATCGTCATGCTGGCACCTGTGTCCCTCAGAGCCTCCACCTCCTCCCCGTTCACCAGGACCCTCTGCCGATACTTGGCAGTGTTCGCGGAGTACCTGAACCCGTGGGATGATCTCTCTATCCCCCAGGGAAACTAAGGTCAAGCCTGTCCACTCACCTCCCCTACCTAGGGACAACTCCTCCCCAAGCGCTACACTGGCCACCCCGGGGCTCTTACCTCCCGTGGGGGCTGGGGTTCTCTTGCGACACTTGGGATCCCCCTTATAATGTCCAACCTCCCCACACTCATAGCACCGGACAGTTCTGGGCTGCTGACTCCTGTCAGGATAAGTGGGTTTCTGGAATCCAGATTGGGATGGGGAACCTACCCCTCTCCCAGGCGGTTTATTTTGGGGACCTTTAAAGAACTCCCTCTTTTTATCTCCCCCTCTTTCTTCTGGGGAGCCCCTGTCCACCTTTCGGGGGTCCGCCCGGCTCCCTTGTGGGACACCCGAGTGCTGACCCATGTGTCTGCCTCCTCCGCAAGCTCCCTAGGATTGGTCAGCTTGCGGTCCACCAAGCTACTGGCGCAGCTCCAAAAACATTTCTCTAGGAGGTGCTCTCTCAAGAATAGGTCGTACAGCCCTTTGTAATTGTCAACGTTGCTGCCACGCACCCAACCCTCCAATGCCTTCCGGGCATAGTCAAAAAAATCCACCCAGTTTTGTGTGTGAAGCTTGTGGCTGTTGCGGAACTTTTGGCGGTACTTCTCTGGGGTGAGGCCAAACTTCTTGAGCAGGGCCTCCTTCATGATAGGGTAGTTAGTCTGCTCCCCCTTATCCAAAGTTAAAAGTGTGTCCCTTACTATTGGAGGTATGTACCTATAAAGACCTCCCCCAGTAGCTCTCAGGAACTCTATGGGCCACCAGAGCCACCTCGTAGGCCGCCAACCACTTGTCGATGTCATCACCTACACTAAAACTGGCCATCACCTCTCTGGGTAAATAGAATTTGGGCTCCTGTGGAACCCCAGCAGGTACGCTGCCACCATTCATTTTGCCCTGCATCTCCATCTGCAAGGTCCGGAGCTCTAGCTCCTTCAGGCTAAGCTCATGTACAAGCTTCCTTTCCTCCATGGCTAGCCTTGCCTGTTCTCCGTCTCTTTCCATTCTAGCAAGTTCTAATGTTAATTGCCTCTGCTCCCTTCTGTCCTCAAATTCCTCTGGTGACAAACTTCCCCCTGACGCACTACTGCCTGCCCTGGAACGTCTTCCTGGCAACACATTCTCGCTAACATCAATGCGCAGTAGGTCCAGTTCTCCTGGGTTGTCTGTCTCCCCCTGCTCCTCATCCCCTCTTCCCTCCGGGTGGGCCATTACCCATGCCCTCAAAGCTCTCTGAAGCACCTCCTTCCTGGCGCCTCGCTTGACGGCCACCCCCCTCTCTAGGCAGAACTCCTTGAGCTGTGTCACCGTATACCTTTCTAGGTTGGCTAACTCAAACTCCATCCTCCTAGGTGGGGTCCCAGACAATTTAAGGAAGGGGTTCTAAACTGTAGGTAACAGGTCTAACGTAGGAATGTACACAGTCTGCAATTACCATAGAATTCCTAGCACTCTCATTACAATAGGTGTCTAATTGCGGTGCACACTGAGTCACTGTAGGGTGCTGCACAAGCACCAGTCCTTATCCAACCGCTGAACACCAAATGTTGGAACCGGGGTTACCGAGTCCGACACGGTAGCATGGCGTGAAGCGGGAAAGGCACGCGAAGGCAATGTGTAAGGCAGTTGTGCAGCACACTCTTACTTTGACTCACAAATGCGAACGCAATAACATGACACCACACCAGGCTTTTGTATTTAAAATCAAGATCTTTTATAAATAAATTAAGTTGGCATCAGATAAGGCAGGTTAATTCAGATCTACATTCAAATTCATTATATTACTCAACTGGTGCACATTTTAAATAAAGCTGCATAGCTTCTCAACATTGTAGGCCACTAAGAGGCCGCAGGAATTATCTCCTACACGTAGCACTTAATAATGATCTCAAGGTACGTTAATAAAACATAGGCCTAAACATACAGTTCACTTTAGCATATTCAATTATTTAAAAGAAGGCTTTTCACGTTACATTTAAATAGGCCTGCATTAATCTAGGCGCACCCACATTCAGTACAGTGGGCGTCGCAACTCCAGTACACCTGTAACATAAAATACTTCAACTCTTGGCGGTGTACACTTCAGCTCAATTCAATTAAACACTTTCCCCTTGTGGTAAAGACTTAACAGTTAAAACTATGGCCTAGGCAGTAATTATAATAGGCATTGGCATAAATTATTAAATACTGTGGGCATCATCATTACATGAATGAACTATGTGGGGAATCCCTCAACATGTCCTGTATTCTGGGGCTTCTAGGTCCCTCAGGGGTTAACTCAGGCCAGGCCCACTACTCTCTGGGGCCTCGCCTCGTAGGACTAAAATCTTAAGGGTTAATAGTGGCGTCTTATGGGCCCTAGGGGCCTCCAGGGCTCACCTGCGGTGTGGTCGTTGGTCGCGCTTCAGGGCGACTGGCGATCTTCCGGGCCGGCCCGTATTCTGTAGGGCGGGGCCCGGTCGGGGGTGCCTCGGCCTTCTGGCCGGTATTGCGAGTCGTGGCGGCTTCTTGGGACTGACTCACGACGCGTTGCGGGGGCCGGGATCACCCTCCTCCGGCCCCCGGGATCAAGGTAAGTGAGGTTGGGGCTCAGGGTTGCCGGGGAAGGGAGGGGGAGCCGGCAGTCCTCTCCGGCCGGCTCCCCGTCTCCCTCTGCACTGCCGGGGCTCTTCCCGGGCTTCCTTCGGTGCTGGGGGCATGACTGGGGGCCGGCGCCCAATCGGTGCGCGGCCTTCCTGGGTCACGCCGGGCGACCCCTGGTTGCTCGGCAACGGCGTCTGCGGGGCCTGGAGGCCTCGCTGCAGATCGCGCTGGCGATTTCTTGGGCCGCGGCGGTGGCAATTCCTTGGCCGCGGCGGTGAGGCGATTCTTCGGCCACGACGGCGGCGGGGGCAATTCTTTGGCCGCGCCGGCGACAATTCTTTGGCCGCTTCGGCGGCGGCGATGATTCTTTGGCCGCGACGGCGGCGGTGATGATTCTTTGGCCGCGACGGCGGCGGGGGCAATTCTTTGGCCGCTTCGGCGGCGGCGATGAGGGCCCAGGGCCCAGTCTTGGGAGGCTTCGGTGAGGGCGCGGACGGCGCACCTCACCACACACACCTGAGGGAATTCCCTCACCTCCGCGCTTCCTCCGGTGAGGGCGCGACGGCGCACCTCACCACTCGGTGCCTCTTCTCAGGCGGCGGCGGCCGCGGCGGTGATCTCCTTCAAAAGGTCAGTGAGCTGAGGGGCAACAGAACGCAGGGTGCACCAGCAGCCTGTGGGCAGGGCTGACTGGCAAAGTACTTGGGGGCAGCCCAGCAACAGGCAAAAATGAATAGGGGGTGAAGGTTTAGCGCTTCAGGGCACGGCGCTTTACCTGGTGATCCCCAGTTGGGCAGTTTTAGGCTTTAGGCCTTGCTGGACGGTCAGGCCTCCTCAAGTTAAGGGGTCTTGCGACTGCTTCAGCTTGGTTGCTTCTTAGGCGCTTCTGGTTGTAAGTTTCTTGTCAGAAGTTCCTTGTTATAAGTTCCTTGTCAAAGTTTCCTGTCAGAAGTTTCTTCTTATGAGGGGGTGGGGATGAGTTGGTGCTCTGGCAGTGCTTGATGTTCCTCCCCGCACGCTGAAGGTGGTTCCCTGGGTCCCCTCACACTGGGCAAGGTCAGTGGGTGGTGGGCGTTCCTCAGCTATCTTACTACAGCAGGACCTCAGCCCTGTCAGCAGCAGTAGTGTAGGTCTCCCCCCTAGGCCCTAAAGCCTATACTCCGGCGGAG
Organism: Calotriton arnoldi; assembly: GCA_963921515.1. Lineage (NCBI taxonomy): Eukaryota > Metazoa > Chordata > Amphibia > Caudata > Salamandridae > Calotriton > Calotriton arnoldi. The sequence goes on along the minus strand of CAWUFW010004693.1, from coordinate 719,129 downwards.
GTTCTCCCAGGTTCAGTGGTGCCTCATCAACTGACTAGAAAGTTTTCCCTCCAAGCCTTTTATACTCCTAGGTCAGGTGACTCTCCCAAAGGCGGCAAAACATAACTCCTCCCACAGCCCGGAAGGTTCTGGAACCTTCTACATGCCTGGCTATGTGGCCCAGAGGCGGGGATGGAATGGATACTGTATCCCTATACCCCAGCCTGACCCTGGCTACTAGTGTGTATGCGTGTCAGGCCCCTCTGCAGTAGCAGGGGCCTGTGGCAGCCATCTTGAGTGAGAGAGAGCACCTGCACCTCAGCACTGGCTAGCAGTGGCAAGGTGCCCAGAGACCTAGGTCCAGTAAAAATATGGTGGCAAAAAGGAGGCGAAAAAGGAAAAAAAATAGGGAAAGACCACCCTAGGGCTGACAGGTCTAACATTCAGCCTAGGCCGAGGAGAGGGACACAGCAGTGGGATGTACTTATGTGTGTGTTTCTGTTAGTAGTGTCAGGCCTGACCAAGGAGAGGGACACAGCAGTGGGATGTGAGTATATGTGTGTTACTGTTAGTAGTGTCAGGCCTGGCCAAAGAGAGGGACACAGCAGGGGATGTGCCTATGTGTGTGTTACTGTTAGTGTCAGGCCTGGCCAAGGAGAGGGACACAGCAGTGGGATGTGCCTATGTGTGTGTGTTACTGTTAGTAGTGTCAGGCCTGGCCAAGGAGAGGGACACAGCAGTGGGATGTGCCTATGTGTTTGTTACTGTTAGTAGTGTCAGGCCTGTCCAAGGAAAAGGACACAGCAGTGGGATATGCCTATGTGTGTGTTACTGTTAATAGTGTCAGGCCTAGTCAAGTAGAGGGACACGGCAGGGGATGTGCCTATGTGTGTGTTACTGTTAGTAGTGTCAGGCCTGGCCAAGGAGAGGGACACAGCAGTGGGATGTGCGTATGTGTGTGTTACTGTTAGTAGTGTCATGCCTGGCCAAGGAGAGGGACACAGCAGTGGGATGTGCCTATGTGTGTGTTACTGTTAGTAGTGTCAGGCCTGGCCAACGAGTGGGATGTGCCTATGTGTGTGTTACTGTTAGTAGTGTCTGGCCTGGCCAAGGTGAGGGACACAGCAGGGGATGTGCCTATGTGTGTGTTACTGTTAGTAGTGTCAGGCCTGGCGAAGGAGAGGGACACAGCAGTGGGATGTGCATATGTGTGTGTTACTGTTAGTAGTGTCAGCCTTGGCCAAGGAGTGGGACACATTAGTGAGATGTGCATATGTGTGTGTTACTGTTAGTAGTGTCAGGCCTGGCCTAGAAGAGGGACACAGCAGTGGGATATGCCTATGTGTGTGTTACTGTTAGTAGTGTCAGGCCTGGCCAAGGAGAGGGACACGGCAGTGGGATGTGCCTATGTGTGTGTTACTGTTAGTAGTGTCACGCCTGGCCAAGGAGAGGGACAAGGTAGGGGATGTGCCTATGTGTGTGTTACTGTTAGTAGTGTCAGGCCTGGCCAAGGAGAGGGACACGGCAGGGGATGTGCCTATGTGTGTGTTACTGTTAGTAGTGTCAGGCCTGGCCAAGGAGAGGGACACGGCAGTGGGACGTGCCTATGTGTGTGTGTTACTGTTAGTAGTGTCAGGCCTGGCCAAGGAGAGGGACACGGCAGTGGGATGTGCCTATGTGTGTGTGTTACTGTTAGTAGTGTCAGGCCTGGCCAAGGAGAGGGACACAGCAGTGGGATGTGCCTATGTGTGTGTTACTGTTAGTAGTGGCAGGCCTGGCCAAGGAGAGGGACACAGCAGTGGGATGTGCGTATGTGTGTGTTACTGTTAGTAGTGTCAGGCCTGGCCAAGGAGAGGGAAACATCAGTGGGATGTGTGTATGTGAGTGTTACTGTTGGTAGTGTCAGCCTAGGCCAAGGAGAGGGACACGGCAGGGGATGTGCCTATGTGTGTGTTACTGTTAGTAGTGTCAGGCCTGGCCAAGGAGAGGGACACAGCAGGGGATGTGCCTATGTGTGTGTTACTGTTAGTAGTGTCAGGCCTGGCCAAGGAGAGGGACAAAGCAGTGGGATGTGCCTATGTGTGTGTTACTGTTAGTAGTGTCAGGCCTGGCCAAGGAGAGGGACACTGCAGTGGGATGTGCATATGTGTGTGTTACTGTTAGTAGTGTCAGCCTAGGTCAAGGAAAGGGACACAGCAGTGGGATGTGCGTATGTGTATGTTACTGTTAGTAATGTCAGGGCTGGCCAAGGAGAGGGACACGGCAGTGGGATGTGCCTATGTGTGTGTCTGTTTGTAGTGTCAGGGCTGGCAAAGGAGAGGGACGCGGTAGTTGGATGTGCGTATGTGTGTGTTACTGTGAGTAGTGTCAGGCCTGGCCAAGGAGATGGATACTGCAGTGGGATGTGCCTATGTGTGTGTTACTGTTAGTAGTGTCAGGCCTGGCCAAGGAGAGGGACACAGCAGTGGGATGTGCTTATGTGTGTGTTACTTTTAGTAGTGTCAGCCTAGGTCAAGGAAAGGGACACAGCAGTGGGATGTGCGTATGTGTATGTTACTGTTAGTAATGTCAGGGCTGGCCAAGGAGAGGGACACGGCAGTGGGATGTGCCTATGTGTGTGTCTGTTTGTAGTGTCAGGGCTGGCCAAGGAGAGGGACGCGGTAGTTGGATGTGCGTATGTGTGTGTTACTGTGAGTAGTGTCAGCCTAGGCCGAGGAGAGGGACACAGCAGTGGGATGTACTTATGTGTGTGTTACTGTTAGTAGTGTCAGGCCTGGCCAAGGAGAGGGACACAGCAGTGGGATGTAAGTATGTGTGTGTTACTGTTAGTAGTGTCAGGCCTGGTCAAGGAGAGGGACACGGCAGTGGATGTGCCTATGTGTGTGTTACTGTTAGTAGTGTCAGGCCTGGCCAAGGAGAGGGACACAGCAGTGGGATGTTCCTATGTGTGTTACTGTTAGTAGGGTCAGGCCTGGCCAAGGAGAAGGACACAGCAGTGGGATGTGCCTATGTGTGTGATACTGTTAGTAGTGTCAGGCCTGTCCAAGGAGAAGGACACAGTAGTGGGATGTGCCTATGTGTGTGTTACTGTTAGTAGTGTCAGGCCTAGTCAAGGAGAGGGACACGACAGGGGATGTGCCTATGTGTGTGTTACTGTTAGTAGTGTCAGGCCTGGCCAAGGAGAGGGACACAGCAGTGGGATGTGCGTATGTGTGTGTTACTGTTAGTAATGTCAGGGCTGGCCAAGGAGAGGGACACGGCAGGGGATGTGCCTATGTGTGTGTTACTATTAGTAGTGTCCGGCCTGGCCAAGGAGATGGACACTGCTGTGGGATGTGCCTATGTGTGTGTTACTTTTAGTAGTGTCAGGCCTGGCCAAGGAGAGGGACACAGCAGTGGGATGTGCGTATGTGTGTGTTACTATTAGTAGTGTCAGCCTAGGCCAAGGAGAGGGACACAGCAGTGGGATGTGCGTATGTGTGTGTTACTGTTAGTAATGTCAGGGCTGGCCAAGGAGAGGGACACAGCAGTGGGATGTGCGTATGTGTGTGTTACTGTTAGTAATGTCAGGCCTGGCCAAGGAGGGGGACACGGTAGAGGGATGTGCCTATGTGTGTGTCTGTTTGTAGTGTCAGGGCTGGCCAAGGAGAGGGACCGGCAGTGGGATGTGCGTATGTGTGTTTTACTGTTAGTAGTGTCAGGCCTGGCCAAGGAGAGGGACACAGCAGTGGGATGTGAGTATATGTGTGTTACTGTTAGTAGTGTCAGGCCTAGCCAAGGAGGGGGACACGGTAGAGGGATGTGCCTATGTGTGTGTTACTGTTAGTAGTGTCAGGCCTGGCCAAGGAGAGGAGGGACACGGCAAGGGATGTGCCTATGTGTATGTTACTGTTAGTAGTGTCAGGCCTGGCCAAGGAGAGGGACACAGCAGTGGGATGTGCGTATGTGTGTGTTACTGTTAGTAGTGTCATGCCTGGCCAAGGAGAGGGACACAGCAGTGGGATGTGCCTATGTGTGTGTAACTGTTAGTAGTGTCAGGCCTGGCCAAGGAGAGGGACACAGCAGTGGGATGTGCGTATGTGTGTGTTACTTTTAATAGTGTCAGCCTAGGCCAAGGAGAGGGACACAGCAGTGGGATGTGCGTATCTGTGTGTGTTACTGTTAGTAGTCTCAGGCCTGGCCAAGGAGAGGGACAAAGCAGTGGGATGTGCCTATGTGAGTGTTACTGTTAGTAGTGTCAGGCCTGGCCAAGGAGAGGGACACAGCAGTGGGATGTGCCTTTGTGTGTGTTACTGTTAGTAGTGTCAGGCTTGGCCAAGGAGAGGGACACAGCAGGGGATGTGCCTATGTGTGTGTTACTGTTAGTAGTGTCAGGCCTGGCCAAGGAGAGGGACACAGCAGTGGGATGTGCATATGTGTGTTTTACTGTTAGTAGTGTCAGGCCTGGCCAATTAGAGGGACACAGCAGTGGGATGTGCATATGTGTGTGTTACTGTTAGTAGTGGCAGGCCTGGCCAAGGAGAGGGACACAGCAGTGGGATGTGCGTATGTGTGTGTTACTGTTAGTAGTGTCAGGCCTGGCCAAGGAGAGGGACACGGCACTGGGATGTGCCTCTGTGAGTGTTACTGTTAGTAGTGTCAGGCCTGGCCAAGGAGAGGGAAACATCAGTGGGATGTGTGTATGTGAGTGTTACTGTTTGTAGTGTCAGCCTAGGCCAAGGAGAGGGACACGGCAGGGGATGTGCCTATGTGTGTGTTACTGTTAGTAATGTCAGGCCTGGCCAAGGAGAGGGACACGGCAGGGGATGTGCCTATGTGTGTGTTACTATTAGTAGTGTCAGGCCTGGCCAAGGAGAGGGACAAAGCAGTGGGATGTGCCTATGTGTGTGTTACTGTTAGTAGTGTCAGGCCTGGCCAAGGAGAGGGACACAGCAGTGGGATGTGCCTATGTGTGTGTTACTGTTAGTAGTGTCAGGCCTGGCCAAGGAGAGGGAAACAGCAGTGGGATGTGCGTATGTGTGTGTTACTGTTAGTAGTGTCATGCCTGGCCAAGGAGAGGGACACAGCAGTGGGATGTGCCTATGTGTGTGTTACTGTTAGTAGTGTCAGCCTAGGCCAAGGAGTGGGATGTGCCTATGTGTGTGTTACTGTTAGTAGTGTCTGGCCTTGCCAAGGTGAGGGACACAGCAGGGGATGTGCCTATGTGTGTGTTGCTGTTAGTAGTGTCAGGCATGGCGAAGGAGAGGGACACAGCAGTGGGATGTGCATATGTGTGTGTTACCGTTAGTAGTGTCAGCCTTGGCCAAGGAGTGGGACACAGCAGTGGGATTTGCCTATGTGTGTGTTACTGTTAGTAGTGTCAGGCCTAGTCAAGGAGAGGGACACGGCAGGGGATGTGCCTATGTGTGTGTTACTGTTAGTAGTGTCAGGCCTGGCCTAGAAGAGGGACACAGCAGTGGGATGTGCGTTTGTGTGTGTTACTGTTAGTAGTGTCATGCCTGGCCAAGGAGAGGGACACAGCAGTGGGATGTGCCTATGTGTGTGTTACTGTTAGTAGTGTCAGCCTAGGCCAAGGAGTGGGATGTGCCTATGTGTGTGTTACTGTTAGTAGTGTCTGGCCTTGCCAAGGTGAGGGACACAGCAGGGGATGTGCCTATGTGTGTGTTGCTTTTAGTAGTGTCAGGCATGGCGAAGGAGAGGGACACAGCAGTGAGATGTGCATATGTGTGTGTTACTGTTAGTAGTGTCAGGCCTGTCCAAGGAGAAGGACACAGTAGTGAGATGTGCATATGTGTGTGTTACTGTTAGTAGTGTCAGCCTAGGGCAAGGAGAGGGACACAGCAGTGGGATGTGCCTATGTGTGTGTTACTGTTAGTAGTGTCAGGCCTGGCCTAGAAGAGGGACACGGCAGTGGGATATGCCTATGTGTGTGTTACTGTTAGTAGTAGGAAACAAAAAGGGGGGGGGACCGACGGGCTTTCTCCTCCTATCGGAATGGAGGAAGGTCCAGCATAAACGCCCTGAGTGAACTAATGAAAGTATACAGATATGCTGTTCCTGATGGTTGTCAACACAAGGGAAGTGACACCGACCTGATCCAAATTTGGTTCAAGGTGGGAAGTCCAATTATTGGATTGTAATGCCCTCACACACCCAAAGGGTGTCATGCTTCATCATCTGGGCTGCTCCTCGTCGGGTCGGCGGTGCAATACCAAACGGGCTCCCTATAGTAGGGGCTCTTTATCGGAGATCTTCTTCCTGGCCAAGGAGAGGGACACAGCAGTGGGATGTGCCTTTGTGTGTGTTACTGTTAGTAGTGTCAGGCTTGGCCAAGGAGAGGGACACAGCAGGGGATGTGCCTATGTGTGTGTTACTGTTAGTAGTGTCAGGCCTGGCCAAGGAGAGGGACACAGCAGTGGGATGTGCATATGTGTGTTTTACTGTTAGTAGTGTCAGGCCTGGCCAATTAGAGGGACACAGCAGTGGGATGTGCATATGTGTGTGTTACTGTTAGTAGTGTCAGGACTGGCCAAGGAGAGGGACAAAGCAGTGGGATGTGCCTATGTGTGTGTGTTACTGTTAGTAGTGTCAGGCCTGGCCAAGGAGAGGGACACAGCACTGGGATGTGCCTACGTGAGTGTTACTGTTAGTAGTGTCAGGCCTGGCCAAGGAGAGGGAAACATCAGTGGGATGTGTGTATGTGAGTGTTACTGTTGGTAGTGTCAGAGTAGGCCAAGGAGAGGGACACGGCAGGGGATGTGCCTATGTGTGTGTTACTGTTAGTAGTGTCAGGCCTGGCCAAGGAGAGGGACACGGCAGGGGATGTGCCTATGTGTGTGTTACTGTTAGTAGTGTCAGGCCTGGCCAAGCAGAGGGACACAGCAGTGGGATTTGCCTATGTGTGTGTTACTGTTAGTAGTGTCAGGCCTAGTCAAGGAGAGGGACACGGCAGGGGATGTGCCTATGTGTGTGTTACTGTTAGTAGTGTCAGGCCTGGCCAAGGAGAGGGAAACAGCAGTGGGATGTGCGTATGTGTGTGTTACTGTTAGTAGTGTCAGGCCTGGCCAAGGAGAGGGACACAGCAGTGGGATGTGCATATGTGTGTGTTACTGTTAGTAGTGTCAGCCTAGGCCAAGGAGGGGGACACAGCAGTCGGATGTGCGTATGTGTGTGTTACTGTTAGAAGTGTCAGCCTAGGCCGAGCAGAGGGACACAGCAGTGGGATGTACTTATGTGTGTGTTACTGTTAGTAGTGTCAGGCCTGGCCAAGGAGAGGGACACAACAGTGGGATGTGAGTATATGTGTGTTACTGTAAGTAGTGTCAGGCCTGGCCAAGGAGGGGGACACGGCAGAGGGATGTGCCTATGTGTGTGTTACTGTTAGTGTTGTCAGGCCTGGCCAAGGAGAGGGACACTGCAGGGGATGTGCCTATGTGTGTGTTACTGTTAGTAGTGTCAGGCCTGGCCAAGGAGAGGGACACAGCAGTGGGATGTGCCTATGTGTGTGTTACTGTTAGTAGTGTCAGGCCTGGCCAAGGAGAGGGACACAGCAGTGGGATTTGCCTATGGGTGTGTTACTGTTAGTAGTGTCAGGCCTGTCCAAGGAGAAGGACACAGCAGTGGGATGTGCCTATGTGTGTGTTACTGTTAGTAGTGTCAGCCTAGGGCAAGGAGAGGGACACAGCAGTGGGATGTGCCTATGTGTGTGTTACTGTTAGTAGTGTCAGGCCTGGCCTAGAAGAGGGACACAGCAGTGGGATATGCCTGTGTGTGTTACTGTTAGTAGTGTCAGGCCTGGCCAAGGAGAGGGACACGGCAGTGGGATGTGCCTATGTGTGTGTTACTGTTAGTAGTGTCAGGCCTGGCCAAGGAGTGGGTTGTGCCTATGTGTGTGTTACTGTTAGTAGTGTCAGGCCTAGTCAAGGAGAGGGACACGGCAGGGGATGTGCCTATGTGTGTGTTACTGTTAGTAGTGTCAGGCCTGGCCAAGGAGAGGGAAACAGCAGTGGGATGTGCGTATGTGTGTGTTACTGTTAGTAGTGTCATGCCTGGCCAAGGAGAGGGACACAGCAGTGGGATGTGCCTATGTGTGTGTTACTGTTAGTAGTGTCAGGCCTGGCCAAGGAGTGGGATGTGCCTATGTGTGTGTTACTGTTAGTAGTGTCTGGCCTTGCCAAGGTGAGGGACACAGCAGGGGATGTGCCTATGTGTGTGTTGCTGTTAGTAGTGTCAGGCCTGGCGAAGGAGAGGGACACAGCAGTGGGATGTGCATATGTGTGTGTTACTGTTAGTAGTGTCAGCCTTGGCCAAGGAGTGGGACACAGTAGTGAGATGTGCATATGTGTGTGTTACTGTTAGTAGTGTCAGCCTAGGGCAAGGAGAGGGACACAGCAGTGGGATGTGCCTATGTGTGTGTTACTGTTAGTAGTGTCAGGCCTGGCCTAGAAGAGGGACACGGCAGTGGGATATGCCTATGTGTGTGTTACTGTTAGTAGTGTCAGGCCTGGCCAAGGAGAGGGACACGGCACTGGGATGTGCCTCTGTGAGTGTTACTGTTAGTAGTGTCAGGCCTGGGCAAGGAGAGGGAAACATCAGTGGGATGTGTGTATGTGAGTGTTACTGTTGTTAGTGTCAGCCTAGGCCAAGGAGAAGGACACGGCAGGGGATGTGCCTATGTGTGTGTTACTGTTAGTATTGTCAGGCCTGGCCAAGGAGGGGGACACGGCTGGGGATGTGCCTATGTGTGTGTTACTGTTAGTAGTGTCAGGCCTGGCCAAGGAGAGGGACAAAGCAGTGGGATGTGCCTATGTGTGTGTTACTGTTAGTAGTGTCAGGCCTGGCCAAGGAGAGGGACACAGCAGTGGGATGTGCCTATGTGTGTGTTACTGTTAGTAGTGTCAGGCCTGGCCAAGGAGAGGGACACAGCAGCAGTTGTGCCTATGTGTGTGTTACTGTTAGTAGTGTCAGGCCTGGCCAAGGAGAGGGACACAGCAGTGGGATGTGCATATGTGTGTGTTACTGTTAGTAGTGTCAGCCTAGGCCAAGGAGTGGGACACAGCAGTGGGATGTGCGTATGTGTGTGTTACTGTTAGTAATGTCAGGGCTGGCCAAGGAGAGGGACACGGCAGGGGATGTGCCTATGTGTGTGTTACTATTAGTAGTGTCAGGCCTGGCCAAGGAGATGGACTCTGCAGTGGGATGTGCCTATGTGTGTATTACTGTTAGTAGTGTCAGGCCTGGCCAAGGAGAGGGACACAGCAGTGCGATGTGCGTATGTGTGTGTTACTATTAGTAGTGTCAGCCTAGGCCAAGGAGAGGGACACAGCAGTGGGATGTGCTTATGTGTGTGTTACTGTTAGTAGTGTCAGGCCTGGCCAACGAGTGGGATGTGCCTATGTGTGTGTTACTGTTAGTAGTGTCTGGCCTGGCCAAGGTGAGGGACACAGCAGGGGATGTGCCTATGTGTGTGTTACTGTTAGTAGTGTCAGGCCTGGCGAAGGAGAGGGACACAGCAGTGGGATGTGCATATGTGTGTGTTACTGTTAGTAGTGTCAGCCTTGGCCAAGGAGTGGGACACAGTAGTGAGATGTGCATATGTGTGTGTTACTGTTAGTAGTGTCAGGCCTGGCCTAGAAGAGGGACACAGCAGTTAATGTTAATGTTAATGTTATATGACTTTTATATAGCGCAAAATCACCTTCAGGTCTCTAAGCGCTTCTAGAGAAAAGTGAGCAAGTCACTAGGGCAGAAAAAAATAGCAGCGGCGGAGACAGAAGATTACGCGGTCGTTAATGCCTCTCTAAATAGGAAAGTTTTTAAACGCTTCCTAAAAATGAGCAGAGCCGGTTCCCTGCGAAGGTACTCCGGCAGATCATTCCAGATCTGCGGGAGAAAAACAGAGAACGCTCTACCCCTTTGAATTTAGAGATGTACCTGGGGAAACTAACCTGCAAGCCTCAGAAGATCGCAGAGTCCGGCCAGGAACATATTTCTCCAAGCGATCTTTTATAAACTTGGGTGCCTGACCATAGATTGCCTTATGAGCAATACATAGACCCTTGAACTGCGCTCGCTGTTTAATAGGGAGCCAATGAAGTTTATGCAACAGAGGGGTAGCGCGTGTTTTTCTAGGAAGTGGGATTTGCCTGTGTGTGTTACTGTTAGTAGTGTCAGGAGTGGCCAAGGAGAGGGACACGGCAGGGGATGTGCCTATGTGTGTGTTACTGTTAGTAGTGTCAGGCCTGGCCAAGGAGAGGGAAACAGCAGTGGGATGTGCGTATGTGTGTGTTACTGTTAGTAGTGTCATGCCTGGCCAAGGAGAGGGACACAGCAGTGGGATGTGCCTATGTGTGTGTTACTGTTAGTAGTGTCAGGCCTGGCCAAGGAGTGGGATGTGCCTATGTGTGTGTTACTGTTAGTAGTGTCTGGCCTTGCCAAGGTGAGGGACACAGCAGGGGATGTGCCTATGTGTGTGTTGCTGTTAGTAGTGTCAGGCCTGGCGAAGGAGAGGGACACAGCAGTGGGATGTGCATATGTGTGTGTTACTGTTAGTAGTGTCAGCCTTGGCCAAGGAGTGGGACACAGTAGTGAGATGTGCATATGTGTGTGTTACTGTTAGTAGTGTCAGCCTAGGGCAAGGAGAGGGACACAGCAGTGGGATGTGCCTATGTGTGTGTTACTGTTAGTAGTGTCAGGCCTGGCCTAGAAGAGGGACACGGCAGTGGGATATGCCTATGTGTGTGTTACTGTTAGTAGTGTCAGGCCTGGCCAAGGAGAGGGACACGCCACTGGGATGTGCCTCTGTGAGTGTTACTGTTAGTAGTGTCAGGCCTGGCCAAGGAGAGGGAAACATCAGTGGGATGTGTGTATGTGAGTGTTACTGTTGGTAGTGTCAGCCTAGGCCAAGGAGAGGGACACGGCAGGGGATGTGCCTATGTGTGTGTTACTGTTAGTAGTGTCAGGCCTGGCCAAGGAGGGGGACACGGCTGGGGATGTGCCTATGTGTGTGTTACTGTTAGTAGTGTCAGGCCTGGCCAAGGAGAGGGACAAAGCAGTGGGATGTGCCTATGTGTGTGTTACTGTTAGTAGTGTCAGGCCTGGCCAAGGAGAGGGACACAGCAGTGGGATGTGCCTATGTGTGTGTTACTGTTAGTAGTGTCAGGCCTGGCCAAGGAGAGGGACACAGCAGCAGTTGTGCCTATGTGTGTGTTACTGTTAGTAGTGTCAGGCCTGGCCAAGGAGAGGACACAGCAGTGGGATGTGCATATGTGTGTGTTACTGTTAGTAGTGTCAGCCTAGGCCAAGGAGTGGGACACAGCAGTGGGATGTGCGTATGTGTGTGTTATTGTTAGTAATGTCAGGGCTGGCCAAGGAGAGGGACACGGCAGGGGATGTGCCTATGTGTGTGTTACTATTAGTAGTGTCAGGCCTGGCCAAGGAGATGGACTCTGCAGTGGGATGTGCTTATGTGTGTATTACTGTTAGTAGTGTCAGGCCTGGCCAAGGAGAGGGACACAGCAGTGCGATGTGCGTATGTGTGTGCTACTATTAGTAGTGTCAGCCTAGGCCAAGGAGAGGGACACAGCAGTGGGATGTGCTTATGTGTGTGTTACTGTTAGTAGTGTCAGGCCTGGCCAACGAGTGGGATGTGACTATGTGTGTGTTACTGTTAGTAGTGTCTGGCCTGGCCAAGGTGAGGGACACAGCAGGGGATGTGCCTATGTGTGTGTTACTGTTAGTAGTGTCAGGCCTGGTGAAGGAGAGGGACACAGCAGTGGGATGTGCATATGTGTGTGTTACTGTTAGTAGTGTCAGCCTTGGCCAAGGAGTGGGACACAGTAGTGAGATGTGCATATGTGTGTGTTACTGTTAGTAGTGTCAGCCTAGGGCAAGGAGAGGGACACAGCAGTGGGATGTGCCTATGTGTGTGTTACTGTTAGTAGTGTCAGGCCTGGCCTAGAAGAGGGACACAGCAGTTAATGTTAATGTTAATGTTATATGACTTTTATATAGCGCAAAATCACCTTCAGGTCTCTAAGCGCTTCTAGAGAAAAGTGAGCAAGTCACTAGGGCAGAAAAAAATAGCAGCGGCGGAGACAGAAGATTACGCGGTCGTTAATGCCTCTCTAAATAGGAAAGTTTTTAAACGCTTCCTAAAAATGAGCAGAGCCGGTTCCCTGCGAAGGTACTCCGGCAGATCATTCCAGATCTGCGGGAGAAAAACAGAGAACGCTCTACCCCCTTTGAATTTAGAGATGTACCTGGGGGAAACTAACCTGCAAGCCTCAGAAGATCGCAGAGTCCGGCCAGGAACATATTTCTCCAAGCGATCTTTTATAAACTTGGGTGCCTGACCATAGATTGCCTTATGAGCAATACATAGACCCTTGAACTGCGCTCGCTGTTTAATAGGGAGCCAATGAAGTTTATGCAACAGAGGGGTAGCGCGTGTTTTTCTAGGATGTGGGATTTGCCTGTGTGTGTTACTGTTAGTAGTGTCAGGACTGGCCAAGGAGAGGGACACGGCAGTGGGATGTGCCTATGTGTGTGTTACTGTTAGTAGTGTCAGGCCTGGCCAAGGAGTGGGATGTGCCTATGTGTGTGTTACTGTTAGTAGTGTCTGGCCTTGCCAAGGTGAGGGACACAGCAGGGGATGTGCCTATGTGTGTGTTGCTGTTAGTAGTGTCAGGCCTGGCGAAGGAGAGGGACACAGCAGTGGGATGTGCATATGTGTGTGTTACTGTTAGTAGTGTCAGCCTTGGCCAAGGAGTGGGACACAGTAGTGAGATGTGCATATGTGTGTGTTACTGTTAGTAGTGTCAGCCTAGGGCAAGGAGAGGGACACAGCAGTGGGATGTGCCTATGTGTGTGTTATTGTTAGTAGTGTCAGGCCTGGCCTAGAAGAGGGACACGGCAGTGGGATAAGCCTATGTGTGTGTTACTGTTAGTAGTGTCAGGCCTGGCCAAGGAGAGGGACACGGCACTGGGATGTGCCTCTGTGAGTGTTACTGTTAGTAGTGTCAGGCCTGGCCAAGGAGAGGGAAACATCAGTGGGATGTGTGTATGTGAGTGTTACTGTTGGTAGGGTCAGCCTAGGCCAAGGAGAGGGACACAGCAGGGGATGTGCCTATGTGTGTGTTACTGTTAGTAGTGTCAGGCCTGGCCAAGGAGAGGGACACAGCAGGGGATGTGCCTATGTGTGTGTTACTGTTAGTAGTGTCAGGCCTGGCCAAGGAGAGGGACAAAGCAGTGGGATGTGCCTATGTGTGTGTTACTGTTAGTAGTGTCAGGCCTGGCCAAGGAGAGGGACACAGCAGTGGGATGTGCCTATGTGTGTGTTACTGTTAGTAGTGTCAGGCCTGGCCAAGGAGAGGGACACAGCAGAAGATGTGCCTATGTGTGTATTACTGTTAGTAGTGTCAGGCCTGGCCAAGGAGAGGGACACAGCAGTGGGATGTGCATATGTGTGTGTTACTGTTAGTAGTGTCAGCCTAGGCCAAGGAGTGGGAAACAGCAGTGGGATGTGCGTATGTGTGTGTTACTGTTAGTAATGTCAGGGCTGGCCAAGGAGAGGGACACGGCAGGGGATGTGCCTATGTGTGTGTTACTATTAGTAGTGTCAGGCCTGGCCAAGGAGATGGACTCTGCAGTGGGATGTGCCTATGTGTGTGTTACTGTTAGTAGTGTGAGGCCTGGCCAAGGAGAGGGACACAGCAGTGCGATGTGCGTATGTGTGTGTTACTATTAGTAGTGTCAGCCTACGCCAAGGAGAGGGACACAGCAGTGGGATGTGCCTATGTGTGTGTTACTGTTAGTAGTGTCAGGCCTGGCCAACGAGTGGGATGTGCCTATGTGTGTGTTACTGTTAGTAGTGTCTGGCCTGGCCAAGGTGAGGGACACAGCAGGGGATGTGCCTTTGTGTGTGTTACTGTTAGTAGTGTCAGGCCTGGCGAAGGAGAGGGACACAGCAGTGGGATGTGCATATGTGTGTGTTACTGTTAGTAGTGTCAGCCTTGGCCAAGGAGTGGGACACAGTAGTGAGATGTGCATATGTGTGTGTTACTGTTAGTAGTGTCAGCCTAGGGCAAGGAGAGGGACACAGCAGTGGGATGTGCCTATGTGTGTGTTACTGTTAGTAGTGTCAGGCCTGGCCTAGAAGAGGGACACAGCAGTTAATGTTAATGTTAATGTTATATGACTTTTATATAGCGCAAAATCACCTTCAGGTCTCTAAGCGCTTCTAGAGAAAAGTGAGCAAGTCACTAGGGCAGAAAAAAATAGCAGCGGCGGAGACAGAAGATTACGCGGTCGTTAATGCCTCTCTAAATAGGAAAGTTTTTAAACGCTTCCTAAAAATGAGCAGAGCCGGTTCCCTGCGAAGGTACTCCGGCAGATCATTCCAGATCTGCGGGAGAAAAACAGAGAACGCTCTACCCCCTTTGAATTTAGAGATGTACATGGGGGAAACTAACCTGCAAGCCTCAGAAGATCGCAGAGTCCGGCCAGGAACATATTTCTCCAAGCGATCTTTTATAAACTTGGGTGCCTGACCATAGATTGCCTTATGAGCAATACATAGACCCTTGAACTGCGCTCGCTGTTTAATAGGGAGCCAATGAAGTTTATGCAACAGAGGGGTAGCGCGTGTTTTTCTAGGAAGTGGGATTTGCCTGTGTGTGTTACTGTTAGTAGTGTCAGGACTGGCCAAGGAGAGGGACACGGCAGGGGATGTGCCTATGTGTGTGTTACTGTTAGTAGTGTCAGGCCTGGCCAAGGAGAGGGAAACAGCAGTGGGATGTGCGTATGTGTGTGTTACTGTTAGTAGTGTCATGCCTGGCCAAGGAGAGGGACACAGCAGTGGGATGTGCCTATGTGTGTGTTACTGTTAGTAGTGTCAGGCCTGGCCAAGGAGTGGGATGTGCCTATGTGTGTGTTACTGTTAGTAGTGTCTGGCCTTGCCAAGGTGAGGGACACAGCAGGGGATGTGCCTATGTGTGTGTTGCTGTTAGTAGTGTCAGGCCTGGCGAAGGAGAGGGACACATCAGTGGGATGTGCATATGTGTGTGTTACTGTTAGTAGTGTCAGCCTTGGCCAAGGAGTGGGACACAGTAGTGAGATGTGCATATGTGTGTGTTACTGTTAGTAGTGTCAGCCTAGGGCAAGGAGAGGGACACAGCAGTGGGATGTGCCTATGTGTGTGTTACTGTTAGTAGTGTCAGGCCTGGCCTAGAAGAGGGACACGGCAGTGGGATATGCCTATGTGTGTGTCACTGTTAGTAGTGTCAGGCCTGGCCAAGGAGAGGGACACGCCACTGGGATGTGCCTCTGTGAGTGTTACTGTTAGTAGTGTCAGGCCTGGCCAAGGAGAGGGAAACATCAGTGGGATGTGTGTATGTGAGTGTTACTGTTGGTAGTGTCAGCCTAGGCCAAGGAGAGGGACACGGCAGGGGATGTGCCTATGTGTGTGTTACTGTTAGTAGTGTCAGGCCTGGCCAAGGAGGGGGACACGGCTGGGGATGTGCCTATGTGTGTGTTACTGTTAGTAGTGTCAGGCCTGGCCAAGGAGAGGGACAAAGCAGTGGGATGTGCCTATGTGTGTGTTACTGTTAGTAGTGTCAGGCCTGGCCAAGGAGAGGGACACAGCAGTGGGATGTGCCTATGTGTGTGTTACTGTTAGTAGTGTCAGGCCTGGCCAAGGAGAGGGACACAGCAGCAGTTGTGCCTATGTGTGTGTTACTGTTAGTAGTGTCAGGCCTGGCCAAGGAGAGGGACACAGCAGTGGGATGTGCATATGTGTGTGTTACTGTTAGTAGTGTCAGCCTAGGCCAAGGAGTGGGACACAGCAGTGGGATGTGCGTATGTGTGTGTTATTGTTAGTAATGTCAGGGCTGGCCAAGGAGAGGGACACGGCAGGGGATGTGCCTATGTGTGTGTTACTATTAGTAGTGTCAGGCCTGGCCAAGGAGATGGACTCTGCAGTGGGATGTGCCTATGTGTGTATTACTGTTAGTAGTGTCAGGCCTGGCCAAGGAGAGGGACACAGCAGTGCGATGTGCGTATGTGTGTGCTACTATTAGTAGTGTCAGCCTAGGCCAAGGAGAGGGACACAGCAGTGGGATGTGCTTATGTGTGTGTTACTGTTAGTAGTGTCAGGCCTGGCCAACGAGTGGGATGTGCCTATGTGTGTGTTACTGTTAGTAGTGTCTGGCCTGGCCAAGGTGAGGGACACAGCAGGGGATGTGCCTATGTGTGTGTTACTGTTAGTAGTGTCAGGCCTGGTGAAGGAGAGGGACACAGCAGTGGGATGTGCATATGTGTGTGTTACTGTTAGTAGTGTCAGCCTTGGCCAAGGAGTGGGACACAGTAGTGAGATGTGCATATGTGTGTGTTACTGTTAGTAGTGTCAGCCTAGGGCAAGGAGAGGGACACAGCAGTGGGATGTGCCTATGTGTGTGTTACTGTTAGTAGTGTCAGGCCTGGCCTAGAAGAGGGACACAGCAGTTAATGTTAATGTTAATGTTATATGACTTTTATATAGCGCAAAATCACCTTCAGGTCTCTAAGCGCTTCTAGAGAAAAGTGAGCAAGTCACTAGGGCAGAAAAAAATAGCAGCGGCGGAGACAGAAGATTACGCGGTCGTTAATGCCTCTCAAAATAGGAAAGTTTTTAAACGCTTCCTAAAAATGAGCAGAGCCGGTTCCCTGCGAAGGTACTCCGGCAGATCATTCCAGATCTGCGGGAGAAAAACAGAGAACGCTCTACCCCCTTTGAATTTAGAGATGTACCTGGGGAAACTAACCTGCAAGCCTCAGAAGATCGCAGAGTCCGGCCAGGAACATATTTCTCCAAGCGATCTTTTATAAACTTGGGTGCCTGACCATAGATTGCCTTATGAGCAATACATAGACCCTTGAACTGCGCTCGCTGTTTAATAGGGAGCCAATGAAGTTTATGCAACAGAGGGGTAGCGCGTGTTTTTCTAGGAAGTGGGATTTGCCTGTGTGTGTTACTGTTAGTAGTGTCAGGACTGGCCAAGGAGAGGGACACGGCAGTGGGATGTGCCTATGTGTGTGTTACTGTTAGTAGTGTCAGGCCTGGCCAAGGAGTGGGATGTGCCTATGTGTGTGTTACTGTTAGTAGTGTCTGGCCTTGCCAAGGTGAGGGACACAGCAGGGGATGTGCCTATGTGTGTGTTGCTGTTAGTAGTGTCAGGCCTGGCGAAGGAGAGGGACACAGCAGTGGGATGTGCATATGTGTGTGTTACTGTTAGTAGTGTCAGCCTTGGCCAAGGAGTGGGACACAGTAGTGAGATGTGCATATGTGTGTGTTACTGTTAGTAGTGTCAGCCTAGGGCAAGGAGAGGGACACAGCAGTGGGATGTGCCTATGTGTGTGTTATTGTTAGTAGTGTCAGGCCTGGCCTAGAAGAGGGACACGGCAGTGGGATATGCCTATGTGTGTGTTACTGTTAGTAGTGTCAGGCCTGGCCAAGGAGAGGGACACGGCACTGGGATGTGCCTCTTTGAGTGTTACTGTTAGTAGTGTCAGGCCTGGCCAAGGAGAGGGAAACATCAGTGGGATGTGTGTATGTGAGTGTTACTGTTGGTAGTGTCAGCCTAGGCCAAGGAGAGGGACACGGCAGGGGATGTGCCTATGTGTGTGTTACTGTTAGTAGTGTCAGGCCTGGCCAAGGAGAGGGACACGGCAGGGGATGTGCCTATGTGTGTGTTACTGTTAGTAGTGTCAGGCCTGGCCAAGGAGAGGGACAAAGCAGTGGGATGTGCCTATGTGTGTGTTACTGTTAGTAGTGTCAGGCCTGGCCAAGGAGAGGGACACAGCAGTGGGATGTGCCTATGTGTGTGTTACTGTTAGTAGTGTCAGGCCTGGCCAAGGAGAGGGACACAGCAGCAGATGTGCCTATGTGTGTATTACTGTTAGTAGTGTCAGGCCTGGCCAAGGAGAGGGACACAGCAGTGGGATGTGCATATGTGTGTGTTACTGTTAGTAGTGTCAGCCTAGGCCAAGGAGTGGGAAACAGCAGTGGGATGTGCGTATGTGTGTGTTACTGTTAGTAATGTCAGGGCTGGCCAAGGAGAGGGACACGGCAGGGGATGTGCCTATGTGTGTGTTACTATTAGTAGTGTCAGGCCTGGCCAAGGAGATGGACTCTGCAGTGGGATGTGCCTATGTGTGTGTTACTGTTAGTAGTGTCAGGCCTGGCCAAGGAGAGGGACACAGCAGTGCGATGTGTGTATGTGTGTGTTACTATTAGTAGTGTCAGCCTACGCCAAGGAGAGGGACACATCAGTGGGATGTGCATATGTGTGTGTTACTGTTAGTAGTGTCAGCCTTGGCCAAGGAGTGGGACACAGTAGTGAGATGTGCATATGTGTGTGTTACTGTTAGTAGTGTCAGCCTAGGGCAAGGAGAGGGACACAGCAGTGGGATGTGCCTATGTGTGTGTTATTGTTAGTAGTGTCAGGCCTGGCCTAGAAGAGGGACACGGCAGTGGGATATGCCTATGTGTGTGTTACTGTTAGTAGTGTCAGGCCTGGCCAAGGAGAGGGACACGGCACTGGGATGTGCCTCTGTGAGTGTTACTGTTAGTAGTGTCAGGCCTGGCCAAGGAGAGGGAAACATCAGTGGGATGTGTGTATGTGAGTGTTACTGTTGGTAGTGTCAGCCTAGGCCAAGGAGAGGGACACAGCAGGGGATGTGCCTATGTGTGTGATACTGTTAGTAGTGTCAGGCCTGGCCAAGGTGAGGGACACAGCAGGGGATGTGCCTATGTGTGTGTTGCTGTTAGTAGTGTCAGGCCTGGCGAAGGAGAGGGACACAGCAGTGGGATGTGCATATGTGTGTGTTACTGTTAGTAGTGTCAGCCTTGGCCAAGGAGTGGGACACAGTAGTGAGATGTGCATATGTGTGTGTTACTGTTAGTAGTGTCAGCCTAGGGCAAGGAGAGGGACACAGCAGTGGGATGTGCCTATGTGTGTGTTATTGTTAGTAGTGTCAGGCCTGGCCTAGAAGAGGGACACGGCAGTGGGATATGCCTATGTGTGTGTTACTGTTAGTAGTGTCAGGCCTGGCCAAGGAGAGGGACACGGCACTGGGATGTGCCTCTGTGAGTGTTACTGTTAGTAGTGTCAGGCCTGGCCAAGGAGAGGGAAACATCAGTGGGATGTGTGTATGTGAGTGTTACTGTTGGTAGTGTCAGCCTAGGCCAAGGAGAGGGACACAGCAGGGGATGTGCCTATGTGTGTGTTACTGTTAGTAGTGTCAGGCCTGGCCAAGGAGAGGGACAAAGCAGTGGGATGTGCCTATGTGTGTGTTACTGTTAGTAGTGTCAGGCCTGGCCAAGGAGAGGGACACAGCAGGGGATGTGCCTATGTGTGTGTTACTGTTAGTAGTGTCAGGCCTGGCCAAGGAGAGGGACAAAGCAGTGGGATGTGCCTATGTGTGTGTTACTGTTAGTAGTGTCAGGCCTGGCCAAGGAGAGGGACACAGCAGTGGGATGTGCCTATGTGTGTGTTACTGTTAGTAGTGTCAGGCCTGGCCAAGGAGAGGGACACAGCAGCAGATGTGCCTATGTGTGTATTACTGTTAGTAGTGTCAGGCCTGGCCAAGGAGAGGGACACAGCAGTGGGATGTGCATATGTGTGTGTTACTGTTAGTAGTGTCAGCCTAGGCCAAGGAGTGGGAAACAGCAGTGGGATGTGCGTATGTGTGTGTTACTGTTAGTAATGTCAGGGCTGGCCAAGGAGAGGGACACGGCAGGGGATGTGCCTATGTGTGTGTTACTATTAGTAGTGTCAGGCCTGGCCAAGGAGATGGACTCTGCAGTGGGATGTGCCTATGTGTGTGTTACTGTTAGTAGTGTCAGGCCTGGCCAAGGAGAGGGACACAGCAGTGCGATGTGCGTATGTGTGTGTTACTATTAGTAGTGTCAGCCTACGCCAAGGAGAGGGACACAGCAGTGGGATGTGCCTATGTGTGTGTTACTGTTAGTAGTGTCAGGCCTGGCCAACGAGTGGGATGTGCCTATGTGTGTGTTACTGTTAGTAGTGTCTGGCCTGGCCAAGGTGAGGGACACAGCAGGGGATGTGCCTATGTGTGTGTTACTGTTAGTAGTGTCAGGCCTGGCGAAGGAGAGGGACACAGCAGTGGGATGTGCATATGTGTGTGTTACTGTTAGTAGTGTCAGCCTTGGCCAAGGAGTGGGACACAGTAGTGAGATGTGCATATGTGTGTGTTACTGTTAGTAGTGTCAGCCTAGGGCAAGGAGAGGGACACAGCAGTGGGATGTGCCTATGTGTGTGTTACTGTTAGTAGTGTCAGGCCTGGCCTAGAAGAGGGACACAGCAGTTAATGTTAATGTTAATGTTATATGACTTTTATATAGCGCAAAATCACCTTCAGGTCTCTAAGCGCTTCTAGAGAAAAGTGAGCAAGTCACTAGGGCAGAAAAAAATAGCAGCGGCGGAGACAGAAGATTACGCGGTCGTTAATGCCTCTCTAAATAGGAAAGT
This sequence comes from Calotriton arnoldi, assembly GCA_963921515.1. NCBI lineage: Eukaryota > Metazoa > Chordata > Amphibia > Caudata > Salamandridae > Calotriton > Calotriton arnoldi. The sequence goes on along the minus strand of CAWUFW010004693.1, from coordinate 698,622 downwards.
TTTTAAACGCTTCCTAAAAATGAGCAGAGCCGGTTCCCTGCGAAGGTACTCCGGCAGATCATTCCAGATCTGCGGGAGAAAAACAGAGAACGCTCTACCCCCTTTGAATTTAGAGATGTACCTGGGGAAACTAACCTGCAAGCCTCAGAAGATCGCAGAGTCCGGCCAGGAACATATTTCTCCAAGCGATCTTTTATAAACTTGGGTGCCTGACCATAGATTGCCTTATGAGCAATACATAGACCCTTGAACTGCGCTCGCTGTTTAATAGGGAGCCAATGAAGTTTATGCAACAGAGGGGTAGCGCGTGTTTTTCTAGGAAGTGGGATTTGCCTGTGTGTGTTACTGTTAGCAGTGTCAGGACTGGCCAAGGAGAGGGACACGGCAGGGGATGTGCCTATGTGTGTGTTACTGTTAGTAGTGTCAGGCCTGGCCAAGGAGAGGGAAACAGCAGTGGGATGTGCGTATGTGTGTGTTACTGTTAGTAGTGTCATGCCTGGCCAAGGAGAGGGACACAGCAGTGGGATGTGCCTATGTGTGTGTTACTGTTAGTAGTGTCAGGCCTGGCCAAGGAGTGGGATGTGCCTATGTGTGTGTTACTGTTAGTAGTGTCTGGCCTTGCCAAGGTGAGGGACACAGCAGGGGATGTGCCTATGTGTGTGTTGCTGTTAGTAGTGTCAGGCCTGGCGAAGGAGAGGGACACATCAGTGGGATGTGCATATGTGTGTGTTACTGTTAGTAGTGTCAGCCTTGGCCAAGGAGTGGGACACAGTAGTGAGATGTGCATATGTGTGTGTTACTGTTAGTAGTGTCAGCCTAGGGCAAGGAGAGGGACACAGCAGTGGGATGTACCTATGTGTGTGTTACTGTTAGTAGTGTCAGGCCTGGCCTAGAAGAGGGACACGGCAGTGGGATATGCCTATGTGTGTGTCACTGTTAGTAGTGTCAGGCCTGGCCAAGGAGAGGGACACGCCACTGGGATGTGCCTCTGTGAGTGTTACTGTTAGTAGTGTCAGGCCTGGCCAAGGAGAGGGAAACATCAGTGGGATGTGTGTATGTGAGTGTTACTGTTGGTAGTGTCAGCCTAGGCCAAGGAGAGGGACACGGCAGGGGATGTGCCTATGTGTGTGTTACTGTTAGTAGTGTCAGGCCTGGCCAAGGAGGGGGACACGGCTGGGGATGTGCCTATGTGTGTGTTACTGTTAGTAGTGTCAGGCCTGGCCAAGGAGAGGGACAAAGCAGTGGGATGTGCCTATGTGTGTGTTACTGTTAGTAGTGTCAGGCCTGGCCAAGGAGAGGGACACAGCAGTGGGATGTGCCTATGTGTGTGTTACTGTTAGTAGTGTCAGGCCTGGCCAAGGAGAGGGACACAGCAGCAGTTGTGCCTATGTGTGTGTTACTGTTAGTAGTGTCAGGCCTGGCCAAGGAGAGGGACACAGCAGTGGGATGTGCATATGTGTGTGTTACTGTTAGTAGTGTCAGCCTAGGCCAAGGAGTGGGACACAGCAGTGGGATGTGCGTATGTGTGTGTTATTGTTAGTAATGTCAGGGCTGGCCAAGGAGAGGGACACGGCAGGGGATGTGCCTATGTGTGTGTTACTATTAGTAGTGTCAGGCCTGGCCAAGGAGATGGACTCTGCAGTGGGATGTGCCTATGTGTGTATTACTGTTAGTAGTGTCAGGCCTGGCCAAGGAGAGGGACACAGCAGTGCGATGTGCGTATGTGTGTGCTACTATTAGTAGTGTCAGCCTAGGCCAAGGAGAGGGACACAGCAGTGGGATGTGCTTATGTGTGTGTTACTGTTAGTAGTGTCAGGCCTGGCCAACGAGTGGGATGTGCCTATGTGTGTGTTACTGTTAGTAGTGTCTGGCCTGGCCAAGGTGAGGGACACAGCAGGGGATGTGCCTATGTGTGTGTTACTGTTAGTAGTGTCAGGCCTGGTGAAGGAGAGGGACACAGCAGTGGGATGTGCATATGTGTGTGTTACTGTTAGTAGTGTCAGCCTTGGCCAAGGAGTGGGACACAGTAGTGAGATGTGCATATGTGTGTGTTACTGTTAGTAGTGTCAGCCTAGGGCAAGGAGAGGGACACAGCAGTGGGATGTGCCTATGTGTGTGTTACTGTTAGTAGTGTCAGGCCTGGCCTAGAAGAGGGACACAGCAGTTAATGTTAATGTTAATGTTATATGACTTTTATATAGCGCAAAATCACCTTCAGGTCTCTAAGCGCTTCTAGAGAAAAGTGAGCAAGTCACAAGGGCAGAAAAAAATAGCAGCGGCGGAGACAGAAGATTACGCGGTCGTTAATGCCTCTCTAAATAGGAAAGTTTTTAAACGCTTCCTAAAAATGAGCAGAGCCGGTTCCCTGCGAAGGTACTCCGGCAGATCATTCCAGATCTGCGGGAGAAAAACAGAGAACGCTCTACCCCTTTGAATTTAGAGATGTACCTGGGGAAACTAACCTGCAAGCCTCAGAAGATCGCAGAGTCCGGCCAGGAACATATTTCTCCAAGCGATCTTTTATAAACTTGGGTGCCTGACCATAGATTGCCTTATGAGCAATACATAGACCCTTGAACTGCGCTCGCTGTTTAATAGGGAGCCAATGAAGTTTATGCAACAGAGGGGTAGCGCGTGTTTTTCTAGGAAGTGGGATTTGCCTGTGTGTGTTACTGTTAGTAGTGTCAGGACTGGCCAAGGAGAGGGACACGGCAGTGGGATGTGCCTATGTGTGTGTTACTGTTAGTAGTGTCAGGCCTGGCCAAGGAGTGGGATGTGCCTATGTGTGTGTTACTGTTAGTAGTGTCTGGCCTTGCCAAGGTGAGGGACACAGCAGGGGATGTGCCTATGTGTGTGTTGCTGTTAGTAGTGTCAGGCCTGGCGAAGGAGAGGGACACAGCAGTGGGATGTGCATATGTGTGTGTTACTGTTAGTAGTGTCAGCCTTGGCCAAGGAGTGGGACACAGTAGTGAGATGTGCATATGTGTGTGTTACTGTTAGTAGTGTCAGCCTAGGGCAAGGAGAGGGACACAGCAGTGGGATGTGCCTATGTGTGTGTTATTGTTAGTAGTGTCAGGCCTGGCCTAGAAGAGGGACACGGCAGTGGGATATGCCTATGTGTGTGTTACTGTTAGTAGTGTCAGGCCTGGCCAAGGAGAGGGACACGGCAGGGGATGTGCCTATGTGTGTGTTACTGTTAGTAGTGTCAGGCCTGGCCAAGGAGAGGGACACGGCAGGGGATGTGCCTATGTGTGTGTTACTGTTAGTAGTGTCAGGCCTGGCCAAGGAGAGGGACAAAGCAGTGGGATGTGCCTATGTGTGTGTTACTGTTAGTAGTGTCAGGCCTGGCCAAGGAGAGTGACACAGCAGTGGGATGTGCCTATATGTGTGTTACTGTTAGTAGTGTCAGGCCTGGCCAAGGAGAGGGACACAGCAGCAGATGTGCCTATGTGTGTATTACTGTTAGTAGTGTCAGGCCTGGCCAAGAGAGGGACACAGCAGTGGGATGTGCATATGTGTGTGTTACTGTTAGTAGTGTCAGCCTAGGCCAAGGAGTGGGAAACAGCAGTGGGATGTGCGTATGTGTGTGTTACTGTTAGTAATGTCAGGGCTGGCCAAGGAGAGGGACACGGCAGGGGATGTGCCTATGTGTGTGTTACTATTAGTAGTGTCAGGCCTGGCCAAGGAGATGGACTCTGCAGTGGGATGTGCCTATGTGTGTGTTACTGTTAGTAGTGTCAGGCCTGGCCAAGGAGAGGGACACAGCAGTGCGATGTGTGTATGTGTGTGTTACTATTAGTAGTGTCAGCCTACGCCAAGGAGAGGGACACATCAGTGGGATGTGCCTATGTGTGTGTTACTGTTAGTAGTGTCAGGCCTGGCCAACGAGTGGGATGTGCCTATGTGTGTGTTACTGTTAGTAGTGTCTGGCCTGGCCAAGGTGAGGGACACAGCAGGGGATGTGCCTATGTGTGTGTTACTGTTAGTAGTGTCAGGCCTGGCGAAGGAGAGGGACACAGCAGTGGGATGTGCATATGTGTGTGTTACTGTTAGTAGTGTCAGCCTTTGCCAAGGAGTGGGACTCAGTAGTGAGATGTGCATATGTGTGTGTTACTGTTAGTAGTGTCAGCCTAGGGCAAGGAGAGGGACACAGCAGTGGGATGTGCCTATGTGTGTGTTACTGTTAGTAGTGTCAGGCCTGGCCTAGAAGAGGGACACAGCAGTGGGATATGCCTGTGTGTGTTACTGTTAGTAGTGTCAGGCCTGGCCAAGGAGAGGGACACGGCAGTGGGATGTGCCTATGTGTGTGTTACTGTTAGTAGTGTCAGGCCTGGCCAAGGAGAGGGACAAGGCAGGGGATGTGCCTATGTGTGTGTTACTGTTAGTAGTGTCAGGCCTGGCCTAGAAGAGGGACACAGCAGTGGGATATGACTATGTGTGTGTTGCTGTTAGTAGTGTCAGGCCTGGCGAAGGAGAGGGACACAGCAGTGGGATGTGCATATGTGTGTGTTACTGTTAGTAGTGTCAGCCTTGGCCAAGGAGTGGGACACAGTAGTGAGATGTGCATATGTGTGTGTTACTGTTAGTAGTGTCAGCCTAGGGCAAGGAGAGGGACACAGCAGTGGGATGTGCCTATGTGTGTGTTATTGTTAGTAGTGTCAGGCCTGGCCTAGAAGAGGGACACGGCAGTGGGATATGCCTATGTGTGTGTTACTGTTAGTAGTGTCAGGCCTGGCCAAGGAGAGGGACACGGCAGGGGATGTGCCTATGTGTGTGTTACTGTTAGTAGTGTCAGGCCTGGCCAAGGAGAGGGACACGGCAGGGGATGTGCCTATGTGTGTGTTACTGTTAGTAGTGTCAGGCCTGGCCAAGGAGAGGGACAAAGCAGTGGGATGTGCCTATGTGTGTGTTACTGTTAGTAGTGTCAGGCCTGGCCAAGGAGAGTGACACAGCAGTGGGATGTGCCTATATGTGTGTTACTGTTAGTAGTGTCAGGCCTGGCCAAGGAGAGGGACACAGCAGCAGATGTGCCTATGTGTGTATTACTGTTAGTAGTGTCAGGCCTGGCCAAGGAGAGGGACACAGCAGTGGGATGTGCATATGTGTGTGTTACTGTTAGTAGTGTCAGCCTAGGCCAAGGAGTGGGAAACAGCAGTGGGATGTGCGTATGTGTGTGTTACTGTTAGTAATGTCAGGGCTGGCCAAGGAGAGGGACACGGCAGGGGATGTGCCTATGTGTGTGTTACTATTAGTAGTGTCAGGCCTGGCCAAGGAGATGGACTCTGCAGTGGGATGTGCCTATGTGTGTGTTACTGTTAGTAGTGTCAGGCCTGGCCAAGGAGAGGGACACAGCAGTGCGATGTGTGTATGTGTGTGTTACTATTAGTAGTGTCAGCCTACGCCAAGGAGAGGGACACATCAGTGGGATGTGCCTATGTGTGTGTTACTGTTAGTAGTGTCAGGCCTGGCCAACGAGTGGGATGTGCCTATGTGTGTGTTACTGTTAGTAGTGTCTGGCCTGGCCAAGGTGAGGGACACAGCAGGGGATGTGCCTATGTGTGTGTTACTGTTAGTAGTGTCAGGCCTGGCGAAGGAGAGGGACACAGCAGTGGGATGTGCATATGTGTGTGTTACTGTTAGTAGTGTCAGCCTTTGCCAAGGAGTGGGACTCAGTAGTGAGATGTGCATATGTGTGTGTTACTGTTAGTAGTGTCAGCCTAGGGCAAGGAGAGGGACACAGCAGTGGGATGTGCCTATGTGTGTGTTACTGTTAGTAGTGTCAGGCCTGGCCTAGAAGAGGGACACAGCAGTGGGATATGCCTGTGTGTGTTACTGTTAGTAGTGTCAGGCCTGGCCAAGGAGAGGGACACGGCAGTGGGATGTGCCTATGTGTGTGTTACTGTTAGTAGTGTCAGGCCTGGCCAAGGAGAGGGACAAGGCAGGGGATGTGCCTATGTGTGTGTTACTGTTAGTAGTGTCAGGCCTGGCCTAGAAGAGGGACACAGCAGTGGGATATGCCTATGTGTGTGTTACTGTTAGTAGTGTCAGGCCTGGCCAAGGAGAGGGACACGGCAGTGGGATGTGTGTGTGTTACTGTTAGTAGTGTCAGGCCTGGCCAAGGAGAGGGACACAGCAGTGGGATGTGCCTATGTGTGTGTTACTGTTAGTAGTGTCAGGCCTGGCCAAGGAGAGGGACACAGCAGTGGGTGTGCCTATGTGTGTGTTACTGTTAGTAGTGTCAGGCCTGGCCAAGGAGAGGGACAAAACAGAGGGATGTGCATATGTGTGTGTTACTGTTAGTAGTGTCAGCCTAGGCCAAGGAGTGGGACACAGCAGTGGGATGTGCGTATGTGTGTGTTACTGTTAGTAATGTCAGGGCTGGCCAAGGAGAGGGACACGGCAGGGGATGTGCCTATGTGTGTGTTACTATTAGTAGTGTCAGGCCTGGCCAAGGAGATGGACACTGCAGTGGGATGTGCCTATGTGTGTGTTACTGTTAGTAGTGTCAGGCCTGGCCAAGGAGAGGGAAACAGCAGTGGGATGTGCGTATGTGTGTGTTACTTTTAGTAGTGTCAGCCTAGGTCAAGGAGAGGGACACAGCAGTGGGATGTTAGTATGTGTATGTTACTGTTAGTAATGTCAGGGCTGGCCAAGGAGAGGGACACGGCAGTGGGATGTGCCTATGTGTGTGTCTGTTTGTAGTGTCAGGGCTGGCCAAGGAGAGGGACGCGGTAGTGGGATGTGCGTATGTGTGTGTTACTGTTAGTAGTGTCAGCCTAGGCCGAGGACAGGGACACAGCAGTGGGATGTTCTTATGTGTGTGTTACTGTTAGTAGTGTCAGGCCTGGCCAAGGAGAGGGAAACAGCAGTGGGATGTGAGTATATGTGTGTTACTGTTAGTAGTGTCAGGCCTGGCCAAGGAGGGGGACACAGCAGAGGGATATGCTTATGTGTGTGTTACTGTTAGTAGTGTCAGGCCTAGCCAAGGAGAGGGACACAGCAGTGGGATGTGCCTATGTGTGTGTTACTGTTAGCAGTGTCAGGCCTGGCCAAGGAGAGGGACACAGCAGTGGGATGTGCCTATGTGTGTGTTACTGTTAGTAGTGTCAGGCCTGTCCAAGGAGAAGGACACAGCAGTGGGATGTGCCTATGTGTGTGTTACTGTTAGTAGTGTCAGGCCTAGTCAAGGAGAGGGAAACGGCAGGGGATGTGCCTATGTGTGTGTTACTGTTAGTAGTGTCAGGCCTGGATAAGGAGAGGGACACAGCAGTGGGATGTGCGTATGTGTGTGTTACTGTTAGTAATGTCAGGGCTGGCCAAGGAGAGGGACACGGCAGGGGATGTGCCTATGTGTGTGTTACTATTAGTAGTGTCAGTCCTGGCCAAGGAGATGGACACTGCTGTGGGATGTGCCTATGTGTGTGTTACTTTTAGTGGTGTCAGGCCTGGCCAAGGAGAGGGACACAGCAGTGGGATGTGCGTATGTGTGTGTTACTATTAGTAGTGTCAGCCTAGGCCAAGGAGAGGGACACAGCAGTGGGATGTGCATATGTGTGTGTTACTGTTAGTAATGTCAGGGCTGGCCAAGGAGAGGGACACGGCAGTGGGATGTGCCTATGTGTGTGTCTGTTCGTAGTGTCAGGGCTGGCCAAGGAGAGGGACGCGGCAGTGGGATGTGCGTATGTGTGTGTTACTGTTAGTAGTGTCAGCCTAGGCCGAGGAGAGGGACACAGCAGTGGGATGTACTTATGTGTGTGTTACTGTTAGTAGTGTCAGGCCTGGCCAAGGAGAGGGACACAGCAGTGGGATGTGAGTATATGTGTGTTACTGTTAGTAGTGTCAGGCCTGGCCAAGGAGGGGGACACGGTAGAGGGATGTGCCTATGTGTGTGTTACTGTTAGTAGTGTCAGGCCTGGCCAAGGAGAGGGACACGGCAGGGGATGTGCCTATGTGTGTGTTACTGTTAGTAGTGTCAGGCCTGGCCAAGGAGAGGGACACAGCAGTGGGATGTGCGTATGTGTGTGTTACTGTTAGTAGTGTCATGCCTGGCCAAGGAGAGGGACACAGCAGTGGGATGTGCCTATGTGTGTGTTACTGTTAGTAGTGTCAGGCCTGGCCAAGGAGAGGGACACAGCAGTGGGATGTGCGTATGTGTGTGTTACTTTTAGTAGTGTCAGGCCTGGCCAAGGAGAGGGACACGGCAGGGGATGTGCCTATGTGTGTGTTACTGTTAGTAGTGTCAGGCCTGGCCAAGGAGAGGGACACAGCAGTGGGATGTGCGTATGTGTGTGTTACTGTTAGTAGTGTCATGCCTGGCCAAGGAGAGGGACACAGCAGTGGGATGTGCCTATGTGTGTGTTACTGTTAGTAGTGTCAGGCCTGTCCAAGGAGAAGGACACAGCAGTGGGATGTTCCTATGTGTGTGTTACTGTTAGTAGAGTGTTTTACTGTTAGGCCTAGTCAAGGAGAGGGACACGGCAGGGGATGTGCCTATGTGTGTGTTACTGTTAGTAGTGTCAGGCCTGGCCAAGGAGAGGGACACAGCAGTGGGATGTGCGTATGTGTGTGTTACTGTTAGTAATGTCAGGGCTGGCCAAGGAGAGGGACACGGTAGGGGATGTGCCTATGTGTGTGTTACTATTAGTAGTGTCAGGCCTGGCCAAGGAGATGGACACTGCAGTGGGATGTGCCTATGTGTGTGTTACTGTTAGTAGTGTCAGGCCTGGCCAAGGAGAGGGACACAGCAGTGGGATGTGCGTATGTGTGTGTTACTATTAGTAGTGTCAGCCTAGGCCAAGGAGAGGGACACAGCAGTGGGATGTGCGTATGTGTGTGATACTGTTAGTAATGTCAGGGCTGGCCAAGGAGAGGGACACAGCAGTGGGATGTGCCTATGTGTGTGTCTGTTCGTAGTGTCAGGGCTGGCCAAGGAGAGGGACGCGGCAGTGGGATGTGCGTATGTGTGTGTTACTGTTAGTAGTGTCAGCCTAGGCTGAGCAGAGGGACACAGCAGTGGGATGTACTTATGTGTGTGTTACTGTTAGTAGTGTCAGGCCTGGCCAAGGAGAGGGACACAGCAGGGGATGTGCCTATGTGTGTGTTACTGTTAGTAGTGTGAGGCCTGGCCAAGGAGAAGGACACAGCAGTGGGATGTGCCTATGTGTGTGTTACTGTCAGTAGTGTCAGGCCTGGCCAAGGAGAGGGACACAGCAGTGGCATGTGCCTATGTGTGTGTTACTGTTAGTAGTGTCAGGACTGTCCAAGGAGAAGGACACAGCAGTGGGATGTTCCTATGTGTGTGTTACTGTTAGTAGTGTCAGTCCTAGTCAAGGAGAGGGACACGGCAGGGGATGTGCCTATGTGTGTGTTACTGTTAGTAGTGTCAGGCCTGGCCAAGGAGAGGGAAACAGCAGTGGGATGTGCGTATGTGTGTGTTACTGGACACAGCAGTGGGATGTGCCTATGTGTGTGTTACTGTTAGTAGTGTCAGGCCTGACCTAGAAGAGGGACATGGCAGTGGGATATGCCTATGTGTGTGTTACTGTTAGTAGTGTCAGGCCTGGCCAAGGAGAGGGACACGGCACTGGGATGTGCCTATGTGAGTGTTACTGTTAGTAGTGTCAGGCCTGGCCAAGGAGAGGGAAACATCAGTGGGATGTGTGTATGTGAGTGTTACTGTTGGTAGTGTCAGCCTAGGCCAAGGAGAGGGACACGGCAGGGGATGTGCCTATGTGTGTGTTACTGTTAGTAGTGTCAGGCCTGGCGAAGGAGAGGGACACAGCAGTGGGATGTACATATGTGTGTGTTACTGTTAGTAGTGTCAGCCTTGGCCAAGGAGTGGGACACAGTAGTGAGATGTGCATATGTGTGTGTTACTGTTAGTAGTGTCAGCCTAGGGCAAGGAGAGGGACACAGCAGTGGGATGTGCCTATGTGTGTGTTACTGTTAGTAGTGTCAGGCCTGGCCTAGAAGAGGGACATGGCAGTGGGATATGCCTATGTGTGTGTTACTGTTAGTAGTGTCAGGCCTGGCCAAGGAGAGGGACACAGCACTGGGATGTGCCTATGTGAGTGTTACTGTTAGTAGTGTCAGGCCTGGCCAAGGAGAGGGAAACATCAGTGGGATGTGTGTATGTGAGTGTTACTGTTGGTAGTGTCAGCCTAGGCCAAGGAGAGGGACACGGCAGGGGATGTGCCTATGTGTGTGTTACTGTTAGTAGTGTCAGGCCTAGCCAAGGAGAGGGACACGGCAGGGGATGTGCCTATGTGTGTGTTACTGTTAGTAGTGTCAGGCCTGGCCAATGAGAGGGACAAAGCAGTGGGATGTGCCTATGTGTGTGTTACTGTTAGTAGTGTCAGGCCTGGCCAAGGAGAGGGACACAGCAGTGGGATGTGCCTATGTGTGTGTTACTGTTAGTAGTGTCAGGCCTGGCCAAGGAGAGGGACACAGCAGCAGATGTGCCTATGTGTGTGTTACTGTTAGTAGTGTCAGGCCTGGCCAAGGAGAGGGACACAGCAGTGGGATGTGCATGTGTGTGTTATTGTTAGTAGTGTCAGCCTAGGCCAAGGAGTGTGACACAGCAGTGGGATGTGCGTATGTGTGTGTTACTGTTAGTAATGTCAGGGCTGGCCAAGGAGAGGGACACAGCAGGGGATGTGCCTATGTGTGTGTTACTATTAGTAGTGTCAGGCCTGGCCAAGGAGATGGACTCTGCAGTGGGATGTGCCTATGTGTGTGTTACTGTTAGTAGTGTCAGGCCTGGCCAAGGAGAGGGACACAGCAGTGCGATGTGCGTAAGTGTGTGTTAGTATTAGTAGTGTCAGCCTAGGCCAAGGAGAGGGACACATCAGTGTGATGTGCGTATGTGTGTGTTACTGTTAGTAATGTCAGGGCTGGCCAAGGAGAGGGACACGGCAGTGGGATTGTCGTGTGGTTTGTGGACACATAGAATGCATTACTAAGTTAGCTTAGGCCTGGCTGCCATGATGCCTTTTTGCGCACGTTACTTTGTGCCCTTGTTTTCTAGACTTTGCTATTTTCGAACTGCTTGCCTTTTATCCTTATTCCTGATAGCTCTGGGTCGTGTCTGCACATCATGTACAAGGTCGGAAGGCAATGTCACTTGTTCTTGCTGATCTGGTCAGTCCCTCTAGCTTAGACATAACACTGATTGCAGCTGCACTGGGGAAATTCGTGTGCTTTTAATATTGTGATTTCAGTGTCAGAGGCACTTGGAGAAAAACCTTTCCAGAGAGAAGAGCTGTGCTTGTCTGATGATGTAAACCTAGCATCTAGATATTGAGGTATGGGGGTCTGCCTGTCAATGCCCAGAGGTCTTCTGTTTTTATAATAAACTAGTTATTAGCACGGGGAGGGTGGACAATCCATTTAGCACTATATCCATTGTCTTTATAAAATGCTATCCCCGTTTGTATTCTATGGAATTGTAACTATGCTTATTATATTATTCTTATGCATTATGCTGCTAGTACTTACACGTGTACTGTATCTTAGAGCACGATAGTTGAAATAAACATTTTAAACTATACAGTGTCTCTTATTACGCAAGTTGTGGACAGGTATGAGTGAGTTACGAAAGGGTGTCCTTGCTCCTGCGATTCCTGAGAGAGAGATACCGTGTTCTGGGTTGTCTAATCATTGGTAGCTTCGCTGCTAATGAGATGCTAATGCTAGCCGGATTAGGGTCGTAGGTACTAAGGTTTATGGTTGGCTCACCACTATATTCCGAGGTCCTATTATCCTGTGCATAGCTCTGTATATGTGCAGAATCCCTACGACATGGCGCCACCAACGAAGTGGGCTGCTTATCTGCGAGACGCTTGAGTAGTACTTGTGCTTGTCCACAACACCCTTCACATACATTTCCGGAAACGGGTGTGAAGGTGATACCTCCTATATTGATGTTTTTATAGGTTCATTCAAGCTTGAAGTTATTAAAAGGTGCTAATATAGACCAATTATTGTGCTGCCTTGTATTAGGTTGTCGGTTATTCTTAGCCCTAATGGCTGTTGAAATTGCGGCACATAGCCGCGCGGCGCTCAAAGCTCATTTGACAGCGTATGGAGTGCCAGAAGCGGGTGTCGATCTGAACTTCGTGGTACAAGCAGATCCTGCTTACCATTTTGAAGTATTTTACTCGTGGATCACCTTTGAGGCGGTGGATGGGACTGATCAACTGTTCCATAATTATACAGTCACTGCACCTCCAAACAATTACAATCCTTATCGGAATCTTGAAGTACCGCTCACGGCGTGGCAACACCGTGTTTGGTTTGATGGCGCCCTCCCCCAACCGGTAACCACGGTTAGATTAGGCCCCTTATCGATAGACGGGGCCACTTGGCCTGTTTTGGCCGGGTATAGCCCACATCCGCGTTATATGACGCTTCCGGTCGCAGACCTGCGACTCTTGCATTCGTCTTTGATACGTGTGCATAGAGCTTTAGTACAGTATGCTACGGGCAACATCCAGGCAGCCCCGCCTTGAGTTGCGGCACATCCAGCTGGGCCTGGCGGCGTAACCATAAGTCCCGTCATGGTTAATTCGGTGATGGGCAAGCGCCCACAAAATAAGGATGATTTACCTTATTGGCTTGCAGAGAAATTTGACCAGCTGGAGGCTGTTTTTCGAGGCTGTTTTTCCGAATACTTCTCCTGTAGACAAACACAGGATTTTGACGATTAGTTTGCCGAAAGATTTAATTCCCGAGTTGACAGATTGTAACAACTGGGGTAAGGTATTCGTTGCGGTATATGCAAAATGTTTCGGCACTCCTTCCATGACAGTTCTCCCCTCTGTAATCAAACGAGTACAGGATGAACATGGCCCTGAAGCGGCTGTGGAATTAGGGATGAGACTGGTGGGAGTGTTCGATGTAGTGGCTGAACTAATTCTTGGTAATGTCAAGGGTGTTGCAGTTAACTTTCAAGTAGCTAATGCTTTGGCTTTGGTCCCAGAACCAGATAAGCCACGCGAATTACCGAAAATTATTGCACAAGCTTGTAAAACTATAGGCCGCAATAGCCTGGGAGTTAAACCTTTTGCTAAAACACAAACTCCATCGCAACCACCACCAAAAACTCAATCTGAGAAAAATGAGAAACCGTTCTTTACTAAAAAGAACTGGCGATTGAAAAAACAGGGTAAGCAACAGAAGAAGCCAGGATCACGAAGTGCATCCCCGGTTTCAGAATCTTCTGAACGCACATATGATTTGCGCGATAGAGCGAGAATAAAATCTCCAGAGAGATTTCATGTTCCTGACTCGCGCTCTCCTCGTTCTTTACAGGCACCAACGTCGTTACAGACTGGTGGAGGAGATCGCCCGGATAGAGGTAGGGGTCGTGAGGCCCCGCCAGGACGAGACCAACCTCGGCAACAAGTCAGAGGGACACCAGAGGAATTTCAACGTTCTCGCCCACAGTTTCAGAAGAAAAAGTTGCCGCTGTAACAGCGAAGTATGCCACAGACGGTGAGAACGAGACTCCTGAATTGGACGTGGGCAGTGACGCTCCTAGACAGCGCCGCGGAAGTTACCATAGTGCGAGAGGCACTCCGTCCTCATGTGGAGGCGACAGCAACTGAAACATTCATTACTGTCGAGACAGCTGACACTCGAGTGGCACCCCCTGACAGACTACATAATATTGTCATCCAAATTGAGGGTGACATACAGCGTGTAATTAAAGGGATTTTTTGGGAAAATCTAACCTCTTCATATGACATTTTGTTAGCGGAGGCGGATTGGCCGCCCCCATTCGTACTTGCTGCTCGTAAAGGGGAGGAGGTAATCCTTCCAAGCTTTTCTCGCCATGTCCCCCAGGACAAAGCGGAGGCACTTGCAGTGGAATGGGCTGTAGCCTTGGCTCCGGCGTTATACCGCAATCACGTGGGTTGGGATGAGGATTCACCCTCCCATGAAATACCTTTGCGGTCGCTGCCACAGCCACAACCCCAATATCCCATCAAACGGGAAGCTAAAGGTCCCGTTTCCGAAATTCTGACACAGTTAGAATACCAAGGAGTAATAGAAACATGCGTATCACCCATGAATAACCCCCTTTTCGCGGTTTCTAAACCTGATGGATCGTACCGCCTAGTTTTGGATTACCGGCATTTGAACTCTCATTGTCGGACCTTTGCGGTGCAAAATACCCATAGTTCTGCGCTTGTAGACAGTCTTGTTCGTAAAAAATATAAAACGACACTTGACCTATCCAATGGATTTTACACGCACAACTTAGCCACGGAGTGTAGCCAATGGAGCGCTTTTACCTCCGGTGGTAAACAATTCAAATTTCGGCGACTCCTATGGGCTACAAAAACAGTCCAGGCGTGTTCGCCGCCCGTGTTGTCTCTTTGTTGGACAGCATAGACCCTGATGCGTGTTCGTACGTCGATGATATTTACCTGACAGACGACGAGTTATACCCGCATCTGTCCAGAGTGGACCGCATTATTCTCGAGTTTGCGGTCTTAGGTTACAAGTTTAACTTTGCCAAATCTCACATTGCTGAATTAACAGTTTTGTTTTTGGGCTATGAGCTCAACAATGAAGGTAAGGGCTTAGCCCCTCATTTCTTGGAGAAATGCGCACGTTTGTGCCCTCCAACCACACTGAAGAAACTTCAGTCTTTACTGGGTTTTCTGAACTTCGGGCGTACTTATATTCCCGAATATGCCCAGCGTATCAAGCCTCTTTATGCCTTGATACAACCTAACTTTCGAAGTCATGCTGGCTTCCCGAGCATTCCTCTATACTGCAGTCTTTGCAGTCTGATCTACTTGAATCTAAATTTCTATTGACACGTGACAACCACACCAACCTGGTGATTAGAATAATACCAGGGACAGTTGGCTTCACGTACTTAACCTTTAACGAAGGTGACACAGTACCGATTGCATACAAGTCACATCTTTACACTTCGGCAGAGTTGCGATTTTCCTCTGTGGAGAAAGTTTTGACTGCAGTGCAAATGGCGATTCTAAAGGAACGCGCACTGGCACAGGGAAAACGCATTTTGGTGGTAACACCATATCCTGCCCTCGAGGCAGTGACAAAGGCAAGTGTACCGAACTCAAAGGCTTTGCACCCCCGTTGGATACAATGGGCTACATCTTTGACATCTCCGGATGTCACTTTTATCTTTGATTCTTCCCTTCAGACACAGGAGTTTTTACAGTATGAATTTGTTCATCCTCCTCCTCTGTCTTTGCTACCGCTTGAGGAGTACGAGTGTATTATCTATACCGATGGTTCGGCACAACCGGCCACGGGTTCCAAGCATGCTTATTCAGCAGCCTGTGCTATTGTTGCAGGGACTATGGTGAACGGTAAGTTCAAATCGACTGTAGTGCACACTCAGGCACTAGGAGACAGTACTGCACAATTAGCCGAGCTGCGTGCTTTGGTGCTCGCACTTGAGTTCGCGACTCCAGAAGTGACTACTCTTGTTGTATGCGATTCCTACTACTGTGTTCAGTCTTTCAATGACAACCTCTTCTTTTGGTCGCAAAACGACTATAGAGATGCAAAAGGCAGCACTATTAAGCATAAGACGCTTTGGGTTCGAGTGGCAGATCTAAAACAACGTCTGCCTCTCACACAGGTGGTTCACACACTTGGCCACCAGCGTGTGGGCGCACACGCTGTCGGTAACAATTTGGCAGATGAAGCTGCCAAATCAGCAGTAGCAACGTGCACAGTAGCAGCAGTTACAAGATCCATGACTAAAATAGATAAAGATATTTTGGCAGCAATAGCTGCAACAAAGGAAGGTGCTAATTACCCAAGGGGTTTCCCTTCTAAGTACTCTTATCTCTTAAGTCCCGATCAGACTCCTTATGTAAGTATTCCGGACGTTGGGGATCGGCTGATTCCCAACGCGGACCGCAGACTTTCCTTGATAACTGCCGCACACGAAGGGATGGCTTCGGCTCATGCTGGAGTGTCTGCGACAGTTTCTATCTTGCAGCAGCGTTACTGGTGGCGTGGTTTATACAAACATACCCGTACTTATGTGCTTTCCTGTGACATTTGTCAACAAATTAAGCCTTCCACAGATACCCGACCACCGCAAACACCGCTCTGCATTTCTAACAGACCTTTTGGGTGTGTATACCTGGATCACTGCGGTCCTTTTTCGTCTGACACTGCATATAAATACATCTTAGTTGCAGTAGACTCGTGCACACGTTTCATCTGGGTCTGGCCACAACGGAGTGCTGACGCTCAAACTGTCATCAGGGATTTGCGTGTCTTTGCGGGAATTTTCGCCTGTGGCACCTTCTATTCTGACCAAGGTCCAGCGTTCGCCTCTAGGGCTTACAAGGACGCAATGGGTTCACTGGGGGTGCAGGTGAAATTTTCGTCTCCGTATCGGCCTGAGGGCAATTCGGTCGTTGAACGAATGAACCGTGACTTAAAGCAATCCTTGACAGCTAGAGTCTTAGGTACTGGCAGGAACTGGCTGGCCCACTTGTATACCGTACAACGTGCACTTAATAATCTCCCTAGAAGACCTCTGGGTGGGCGGACCCCATACGAAATGCTCTTCGGCATAAGAATGTTTGTGCCTGACCTTGATGGTCTAGACATGGCGGCGCAATCCGCAATCTTTGATGTAGATAATCATTCTACTATGTTACAGGACTTACAGGATGTCCGAGACAAACTTGCAATTAAACATTTACCTTCAGCCACAGACGCTGCGTTGCAGATTCCGGTTGCCGGCTGGCTTCCGAAAGTAGGAGACCTGGTCCGAGAGAAGGTGGAGAACAAAAAAGAATTTGGCCCCTCTTATCGTGCACCGGTTCCATGCCTTGGCTTGAAGGGTACTCGTACAGTCATCTTACCACTGCTTCCTGGTCGCAAGGAAAATAGATACATCTCAGTGGAAAATGTCAAGCTACAACGTCTGGCCGATCCTGAATAGTGTTACACCAGCGGTCTCTTGTCCAGTCATTTCGAGGACAAATGTTTGTGGTCTTCCAGCCCGAACGGTCACTGATGTTGCCATTGAGATGGTTGATTTGCCTGAACATTTGCTCGACTACCCGGATTCCCCCTGCAACGAGAAGAACGAGTATACCTATCCCGTCACCGAGTCCGTGGCTCATCTACCAACAACGCCATTGAGCCCCACACGTTATTCTTTTGACTCGGATTCCCCTTCAGTACTTATCCCGTCCAGATTCAGTATTTTTGTATCCTGGTTCAGAGACAATTTTTTAGTCCCCCCATGGACATACATCTGGTTGGTACTATTCCTGATTTTTCTGTTCATGTCCATTGGCTTTGTCACAGTCTTTTTTCTACTAATTAATGGTCACTATTTACCAGAACGCTCTGCCGTGAACTGTGTCGCTGGAACTTTGGCTCCACATTCTTCCTCTCACATCATGAAGCGTGATTACACATTTGTGAACATTACAGCGTTTCCAGTTGCTGATGGCATCGTATGGGATGCAGTAAATTTCCAAATTCATGGCCCAACTGAGATTATTAATGTACCAAATGTCCTCCGTGTTTCAATGGGTGATGTCGTGAAAAGTAATATTCATTCTGACGATTGGGATGTACATGCTGTTGAATCGTTATTTTCTGATCTGAAATATTATGCTGCTTTTAATGCTGAGGATTTGTATTTAAATTCTGCAAGTTATGCCGACTTATATTGTTACCAGCATTGGGGCAACCATTTTCTCCATAAACCAAGTACCCTTAGGGGTCCTTTTAATTACACACAATGGGAACATTGTCCGACCCCTTTACCAGGTAGCTCCCAGACTCTTAAAAATAAGTTTACTTATTTTACAGATTTTGATAGATCGAACCCTGGGTCCTATTATTTTAAATTAAACACTTCATCTACGCAGAAAATAATGTTGACCCATACCAAATTGCTTTATTCGGGTTCCTTTTTAAATGCCTTAGCTGTGGGTGGGTATGAACATTGGCGGGATACTATTGACTTAAAATCTATCTGGGGTTCCAAAGCATGGCAGGTACAAGGCACAGAAGCCTTGCACCGTGCTTGCCTCATCCCAGCCCAGATTCTATTTTTGAATCAAACCATCTATCAAACAACGTGTTGGGGTTTGGCTACTTCCAAACAATTAAATGCACCCTCTATTCCTGTATTGTCTTCCACTCCCAATGAGAGCTTGCTTTTAAATATTTCCATTGAAATTTTACAAGCTTTATTCCAGAACAATTCATTCAACATGTCTACGGTTGTTCAGTCACCCTGGTTGGCTTGGCCCATGGCATCCAATGCCTGCCAACTGCGTTTTCACGACACGGATCCTGGTTATAAACAGGATAGGCCAGACCCCAGGTTTTCTGACTCTCGTACTGTTACAACATATTCTGTTGGTAAATTGTGTAAACAGTGGTTGCAGCACTCTTCCTTAGATTCTGTTAAACAACATTTGTCCCTCTTATCAGGCAACATTGATCTGTCCGACTTTGTTCTGGGGCCTCGTGGTCCTCGACCAAAGAGATTCATTTATGAAACTTATAATGAACTCTGGAAGCTTTCGCAAATTGAAGCTGCTTCCCGTCTTCGGGAAATAGATCAAGCAAATTTAGAAAAGGTGCTTGCTGTTGTTGATAATAGCATTAATACCCTGTCTTCCCGCATTTATACGTTAGAGAATATTGTTTCCTCTGTCGTTGATATTGTACAAGATGATGTGTCTGTGTTATATCATGGTCAAAATCAATTGCGTTCAGTGATGCAGTTTGCATGGACTATGCAAACCCTTAAGATGGGGAAAGTTCCTTGGCACTTTTTGAACACCTCTGCCTTGTTCTTACCTTTCAATTTGACTGAAAAACAGCAGTTTATGTCCATGAAAGATGCAGCTTACACACTGTTACATATTGAAAGAATAGAGCCATTACCATTCTCGGTAGCAGAATTAGATTCTGCTGCGTGGCTAGTACACGGGGTTATAGCTTTGCCTTTTTCTTTATTTGAATTTAGTTCCTGCATGAAACATTATCCTGTCGGTCGTTTTCAGCCTTTGGGTAGTGCTTTCCTGCATGAACTGTGGTCCCTGCCTTTCATGTATAGGTGTCTTAGGGACGGGAAGGAAGTTTTTCTCACGGGGGAGTCATGCGATTCTACTGTGGGTCATTCCCTTGTTTGTAAACACATTACATTGCACGGAGCTTGTAATGTTTCAGCTCCGAATCTTGCTTGTGTTCTGAAGGGAATTCCTGCTCCTTCTATCTCTCCTACTTTCACTGTGCTTGCTAATGGCAGCTATCTCCTTCTAAATAATCAGGACTGTTGTGGCATGCTTGCCGGTATTCCCTATATTGTAACAGTTTCCCACAGAGTTGTCTGCTGCAAGAATGTGCTGTTTCCTCCCCCGCACGACATTGTAGATAGTTCCATTTGGCCTTCCATTCCAACTTTGAAGGCAGATTTCAATAAGTTGAGCAGAATAAAGGCACTATTATTGAATCAGGAGGTTATGCTCACATCCGCCCGGGAGACATTTGTTCTCCAGGTGGCGAGTACTCACAGTGAAATACAGGCCCTGTTAAACACTAACCTCCCACAACATTTCGGTGAGTTAATTCACCGCGTTTTCAATGCATCTCGCACTGAAGGTCTTGTGCATTTTTTTAAAGTTGTGGGCTCTGGCCTTGTTACCTCCTTTCAGACTATATTTGGTGTAATACCGGCTTTTATTCATTCTATTTTTTCCAGTGTCTTTGGCGGCTTTCCGTTGATCCTAGCGTTAGCTGCTGGAATACTACTTTTGATTTGTTTACTACGCAATGGCTGCACCTCATGGAGCCCACCTCGACCGCAGACGCCTTCGGGTGCTCCGTGAACGTCTCCTCGCCGGCTTCGGTGTCCTGCCATTGGCGACACTTGGTGTATCTTACAAACTGTCTTTTCGCTTTGCGTATTTCACTTGCGTGCAACCTGTGATGTCTTGCATCCGATGTCCTTTCTCATGGTCCTTGGATTATTGCCTCTCCAATACGTCTCTGTCTCGCCCGGATTTCGTCCAGTTGGTGGGTCCCTTAGAGGCCCATGAACGAGACTGTTCCGGACCTGGCTTCATGGCGCGTGCGGCTGCACTTGGAATTTTAGCACAATGGGATATCTGGGCGGCTGCTCAGGATCTCCTACAACGCAGTTATAT
Source organism: Calotriton arnoldi (assembly GCA_963921515.1). Taxonomy (NCBI): domain Eukaryota; kingdom Metazoa; phylum Chordata; class Amphibia; order Caudata; family Salamandridae; genus Calotriton; species Calotriton arnoldi. The sequence continues at coordinate 678,430 of CAWUFW010004693.1, read as the reverse complement.
TGAGTATCACGCAAGTTGTCCCGCAATGTTGTTCGCTACTGCCTCTTATGAGGAACATGAATGCAGTTTTGATTTATTAAACTGGATGGCATCTCTTTTTTCTGGAGATTCCAACGATGTCCTCTTGGAAAGTTTGGCGTTTTTCTGCACTTACACTCTTTTTGACTGAAGGGCCTCCACGTTCAGCGTTCTGCCCCACTGGATTTTTTGTTGTTTCAATTTTTTTATCCCGGTTCATTGCCATTCTGCTCCACCTATTTAAACTCTATCTTCGTCCTATGTCTATGCCACTGGACTGACCAGGGGAGGGTGTCGTGTGGTTTGTGGACACATAGAATGCATTACTAAGTTAGCTTAGGCCTGGCTGCCATGATGCCTTTTTGCGCACGTTACTTTGTGCCCTTGTTTTCTAGACTTTGCTATTTTCGAACTGCGTGCCTTTTATCCTTATTCCTGATAGCTCTGGGTCGTGTCTGCACATCATGTACAAGGTCGGAAGGCAATGTCACTTGTTCTTGCTGATCTGGTCAGTCCCTCAAGCTTAGACATAACACTGATTGCAGCTGCACTGGGGAAATTCGTGTGCTTTTAATATTGTGATTTCAGTGTCAGAGGCACTTGGAGAAAAACCTTTCCAGAGAGAAGAGCTGTGCTTGTCTGATGATGTAAACCTAGCATCTAGATATTGAGGTATGGGGGTCTGCCTGTCAATGCCCAGAGGTCTTCTGTTTTTATAATAAACTAGTTATTAGCACGGGGAGGGTGGACAATCCATTTAGCACTATATCCATTGTCTTTATAAAATGCTATCCCCGTTTGTATTCTATGGAATTGTAACTATGCTTATTATATTATTCTTATGCATTATGCTGCTAGTACTTACACGTGTACTGTATCTTAGAGCACGATAGTTGAAATAAACATTTTAAACTATACAGTGTCTCTTATTACGCAAGTTGTGGACAGGTATGAGTGAGTTACGAAAGGGTGTCCTTGCTCCTGCGAGTCCTGAGAGAGAGATACCGTGTCTGGGTTGTCTAATCATTGGTAGCTTCGCTGCTAAAGAGACGCTAATGCTAGCCGGATTAGGGTCGTAGGTACTAAGGTTTATGGTTGGCTCACCACTATATTCCGAGGTCCTATTATCCTGTGCATAGCTCTGTATATGTGCAGAATACCTATGACAGGATGTGCCTATGTGTGTGTCTGTTCGTAGTGTCAGAGCTGGCCAAGGAGAGGGACGCGGCAGTGGGATGTGCGTATGTGTGTGTTACTGTTACTAGTGTCAGCCTAGGCCGAGGAGAGGGACACAGCAGTGGGATGTACTTATGTGTGTGTTACTGTTAGTAGTGTCAGGCCTGGCCAAGGAGAGGGACACAGCAGTGGGATGTGAGTATATGTGTGTTACTGTTAGTAGTGTCAGGCCTGGCCAAGGAGGGGGACACGGCAGAGGGATGTGCCTATGTGTGTGTTACTGTTAGTAGTGTCAGGCCTCGCTAAGGAGAGGGACGCAGCAGGGGATGTGCCTAAGTGTGTGTTACTGTTAGTAGTGTCAGGCCTGGCCAAGGAGTGGGATGTGCCTATGTGTGTGTTACTGTTAGTAGTGTCTGGCCTGGCCAAGGTGAGGGAAACAGCAGGGGATGTGCCTATGTGTGTGTTACTGTTAGTAGTGTCAGGCCTGGCGAAGGAGAGGGACACAGCAGTGGGATGTGCATATGTGTGTGTTACTGTTAGTAGTGTCAGCCTTGGCCAAGGAGTGGGACACAGTAGTGAGATGTGCATATGTGTGTGTTACTGTTAGTAGTGTCAGCCTAGGGCAAGGAGAGGGACACAGCAGTGGGATGTGCCTATGTGTGTGTTACTGTTAGTAGTGTCAGGCCTGGCCTAGAAGAGGGACACAGCAGTGGGTAATGCCTATGTGTGTGTTACTGTTAGTAGTGTCAGGCCTGGCCAAGGAGAGGGACACAGCAGTGGGATGTGCCTATGTGTGTGTTACTGTTAGTAGTGTCAGGCCTGGCCAAGGAGAGGGACACGGCAGGGGATGTGCCTATGTGTGTGTTACTGTTAGTAGTGTCAGGCCTGGCCAAGGAGAGGGACACAGCAGTGGGATGTGCCTATGTGTGTGTGTTACTGTTAGCAGTGTCAGGCCTGGCCAAGGAGAGGGACACAGCACTGGGATGTGCCTATGTGAGTGTTACTGTTAGTAGTGTCAGGCCTGGCCAAGGAGAGGGAAACATCAGTGGGATGTGCGTATGTGAGTGTTACTGTTGGTAGTGTCAGCCTAGGCCAAGGAGAGGGACACGGTAGGGGATGTGCCTATGTGTGTGTTACTGTTAGTGTCAGGCCTGGCCAAGGAGAGGGACACAGCAGGGGATGTGCCTATGTGTGTGTTACTGTTAGTAGTGTCAGGCCTGGCCAAGGAGAGGGACAAAGCAGTGGGATGTGCCTATGTGTGTGTTACTGTTAGTAGTGTCAGGCCTGGCCAAGGAGAGGGACACAGCAGTGGGACATGCCTTTGTGTGTGTTACTGTTAGTAGTGTCAGGCCTGGCCAAGGAGAGGGACACAGCAGGGGATGTGTCTATGTGTGTGTTATTGTTAGTAGTGTTAGGCCTGGCCAAGGAGAGGGACACAGCAGTGGGATGTGCATATGTGTGTGTTCCTGTTAGTAGTGTCAGCCTAGGCCAAGGAGTGGGACACAGCACTGGGATGTGTGTATGTGTGTGTTACTGTTAGTAGTGTCAGGGCTGGTCAAGGAGAGGGACACAGCAGTGGGATGTGCGTATGTGTGTGTTACTATTAGTAGTGTCAGCCTAGGCCAAGGAGAGGGACACAGCAGTGGGATGTGCGTATGTGTGTGTTACTGTTAGTAATGTCAGGGCTGGCCAAGGAGAGGGAGACGGCAGTGGGATGTGCCTATGTGTGTCTGTTCGTAGTGTCAGGGCTGGCCAAGGAGAGGGACGCAGCAGTGGGATGTGCGTATATGTGTGTTACTGTTAGTAGTGTCAGGCCTGGCCAAGGAGAGGGACACGGCAGAGGGATGTGCCTATGTGTGTGTTACTGTTAGTAGTGTCAGGCCTGGCCAAGGAGAGGGACACAGCAGGGGATGTGCCTATGTGTGTGTTACTGTTAGTAGTGTCAGGCCTGGCCAAGGAGAGGGACACAGCAGTGGGATGTGCCAATGTGTGTGTTACTGTTAGTAGTGTCAGGCCTGGCCAAGGAGAGGGACACAGCAGTGGGATGTGCCTATGTGTGTGTTACTGTTAGTAGTGTCAGGCCTGTCCAAGGAGAAGGACACAGCAGTGGGATGTGCCTATGTGTGTGTTACTGTTAGTGGTGTCAGGCCTAGTCAAGGAGAGGGACACGGCAGGGGATGTGCCTATGTGTGTGTTACTGTTAATAGTGTCAGGCCTGGCCAAGGAGAGGGACACAGCAGTGGGATGTGCGTATGTGTGTGTTACTGTTAGTAGTGTCATGCCTGGATAAGGAGAGGGACACAGCAGTGGGGTGTGCCTATCTGTGTGTTACTGTTAGTAGTGTCAGGCCTGGCCAAGGAGTGGGATGTGCCTATGTGTGTGTTACTGTTAGTAGTGTCTGGCCTGGCCAAGGTGAGGGACACAGGAGGGGATGTGCCTATGTGTGTGTTACTGTTAGTCGTGTCAGGCCTGGCGAAGGAGAGGGACACAGCAGTGGGATGTGCATACGTGTGTGTTACTGTTAGTAGTGTCAGCCTTGGCCAAGGAGTGGGACACAGTAGTGAGATGTGCAAATGTGTGTGTTACTCTTAGTAGTGTCAGGCCTGGCCAAGGAGAGGGACACGGCAGGGGATGTGCCTATGTGTGTGCTACTGTTAGTAGTGTCAGGCCTGGTCAAGGAGAGGGACACAGCAGTGGGATGTGCCTATGTGTGTGTGTTACTGTTAGTAGTGTCAGGCCTGGCCAAGGAGAGGGACACAGCACTGGGATGTGTCTATGTGAGTGTTACTGTTAGTAGTGTCAGGCCTAGCCAAGGAGAGGGAAACATCAGTGGGATGTGCGTATGTGAGTGTTACTGTTGGTAGTGTCAGCCTAGGCCAAGGAGAGGGACACAGCAGTGGATGTGCCTATGTGTGTGTTACTGTTAGTAGTGTCAGGCCTGGCCAAGGAGAGGGACACGGCAGGGGATGTGCCTATGTGTGTGTTACTGTTAGTAGTGTCAGGCCTGGCAAGGAGAGGGACAAAGCAGTGGGATGTGCCTATGTGTGTGTTACTGTTAGTAGTGTCAGGCCTGGCCAAGGAGAGGGACACAGCCGTGGGATGTGCCTATGTGTGTGTACTGTTAGTAGTGTCAGGCCTGGCCAAGGAGAGGGACACAGCAGGGGATGTGCTTATGTGTGTGTTACTGTTAGTAGTGTCAGGCCTGGCCAAGGAGAGGGACACAGCAGTGGGATGTGCATATGTGTGTGTTACTGTTAGTAGTGTCAGCCTAGGCCAAGGAGTGGGACACAGCAGTGGGATGTGCGTAAGTGTGTGTTAATGTTAGTAATGTCAGGGCTGGCCAAGGAGAGGGACACGTCAGGGGATATGCCTATGTGTGTGTTACTATTAGTAGTGTCAGGCCTGGCCAAGGAGATGGACACTGCAGTGGGATGTGCCTATGTGTGTGTTACTGTTAGTAGTGTCAGGCCTGTCCAAGGAGAGGGACACAGCAGTGGGATGTGCGTATGTGTGTGTTACTATTAGTAGTGTCAGCCTAGGCCAAGGAGAGGGACACAGCAGTGGGATGTGCGTATGTGTGTGTTACTGTTAGTAATGTCAGGGCTGGCCAAGGAGAGGGACACGGCAGTGGGATGTGCCTATGTGTGTGTCTGTTCGTAGTGTCAGTGCTGGCCAAGGAGAGGGACGCGGCAGTGGGATGTGCGTATGTGTGTGTTACTGTTAGTAGTGTCAGCCTAGGCCGAGGAGAGGGACACAGCAGTGGGATGTACTTATGTGTGTGTTACTGTTAGTAGTGTCACGCCTGGCCAAGGAGAGGGACACAGCAGTGGGATGTGAGTATATGTGTGTTATTGTTAGTAGTGTCAGGCCTGGCCAAGGAGGGGGACACGGCAGAGGGATGTGCCTATGTGTGTGTTACTGTTAGTAGTGTCAGGCCTGGCCAAGGAGAGGGACACGGCAGGGGATGTGCCTATGTGTGTGTTACTGTTAGTAGTGTCAGGCCTAGTCAAGGAGAGGGACATGGCAGGGGATGTGCCTATGTGTGTGTTACTGTTAGTAGTGTCAGGCCTGGCCAAGGAGAGGGACACAGCCGTGGGATGTGCGTATGTGTGTGTTACTGTTAGTAATGTCAGGGCTGGCCAAGGAGAGGGACACGGCAGGGGATGTGCCTATGTGTGTGTTACTATTAGTAGTGTCAGGCCTGGCCAAGGAGATGGACACAGCAGTGGGATGTGCCTATGTGTGTGTTACTGTTAGTAGTGTCAGGCCTGGCCAAGGAGAGGGACACAGCTGTGGGATGTGCGTATGTGTGTGTTACTATTAGTAGTGTCAGCCTAGGCCAAGGAGAGGGACACAGCAGTGGGATGTGCCTATGTGTGTGTTACTGTTAGTAGTGTCAGGCCTGGCCAAGGAGAGGGACACAGCAGTGGGATGTGCCTATGTGTGTGTTACTGTTAGTAGTGTCAGGCCTGTCCAAGGAGAAGGACACAGCAGTCGGATGTGGGTATGTGTGTGTTACTGTTAGTAGTGTCAGGCCTAGTCAAGGAGAGGGACACGGCAGGGGATGTGCCTATGTGTGTGTTACTGTTAGTAGTGTCAGGCCTGGCCAAGGAGAGGGACACAGCAGTGGGATGTGCGTATGTGTGTGTTACTGTTAGTAGTGTCATGCCTGGCCAAGGAGAGGGACACAGCAGTGGGATGTGCCTATGTGTGTGTTACTGTTAGTAGTGTCAGGCCTGTCCAAGGAGAAGGACACAGCAGTGGGATGTGCCTATGTGTGTGTTACTGTTAGTAGTGTCAGGCCTGGCCAAGGAGAGGGACACAGCAGTGGGATGTGCCTATGTGAGTGTTACTGTTAGTAGTGTCAGACCTGGCCAAGGAGAGGGACACAGCAGTGGGATGTGCCTATGTGTATGTTACTGTTAGTAGTGTCAGGCCTGGCCAAGGAGAGGGACACAGCAGGGGATGTGCCTATGTGTGTGTTACTGTTAGTAGTGTCAGGACTGGCCAAGGAGAGGGACACAGCAGTGGGATGTGCCTATGTGTGTGTTACTGTTAGTAGTGTCAGGCCTGGCCAAGGAGAGGGACACAGCAGTGGGATGTGCCTATGTGTGTGTTACTGTTAGTAGTGTCAGGCCTAGTCAAGGAGAGGTCCACGGCAGGGGATGTGCCTATGTGTGTGTTACTGTTAGTAGTGTCAGGCCTGGCCAAGGAGAGGGATACAGCAGTGGGATGTGCGTATGTGTGTGTTACTGTTAGTAATGTCAGGGCTGGCCAAGGAGAGGGACACGGCAGGGGATGTGCCTATGTGTGTGTTACTATTAGTAGTGTCAGGCCTGGCCAAGGAAATGGACACTGCTGTGGGATGTGCCTATGTGTGTGTTACTTTTAGTAGTGTCAGGCCTGGCCAAGGAGAGGGACACAGCAGTGGGATGTGCGTATGTGTGTGTTACTATTAGTAGTGTCAGCCTAGGCCAAGGAGAGGGACACAGCAGTGGGATGTGCGTATGTGTGTGTTACTGTTAGTAATGTCAGGGCTGGCCAAGGAGAGGGACACGGCAGTGGGATGTGCCTATACGTGTGTCTGTTCGTAGTGTCAGGGCTGGCCAAGGAGAGGGACACGGCAGTGGGATGTGCGTATGTGTGTGTTACTGTTAGTAGTGTCAGCCTAGGCCGAGGAGAGGGACACAGCAGTGGCATGTACTTATGTGTGTGTTACTGTTAGTAGTGTCAGGCCTGGCCAATGAGAGGGACACAGCAGTGGGATGTGAGTATATGTGTGTTACTGTTAGTAGTGTCAGGCCTGGCCAAGGAGGGGACACGGTAGAGGGATGTGCTTATGTGTGTGTTACTGTTAGTAGTGTCAGGCCTGGCCAAGGAGAGGGACACGGCAGGGGATGTGCCTATGTGTGTGTTACTGTTAGTAGTGTCAGGCCTGGCCAAGGAGAGGACACAGCAGTGGGATGTGCGTATGTGTGTGTTACTGTTAGTAGTGTCATGCCTGGCCAAGGAGAGGGACACAGCAGTGGGATGTGCCTATGTGTGTGTTACTGTTAGTAGTGTCAGGCCTGGCCAAGGAGAGGGACACAGCAGTGGGATGTGCGTATGTGTGTGTTACTTTTAGTAGTGTCAGCCTAGGCCAAGGAGAGGGACACAGCAGTGGGATGTGCGTATCTGTGTGTGTTACTGTTAGTAGTGTCAGGCCTGGCCAAGGAGAGGGACAAAGCACTGGGATGTGCCTATGTGAGTGTTACTGTTAGTAGTGTCAGCCCTGGCCAAGGAGAGGGACACAGCAGTGGGATGTGCCTATGTGTGTGTTACTGTTAGTAGTGTCAGGCCTGGCCAAGGAGAGGGACACAGCAGGGGATGTGCCTATGTGTGTGTTACTGTTAGTAGTATCAGGCCTGGCCAAGGAGAGGGACACAGCAGTGGGATGTGCATATGTGTGTTTTACTGTTAGTAGTGTCAGGCCTGGCCAAGGAGAGGGACACAGCAGTGGGATGTGCATATGTGTGTGTTACTGTTAGTAGTGTCAGGACTGGCCAAGGAGAGGGACAAAGCAGTGGGATGTGCCTATGTGTGTGTGTTACTGTTAGTAGTGTCAGGACTGGCCAAGGAGAGGAACACAGCACTGGGATGTGCCTACGTGAGAGTTACTAATAGTAGTGTCAGGCCTGGCCAAGGAGAGGGAAACATCAGTGGGATGTGCGTATGTGAGTGTTACTGTTGGTAGTGTCAGCCCAGGCCAAGGAGAGGGACATGGCAGGGGATGTGCCTATGTGTGTGTTACTGTTAGTAGTGTCAGGCCTGGCCAAGGAGAATAACACAGCAGTGGGATGTGCCTAAGTGTGTGTTACTGTTAGTAGTGTCAGGTCTAGTCAAGGAGAGGGACACGGCAGGAGATGTGCCTATGTGTGTGTTACTGTTAGTAGTGTCAGGCCTGGCCAAGGAGAGGGACACAGCAGTGGGATGTGCGTATGTGTGTGTTACTGTTAGTAATGTCAGGGCTGGCCAAGGAGAGGGACACGGCAGGGGATGTGCCTATGTGTGTGTTACTATTAGTAGTGTCAGGCCTGGCCAAGGAGATGGACACTGCAGTGGGATGTGCCTATGTGTGTGTTACTGTTAGTAGTGTCAGGCCTGGCCAAGGAGAGGGACACAGCAGTGGGATGTGCGTATGTGTGTGTTACTATTAGTAGTGTCAGCCTAGGCCAAGGAGAGGGACACAGCAGTGGGATGTGCGTATGTGTGTGTTACTGTTAGTAATGTCAGGGCTGGCCAAGGAGAGGGACATGGCAGAGGGATGTGCCTATGTGTGTGTTACTGTTAGTAGTGTCAGGCCTGGCCAAGGAGAGGGACACAGCAGGGGATGTGCCTATGTGTGTGTTACTGTTAGTAGTGTCAGGCCTAGCCAAGGAGAGGGCCACAGCAGTGGGATGTGCCTATGTGTGTGTTACTGTTAGTAGTGTCAGGCCTGGCCAAGGAGAGGGACACAGCAGTGGGATGTGCCTATGTGTGTGTTACTGTTAGTAGTGTCAGGCCTGTCCAAGGAGAAGGACACAGCACTGGGATGTGCCTATGTGTGTGTTACTGTTAGTAGTGTCAGGCCTAGTCAAGGAGAGGGACACGCCAGAGGATGTGCCTATGTGTGTGTTACTGTTAGTAGTGTCAGGCCTGGCCAAGGAGACGGAAACAGCAGTGGGATGTGCGTATGTGTGTGTTACTGTTAGTAGTGTCATGCCTGGCCAAGGAGAGGGACACAGCAGTGGGATGTGCCTATGTGTGTGTTACTGTTAGTAGTGTCAGGCCTGGCCAGGGAGTGGGATGTGCCTATGTGTGTGTTACTGTTAGTAGTGTCTGGCCTTGCCAAGGTGAGGGACACAGCAGGGGATGTGCCTATGTGTGTGTTGCTGTTAGTAGTTTCAGGCCTGGCGAAGGAGAGGGACACAGCAGTGGGATGTGCATATGTGTGTGTTACTGTTAGTAGTGTCAGCCTTGGCCAAGGAGTGGGACACAGTAGTGAGATGTGCATATGTGTGTGTTACTATTAGTAGTGTCAGCCTAGGGCAAGGAGAGGGACACAGCAGTGGGATGTGCCTATGTGTGTGTTACTGTTAGTAGTGTCAGGCCTGGCCTAGAAGAGGGACACGGCAGTGGGATATGCCTATGTGTGTGTTACTGTTAGTAGTGTCAGGCCTGGCCAAGGAGAGGGACACGGCACTGGGATGTGCCTATGTGTGTGTTACTGTTAGTAGTGTCAGGGCTGGCCAAGGAGAGGGACACAGCAGTGGGATGTGCATATGTGTGTGTTACTGTTAGTAGTGTCAGCCTAGGCCAAGGAGTGGGACACAGCAGTGGGATGTGCGTATGTGTGTTACTGTAAGTAATCTCAGGGCTGGCCAAGGAGAGGGACACGGCAGGGGATGTGCCTATGTGTGTGTTACTATTAGTAGTGTCAGGCCTGGCCAAGGAGATGGACTCTGCAGTGGGATGTGCGTATGTGTGTGTTACTATTAGTAGTGTCAGCCTAGGCCAAGGAGAGGGACACAGCAGTGGGATGTGCGTATGTGTGTGTTACTGTTAGTAATGTCAGGGCTGGCCAAGGAGAGGGACACGGCAGTGGGATGTGCCTATGTGTGTGTCTGTTCGTAGTGTCAGGGCTGGCCAAGGAGAGGGACGCGGTAGTGGGATGTGCGTATGTGTGTGTTACTGTTAGTAGTGTCAGCCTAGGCCGAGGAGAAGGACACAGCAGTGGGATGTACTTATGTGTGTGTTACTGTTAGTAGTGTCAGGCCTGGCCAAGGAGAGGGACACAGCAGTGGGATGTGAGTATATGTGTGTTACTGTTAGTAGTGTCAGGCCTGGCCAAGGAGGGGGACACGGCAGAGGGATGTGCCTATGTGTGTGTTACTGTTATTAGTGTCAGGCCTGGCCAAGGAGAGTGACACGGCAGGGGATGTGCCTATGTGCTTTTTACTGTTAGTAGTGTCAGGCCTGGCCAAGGAGAGGGACACAGCAGTGGGATGTGCTTATGTGTGTGTTACTGTTAGTAGTGTCAGGCCTGGCCAACGAGAGGGACACAGCAGTGGGATGTGCCTATGTGTGTGTTATTGTTAGTAGTGTCATCCCTGTCCAAGGAGAAGGACACAGCAGTGGGATGTGCCTATGTGTTTGTTACTGTTAGTAGTGTCTGGCCTTGGCCAAGGTGAGGGACACAGCAGGGGATGTGCCTATGTGTGTGTTACTGTTAGTAGTGTCAGGCCTGGCGAAGTAGAGGGACACAGCAGTGGGATGTGCATATGTGTGTGTTACTGTTAGTAGTGTCATCCTTGGCCAAGAAGTGGGACACAGTAGTGAGATGTGCATATGTGTGTGTTACTGTTAGTAGTGTCAGCCTAGTACAAGGAGAGGGACACAGCAGTGGGATGTGCCTATGTGTGTGTTACTGTTAGTAGTGTCAGGACTGGCCAAGGAGAGGGACAAAGCAGTGGGATGTGCCTATGTGTGTGTGTTACTGTTAGTAGTGTCAGGACTGGCCAAGGAGAGGAACACAGCACTGGGATGTGCCTACGTGAGCGTTACTAATAGTAGTGTCAGGCCTGGCCAAGGAGAGGGAAACATCAGTGGGATGTGCGTATGTGAGTGTTACTGTTGGTAGTGTCAGCCCAGGCCAAGGAGAGGGACATGGCAGGAGATGTGCCTATGTGTGTGTTACTGTTAGTAGTGTCAGGCCTGGCCAAGGAGAATAACACAGCAGTGGGATGTGCCTAAGTGTGTGTTACTGTTAGTAGTGTCAGGCCTAGTCAAGGAGAGGGACACGGCAGGAGATGTGCCTATGTGTGTGTTACTGTTAGTAGTGTCAGGCCTGGCCAAGGAGAGGGACACAGCAGTGGGATGTGCGTATGTGTGTGTTACTGTTAGTAATGTCAGGGCTGGCCAAGGAGAGGGACACGGCAGGGGATGTGCCTATGTGTGTGTTACTATTAGTAGTGTCAGGCCTGGCCAAGGAGATGGACACTGCAGTGGGATGTGCCTATGTGTGTGTTACTGTTAGTAGTGTCAGGCCTGGCCAAGGAGAGGGACACAGCAGTGGGATGTGCGTATGTGTGTGTTACTATTAGTAGTGTCAGCCTAGGCCAAGGAGAGGGACACAGCAGTGGGATGTGCGTATGTGTGTGTTACTGTTAGTAATGTCAGGGCTGGCCAAGGAGAGGGACATGGCAGAGGGATGTGCCTATGTGTGTGTTACTGTTAGTAGTGTCAGGCCTGGCCAAGGAGAGGGACACAGCAGGGGATGTGCCTATGTGTGTGTTACTGTTAGTAGTGTCAGGCCTGGCCAAGGAGAGGGCCACAGCAGTGGGATGTGCCTATGTGTGTGTTACTGTTAGTAGTGTCAGGCCTGGCCAAGGAGAGGGACACAGCAGTGGGATGTGCCTATGTGTGTGTTACTGTTAGTAGTGTCAGGCCTGTCCAAGGAGAAGGACACAGCACTGGGATGTGCCTATGTGTGTGTTACTGTTAGTAATGTCAGGCCTAGTCAAGGAGAGGGACACGGCAGGGGATGTGCCTATGTGTGTGTTACTGTTAGTAGTATCAGGCCTGGCCAAGGAGACAGAAACAGCAGTGGGATGTGCGTATGTGTGTGTTACTGTTAGTAGTGTCATGCCTGGCCAAGGAGAGGGACACAGCAGTGGGATGTGCCTATGTGTGTGTTACTGTTAGTAGTGTCAGGCCTGGCCAAGGAGTGGGATGTGCCTATGTGTGTGTTACTGTTAGTAGTGTCTGGCCTTGCCAAGGTGAGGGACACAGGAGGGGATGTGCCTATGTGTGTGTTGCTGTTAGTAGTTTCAGGCCTGGCGAAGGAGAGGGACACAGCAGTGGGATGTGCATATGTGTGTGTTACTGTTAGTAGTGTCAGCCTTGGCCAAGGAGTGGGACACAGTAGTGAGATGTGCATATGTGTGTGTTACTATTAGTAGTGTCAGCCTAGGGCAAGGAGAGGGACACAGTAGTGGGATGTGCCTATGTGTGTGTTACTGTTAGTAGTGTCAGGCCTGGCCCAAAAGAGGGACACGGCAGTGGGATATGCCTATGTGTGTGTTACTGTTAGTAGTGTCAGGCCTGGCCAAGGAGAGGGACACGGCACTGGGATGTGCCTATGTGAGTGTTACTGTTAGTAGTGTCAGGCCTGGCCAAGGAGAGGGAAACATAAGTGGGATGTGTGTATGTGAGTGTTACTGTTGGTAGTGTCAGCCTAGGCCAAGGAGAGGGACACGGCAGGGGATGTGCCTATGTGTGTGTTACTGTTAGTAGTGTCAGGCCTGGCCAAGGAGAGGGACACGGCAGGGGATGTGCCTATGTGTGTGTTACTGTTAGTAGTGTCAGGCCTGGCCAAGGAGAGGGACAAAGCAGTGGGATGTGCCTATGTGTGTGTTACTGTTAGTAGTGTCAGGCCTGGCCAAGGAGAGGGACACAGCAGTGGGATGTGCCTATGTGTGTGTTACTGTTAGTAGTGTCAGGCCTGGCCAAGGAGAGGGACACAGCAGCGGATGTGCCTATGTGTGTGTTACTGTTAGTAGTGTCAGGGCTGGCCAAGGAGAGGGACACAGCAGTGGGATGTGCATATGTGTGTGTTACTGTTAGTAGTGTCAGCCTAGGCCAAGGAGTGGGACACAGCAGTGGGATGTGCGTATGTGTGTTACTGTAAGTAATCTCAGGGCTGGCCAAGGAGAGGGACTCTGCAGTGGGATGTGCCTATGTGTGTGTTACAGTTAGTAGTGTCAGGCCTGGCCAAGGAGAGGGACACAGCAGTGGGATGTGCGTATGTGTGTGTTACTATTAGTAGTGTCAGCCTAGGCCAAGGAGAGGGACACAGCAGTGGGATGTGCGTATGTGTGTGTTACTGTTAGTAATGTCAGGGCTGGCCAAGGAGAGGGACACGGCAGTGGGATGTGCCTATGTGTGTGTCTGTTCGTAGTGTCAGGGCTGGCCAAGGAGAGGGACGCGGTAGTGGGATGTGCGTATGTGTGTGTTACTGTTAGTAGTGTCAGCCTAGGCCGAGGAGAAGGACACAGCAGTGGGATGTACTTATGTGTGTGTTACTGTTAGTAGTGTCAGGCCTGGCCAAGGAGAGGGACACAGCAGTGGGATGTGAGTATATGTGTGTTACTGTTAGTAGTGTCAGGCCTGGCCAAGGAGGGGGACACGGCAGAGGGATGTGCCTATGTGTGTGTTACTGTTAGTAGTGTCAGGCCTGGCCAAGGAGAGGGACACGGCAGGGGATGTGCCTATGTGCTTTTTACTGTTAGTAGTGTCAGGCCTGGCCAAGGAGAGGGACGCGGTAGTGGGATGTGCGTATGTGTGTGTTACTGTTAGTAGTGTCAGCCTAGGCCGAGGAGAAGGACACAGCAGTGGGATGTACTTATGTGTGTGTTACTGTTAGTAGTGTCAGGCCTGGCCAAGGAGAGGGACACAGCAGTGGGATGTGAGTATATGTGTGTTACTGTTAGTAGTGTCAGGCCTGGCCAAGGAGGGGGACACGGCAGAGGGATGTGCCTATGTGTGTGTTACTGTTAGTAGTGTCAGGCCTGGCCAAGGAGAGGGACACGGCAGGGGATGTGCCTATGTGCTTTTTACTGTTAGTAGTGTCAGGCCTGGCCAAGGAGAGGGACACAGCAGTGGGATGTGCTTATGTGTGTGTTACTGTTAGTAGTGTCAGGCCTGGCCAACGAGAGGGACACAGCAGTGGGATGTGCCTATGTGTGTCTTATTGTTAGTAGTGTCATCCCTGTCCAAGGAGAAGGACACAGCAGTGGGATGTGCCTATGTGTGTGTTACTGTTAGTAGTGTCTGGCCTTGGCCAAGGTGAGGGATACAGCAGGGGATGTGCCTATGTGTGTGTTACTGTTAGTAGTGTCAGGCCTGGCGAAGTAGAGGGACAAAGCAGTGGGATGTGCATATGTGTGTGTTACTGTTAGTAGTGTCAGCCTTGGCCAAGGAGTGGGACACAGTAGTGAGATGTGCATATGTGTGTGTTACTGTTAGTAGTGTCAGCCTAGTACAAGGAGAGGGACACAGCAGTGGGATGTGCCTATGTGTGTGTTACTGTTAGTAGTGTCAGGACTGGCCAAGGAGAGGGACAAAGCAGTGGGATGTGCCTATGTGTGTGTGTTACTGTTAGTAGTGTCAGGCCTGGCCAAGGAGAGGAACACAGCACTGGGATGTGCCTACGTGAGCGTTACTAATAGTAGTGTCAGGCCTGGCCAAGGAGAGGGAAACATCAGTGGGATGTGCGTATGTGAGTGTTACTGTTGGTAGTGTCAGCCTAGGCCAAGGAGAGGGACACAGCAATGGGATGTGCGTATGTGTGTGTTACTGTTAGTAATTTCAGGGCTGGCCAAGGAGAGGGACATGGCAGAGGGATGTGCCTATGTGTGTGTTACTGTTAGTAGTGTCAGGCCTGGCCAAGGAGAGGGACACAGCAGGGGATGTGCCTATGTGTGTGTTACTGTTAGTAGTGTCAGGCCTGGCCAAGGAGAGGGCCACAGCAGTGGGATGTGCCTATGTGTGTGTTACTGTTAGTAGTGTCAGGCTGGCCAAGGAGAGGGACACAGCAGTGGGATGTGCCTATGTGTGTGTTACTGTTAGTAGTGTCAGGCCTGTCCAAGGAGAAGGACACAGCACTGGGATGTGCCTATGTGTGTGTTACTGTTAGTAGTGTCAGGCCTAGTCAAGGAGAGGGACACGGCAGGGGATGTGCCTATGTGTGTGTTACTGTTAGTAGTGTCAGGCCTGGCCAAGGAGACGGAAACAGCAGTGGGATGTGCGTATGTGTGTGTTACTGTTAGTAGTGTCATGCCTGGCCAAGGAGAGGGACACAGCAGTGGGATGTGCCTATGTGTGTGTTACTGTTAGTAGTGTCAGGCCTGGCCAAGGAGTGGGATGTGCCTATGTGTGTGTTACTGTTAGTAGTGTCTGGCCTTGCCAAGGTGAGGGACACAGCAGGGGATGTGCCTATGTGTGTGTTGCTGTTAGTAGTTTCAGGCCTGGCGAAGGAGAGGGACACAGCAGTGGGATGTGCATATGTGTGTGTTACTGTTAGTAGTGTCAGCCTTGGCCAAGGAGTGGGACACAGTAGTGAGATGTGCATATGTGTGTGTTACTATTAGTAGTGTCAGGCCTGGCCAAGGAGAGGGAAACATAAGTGGGATGTGTGTATGTGAGTGTTACTGTTGGTAGTGTCAGCCTAGGCCAAGGAGAGGGACACGGCAGGGGATGTGCCTATGTGTGTGTTACTGTTAGTAGTGTCAGGCCTGGCCAAGGAGAGGGACACGGCAGGGGATGTGCCTATGTGTGTGTTACTGTTAGTAGTGTCAGGCCTGGCCAAGGAGAGGGACAAAGCAGTGGGGTGTGCCTATGTGTGTGTTACTGTTAGTAGTGTCAGGCCTGGCCAAGGAGAGGGACACAGCAGCGGATGTGCCTATGTGTGTGTTACTGTTAGTAGTGTCAGGGCTGGCCAAGGAGAGGGACACAGCAGTGGGATGTGCATATGTGTGTGTTACTGTTAGTAGTGTCAGCCTAGGCCAAGGAGTGGGACACAGCAGTGGGATGTGCGTATGTGTGTTACTGTAAGTAATCTCAGGGCTGGCCAAGGAGAGGGACACGGCAGGGGATGTGCCTATGTGTGTGTTACTATTAGTAGTGTCAGGCCTGGCCAAGGAGATGGACTCTGCAGTGGGATGTGCCTATGTGTGTGTTACAGTTAGTAGTGTCAGGCCTGGCCAAGGAGAGGGACACAGCAGTGGGATGTGCGTATGTGTGTGTTACTATTAGTAGTGTCAGCCTAGGCCAAGGAGAGGGACACAGCAGTGGGATGTGCGTATGTGTGTGTTACTGTTAGTAATGTCAGGGCTGGCCAAGGAGAGGGACACGGCAGTGGGATGTGCCTATGTGTGTGTCTGTTCGTAGTGTCAGGGCTGGCCAAGGAGAGGGACGCGGTAGTGGGATGTGCGTATGTGTGTGTTACTGTTAGTAGTGTCAGCCTAGGCCGAGGAGAAGGACACAGCAGTGGGATGTACTTATGTGTGTGTTACTGTTAGTAGTGTCAGGCCTGGCCAAGGAGAGGGACACAGCAGTGGGATGTGAGTATATGTGTGTTACTGTTAGTAGTGTCAGGCCTGGCCAAGGAGGGGGACACGGCAGAGGGATGTGCCTATGTGTGTGTTACTGTTAGTAGTGTCAGGCCTGGCCAAGGAGAGGGACACGGCAGGGGATGTGCCTATGTGCTTTTTACTGTTAGTAGTGTCAGGCCTGGCCAAGGAGAGGGACACAGCAGTGGGATGTGCTTATGTGTGTGTTACTGTTAGTAGTGTCAGGCCTGGCCAACGAGAGGGACACAGCAGTGGGATGTGCCTATGTGTGTCTTATTGTTAGTAGTGTCATCCCTGTCCAAGGAGAAGGACACAGCAGTGGGATGTGCCTATGTGTGTGTTACTGTTAGTAGTGTCTGGCCTTGGCCAAGGTAGAGGGATACAGCAGGGGATGTGCCTATGTGTGTGTTACTGTTAGTAGTGTCAGGCCTGGCGAAGTAGAGGGACACAGCAGTGGGATGTGCATATGTGTGTGTTACTGTTAGTAGTGTCAGCCTTGGCCAAGGAGTGGGACACAGTAGTGAGATGTGCATATGTGTGTGTTACTGTTAGTAGTGTCAGCCTAGTACAAGGAGAGGGACACAGCAGTGGGATGTGCCTATGTGTGTGTTACTGTTAGTAGTGTCAGGACTGGCCAAGGAGAGGGACAAAGCAGTGGGATGTGCCTATGTGTGTGTGTTACTGTTAGTAGTGTCAGGCCTGGCCAAGGAGAGGAACACAGCACTGGGATGTGCCTACGTGAGCGTTACTAATAGTAGTGTCAGGCCTGGCCAAGGAGAGGGAAACATCAGTGGGATGTGCGTATGTGAGTGTTACTGTTGGTAGTGTCAGCCTAGGCCAAGGAGAGGGACACAGCAATGGGATGTGCGTATGTGTGTGTTACTGTTAGTAATGTCAGGGCTGGCCAAGGAGAGGGACATGGCAGAGGGATGTGCCTATGTGTGTGTTACTGTTAGTAGTGTCAGGCCTGGCCAAGGAGAGGGACACAGCAGGGGATGTGCCTATGTGTGTGTTACTGTTAGTAGTGTCAGGCCTGGCCAAGGAGAGGGCCACAGCAGTGGGATGTGCCTATGTGTGTGTTACTGTTAGTAGTGTCAGGCCTGGCCAAGGAGAGGGACACAGCAGTGGGATGTGCCTATGTGTGTGTTACTGTTAGTAGTGTCAGGCCTGTCCAAGGAGAAGGACACAGCACTGGGATGTGCCTATGTGTGTGTTACTGTTAGTAGTGTCAGGCCTAGTCAAGGAGAGGGACACGGCAGGGGATGTGCCTATGTGTGTGTTACTGTTAGTAGTGTCAGGCCTGGCCAAGGAGACGGAAACAGCAGTGGGATGTGCGTATGTGTGTGTTACTGTTAGTAGTGTCATGCCTGGCCAAGGAGAGGGACACAGCAGTGGGATGTGCCTATGTGTGTGTTACTGTTAGTAGTGTCAGGCCTGGCCAAGGAGTGGGATGTGCCTATGTGTGTGTTACTGTTAGTAGTGTCTGGCCTTGCCAAGGTGAGGGACACAGCAGGGGATGTGCCTATGTGTGTGTTGCTGTTAGTAGTTTCAGGCCTGGCGAAGGAGAGGGACACAGCAGTGGGATGTGCATATGTGTGTGTTACTGTTAGTAGTGTCAGCCTTGGCCAAGGAGTGGGACACAGTAGTGAGATGTGCATATGTGTGTGTTACTATTAGTAGTGTCAGCCTAGGGCAAGGAGAGGGACACAGTAGTGGGATGTGCCTATGTGTGTGTTACTGTTAGTAGTGTCAGGCCTGGCCTAGAAGAGGGACACGGCAGTGGGATATGCCTATGTGTGTGTTACTGTTAGTAGTGTCAGGCCTGGCCAAGGAGAGGGACACGGCACTGGGATGTGCCTATGTGAGTGTTACTGTTAGTAGTGTCAGGCCTGGCCAAGGAGAGGGAAACATAAGTGGGATGTGTGTATGTGAGTGTTACTGTTGGTAGTGTCAGCCTAGGCCAAGGAGAGGGACACGGCAGGGGATGTGCCTATGTGTGTGTTACTGTTAGTAGTGTCAGGCCTGGCCAAGGAGAGGGACACGGCAGGGGATGTGCCTATGTGTGTGTTACTGTTAGTAGTGTCAGACCTGGCCAAGGAGAGGGACAAAGCAGTGGGATGTGCCTATGTGTGTGTTACTGTTAGTAGTGTCAGGCCTGGCCAAGGAGAGGGACACAGCAGTGGGATGTGCCTATGTGTGTGTTACTGTTAGTAGTGTCAGGCCTGGCCAAGGAGAGGGACACAGCAGCGGATGTGCCTATGTGTGTGTTACTGTTAGTAGTGTCAGGGCTGGCCAAGGAGAGGGACACAGCAGTGGGATGTGCATATGTGTGTGTTACTGTTAGTAGTGTCAGCCTAGGCCAAGGAGTGGGACACAGCAGTGGGATGTGCGTATGTGTGTTACTGTAAGTAATCTCAGGGCTGGCGAAGGAGAGGGACACGGCAGGGGATGTGCCTATGTGTGTGTTACTATTAGTAGTGTCAGGCCTGGCCAAGGAGATGGACTCTGCAGTGGGATGTGCCTATGTGTGTGTTACAGTTAGTAGTGTCAGGCCTGGCCAAGGAGAGGGACACAGCAGTGGGATGTGCGTATGTGTGTGTTACTATTAGTAGTGTCAGCCTAGGCCAACGAGAGGGACACAGCAGTGGGATGTGCGTATGTGTGTGTTACTGTTAGTAATGTCAGGGCTGGCCAAGGAGAGGGACACGGCAGTGGGATGTGCCTATGTGTGTGTCTGTTCGTAGTGTCAGGGCTGGCCAAGGAGAGGGACGCGGTAGTGGGATGTGCGTATGTGTGTGTTACTGTTAGTAGTGTCAGCCTAGGCCGAGGAGAAGGACACAGCAGTGGGATGTACTTATGTGTGTGTTACTGTTAGTAGTGTCAGGCCTGGCCAAGGAGAGGGACACAGCAGTGGGATGTGAGTATATGTGTGTTACTGTTAGTAGTGTCAGGCCTGGCCAAGGAGGGGACACGGCAGAGGGATGTGCCTATGTGTGTGTTACTGTTAGTAGTGTCAGGCCTGGCCAAGGAGAGGGACACGGCAGGGGATGTGCTTATGTGCTTTTTACTGTTAGTAGTGTCAGGCCTGGCCAAGGAGAGGGACACAGCAGTGGGATGTGCTTATGTGTGTGTTACTGTTAGTAGTGTCAGGCCTGGCCAACGAGAGGGACACAGCAGTGGGATGTGCCTATGTGTGTCTTATTGTTAGTAGTGTCATCCCTGTCCAAGGAGAAGGACACAGCAGTGGGATGTGCCTATGTGTGTGTTACTGTTAGTAGTGTCTGGCCTTGGCCAAGGTGAGGGATACAGCAGGGGATGTGCCTATGTGTGTGTTACTGTTAGTAGTGTCAGGCCTGGCGAAGTAGAGGGACACAGCAGTGGGATGTGCATATGTGTGTGTTACTGTTAGTAGTGTCAGCCTTGGCCAAGGAGTGGGACACAGTAGTGAGATGTGCATATGTGTGTGTTACTGTTAGTAGTGTCAGCCTAGTACAAGGAGAGGGACACAGCAGTGGGATGTGCCTATGTGTGTGTTACTGTTAGTAGTGTCAGGACTGGCCAAGGAGAGGGACAAAGCAGTGGGATGTGCCTATGTGTGTGTGTTACTGTTAGTAGTGTCAGGCCTGGCCAAGGAGAGGAACACAGCACTGGGATGTGCCTACGTGAGCGTTACTAATAGTAGTGTCAGGCCTGGCCAAGGAGAGGGAAACATCAGTGGGATGTGCGTATGTGAGTGTTACTGTTGGTAGTGTCAGCCCAGGCCAAGGAGAGGGACATGGCAGGGGATGTGCCTATGTGTGTGTTACTGTTAGTAGTGTCAGGCCTGGCCAAGGAGAATAACACAGCAGTGGGATGTGCCTAAGTGTGTGTTACTGTTAGTAGTGTCAGGCCTAGTCAAGGAGAGGGACACGGCAGGAGATGTGCCTATGTGTGTGTTACTGTTAGTAGTGTCAGGCCTGGCCAAGGAGAGGGACACAGCAGTGGGATGTGCGTATGTGTGTGTTACTGTTAGTAATGTCAGGGCTGGCCAAGGAGAGGGACACAGCAGGGGATGTGCCTATGTGTGTGTTACTGTTAGTAGTGTCAGGCCTGGCGAAGTAGAGGGACACAGCAGTGGGATGTGCATATGTGTGTGTTACTGTTAGTAGTGTCAGCCTTGGCCAAGGAGTGGGACACAGTAGTGAGATGTGCATATGTGTGTGTTACTGTTAGTAGTGTCAGCCTAGTACAAGGAGAGGGACACAGCAGTGGGATGTGCCTATGTGTGTGTTACTGTTAGTAGTGTCAGGCCTGGCCTAGAAGAGGGACACGGCAGTGGGTAATGCATGTGTGTGTTACTGTTAGTAGTGTCAGGCCTGGCCAAGGAGAGGGACACGGCAGTGGGATGTGCCTATGTGTGTGTTACTGTTAGTAGTGTCAGGCCTCGCCAAGGAGAGGGACACGGCAGGGGATGTGCCTATGTGTGTGTTACTGTTAGTAGTGTTCAGGCCTGGACAAGGAGAGGGACACAGCAGTGGGATGTGCCTATGTGTGTGTGTTACTGTTAGTAGTGTCAGGCCTGGCCAAGGAGAGGGACACAGCACTGGGATGTGCCTATGTGTGTGTTACTGTTAGTAGTGTCAGGCCTGGCCAAGGAGAGGGAAACATCAGTGGGATGTGCGTATGTGAGTGTTACTGTTGGTAGTGTCAGCCTAGGCCAAGGAGAGGGACACGGCAGGGGATGTGCCTATGTGTGTGTTACTGTTAGTAGTGTCAGGCATGGCCAAGGAGAGGGACAAAGCAGTGGGATGTCCCTATGTGTGTGTTACTGTTAGTAGTGTAAGGCCTGGCCAAGGAGAGGGACACAGCAGTGGGATGTGCCTTTGTGTGTGTTACTGTTAGTAGTGTCAGGCCTGGCCAAGGAGAGGGACACAGCAGTGGGATGTGCGTATGTGTGTGTTACTGTTAGTAGTGTCATGCCTGGCTAAGGAGAGGGACACAGCAGTGGGGTGTGCCTATCTGTGTGTTACTGTTAGTAGTGTCAGGCCTGGCCAAGGAGTGGGATGTGCCTATGTGTGTGTTACTGTTAGTAGTGTCTGGCCTGGCCAAGGTGAGGGACACAGCAGGGGATGTGCCTATGTGTGTGTTACTGTTAGTCGTGTCAGGCCTGGCGAAGGAGAGGGACACAGCAGTGGGATGTGCATACGTGTGTGTTACTGTTAGTAGTGTCAGCCTTGGCCAAGGAGTGGGACACAGTAGTGAGATGTGCAAATGTGTGTGTTACTCTTAGTAGTGTCAGGCCTGGCCAAGGAGAGGGACACGGCAGGGGATGTGCCTATGTGTGTGCTACTGTTAGTAGTGTCAGGCCTGGTCAAGGAGAGGGACACAGCAGTGGGATGTGCCTATGTGTGTGTGTTACTGTTAGTAGTGTCAGGCCTGGCCAAGGAGAGGGACACAGCACTGGGATGTGTCTATGTGAGTGTTACTGTTAGTAGTGTCAGGCCTGGCCAAGGAGAGGGAAACATCAGTGGGATGTGCGTATGTGAGTGTTACTGTTGGTAGTGTCAGCCTAGGCCAAGGAGAGGGACACAGCAGTGGATGTGCCTATGTGTGTGTTACTGTTAGTAGTGTCAGGCCTGGCCAAGGAGAGGGACACGGCAGGGGATGTGCCTATGTGTGTGTTACTGTTAGTAGTGTCAGGCCTAGTCAAGGAGAGGGACACGGCAGGGGATGTGCCTATCTTAGTGTTACTGTTAGTAGTGTCAGGCCTGGCCAAGGAGAGGGACACAGCAGTGGGATATGCGTATGTGTGTGTTACTGTTAGTAGTGTAATGCCTGGCCAAGGAGAGGGACACAGCAGTGGGATGTGCCTATGTGTGTGTTACTGTTAGTAGTGTCAGGCCTGTCCAAGGAGAAGGACACAGCAGTGGGATGTGCCTATGTGTGTGTTACTGTTAGTAGTGTCAGGCCTGGCCAAGGAGAGGGACACAGCAGTGGGATGTGCCTATGTGAGTGTTACTGTTAGTAGTGTCAGACCTGGCCAAGGAGAGGGACACAGCAGTGGGATGTGCCTATGTGTGTGTTACTGTTAGTAGTGTCAGGCCTGGCCAAGGAGAGGGACACAGCAGGGGATGTGCCTATGTGTGTGTTACTGTTAGTAGTGTCAGGCCTGGCCAAGGAGAGGGACACAGCAGTGGGATGTGCCTATGTGTGTGTTACTGTTAGTAGTGTCAGGCCTGGCCAAGGAGAGGGACACAGCAGTGGGATGTGCCTATGTGTGTGTTACTGTTAGTAGTGTCAGGCCTAGTCAAGGAGAGGTCCACGGCAGGGGATGTGCCTATGTGTGTGTTACTGTTAGTAGTGTCAGGCCTGGCCAAGGAGAGGGACACAGCAGTGGGATGTGCGTATGTGTGTGTTACTGTTAGTAATGTCAGGGCTGGCCAAGGAGAGGGACACGGCAGGGGATGTGCCTATGTGTGTGTTACTATTAGTAGTGTCAGGCCTGGCCAAGGAGATGGACACTGCTGTGGGATGTGCCTATGTGTGTGTTACTTTTAGTAGTGTCAGGCCTGGCCAAGGAGAGGGACACAGCAGTGGGATGTGCGTATGTGTGTGTTACTATTAGTAGTGTCAGCCTAGGCCAATGAGAGGGACACAGCAGTGGGATGTGCGTATGTGTGTGTTACTGTTAGTAATGTCAGGGCTGGCCAAGGAGAGGGACACGGCAGTGGGATGTGCCTATACGTGTGTCTGTTCGTAGTGTCAGGGCTGGCCAAGGAGAGGGACGCGGCAGTGGGATGTGCGTATGTGTGTGTTACTGTTAGTAGTGTCAGCCTAGGCCGAGGAGAGGGACACAGCAGTGGCATGTACTTATGTGTGTGTTACTGTTAGTAGTGTCAGGCCTGGCCAAGGAGAGGGACACAGCAGTGGGATGTGAGTATATGTGTGTTACTGTTAGTAGTGTCAGGCCTGGCCAAGGAGGGGGACACGGTAGAGGGATGTGCTTATGTGTGTGTTACTGTTAGTAGTGTCAGGCCTGGCCAAGGAGAGGGACACGGCAGGGGATGTGCCTATGTGTGTGTTACTGTTAGTAGTGTCAGGCCTGGCCAAGGAGAGGGACACAGCAGTGGGATGTGCCTATGTGTGTGTTACTGTTAGTAGTGTCAGGCCTGGCCAAGGAGAGGGACACAGCAGTGGGATGTGCGTATGTGTGTGTTACTTTTAGTAGTGTCAGCCTAGGCCAAGGAGAGGGACACAGCAGTGGGATGTGCGTATCTGTGTGTGTTACTGTTAGTAGTGTCAGGCCTGGCCAAGGAGAGGGACAAAGCACTGGGATGTGCCTATGTGAGTGTTACTGTTAGTAGTGTCAGCCCTGGCCAAGGAGAGGGACACAGCAGTGGGATGTGCCTATGTGTGTGTTACTGTTAGTAGTGTCAGGCCTGGCCAAGGAGAGGGACACAGCAGGGGATGTGCCTATGTGTGTGTTACTGTTAGGAGTATCAGGCCTGGCCAAGGAGAGGGACACAGCAGTGGGATGTGCATATGTGTGTTTTACTGTTAGTAGTGTCAGGCCTGGCCAAGGAGAGGGACACAGCAGTGGGATGTGCATATGTGTGTGTTACTGTTAGTAGTGTCAGGACTGGCCAAGGAGAGGGACAAAGCAGTGGGATGTGCCTATGTGTGTGTGTTACTGTTAGTAGTGTCAGGCCTGGCCAAGGAGAGGAACACAGCACTGGGATGTGCCTACGTGAGCGTTACTAATAGTAGTGTCAGGCCTGGCCAAGGAGAGGGAAACATCAGTGGGATGTGCGTATGTGAGTGTTACTGTTGGTAGTGTCAGCCCAGGTCAAGGAGAGGGACATGGCAGGGGATGTGCCTATGTGTGTGTTACTGTTAGTAGTGTCAGGCCTGGCCAAGGAGAATAACACAGCAGTGGTATGTGCCTAAGTGTGTGTTACTGTTAGTAGTGTCAGGCCTAGTCAAGGAGAGGGACACGGCAGGAGATGTGCCTATGTGTGTGTTACTGTTAGTAGTGTCAGGCCTGGCCAAGGAGAGGGACACAGCAGTGGGATGTGCGTATGTGTGTGTTACTGTTAGTAATGTCAGGGCTGGCCAAGGAGAGGGACACGGCAGGGGATGTGCCTATGTGTGTGTTACTATTAGTAGTGTCAGGCCTGGCCAAGGAGATGGACACTGCAGTGGGATGTGCCTATGTGTGTGTTACTGTTAGTAGTGTCAGGCCTGGCCAAGGAGAGGGACACAGCAGTGGGATGTGCGTATGTGTGTGTTACTATTAGTAGTGCCAGCCTAGGCCAAGGAGAGGGACACAGCAGTGGGATGTGCGTATGTGTGTGTTACTGTTAGTAATGTCAGGGCTGGCCAAGGAGAGGGACATGGCAGAGGGATGTGCCTATGTGTGTGTTACTGTTAGTAGTGTCAGGCCTGGCCAAGGAGAGGGACACAGCAGGGGATGTGCCTATGTGTGTGTTACTGTTAGTAGTGTCAGGCCTGGCCAAGGAGAGGGCCACAGCAGTGGGATGTGCCTATGTGTGTGTTACTGTTAGTAGTGTCAGGCCTGGACAAGGAGAGGGACACAGCAGTGGGATGTGCCTATGTGTGTGTTACTGTTAGTAGTGTCAGGCCTGTCCAAGGAGAAGGACACAGCACTGGGATGTGCCTATGTGTGTTTTACTGTTAGTAGTGTCAGGCCTAGTCAAGGAGAGGGACACGGCAGGGGATGTGCCTATGTGTGTGTTACTGTTAGTAGTGTCAGGCCTGGCCAAGGAGACGGAAACAGCAGTGGGATGTGCGTATGTGTGTGTTACTGTTAGTAGTGTCATGCCTGGCCAAGGAGAGGGACACAGCAGTGGGATGTGCCTATGTGTGTGTTACTGTTAGTAGTGTCAGGCCTGGCCAAGGAGTGGGATGTGCCTATGTGTGTGTTACTGTTAGTAGTGTCTGGCCTTACCAAGGTGAGGGACACAGCAGGGGATGTGCCTATGTGTGTGTTGCTGTTAGTAGTTTCAGGCCTGGCGAAGGAGAGGGACACAGCAGTGGGATGTGCATATGTGTGTGTTACTGTTAGTAGTGTCAGCCTTGGCCAAGGAGTGGGACACAGTAGTGAGATGTGCATATGTGTGTGTTACTATTAGTAGTGTCAGCCTAGGGCAAGGAGAGGGACACAGCAGTGGGATGTGCCTATGTGTGTGTTACTGTTAGTAGTGTCAGGCCTGGCCTAGAAGAGGGACACGGCAGTGGGATATGCCTATGTGTGTGTTACTGTTAGTAGTGTCAGGCCTGGCCAAGGAGAGGGACACGGCACTGGGATGTGCCTATGTGAGTGTTACTGTTAGTAGTGTCAGGCCTGGCCAAGGAGAGGGAAACATAAGTGGGATGTGTGTATGTGAGTGTTACTGTTGGTAGTGTCAGCCTAGGCCAAGGAGAGGGACACGGCAGGGGATGTGCCTATGTGTGTGTTACTGTTAGTAGTGTCAGGCCTGGCCAAGGAGAGGGACACGGCAGGGGATGTGCCTATGTGTGTGTTACTGTTAGTAGTGTCAGGCCTGGCCAAGGAGAGGGACAAAGCAGTGGGATGTGCCTATGTGTGTGTTACTGTTAGTAGTGTCAGGCCTGGCCAAGGAGAGGGACACAGCAGTGGGATGTGCCTATGTGTGTGTTACTGTTAGTAGTGTCAGGCCTGGCCAAGGAGAGGGACACAGCAGCGGATGTGCCTATGTGTGTGTTACTGTTAGTAGTGTCAGGGCTGGCCAAGGAGAGGGACACAGCAGTGGGATGTGCATATGTGTGTGTTACTGTTAGTAGTGTCAGCCTAGGCCAAGGAGTGGGACACAGCAGTGGGATGTGCGTATGTGTGTTACTGTAAGTAATCTCAGGGCTGGCCAAGGAGAGGGACACGGCAGGGGATGTGCCTATGTGTGTGTTACTATTAGTAGTGTCAGGCCTGGCCAAGGAGATGGACTCTGCAGTGGGATGTGCCTATGTGTGTGTTACTGTTAGTAGTGTCAGGCCTGGCCAAGGAGAGGGACACAGCAGTGGGATGTGCGTATGTGTGTGTTACTATTAGTAGTGTCAGCCTAGGCCAAGGAGAGGGACACAGCAGTGGGATGTGCGTATGTGTGTGTTACTGTTAGTAATGTCAGGGCTGGCCAAGGAGAGGGACACGGCAGTGGGATGTGCCTATGTGTGTGTCTGTTCGTAGTGTCAGGGCTGGCCAAGGAGAGGGACGCGGTAGTGGGATGTGCGTATGTGTGTGTTACTGTTAGTAGTGTCAGCCTAGGCCGAGGAGAAGGACACAGCAGTGGGATGTACTTATGTGTGTGTTACTGTTAGTAGTGTCAGGCCTGGCCAAGGAGAGGGACACAGCAGTGGGATGTGAGTATATGTGTGTTACTGTTAGTAGTGTCAGGCCTGGCCAAGGAGGGGGACACGGCAGAGGGATGTGCCTATGTGTGTGTTACTGTTAGTAGTGTCAGGCCTGGCCAAGGAGAGGGACACGGCAGGGGATGTGTCTATGTGCTTTTTACTGTTAGTAGTGTCAGGACTGGCCAAGGAGAGGGACACAGCAGTGGGATGTGCTTATGTGTGTGTTACTGTTAGTAGTGTCAGGCCTGGCCAACGAGAGGGACACAGCAGAGGGATGTGCCTATGTGTGTGTTATTGTTAGTAGTGTCATCCCTGTCCAAGGAGAAGGACACAGCAGTGGGATGTGCCTATGTGTGTGTTACTGTTAGTAGTGTCTGTCCTTGGCCAAGGTGAGGGACACAGCAGGGGATGTGCCTATGTGTGTGTTACTGTTAGTAGTGTCAGGCCTGGTGAAGTAGAGGGACACAGCAGTGGGATGTGCATATGTGTGTGTTACTGTTAGTAGTGTCAGCCTTGGCCAAGGAGTGGGACACAGTAGTGAAATGTGCATATGTGTGTGTTACTGTTAGTAGTGTCAGCCTCGTACAAGAAGAGGGACACAGCAGTGGGATGTGCCTATGTGTGTGTTACTGTTAGTAGTGTCAGGACTGGCCAAGGAGAGGGACAAAGCAGTGGGATGTGCCTATGAGTGTGTGTTACTGTTAGTAGTGTCAGGCCTGGCCAAGGAGAGGAACACAGCACTGGGATGTGCCTATGTGAGCATTACTAATAGTAGTGTCAGGCCTGACAAGGAGAGGGAAACATCAGTGGAATGTGCGTATGTGAGTGTTACTGTTGGTAGTGTCAGCACAGGCCAAGGAGAGGGACATGGCAGGGGATGTGCCTATGTGTGTGTTACTGTTAGTAGTGTCAGGCCTGGCCAAGGAGAATAACACAGCAGTGGGATGTGCCTAAGTGTGTGTTACTGTTAGTAGTGTCAGGCCTAGTCAAGGAGAGGGACACAGCAGGAGATGTGCCTATGTGTGTGTTACTGTTAGTAGTGTCAGGCCTTTCCAAGGAGAGTGACACAGCAGTGGGATGTGCGTATGTGTGTGTTACTGTTAGTAATGTCAGGGCTGGCCAAGGAGAGGGACACGGCAGGGGATGTGCCTATGTGTGTGTTACTATTAGTAGTGTCAGGCCTGGCCAAGGAGATGGACACTGCAGTGCGATGTGCCTATGTGTGTGTTACTGTTAGTAGTGTCAGGCCTGGCCAAGGAGAGGGACACAGCAGTGGGATGTGCGTATGTCTGTGTTACTATTAGTAGTGTCATCCTAGGCCAAGGAGAGGGACACAGCAGTGGGATGTGCGTATGTGTGTGTTACTGTTAGTAATGTCAGGGCTGGCCAAGGAGAGGGACATGGCAGAGGGATGTGCCTATGTGTGTGTTACTGTTAGTAGTGTCAGGCCTGGCCAAGGAGAGGGACACAGCAGTGGGATGTGCCTATGTGTGTGTTACTGTTAGTAGTGTCAGGCCTGTCCAAGGAGAAGGACACAGCACTGGGATGTGCCTATGTGTGTGCTACTGTTAGTAGTGTCAGGCCTAGTCAAGGAGAGGGACACAGCAGGGGATGTGCCTATGTGTGTGTTACTGTTAGTAGTGTCATGCCTGGCCAAGGAGAGGGACACAGCAGTGGGATGTGCCTATGTGTGTGTTACTGTTAGTAGTGTCAGGCCTGGCCAAGGAGTGGGATGTGCCTATGTGTGTGTTACTGTTAGTAGTGTCTGGCCTTGCCAAGGTGAGGGACACAGCAGGGGATGTGCCTATGTGTGTGTTGCTGTTAGTAGTTTCAGGCCTGGCGAAGGAGAGGGACACAGCAGTGGGATGTGCATATGTGTGTGTTACTGTTAGTAGTGTCAGCCTTGGCCAAGGAGTGGGACACAGTAGTGAGATGTGCATATGTGTGTGTTACTATTAGTAGTGTCAGCCTAGGGCAAGGAGAGGGACACAGCAGTGGGATGTGCCTATGTGTGTGTTACTGTTAGTAGTGTCAGGCCTGGCCTAGAAGAGGGACACGGCAGTGGGATATGCCTATGTGTGTGTTACTGTTAGTAGTGTCAGGCCTGGCCAAGGAGAGGGACACGGCACTGGGATGTGCCTATGTGAGTGTTACTGTTAGTAGTGTCAGGCCTGGCCAAGGAGAGGGAAACATAAGTGGGATGTGTGTATGTGAGTGTTACTGTTGGTAGTGTCAGCCTAGGCCAAGGAGAGGGACACGGCAGGGGATGTGCCTATGTGTGTGTTACTGTTAGTAGTGTCAGGCCTGGCCAAGGAGAGGGACACAGCAGGGGATGTGCCTATGTGTGTGTTACTGTTAGTAGTGTCAGGCCTGGCCAAGGAGAGGGACAAAGCAGTGGGATGTGCCTATGTGTGTGTTACTGTTAGTAGTGTCAGGCCTGGCCAAGGAGAGGGACACAGCAGTGGGATGTGCCTATGTGTGTGTTACTGTTAGTAGTGTCAGGCCTGGCCAAGGAGAGGGACACAGCAGCGGATGTGCCTATGTGTGTGTTACTGTTAGTAGTGTCAGGGCTGGCCAAGGAGAGGGACACAGCAGTGGGATGTGCATATGTGTGTGTTACTGTTAGTAGTGTCAGCCTAGGCCAAGGAGTGGGACACAGCAGTGGGATGTGCGTATGTGTGTTACTGTAAGTAATCTCAGGGCTGGCCAAGGAGAGGGACACGGCAGGGGATGTGCCTATGTGTGTGTTACTATTAGTAGTGTCAGGCCTGGCCAAGGAGATGGACTCTGCAGTGGGATGTGCCTATGTGTGTGTTACTGTTAGTAGTGTCAGGCCTGGCCAAGGAGAGGGACACAGCAGTGGGATGTGCGTATGTGTGTGTTACTATTAGTAGTGTCAGCCTAGGCCAAGGAGAGGGACACAGCAGTGGGATGTGCATATGTGTGTGTTACTGTTAGTAATGTCAGGGCTGGCCAAGGAGAGGGACACGGCAGTGGGATGTGCCTATGTGTGTGTCTGTTCGTAGTGTCAGGGCTGGCCAAGGAGAGGGACGCGGTAGTGGGATGTGCGAATGTGTGTATTACTGTTAGTAGTGTCAGCCTAGGCCGAGGAGAAGGACACAGCAGTGAGATGTACTTATGTGTGTGTTACTGTTAGTAGTGTCAGGCCTGGCCAAGGAGAGGGACACAGCAGTGGGATGTGAGTATATGTGTGTTACTGTTAGTAGTGTCAGGCCTGGCCAAGGAGGGGGACACGGCAGAGGGATGTGCCTATGTGTGTGTTACTGTTAGTAGTGTCAGGCCTGGCCAAGGAGAGGGACACGGCAGGGGATGTGCCTATGTGCTTTTTACTGTTAGTAGTGTCAGGCCTGGCCAAGGAGAGGGACACAGCAGTGGGATGTGCTTATGTGTGTGTTACTGTTAGTAGTGTCAGGCCTGGCCAACGAGAGGGACACAGCAGTGGGATGTGCCTATGTGTGTGTTATTGTTAGTAGTGTCATCCCTGTCCAAGGAGAAGGACACAGCAGTGGGATGTGCCTATGTGTGTGTTACTGTTAGTAGTGTCTGGCCTTGGCCAAGGTGAGGGACACAGCAGGGGATGTGCCTATGTGTGTGTTACTGTTAGTAGTGTCAGGCCTGGCGAAGTAGAGGGACACAGCAGTGGGATGTGCATATGTGTGTGTTACTGTTAGTAGTGTCAGCCTTGGCCAAGGAGTGGGACACAGTAGTGAGATGTGCATATGTGTGTGTTACTGTTAGTAGTGTCAGCCTAGTACAAGGAGAGGGACACAGCAGTGGGATGTGCCTATGTGTGTGTTACTGTTAGTAGTGTCAGGCCTGGCCTAGAAGAGGGACACGGCAGTGGGTAATGCATGTGTGTGTTACTGTTAGTAGTGTCAGGCCTGGCCAAGGAGAGGGACACGGCAGTGGGATGTGCCTATGTGTGTGTTACTGTTAGTAGTGTCAGGCCTGGCCAAGGAGAGGGACACGGCAGGGGATGTGCCTATGTGTGTGTTACTGTTAGTAGTGTTCAGGCCTGGACAAGGAGAGGGACACAGCAGTGGGATGTGCCTATGTGTGTGTGTTACTGTTAGTAGTGTCCGGCCTGGCCAAGGAGAGGGACACAGCACTGGGATGTGCCTATGTGTGTGTTTCTGTTAGTAGTGTCAGGCCTGGCCAAGGAGAGGGAAACATCAGTGGGATGTGCGTATGTGAGTGTTACTGTTGGTAGTGTCAGCCTAGGCCAAGGAGAGGGACACGGCAGGGGATGTGCCTATGTGTGTGTTACTGTTAGTAGTGTCAGGCATGGCCAAGGAGAGGGACAAAGCAGTGGGATGTGCCTATGTGTGTGTTACTGTTAGTAGTGTAAGGCCTGGCCAAGGAGAGGGACACAGCAGTGGGATGTGCCTTTGTGTGTGTTACTGTTAGTAGTGTCAGGCCTGGCCAAGGAGAGGGACACAGCAGTGGGATGTGCCTTTGTGTGTGTTACTGTTAGTAGTGTCAGGCCTGGCCAAGGAGAGGGACACAGCAGGGGATGTGTCTATGTGTGTGTTACTGTTAGTAGTGTCAGGCCTGGCCAAGGAGAGGGACACAGCAGTGGGATGTGCGTATGTGAGTGTTACTGTTGGTAGTGTCAGCCTAGGCCAAGGAGAGGGACACGGTAGGGGATGTGCCTATGTGTGTGTTACTGTTAGTGTCAGGCCTGGCCAAGGAGAGGGACACGGCAGGGGATGTACCTATGTGTGTGTTACTGTAGGTAGTGTCAGGCCTGGCCAAGGAGAGGGACAAAGCAGTGGGATGTGCCTATGTGTGTGTTACTGTTAGTAGTGTCAGGCCTGGCCAAGGAGAGGGACACAGCAGTGGGATGAGCCTTTGTGTGTGTTACTGTTAGTAGTGTCAGGCCTGGCCAAGGAGAGGGACACAGCAGGGGATGTGTCTATGTGTGTGTTACTGTTAGTAGTGTTTGGCCTGGCCAAGGAGAGGGACACAGCAGTGGGATGTGCATATGTGTGTGTTCCTGTTAGTAGTGTCAGCCTAGGCCAAGGAGTGGGACACAGCACTGGGATGTGTGTATGTGTGTGTTACTGTTAGTAGTGTCAGGGCTGGTCAAGGAGAGGGACACAGCAGTGGGATGTGCGTATGTGTGTGCTACTATTAGTAGTGTCAGCCTAGGCCAAGGAGAGGGACACAGCAGTGGGATGTGCGTATGTGTGTGTTACTGTTAGTAATGTCAGGGCTGGCCAAGGAGAGGGAGACGGCAGTGGGATGTGCCTATGTGTGTCTGTTCGTAGTGTCAGGGCTGGCCAAGGAGAGGGACGCAGCAGTGGGATGTGCGTATATGTGTGTTACTGTTAGTAGTGTCAGGCCTGGCCAAGGAGAGGGACACGGCAGAGGGATGTGCCTATGTGTGTGTTACTGTTAGTAGTGTCAGGCCTGGCCAAGGAGAGGGACACGGCAGGGGATGTGCCTATGTGTGTGTTACTGTTAGTAGTGTCAGGCCTGGCCAAGGAGAGGGACACAGCAGTGGGATGTGCCAATGTGTGTGTTACTGTTAGTAGTGTCAGGCCTGGCCAAGGAGAGGGACACAGCAGTGGGATGTGCCTATGTGTGTGTTACTGTTAGTAGTGTCAGGCCTGTCCAAGGAGAAGGACACAGCAGTGGGATGTGCCTATGTGTGTGTTACTGTTAGTGGTGTCAGGCCTAGTCAAGGAGAGGGACACAGCAGGGGATGTGCCTATGTGTGTGTTACTGTTAATAGTGTCAGGCCTGGCCAAGGAGAGGGACACAGCAGTGGGATGTGCGTATGTGTGTGTTACTGTTAGTAGTGTCATGCCTGGCTAAGGAGAGGGACACAGCAGTGGGGTGTGCCTATCTGTGTGTTACTGTTAGTAGTGTCAGGCCTGGCCAAGGAGTGGGATGTGCCTATGTGTGTGTTACTGTTAGTAGTGTCTGGCCTGGCCAAGGTGAGGGACACAGCAGGGGATGTGCCTATGTGTGTGTTACTGTTAGTCGTGTCAGGCCTGGCGAAGGAGAGGGACACAGCAGTGGGATGTGCATACGTGTGTGTTACTGTTAGTAGTGTCAGCCTTGGCCAAGGAGTGGGACACAGTAGTGAGATGTGCAAATGTGTGTGTTACTCTTAGTAGTGTCAGGCCTGGCCAAGGAGAGGGACACGGCAGGGGATGTGCATATGTGTGTGCTACTGTTAGTAGTGTCAGGCCTGGTCAAGGAGAGGGACACAGCAGTGGGATGTGCCTATGTGTGTGTGTTACTGTTAGTAGTGTCAGGCCTGGCCAAGGAGAGGGACACAGCACTGCGATGTGTCTATGTGAGTGTTACTGTTAGTAGTGTCAGGCCTGGCCAAGGAGAGGGAAACATCAGTGGGATGTGCGTATGTGAGTGTTACTGTTGGTAGTGTCAGCCTAGGCCAAGGAGAGGGACACAGCAGTGGATGTGCCTATGTGTGTGTTACTGTTAGTAGTGTCAGGCCTGGCCAAGGAGAGGGACACGGCAGGGGATGTGCCTATGTGTGTGTTACTGTTAGTAGTGTCAGGCCTGGCAAGGAGAGGGACAAAGCAGTGGGATGTGCCTATGTGTGTGTTACTGTTAGTAGTGTCAGGCCTGGCCAAGGAGAGGGACACAGCAGTGGGATGTGCCTATGTGTGTGTTACTGTTAGTAGTGTCAGGCCTGGCCAAGGAGAGGGACACAGCAGGGGATGTGCTTATGTGTGTGTTACTGTTAGTAGTTTCAGGCCTGGCCAAGGAGAGGGACACAGCAGTAGGATGTGCGTATGTGTGTGTTACTGTTAGTAGTGTCAGCCTAGGGCAAGGAGTGGGACACAGCAGTGGGATGTGTGTAAGTGTGTGTTACTGTTAGTAATGTCAGGGCTGGCCAAGGAGAGGGACACGTCAGGGGATGTGCCTATGTGTGTGTTACTGTTAGTAGTGTCAGGCCTGGCCAAGGAGAGGGACACAGCAGTGGGATGTGCGTATGTGTGTGTTACTATTAGTAGTGTCAGCCTAGGCCAAGGAGAGGGACACAGCAGTGGGATGTGCTTATGTGTGTGTTACTGTTAGTAATGTGAGGGCTGGCCAAGGAGAGGGACACGGCAGTGGGATGTGCCTATGTGTGTGTCTGTTCGTAGTGTCAGGGCTGGCCAAGGAGAGGGACGCAGCAGTGGGATGTGCGTATGTGTGTGTTACTGTTAGTAGTGTCAGCCTAGGCCGAGGAGAGGGACACAGCAGTGGGATGTACTTATGTGTGTGTTACTGTTAGTAGTGTCAGGCCTGGCCAAGGAGAGGGACACAGCAGTGGGATGTGAGTATATGTGTGTTACTGTTAGTAGTGTCAGGCCTGGCCAAGGAGGGGGACACGGCAGAGGGATGTGCCTATGTGTGTGTTACTGTTAGTAGTGTCAGGCCTGGCCAAGGAGAGGGACACGGCAGGGGATGTGCCTATGTGTGTGTTACTGTTAGTAGTGTCAGGCCTAGTCAAGGAGAGGGACACGGCAGGGGATGTGCCTATGTGTGTGTTACTGTTAGTAGTGTCAGGCCTGGCCAAAGAGAGGGACACAGCCGTGGGATGTGCATATGTGTGTGTTACTGTTAGTAATGTCAGGGCTGGCCAAGGAGAGGGACACGGCAGGGGATGTGCCTATGCGTGTGTTACTATTAGTAGTGTCAGGCCTGGCCAAGGAGATGGACACTGCAGTGGGATGTGCCTATGTGTGTGTTACTGTTAGTAGTGTCAGGCCTGGCCAAGGAGAGGACACAGCTGTGGGATGTGCGTATGTGTGTGTTACTATTAGTAGTGTCAGCCTAGGCCAAGGAGAGGGACACAGCAGTGGGATGTGCCTATGTGTGTGTTACTGTTAGTAGTGTCAGGCCTGGCCAAGGAGAAGGACACAGCAGTCGGATGTGCGTATGTGTGTGTTACTGTTAGTAGTGTCAGGCCTAGTCAAGGAGAGGGACACGGCAGGGGATGTGCCTATGTGTGTGTTACTGTTAGTAGTGTCAGGCCTGGCCAAGGAGAGGGACACAGCAGTGGGATGTGCGTATGTGTGTGTTACTGTTAGTAGTGTAATGCCTGGCCAAGGAGAGGGACACAGCAGTGGGATGTGCCTATGTGTGTGTTACTGTTAGTAGTGTCAGGCCTGTCCAAGGAGAAGGACACAGCAGTGGGATGTGCCTATGTGTGTGTTACTGTTAGTAGTGTCAGGCCTGGCCAAGGAGAGGGACACAGCAGTGGGATGTGCCTATGTGAGTGTTACTGTTAGTAGTGTCAGGCCTGGCCAAGGAGAGGGACACAGCAGTGGGATGTGCCTATGTGTGTGTTACTGTTAGTAGTGTCAGGCCTGGCCAAGGAGAGGGACACAGCAGGGGATGTGCCTATGTGTGTGTTACTGTTAGTAGTGTCAGGCCTGGCCAAGGAGAGGGACACAGCAGTGGGATGTGCCTATGTGTGTGTTACTGTTAGTAGTGTCAGGCCTGGCCAAGGAGAGGGACACAGCAGTGGGATGTGCCTATGTGTGTGTTACTGTTAGTAGTGTCAGGCCTAGTCAAGGAGAGGGACACGGCAGGGGATGTGCCTATGTGTGTGTTACTGTTAGTAGTGTCAGGCCTGGCCAAGGAGAGGGACACAGCAGTGGGATGTGCGTATGTGTGTGTTACTGTTAGTAATGTCAGGCCTGGCCAAGGAGAGGGACACGGCAGGGGATGTGCCTATGTGTGTGTTACTATTAGTAGTGTCAGGCCTGGCCAAGGAGATGGACACTGCTGTGGGATGTGCCTATGTGTGTGTTACTTTTAGTAGTGTCAGGCCTGGCCAAGGAGAGGGACACAGCAGTGGGATGTACGTATGTGTGTGTTACTATTAGTAGTGTCAGCCTAGGCCAAGGAGAGGGACACAGCAGTGGGATGTGCGTATGTGTGTGTTACTGTTAGTAATGTCAGGGTTGGCCAAGGAGAGGGACACGGCAGTGGGATGTGCCTATACGTGTGTCTGTTCGTAGTGTCAGGGCTGGCCAAGGAGAGGGACGCGGCAGTGGGATGTGCGTATGTGTGTGTTACTGTTAGTAGTGTCAGCCTAGGCCGAGGAGAGGGACACAGCAGTGGCATGTACTTATGTGTGTGTTACTGTTAGTAGTGTCAGGCCTGGCCAAGGAGAGGGACACAGCAGTGGGATGTGAGTATATGTGTGTTACTGTTAGTAGTGTCAGGCCTGGCCAAGGAGGGGGACACGGTAGAGGGATGTGCTTATGTGTGTGTTACTGTTAGTAGTGTCAGGCCTGGCCAAGGAGAGGGACACGGCAGGGGATGTGCATATGTGTGTGTTACTGTTAGTAGTGTCAGGCCTGGCCAAGGAGAGGGACACATCAGTGGGATGTGCGTATGTGTGTGTTACTGTTAGTAGTGTCATGCCTGGCCAAGGAGAGGGACACAGCAGTGGGATGTGCCTATGTGTGTGTTACTGTTAGTAGTGTCAGGCCTGGCCAAGGAGAGGGACACAGCAGTGGGATGTGCGTATGTGTGTGTTACTTTTAGTAGTGTCAGCCTAGGCCAAGGAGAGGGACACAGCAGTGGGATGTGCGTATCTGTGTGTGTTACTGTTAGTAGTGTCAGGCCTGGCCAAGGAGAGGGACAAAGCACTGGGATGTGCCTATGTGAGTGTTACTGTTAGTAGTGTCAGCCCTGGCCAAGGAGAGGGACACAGCAGTGGGATGTGCCTATGTGTGTGTTACTGTTAGTAGTGTCAGGCCTGGCCAAGGAGAGGGACACAGCAGGGGATGTGCCTATGTGTGTGTTACTGTTAGTAGTATCAGGCCTGGCCAAGGAGAGGGACACAGCAGTGGGATGTGCATATGTGTGTTTTACTGTTAGTAGTGTCAGGCCTGGCCAAGGAGAGGGACACAGCAGTGGGATGTGCATATGTGTGTGTTACTGTTAGTAGTGTCAGGACTGGCCAAGGAGAGGGACAAAGCAGTGGGATGTGCCTATGTGTGTGTGTTACTGTTAGTAGTGTCAGGCCTGGCCAAGGAGAGGAACACAGCACTGGGATGTGCCTACGTGAGCGTTACTAATAGTAGTGTCAGGCCTGGCCAAGGAGAGGGAAACATCAGTGGGATGTGCGTATGTGAGTGTTACTGTTGGTAGTGTCAGCCTAGGCCAAGGGGAGGGACATGGCAGGGGATGTGCCTATGTGTGTGTTACTGTTAGTAGTGTCAGGCCTGGCCAAGGAGAATAACACAGCAGTGGGATGTGCCTAAGTGTGTGTTACTGTTAGTAGTGTCAGGCCTAGTCAAGGAGAGGGACACGGCAGGAGATGTGCCTATGTGTGTGTTACTGTTAGTAGTGTCAGGCCTGGCCAAGGAGAGGGACACAGCAGTGGGATGAGCGTATGTGTGTGTTACTGTTAGTAATGTCAGGGCTGGCCAAGGAGAGGGACACGGCAGGGGATGTGCCTATGTGTGTGTTACTATTAGTAGTGTCAGGCCTGGCCAAGGAGATGGACACTGCAGTGGGATGTGCCTATGTGTGTGTTACTGTTAGTAGTGTCAGGCCTGGCCAAGGAGAGGGACACAGCAGTGGGATGTGCGTATGTGTGTGTTACTATTAGTAGTGTCAGCCTAGGCCAAGGAGAGGGACACAGCAGTGGGATGTGCGTATGTGTGTGTTACTGTTAGTAATGTCAGGGCTGGCCAAGGAGAGGGACATGGTAGAGGGATGTGCCTATGTGTGTGTTACTGTTAGTAGTGTCAGGCCTGGCCAAGGAGAGGGACACAGCAGGGGATGTGCCTATGTGTGTGTTACTGTTAGTAGTGTCAGGCCTGGCCAAGGAGAGGGACACAGCAGTGGGATGTGCCTATGTGTGTGTTACTGTTAGTAGTGTCAGGCCTGTCCAAGGAGAAGGACACAGCACTGGGATGTGCCTATGTGTGTGTTACTGTTAGTAGTGTCAGGCCTAGTCAAGGAGAGGGACACGGCAGGGGATGTGCCTATGTGTGTGTTACTGTTAGTAGTGTCAGGCCTGGCCAAGGAGACGGAAACAGCAGTGGGATGTGCGTATGTGTGTGTTACTGTTAGTAGTGTCATGCGTGGCCAAGGAGAGGGACACAGCAGTGGGATGTGCCTATGTGTGTGTTACTGTTAGTAGTGTCAGGCCTGGCCAAGGAGTGGGATGTGCCTATGTGTGTGTTACTGTTAGTAGTGTCTGGCCTTGCCAAGGTGAGGGACACAGCAGGGGATGTGCCTATGTGTGTGTTGCTGTTAGTAGTTTCAGGCCTGGCGAAGGAGAGGGACACAGCAGTGGAATGTGCATATGTGTGTGTTACTGTTAGTAGTGTCAGCCTTGGCCAAGGAGTGGGACACAGTAGTGAGATGTGCATATGTGTGTGTTACTATTAGTAGTGTCAGCCTAGGGCAAGGAGAGGGACACAGCAGTGGGATGTGCCTATGTGTGTGTTACTGTTAGTAGTGTCAGGCCTGGCCTAGAAGAGGGACACGGCAGTGGGATATGCCTATGTGTGTGTTACTGTTAGTAGTGTCAGGCCTGGCCAAGGAGAGGGACACGGCACTGGGATGTGCCTATGTGAGTGTTACTGTTAATAGTGTCAGGCCTGGCCAAGGAGAGGGAAACATAAGTGGGATGTGTGTATGTGAGTGTTACTGTTGGTAGTGTCAGCCTAGGCCAAGGAGAGGGACACGGCAGGGGATGTGCCTATGTGTGTGTTACTGTTAGTAGTGTCAGGCCTGGCCAAGGAGAGGGACACGGCAGGGGATGTGCCTATGTGTGTGTTACTGTTAGTAGTGTCAGGCCTGGCCAAGGAGAGGGACAAAGCAGTGGGATGTGCCTATGTGTGTGTTACTGTTAGTAGTGTCAGGCCTGGCCAAGGAGAGGGACACAGCAGTGGGATGTGCCTATGTGTGTGTTACTGTTAGTAGTGTCAGGCCTGGCCAAGGAGAGGGACACAGCAGCGGATGTGCCTATGTGTGTGTTACTGTTAGTAGTGTCAGGGCTGGCCACGTAGAGGGACACAGCAGTGGGATGTGCATATGTGTGTGTTACTGTTAGTAGTGTCAGCCTAGGCCAAGGAGTGGGACACAGCAGTGGGATGTGCGTATGTGTGTTACTGTTAGTAATCTCAGGGCTGGCCAAGGAGAGGGACACGGCAGGGGATGTGCCTATGTGTGTGTTACTATTAGTAGTGTCAGGCCTGGCCAAGGAGATGGACTCTGCAGTGGGATGTGCCTATGTGTGTGTTACTGTTAGTAGTGTCAGGACTGGCCAAGGAGAGGGACACAGCAGTGGGATGTGCGTATGTGTGTGTTACTATTAGTAGTGTCAGCCTAGGCCAAGGAGAGGGACACAGCAGTGGGATGTGCGTATGTGTGTGTTACTGTTAGTAATGTCAGGGCTGGCCAAGGAGAGGGACACAGCACTGGGATGTGCCTATGTGTGTGTCTGTTCGTAGTGTCAGGGCTGGCCAAGGAGAGGGACGCGGTAGTGGGATGTGCGTATGTGTGTGTTACTGTTAGTAGTGTCAGCCTAACCCGAGGAGAGGGACACAGCAGTGGGATGTACTTATGTGTGTGTTACTGTTAGTAGTGTCAGGCCTGGCCAAGGAGAGGGACACAGCAGTGGGATGTGAGTATATGTGTGTTACTGTTAGTAGTGTCAGGCCTGGCCAAGGAGGGGGACACGGCAGAGGGATGTGCCTATGTGTGTGTTACTGTTAGTAGTGTCAGGCCTGGCCAAGGAGAGGGACACAGCAGGGGATGTGCCTATGTGTGTGTTACTGTTAGTAGTGTCAGGCCTGGCCAAGGAGAGGGACACAGCAGTGGGATGTGCATATGTGTGTGTTACTGTTATAAGTGTCAGCCTAGGCCAAGGAGTGGGACACAGCAGAGGGATGTACGTAAGTGTGTGTTACTGTTAGTAATGTCAGGGCTGGCCAAGGAGAGGGAACACGTCAGGGGATGTGCCTATGTGTGTGTTACTATTAGTAGTGTCAGGCCTGGCCAAGGAGAGGGACACAGCAGTGGGATGTGCGTATATGTGTGTTACTGTTAGTAGTGTCAGGCCTGGCCAAGGAGAGGGACACGGCAGAGGGATGTGCCTATGTGTGAGTTACTGTTAGTAGTGTCAGGCCTGGCCAAGGAGAGGGACACAGCAGGGGATGTGCCTATGTGAGTGTTACTGTTAGTAGTGTCAGGCATGGCCAAGGACAGGGACACAGCAGTGGGATCTGCCAATGTGTGTGTTACTGTTAGTAGTGTCAGGCCTGGCCAAGGAGAGGGACAAAGCAGTGGGATGTGCCTATGTGTGTGTTACTGTTAGTAGTGTCAGGCCTGTCCAAGGAGAAGGACACAGCAGTGGGATGTGCCTATGGGTGTGTTACTGTTAGTAGTGTCAGGCCTAGTCAAGGAGAGGGACACAGCAGTGGGATGTGTCTATGCGTGTGTTACTGTTAGTAGTGTCAGGCCTAGTCAAGGAGAGGGACACAGCAGGGGATGTGCCTATGTGTGTGTTACTGTTAGTAGAGTCAGGACTGGCCAAGGAGAGGGGCACAGCAGTGGGATGTGCGTATGTGTGTGTTACTCTTAGTAGTGTCATGCCTGGCCAAGGAGAGGGACAGAGCAGTGGGATGTGCCTATCTGTGTGTTACTGTTAGTAGTGTCAGGCCTGGCCAAGGAGTGGGATGTGCCTATGTGTGTGTTACTGTTAGTAGTGTCTGGCCTGGCCAAGGTGAGGGACACAGCAGGGGATGTGCCTATGTGTGTGTTACTGTTAGTAGTCTCA
Source organism: Calotriton arnoldi (assembly GCA_963921515.1). NCBI lineage: Eukaryota > Metazoa > Chordata > Amphibia > Caudata > Salamandridae > Calotriton > Calotriton arnoldi. The sequence goes on along the minus strand of CAWUFW010004693.1, from coordinate 637,927 downwards.
GGCCTGGCGAAGGAGAGGGACACAGCAGTGGGATGTGCATATGTGTGTGTTACTGTTAGTAGTGTCAGCCTTGGCCAAGGAGTGGGACACAGTAGTGAGATGTGCATATGTGTGTGTTACTGTTAGTAGTGTCAGGCCTGGCCAAGGAGAGGGACACGGCAGGGGATGTGCCTATGTGTGTGTTACTGTTAGTAGTGTCAGGCCTGGCAAGGAGAGGGACAAGGCAGTGGGATGTGCCTATGTGTGTGTTACTGTTAGTAGTGTCAGGCCTGGCCAAGGAGAGGGACACAGCAGTGGGATGTGCCTATGTGTGTGTTACTGTTAGTAGTGTCAGGCCTGGCCAAGGAGAGGGACACAGCAGGGGATGTGCCTATGTGTATGTTACTGTTAGTAGTGTCAGGCCTGGCCAAGGAGAGGGACACAGCAGTGGGATGTGCATATGTGTGTGTTACTGTTAGTAGTGTCAGCCTAGGCCAAGGAGTGGGACACAGCAGAGGGATGTACGTATGTGTGTGTTACTATTAGTAGTGTCAGCCTAGGCCAAGGAGAGCGACACAGCAGTGGGATGTGAGTATGTGTGTGTTACTGTTAGTAATGTCAGGGCTGGCCAAGGAGAGGGACACGGCAGTGGGATGTGCCTATGTGTGTGTCTGTTCGTAGTGTCAGGGCTGGCCAAGGAGAGGGACGCGGCAGTGGGATGTGTGTATGTGTGTGTTACTGTTAGTAGTGTCAGCCTAGGCCGAGGAGAGGGACACAGCAGTGGGATGTACTTATGTGTGTGTTACTGTTATTAGTGTCAGGCCTGGCCAAGGAGTGGGATGTGCCTATGTGTGTGTTACTGTTAGTAGTGTCAGACTAGGGCAAGGAGAGGGACACAGCAGTGGGATGTGCCTAAGTGTGTGTTACTGTTAGTAGTGTCAGGCCTGGCCGAGAAGAGGGACACAGCAGTGGGATATGCCTATTTGTGTGTTACTGTTAGTAGTGTCAGGCCTGGCCAAGGAGAGGGAAACATCAGTGGGATGTGTGTATGTGAGTGTTACTGTTGGTAGTGTCAGCCTAGACCAAGGAGAGGGACACGGCAGGGGATGTGCCTATGTGTGTGTTACTGTTAGTAGTGTCAGGCCTGGCCAAGGAGAGGGACCCCGCAGGGGATGTGCCTATGTGTGTGTTACTGTTAGTAGTGTCAGGCCTGGCCAAGGAGAGGGACAAAGCAGTGGGATGTGCCTATGTGTGTGTTACTGTTAGTAGTGCCAGGCCTGGCCAAGGAGAGGGACACAGCAGTGGGATGTGCCTATGTGTGTGTTACTGTTAGTAGTGTCAGGCCTGGCCAAGGAGATGGACACAGCAGCGGATGTGCCTAAGTGCGTGTTACTGTTAGTAGTGTCAGGCCTGGCCAAGGAGAGGGACACAGCAGTGGGATGTGCATATGTGTGTGTTACTGTTAGTAGTGTCAGCCTAGGCCAAGGAGTGGGACACAGCAGTGGGATGTGCGTATGTGTGTGTGTTACTGTTAGTAATGTCAGTGCTGGGCAAGGAGAGGGACACGGCAGGGGATGTGCCTATGTGTGTGTTACTATTAGTAGTGTCAGGCCTGGCCAAGGAGAGGGACACAGCAGTGGGATGTGCGTATGTGTGTGTTACTATTAGTAGTGTCAGCCTAGGCCAAGGAGAGGGACACAGCAGTGGGATGTGCGTATGTGTGTGTTACTGTTAGTAATGTCAGGGCTGGCCAAGGAGAGGGACACGGCAGTGGGATGTGCCTATATGTGTGTCTGTTCGTAGTGTCAGGGCTGGCCAAGGAGAGGGACGCGGCAGTGGGATGTGCGTATGTGTGTGTTACTGTTAGTAGTGTCAGGCCTGGCCAAGGAGAGGGACACAGCAGTGGGATGTGAGTATATGTGTGTTACTGTTAGTAGTGTCAGGCCTGGCCAAGGAGGGGGACACGGCAGAGGGATGTGCCTATGTGTGTGTTACTGTTAGTAGTGTCAGGCCTGGCCAAGGAGAGGGACACGGCAGGGGATGTGCCTATGTGTGTGTTACTGTTAGTAGTGTCAGGCCTGGCCAAGGAGAGGGACACAGCATTGGGATGTGCTTATGTGTTTGTTACTGTTAGTAGTGTCAGGCCTGGCCAACGAGAGGGACACAGCAGTGGGATGTGCCTATGTGTGTGTTACTGTTAGTAGTGTCATCCCTGTCCAAGGAGAAGGACACAGCAGTGGGATGTGCCTATATGTGTGTTACTGTTAGTAGTGTCAGGCCTAGTCAAGGAGAGGGACACGGCAGGGGATGTGCCTATGTGTGTGTTACTGTTAGTAGTGTCAGGCCTGGCCAAGGAGTGGGATGTGCCTATGTGTGTGTTACTGTTAGTAGTGTCTGGCCTGGCCAAGGTGAGGGACACAGCAGGGGATGTGCCTATGTGTGTTTTACTGTTAGTAGTGTCAGCCTTGGCCAAGGAGTGGGACACAGTAGTGAGATGTGCATATGTGTGTGTTACTGTTAGTAGTGTCAGCCTAGGGCAAGGAGAGGGACACAGCAGTGGGATGTGCCTATGTGTGTGTTACTGTTATTAGTGTCAGGCCTGGCCTAGAAGAGGGACACAGCAGTGGGATATGCCTATGTGTGTGTTACTGTTAGTAGTGTCAGCCTAGGCCAAAGAGAGGGACACAGCAGTGGGATGTGCGTATCTGTGTGTGTTACTGTTAGTAGTGTCAGGCCTGGCCAAGGAGAGGGACAAAGCACTGGGATGTGCCTATGTGACTGTTACTGTTAGTAGTGTCAGGCCTGGCCAAGGAGAGGTACACAGCAGTGGGATGTGCCTATGTGTGTGTTACTGTTAGTAGTGTCAGGCCTGGCCAAGGAGAGGGACACAGCAGGGGATGTGCCTATGTGTGTGTTACTGTTAGTAGTGTCAGGCCTGGCCAAGGAGAGGGACACAGCAGTGGGATGTGCATATGTGTGTTTTACTCTTAGTAGTGTCAGGCCTGGCCAAGGAGAGGGACACAGCAGTGGGATGTGCATATGTGTGTGTTACTGTTAGTAGTGTCAGGACTGGCCAAGGAGAGGGACAAAGCAGTGGGATGTGCCTATGTGTGTGTGTTACTGTTAGTAGTGTCAGGCCTGGCCAAGGAGAGGGACACAGCACTGGGATTTGCCTACGTGAGTGTTACTAATACTAGTGTCAGGCCTGGCCAAGGAGAGGGAAACATCAGTGGGATGTGCGTATGTGAGTGTTACTGTTGGTAGTGTCAGCCTAGGCCAAGGAGAGGGACATGGCAGGGGATGTGCCAATGTGTGTGTTACTGTTAGTAGTGTCAGGCCTCTCCAAGGAGAAGGACACAGCAGTGGGATGTGCCTAAGTGTGTGTTACTGTTAGTAGTGTCAGGCCTAGTCAAGGAGAGGGACACGGCAGGGGATGTGCCTATGTGTGTGTTACTGTTAGTAGTGTCAGGCCTGGCCAAGGAGAGGGACACAGCAGTGGGATGTGCGTATGTGTGTGTTACTGTTAGTAGTGTCAGGGTTGGCCAAGGAGAGGGACACGGCAGGGGATGTGCCTATGTGTGTGTTACTATTAGTAGTGTCAGGCCTGGCCAAGGAGATGGACACTGCAGTGGGATGTGCCTATGTGTGTGTTACTGTTAGTAGTGTCAGGCCTAGCCAAGGAGAGGGACACAGCAGTGGGATGTGCGTATGTGTGTGTTACTATTAGTAGTGTCAGCCTAGGCCAAGGAGAGGGACACAGCAGTGGGATGTGCGTATGTGTGTGTTACTGTTAGTAATGTCAGGGCTGGCCAAGGAGAGGGACATGGCAGAGGGATGTGCCTATGTGTGTGTTACTGTCAGTAGTGTCAGGCCTGGCCAAGGAGAGGGACACAGCAGTGGGATGTGCCTATGTGTGTGTTACTGTTAGTAGTGTCAGGCCTGGCCAAGGAGAGGGACACAGCAGTGGGATGTGCCTATGTGTGTGTTACTGTTAGTAGTGTCAGGCCTGTCCAAGGAGAGGGACACAGCAGTGGGATGTGCCTATGTGTGTGTTACTGTTAGTAGTGTCAGGCCTAGTCAAGGAGAGGGACACGGCAGGGGATGTGCCTATGTGTGTGTTACTGTTAGTAGTGTCAGGCCTGGCCAAGGAGAGGGACACAGCAGTGGGATGAGCCTATGTGTGTGTTACTGTTAGTAGTGTCAGGCCTGGCCAAAGAGTGGGATGTGCCTATGTGTGTGTTACTGTTAGTAGCGTCTGGCCTTGCCAAGGTGAGGGACACAGCAGGGGATGTGCCTATGTGTGTGTTGCTGTTAGTAGTGTCAGGCCTGGCGAAGGAGAGGGACACAGCAGTGGGATGTGCATATGTGTGTTTTACTGTTGGTAGTGTCAGCCTTGGCCAAGGAGTGGGACACAGTAGTGAGATGTGCATATGTGTGTGTTACTATTAGTAGTGTCAGCCTAGGGCAAGGAGAGGGACACAGCAATGGGATGTGCCTATGTGTGTGTTACTGTTAGTAGTGTCAGGCCTGGCCAAGGAGTGGGATGTGCCTATGTGTGTGTTACTGTTAGTAGTGTCAGGCCTGGCCAAGGAGAGGGACACAGCAGTGGGATGTGCATATGTGTGTGTTACTTTTAGTAGTGTCAGCCTAGGCCAAGGAGTGGGACACAGCAGAGGGATGTGCGTAAGTGTGTGTTACTGTTAGTAATGTCAGGGCTGGCCAAGGAGAGGGACACGTCAGGGGATGTGCCTATGTGTGTGTTACTATTAGTAGTGTCAGGCCTGGCCAAGGAGATGGACATTGCAGTGGGATGTGCCTATGTGTGTGTTACTGTTAGTAGTGTCAGGCCTGGCCAAGGAGAGGGACACAGCAGTGGGATGTGCGTATGTGTGTGTTACTATTAGTAGTGTCAGCCTAGGCCAAGGAGAGAGACACAGCAGTGGGATGTGCGTATGTGTGTGTTACTGTTAGTAATGTCAGGGCTGGCCAAGGAGAGGGACACGGCAGTGGGATGTGCCTATGTGTGTGTCTGTTCGTAGTGTCAGGGCTGGCCAAGGAGAGGGACGCGGCAGTGGGATGTGCGTATGTGTGTGTTACTGTTAGAAGTGTCAGCCTAGGCCGAGGAGAGGGACACAGCAGTGGGATGTACTTATGTGTGTGTTACTGTTAGTAGTGTCAGGCCTGTCCAAGGAGAGGGACACAGCAGTGGGATGTGAGTATATGTGTGTTACTGTTAGTAGTGTCAGGCCTGGCCAAGGAGAGGGACACAGCAGTGGGATGTGCGTATGTGTGTGTTACTATTAGTAGTGTCAGCCTAGGCCAAGGAGAGGGACACAGCAGTGGGATGTGCGTATGTGTGTGTTACTGTTAGTAATGTCAGGGCTGGCCAAGGAGAGGGACGCGGCAGTGGGATGTGCGTATGTGTGTGTTACTGTTAGTAGTGTCAGCCTAGGCCGAGGAGAGGGACACAGCAGTGGGATGTACTTATGTGTGTGTTACTGTTATTAGTGTCAGGCCTGGCCAAGGAGTGGGATGTGCCTATGTGTGTGTTACTGTTAGTAGTGTCAGGCCTGTCCTAGAAGAGGGACACAGCAGTGGGATATGCCTATGTGTGTGTTAGTAGTGTCAGGCCTGGCCAAGGAGAGGGACACGGCACTGGGATGTGCCTATGTGAGTGTTACTGTTAGTAGTGTCAGGCCTGGCCAAGGAGAGATAAACATCAGTGGGATGTGTGTATGTGAGTGTTCCTGTTGGTAGCGTCAGCCTAGGCCAAGGAGAGGGACACGGCAGGGGATGTGCCTATGTGTGTGTTACTGTTAGTTGTGTCAGGCCTGGCCAAGGAGAGGGACCCCGCAGGGGATGTGCCTATGTGTGTGTTACTGTTAGTAGTGTCAGGCCTTGCCAAGGAGAGGGACAAAGCAGTGGGATGTGCCTATGTGTGTGTTACTGTTAGTAATGTCAGTGCTGGGCAAGGAGAGGGACACTGCAGGGGATGTGCCTATGTGTGTGTTACTATTAGTAGTGTCAGGCCTGGCCAAGGAGATGGACTCTGCAGTGGGATGTGCCTAGGTGTGTGTTACTGTTAGTAGTGTCAGGCCTGGCCAAGGAGAGGGACACAGCAGTGGGATGTGCGTATGTGTGTGTTACTATTAGTAGTGTCAGCCTAGGCCAAGGAGAGGGACACAGCAGTGGGATGTGCGTATGTGTGTGTTACTGTTAGTAATGTCAGGGCTGGCCAAGGAGAGGGACCCGGCAGTGGGTTGTGCCTATGTGTGTGTCTGTTCGTAGTGTCAGGGCTGGCCAAGGAGAGGGACGCGGCAGTGGGATGTGCGTATGTGTGTGTTACTGTTAGTAGTGTCAGTCGAGGAGAGGGACACAGCAGTGGGATGTACTTATGTGTGTGTTACTGTTAGTAGTGTCAGGCCTGGCCAAGGAGAGGGACACAGCAGTGGGATGTGAGAATATGTATGTTACTGTTAGTAGTGTCAGGCCTGGCCAAGGAGGGGGACACAGCAGAGGGATGTGACTATGTGTGTGTTACTGTTAGTAGTGTCAGGCCTGGCCAAGGAGAGGGACACGGCAGGGGATGTGCCTATATGTGTGTTACTGTTAGTAGTGTCAGGCCTGGCCAAGGAGAGGGACACAGCATTGGGATGTGCTTATGTGTTTGTTACTGTTAGTAGTGTCAGGCCTGGCCAACGAGAGGGACACAGCAGTGGGATGTGCCTATGTGTGTGTTACTGTTAGTAGTGTCATCCCTGTCCAAGGAGAAGGACACAGCAGTGGGATGTGCCTATATGTGTGTTACTGTTAGTAGTGTCAGGCCTAGTCAAGGAGAGGGACACGGCAGGGGATGTGCCTATGTGTGTGTTACTGTTAGTAGTGTCAGGCCTGGCCAAGGAGTGGGATGTGCCTATGTGTGTGTTACTGTTAGTAGTGTCTGGCCTGGCCAAGGTGAGGGACACAGCAGGGGATGTGCCTATGTGTGTGTTACTGTTAGTAGTGTCAGCCTTGGCCAAGGAGTGGGACACAGTAGTGAGATGTGCATATGTGTGTGTTACTGTTAGTAGTGTCAGCCTAGGGCAAGGAGAGGGACACAGCAGTGGGATGTGCCTATGTGTGAGTTACTCTTCGTAGTGTCAGGCCTGGCCTAGAAGAGGGACACGGCAGTGGGATATGCCTATGTGTGTGTTACTGTTAGTAGTGTCAGGCCTGGCCAAGGAGAGGGACACAGCAGTGGGATGTGCGTATGTGTGTGTTACTGTTAGTAGTGTCAGGCCTGGCCAAGGAGAGGGACACGGCAGGGGACGTGCCTATGTGCGTGTTACTGTTAGTAGTGTCAGGCCTGGACAAGGAGAGGGACACAGCAGTGGGATGTGCCTATGTGTGTGTGTTACTGTTAGTAGTGTCAGGCCTGGCCAAGGAGAGGGACAGAGCACTGGGATGTGCCTATGTGAGTGTAACTGTTAGTAGTGTCAGGCCTGGCCAAGGAGAGGGAAACATCAGTGGGATGTGCGTATGTGAGTGTTACTGTTGGTAGTGTCAGCCTAGGCCAAGGAGAGGGACACGGCAGGGGATGTGCCTATGTGTGTGTTACTGTTAGTAGTGTCAGGCCTGGCCAAGGAGAGGGACATGGCAGGGGATATGCCTATGTGTGTGTTACTGTTAGTAGTGTCAGACCTGGCCAAGGAGAGGGACAAAGCAGTGGGATGTGCCTATGTGTGTGTTATTGTTAGTAGTGTCAGGCCTGGCCAAGGAGAGGGACACAGCAGTGGGATGTGCCTTTGTGTGTGTTACTGTTAGTAGTGTCAGGCCTGGCCAAGGAGAGGAACACAGCAGGGGATGTGCCTATGTGTGTGTTACTGTTAGTAGTGTCAGGCCTGGCCAAGGAGAGGGACACAGCAGTGGGATGTGCATATGTGTGTGTTCCTGTTAGTAGTGTCAGCCTAGGCCAAGGAGTGGGACACAGCAGTGGGATGTGTGTATGTGTGTGTTACTGTTAGTAGTGTCAGGGCTGGCCAAGGAGAGGGAACCAGCAGTGGGATGTGCGTATGTGTGTGTTACTATTAGTAGTGTCAGCCTAGGCCAAGGAGAGGGACACAGCAGTGGGATGTGCGTATGTGTGTGTTACTGTTAGTAGTGTCAGGCCTGGCCAAGGAGAGGGACACGGCAAAGGGATGTGCCTATGTGTGTGTTACTGTTAGTAGTGTCAGGCCTGGCCAAGGAGAGGGAAACGGCAGGGGATGTGCCTATGTGTGTGTTACTGTTAGTAGTGTAAGGCCTGGACAAGGAGAGGGACACAGAGGTGCGATGTGCCTATGTGTGTGTGTTACTGTTAGTAGTGTCAGGCCTGGCCAAGGAGAGGGACACAGCACTGGGATGTGCCTATGTGAGTGTTAATGTTAGTAGCGTCAGGCCTGGCCAAGGAGAGGGAAACAGCAGTGGGATGTGCGTATGTGAGTGTTACTGTTGGTAGTGTCAGCCTAGGCCAAGGAGAGGGACACGGCAGGGGATGTGCCTATGTGTGTGTTACTGTTAGTAGTGTCAGGCCTGGCCAAGCAGAGGGACACGGCAGGGGATGTGCCTATGTGTGTGTTACTGTTAGTAGTGTCAGGCCTGGCCAAGGAGGGGGACCCCTCAGTGGGATGTGCGTATGTGAGTTTACTGTTAGTAGTGTCAGGCCTGGCCAAGGAGAGGGACACAGCAGTGGGATGTGCCTATGTGAGTGTTACTGTTAGTAGTGTCAGGCCTGGCCAAGGAGAGGGACCCCTCAGTGGGATGTGCGTATGTGAGTTTACTGTTAGTAGTGTCAGGCCTGGCCAAGGAGAGGGACACAGCAGTGGGATGTGTGTATGTGAGTGTTACTGTTAGTAGTGTCAGGCCTGGCCAAGGAGTGGGACGTGCCTATGTGTGTGTTACTGTTAGTAGTGTCTGGCCTGGCTAAGGAGAGGGACACAGCAGGGGATGTGCCTATGTGTGTGTTACTGTTAGTAGTGTCAGGCCTGGCCAAGGAGAGGGACACAGCAGTGGGATGTGCATATGTGTGTGTTACTGTTAGTAGTGTCAGCCTAGGCCAAGGAGTGGGACACAGTAGTGAGATGTGCATTTGTGTGCGTAACTGTTAGTAGTATCAGCCTAGGGCAAGGAGAGGGACACAGCAGTGGGATGTGCCTATGTGTGTGTTACTGTTAGTAGTGTCAGCCTAGGGCAAGGAGAGGGACACGGCAGTGGGATGTGCCTATGTTACTGTTAGTAGTGTCAGGCCTGGCCAAGGAGAGGGACACGGCAGTGGGATGTGCCTATGTGTGTGTTACTGTTAGTAGTGTCAGGCCTGGCCAAGGAGAGGGACACGGCAGGGGATGTGCCTATGTGTGTGTTACTGTTAGTAGTGTCAGGCCTGGCCAAGGAAAGGGACACAGCAGTGGGATGTGCGTATGTGAGTGTTACTGTTGGTAGTGTCAGCCTAGGCCAAGGAGAGGGACACGGCAGGGGATGTGCCTATGTGTGTGTTACTGTTAGTAGTGTCAGGCATGGCCAAGGAGAGGGACACAGCAGTGGGATGTGAGCATGTGAGTGTTACTGTTAGTAGTGTCAGGCCTGGCCAAGGAGAGGGACATGGCAGGGGATGTGCCTATGTGTGTGTTACTGTAATAGTGTCAGCCTAGGCCAAGGAGAGGGACACGGCAGGGGATGTGCCTATGTGTGTGTTACTGTTAGTAGTGTCAGGCCTGGCCAAGGAGAGGGACATGGCAGGGGATGTGCCTATGTGTGTGTTACTGTTAATTATGTGTCAGCCTAGGCCAAGGAGAGGGACACAGCAGTGGGATGTGCGTATGTGAGTGTTACTGTTGGTAGTGTCAGCCAAGGCCAAGGAGAGGGACACGGCAGGGGATGTGCCTATGTGTGTGTTACTGTTAGTAGTGTCAGGCCTGGCCAAGGAGAGGGACACGGCAGGGGATGTGCCTATGTGTGTGTTACTGTTAGTAGTGTCAGCCTAGGCCAAGGAGAGGGACACGGCAGGGGATGTGCCTGTGTGTGTGTTACTGTTAGTAGTGTCAGCCTAGGCCAAGGAGAGGGTCACAGCAGTGGGATGTGCCTGTGTGTGTTACTGTTAGTAGTGTCAGGCCTGGCAAAGGAGAGGGACACAGCAGTGGGATGTGGGTATGTGAGTGTTATTGTTAGTAGTGTCAGGCCAAGTGAAGAGACACAGCTGCCTGGTATGTGATTGACTGTAGTGTTGTCAGGCCGGGTTGGGTTGGGGGCACAGTCGCCTGGTGCCTGTGAGTTACTGTTCGGAGAATCAGGTAAAGGAAGAGACAGAGGCGCCTGGTGTGTGGCTGACGGTAAGAAGTACCAAGCCGACGGGCAGTGTAAGATGCCTAGCCTACCAGTGTAAGTGCAAACATTCCCACTCACATCCTGAAGGGGCATGAGATGGTCTGAGGCAGAAGGCCAGGACATAGAATCTGCACGTATTTTGCCAGATCCCTGAGAACAAATAATCAGTGAAACCAGTAAGTGCCTATGCTCGTTCACAACTGAGTCTGAACTGGCCCAGGAGCAGAACAGACTCAACATCTGTCAGCTGGAAGCACCCCGACACCTGTGACATGAGGCCAAGAGCACACATGCCATTGGGGCACCCTGGGCTTGCACTCTCTGCTCCCATCCATATCACTTGCTTCAAACACTAAAAGGCATGTTGCACCCAAAGGAAGAGCTGAAGATGTAAGGCCCTGCAGGTGTGGCTTGGTTCTTGCTTATTGTTACTGGCTGACTACATTTTTAGGGGCAGATTTACAAGCCCCTTGCGTCATTTTTGCGCCGCCGTTGCGTCACTTTTTGTAACGCAGCAGCAGCGTACAAATGCGGCCCATTTACAACGTGACGCATCTAAGGAGATGCGTCACGTTGTAAAGCCCTGCGTCACATTATACCTGCGTCAGGTATAATGTATGCAGAGGCAGATTTACAAGAAAGTGACGCATCTGTAAAGATGCGTCACTTTCCCTGCGCCACCCTAAGAAACCCTTGCGCCACTATGGATGCGCAATATTTACAATACGGCGCACCATGGCGCAAGGATTGACAGATGCGTCAGAAATTCTGACTCATCTGTTGACGCAAAAGTCACGCATTGCTGGAGTCGTGTCGCAAGCACGACGCAACTCCAGCAATGCAGGGGGAGGCCTATCCTCATTGTGCTGCATCACTCCTTACGCCTGCTTCAGAATTTGACGCAGTGGCGTCCTAGAAGTGGCGCAATGAAATCTTGTAGATTTCACTGCGTCACTTCTACGAGGCTTTTTTGCGTTGGAACGCCCACCCTGCATACATTATACCTGACGCAGGTATAATGTGACGCAGGGCTTTACAACGTGACGCATCTCCCAAGATGCGTCACGTTGTAAATGGGCCGCATTTTTACGCTGCTGCGTCACAAAAAGTGACGCAACGGCGGCGCAAAAATGACGCAAGGGGCTTGTAAATCTGCCCCGCAGTGTGGGCGTTCCAACACAAAAAAGCCTCGTAGAAGTGACGCAGTGAAATCTACAAGATTTCACTGCGCCACTTCTAGGACGCCACTGCGTCAAATTCTTACGCCTGCTTGAAGCAGGCGTAAGGAGTGACGCAGCACAATGAGGATAGGCCTCCCCCTGCATTGCTGGAGTTGCGTCGTGCTTGCGACACGACTCCAGCAATGCGTGACTTTTGCGTCAACAGATGCGTCAGAATTTCTGACGCATCTGTCAATCCTTGCGCCATGGTGCGCCGTATTGTACATACGGCGCATCCATAGTGGCGCAAGGGTTTCTTGGGGTGGCGCAGGGAAAGTGACGCATCTTTACAGATGCGTCACTTACTTGTAAATCTGCCCCTTAGTACGTGCACCACCTAGTTAAAAGGTTTTTTGATGCCCCAGAGGCCGTCTTGGTCTCTATCAAAATTCTGGTCTGTCAGGAGTGACAGACGCTCCAAGAGTGAGTAACGAAGTCCGGATCGATCCTTCCTTTCCACTTACCAGAGTCATTTTCTTCACAATATTTCAGCATAAATAAGTCAGTCCGTTAATGTTAATGGCTCTGGATCTGCCACGGCTGAATTAGTCGATCTGTTTCATTATTTCTCCACACATTTTTCTTGGAAGAGTCAATGAAGATTTTATACCAGTTTTATAGCTTTTTTATTCATGACCAAACCAATCCCATTTCTCAGACCTTCAATTAACATTGCGTTCGAGAGGAAGAGGGCCGACCTCTTGCTTTCAAGGCCTCACCGGTTGGTCAGGGTGGTAGGCTGGGCTCGCAGAGCAGTTTATACGGGCCTCATTCCGAGTGCCGTGGTAATTGAAAAATCGGGCGCAAACATTTCTTGCTTCCAGTTTTACCGTCTTGTGTTCGTGGAGGAAATTGTGCTGGCAAAACAGTGTGTTAAGGAGAGCATAGAAGAAGAAAAATTATATCTTTTTATACTGCAGTTACTTCACTGCTGCATTCAAGATTCCAGATGCAAAATTAACAAAATCTGTTTTGCTTAAATCTAACCTATAATGTAAAATAAATGTATTTGGTGTGGCCCATGTGGCCGCCATGCATATTTCCTGCGAGGATACCACACAAGCGCATGCCCATGAAGTTGAAATCGCTCTAGTCGATCACCATTGCATCTTTTTTCAGAAATGCATGTCTTGCTGCTACACATACCTATGACATAGTTTGAAAAACTCACCAATTTAAGGTAGAGGAGAGTGACCTTTTTACCTTTGTTAGTTAGCCAGTATGACAGAAAAGGTGCAGCGGTTGCACAAAAAGCTTTGTTTTTTCCCAAATATAATAACAAACCTCTTTTAACATCTAAAGTTACAGGTATTGACTATTCAGACTGTTCATCATTGACTGGTAATACAATTTGCTGGGCAAAGTGAAATTGTCTTTGCACTTCTAGATTAAATCTCGGGTCTGTTTTTAACATTGCCCTATCTGGGGAGAAATCTAAGACAATGATATGAAATCACAAGTTTTTTTCAATTTAATTCAATGCTTTATTGTTTAAGTTAATAAAAACCATAACAATATCATAATAGAGGAAAGGTCCGACGATTTACCAGCATTTAAAATATTTAAAAGACATATAATTATTTTCCCTAAAAAAAAAAAATCACAAGTTAACCTGGATGCTTTTGAACTATTTGTGAAACATTACCATATATTCTCTGAATCCCTCAAATACCTGGTGCACCCACATTACGGTTACTACGATCCTGGGTCTGGGGCACGGAAGCGTCTAGCACGGCTGGCGTTGGGGTTCGTTGCGCAGGTACACTGCGAATTGGTACTGTCGTGTGGTGCGGATACAGGGGCCCGCCGTTGCTTTTGTGGACATGCATCCATGACATGTGTGAGGGAGTTTGATGGGGCTGGCTGTGAGACTCCTCCGACTCTGGCAGTTGTTGGTTGGAAGGTACCAGGGGCCAACAGGTGCAGCACAGCCAGCAGCTTTGTCTGCAGGGGGATGTTGGTTGTCCGCTGTGTTGGTACCGTCAGCCTGTGGGCAATGTGGGTCAGGATGCGGTGTATGGTTGTCCTTTTGAGCCTGTGTTGGCCAATGGCTTCCTCTGGCGTTGAGTCTCTGGGGCTGGTGCGTTTCAGGGTCGTCCGCTGTCCTTCGCTGCCTAGGTGGTAATCCGGGGGTGGTGGTCCGGGGGGGGGGCCTGGGAGTGGTGGCGGTGGGTGTTGTGTCCCTCTTGGTTCTCCGAGCTGCATGATCATGGTCTCCATGGCATCTGTTGGTCTTCAGATGTGGCTCTGGGCTGGGCTCCCTTTCATACTGCAGGTAGTCGTCCTGCTTAACACCAGCAAAAGGCAGGTGCTAAATCCCTGTTTCTATCGCGCCTTATCGCCTGTTCTTGCTTTGCATCGCAGATCTGACTGGTCGTTGGGAATCTCGTGAAGTGGTGTTTTCGTGTGTTTTTGCACGGGAACGCCTACTTTGCATCTCATTAGCGTTAGTTGCCGGTGTCATCCGTGGCGATGTTTTTTGCGGCTGCTATCGCGGGAAAACTGGCGATGTCGGCTGTTAGCACCAGCTTGTGAATGGGGCGATTTATCTATCGCCACTTTGGCTGCGATAAGGTGCCGCTAACTCAGCGATAAGTCCTTGAGAATATGCCCCTGTAGTGCATAAGAAATCACAATGAACTCTTTCCAGTTGGAGGATTGAGGTTTTTCAGTCTGTGCGCGGACGTTCTTTATTTCCACTTCTTCTAGACTTGCACTCCACCACCACTAGCTCAAGTCTCTTGTTACCACTGACAGTGGTGGATACTGAAAGAATGCTCCCTTCTGTATATTCTGGGAATTCAGACACCACTGCAACTCCTGTGTCACCTTGTCGGACCCCAGTATCTGGTGCTCGTATTCCTGCAACACTGGACTGGACTGCAACCAGAAGCTTAGAAGATGGTGGATAAGAGGTTTCAGATGGCATTGAGCCCATGGAGCTATTTTGTACTTAATGAGCTAAACCTTGAACACTCAACCATGATCTGGATAATGCTCGAGGAGCAGTTAACAACTCTTTCAGTTGAATCCACAAATGTTCTCTTATTGTTTCCAGGATAAAAATCTGTCCTGTCCATTTCGAAGAGAACACTAATAAACCTCTTTTTTTTTGCATAGGTTTAAGACTGGATTTTAGATGGTTGATGATAATTCCCAATGACTCCAGACAACTGCATACTGGTCAGACTGGCTTCGACCTTAGAAATTGAGGAATCAGATATAAGTCAGTAATCAAAATAAGGGACACTTGTAACTGCAAAGATGCCACAACTGGCACAAGTACCTGAGTGAAGACTCTCGGCGAGGAGGCCAGACCGAAAGGAAGCACCTTGAACTGATAATGTTTGCTCTTCACTACCAGTCTGAGATATCGTTGGCTCTTCTGGTGATTTGGAACGTGAAGATATGCGTCATGTAGATCCAGCATTAATAAAAATTCTCGTTTGATGGAAAATTTGTTCAATGGGTTGTCTAATAGCAGTCTGAAATTTCCACCCAGCTTTGGCACAAGAAAAATTATAGAATAAGCTCAACGTCCTCTCGACGTGGAATATGATGAAAAAAATACTTCTAAAGTTACTTGGTTTCATTGCTTGTGGAAAGAGCTCTATTGGGGACAGGACCAGCTCATTAAGTTAGGACTAGGATAAGGGGCGTGGCCGAAGGGGTAATTGCTGATACCAAAAGAACTGATAAAGTCAGGCTGCAGTATTACCGAGGAATTACTGGCTACCCCTCTATAGGGCACATGGAACAGGGAATTGCATGTGAAATTCTATGTTCTTGCACTGATTTCTGTAAAACTGTCTTGCATGTAGTAATATCATAGACATGGTAGTGTCGTTTTTGGTAGACTTATGTTTCTGCCCAAAATAGTCTTAAGACGTCGCTCTTAAGGCTGTACTCAGTGTCAGGTTCAGAGCGCTGGTGTCACAGTTCAAGCTTGGTGCCATTATAAAAGGGGAATCTAGGAGGCCATGCTCAAAGGCCTGGCTTGTGGACAAGTATTTAAGGCCAGACTTGAAGGCCCAACTCAAAGGTCAGGCTTCGAGACTAGGCTAGGCTAGACTGAAGGACAGGGTAGCAGGTGAGGTTCCAAAACAAAGCAGGCTCGCAGCCATGGCTCAAAGGATAGGTTAGCACGCAAGGCTTTAAGGGCAGACTGGCAGGCAAAGCTGTAAATTCGGGCTAGCAGGCTTGAACCTTGCAGGGCAAACTCAAATACCAGGCACCAGGGACAAGCTCATAGTCTAGGCTGTAGGTCAGGCCTGCAGTACAGACTCAAATATCAGGCAAGAATAATTCTGAATAAAACAACAACACCCAATCCGTACCAGGTTGGGAGAGAAAGATAGTGAGAGAGAGAAGAGAAAGGGAGAGAGAGACAGCAAGAGAGAGAGATCGAGAGAGAGACTCCTGCAGTTTGGTATTTGGAAGATCCGGACTTATTCCTTAGGCACAGTGTGAGAAGTTGACCTGGTATATGCTGTCCACTAGTTATAGTGGGCACCTTGCACCCATCCAAATGACCTTTACTGATGATAGGTTTAAAAACAACCTTTATTGAAAGCTATCCTAGTGGTAGCTATGGAGAGCAGCCTTCAGGCTAAGGGGCCGATTCCGATTCAGGACGGAAATCACTCCGACCGAGCCGGACCCGGAGAGATTTCCGACCGAATCGGACTCTAGCAGCCCGACCGAACGAGTACGATGCGTACGCATGCAATCGGACTCGACTCGGTCGGACTCCCATTGAAGTCAATGGGAGCCGGTCGTACAACGCGTACGCGGGCTCTCATTGACTCAATGGGTGCGAGGCGAACAAGGGCCCCCCCTACAGCGGGTACGCGTCGATGCGACTCACGCCGTACATGCACAGATAGGGGGGACCCATGGGTCCCCCCTGTGTGCGACTCGCGCGGCTATGCGTACAGGGGGGTCCGACACAGACCCCCAAAGTCTGGCTCCGACTACCCTTTTGAGCCGGACGGCGCGAGTCGGTCGGACTGCTCGAGGCGCGCATCGTACTTGCCCGGCCGGGGAACGTCTCCATTGCGCGGTGCGAGTCGTGTCCGTGCGAGTCGGTCGGAGCGGTTCGGACCCGCGAACGAGTCGGTCAGCGATTTCGCGTGTGGTCGCATCGTACTCGCTCGCCCGGACGCACGTTCGACTCAGTCGGGAAAGAGGGCTCCGAATCGGATCCGGTTAAGCCGAATCCGATTCGGTGCCCTACCGGCCGAGATCAGAATCGGCCCCTAAGTCTTGAAGGAGTGTAAAGCTGTTTGTTTTTCCAGTCTATAATCTCCTGAATGGCTAAATGAAAGGAGACCACACCAGGTATATATATAAAATATGTGTATTTATTTCTAAACACACCCTACTAGTCTCTTTATGAGGCTAGAGGTCAAAGCACATATGTTACACTTCAAATATCACAGTAAATTAGCACAATATACGATAGGCCCTAGGGGCGGACCAAACCATATATTAAGAAAGTGGTATAAGAACCACGACTTGACTAGACACAAGGCCTAGAGCCTGAAGAATCGCTGGGACCCCAAGGAACCACCCAAGGTAGTGACACAGGGGACCCACGGGGGACGTGTGTTGTGTGTGAACACAGCCGCGAGCTCCATTAGCGTCTATGGGGAAAGTCGCGGTTAGAGTTTTAAAGTTTAGGGACACTTTGGAGTGGACTACGAACAAACCCTTTTGGACTTAGAGGGTTCTAGGGCCAACACCCATGGGAGCCCTGGAGTACTCGTGTTACCTCACCCAGGGGAGCTGGGTGCATAGGTGTCAAATGGGGTCGGGTCGCGCCGTCGTTTTCAATGGCCGCTTGCTGGAAAGTGCTGCTGCCGGGAATATGCGAAGTGTCCGAAGAGATCCAAGCCTGGATCGAGGATGGGAAGAACCTGAAAGCAGAGGGGACAGAGTCTGGGTCACTAGCCAGTGACCAGGGGCACGATAGTCGAATGCCCACCGATGTCGGGTGCTTCAAGTTCGAAGAGGTGAAGATTGTCTCTGCAGCCACGAGGACCAGGAGGCGTCGACGATGACCAGGAGCTGGAATCGAGCTGTCCCACAAAGGATGTCGCTTGCTGCGGTATTGGTGTCCGGATTGGACACAACAAGCCTTGGCAACAGCAACCCATGTGGGAAGAGAACAAAGGCTTTGGTGCGGACCAGCGAGGTCCGAGGGACTCCCCAAGCAAGGGAGAGTCAGGGCAGGCCTGGAGCAACCAGAGAGGCCCATTGAAAGTAGAGTTGTCCTTCTGAGGGACCCACAAGTTGATGGACAAGGGATCGCAAAGGGACCTCAAGTGGAATCACAAAATGGCGGCCCACGGGTCACTGGGAGTGGCCAGGCCAGCAATCTTCAGTGGATTTACTGCTCGGGGTTGGGGCTACGAGTAACCCAAAGCACAGCCTCTAGGATTGACCAGAAGCTTATGCACTTGCAAATGTGCACGGTGTCCAGGGGTTCTGGTTCCACGGTACCCACGAGGGTCTACGGGTTTCAGCTTTGCTGGAGACTCGGGTCAGCCTCTGGGAAGTGTAAAAACCCCCCTCCTGGGTTGCAGAGTTGTCGGCGTCCGGCGGGAGCTTTGGAGATGCACACCGGACAGATGCGTCTTTGGTGCCTGCCAAGCAGGGGAG
This sequence comes from Calotriton arnoldi, assembly GCA_963921515.1. Classification (NCBI taxonomy): domain Eukaryota; kingdom Metazoa; phylum Chordata; class Amphibia; order Caudata; family Salamandridae; genus Calotriton; species Calotriton arnoldi. The sequence goes on along the minus strand of CAWUFW010004693.1, from coordinate 619,727 downwards.
TAACTCCTTTACTCCAAGGGAGATTCTTCAGTCATCTGGCGTTGAACAGATCGTCGAAGGTCCAGGATTCAGTTTCAGAGTTTCGTCCAGGGATATCTGAAGTCGTGTTGCCAGGGGTTCCTATCTTATACCCAAGGAAGGGGTTGGACTAACTCAGTGGACCCACCTATAGGAGGGTTTGGAAAGAGGGGTGGCTACACCCATTTCCTTTGTCCAGTTTCGCGCCAGAGCAGGGGCTGGTAACCCCTGCAGCCGGTTTGAACTGGGCTATGCACAGGGACACCAAATGTGCCCCCAGTGCAGGACTTCAAAGCACTCTGAGAGTGCACCCACCCAGCCCCAATACACTAAAGCCTGTCTGGGAGGTGGTAACACCTCCCTGTGACAGGAAACCTATTGTCCAGGCCTCCCCTGCCGGAGTTTCGGTCAGCAGCAGGAGGCCAGACTCGTGTCTGTGGCTGCAGCATCCATTTTGTGATGCCAGGGCTCTGTTAGCTGGTACTGGGTATACCGGTGCTGTCATATCTCTCCCTCTAGAAGGGTGGGATCATACTCCCACACGACATGTTTCCGTGCAGCCATCCCAAAGTTAGCATATACCGCTAGGTTATAATGCACTTAAGAGTATATGGTCAGGCTGCCTCACAGAATTCCCACACAGATTCCGAAGGCTGCAGAGGGGCTCTGCTCATGCATGGGCACCCTCTCACACAAAACCAAGCACCCTGCCTTCAGGATTGATAAGGCCTGCCATAGGGGTGACTGATAGGTTTCTATGTGCAGTGATAGGGTGAGATATAGTGAACCTATACCTCGGTAAGGGGTGCATGCACCACCTCACTCAGGCTGCTGTAGCAGTCCTGTGGTGTCATTTTGGAAGGCTGCCCAGGGGTGGCATAATACATGCTTCAGCCCCTGGTAGGCCTCTGGGGTACCTATGCCCTGGGTACATAGTATACCATATACTAGGGACTTATAAGGGCACCCCAGAATCCAATCTGTGGTGTACCTAAGGTACTAGGAATCAATTTAGAGAGGAAGCAGCTAGGCTGGGGTCCTGGATAGCAGGGCACCAGCCAGACTAAAGTCGAAAAACAGTGAAACATCAGCAAAAAGTGGGGGTAACCATAAGAAGCAGATCCTACTCTCCTACACAATCCCCCCCAAACGCAGGGACATTAAACTAACCTTGACCAGTTGAGTCTTCATGTTCTAAGTGGAAATATCTGGAGAGTCCATCTGCATTAGCATGGCTACTCCCAGGTCTATGTTCCACTGTATAGTCCATCCCCTGTAGGGAAATGGACCACCTCAAAAGTTTGGGGTTTTCACCCTTCATCTGTTTTAGCCATAAGAGGGGCTTATGATCAGTCTGAACAAGGAAGTGAGTGCCAAACAAGTATGACCTCAACTTCTTCAGAGCCCAAACCACAGCAAAGGCCTCCCTCTCTATGGCTGACCAACGTTTCTCTCTGGGGGTCAGCCTTCTGCTAATAAAAGCTACTGGCTGATCCTGACCTTCATCATTCAACTGTGACAGTACAGCCCCTACCCCCAACTCAGATGCATCTGTTTGTACAATGAACTTTTTGGAGTAATCAGGACTTTGCAGAATGGGAGCAGTGCACATGGCCTGCTTCAGGTCATCAAATGCCTTTTGACAGCTAACTGTCCACTGAACCTTTTGGGCATTCTCTTGGAGGTAAGGTCATTCAATGGGGTCACTATGGATCCATAACCTTTTACAAATCTTCTGTAGTACCCAGTCAGGCCCAAGAAGGCTCTCACCTGAGTCTGGGTAGTGGGAGCAACCCAGTCCATTATGGTCTGGATTTTGCTCTGCAATGGTTGAACCTGGCCTCCACCCACAAGGTGGCCCAGGTACACAACCTGACTCTGCCCTATCTGGCACTTAGTAGCCTTGATAGTTAGGCCTGCTTTTTGCAGGGCCTCCAAAACATTCCTTAGGTGGACCAGGTGATCCTCCCAGGTGGAGTTAAAGACAGCAATATCATCTAGATATGCTGCACTATAGTCTTCCAGGCCTGTAAGGACTGTATTCACCAACCTTTGGAAAGTGGCAGGTGCATTTTTCAAACCAAAGGGCATCACCACAAATTGATAATGCCCACTAGGGGTAGAAAATGCTGTCTTTGGCTTTGCATCATCAGCTAGTCTGATCTGCCAGTAGCCAGCTGTCAAGTCAAATGTGCTCAGAAACTTGGCTGAGGCCAAAGTATCTATAAGCTCATCTGCCCTTGGGATGGGATGGGCATCAGTCCTAGTGACTGCATTGAGACCCCTGGAGTCCACACAAAACCTCATTTCTCTCTTGCCATCTTTGGTGTGAGGTTTAGGCACAAGGACTACTGGACTAGCCCAAGGGCTATCTGAGGGTTCAATGACTCCCAAATCCAACATCTTTTGGACCTCTGTCCTTATACAATCCCTGACATGATCAGGCTGCCTGTAGATTTTATTCTTGACAGGCAGACTGTCCCCAGTGTCCACTTCATGAGTGCACCAGGTAGTCTGACTAGGTGTCAGGGAGAACATATGCCTGAACTGGCTGAGAACTTTTCTGCAGTCAGTTTGTTGCTGGTCAGTGAGGCTGCCTGCCAAGGCTACACCATCTACTGATCCATCATCAGGGTTCTGAGAGAGCAGGTCATCAGTAGCCATGAGCAAGCCCATGTCTGCCCTGTCGACATATGGTTTCAGTCTGTTGACATGAAGTACCCTATGGGGACTCTTGGGAGTTCCAAGGTCTACCAAGTAGGTAACCTCTCCCTTCTGTTCAACAATTGTTTGGGGGCCACTCCACTTATCTTGGAGAGCTACTGGGGCCACAGGCTCCAACACCCACACCTTCTGCCCTGGCTGGTACACAGTCAGCCCAGCCTTTTGGTCATGCCAGGCCTTTTGTAATTCCTGGCTAGCCTCAAGGTTTTTAGTTGCCTTTTTCATATACTCTGCCATCCTGGAGCGGAGACCAAGTACATCGTCCACTATGTCCTGTTTCGGGGGTTTGAGAGGTAACTCCCATCCCTCCTTCACCAGACACAAAGGACCCCTAACAGGATGGCCAAACAAAAGTTCAAAAGGGCTGTAACCAACCCCTTTTGAGGCACCTCCCTGTAGGCAAATAAAAGGCAGGGCAACAGGATGTCCCATCTGCGCCTAAGCTTTTCTGGGAGACCTTTGATCATGCCCTTTAAGGTTTTGTTGAACCTTTCAACTAAACCATTGCATTGTGGGTGATAGGGTGTGGTGAACTTATAATTCACTCCACACTCCTGCCACATTGCAGTCAAGTAACTAGACATGAAGTTGGCATCCCTGTCTGATACTACCTCCTTAGGAAAACCCACCCTTGAGAATACTCCAAAGAGGGCCCTTGCCACCACAGGTGCTGTGGTGGTCCTAAGTGGAATTGCTTCTGGGTACCTAGTGGCATGGTCCACCACCACCAGGATAAATCTGTACCCAGAGGCTGTCTGAGGATCCATGGGACCAACTATATCAATTCCCACCCTCTCAAAGGGAACCCCCACCACAGGTAGTGGTATCAGGGGGGCCTTCGTGGTTCCACCTGCCTTCCCACTGGCTTGACAGGTGACACAGGAGCGACAAAACTCCTTGGTGTCTTCAGGCATGTGGGGCCAATGAAAGTGAGGAACAATTCTGTCCCAAGTCTTGTTTTGGCCCAAGTGACCTGCTAGAGGAATATCATGGGCTAGTGCCAATAGGAAGCCCCTAAATTTCAGAGGTATTACCAACCTCCTGGAAGCACCAGGCTTGGGGCCTCTACTCTCTGAATATAGGAGTCCATCATCCCAATATATCTTATGGGTGCCACTAGCATTCCCAGCAGCCTCATCAGCAGCTTGCTTTCTGAGGGTTTCAAGAGAGGGGTAGCTCAGCTGCTCCTGGCTCAGATCCGCCCTGGAAGGGCCCCCTGTCCCCAAGAACTCAACCTGATCAGGTTCAAGCTCCTCTGGGACAGTTCCTTCTTCAGGACTAAGATCATCTCCCTCAGGAGGCTGATCTGTATTCTGAGTCAGGGGGGAAGGCTCTGCCTTAACCCTACTGCTCCTCCTCTTGGGAGGCACCTGGTCCATTCTTCCAGAATCCAGGGCCTGTTCAGTGTTAGACTTTTTGGCCTGTGACCTGGTCACAGCAAATACATGTGCAGGGATCCCTAGCATTTCTGCATGTGCCCTGAGCTCCACTTCTGCCCAAGCTGAAGTTTCTAGACCATTGCCAAGCAAGCATTCTACAGGGAGGTCTGCACTTACCACAACTTTCTTGAGGCCAGTTACCCCTCCCCAGGAGAAATTAACAACTGCCATGGAATGGTCTGTCCTGACATTGCTAGCATTGGTCACTTGGTACATCTCACCAAGTATAATCTGCCCAGGAGCCACAAGATCTTTTGTCACCATTGTGACACTTGCTCCTGTGTCCCTGAATGCCAAAGCCTCTTTTCCATTTATCAAAGGCTGCTGTCTGTATTTGCCCAAGTTACTGGGACTCACAAAGGAGGACATGTCCATGCCTCCATCACAGACCAGGACAGCCTGAGTTGGAACTCTGACTAGGCCAGAGCCCATCTCAGAACCTAGGGTTAACCCTACTACACCCTTATTCTGAGTACCACCAATCGTAGCTGCACTAGGGGGAACAGTTGCCTTAGGGGCAATGGTGGCTGGACTTGAGTCTTTGGACTTGGTGCAATCACTGGTCCAGTGTGTTTTCTGTTTACAGATCTTACACCATGGTTTCTTTTGGCCTTTACTTTTGTTAGATTGGGATTCCCCCCCAGAAGAAGATTTTTGGGGACCTTGAGAAGACTTCTGGTCTTTTCCCTTTTCCCCACCCTTGTCAGAGTTCTTAGAATCTTGCTTCATTGAGTCACCACCTTGGTTCTGAACCTTCTGCCTCACCCTGGTTCTGACCCATTTGTCTGCCTTCTTTCCCAATTCTTGGGGAGAGGTCAGATCAGAGTCCACCAGGTACTGATGCAACAGCTGATTTTGACAATTATTAAGGATCTGCTCCCTCATAATTAAGTTGTACAATCCTTTGAAATCACACACCTTACTGCCAAGTAACCAGCCCTCCAGAGCCTTAGTAGCACAATCTACAAAATCCACCCAGTCTTGATTTTGTGCCTTTTGGGTATCTCTGAACTTTATCCTATACTGTTCAGTGGTTCGGCCAAACCCCTCAATCAGTGCACTTTTCAAGATTTGGTAATCATCAGCATCCTCTTCTCTTACAGTGAGGAGTTTGTCTCTACCTTTGTCTGCACAGGAGAGCCACAAGATTGCTGCCCACTGCTCCTGGGGGACCCTCTGAACTTTACAGGCCCTTTCCAGTGCAGTAACCCATTTGGGGATGTCATCCCTGTAGGAAGGTGGAATCTGACTATATGGTTGCCCCCACTTTTTTCCTGGTGTTTTGCTGGTTTATGACTTAGTTGGACTGGGATCCTGCTATTCAGGGCCCCAGTCTATTTGCTTCCTCTATAAAATGGTTTCCATGTGCCTTAGGCACATTTCTGATTGGAATCTGGAGTGCCCTTATAAGTCCCTAGTATATGGTATACTATGTACCCAGGGCATAGGTACCTCAGAGGCCTACCAGGGGCTGCAGCATGTATTGTGCCACCCCTGGAAGGCCAGCCCAAAGGACACCACAGGTCTGCTACTGCAGCCTGGGTAAGGTGGTGCATGCACCCCTTACTGTGATATAGGCTACCTATATCACTACATACATACACACATATAAACCTATAAGTCACTCCTATGGCAGGCCTTATCAATCCTGAAGGCAGAGTGCGTGGTTCCTATGTGAGAGGGTGCCCCTGCATGAGCTGGGCCCCTCTGCAGCGTTCGCAGACCCTTCTCTGATGCTGTTTGTAGTGCAGCCCGACCATATACTCTTAAGCGCATTATAACCTCGCGTTAAATGCTAACTTTGGGATGGCTGCACGGAAACATGTCGTGTTTGGTGTCAAACATCTTGGAATACTACCCCTCTGCCAGTTATGGCGGCAGGGGTAGCATTCCACCCTTCTAGAGGGAGAGACATGTACACACCGGTATACCCGGTACTGACTTTCCAGAGCCCTGGCATCACAAAATGGATGCCGCTGCCACAGACACGAGTCTGGCCTCCTGCTGCTGACCGAAACTCCGGCAGGGGAGGCCTGGACAATAGGTTTCCTGTCCCAGGAACCACCTCCCCAGACAGGATAGTGTGTATTGGGGCTGGGCGGGAGCACTCTCTGGTGCTTTGAAGTCCTGCACTGGGGTCACATTTGGTGTCCCTGTGCATACCCCAGTTCAAATCGGCTCAGGGGCTTCCAGCCCCTGCTCTGGCGTGAAACTGGACAAACGGAAAGGGGTGTAACCACCCCTCTGCCCTGACCCTCCCATAGGTGTGGCCACAGAGTATGTCCAACCCCCTACCTTAGTATAAGTATGGGACCCCAGTCCTTAGGACTTTAGATTTACCTGGACGAAACTCTGACACAGAATCCTGGACCTTCGACGCTCTACTTTAAGATTAGAGGACTGAAGAATCTCCCTTGGGGTCAAGGAGTGACTCCCCTGCTTGGCAGGCACCAAAGAAGCAATTGTCCGGTCTGCATCGCTGAAGCTCCCGTCGGACGCCGAAGTCTTTGCATCACCAGAGGTAGATTTCCAGACTTCCCAGAGGCTGCCCTGAGTACCCAGCAAAGCTGAGGCCCGTAGCTGTCGTGGATAACGTGGAACCGTGACCCCTGGACACCGATCGCATTTGCAAGTGCATCCTCTTCTGGGTCTCCCACGAAGTCGTGCTTTGGGCTCCGAGTAGCCCCAGCCTCCAGCACCAACTGCACTGAAGATCACTGGCCTCCACTCCACGAGTGTCCTGTGAGCCAGCTCCACGTGCATCGACTCGAGGCTCCTTCGCGGTCGCTAGTCCGTTGGCTAGTAGGCCCTCCCGAAGGCCAATCTTTTTCTGCTTGGGCTCCCTGGTTGCTCCAGGCGTGCCCTGACTTACCCTCGCTGGGTGAGTCCCACAGACCTTGCTGGTCTGCAACATCATCCTTCTTCCATTTCCACGAGACTTGCCGTTGCCAAGGCTTGTTGGGTCCAATCCGATCGCCGACACCCCTGCAATCGACAGACGTCGTGGGACAGCTTGAATCCAGCTCCTGGTCATCATCGACACCTCCTGGACCTCGTGGCTGAAGAGTCAAGACAACCGTCAACCTACCTGAAGCACTTGACATCGGTGGGCATCTGCTCATCGCCTTCCTGGTCACTGGCTAGTGACCCAGACTCTGTCCCCCCTGCTTTCAGGTTCTTCAGATCTTCGATCCACCTTTGGATCCACCCGAACACTTTCGACTTGGCCGCCAGCAGCACTTTGCAGCAGATCGCCATTGAAAGCGACGACGAAACCCGACCCCGAAAGACACCTATGCACCCGGCTCCCCTGGGTGAGGTAACTCGAGTACTCCGGTGCTCCCGTGGGTATTGACACTAGAACAGCCTAGTTCTCAAAGGGTTTGCTCCAAGTCCTCCTCTAAATGTCCCTTTCCTTTTAAATTCTAATCGCGACTTTCCCCATAGAAGTTAACGGCGATTCGCGGCTGTGTTCATACACTGCACGCGTCCCCCGTGGGTCCCCTGTGTCACTACCTTGGGTGGTTCCTTGTGGTCCAAGCACTTCTACAGGCTCTAGGCCTTGTGTCTAGCTCAGTCGTGGTTCTTATACCACTTTATTGGTATATGGTTTGGTACGCCCCTAGGGCTCAAACGTGTATTTGTGCTATTACTGTAGATAACTAACTTATAATTTATGTACTTCGAACTCTAGCCTCATAAACAGACTAGAGGGGTGTGTTTAGCAATAAATACATATATTTTGAATATATACCTGGTGTGGTCCTCTTTCATTTGGTCACTCAAGAGATTATAGACTGGTAAAACAAGCTGCTTTACATTCCTTCAAGACTTAGCCTGAAGGCTGCTCTCCATAGCTACCACTAGGATAGCTTTCAATAAAGGTTGTCTTTAACCTATCTCCAATAAGGGGTTGTTTGGACTGGTGCAAGGTGCCCACTATAATTAGTGGACAGCATATGCCAGGCCAACTTCTCACAATCCCCACTCTGGTAGGGAGGGACAATCTTGCTTAGGTTTCTATGGTCATGAGACCTTTCCCAACCACTAGGGAAGTTGCTGCCACCATGGGACTCTAGTCCCAACTTTCTTCTAGTTTTCTGAAGCTCTAGGGACTCCCTATCTAAAGTCAACTGCTCACTTCTGATTCTAAGCTGAGCTTCTTCATACTTGAGCAGTCTCTCTTTCTTTTCATGAGAGGGTTCCCTCCTATGAGAGGAAACAGAGGTCCCTACTGAGGTGTCAGAATGGTTAGACTCCTGAGAAGGAGATCTTGACCTTCTAGGCACACTCTCAACCCTCCCTGGTGGGATAAAGCGGGGGCCATTGTGGCCATCCTCCTCATCTGCAGGGGGAGCAGGATCATCCAGGTTAAGATCATTGTCATCTTCCTGGTCAGCTTCAGAGGTCAGGTAATGGGTATCTTCACCCCTTGGCCTTTCCTCATCTGCTGCCCCACCCTCTCTGCCTACCCCATCAGACCCTGAGGTCTTTTTGAGATCATTCAACAGCAGTACCTCTATGAGGCGTTGGGTGTTTGCAGTTTTTCCTGTCTTCAATTTCCTAGTACTACACAATGCTCTCAATTCCAAGAATTGGAGGTTGTCATACTTGGATGGTTCTTATACCACTTTCTTAATATATGGTTTGGTCCGCCCCTAGGGCCTATCGTATATTGTGCTAATTTACTGTGATATTTGAAGTGTAACATATGTGCTTTGACCTCTAGCCTCATAAAGAGACTAGTAGGGTGTGTTTAGAAATAAATACATATATTTTATACCTGGTGTGGTCTCCTTTCATTTAGCCATTCAGGAGATTATAGACTGGTAAAACAAACAGCTTTACACTCCTTCAAGACTTAGCCTGAAGGCTGCTCTACATAGCTACCACTAGGATAGCTTTCAATAAAGGTTGTCTTTAAACCTATCATCAATAAAGGTCGTTTGGACGGGTGCAAGGTGCCCACTATAACTAGTGGACAGCATATACCAGGCCAACTTCTCACATTGGTGGCAGCGATGGGATTCAAGCTTGCCTTTGTTTTACCAGATAATCTCAAGTGAGTAACTGAAAACCACTAAAAGGTAACTGAGGTACATATAATTCAAGCTTAAAATTACAGTAAGTTCTACTGAACTTAGAGTTGTGTGTCAAGGGCTTAGCACACCCTTTCTACAACTCAAGAGAGTTTAGTAGGCCACACTAGAGTAGGTAGTGCATACACCACACCTCACTAGTGATGTCTTCAAGGCCAGGAGCCAGTGGGTCCCTGCCAGAAGCCAATGGGCTTCCACCATCCAGACACTGCGCTGTGCCTGCCACGTTGTGCATGGAAATGCACAACATGTAATTTTGACATTGCGGCGGGTGTTGCTGTAAGCAGCACCCGCCGCAATGTTAAAATGCGGAATGCGACCGCCAGGGTGGTGGTCGCATCCTAATCAGGGCTGCGGGACCGCCGCATGTCTGGTGGCCGGTACTGTTACCACTGGGATGGGGGGCAGACTAAAGTCCGCCCGCCATCCTAATCGGCCCCTAAGGCACTTGGCTGCACCCAACCTGTACACCAGCTCAGCGATGGGATGGACTTCCGTCCAGGTCAGGATATTGAGTGCCAGTTACCTCATGTAAATTCACAAACCCATTGATGATTGATTAGATACCAGAAGCATAGTACGGGCCCATGGAATATGGGAGCATTCTCTGACTCCTAAGTCCAGCATCTTGACCATTCCTGTGTTGATGCAGTCCTGGATTTGGACTGACATCCTGTATTACTTACTTTTGGCAGGCAAGTTGTCCACAGTGTCTGTGTTATGGACACAGACTGCTGCTTACTCTGGAGTGATTAAGATTAAAGGAACCCCATTTCTTCCTTACACTCTGTTTACTGCTCAAGAGTCCTGTGAGTTTTACTCCTTCTACTAAGACAGCCTTTTCATCATTGTGCACCAAGTGAAAAGTGTTCGCTTCCCTCCTCAACTTCTTCTGTCATTGCCAGAATGAAACTTGCAAAATCCCTGTGGATCTTCAGCCAATTGTAAAGTAATGTAATATAATGTAATGTAAGTTGGATTTGTAGAGCACTGCTTGTCAGCCGTGAGTGTATCCAGGTGCTGAGTTGGTGAGAGCAGGTGTGTAGTGAGAATGGGCCTGAGTACAGACAGTCTCGATGGTCCTGCAAGAAGACTAATTGAAAAGTTAGATCTTCAGCTTCTTGCGGAATTCAAGAAGTGAGGGGGCCCTGATGTGTGGGGGTAGGTCATTACAGAATTTGGCAGCTTGGCAGAAGAATGGTCAACCTCCCATTCTGCCTCTGTGGATACGGGGTGTGAGAGTGAAAGTGATTCTGGGCAAAGTTGTATGGTGGGTTGGTGGAAGTGAAGCTGGTGATTGAGGTATGCGGGTCCTGTGTTGTGTAGTGACTTGAATGCGCGTGTGAGAAATTTGAATTGGCAGCACTTTTGGATGGGGAGCCAGTGGAGCTCTCTGAGTAGTGGTGCGTCACGGGAGGTTGAGGACGAGTCTGGCAGGGGTGTTTCAGATGACTTAAGTCTGTAAAGAAGATGGGCTGGGATGCCGGCATAGAGTGTGTTGCAGGAGTCTAAACTGCTTGCAATTAGGGCCTGTTTGGTGGTATGTCTGGTGTCCACTGGGAGCAACTTGTAGATTTTACATAAGGTACAGAGGATGTGGAAGCATGCAGAGGTGATAAATTTGACCTGGGACTTCATTGTGAGGTTGGTGTTCAGGATGAGGGCTAGGTACATTTAAACGGATCACTGACATAATATCGACTACATAAATATCCCCATACACAAATATCGATACAAAAATATCGATATCCAAAATATCGACATCCTATCTTTAAAATGTAAAATACAAAAATATCGAAAAAATAATATAGATTTTAAAAATATCGATGTACAAAATATCGATTTTTTATGTATAAAAAATAATGTTAAATAAATTAAATAATAATATTAACTTTAAAAAAATTATTTAGATGTAATGTACATTTTAACAAATATAATAAATAAATGTAATTAAAAAAATGTAAACGTACATATATAAAATGTAATATATAAATGTATATTTACTGTAAAACAATTAATAAACTAATAAAATTCAAATTCCACACACAAAATAAAAGTAAACAATTACCATAAAAATGTATCAATTAATAAATGAATAATATTGAGCAAATAATTATTAATTAATAAAACTTAAAATACTTTCCACCCTCTACCCCAACAAACACCACAACACACACATAAAAATAATTACACAATTTCCATAACTAATTTTACATTATTAAATTATTATCAATTAACAACTTATTAATTAATTGAAAATAATTTAGTTCCCTCCCTTTAACACTATAAGCCCCACAACTCACATCTCAAATTAATTACACGATTTCCATGATTAATTTTTAATTATTTATTTACCATTAATTAACAAATAATTATTATTTTTAAATAAATTACTTCACACACTATTCCCCTATAAACCCATAACCCGCTCCTACAAAATTGACACAATTAACATATTTACCAATTAATTAATAATAATTATTAACCAATTAATAATTCATTAATAATAAATGAATTCCCACAATTAACACTATAAAATCTAAATTAAATAAATACTAATAAATAAAAAATATTAATGAATTTATTATAATTAAATTACTTCCCACCCTATTTCCCTATAAACCCACACTCCGCTTCGAAAAAATAACACAATTAATATAATTATCAATTAATTAATTATAAAAAATTAACAACCAATTAATAATTAATTAATAATAAATAAATTCCCACAATTAACACTATAAAATCTAAATTAAATAAATACTAATAAATAAAAATATATTAATTAATTTATTATAATTAAATTACTTCCCACCCTATTCCCTATAAACCCACAACCCGCTACAGAACTAAAAATCGCAAAATTTAATTAACAAAATTAATCACTACTAAAAATTTAACACATATTTTTAAAAACAAAAGCAATATTTATTTTAAAAAATTAGATGACATACTTTAAAAATACATACTAAAATACATAACACTAATATAAAAATCGATATTTTAAACAACGATATTTTTGCAAATGACATTACTGACTTCGATATTTTAAGAAACAATATTTCTTACCTTAAACTCGATATTCTGGAGCATGATATTCTTGCTCTCGTTATTCCTGTATCACGATATTTGCAACTGGATATTTTTGTATATCGATATTAAAAACTCGATATTCTGTCTGTGCACCCATTTAAACACAGCGGGGCCAGTTTACAAGCCCCTTGCGCCACTGGTGAGTCACCTTTTCTGATGCACCGGTGGCGCATTTTACTGCCCCATATTTACAAGGACAGGAAAAGCCACTCTGCATGACTTTTCCTGTCCTTATAAATATGGCCCCTTTGCACGCAGCACTTTGCGTGAAAGGGGATTTCCATGGGTGTTGCTGTGGGTATTCCTACGCAACACCAATGGAACCTGACACATTTCCAGATTTACGAGAAATCGTAAATCTGGAAATGTGTCTGAATGCCAGGGGAGGCGTAGGGAGGCGCAACGAGGAGAAATGTATTAATTTCTCCAATTTGTTTTCCTCTTTCTATGCGTGCTGCATTCTGCAGCACACATAGTAAGAGGAAATCACCTCTGGTGATTGTTTATGTGCAGGAAGGGTTCCCTTGCTGCCCTTAAACAATCATTAAAACAATGACGTTTTGCAAGTTCTATGTGTGCTAATGCAGCACACATAGGGGGTCATTACGATGGCGGGTGGATTGCCACCACCGGGCCGGCGGTGAGGACCGCAGGCGCGGCGGTGGCGATCCGCCCGCCATCTACCTGAATATTCCCACCGCCAAATTAGGATGGCGGTGGGAATGGGAATGGTACCGCGGCGGACGGAAAGACCGTCCGCCGTGGTCCCGCAAGGCGGTCCTTTCCGACCGCCTTGCAGGACACGGCACAATGGGGCATTGTGGGCGGTGCCGTGCAGGCACCGCCGTGGGCAATACGATGCCTGTCTTTTGCGACGGAGATCCCGCCGCAAAAAGACAGGCGGAGAATGCCTTTGTGGGCCCGTTGCGGGCCCCCGGGTTTGGGGGGGTGGGGGGCTGCACGTGGGGGGTACCTATGGTACCCCCCTGCATTTGCATGTACAAGGTGGCAGGCACCGCGCGGTGCCTGTCACGTTGTACATGCAAATGCGCTACATTTATTTTTACATTGCGGCGGGTGCTGCTTGCAGCACCGCCCGCCGCAATGTAAAAATACGGGATGCGCCCGCCAGTGTGGCGGGCGCATCCTAATGTGTATTGCGGGACCGCCGCACCTATGGCGGGCGGTCCCTTTTGCCACTGCGATGGCGGGCGTACTTTGTCCGCCCGCCATCGTAATCGACCCCATAGAAGTTGTAAAACGCCATTTCTGATTGTTTATGTGCAGGAAGGGAACCTTTCCTGCACATAAAAAATCATCCTCGTGATGCAGGCATCCTTGCACCATGGTGCAAGGGTGCCTGCATCGGCGCATGGCAGCAGTTTGTGCGCCAGAGCAGGGGGAAGCACAGAGATGCGACATATTGTTGCATCCCTGTGCTTCGAAAGTGACTCAGTGCGGCGCAGCCAAATGGCTTGCGGCAGGCACTGAGTCACTTTCCTTGTAAATTTGCCCCAAGGTGAGAGGCAACAAAACAAAGTATTCATGGAGAGAGTTGTACAAGAAATAACAAAAACAATAAGATGAGTGGGTCTTTTGCTTGTGTTTGTCTTTTTTTAATCGTGTTCTACTTCAGAGAATGCAAACAAGCGCAGCCAACACGTTTCACCCAATCATAGGCTTCTTCAGGGCTGCAAACATGCAAGGAACATCTGTGAGTCTATATTCCTTTAACTTGATAAATACATAGTACATGATGTGATTTTGACAGATAATGTAAAAGAACCAGCACCATTAGAAAAAAGGCACATCACATTAAAAACAAAATAATTCTGAAATAGTAAACACTTCAGTTGGTCTAGAGACTTGACACAACATGTTTATACACATTGGCGAACACATATACAGCAATAACATATATCTACTAATACATAAACCTCACAAATGAAAAGAACATACTGTAATGAAATGAACAGCAAGTGTTGGAACTGGCACTTTCTGGTTGGCTGAGGCGGTGCCCCAGCCAGGCAGAACCTATCACTCCTGTCAGGGGTGGGTGATTAGACTTAGGGCCTGATTCTGATGCGGGTTGGAAAGCTTCCCGACCGAATCAGTTTGGAAATGGTTTCCGACCCACTCGGATTGGGAGAGTCCAACCGACGGAGTACGATGCATCCGGATGCTTCCAGATACGATTTGGTTGGACTCCCATTGACTTCAATGGGAGCATATGTTCCTAACTGCATCATAATTGGGCCCTGGGTCGGGAAGACACGTTCCCGATCCGATTTGGAAGGAGCAAATGCCATTAGGAGGCCTTCCTAACCGCATCAGAATCAGGCCCTAGGTGGGAATGCTTTCCTAACCGCATCAGAATCAGGCCTTACTGTATAACCTGCGCTCACCCTTGGGTAGTTTGGCACTGAACAGTCAGGCTTATCACAGAGGCAATGTGTAAAGCATTGGCAAAGCACTCTCATACAATAAACACACTGAGCGTCACAAAAGAGACTTCACACATGGTGTATGTAAATAAAGTTTGTATTCAACGCCCACATTAATTAACACAACATGAACATCATGTATTTCAGGGCATAAATCACATTTGGAAATATTACCAACAGCACTATGCCCAACCATGTTGAAATGACATCAGTAGTATGCACACTTTAGAACGACCCTACTTTACGGGCCCGATCTGGGGAATGCTACCGGGCAACACAAAGTCGTCGGTTCCGGGTGAGGAGAGGGCAGTTGGCCCGCCACACTGTGGGCACAAAGGAACAATCATGAATGGAGGATGAAGCAGGAGAGACTCTCGGAAGAAGGAGGCACCTCGTCAGACACATGTCAATCAAAGTAGCACCCTGGCAATTCGGGCACAACGGAAGACGAATCTGCTGCTCCTCCCCTCTCTGGAAATGAGGCATAATGTCTGGTGCATGTTGATCCGAGTCACACCAGACAGTTCTGGACACACACAAAGAGTTCCAAATTCTGCACCTCCCTGCAAATGAGGCACACCGTCCGGTGCATGTTGATACGCGTCGCATCAGACAATCCCGGCCACACACAACAAAAAGTTGCAAATTCCGTACCCCCCTGGAAATAAGGCACAACTCCTGGTGTGGCTTGATCCGGGTCACACCAGATAATTCCAGTCACACACACACAGGCGCAAGATTAGCAGTGCCGCAATAGGCAGAATGAGGCATTACTACGGGTAAGCCCTCACTACGAGCGTCGTAACCTGTGAATCGGGGAGTCGGCAGTGCGCATGAACCAAGATGGCCACCGTGCTTTGAGCTCCGATCTCACCTGCATCGCCAACGATTTTCTTCCGATGAAAGGGGCTTCGTTACGACTCCGTTTTTGCCCCAGGTGCTCCTTCATGCTTGCGTAGGCGTTTGGCTGACTTTCGGAGGTCTGGAGCCTCCATGTGAAGTGCGGTAGGCGTCTTGGTTTTCTCCTCACAGAGGGATCTTGCTCTCTGCAGCATTCACTGTCAGCCTTTCACACAATGGAGGTGGGCTTAACCTACTGGGCACCTCCTCTCCTCAGAAGCCTTTCCCCTCTTAAAGGGGTTTTGTCCTGCCTCTTGCTTGCCACAACTTTTGTTTTTGTGAAGCATTAAAGGGATTTTGTCCTTTTATTATTCATTGCAGCTTTATTCACACAGTGTTTAAGTCTTCTGGAGCTGTTTTTCACCTCCTAATTTTTAATATCCTGTCAGAAGACCTTACTACGCTACAGATCTTGCTATTTGTGGTGTAATTTATTTATTTATTTTTGTTATTTGCCTGCTCTCTGTTTACCAGTATGGAGTCCAAAATGGTGTCAAACAAACGTAAATAAGCTGTTTCACCTCCTCCTACCAAAGCCAAAGCTATTGATTCACAAGACGATTCATTGGCAAAAATTCTGGAGGAAATTCAAGCTATTCATATTAATACTGACACAATTTCTTCAGATATCAAAAATATTCAGAGAGATATGGCTTCCTTATCGATGAGAGTTGCAGATAATGAGATTAAAATTTGTGATAATACTACAGCCATTACATCTATGGCTCCACTTATTCCTCAGGTTGCTTCTCTCCAATGTTCCTTACTTGATTTGGAAAATAGAAATAGACAGTACAACTTACGCATATTTAATGTTCCGGAGGGAGTTGAGGGACAGAGTTGCCATCTTTTCTTGGAAAATCTTCTCCCTAAACTATTAAATATCAAATTTCCAGAACGTTTTGAGATTGATAAAGCTCACAGAATACCTTCAATTCGTAAACCTCATCAAGTCAAACCAAGACAAATCATTTTTAAAGTTCTGAGGCACCATCATCTCCTTATACGAAAGGCTGCCCGAGAGATCCCTTCTCTCCTAATTGAAGGAAATAAAGTCTTTATTCATCAGGACTTTGCAAAGGAGACTGTTCAAATACGACAACAATTTTCAGAATTGAGGCCACGTTTGCGAGAAGCTGGATACAAATATGGTCTTTTTGACCCTGCGGTTATGCGCATCTGGAAAAATTATGGGGTCGATTCCGATCTCGGCCGGAGACGCACCCAACGCCATTCGGTCGGGAAAAAAGGCATCCGAATGCCTGTTTCCCGACCGATCCGCACAGCAATCCGAACGAACAAGTACGATGCGCACAACAGCGCAGATTCCGACCGAGTCGTACTCACCCAATCCAGGTCCTGATCCCCGACCGAGCCTGATCCGTAAACGCAGATACAAGTCGCCCGGAAGCCAAAAAGCAGCCCCGTCCGGCCGGACAAGTACGATGCGCTTCCCGTACGCGCCGAACCCGTCTCTACGGACGGCACGTCAAAGCATCCGGGAGAGGCGCACATAAGCTCCGATTCGCGCCACAACACGATCCACGGCTACGAGACGAACACGCCAGCGACGAGGACGAGGCGAAGCAACGACGAAGACGAACGAGACGAACCAACAATGAATCCCATCGTTCCGATCCTACCAATATTCTACATCTACTACCGGAACAGGCACGGACGCGTACGGCGCAGAAGGTAAGTCAGACACCAACCACAAACACAAACTACACGTACCAGACATATCACACACACACACAGGGATGCAGAAATTACTTACTCCAGAAACAGCAGCACCATAGGGGCGGGATGCCCATCACCAATGCCACATATACACATAGGGGCCCGGATGCCTGTCACCACTGCCACCACTACCCATGGGGGTGCCAGGTGCCTACCACTACTACCACCTCTACCCAGGGGGTGCCAGGTGCCTACCACTACTACCACCCCTACCCAGGGGGTGCCAGGTGCCTCCCACTACTGCCACCTCTACCCATGGGGGCTGGATGCCTGTCACTACTGCCACCTCTACCCAGGGGGTGCCAGGTGCCTACCACTACTACCACCTTTACCCAGGGGGTGCCAGGTGCCTACCACTACTACCACCTCTACCCAGGGGGTGCCAGGTGCCTACCACTACTACCACCTTTACCCAGGGGGTGCCAGGTGCCTACCACTACTACCACCTCTACCCAGGGGGTGCCAGGTGCCTACCACTACTACCACCTCTACCCATGGGGGTGCCAGGTGCCTACCACTACTACCACCTCTACCCAGGGGGTGCCAGGTGCCTCCCACTACTGCCACCACTACCCAGGGGGTGCCAGGTGCCTACCACTACTACCACCTCTACCCATGGGGGTGCCAGGTGCCTACCACTACTACCACCTCTACCCAGGGGGTGCCAGGTGCCTACCACTACTACCACCTTTACCCAGGGGGTGCCAGGTGCCTACCACTACTACCACCTCTACCCAGGGGGTGCCAGGTGCCTACCACTACTACCACCTTTACCCAGGGGGTGCCAGGTGCCTACCACTACTACCACCTCTACCCAGGGGGTGCCAGGTGCCTACCACTACTACCACCGCTACCCAGGGGGTGCCAGGTGCCTACCACTACTACCACCTCTACCCAGGGGGTGCCAGGTGCCTCCCACTACTGCCTCCCACTACTGCCACCACTACCCAGGGGGTGCCAGGTGCCTACCACTACTACCACCTCTACCCATGGGGGTGCCAGGTGCCTACCACTACTACCACCTTTACCCAGGGGGTGCCAGGTGCCTCCCACTACTACCACCTCTACCCATGGGGGTGCCAGATGCCTACCACTACTACCACCTTTACCCAGGGGGTGCCAGGTGCCTACCACTACTACCACCTTTACCCAGGGGTGCCAGGTGCCTACCACTACTACCACCTCTACCCAGGGGTGCCAGGTGCCTCCCACTACTGCCACCACTACCCAGGGGTGCCAGGTGCCTACCACTACTACCACCTCTACCCATGGGGGTGCCAGGTGCCTACCACTACTACCACCTTTACCCAGGGGGTGCCAGGTGCCTACCACTACTACCACCTCTACCCAGGGGGTGCCAGGTGCCTACCACTACTACCACCTTTACCCAGGGGGTGCCAGGTGCCTACCACTACTACCACCTCTACCCAGGGGGTGCCAGGTGCCTACCACTACTACCACCGCTACCCAGGGGTGCCAGGTGCCTACCACTACTACCACCTCTACCCAGGGGTGCCAGGTGCCTACCACTACTACCACCTTTACCCAGGGGGTGCCAGGTGCCTACCACTACTACCACCTCTACCCAGGGGGTGCCAGGTGCCTACCACTACTACCACCGCTACCCAGGGGGTGCCAGGTGCCTACCACTACTACCACCTCTACCCAGGGGGTGCCAGATGCCTCCCACTACTGCCACCACTACCCAGGGGGTGCCATTTGCCTACCACTACTACCACCTCTACCCAGGGGGTGCCAGGTGCCTACCACTACTACCACCTCTACCCAGGGGGTGCCAGGTGCCTACCACTACTACCACCCCTACCCAGGGGGTGCCAGGTGCCTCCCACTACTACCACCTCTACCCATGGGGGGCTGGATGCCTACCACTACTCCCACCTCTACCCAGGGGGTGCCAGGTGCCTACCACTACTACCACCTCTACCCATGGGGGTGCCAGGTGCCTACCACTACTACCACCTCTACCCAGGGGGTGCCAGGTGCCTACCACTACTACCACCTCCACCCATGGGGGGCTGGATGCCTACTACTACCACCCCCACTCACAGGATGGCAAATACATGCCACAAGAAGCACACACCAGCAGAAAGAATGCAACACAAAGACATCCCCCCCAACACCATGACAAGCGTGTGTAGACTGTGTCAAATGCCTACAACACTGAACAGGACTGTGGACATACAATGTGACCCCCTATCACAAGTGCCACACATAAATGTGTGTGGCACCCACAATGCAAGCAGGCCATGACCATTTTGGCAATGGGGTCCAAACCCCCATCATCACAGTGACCAAAATGTGAGTGTGGGGTCCATAGCTGAAGCACATATTGAACATTGTGGCAGTGGGGTCCAGACCCCCATCATCACAGTGACCAAAATGTGAGTGTGGGGTCCATAGCTGAAGCACATATTGACCATTGTGGCAATGGGGTCCAAACCCCCATCATCACAGTGACCAAAATGTGAGTGTGGGGTCCATAGCTGAAGCACATATTGACCATTGTGGCAATGGGGTCCAAACCCCCATCATCACAGTGACCAAAATGTGAATGTGGGGTCCATAGCTGAAGCACAAATTGAACATTGTGGCAGTGGGGTCCAGACCCCCATCATCACAGTGACCAAAATGTATGTGTTGACAAAGATAAAACTGCTACTGCCAAACTGCATGGATTATTCCTGGTCACAGAACAACAAACACATCAGTGGCAAAGTAGTGCTTGTGTCCCATAGCAACATAGAATGGGGGAGGCAAACAGTGCAGTGCAAACAAGACATACCTTTGGCCATGTGCAGACAAACATCACCCATGGGGGCTGACACTGTCAACACACATCAATGACTCAATGACAGAAGTGACCATCAGAATGCAGACCCACATATTTGCACCAATGGGCACACAAATCCAGATACCCAGTGGAGACTGTAGAAGGGATGTGAACAGATACCATACCATGGCAGCAATGGGGGACACACACAATGATCATTGTGCTGACTGATGACCTAGGAGTCCCAGGGACAGCAGGGCAAACAAACCAAACAACATACAGCCAATGGCACACTAAAGATATGCCAATGCAGTGGTGCAGATGCACAAACACAAACAGGCAGACCCACACTGCACATCAAACACAACAGGTGAGGGGGGGGTTACCAGGGTCCCCAGGCAAACACCCAACACATGAGGAGGCCTGAATACCAATTACACAGACGTGCATACAGTGCCACACAAAGGTAACTCATGGATCCAAATCCCCTATGTGGGCAATCAGGCATTGTCAGATGAGTGGGAGCACAAATCACACATGTCACACAAGCATGTAGGAACAGCAACTGACACAGCAAGACACACAGACACCACAGCACCACACCCAGGGCCCCCACAATGTGGTGACCCTGGGCGGCATTACAATCCCACTGTGATGACAAAGCTAGATGTCGTTCACACTGTGAACCACAGTCATGTGTCCTGTGCAACAAACTACCATCACACCTACACAAGCACAAATCAACCAGCACGGCCTGTCAGCCAAGGCCAACATGGAGGCAGGGGTCTAGCCGGGCAACAACTCTCATCTGCACACACTCAACACCACACACCTCGACCTCCAACAATGTGCAGCAGTGAAGCTCACATGCACTGGTGACATTGCACATGCACCCATGACAATCCCAGGGGGTGGTGGGAACCAAGGTGCAGGAACACATCACACATGGCCACTCTACCAGACTCCTGAATGTCTGACACACTGCACACTACGCTGTACATGGACATGACGGCAATACCACACAAACTAATGGGATCCCAGCCACAGTCACACACCTATGAAGAAGCCAAGGTCACCCACAAAGGACACACATAGACAACTACCAACATTGCAGCCCTGAGGAGTGCCAGCAGTCACACACACAACGTGTCACAACCAATGAAAGCTAACACAAACCAGAAAGCACATGACAGGTGTCAACAACAAGTGCAAAGGGGAATCCGGACTGTGACACATCAGCGTCTGCCCACAAACTCAGCCCTGACAGCAAACACACCTATGGGTGACACCCTGATGACCAGTAATGTGCCATGCACCCACATCACAGAGAACCCAGGGAGAAGACTTTGGGGGAACATAGCTCAACTCAGCAAGCATCACAAACAGGAACATCACTAGGGATCCCAGCATGCACAGCAACATGGAAGTGAACACACACACATGCTCATACAACACACACCTTGGGCGCACGAGATGTCACAGGAGTACACACTGCCATGAGGGGACTCCACTCCTGTGTGAGGAAAGCTGTGCCATATGTCGCATCAGTAGGGCTCCATCATGTCAGCAGAACACTTTGTCACACAGTCAACAATTAGCACCAAATGAAGGCTCCCGTCACATCAGCCTGGTCATGGGAATGTCAACGAAATCAACAGCACAGATCCAACACAAATGTATAGCAAGTTGCACTGACAACACAGAAGAGTCCTTCCCCATTGATGCCCAAACCTACATGTCCAGTGGAGATGGCCACAGGGTCAGGGAACTAGACTAATTGAACAATGGCAAACACAACAGATGTGCATGGGTGGAACCCACAGATGTGACATTGCTAATGTAAGTAGGAAATCCCATTGCCAAATATTGAATACATGACACCCTCAGATGCTGCAAAGGACGACATGGATTCACCACAGGATAGGACACTGTCCCCCTGGAACACATGGGTACATGCACAGTAACACTTCATTTTCATGAGTCCAAAAATCACCATCACTGCAGCAAGGGCACGGTTAGCATCATCAACATCATGTACATCAGAAGCAAAACCACTAGAGAACAGAAAGTTGCTTTATTCAGCATGTGGGTTCAAAACTTGGAAGAACTGCAAGGTATCAACAAAGGCCAATGGCCAGTCCATCAAGGAAGTCTATACAGGGTGACAGTGGCAGATGTCACCCTATGCATGCCTGCACTGATCACAACCGGGGACAATCCCCTAGGAGGGGCATACGGGGGCAGGCCAGGCACCGCAGGGACAGGATCAGGGCTCACCAGGAGGAGGCAGGGAAGGGGTGGTGGGTGCTGGAGAGCCACTGACAACTGCAGTGGAGGTGTCTGACATGGTGTGTGCCGGCACAACTGGGGGGCATGACTCAGATGTTGTGGGTGCCGGCACAACTGCAGTGGACCCTGCAGATGGAGTGGACAGGTCCGCCACTGCAGCGCCCAAGTCAGACAGGGTGATAGTGGACTACACTGCAGTGCCCACCTCCAGGGGAGGAGAATGGGGATCAGGAAAGGTGGGCAGGACAGAGGGGGAGGACACCCTCACCACATCAGTGGTACAGACAAGCGCAGCGGGGGTGTGGGGCCGGAAGAGCAAGTGGCAGGGGGAGAAGGCCTGACCCTTCTGGGGATGGTGTATCTGTGGGTGGGGGAACCTGGGGCAGGGTGTGGTGGGGGCACCTGTGGAGTGGGGGCCTGAGGGATGGAGGAAGGAGACTTGGTGCCTGAGCTGCAGGGCGGCGGCGGGGTCTTGCTCTTCCGGGACCGGGGGGACTTGCGGGTGGGGGCCTCAGTCGGTCCGCGCCTGGGGGATGGTGTCCGGGGGCCAGGGGCACTCCGCTCTGTGTGGGTGGGCTTCCTCTTCCCCCTGAATGCTGGATCAGCTGGGTCGGAGGGGGAGAGGCCAAGGTCACAGAGGAAGAGCCACTGTTTGTATGGGGTTGCAGGTGAGGCAAGGGAGGGGTCTTTGGAGGGAGAGGCAACTGAGGACTGCGCAGTGCTTGTGGATGCATGTGTTTGTGCCTGTGCCCCATCCCCTGTGAGTGTGGTTGCAGTCCCCTGACGGTGCGTGCGTGTGCGTTTTGTTTCTGGCGTGTGTGTCCGTGTGCTGCATGTGTCTGTGCTGGTGTGTGCCTGTGCCAGTGTGTGTGTGCTTGGGACGGGTAAGGTGCTGGGGAGTGTGGATGGGGCAGAGGCAGGAGGGGTGAGGGACTGTCGGAGGAGGGACACTGCTGCCGTCAGGGAGGAGTCCATGGACCTATTGCCCCTCTGTAGGTCAGACATGCCCGATGAGATACCCTCCATGAATGACACCAGCTGAGTCAACAGACTGGTGTGTGCATGGAGGACACTCAGCATCGCTGTCTGTCCTACATGGAGCTGGCGGAGGAGGTACACAGACTCCTCACTCAGGGCAGCAGGGGACACAGGTGCAGGGGTGCGGTGCCTGGCCCGAAGGAGACACGCTCCCGAACATGGGAGCCTCCACGGACCTCGGGAATGGGAGCCAACGGGAGGGCGGTGGTGGTGGTGGTGGTGGACGGGGACAGCAACACTAGCTGGGGTGTGGTGGCTGCTGACACCCGCCTCCATAAGGGAGTCATCGTCCGAGTTGCTCTGGTCCTCAGCTGAGGTGGATGGTGCTGAGCACTCCTCGGTGTGGCTCCCCTCGCCCTCCGTGCCACTGGGTCCCTCCGACCACTCCTCGGCTGCTGACCCAGTCTGGCTCTGCGGCTCCTCCTGGTCCGTGGAGCTGTCCCCTCCTGTGGCCGTGGATGTATCTGCAATCAATACGGAAACAGACAGACATCAGTCACCTGCACCAAACGCACACACCACAGTAAGTACAGCACATTACAGAGCAAGCCCTGGCATCCTTAGTTGAACATTGCTAAAACTGCACAAACAGAACAGGAGAAGTCAATTGTCAGTCTGATGGTCAACCATGGCATTCACATCCCACCTGGCCTTGCACCCATCTGTATGGTGTCTGTGGGATGGCAATACCCCGGTGTGGACACATGCACCACCTACACAGTATTTGGACAGTGCAGAGAACCCGGTGAAGCATGTGGACATGCACACATCACAACTCTTGCCACTGAGTCAGTGCAGGTGTCCGGATGAAAGGGATGCCCAGAGTCAAATAGGAAATGCATGTGATGCATACCAGCGACAGACACCATGATGCACCCATGTCCTGATAGCCATTGCCACAATGGTGTGCATGTAGCAAATGTCACTCCCCTGCAGGATCACTAATAGGAAGTCACATGCCATGGCACAGCCATGCCTGCTAAGTCATACATAACTGTCTCCAGTCACATGGGCAGGGCAGCCAGACAACAACACTCTGCACTGTGTCACAATAGTAGATCATGGGGAATGCAAGTCCTGGAGCTGAACAAGTGCACATGTACATCCCCCACACACCACATCATCTGTACCCTCATCTGTCCAGGTTATACCCATTGTACATATGGGAGACCTGTAACACTACCCTCTGCACCTGAGCACATCACAATCTGCTGTGTATGGGAAACAGCTGCCTGAACCTCATATTCGCATACCCCAGTCTGCACGGTCAAGTGATCAAACACCTATGTGTCACACATGTATCATCTCTTATGGTCACATCTCCGGTGGCATGCGGAGCCCCAACCGAGGAACACCCCAGCAGACCTGACAACGAAGCCACAGCACACTGACACAGAGGCAGACACCTAAGGGGACGAATCACTGAGCAAAACGTGTCAGCTGATACACGGCAGTGGGAGTACAGAGTGTATTGTATGGCCTGGAGTAGGCATGACTGTCCTGTCCCACATGAATGAGGGATGAGCCCTGGACAGTAGGCAGCTGGCTAAGTATGTGTGACACACGTTATATACACACTCCTGGGGCCCAAACATTGTTCCCACCCGCAGCATGGGTGTGTGCCAGATACCCCAGGCACATGTGGTGGATCAGCTCAGCAATTGGGCCACATATCAAAATGACACGCAGAACACATGTCAGAACACAGGCAATGTGTAAGCAATGGACCCACCCATGATGCCCACCACAGAGTCAGGGAAACAGATGCTGTCCCCCACCTTGAGTCAAGCAAACTGCAAGGACACAGTACCCAAGTGACACAATACCCTGACTGTAAGGGCCACACCTGGGTATCAGATGAGGAGTGGGCAGTGCACAATAGAGGGACATAGGTCCTGGACCACAAGACTGATGTACTGTGGAAGTTTAACCAGGCCAGAGGAGGGCACATAGCATGGCAGACATAGTTCACAATGCAGACATGGACTCACCCCCTCCTTGCTGCTCTCTGGCCTTCAGCTGCCCATCCAGATCAGGGAAGACCACCGCCAGGATCCTCAGCATGTGGGGGTCAGGGTCCGGTGTCCGCCCCTCCTGCGAGGAGGCGACAGCTTCAGCTGGACCCGTGCGATCCTCCGGGTCCAGCCCCGAAGGTCCTGCCACCTCTTCTGGCAGTTGCGGATCCGGCGCTTGTAGACCCCCACGGATCTCACTGCCCGGACGATGGTCAGCCATATCTTCTGCTTCTGGTGGGCATCAACCTGTGAGGATAACAAAGTGAGAATGCCATTACTACACATGCAACATATCCGTGCATTACACAGTTGGATATACATGTCTCAATCACAGGGGCACATGATGTACACAGGCAGTGCAACGATGGCTATGGACAGTATGCCAGCAGTTACTACATGGTATCATTGCCTGGGAAGTAAAACCTAGTTTAAATGCACTGTCACTGCACTATACCTGTCCAGTGCATGTAACTACACACTATGGGGGGTGACAACTACTCAGTGAGCCTGCTAGCCAGTGGCGTGCAGACTGTTAGCCTTGCTAGTCAGACAACATGCACATTTGGAAAGGCAGTGGACAGAACACTCACCTGCTCCCCTGCTTTCCCATACAGCTTGCTGTACTGTGGAAGGAGGCCATCCAGCAGGGCCTGGTTCTCCTCAGTGCTGAAGGCTGGGGCTCTCTCCACAGTACGTGCCATTGCAGGGTCCAGAGGGTGCAGATACAGCAGCAGTGTAGTGGCAGATGTCGTCCTGGAGCATGTAGTGCAGGCAAGTGAGCTCTCAGGGGAACAACCAGCATTATATGTGTGCTGCAGAGGCAGATACTGTCCCATGTGTCCAAAGTGATAGGTCCAAGTCGTTTGCATCATCTGAATCTGGCCAATCCATGGAATTGCACCACTTACACACGCCCCAGCATCCTTCAAATGTTCAACTTCGTGACACCCATGAAATTGCAACATTGTTGTGGGTGACCAACTGAATTTACAGCATCAGACTCGCTCAAATTTTGAAAACGCGTCCGTTGCCAGGCCAGGCCATAGCCAATGGGTGCGCACCGATCGGACCATTGCTGTTCAACGCGTACATGGGATACAACGCGTACCCGCACACATTGAATGCAATGGGCCGGCCGGGCACACCGATCGGACCATTGCTGTTCAACGCATACATAGGATGCAACACATACCCGCACACATTGAATGCAATGGGCCGGCCGGGCACACCGATCGGACCATTGCTGTTCAACGCGTACATAGGATACAACGCGTACTCGCACACATTGAATGCAATGGGCCGGCCGGGCACACCGATCGGACCATTGCTGTTCAACGCGTACATAGGATACAACGCGTACCCGCACACATTGAATGCAATGGGCCGGCCGGGCACACCGATCGGACCATTGCTGTTCAACGCGTACATAGGATACAACGCGTACCCGCACACATTGAATGCAATGGGCCGGCCGGGCACACCGATCGGACCATTGCTGTTCAACGCGTACATAGGATACAACGCGTACCCGCACACATTGAATGCAATGGGCCGGCCGGGCACACCGATCGGACCATTGCTGTTCAACGCGTACATAGGATACAACGCGTACCCGCACACATTGAATGCAATGGGCCGGCCGGGCACACCGATCGGACCATTGCTGTTCAACGCGTACATAGGATACTACGCGTACCCGCACACATTGAATGCAATGGGCCGGCCGGGCACACCAATCGGACCATTGCTGTTCAACGCGTACATAGGATGCAACGCGTACCCGCACACATTGAATGCAATGGGCCGGCCGGGCACACCGATCGGACCATTGCTGTTCAACGCGTACATAGGATACAACGCTGCACCGCACACATTGAATGCAATGGGCCGGCCGGGCACACCGATCGGACCATTGCTGTTCAACGCGTACATAGGATACAACGCGTACTCGCACACATTGAATGCAATGGGCCGGCCGGGCACACCGATCGGACCATTGCTGTTCAACGCGTACATAGGATACAACGCGTACTCGCACACATTGAATGCAATGGGCCGGCCGGGCACACCGATCGGACCATTGCTGTTCAACGCGTACATAGGATACAACGCGTACCCGCACACATTGAATGCAATGGGCCGGCCGGGCACACCGATCGGACCATTGCTGTTCAACGCGTACATAGGATACAACGCTGCACTCGCACACATTGAATGCAATGGGCCGGCCGGGCACACCGATCGGACCATTGCTGTTCAACGCGTACATAGGATACAACGCTGCACCCGCACACATTGAATGCAATGGGCCGGCCGGGCACACCGATCGGACCATTGCTGTTCAACGCGGACATAGGATACAACGTGTACCCGCACAGATTGAATGCAATGGGCCGGCCGGGCACACCGATCGGACCATTGCTGTTCAACGCGTACATAGGATACAACGCTGCACTCGCACACATTGAATGCAATGGGCCGGCCGGGCACACCGATCGGACCATTGCTGTTCAACGCGTACATAGGATACAACGCGTACCCGCACACATTGAATGCAATGGCCAATGTGTGCGCACTGATCGGTCCATTGCTGTCCAAGGCGTATTGCCAATACAACGCTGTACCAGCGCCCATTGAATGCAATGGCCAATGTGTGCGCACTGATCGGTCCATTGCTGTCCAAGGCGTATTGCCAATACAACGCGTACCAGCGCACATTGAATGCAATGGCCAATGTGTGCGCACTGATCGGTCCATTGCTGTCCAAGGCGTATTGCCAATACAACGCGTACCAGCGCACATTGAATGCAATGGCCAATGTGTGCGCACTGATCGGTCCATTGCTGTCCAACGCATCCCTGTACAAGTCACTGGCATATGTCACCATGCCTGTCACAGGTGAACATATGCCAGCCACATATACTTCCCAGGCAGTGAGGGGCACACCTACAACACCACAGGCTGTCCAAACTGTATCCTAGGGCATGTAAGGCTGCATTACCTATTCCGTGTATGGGGGTGAACATGTTGTTCTGTGGGTGTCACTTGGGGGCAGCCACCCCCAGGCTGAGCACGTGTTTATGGGGACAGAATCCTTGGTGTTTCGTGTACATGACCACTGTGATGTGCAACTGTTCATATCTGAGCATGTGGCATGGTCACAGTTCACGGTGGTGTATGTGTATGTCATGTCACATACCCCCTGAGTCCCATGTGGGATGATATGTTCAACCCAGGGTGACCCATTGGCACAATGTTGATGGTCCTCCACAGTCTGTGTGCATGTTGTGATTACAATGTCTCTGATTTCATGTGCACAATGGGAGGCAGTCTCCACATCCACGTTGTATGTGCATGGACTGTGATGTTGTGCGTGTGTGTGTCACAGACGTCCATGTCTGTCCTGCCGAGGCAACACGGACCACTACCTGTGGGGGTCATAGTTGTTTTGCTGTGGTGTATACATGATACACCATGTCATGCCAGTGTCCATGTGGCAATACAGGGTCCCTGGGAATCTACCTGTCGTTGAGCTGTGATGCCTGGGGCACATCAGTCCTCACATGTCACTGTGGCGTGTGTTTGTTATTTGGCAGCAGGAGATGGGTACTGGGACACGGCCTCATGGTATCCGATGGCATGACCTGGGACTTCTTGATGCCACTTGTTGGACTGTGATGTTAGATATTGGCCATGTATGTGCCATACATATCCGTACGGAACTGCACACATCATGTACTTGTGCCTCATTATGATGTATCATGTGATGTTGAGTGTGTTCAATGCCACATTTGTGGGGTGACTGACAATCTTGCTTTCTTCACCTATGCACTGCAGGGCACCGGCTGTCCATAGACCATTCCCTGACCTGGCAACGATGGTGGAACGGGACAGCATCCGACGGTACCGCTTCACCAGGCAGCTGATTGAGGATTTGGCAGTGCGCTTGGCACCACATTTGCAACCTGGCCGTCCGTACCCTACAGCGCTGACCCCCAAGGTGAAGGTGATGGCAGCCCTACACTTCTTTGCCACTGGTACCTTTCAACACACTCTGGCGACTGCTGGTGGGATGTCACAGACCATGTTCAGCCGTGTGCTCCGGGATGTTTTGGAGGCTATGTTGATATACCTGAACCAGTACATTTATTTCCCTAGACTCCAACGACTCACTGGCGTGAAGAGTGACTTCTATGCCCTGGGGAGGATGCCGCATGTCATTGGCTCCATTGATGGGACACATGTGGCGTTGGTACCACCACAGGCCCAAGAGCAGGCCTACCGTAACCGCAAGCACTACCACTCGGTCAATGCACTGGTGGTCTGTCTTGCAGATATGAGCATCACACACGTGTGTGCCCGTTTCCCTGGTTCTGCACACGATGCGTACGTGATGAGGAGTAGTCGCATCCCGAGGATGATGGCACAGATGCGGAACCAGCGTGCCTGGCTTGTAGGTGTGTACTGACTTTGTACCATTGTGTGTGTTCTGCTATGTAGTGTTCCACCCTCTTTTCCAACTCTGCTAATGTGCAATTGTCTGTATGTAGGTGACTCCGGATACCCCAACATGCCGTGGTTGCTGACGCCCTCAGGAACCCTGTGACACCAGCCCAGATGCGCTACAATGAGGCACATGGTCGGACCAGGAGAGTGATTGAGCGGACATTTGGTCTCCTGAAGAGCCGCTTCCGCTGCCTCAACAAGACAGGAGGGTCCCTCCCATATGCCCCAGCAAAGGTGTGCAAGATCATCATCGTCTGCTACATGCTCCACAACCTGGCAGTGCGGAAGGAGTTGCCTCTCATCCTGGATGTCGATGACCAACGTCCGCCACCTGTGGAGGATCCTGGCCTGGACCACGATGCCAGTGATGATGATGATGATGTTGAGGGTGATGTCCGCACACAGCTCATCACCAACTTCTTCAGCTGAATGTGAGTATCCAGAGATGGCATGTCAATGATGTGAGTTTGCATGATATGTGTTGGTGGTGCTCTGGTGCTGTTTGAGTGTGTCCATGGGCTACATGTCTGTATGCGTGTAGCGATGTGTCCTTGCAGGTAGTCTGTACTCCCCAACAGTGTTGACATGCTAACTTGGTTCTGGGTGGGTATCTTGTAACATGTATTGTGCATGAGTATTGCAGTTCTGTCCTGTTCTGTCCTGTTCTTCAGTACTTTTGACTGTGTGTCATTTCTGTCCTTCACAGGGTACTTTCAGAGTCGTTTGGTCAACTGTGATCCCCAACACCGTGATTCGACTTCCCGGGTGGTAGCTGTTGTGTCCCTTCAGGTGATGTGCACCACACCCATGGACTTCCTTCCTTCTACACTTGTTGACTATGTGCCCGCTGCCAGGTGGGATTACCTTGCATCTGTGGTGGTTTCAACATGTTGCAAATGTGTAATAAACCTGTGCTTCACTATGTGATGTGCGTTGTCTGTGGTCACACATCTGACTGACATTTGCTTACTGCACCAGTGGGCTAGTCAACACAGACTGTGAATAGGTGTTGGGTCTGTGCAATGCAACGTATTTCCTGGCAACACCAGTGTAGGCGATGAGTCAGATGTCCATGGTGTGTATGTGTTGTGTAGCCCTGGTGGTGTGCCTCCCCCATATGTGTGAAGTCGCCATGACTCACATGCCGGTGTTGTACTTGCTGTAGCAGTTAGCATGCACAGTGTCATTTCCCCGATCATCATCGCAACTTCTGAGACAACATTGGAATCACAACAGAGGCAAGTATGGTGTATAAGTGAGTTTATTGACATACATGTGTGAGTATAGTGCACAGGTTGTTGGGTGCTGTACATTGTGATTGTGATCCAAAGTTCCTAGATAATTTGGAAGTCCTGGTAGCAGAAATGTCCAGAGTAAAGTCCACAGTAATCAGAGACATTGGTCCAACTTGAGCTCCCCATGTCATGTGGGAGAGTTGTGTTGCAGTCAACAGGGTGAACAGTTTGCGCACAAAGGTTATTCTCCAGAACAGGTTTTGGCTTCCTGGGGGTTGCACCTGGCCATCGGCCTCTCACTTGCCCCTCCTCGGACGGCCCCTCTTCTTTGGGGGGGATCCTCAAGTGCAGGCTGCTGCGGTGCAGGGGACTCTCCGCCAGAGTCATCCTGCTCCCTGTGGCAGTTGCAGTTGTTTCAGCAGCAGATGTTGTGGGCACACAGGGAGGTGTTGACTGGTTGCTGCTCATCTGGCGGAGGCATTGTAATATGTCCCTATGCACCGCCGTCATCTCTTGCAGTGTGTCCCACTTGGACTCCACGCGGGACATGTGTGAGTCCAAGTGGGCATGATGGGCAGCCTGCTGCTGTTTGATGTCCCTGAGGAGCCCCATTACCTGGCTGAACTCTCCGGTGCTGGACTGGTACGCATCGGCTATGCGTGCCAGTTGTGGGTCCTCATGCAGTCCAGACCCCTCTGTGAGCAGCGACCTATGTCTCCCACCCCTCCCACCACCCCTGGCGACACGTGCAGTACCTGAGGTGGCAGGCACAGGTGACCCTGGGCCACCTTGTGGGTTGTTGGTGGTGGTGGTGTCCATGGCCCCACTTTGGTCCAGGGTCCCTGTGCTGGTGGTGGTGCTGCTCCTTGGTCTGTCCGTGTCGGCAGGGGTGGTATGTGTGTTGACAGTCGTTGAAGGGGTGGGTGCAGGGGGTGCAGCTGGTGGTCCTGCTGGTGCTGCATGATGACTTGCTCCGGAGGTGCCAGGTAAGTCTTCGTCATCCGAGGAGGGCAGAGGCTGTTCCAAACCAGTGAGCTCCGTATCCTCTTGAGCCTGGGACGAGGACTCCTCAGCGTCTGCTGCTGTGTCCCCATCATCACCTGTTTTTGGGAGACACACACAATGTATGTTATGTTTCTGCAGGCATCAATGGTTGACACACCTGACAGTTGTGAGTGTGCCTCTGGATGCGGGCCTGTACAATGCATTGTCCTACGTTGTCACAGTCAGGGGTTGATATTGGTGTAGCACATTGTCCTGCATTATTTGGGCATTTCTATGTGAATGTTGGGGTGTGTACATGGTCTGCATTGGTTGTATTTGGTTGTCATCCGCTCCTCCTTCCCACCCAGCCAGATATCCCACCATGGACCGTGCTTCCATTGCAGGGAGTGCAAGTTGTCTTTCAGGATGTCAGTCAGTGGTGTCCTGCTGTTGGTTGTTGCACAGTTGCCAGCAGGGCCTTGTGCTCCCCACAGCAGTAGCCAGTGTCAGCCATCTTGTCAGTCATTTTCCACTCCCTGTGATGTGAGCATGGTTCAGGGTGGTGTTGATGGGACAGTTGTGGGGGTGACCAATATCTGTGCCTACCACTCCCATCATGCTATTGCCTCCACCCCACTTCCCAGCATGCCCATACTTCCTTCCTTTTGACTCTGCTTCCCTGTGGGGTGGGCTGCCTGTGCTGACAGGATGGCTGGGAGTGTTGTCCGGGCAGTTGTCTGGCTAAATGTCCCCGGAGTGTCCCTGTGCTTCACACAGCATGACCCAGGGTGGTGGTTCTTTGTGGGACCTTGAGTTAGGATGTGAGGCATTGCATTCCGCCAGGTGGCTTCTGTGGAGTATGTGTTGAGGGGGTGTGTGAGGGGAGGTGCTTGTGACTATGGTCAGTGCTGTGAGTCCTCCTTCCCACCCAGCCAGATATCCCACCATGGACCGTGCTTCCATTGCAGGGAGTGCAGGTTGTCTTTCAGGATGTCAGTCAGTGGTGTCCTGCTGTTGGTTGTTGCACAGTTGCCAGCAGGGCCTTGTGCTCCCCACAGCAGTAGCCAGTGTCAGCCATCTTGTCAGTTGTTTTCCACTCCCTGTGATGTGCGCATGGTTCAGGGTGGTGTTGATGGGACAGTTGTGGGGGTGACCAATATCTGTGCCTACCACTCCCATCATGCTATTGCCGCCACCCCACTTCCCAGCATGCCCATACTTCCTTCCTTTTGAGTGTACTTCAGTGTGTGTGAGTGTGAGAGCAATGGCAAGATGGCTGGCAGTGGTGTCCTGCTGTTGGTTGTTGCACAGTTGCCAGCAGGGCCTTATGCTCCCCACAACAGAGCACTAGTGTCAGACATCTTTGATGGGGCTTTCCACTCTCTGTGGGGTGTGCATGCTTGAGTGTGAGCTTGCTGGGCCATGTGGGGGGGGATGTTGAGCTGTGACTACCACTCCCATCATGCTATTGCCTCCACCCCCCTTCCCAGCATGCCCATACTTCCTTCCTTTTGAGTGTACTTCACTGTGTGTGGGTGTGACAGCAATGGCAAGATGGCTGACAGTGGTGTCCTGCTGTTGGTTGGTGGCCAGTTCCCATTAGGGCCTTGTGCTCCCCACAACAGAGCACCAGTGTCAGACATCTTTGATGGGGCTTTCCACTCTCTGTGAGGTGTGCATGCTTCAGTGTGAGCTTGCTGGGCCATGTGGGGGGGGATGTTGAGCTGTGACTACCACTCCCATCATGCTATTGCCTCCACCCCCTTCCCAGCATGCCCATACTTCCTTACTTTTGAGTGTACTTCACTGTGTGTGGGTGTGACAGCAATGGCAAGATGGCTGACAGTGGTGTCCTGCTGTTGGTTGGTGGCCAGGTCCCAGCATGGCCTTGTGCTCCCCACAACAGAGCACCAGTGTCAGACATCTTTGATGGGGCTTTCCACTCTCTGTGAGGTGTGCATGCTTCAGTGTGAGCTTGCTGGGCCGTGTGGGGGGGATGTTGAGCTGTGACTACCACTCCCATCATGCTATTGCCTCCACCCCCTTCCCATCATGCCCATACTTCCTTCCTTTTGAGTGTACTTCACTGTGTGTGGGTGTGACAGCAATGGCAAGATGGCTGACAGTGGTGTCCTGCTTTTGGTTGGTGGCCAGTTCCCAGCATGGCCTTGTGCTCCCCACAACAGAGCACCAGTGTCAGACATCTTTGATGGGGCTTTCCACTCTCTGTGAGGTGTGCATGCTTCAGTGTGAGCTTGCTGGGCCATGTGGGGGGGGATGTTGAGCTGTGACTACCACTCCCATCATGCTATTGCCTCCACCCCCTTCCCAGCTTGCCCATACTTCCTTCCTTCTGACTCTGCTTCCCTGTGGGGTCGTGTGCCTGTGTTGAATGGATGGCTGACAGTGTTGTCCTGGCGTTTGTTTGGCTACAAGTCCCATGTGTGTCACTGTGCTTCCCACAGCATGACCCAGGGTGGTGGTTCTTTGTAGGATAATTCATTTTAGTGTGAGGCAATGCATTTTCCCAGGTGAGTTGTGTGTAGTTTGTGTTAGGGGTGTGTGTGGGAAGAGCTGCTGGTAACTATGGTCATAGCTGTCAGTCCTCCTTCCCACCCAGCCAGATGTCCCACCATGGAACGTGCTTCCATTGCAGGGAGTGCAAGTTGGCTTTCAGGATGTCAGTCAGTGGTGTCCTGCTGTTTGTTGGTGCCCAGTTCCCAGCAGGGCCTTGTGCTCCCCACAACAGTAGCCAGTGTCAGCCATCTTCTCAGTTGTTTTCCACTCCCTGTGATGTGAGCATGGTTCAGAGTGGTGTTGATGGGCGTATTGTGAGGGTGGGCAATATCTGTGACTACAACTCCCATGATGCTATTGGCTACACTGACTTGACCAGCATACACAGAATTCCTTCCTTTCTGTGGGATTCCCTGTGTGGTGGTTTTGTAGTGGTGGCTACATATCTGACAGTGTTTGTTGGTTATATTTGTGCCACTGCCTAGCTTTATTTGTTGTAGGGTTTGTACATGTCATGACACAGTTACATATCACTATGAGATGGCATGTATTGTGTTTATCTGACTGACATACACATCTTGGGATGATTCTGGTTTTGTTGCTGTGGATTTGCTAAGGGTGCATGGTTTGACTATCCCCTTGACAGTGATGTGTGTGTGTTGTCACACAATATTGGGTATATTGGTTGTGTACTCACCAGGCTCTGGGATGTTTTCTAGTCCATATACGCTCACTGGTGGTAGGATGGCCCGCAACTTCTCCTCCCAGGGCCTGAGGTATACTGGTTTGGCAGGAGGGCCACTGCTGGTGTGTTGGCTCAAGAGGTAGTCCTTCTTCAGTAGGTCCCTGACCCTCCTGCGCACGTCATACCACCTGTTCTGGATGTCTTCCTTTGTGCGCAAACATGGTGATTGTGCGTTCACCCTGTCGACGATCCTCGCCCACATCTTGGTTTTCTGCGACATGGGGGTCTGTTGGACCAGTGTACCAAACAGCTGTGGCTCTACCCTGAGGATCTCATCTACCAGGACTTCCAATTCACTATCTAGGAACTTGGGATTCTTCTTTAGGGGCATGGTGATGGGTGGTGGTGGTGAGTGATGTGTGTGGGTGTGTGCAAGTGAGGGTGTGTGAGTGTGTGTTTTGCTGGGTATATGTGAGGGTGCTATTTGTTGAGGTGCTGATGGTGTGTGGCTTGTGTGATGGATGAGCTGTGAGTGTGTGTGTGGTTGCTGTCTGTTGGTGTTGAGTGCTGGCAGGTAATTTGAATTTGCAAAGGATCATGGTAGGGATTTGTGTCCTTTATATGGGTGGAGTTGTGGGTGTGTCTTTGTTCCCTGTTTCCCCCCCCAGTATTTATTGCCTTTGTAATAGCTTGTTTGGCCTTTTTTTGTGTGTTTTTCCCTTTGTACTTTTTGTGCATGTAGGAGACGTTCTTCTGACCGAGTCGGACCCTGCAGTTGTCTCGTGCGAGCTTCTCCGATTCGTTTGCGCTGTGTTTGTGCTGTTTTCTGTGCTGCGTACGCATCGGTCGCGGTGTATTGGGTTGCTTCGGCTCGCAGTTTTGTATGCGTGTCGGTCGTACGGCTTGGGCTCCGTGCGACTCGGTCGTGTTTTCCACGCGTTGCATCGTACTTTGCGGGTCGGAGTTTGCGGGTACGTTTCGTTCGGGATTCTTCCTGGTGCGTGTCGGTCGGTTCGATTTGCGTGCTTTTCCGGCCGGATAGCTGTTTTCCGCGCGGTTCGGTCGTTCGTATTGTGTTCCGTACGAGTCGGTCAGATTTTGCACGCTTTTCTTCGTACTTTGCGGGTCGGGCTGCACCGGTACGTGTCGGTCGGAATGAATTCCGGCTCCGAGTCGGTCGGTACGTTTTCCGGCCCGAATCGGAATCAGCCCCTTTATTAGCCTCTAAAGTATATAAAAAACTTACCAGTTCAAATTCCTCCTTCTCACATCTTAATCAAAAATGGTCACCACACATAAATCTTCAATCACCTAGCATATCCTGGAAGGATATTTGGAAATCCAACACGGCTAATTATCTTCCGGCTACTCGTATACAAACTAATATTTACCTGCTTTACCAATGCTTTTGGACTCCAGACAAATTATTTAAAGCTAAACTTCTAGATACCCCAAATTGTTGGCATTGTCAATCTACAACTGGTGACCTACAAGATTTATTTTTCAATTGTTCTATTACTCATCAGGTTTTATCAGACATATGGAATATTATTACCCGGATCCTTAAGATCCAAACAACTCTAACTTTTCATGTTCTAATCCTCAAATCCTCTCTTTTAAATCTATATTATCCTCTATGGATTGTAAATTGTTTGATTTCCTTATTTCTACTGCAATCAAATCTATTACCTGTAATTGGAAAAACACTACATTACTCTCAGTTAATTCATGGTGGGAATGGATTATTTTTCTTAGACGTCGGCAATGCTCTTTTCCACGCTCTCCTAATGATTCCTCTCCTTCTAGGTCTAATATGTGGTACAGTCTAGATTCCTATATCATTGCATGTTCTGCAATTTAAAATACTTATTTCAATTTTTATTAGTCAATCTTTGCTTACTGTAGCCCTTTTTTTTTGTTTTTATATTATCATTTATATCTATTATATATTTCTTAATGCTGGTATAGGTATTCTATTTCATTATTAATGGTTGTTTTTTATTTCTTATATTGTAATATGTTCCTATACTCTACTGTTCGGTATTATTCTTTGTATTGTGTTTAATATTTATGAAAAATTCATTCAATAAAACATTTTGAACGTAACCTGTGAATCGGGCACCGCATGTCGCACGAGAGAGATGCGGCACGATCGATGAAGCAGGCCACACTGGATCCAGCAACCAGTGAATCCACTCACCAACAAGACGCTTATGCGTGTCGAGGCCCTCACGATGCAGGGGCCACACTCCTTAGATGCGGGCAAAACATTTGGGACTCCGCACAAGGCAATCCGGTCTCCAGGCACAATGCTTAGCTCTATGCTCTTGCCCCACTACCAGTTTGGATCCAGCAGACTTTGTGGGAACTTAAGAGGGCACCGCTCTCCAGGTGTCTGCTTTTCAGGTGTCACAAGTAGACGGTGTGGGTCCCTCGCGGGAGGTCTTTGTTGTCCCTGAGACCTCCACAAGAGAACAGGGACCAAGCCAACAAGACCTTGGAGAGCACACTTCATGGTGCCACACAGCAGCAGATAGTCAGCCCAGGCCAGCCACTATTCATGAAGGGTGCACGGTCCCTTCCATCGGCAGTAATCCTCCTTGTGCACAACAGATTCCTCTGGCAGCGTGCACCACGCAGTTCCAGGATGCTCCTTCCTACATTCGCCCAAGTGTATCTCTGCCCTGCTGAAGTATGGCACCAGTAGTTATACTGTAGTGTGTCTTTGAAGTTGGGGCTGGTTCAGAGGGTTTCCCTTTGAACTACAGATGTCTCCCCTAAATTTCAGTCCTGTCTGCCATGAGGCCATGTAATGCAGATCTTAATCTTTAGTGGGGCCATGACTGGCTTATCAGAGGCCAAGTGTCAAAACCTCTTCCTACAATCTATCCAGCAAGGCCCTCAAATTACAGTGGTCTGTCGTCCCAGTTGCATGTTTATAGCTTGTCGCTGAGGAATGCACAGATGTGCTCCCCCAAGCCTCCAGTCTGGACTGGAGCCAAACTAAAAGGCACACAAAGAGTTTTAGAGCAGAAAAATGCCCACTTCCTAGAATTGGTTTTCTAAGCTATTAATGACAAAACCACTTTTAACACAGGTGACGGTTTGCCATTGTGAATCCAATCATAGGAAACATTATGAGGCTGCTCCACTGCAAGCCATTACTGCAGCTTGAAGTAATTTTAACCATTCTCCTGTGTTAACTTATGGGAAGGGCAAACCTCATAGGTAGTGAAAACGCACATGGGTATTCTTCACTACCTGGGCAGAGATCACACATTTGTACCTGCCCTGCCTTTCACCTACCACTTGCATCACCCCCTCAGGACTTACCTTCGGGGTGCTGTAGTGGTAGTGAAAGGTCCCCTCAGGATTGGCCAGTGGTTTAGAAAGGCCAGCTGAGCATAAGTGCAATTGCACACACACAGGCCTGCAATGGCAGGCTTGACACATGTTTAAAAACATCATAGGTGCAAGTGCGCACACACAGGCATGCAATGGCAGGCTTAAGACATGTTTAAAAACATCAGGTAAGCACCACTTCCTAACATGTGTAGGAAGGGCACGCGCACTTCCACACTACATTTACAGTGGGAAAGTGCCCAGACCCCTAAGGCCACTAAAAGAGAATCTAATTTGTATAACTACCGCAGACTGGCTTCCTACATGGTTGCTTGGTTCACGGAGACAGATTGTTGCTGATCGCCCTTCATTCACTGAGAAATCACGCATTGCTGCCCTCCCCTACAGCGGGAGCGCTCTCAACATTCTTCTCGGATATAATTCAAAGCCTGTTTTTGACAGTCAATGTCAAAACTCCATGACTTCTTGATTCAACCCCAACCACCATCCGTGTTTTGTGACCCTTGCCTGAAGTGATTTGACTTCTCACGGCAGTACCAGTCTTCATCGATTCGCTTAAACACCACCTGTCTCAGATCATCATCCCAACTGGGATTGATGCTAGGCATTTTTTAAGTCTCAGGCGTTTACATTTAAAGTCCAGATGATGATCCCCATACTAATAAGTGGGATTGAAACATTGTCAACATAACAGTACCATGACTATCGCAAATATGGGTCCTCTATAAGTTAATAGCATTGGTACTTGAAAGAATTGTGACAGAATCTTCCTAATGTTGTTACAGTCACTCTAAAAATGTCTGAGTTGTAAAATATCTTTTCAGTTGCTTTTTGTTTCCCACTTCAATACGTTTTTTATGTGTTATGCGATTAAATAAATATCTGTAATTTTCTAATTTAAAACGTTTTCTGACATAGAACTGATTTACCTTCTATGATCATTGTTCTGTCCAAATTCATGCTAAGGGACCACCTGTTCCTTTACAAACACTAAAAGAGAATCAGCAAAACCCAGGAGGAAAAAAAAAAAAGTTTAGCAAAACACTACCTCAAGAGTAACCCCCCAGCTTCTAGGCAGTTACCCTCACTAAGACAGAAAAACCTAGATAGACCGTCTGCGTTGGAGTGGTCTACCCCTGGTCGGTGCTCCACCTTAAAATCCATCCCCTGTAAGGAAATGGACCACCTCAACAACTTGGGATTCTCGCCCCTCATCTGCACTAGCCACCTGAGGGGTCTGTGGTCCATTTGAACAAAGAAGTGAGAGGCAAACAAATTTGGCTTTAACTTCTTCAGGGCCCAGACCACCTCAAAAGCTTCCCTTTTCATCGCGCTCCACCTTTGTCCCCGGAGGAGCAACACCCGGGAGATGAAGGCTACCGGCTGGTCTAGGCCCTCCTCATTCAGCTGAGACAGTAACGCCCCAATACCATGTTCGGAGGCATCTGTCTGAACAATGAATTCCTGAGAGAAGTCAGGGGCCTGCAGCACACGAGCTGTGCACATTGCCTGTTTGAGGGAGTCAAACACTGTTTGGCAGGCCTCTGTTCATATTACATTTCTGGGCTGCTTCTTTGAAGTTTGCTTAGTCAAGGGGGTCACAATGGTGCCATATTCCTTGATAAACCTCCGGTAGTACCCGAGGAGGCCCAAAAGGCTCTGATGTCTGTTTGGGTTTTGGGGGGCTCCCAGGCTAGGATGGTTCTAACTTTGGCCTGGAAGAGTTGCACCTTACCCCGGCCCACCCAGAGTCTCAAGTACACCACTGATCCTTGCCCTGTAACTTACTGCCCTTGATAGTCAGGCCTGCTTGCTGCAGGGCCTGAAGTACTTCCTGATAGTGAAAGAGATGTTCCTTCTAAGTGTTACTGAAGACGGCACTATCATCTAGATAAGCAACTGAGAAGGCCTCCATACCACTAAGGACCTCGTTCACCAGCCTCTGGAAGGTGGCGGGGACATTCTTGTGCCAAAGGGCATGACTATGAATTGGTAATGCCCTTCTGGAGTGGAGAAGGCAGTTTTCAAATTGGTTCCCTCAGTGAGGGTGATCTGCCAGTACCCAGAGGGGAGATCGAAGATACTTAAATACTGGGCTGTGCCCAACCTCTCGATCAACTCATCCGCCCGTGGTATTGGATGGGCATCCATCCGGGTCACCGAGATCAGCCCCCTATAGTTCACAAAGAACCTTAGTTCAAGTGTGGTGCCCGCCGGAGAGGCTTTTGGTACCAGAAACACCGGACTGGACCAGGGGCTGCTAGAGGGTTCTATGACCCCCAATTCTAGCATCTTAGATACCTCTTCCTTGATGCTAGGCCTCAATTATCTGACAACCTGTAAGATTTGCTCTTGACAGGGTGCTTGTCGCCTGTGTCCACATCATGGGTACATAGGTCGGCAGTCCCCGGAATAAAAGAGAAAAGAGAGGGAAACTGCCCCAACACTCGGTGACAGTCCCTCTGCTGGTTGGCAGTGAAGGTGGAGGATAGGATTACTCCTTCCACAGACCCATCCATCTCCTTAGAGTCCAGGTCAGGGAGAGGTTCACTCTCCTCTTCCTCCTCCCCATCCGTCACCATTAGCATGGTGACCTCTAACCTCTCAAAGTGTGGCTTGTGGCGATTGATGTGTAGTACCCGGAGGGGCTGCCTCTGGGTCTCCCCTTTCCTCTCAATCACTTCATGGGGCCCAGTCTATCGGTCCTGGCTTCAACACCTCATTAGGGGTAGCAAGCACTATATAAATTCAAACCTTTTTCCCTCTTCTATCCCTCCGCTACCCTTCTCTATCCAAATAACTGAATAACATGTCCACCACTCAAATTACTTTCATATTTTACTATACTAACTTTCAACACTAATCCTTTATGGGTTCCCGAGTAGCGTGCTACTCGCCAAAAAAGCGCTTCAACACCCCATCAGGGGTAACAAGCGCTATATAAATGCAAACCTTTTTCCCTCTTCTATCCCTCCCCTACCCTTCTCAAGCCAAATAACTGACTAACATATCCACCACTCAGATTACTTTCATATTTCACTA
This sequence comes from Calotriton arnoldi, assembly GCA_963921515.1. Classification (NCBI taxonomy): domain Eukaryota; kingdom Metazoa; phylum Chordata; class Amphibia; order Caudata; family Salamandridae; genus Calotriton; species Calotriton arnoldi. Next base: position 577,805 of record CAWUFW010004693.1, on the reverse strand, counting down.
TACTAATTCAACACTAATGCTTTATGGGTTCCAGAGTAGCGGGCTACTCGCAAAAAAAGCGCTTTAACACCCCATCAGGGGTTGCAAGCGCTATATAAATGCAAACCTCTTTCCCTCTTCTATCCAGCCGCTACCCTTCTCTATCCAAATAACTGAATAACATATCCACCACTCAAATTACTTTCATATTTCACTATACTAATTTTCAACACTAATCCTTTATGGGTTCCGGAGTAGCAAGCTACTCACCAAAAAGCGCTTCAACACCCCATCAGGGGTAACAAGCGCTACATAAATGTAAATCTTTTTCCTCTTCTATCCCTCCGCTATCCTTCTCACTCCAAATAACTGACGAGTATCCACCACTCAAATTACTTTCATATTTCACTATACTAATTCACCACTAATCCTTTATGGGTTTCCGGAGTACCGTGCTACTTGCCAAAAAAGCGCTTCAACACCCCATCAGGGGTAACAAGCGCTGTATAAATACAAACTTTTTTTTCCCTCTTCTATCCTTCCGCTATCCTTCTGAATCCAAATAACTGACTAACCTATCCACCACTCAAATTACTTTCATATTTCACTTTACTAATTCAACACTAATCCTTTATGGGTTCCGGAGTAGCGTGCTACTTGCCGAAAAAAGCACTTTGACGCCTCGTCAGGGGTAGTAAGTGCTATATAAATGCAATAACAATACAATTCAATACAATACAATACATGATCATTCGAGCCTCCCTCATATGTGCCAAGATTTGCTTCGTTTGTTGACGGCATAGAGGTTTAAAGATCAAAGGTCTTTGAGCTGACATGATTTTTGGTTTATAAGCTGGAACCCTGTGGGCTCTTTCGATCTTAAAGTCTTTGTTGAAGGAAATTTGGAGGACTTCTGGGATCCAAGTAATTAGGAAATCGGCTACTGAAGTGGCTGAGTTCTCAATCCCTTCAGGTAATCCGAAGATGTGAAGGTTGCTCCTTCGATTGCGGTCTTCCTGTTCCGTAAGCTCTCTCTTCAGTGATGAGATAGAGCGCTCAAGGTTTTGCAGGTGCTTGGCTTGAACATTAGTAAAGTCTTCCACCGTACTTATTCTTGTCTCAGCATTAGGAATTCTTAATGTTAGGTCTTTGCCGATCCCAGCTACTTTAACCTGGAGTAGGCAGTGCTTAATTTGAGACGGAGCTTTCTGGTGCTGAGCACCAGCAGTTAATTGGTTTCCGGTGCTCGGCACCAGCACCTAATTATCAACACCACACTTCGGGCAGTCTGCCACAAGGTGGCACTGCTCATGTAATTTAGAGATGAGCAGTCTAACGGTTGTTTAGGAAAACAATATACATTAAAAAATTACTAATACCTGCCTCCCCAACCATTCCTTTAGCTTTGGGGACCTGGAATAATCTGAACTGTCGCATTTACATGCAAGAGAGATGGTTAGTAGTTGTTTTGGCAGCGATGACAAGGGCGATGGGTGGTGCAAGCTGCAGTGGCCTCCTGGTCAGAGCCCTGGCACTTAATATTTTACAAATTAAGCACTGGGAGTAGGTCCATATTTGTTTTAGTGCTCTGAGCTATGTCATGTACAGTATTGAGTTTGATGAGTATTGCCTCTAAAATGAAAGAGGATTCAGGATTTCCTTTCAATGGTGACTTTGGAATAGGGGGAGAATGTTCGGAGCACTTAAGGTTTGCTTTGGCATCTCTTTCTTTCATGTTTCCGTCTCTGATGTGTGACATATTGTGATAGTAGGACTGCAAACCAGTCTGCAGAGGTGTGGTACCATGGACTAAACTCTGTAGATGTACCTATCCTTCGGAGGGAGCAGGCATCCTTCACCTAAATGAAGAGTGTGATTCCTTAGGGCTGGGTCTCAGCTTGGCGAGGTACGCTTCCGTAGTCTCACGCATAGCGATGAAAATATCTCCTGTGGGGATCTTGGCCACTTGGTTCTAGTTCAGTGTCGCAGCTCAGCAAAGACTTTGCAGTGCTGGTGTGTGGTATATGGGGCTAGAATGAGGAAGTTCACGCTTCCCGCACCCAATTGAAATTGGGGATTTGAGGATCAGAAGGTAAGTCCCCTACGCTGCGCAAACTGAGTTCCCTCACTCACTTGTGTGTGCACATTAGCGATGTCATCACAGGGCCACTAGAGCTGGGATGCACGGTTGGGTCAGTGTATAGAGGCGCTGACCCCGTAATCAGAGGGCTGAGGGGTGAGTTCAGGTAAGCCAGGAAGATGAAAAGTCACCTATCACAAGGTACCTCATAGTGGTCATAATCTCGTAAATCCGCCCCAGGCAGGGTCTCGGAGGAGTGAATGTGAGGCACTGGAGGTCATAGGATCTGGACCCATGCAGTCGCCACGATTTTATAGAGAACATAGAGCACTTGCATAGCTTTTGACAGAAGGATAAGGTAACAGAGGCCTAGCAATGAAAACAGCATAAACAGTCCAACTGACCAGAAATAGTCCTTGCAGGGGTCACCACCTCGTGAATGTGCCCCTAGGCAGAGCTTCAAGGGCCTCAGAGAGCCAAACGTGCAGCATCAGAGGTTAGAGAAGCAGGGATCCGGCCATGGCCACCATTTTATGGGGATAACAGAGCTCACGAAATTGCCTGAGGCAGAGCTGTCGCTTTAACAAGGCAGGTCAAATGGGTTAGAAATCCAGCAGCAGAGTCAGTACCACATTGGAGGGCCTCACCTCCTGCCCGATACGCCCGATTTGAGGCAATTTGGCGTAATTTCATGTCGTTGTGGACACTGATTAAGGCCCTGGGTTGGGTGTGCATGCAGGGTGATGCCGTTTGGCTCATGTAAGTGGTGTGGAAGGGGATTAGCACTGAGGGGCCGATTCCGATCTCGGCCGGTAGGGCTCCGAATCGGATTCGGCATAACCGGATCCGATTCGGAGCCCTATTTCCTGACCGATTCGTACGCGCGTCCGGACGAGCGAGTACGATGCGAAATCGCCGACCGACTCGTTCGGGCGTCCCAACCGCTCCGACCGACTCGTTCCCGGGTCGAACCGCACCGACCGACTCGCTCGGACACGACTCGCACCGCGCAATGGAGACGTTCCCCGGCCGGGTAAGTCCGATGCGCGCCGCGAGCAGTCCAACCGACACGCGCCGCCCGGCTCGAAAGAGCAGTCGGAGCCGTACTTCGGGGGTCCGTGTCGGACCCCCCTGTACGCGTAGCCGCGCGAGTCGCACACAGGGGGGACCCATGGGTCCCCCCTACCTGTGCGTGTACGGCGTGAGTCGCTTCGCCGCGTACCCGCTATAGGGGGCACCCTTGTTCGCCTCGCACCCATTGAGGCAATGGGAGCCCGCGTACGCGTTGTACGACCGGCTCCCATTGATTTCAATGGGAGTCAGACCGACTCGAGTCCGATAGCATACGGACGCATCGTACTCGTTCGGTCGGGCTGCAAGGGTCCGATTCGGTCGGAAATCTCTCTGGGTCCGGCTCGGTCGGAGAGATTTCCGGCCCGAATCGGAATCGGCCCCTGAGTCTTTACCGTCACCATCCGATGATGTCTTGGAGAGATCCTGCAAGCTGGGTATGTCTGGTTTCCCAGCTGGTCCCGTTACTGCACGCGTTGATCGCGGCTTGCAGGTCGGAGTGATACAGGAGCACTGAGGAAACGAGCAGGTGCCGCCATCTTAAAACGGCCTCTTGAGGAGATGTCTAAAAAGGCAGTAGCTGGCGCAGTTTGAGGTCTAACAGTCACTCCCCCGTGGTCACCTTATCTTCCGCCGCAAGATCATGTCTTTATTAGGTAACAGTGGTCATCCGTCCCAGCATGTACACCGGAGGCTCTATGGAGCTTAGAAAAGAGCCGCCATCTTCCCGCACACCTAGCCATGCCCCAATTGTTGCCATTTTTTAAACATGCCGTAGTTTCATGAATTAGTCATTTCTGGTGAATTTTGGCTATTTTTTTTATATATATATTTCCTGAAAGAGGACCTATTTAACAGCCAATACAAAACTGTCAAAACTTTAAGAGACCTATTGTACATTGTGATGTCCTACGCCATGTGTTTTATACATTGCAAGATAGTTTTGTGACGTTTAGGCCATGATTTCAAAGTTTATAGGATGGAAGGCATATTCAGCCCCATACAGAAAGTGTCATATAACTAATTCCATAAGTTACCTATTGATTTAATTCTGTAATTTGCGTGTAAAATGTAATTTATGAGAATTTGGGAAAATATCTCAACCTAAAACAATAATTTTCTTGAAATATGGGATTTCAAGTCACTGATGTGTATGAAATAGCATAACACCAACATGATTTATACATTTTCTGGAAATGTAGTATGTACAAGTATGAGTGTCCAGTCAGGTGCAGAATATTGTCAGATAGGGACAGTAAAACTGGAATCAAGTAGGCCTACTGTCTGTCCTTTTTAGCTTATGTAGGTATCCTTCTACAAAGTTGTGCGTATGGTCAAATTACTTTTGTCCTTATTTTATTTATTTATTCATTATAATACTTAATGTCATTTTGTTTAGGCTTTGCCATTGTGTGTGTGTGTGTTTTTTTTGCGCTGTCACCACAAACTGTTACCGGGCTATTTTTTTCAGGAATCAATTCTATTACAGGACCGGAGGCTTCAGATTATGCTTCTATTTCTTTACTGTCAAATTTTCAGCAGCCAATGAAAATGTTCAAAACACAAAACGAACTACATTTCCCATGACACCATGTTGTGTAACCACCAATCACAGTCCTTCTGTTCATATAAGTAACATTAACCACATCTCGCGAGCCTCTTTCTTTGCTGCTCACAGCCGAGTTAAGTGCTTCATCTTTTCTCCTGGTTTATGGGGTGATAATTCACTGTATGCCTTGTTGTTTTTCTGACTAGTTGAATGTTGTTGGTGCTTATTTACAGCATAAAGAGTTATTGCCTGTCACTCGCTGCCCGCGCCGTGGGCTCGCGATCTTTTCCCCATAACATTTCTCCAGCGCTCTTTACCCTTAAGGGCACACTCACCAGTTTGTGTTGCGGCGGTCCGCCGCATCTATATTTTCAACGCAGAGCCTTCCCTCATCAGGCCCGTGGTGCCTGTTACATGGAGCCATATATAAAAAACAAGGGTAACCCCGTAGTAAGACCAGGGGTGGTAATTATGGTTAAGGAGAACAGTGGTCTCAGGGAGGCTTCAAGGGTCCTCGTGTAGCCTGGGCTACTATTAATGAATGCAGTGTTAATCTAAATGAATACTTTCAAAAGTAGTCCGAGCAGGACTCATTAAGCAATATATGCCAGGACACAGGGTGCAGAATGACATCACATTTATTAACACCATAAATGGAGTATCATTCAATATTCAACGTTAATAGTTCTGGTGCTCACACGAAAAAGTGCAAGTGCGTGAAGTGAAAGTGCTTAGTGACATTTAAAAACATTACATCGCATTGACAACAAGCTAAAAACTCCAATCTATTCAATTACAATGAAGGAGTTTTGGTTGTAAGGTCGACGGCGTTTCGATCTTAATGTTTAAAAGATCATCATCAGGACTGGTGTGTGAGCAATTAGAATCTAGTCAATTAAGAGAAGGTGGAGATAAGGTCAACACGCGTGGGAAAACCGCGGATCTGAAGTCCCAGACCGGGCGGAGGGAAGATCGAATCAAGGTTCAGGGATGGTACAATTCAGCCGGGTAATCAGGGAAGGAATCGACGGCAGCCAAGAATTAATTGGGAACCGGGATGAGTCCGGAATTCTAGGGGAGCGCAGCCGTGGCGGTGTGAATCCGAGGGCTCATGGAGCCAGACGCACGTAGCCCAGTTGGGCTATGTTTGGGCTCCTTTTGGGCTACACGCAGTCTATTAACTGTTTTCCTTCCTCGATCTGTGTTTTTGAACGCTGATTACTGCTCAGTGCAACCTAAACCTGACAGAGTGGTGCTGCCACCTGTCTCAGGCTGGAATAAACCGAGTTGGCCTGAGAGCTGGGTACATTGTTGGCTCCTGATGCCCTATAGATCAAGGCTGCCATAATTTAGGCTACAGCTTTGCTGTGGGGTCATATTGTCTGACTTAAATTTTTTAGTGCACTGAGGGCTGACTCCCCCCGAATAATTCCTCTGGAATAGACTTGGTTGTCTGTGGAATCTATTGTCAACCTCTCAGGATGGAGGCCTGGGCCACTTTTGAGGAGGAGGAATATGGCTACTATGAGGAGCAGCAAGAACCCTATCTTGAAGACAAGTAGGTGGATGCCCTTGATGCGTCTGTCCAGCAGTCTGTTAACAAAGCCATAGAGACGGCCGTTCCCCATATGGTCAATCAAGCTCTGGCAGCTGCATTAAAACCGATTAGGGCGCAATTAGAAAGTTTTGCTAAGCGCCATGGGCTCCAACACCCAGAGGGCTCCGGATCTCTTCAGGGGTCTGATGACAGACCTAAAAAAGCGAAAACCAAGTTGTCCACATGGCCTCATGCACAGGCGTAGGCTACCCTGACTCAAGCCCCATTAGGGGACCATAGTTATTCTGTCCCATCTGCCTCATCCAATGGGCAACAAAAGAGCAAAATGTATACAGATACCAACACGGTCACAGATACTGATTCTTCAGAACACACCTCCCCAGCAAAAAAGAGGAAGTCCAAAAAGTCGCCGGGAACCAAGCCTGCTGTTCCCACCTTACAGGTCAGCAACCCTTTTGACTTTAATCCCCAAGACATAGTACACCCTCGATGCTCTAATTGGGCTCCCGTCCTGGAGGTTGCAGACTATCTGCATGAAAATCTACGCAAAAGCTTTGATAAGGAGGAACGCAATCACTTTGCAGGCTGAGTGTCCCGGCCCGACATTCCTGATAGGGTGGCGGAGACCCCGGATATTGACCCCAACACGTTGGCGTTTCTGAAAAAATTTGCCCGAAGAAGGGTATCGACAGTGCATGGCGCGGTTGCTAAGATAAGTTATTGGATATTGCAGGGCCCTTAGCAAAAATATTAGAGATGGCCTTAGTGGCCAAGGACACTGGTTGCTAGGTGGATCCAGATATGCTGTACACAACAAGCCATTTGTTTCTTAGGAAACGGCAACTGCGCCATCTCCACGGAAAGGCGCAAATCACTGCTTATGAGGATGGACTCCAACCTGACGGAACTCGCCTCTGGGGAAGCAGGCCCCTTAGCCGAGGGCCTCCTATTTGGGGACAGATTAGTCAAGGATGTGTCAAAATATGTGGTGACTTTTACATCCCTTGACAAAGCCCAGTCTAATATCAAGAGGGTTTTCCAAGCGGGCCTTTTTGGCAGGGCCGGGCAAGGCAGGGGCTGCTCGCCAGGCCGCTAATACCAGCAAGGCCCCCCACGAGGCAGCTACGGCCACGGCAGAGGTGAATGGCAGGAGTGACCAGAGGTGGCACGTTCTACCCCACCAGGCAGAGGTTCTCCCGCCACTGCTTCAATCGAGGAGGTCATAGAGCATGATTCCAGACTCAGTCCCCTTCAGGTAAGGATACTTAATTCTTACTCCACACTTTTGGGGGGTCGGGTCCAATATTTCCTCCCCAGATGGAGGACCATCACTCAGGATGCATGGATCCTACAGACGATTCAGGGCTTCCAGATAGAGTTCTATCAGACTCCATATCAGGAATACCCTCCCCATCAACTACATTTTCCCCAACAAGACAACTCTTTTATAGACGCAGAAATAGAAGACTTTCTGTAAAAAACGCAGTAGCATACTGCGACAGCAGACCCGTGGGCTCCTGCAGCAATGTCTTTCTGGCGCAGAAGAGGGGAGGCGGACACAGATTGGTCTTGAATTTGAGGGATTTCAATCAGTTCATCAATTACAAACATTTGAAGATGGAAGGTATCCATCTGTTGGCAGATAGAGAGGAAAGGGGACTGGATTGTCCGTTTAGACTTAAAAGATGCCTACCTCACCATTCCTATCTATCCTCCACATCAGCGTTTTCTGCAATTCAGGTGGAAGGACAGGTGCTTAGAATATTTGGTCCTTCCTTTTGGACTTTCTTTGGCTCCATGGTGCTTCACTGTGAGAAAGTGCCCCCTTTCTGCATGGTTGCCCCCACTTTTTGCTGAATTGCTGATGTGCTTTGACTGAGTGTGCCCTGGGCTCCTGCTAATCAGGTACCCAGGGCCTATGTTCTTTCCCTAAAACTGCATTGAAGCCTAAACCCAATTGGCCTCTCTGGCCACAGGTCAGCCCCTGGTAAATGGTACCACAGGTACCCAGGGCACTGTGACCAGAGAAGGCCTCTAAGGGCTGCAGCACTTATTGTGCCACCCTTAGAGGTCCGGTACCCTTACACTCACACACAGCCTTTGCAGGCTGCGTGTTTTGGTGCAGAACAAAGTGAAGAGTCGACATGACCCACATCTCTGTGTGCCATGCCTACAACCCACTGCCCTGGCATAGATCAGTCACCCCTCTAGCTGGGTGCACTATACCAGTGGTGAGGGTACAGGTACATGAGCCCTGTACCCCGACAATGACTAAGGCCATTCTTAGACATTGTAAGTGCAGTGCTGCCATTAAGAGTATATGGTGCTGGGGGTTTGTCATTACGAACTCCACAGCGCCATAATGGCTACACTGAAAACTGAGAAGTTTGGTATCAAATTCTCAGCACATTAAACCCACACTGATGCAAGTGTGGGATTTAATGAAAAATGCACACAATGGGCATCTTAGAGATGCCCCCTGAAAACTAACCTACCACTAGTGTCCAGGCTGAGTGGCTGCTTTCAGCTGCCACCACCAGATATGTTTCTGGACCCCTGGATTGAGAGCCTGCTGCTCTCTGGGGCCTGAAACAATGCACATCCAGGGACAAGGTGCCAAGCCTCCTCCCCCAGGATAGGCAGGGTTCACGAAGTGGAAGCTTCAAAGGCTTGCCGCCTTTGTGAGCTTCCCCAGGCCACTTGCTGCTTTCAGCAACTGGTCCTCACTGGTTCTGACCCCCACTTTGGCCGGGAGAACCGGCGGGAAAAACAAGTGAGGAAGAGAGGTGGGCCCACCTCTGCCATCTCCACCCCTCAGGTGGGGGATGCGAGGTGAAGCACAACTCTCAGTCCCCGCCATCTTGCAGATGGGGGACTCCAGCCAACCAGGGACAGGCTCCTGCCCCCTCCCACTGGAGGGTGGCATAATAGGGGTGTACCCACCCCAGGGAAGGGAGCCATTGGTCCCTGCTTTTTACCTACCTGTATCGCCCCTAAATCTAGTATATAGGGGTACCCCTGAACCTTGCTCCCTCAGACAAGTAGAAACTACAAGGAGAAGAAGAAGAAGGACCGAACAGTCGTGCAGCAGCTAACAAGAGGAAGACGCCCACTGACTTGGCCCCAGCCCTACAAGCCTGTCTCCACCTCGAACCTGCTCCTGCAAACTCCCGGTGTGTCCTGCAGCCAGCAACCTCGAAAACCCCGGAGGACCTGCCTGCCTTCAACCCCAAAGACTTTGTCTCCCGTGAACACTGGATTTGTTCATCTGCAGCCTCTGGCCGGACACCGCGATTCCGCCCCACTCTGCACCCGCCGTCCACGGCCCGAGCTCGAGTGGGCAAACACCACGAGGAGGTCACCCCGGTGATCCTGACCCGAGATCCGGTGACCCCTGACCTGCCTCAAGCCTCCAGCCGACGCCTGCAGCCTAAATCCAGAAGTTCCCCCCAACCGCGACCAGGAGCTGGTAAGAAGATCAGACCTCAAAAGGCACCCCTGCACCCGATGCCCCACGGCCTTGGGTGCCCAAACCGACGGTGCCCAACCAACCCCTAACTTCCCAACTTACCTCTCGAAGTGGTGGTCGCACCCAGAAGACCTTCGTCCCCAAGCCTGCAGTGCCTTTGCAAACCAGGGTTCACCATTGAAACCAACAGGGCGCCCGACGTCGAAGCAGCACCCTGCACCCGGCCGCCCTAGTGCAGCTGAGGGTGCACCTTTGGTGCTACCTTGTTTCTCCATTTGCCCTGAGCTAAAGTCCAGGAGCTTTGCGCCCACAACCAAGTGGCCTGCTTGCCAGCAGCCACCAACCGGAGGCCCCCTATCCCCCATTGGATAACATTGGGCCTCAGCACTCTGCACCCGGCCGCCCTAGTGCAGCTGAGGGTGTAACCAGAATGCATCCTTGACCCGGCGGGGACCCCTGAGTCTACCCCCAGAACCTCAACTCCCACTACCAAATACTTACCTTAAAACCGATAACACTATTTTCCTCCATAGGATAACATTGACTGTTTTTCTTGGAAAAGTTTCTAAGTGTGGAGTTTGAAAACCTAAAGAAATTCTTTAAAATTGCACTAACTAACAAAAACGATTTTACTTACCTGTTTACAGGAAATGTCCCAGAGTAGTATCCAGGTATACTACTCTGAGTAAGAAAAGTAAAACATTCACCAAACTGATGAAGCCAGTGGTGGCCCACCTGAAGCAGCAGGGAATACGCCTGATAATTTACCTAGACAACATACTTATCATGGCTCAGTCGCTTTCCCTGTCCTCACTTCATTTACAGGTCACGCTCTCCCTCCTTCAGGAGTTGGGCTTCTTCATCAACAGATCAAAATCAGTTCTCTGCCCCTCCCAGTCGATGGAATTTCTGGCGTTTGTGATAGACTCCCAAGCGGCACAAGTGAAACTCCCCAAATCCAAATTGCGCGATTTGACGAAGGAAATTTGGTCAACCCTTTCCAAGCAGATGGTATCCTTGTGGGCTATTGCCCGCCTGGTCGGCCTTCTGGCATCATCGATTCAAGCCATATTTCCAGGGTCCCATCACTATTGGGCTTTCCAAGGCCTGAAGATTTGTCATCTCTAGAAAGGTTTGTCCTACATGGACCAGGTTCCTCTGACGGACAAAGTGAGAGACGAACTCCGTTGGTGGTTGGGAAACGTGGATGCCTGGAATGGCAGGGCCATCTTCGGATCCCATCCGGAAATAGTGATAGAAACCGATGCCAGCCGTTGGGGCTGGGGGGCTCGTTGTGGGGAGGTATCCACGAGAGGCAGATGGTCTCTTCAGGAATTGTCCCTTCACATCAATTGGCTGGAACTTTTGGCGGGGTCTTTCGTGATTCGGACACTTTCACCAAAGTCAGTCTCTTGCTGCATCCTCCTTCGGATGGACAACATTTCAGCAGTGAGATACATCAACGAACTGGGGGGCACAAGGTCACCGTTGTTGGTGGAGATTGCCAAGGATTTCTGGCACTACGGTTTAACTCATCAGATCTCCGTAGTAGCGGAGTACATCCCGGGTCAATCCAACACAGTGGCGGACTAGAACTCCAGGCATCTGAAGGATTACAGCCACTGGCAGCTCCATCCGTTCCTGTTTCAAATGATCCAGTCAGCTGAGGCTTATGTGTAAGAGACATTTTTGCCTCCACATTGAATCGCCAGCGACAGATCTTTTTCAGCTGGAGACCGGATCCTCTAGCGAAAACCACAAATGTATTCTTGCAGGACTGGTCGGCGACTCTAAATTACGCATTTCCCCCACAATTCCCCCGGTGGCGACTCAGATCGTCCGTCAATCGGTGGAGATAGTCCTGGTCACCCCTCTGTGGAAGTCTCAACCCTGGTTCCTGATGCTGCTGGAATTAGTGTGCGTTTGCCCATTTCTCCTTTCCTGTTCTCAGAAGATGCTCCAGGGCCATCAGGGGGAATTACACCGGATGATAATGTCGGGCCACTGTCCCTGATGGCCTGGAGGCTTTCAGGCAACAGTGGATGCTGCCAGGTATTTCGGACACAGCTTCCGAATTCATCCAAAAAGCCTGGGCGACTTCTACCCGGTAGCGATATTCTTCAGCCTGGCGAGGCTGGGTGGGTTGGTGCCTGGAACGACAGGTGGATCCGGTGGAGGCTGAGCTACCCCTGATATTAAATTTTCATTCTCATAAGGCATTGGAGGGACTATCGTACAGGTCGGTAAATAACTTTCTATCTGCTATTTCTGCAGGACACGACCAAATTGACGGTAAACCGGTAGGTATGCACCCATTGGTCTGTAAGCTGCTTAAGGGTATTTGAGTGGCGAATCCTCCTAAGGCTAAGTATTCCTTTTTAGGTCTCGGCCTGCACCAGCGCTTGCGCTGGTCTGGCCGAGAGTTTTAGTAAACGGGTTTTGGAAGTGCAAACACTGGCTTTCGGCTGGCGACCAGCTTGAGTTCACGATGGCGTGCACCGCGCAGCTGCCATCTGTTGTTTCCTATCTCTTCCTCATTTCCTCGTCCTGGCTCATTAACTCTCTGGACTCTGATGTTTCAATCGCAGCAGCAGCTCACATTACCAACTGAGGGCCCTGGACTACAGTCACATGAAAAACAACAGCGATTAGCATTGAAATGCAAGCTTTTTTTTGTCTAGTTAGAAATATTGCTTCGGTGGGTTGATTTCACCATTTATTCGCGCAAAGCACAAAGCTATATTTAAGGTTACTTTTTCCGCGTCACTTCTTCACTCTATTTAAACTCCACACCCCCCACTCTTATTGTCTCTCTCCTTCTCTCTCTCTCCCCCTCTCTAATTCTCTCTCTACTTAATTAACTCTCCCCTCTCTATCTTTTTTTGCCTTTCATTCTCTCTCACCCCTTTATCTGTTTCTCTTTCAAACTCCTTCATTCACTCTCTCTCCCCTTCTTTCTCTCTCTCTATCCCGCTCCACTCTTTATTCTATGTACACCCTTTCTCTCTCTCTCTTTCTCTCTCACCACCCTCTCTAATTGGGCATTATATCTTCACTCTATCTCTCACTCGGCAACACCACAGCATCGCTCAGCGCCACCACAGCATCGCTCAGCGCCACCACAGCATCGCTCAGCGCCGCCACAGCATCGCTCAGCGCCGCCACAGCATCACTCAGCGCCGCCACTGCATCGCTCAGCACCACCACAGCATCGCTCAGGGCGGCCACAGCATCACTCAGGGCCGCCACAGCATCACTCGGCGCCGCCACAGCATCACTCGGCGCCGCCACAGCATCACTCGGCGCCGACACAGCATCACTCGGCGCCGCCACAGCATCACTCGGCGCCGCCACAGCATCACTCAGCGCCGCCACAGCATCACTCAGCGCCGCCACAGCATCACTCAGCACCAAGACAATATCACTCAGCACCACCACAGCATCACTCAGCGCCAAGACAATATCACTCAGCACCACCACAGCATCACTCAGCAACACCTGAGTATCATTCAGCATCACCTCAGCATCGTCTCCGCAACAGTTACCACCACCACCACTACCACCTCAGCATCACTCAGCACCACCTCAGCCTGCTCTCGGAATCTGGCATCTGTTGATTCCCCCCTAGCGTCTGGCCGCTGCTAGTGTTATAATACAGGTACTAGTTCCCAACCTTCACCCTCCGATTGTTTATGCCCCCTCAAAAAAAAAAGCTTTAACAAACAACCATTGCCAGCATTGCAAGAACAAAAGAAAACTGAGGACATTTTTTATTGTAAATACTTTTTTAATATGGTCGTTCAGTTTTACATAATGCCTTCTTGGTCATATATAAAGTAACAAAAATGCTTCTGACACTTTTTTATTATAACTTTTCAGCATGCCGCACAGCAGCCACACTTCTCTACAGCACAGCTTGAAGACATTGGCAAAGTCAATAGCTCTGGCTAAACACTTATAAGGCCCCAAAGGCGAGACCTATTGGCTATGCCAATGCTTGTTGTGGGATGTTTCCCTGGTATTAACCTTATTTGACCGATGGCCGGACAACCATCAGCTGTCCAAAAAACAATTGTTGGCCAAATTGGCCATGCTCTTGTGCTTGTCTGCTTGTCGTCGTACTTCGGATGTGAGAGTTCTCAACTTGATAGGTAGAGTATTCACTCCGGAAGGAGTTTCGTTTAGTATTTACGGCATAACGGAAACTTTTTCACATTGTATTGACTATAACGCTTTTCCTGCTAATGCAAAGTTACATGTAGTTCGATGTCCAAAGGTATACGAAGAATGTACCCGTAATTTATGACTTGTTGGCTGTACGAGACTGTTGATTGCTTTGCAAAAACCTTTCAAACCTGTGACGTCTGCCACGATCGCTAGATGGCTAAGGTCAGTCATGGCAGAAGCTGGTATTGACACGCAAATGTTTGGTGCTAATTCTGTGAGAGGTGCAATGGCCTCTAAGTCATACATTCTGGGTTCTACTATTCAAGATATAATGGAACTGCTAATTGGTCATTCTGAATCTACGTTTAAACAGTTCTATTATAAACCTGTGGGCGATATTACTTCGGTAGTTTTTGATAAGCGTTAAATTAGCATTATCTGAAGCTTCCGGTCCTGTAATAGAATAAAAAATTTGCTAGCATTCGTGCCAAGAATTTTTGATTCTATTAATGAAATGGAGGCGAAGATTATACCGCCCATTTGTCATTATCATAACTATTATAATATGTTTTCCGCCCTTATATTCTGGTTGTTTTTTTCCATGGACATTACATCTTTTTTCCTTCAGGCACAGAACAAAAAGAACAGTAATCCTTTTCAAGTCCTTGGTCAAGGTTGACACTTTGTGTCCTGGTTCACGTTTGAACTATCGTTAATGTCCAGGATGGCTGCTGAGAGGGCTGTTGACGCTGGAATTTTTACAGATGTTGGTATTATTCATCATTCGCTGCAAAGAAAGAGGCTTGCGAGATGTGGTTAATGATACCCCTGAGCTGCATCCTCCTCAACGTACCTTCCCTGCACAGACACGAAGTAGAAATCTGGGACCTCCTCAACACCCTCTCGCCTGACGTAGCCTTTCTCACAGAGACCTGGACTAACACCAACTCTGCCCCCGACATCGCAATTGCCATCCCAGACACGTACAAGATCCAGAGGAAAGACCGCCCCAACCACCCCGGAGGAGGCCTCGCCATCGTCCACAAAAGCTCCCTGTGACTGACAACCTCCATCTCGAACAACTTCGGGCCCCCCATGGTACACATCCACTTCCAGATCCAGGTCAACCCCAGAACAACTCTATGTGGAACTCTCGCCTACAGAGCTCCCGGACCCCACACCCCGTTCACCAACACCATCGCAGACCACATCGCGCCCCACACCCTCACCTCCACAGACTACGTACTGCTCGGAGACCTGAATTTCCACCTGGACAACCTCAGCGACCCAAACTCCACCGCCCTCCGAGACAACCTCGCCAACATCGGACTGAAGCAACTCGTCACCAACCCCACCCACAAGGCGGGACACACCCTCAACCCCATCTTTGCCGGAGGAATCAACATTTGCTTCAGTTACACCACTCAACCCCTCTGGACGGACACCACTGAGTCCACTTCGCCTTCTCAAAACCCACCGCACAGAAGCCAACGCCACGACCCCCATGCAGAAACTGGAGCAAGATCACCGAAGAGCACTGTGAGAAGTTGGCCTGGTATATGCTGTCCACTAATTAAAGTGGGCACCTTGCACCAGTCCAAACGACCCTTATTGATGATTAGGTTAAAGACAACCTTTATAGAAAGCTATCCTAGTGGTAGCTGTGGAGAGCAGCCTTCAGGCTAAGTCTTGAAGGAATGTAAAGCAGCTTGTTTTACCAGTATATAACCTCTTGAATGACCAAATGAAAGGAGAACCACACAAGGTATATATAAAATATATGTATTTATTACTAAACACTCTCTACTAACCTCTTTATGAGATTAGAGAACAAGGCACACAATATTACAGTACTAGAACGACAGTAAATAGCACAATACACAGTGGGCTCCAGGGGAGACCAAACCATATATTAAGAAAGTGGTATAACAACCACGACTTGACTAGACACAGTGCCTAGAGCACGTAGAATCGCTGGGACCCCAAGGAACCACCCAAGGTAGTGACACAGGGGACCCACGGAGGACGGATGCAGTGTGGGAACACAGACGCGAGCTCCGTACAACTCTATGGGAAAGTCGCGGTTGGAAATTTAGAGTTTAAGGACACTTCGGAGAGGACTTCAAGCAAACCCAGTTAAACTTAGAAGGTTCTAAGGCCAGCACCCTTGTGAGTACCGAGGTACCTGTGTTACCTACCCAGGGAAGCCGGGTGCATAGGGGTCAAGTGGTGTCGGAAACCCTCGTCGTTTTCAATGGCGTGATGCGAAGAAGTGCTGCTGCCGTGGAGAAGAAAAGTGTCCGGTGTGACCCAAGCCTGGATCGGAGATGAGAAGAACCTGAAAGCAGAGGGGACAAAGTCTGGGTCACTTCAAGTGACCAGGAGGGGAGCAATTGAATGCCCACCGATGTCGTGTGCTTCAGGTGCGAAGAGGTGAAGCTTGACTCTGCAGCCACGGGGACCAGGAGACGTTGATGATGACCAGGATCCGCAGGCGAGCTGTCCCACGAAGGATGTCGAGTGCTGAGGGGTCAGTTTCCGGATTGGAGACCAACAAGCCTTGGCAACTGCAACCCACGCGGTCAGAGTAATGATGGTTCTGTGAGGACCAGCAAGGTCCTGGGGACTCCCCAAGCAATGGAGAGACAGGGCACATCTGGAGCAACCAGGGAAGCCCACTGAAAGTTAAAGTTGCCTTCTCAGGGACCCACAGGTCAACGGACCAGGGATCGCGAAGGGACCTCGAGAGGAATCACACAATACCAGCCCACGGAACACTCGTGGAGTGTAGGCCAGTAATCTTCAGTGGAAACACTGCTTCGGGGCTTGGACTACAAGTAGCCCAAAGCACAGCCTCAGGGAACGCCTAAAAGCATATGCTGCTGCAAATGTGCACGGTGTCCAGGGGTTTGGGTTGCACGAGGGCTGCAGGTCTCAGGTTTGCTGAGAGCACTAGTAGGCCTCAGGGAAGCTTGGGCACCCACCTCCTGCATTGCAAAATCTTCGGAGTCCGTCGGGAGCTGCGTAGATGCAAACCGGTCAGATGCGTTGAGGTGCCTGCCTTGCAGGGGAGTAACTCCTTTACTTCAAGGGAGATTCTTCAGTCGTCCAGCAAAGCGTAGATCGTCGAAGGTTACTTGTTTTCTGTAGCAGAGTTTAGTCCAGGTAATATCTAAAGTCCTGTAGTCAGGGTTCCTACTTTATACCCAAGGATGGGGTGGGACAAACTCTGGGGACCCACCTATGGGAGGGTCAGGACAGAGGGGTGGCTACACCCATGTCCTTTGTCCAGTTTCGCGCCAGAGCAGGGGCTGATAGCCCCTGCAACCGGTTTGAGCTGGACTATGCACAGGGACACCAAATGTGCCCCCAGTGCAGACATCAAAGCACTCTGAGAGTGCACCCACCCAGCCCCAATACACTAAAGCCTGTCTGGGAGGTGGTCACACCTCCCTGTGACAGGAAACCTATTGTCCAGCCTCCCCTGCCGGAGTTTCGTCCAGCAGCAGGAGGGCAGACTCGTGTCTGTGGCTGGCAGCATCCATTTTGTGATGCCAGGGCTCTGTGAAGCTGGTACCGGGTGTACCGGTGCTGTCATATTTCTCCCACTAGGAGGGAGGAATCATACCTCCCACACCAGTTACTGGTGTGGAGGTATGATTCCAAGGTGTTTGACACCAAACACGACATAATTCCTTGCAGCCGTTTTAAAGTTAGCATTTACCGCGAGGTTATAATGCAATTAAGAGTATATGGTTGGCTGCATCACAGACAACCCCGGAATAGTGGTTCCAAGGCTGCAGAGGGGCTCTGCTCATGCATGGGCACCCTCTCACATAAAACCCAGCACCCTGCCTTCAGGATTGATAAGGCCTGCCATAGGGGTGACTGATAGGCTTATATGTGCAGTGATTAGGATAGATAAAGTGAACCTATATCTAAGGAAGGGGTGCATGCACCACCTTACACAGGCTGCAGTAGCAGACCTGTTGTGTCATTTTGAATGGCCTCTCAGGGGTGGCATAATACATGCTGCAGCCCCTGGGAGGCCTCTCGGGTACCTATGCCCTGGGTACATAGTATACCATATACTAGGGACTTATAAGGGTACCCCAGAATCCAATCTGGAGTGTACCTAAAGTACATGCAATCAATTTAGAGGAGAAAGCAGATAGACTGGGGTCCTGAATAGCAGGATCCCAGTCAGACTAAGTCAAAAACAGTGAAACATCAGCAAAAACTGGGGGTAACTATAAGAAGCAGATCCTACTCTCCTACACAACCCCCCCCCCCAAACGTCAGGACATTAAACTAACCTTGACCAGTTGAGTCTTCATGTTCTAAGTGGAAATATCAGGAGAGTCCATCTGCATTGGTATGGTTACTCCCAGGTCTATGTTTCACTGTATAGTCCATCCCCTGTAGGGAAATGGACCACCTCAAAAGTTTGGGGTTTTCACCCTTCATTTGTTTTAGCCATAAGAGGGGCTTGTGGTCGGTCTGAACAATGAAGTGAGTGCCAAACAAGTATGGCCTCAGCTTCTTCAAGGCCCAAACCACAGCAAAGGCTTCCCTCTCAATGGCTGACCAACGTTTCTCTCTGGGGGTCAGCCTTCTGCTAATAAAAGCTACTGGCTGATCCTGACCTTCATCATTCAATTGTGATAACACAGCCCCTACCCCAAACTCAGATGCATCTGTTTGGACAATGAATTATTTGGAGTAGTCAGGACTTTGCAGAATGGGAGCAGTGCACATGGCCTGCTTCAGGTCATCAAATGCCTTTTGACAGCTGACTGTCCACTGAACTTTCTTTGGCATTCTTTTGGAAGTTAAGTCATTCAAAGGGGTCACTATGGATCCATCTCCTTTGACAAACCTCCTATAGTACCCAGTCAGGCCCAAGAAAGCTCTGACCTGAGTCTGGGTGGTTGGAGCAACCCAGTCCATGATGGTCTGGATTTTGCTCTGCAATAGTTGAACCTGGCCTCCACCCACAAGGTGGCCCAGGTATACAACTTGGCTCTGCCCTATCTGGCACTTGGTGGCCTTGATAGTGAGGCCTGCTTTCTGCAGGGCCTCCAAAACATTTCTCAGGTGGACCAGGTGATCCTCCCAGGTGGAGCTAAAGACAGCAATATCATCTAGATATGCTGCACTATAGGCTTCCAGGCCTGAAAGGACTTTGTTCGCCAACCTTTGAAAAGTGGAAGGTGCATTCTTCAAACCAAAGGGCATCACCACAAATTGGTAGTGCCCACTAGGGGTTGAAAATGCTGTTTTGGCTTTTGCATCCTCAGCTAGTCTGATCTGCCAGTAGCCATCTGTCAGGTCAAATGTGCTCAGAAACTTGGCTGAGGCCAAAGTATCTATAAGCTCATCTGCCCTAGGGATTGGATGGGCATCAGTCCTAGTGACTGCATTGAGACCTCTGTAGTCAACACAAAACCTCATCTCTCTCTTACCACCCTGGGTGTGAGGTTTAGGTACCAAGACTACTGGACTAGCCCAAGGGCTATCTGAGGGTTCAATCACACCCAAATCCAACATCTTCTGGACTTCAGTCCTGATGCAGTCCCTGACATGGTCAGGTTGCCTGTAAATCTTATTTTTAACAGGCAGACTGTCCCCAGTGTCCACTTCATGAGTGCACCAGGTAGTCTGACTTGGAGTCAGTGAGAACATATGTCTAAACTGGTTGAGAACTTTTCTGCAATCAGTTTGCTGCTGGTCAGTGAGGCTGCCTGCCAAGGCTACACCATCTACTGAACCATCATCAGGGTTCTGTGAGAGCAGGTCAGGGAGTGGATCACTCTCTTCCTCCTGTCCCTCATCAGTAGCCATGAGCAAGCCCATGTCTGCCCTGTCAACATATGGTTTGAGCCTGTTGACATGGAGCACCCTATGGGGGCTCCTGGGAGTTCCAAGGTCCACCAGGTAGGTAACCTCTCCCTTTTGCTCAATATTTGTTTGAGGGCCACTCCACTTGTCTTGGAGGGCTGCTGGGGCCACAGGCTCCAACACCCATACTTTCTGTCCTGGCTGATAAACAGTCAACACAGCTCTTTGGTCATGCCAGGCCTTTGCAATTCCTGGCTAGCCTCAAGGTTTTTAGTTGCCTTCTTCATGTACTCAGCCATCCTGGACCGGAGACCAAGTACATAGCCCACAATATCCTGTTTAGGGGGTTTGAGAGGTAACTCCCATCCCTCCTTCACTAGACACAATGGACTCCTAACTGGATGTCCAAACAGAAGCTCAAATGGGCTGTAACCAACCCCCTTCTGTGGAACCTCTCTGTAGGCAAAGAGAAGGCAGGGCCAAAGTATGTCCCATCTGTGCCTAAGCTTTTCTGGGAGACCTTTAATCATGCCCTTTAAGGTTTTGTTGAACCTTGCAACTAAACCATTGCATTGTGGGTGATAAGGGGTGGTACGTTTGTAATTTACACCACACTCCTTCCACATAGCAGTTAAGTAACTAGACATGAAGTTTGCATCTCTGTCTGATACTACCTCCTTAGGAAAACCCACCCTGGAAAAGATTCCCAGGAGGGCCCTTGCCACCACAGGAGCTGTGGTGCTTCTAAGGGGAATTGCCTCTGGATACCTAGTGGCATGGTCCACCACCACCAGTATAAATCTGTGCCCAGATGCAGTTTGAGGATCTAGGGGACCAACAATGTCAATCCCTACCCTCTCAAAGGGAACCCCCACCACAGGTAGTGGTATCAGGGGGGCCTTTGTAGTGCTACCTGCCTTACCACTGGCTTGACAGGTGACACAGGAGTGACAAAACTCCTTGGTGTCTTCAGACATATGAGGCCAATGAAAGTGAGGGACAATTCTGTCCCAAGTCTTGTTTTGGCCTAGGTGACCTGCTAATGGGATATCATGTGCTAGTGTCAATAGGAAGCTCCTAAACTTCAGAGGTATAACCAACCTCCTGGTGGCTCCAGGCTTGGGGTCTCTACACTCTGAGTAAAGGAGTCCATCATCCCAGTAGATCCTGTGGGACCCACTAGCACTCCCAGCAGCCTCAGCAGCAGCTTGCTGTCTGAGGGGTTCAAGAGAGGGGCAGCTCAGTTGCTCCTGGCTCAGATCTGCCCTGGAAGGGCCCCCAGTCCCCAAGAACTCAACCTGATCAGGTTCAAGCTCATCTGGGACAGTTCCTTCTTCAGGACTAAGATCAGCTCCCTCAAGAGACTGATCTGAATTCTGAGGCAGGGGGAAGACACTGCCTTAACCCTATTGCTCCTTCTCTTGGAAGGTGCCTGGTCCATTTTTCCAGGATCCAGGACCTGTTCAGTGGTAGACATTTTTGCCTGTGACCTGGTCATAGCAAACACATCTGCAGGGATACCCAACATTTCTGCATGAGTCCTGAGTTCCACTTCAGCCCAAGCTGAAGTTTCTAAATCATTGCCCAACAAGCATTCAACAGGGAGGTCTGCACTTACCACAACCTTTTTAGGGCCAGTTACCCCTCCACCGGTGAAATTAACAACTGCCAGGGAATGGTTTGTCCTGACATTGCTAGCATTGGTCACTTGGTACATCTCACCAAGTATGAGTTGCTCAGGAGCCACAAGATCTTTGGTCACCATGGTGACACTTGCTCCTGTGTCCCTGAATGCCAAGGCCTCCTTTCCATTGATTATAGGCTGTTGTCTGTATTTGCCCAGATTACTGGGGCTTACAAATAAGGAGGCCATATCCATGCCTCCATCACAGATCAACATAGCCTGAGTTGGAACTCTGACTAGGCCAGAGTCCATCTCAGATCCCAGGGTTAACCCTACTACACCCTTATTGGGAACACCACCACTTGGAGCTGAACTAGGGGGAACAGTTGCCTTAGGGGCAGTGGTGGTTGAAGTGGAGTCCTTGGACGTGTTACAATCACTTGTCCAATGGGTCTTCTGTTTACAGATTTGACACCATGGCTTCTTCTTGCCTTTACCTTTGTAAGATGCAGATTTTTGGGGCCCTTGAGAAGACTTCTGGTCTATACCCTTCTCCCCACCCTTATCAGAGTTTTTAGAATCCTGCTTCTTGGAGTCACCACCTTGGTTCTGAACCTTCTGCCTCACCCTGGTTCTGACCCATTTGTCTGCCTTCTGGCCCAATTCTTGGGGAGAGGTCAGATCAGAGTCTACCAGGTACTAATGCAACAGTTGATTTTGACAGTTATTAAGGATCTGCTCTCTCATGATTAAATTATACAATCCTTTGAAATCACACACCTTACTGCCAAGTAACCATCCTTCCAGAGCCTTAGTAGCACAATCAACAAAGTCAACCCAGTCCTGAGTCTGTGCCTTTTGGGTGTCTCTGAACTTTAACCTGTACCGTTCAGTGGTTAGGCCAAACCCATCAATAAGAGCACTCTTCAGGACTTTGTAATTATCAGCATCCTCCTCTCTAACAGTGAGGAGCTTGTCTCTGCCTTTGTCTGCAAAGGAGAGCCACAAGATTGCTGCCCACTGCTCCTGTGGGACCCTTTGTACCTTACAGGCCCTCTCCAGTGCAGTTATCCATTTGTGGATGTCATCCCCACTCTGGTAGGGAGGGACAATCTTGTTCAGGTTCCTATGGTCATGAGTATGTTCTCTACCTCTAGTGACACTGTGGCTGCCACCATGGGACTCTAGTCCCAACTTCTGAGAAGCTCTATGAAGCTCCAGGGATTCCCTATCTAAGGCCAATTGCTCTCTCTTGATCCTGAGCTTAGCTCTCTCAAACTCAAGCAGTTGGCACTTCTTCTCATAAGAGGACTCCCTTTTATGAGAAGCAGAGCTCCCTACAGATGTACCAGAATGACTAGATTCCAGAGACGGAGATATGGATCTTCTTGGTAAACTGTTAACCCTTCCAGGTGGGGTAAAGAGAGGCCCACTGGGGCCTCCTTCCTCACCTTCAGGAAGGATTGGCTGTTCCAGGTTAGAATCATTTTGATCCTCCTGGCCAGCATCAGAGTCCAGGTCATTGAGGTTTTCACTCCTCGCCTTTCCTCTTCTGCTGTCCCACCCCTTTGCCTGCCTCATCAGACCCTGGGGTCTTTCTGAGGTCATCTAAAAGCAAAGTCACTATGAGCTTTTGGGTGTTTGGGTTTTTCCCGGTCTTCAGTTTCCTTGATGCACACATGTTTCTCAATTCTTGGAATGTGAGATGGTCATACTTCGTTGGCAAGGAGTCACTGACTTCAGGGCTTGAAGACATTCTAGTGTGGTGTGGTGTATGCACCTACCTATTCTAGTGGGAACTGAGACTCTCTTGAGTTGGAGAAAGGGTGTGCTAGACCCTTGACTTACCCAACTCTAAGTTCAGTAGAACTTACCTTATTCTAGCCTTGATTTATATGTACCTAAGTACCTTTAGTGGTTTTCAGTTAGTCACTCACTGAGATTATCTGGTAAAACAATAGCAAGCTTGAATCCCAACCGCTGCACACCAATGTGAGAAGTTGGCCTGGTATATGCTGTCCACTAATTAAAGTGGGCACCTTGCACCAGTCCAAACGACCCTTATTGATGATTAGGTTAAAGACAACCTTTATAGAAAGCTATCCTAGTGGTAGCTGTGGAGAGCAGCCTTCAGGCTAAGTCTTGAAGGAATGTAAAGCAGCTTGTTTTACCAATATATAATCTCTTGAATGACCAAATGAAAGGAGAACCACACAAGGTATATATAAAATATATGTATTTATTACTAAACACTCTCTACTAACCTCTTTATGAGATTAGAGAACAAGGCACACAATATTACAGTACTAGAACGACAGTAAATAGCACAATACACAGTGGGCTCCAGGGGGAGACCAAACCATATATTAAGAAAGTGGTATAACAACCACGACTTGACTAGACACAGTGCCTAGAGCATGTAGAATCACTGGGACCCCAAGGAACCACCCAAGGTAGTGACACAGGGGACCCACGGAGGACGGGTGCAGTGTGGGAACACAGACGCGAGCTCCGTACAACTCTATGGGAAAGTCGCGGTTGGAAATTTAGAGTTTAAGGACACTTCGGAGAGGACTTCAAGCAAACCCAGTTAAACTTAGAAGGTTCTAAGGCCAGCACCCTTGTGAGTATCGAGGTACCCGTGTTACCTAGCCCAGGGAAGTCGGGTGCATAGGGGTCAAGTGGTGTCGGAATCCCTCGTCGTTTTCAATGGCGTGATGCGAAGAAGTGCTTATGCCGTGGAGAAGAAAAGTGTCCGGTGTGACCCAAGCCTGGATCAGAGATGAGAAGAACCTGAAAGCAGAGAGGACAAAGTCTGGGTCACTTCACGTGACCAGGAGCGGATCAATTGAATGCCCACGATGTCGGGTGCTTCAGGTGCGAAGAGGTGAAGCTTGACTCTGCAGCCACGGGGACCAGGAGATGTCGACGACAACCAGAATCCGCAGGCAAGCTGTCCCACGAAGTATGTCGAGTGCTGAGGGGTCAGTTTCCGGATTGGAGACCAACAAGCCTTGGCAACTGCAACCCACGCGGTCAGAGTAATGATGCTTCTGTGAGGACCAGCAAGGTCCTGGGGACTCGCCAAGCAATGGAGAGTCAGGGCACGTCTGGAGCAACCAGGGAAGCCCACTGAAAGTTAAAGTTGCCTTCTCAGGGACCCACAGGTCAACGGACCAGGGATCGCGAAGGGACCTCGAGAGGAATCACACAATACCAGCCCACGGAACACTCGTCGAGTGTAGGAGAGGAATTTTTAACGGAAACACTGCTTGAGGCTTGGACTACAAGTAGCCCAAAGCACAGCCTCAGGGATTGCCTAAAAGCATATACTGCTGCAAATGTGCACGGTGTCCAGGGGTTTGGGTTGCACGGTCCCCATGAGGGCTGCGGGTCTCAGGTTTGCTGAGAGCACTAGTCGGCCTTGGGGAAGCTTGGGCACCCACCTCCTGTGTTGCAAAATCTTTGGGGTCCTTCGGGAGCTGCGTAGATGCAAACCGGTCAGATGCGTTGAGGTGCCTGCCTTGCAGGGGAGTAACTCCTTTACTCCAAGGGAGATTCTTCAGTCATCCAGCAAAGCGTAGATCGTTGAAGGTTACTTGTTTTCTGTAGCAGAGTTTAGTCCAGGTAATATCTAAAGTCCTGTAGTCAGGGTTCCTACTTTATACTCAAGGAAGGGGTGGGACAAACTCTGGGGACCCACCTATGGGAGGGTCAGGACAGAGGGGTGGCTACACCCATGTCCTTTGTCCAGTTTCGTGCCAGATCAGGGGCTGATACCCTGCAACCGGTTTGAGCTGGACTATGCACAGGGACACCAAATGTGCCCCCAGTGCAGACATCAAAGCACTCTGAGAGTGCACCCACCTAGCCCCAATACACTAAAGCCTGTCTGGGAGGTGGTCACACCTCCCTGTGACAGGAAACCTATTGTCCAGCCTCCCCTGCCGGAGTTTCGTCCAGCAGCAGGAGGGCAGACTCGTGTCTGTGGCTGGCAGCATCCATTTTGCGATGCCAGGGCTCTGTGAAGCTGGTACCGGGTGTACCGGTGCTGTCATATTTCTCCTCTAGAGGGAGGAATCATACCTCCCACACCAGTTACTGGTGTGGGAGGTATGATTCCAAGGTGTTTGACACCAAACACGACATAATTCCTTGCAGCCGTTTTAAAGTTAGCATTTACCGCGAGGTTATAATGCACTTAAGAGTATATGGTTGGCTGTATCACAGACAACCCCGGAATAGTGGTTCCAAGGCTGCAGAGGGGCTCTGCTCATGCATGGGCACCCTCTCACATAAAACCCAGCACCCTGCCTTCAGGATTGATAAGGCCTGCCATAGGGGTGACTGATAGGCTTATATGTGCAGTGATTAGGATAGATATAGTGAACCTATATCTAAGGAAGGGGTGCATGCACCACCTTACACAGGCTGCAGTTGCAGACCTGTTGTGTCATTTTGAATGGCCTCTCAGGGGTGGCATAATACATGCTGCAGCCCCTGGGAGGCCTCTGGGGTACCTATGCCCTGGGTACATAGTATACCATATACTAGGGACTTATAAGGGTACCCCAGAATCCAATCTGGAGTGTACCTAAAGTACATGCAATCAATTTAGAGGAGAAAGCAGATAGACTGAATCCTGAATAGCAGGATCCCAGTCAGACTAAGTCGAAAACAGTGAAACATCAGCAAAAAGTGGGGGTAACTATAAGAAGCAGATCCTACTCTCCTACAAGCACCTCGCCTCCGCCCTCATCCGCACTCCTTCCCCACCACAACCGATGCCACAGCCAACAAACTCCACATTTGTATCGCCGACTGTGCCAACAAGCTCGCACCCCTCCAGAACTCCGACAAACAACACACCACGAAAGCCACCTGGTTCACCACGGACCTCCGAGAATCCAAGCGTTCGTGCCGATGACTCGAAAAAGCTTGGAGGAACAGCAAAACTCCGGAAGCTTGCACAGCCTACAGGACCGCCACTACAGCACACCACCAACTCATCAGATCTACAAAGAGGAACTTCATCCAGGACAGAATCCTCTCCAACTCCCGCAACTCCAAGGAACTCTTCAATATCATACAAGAATTCACCAGACCCCCCAGCGAAACCTCTGACGTCCCTCCCTCCCAAGACCTCTGCAACAAACTCGGCTCCTTCTTCCACCACAAGATCAGGACACTCTACGACAACTTCGACGAACATGACCAAAACACCGACCCAACACCTTCCACCATCAACTCCACTCAGCCGACCATCCTCGCCTGGACCCCTGTCACCACAGAAGACACCACCAAGACCATGAGGAGCATACACTCCGGAGTACCCACTGGCCCCTGCCCGCTGCACATCTTCCACAGGGCTGCCTCTGCCATTGCTCCAGAACTACAATGAACTATCAACTGCACCCTCGAAACAGGCACGTTCCCGATGACTGGAAACGTGCAGAAGTCAAACACCTCCTCAAGATGCCCTCCACAGACCCGACGGACCTCAAGAACTACAGGCCCATCTCCCTCCTCCCCTTCACCGCCAAAGTCACCGTGAAGATCTTCAACATCCAGCTAACGAACTTCATAGAATCCAACGACATCCTCAACACATCTCAATCCGGATTCCACAGCAACCACAGCACTGAGACCGCCCTCCTGGCTGCCACTGACGACATCCGCACACTCCTCGACCGAGGCCACAATGCAGCCCTCATTCTACTAGGCCTCTCAGCAGCCTTCGACACCGTCTACCACCGCACACTTGCCGCCAGACTCCACGACGCTGGCATACAGGGAACCGCCCTAGACTGGATGTGCGCCTTCCTCACTGGCCGAACCCAAAGAATTAGACTCCCGCCCTTCCTCTCCTAACCCACAGAGATCAGATGTGGAGTACCCCAAGGACCCTCCCTCAGCCCCACGCTCTTGTTCATCTACATGGCCCCCCTCGCAGCCTTCGTCACAAAACACGGACTCAGCTAAGTATCCTACGCCGACGACACCCAGCTCAGGCTCTCCCTCACCAAGGAACCTGACATCACCAGGCACAACTTCCAGGAAGGAATAAAGGACGTCGCATCCTGGATGAGCAGCAGCTGCCTTAAGCTCAACTCGGAGAAAGCGGAAGTCCTTATCCTCGGATCCACCCTCTCCGCGTGGGACGACACCTGGTGGACCCCCGACCTCGGTGACCCTCCCACACCCACGGACCACGCCCGCAACCTCGGCATCATACTCGACTCCTCCCTCACCATGAACCGACAGATCAGCGCCGTATCCTCCACAAGCTTCAACACCCGACCTTCAATTGGATCCCCCCCGAATCCAGGAAGACCGTCACCCACGCACTCATCACCAGCAGGCTGCACTACGGGAACGCCCTCTACGCCAAAATCAACAAATCTCTACTCCACAAACTCCAGACGGTCCAGAACGTCGCAGCCAGACTCGTCCTCAGCATCCCACGACAAGACCACATCACCCAGCACCTACGAGACCTCCACTGGCTCCCTGTCGAAAAAAGAGTGACCTTCAAGCTGCTCACACACGCCTACAAAGCCCTCCACACCGGACCCCAAAACCTCAACGGAAGAATCTCTTTCTACGCCCCCAAGGGAAACCTCCGCTCCGCTGATCTAGCCTTGGCCGAAATACCCCGCATCTACAGAGCCAGAACAGGAGGCAGATCCTTCTCCTACATCGCGACCAAGACCTGGAACGAACTCCCCCTCAGTATCAGACATAGCCCCACTCTGCAAGCATTCAGAAAGAGCCTGGCTTTTCGGATGACCTGAGCTGTCCAAAACCGCCCCTTCCCCCCCCCCCCCTGTGCCTTGAGCCCCTCACGGGTCAGTAGTGCGCTCTACAAATCCCTGATTGATTGATTGATATGAACAGAAAGAGTGTGATTGGTGGTTACACAACATGGTGTCATGGGAAATGTAGTTCGTTTTGTGTTTTGAATGTTTTCATTGGCTGCTGAAAATTTGACAGTAAAGACATAGCTACCAAGGTTTCAGATTGGTTATGTGTGACATTTTCATAGTTTCAGTGTACTGATGAGTGGCATTCACGACTAAATGTGTGACACTTAGAGTGGCACTTTCTCACGACCAAAATCATGCACTGAAGTGCATGGAAACAGACAAATATCAGAAATTACAGCCATTTGAGCAAAGAGGAGCTCGAACTCTGCAGCAGGCGCATTTAAACCTATTATTTCTAAATAATCAGCACCCTCCACCCCAACCTCAGCACCAGGTGTGGCTAAACCACAAGTAACAAAGGGATCTGTGTGACAAAAGCAGCAACCCACTGAGCTATCCACATAAAATACAGTCCTATAATGTGCTGGTACACTTTCTTTGCAGCAGGCATATTAACCTTCTGTGCTACTTTATGGTGAGAGTGAAAACTGCCAGTAGAAAAAACTCCGACCTCCACGAGCGGGAACATTAATCACCAGCCTGATATTTGACTTACCAAGTCTCACAGAACTGGGAAATAAAGCCTTGGCTTCGTACTGCCACTGTCACTCTAGCTGAACTGTCTGCAGAGTCACTCACACTCGCTGCTGAGGATTTTTGACTATGGCTGTTGTCAGTTTCCAACCGCACAAACACTTCAGCTCTCCCCAGTGAGGCAGGATGTGTCCATGTGTGCGTCCTTACCTCCCACTTGTCAATGGACCATCTATAAAACCTGATTGCAGTTGCTTTCGTTTTCGCTTCAAAGGAGTTCTAAAGTGAAAGCGCGGGCAGAGTTATAAATTAGACATCTAGTTGAAGTGATTTTTGTGGATATTAGAGACCTGAGAGTGACTGAGTCATGGCCGCAACCAACCTTCGGCAGGCAGTCCCAGACAGTCACTGCCAGCTCAGAGCTTTTAGCAACGTCCCTGTGCAATGCTGGGGTTTTTTAAAGCAAACTTACACCTTAAATCAAAGCTACGAGTTCCAGAATGCACTGAACTGTTGGCAAGAAAGATGACCCTGACCAGAATTATCAAATGAATTGTAGGATGTGACTCTTAATAGTAAGTACAGTAATATTTCAATGGAATACTACTAATAAGATCTGGATACGATGAGCGGAGCGCTTCCCAGCCCTCCAGCGCAGCCCGAGAGCAGTAAGGTATAACAGGCTCAGGCAGTGATGCTGTATGTAAAATATATTTTCAAGGATTACAGACCTGAGTGACTGTGGTAGAGAGCCATGGCCGTGATGAGTCTGCGGCAGCCGCAGGCTGGTCTAGTCACGAGGCAGCTTGATGAGAGGCACCAAACACTACGAGTGGCACGGGCAGCGGTGTGAGCAGAGTGGGCTGCCAAACTTAACTAAGAAACGTAACTGGCGCCAGCTCGCGTCGCGGGTGCCCACCTAGTGTATGCAAACGGACACATTGTTGCATTCTCTGTGACTGACATGTGAATGCTGCTGTGAATGCTGGCGGCAACGAGCTCAGCTGAGCTAGCCCCAGGCCTGGCCTGCAAGACGGACCAGAACCATCTGGCAGAATATAAACGTTCATGGAACGTTTCTCAACAAACTCAACACTATGGCAGTAGTGCACTTCACAGTGTGCAGTAGTACACTCTGTCACACACTCTGCGCTGTCAGAATAGCGCGCGCCCCCGTTGCTTTGTACAATGAGTGCTAATTATAGCGGCGCCCAGTCTCCTGCTTGTCAGCTTCACAAGGTGCTATAAATGCGTGACTTTACATTTTAGTGCGGTGATGTGGACCACCACACTAAAATGCGTTAGTCTAACGCCTGATGTGTGGTACTTGGCAGGACTGTATAGAAGCATAATCTTCACCTCTGTGTCCTTAATAGAATTGAAAATTCTTGGCACGAATGCTAGCAATTTCTTTATTCATTTCCAGTACGAATGTATTCATATTGTCTCAAAACTGATTCAGAATCTTCGCCTTGCAATTTTTTAGGCTAAACTGTTTGGCAAGTGTAGTCTTTACAGTTGAACTGCGTTAAACCTCGTCCATTTCGCTGTTGCATGAAATCATTTCGGCAGCATAGGCGAGAAGAAACAAGAGTGCTGGCCATTCTACTTATCTGCAGTGTGTGACAGCGGCCACAAGGTGGTGCCAATTCATCAGAAACACACATGCTATAGATGAGTTCCAATTTCCAGCAGCTAGATAGAGCTGCATTCGGTTCCAGCACTTTTTAGACAATGTTGAAATCATTTATGCAAGAGGAAGTCATTACTTCTGAGTAATGTCTTGCGGCAATCTTTATTATCCTTAGCCCTAAAATGTCACTCAGGAATTCGGAAACGTTGGCAGCTATGTAATCCTACCAGGTTTGACCAATATGCTAATTTATCACTCTATTTTCCTGTATTGGCTCTTGGTGTCAGTCCCTCCTCAATTGCTCGACCTCTTAGCCCCCCCCCCCCCCCCCCCCCGCATTAAGTTCGATTCCAGGTGCGACCCTGCAGGCAGCTGTAATAGAGACATGAAGTGGAAAGAAAGGAGGAATCGGCTGAAGAAGGATCTACGGAAATTGTAAGGCTAATGGGTGGAGGAAGGGAAAGCAAGAATTGGAAGTGCCAATTGTTTTGCCTTTTCCATGTTGAAAATATCTTCAGTAGCAAACACGATAGTTAGGTCACAGTGACCTTTCAGGACAACAAAAAAGTACAATAGCAGTGTATTTAATTTTTTACTCTATTGCGAAGACCCGAAGCGCCATCACTCTGTGAGAGACATAGAAAGACGGAAGTACGACAAGAAATATGACACATTATCCCACTCAAAGATGGCGCTGGACCTCGGTCCTTTCCTAGATGACGTTTCGCAAAGAATTGTGGGTTGAATAGGAACTGTGTGCAGTCAGCTGATACAGAGTCAGGCGGAGAAGTGGTGTTGAGAGCATGGAATCAGCTCTGGAGCAGCATCTGGAGGAGACGTGAGGACGGGGCATGGGAAGGCATGGACATGGTAGCAGCGCCTGGTTGAAATAGGCGTGCGGCAAGCTAGGGATAGATAAATTGGGGTAGGGGGAGGAAGAGTGGCAGGATGCTATTGGGGTGAGGAGTGATGGAAGCGTTTAGGGAACTCGAGAGGGTAACATAAAGGGGATGAGGTGCAGGACTACGCTGGAGGAGGTGTGAGATTGATAACAAGTTGGGTGGTTGCTGTACGTGGGGCAGTCCTGCAGAAAAATAATATAGTGTTCATGGGGCATTAAGTTAGCGGATTATGGGTAGGACGGAGTGCACGAACCGCAGAAATGAGCACACCATACAGGCAGCTCTAGTAGATGTGCTGTGGAAAGAGAGAAAGAGGCGGCTGAAGAGGGATCTACGGAAATTAAGTTAAGGGGTGGGGCACGGGATAAGGGAAAGCATGCATGTGCAAAACCAGTTGATATTTATTTTCTGTATTGAAAATGTAGTGGGTAATACATGAAAAATGTTCATATTTGGGTGACCTTGGAGTTAAGATGCTTATTTCACCACACAGAGGGAAACTTGTACTGCTATCGCATTTGTATTTGTTCAGTCGTGTGGGTGCTGGTGGTAGGCAGGGTATGAGATGAAGCAGCTCATGATGAAGTGCTGGGACCAGCTGGATTCTGGTCCCAGCAGCTGTTCTTGAGCCTGTTCTGCTCCACCCTCAGTGAATCTCCTTGACTGTGTACCTAATGCTGTGTTCTAACAATGTAACACATGGAGGGACTCGCACACATTCAGTTCCTTCGCCATGTGGTTATGGTGACCAGATTTTTAAAACCAAAAACCGGGGCATTTCGCAAAAATAAGAGGACTACAACTTTACATCAGGCACAGAAGGACAGCACTCATCAGCTGCTGCACACATGCCAACATTTTAGAAGAGGAAAGTGGGAGATTTAAAAAAAAAAATAGTCTTGGGAATGTATTTCTCCCATTGACTTCTTTGAAGGAGAAGCAATTTCAGACGGGAAACCGCCAAAATAAAACCCATTTTTGGAGTTTCCCGTCTGAATTGGGCCTATTGGCATGTCTGACATTAAAACACAGAGAAGGCTTTAGGGAAATAAATGAAATGCAATGGTTAAACCATATTTCATATTTGGTATTTAAAATGCTCTCCGACAACGGCTGCTAACTAGTCCAGCTTTGGAACACATAAAAACATGCCTCCCACAAACAGTCGACCCTCTCTGAAAACTAGGACATGTTCCAAATTTGCCGAAATCTACAGGGACAGCTGGTGAAAAACCATGACTGACCCGGCAAATCTGGGCTGCCTGGTCAGCGAATAAGGGGGTTGGCGATGAAGGCGAGGCGCTTATCTTCCCACAATGCCAGTGGTAAATGGCTCACTTGTCGTATACGATCGCAGGGAGCAGGGAGGCCGGAGTTCTTTTATCAGGTTTTAAACCTAAATGCTGCAGAGTCAAGAGGGCAGCTAGATCAGAGACTTATAATGTATATAAAAATAAGAAGAAAGCAAGTGAAGTCTCAATCACGGCCACTCTGATCTACGGTGACACGACATAGGTCCCTTTTCGGGATGTTGCATCATAGTTTCTAAATCTATCGGTGGCTCCCTCGATCGTTTAAAAAATTGGGAATTGAACTACAAGGTAATTCCGTGGTGAATATAATCGACATATGTGGTTTGGTGAACAATCAGACGAGTAACCCCACAGGTTTCCCTAATGATTTCAAAAAGGAAAACTTTAGATATCCCAAATAGAGTCGTTTTTTGAAAACTTTGTCCTGAGGAAGGTGATTGATCATTAAAACACCGAAACGCCGCGTCGACTTTCTGTAGTTTTCGTATTTGATGAGCATTTGTGTGCAGCTTTTATGACATATTAAATGAATTGTATGTCTTTCAAATGTGTTTTTAATTTGTAATATGGTTTTTATATTTTTATGTTTTTAACCGCAATGATCAATAAAAATTAAGTCTAGCAGACGCATGAATATCTTTTTTGGATTGGTTTTTATATTTGAAATGTTGTGTTACTAGTACTTTAAAATGACTAATTGATAACGGGGTTTGTTTTATGTAACCCCTTGAGTGTCACAAGATTACACATGAGTGCATTGATAATATTGTTTTAGTTTTAGGGACTTTCTTTGTTTTGACATACTATAACCCCGTCCCTATCTTTTGAAATAGGGTTTCTTCCTTAATTTTTAATCACTTGTCGTAAATCCTGAATTTAATTTGTCTGAGTTCTCTGTACTCCTTGAAGTGGTTTGAGGTCCAAGTGATAAAGTGAGGTTTAAAAGTAATTTTGAGGCAAGCTCTGTGTAAAAGTAGGAATATGTGCATTGTGAGAATGTTAGGTATTTCTGTGTGTGTAAGTACACCAATACCCATTTATATAAGACACATTACAAGTGAATGCTTTCAACTCTTATTACTTAGTTTTTATTACTACCCAATGGATCACATTTTATCTGACTTAACTAACAATTGTGTTTTAAACCCTGCAAGGATTTAAAAACTATCCCCTGAAGTTTCCATGTAAATCATCTAGGTGGTTGCCGAACTTATCGAACTATTTCATATGATCATAATTAGTGGCATGCAGGTTAAATAAAGATCTCAGAACTGAAGTATTAACCCATTGAGCCATCTTATATTTGGTAGTAGGGCGATTTGCTTTATTGTTTGATTATTTAAAATCATTACAATTAGGAAATACTTTATATATATATATATATATATATATATATATATATATATATATATATATATATATGATTAAAAAAGTGAGCCATTAATACAAAAGTTTAAAAACTATGATGTTTCTAAATTTGATTGGAGCATGGTGACCCAGATATTAAATGTTCACAATTTTCCAGCGGCATAACTTATCTAATAAAGGATGTGTGCCGACAGGGACAAAAACTTCATTGTTTAAAAAAAAAAAAAAAGGACAATCCTGGCATAGACAAAGGAAAAGGAAGGGGAGGCAGACTTGGCGCTTGTCTCTAAAGGTTCGAGAGTCCTGTGTAGTCTCGGGTGGCGCCAAGAATATACAGGCTGGAGGGAGTTACTTGCGATCCTGCTGTGCTAACATTTTGGCTGCTCTTGAAACAAATTTGGTGAACCGGATGTTAAGCATCGTATTTTCTGGATTCATAACTACTATAATGGCTTGTCGGCACGATCGGGCACCAAGTTTGTTCCATTCGCCCCGTAGCAGAATCCTTCTGTCGTTGAGTAAGGCGGGACAGCTTATATCAAATAGACGTGTGAATATGAGGATATGTTTTGTGAGTTGGGTAGGGGAGAGAGCTTAAGCATCCTTGGGTTACAGGGCATCAATTGTATTAACTAAGTTTGTTTACCACTGATGTCCCAGGCTTCTCATACTGTTGTCACCCCAAATTGAAAACCAAGCATACACCTTCAACGCTTGAGTCTTGAGGAGATGACATCAGAGCAGTCCGAGGCTTCCTCAGGGAGTTGATGTTGGTTGGAAACGCAGCACTCCAAAGCACATATAATAATCACTCAATAAATCATTGGCTAGGCAATGTCTTTTCTTTTAAAACCAAAATGTACTTTAATGCACACAAAACGAAATGCAACAAATATAATTACAAATACGTATACACTATTGGAAAAACAGATGGATGGTGCTAGGATGCCAGGTATTTTTCACGGAGGCTAGGGTGTTAAAGGAGCATAGGTATTTAAAAAAAATATTTGGGTGAGGGAGGATGCCAGAAGCAGCTGAATGTGGTGGTGCGTGATAGGGCAAAGGTTCATATTATATTTTTAGGTAAAAC
Organism: Calotriton arnoldi; assembly: GCA_963921515.1. Taxonomy (NCBI): domain Eukaryota; kingdom Metazoa; phylum Chordata; class Amphibia; order Caudata; family Salamandridae; genus Calotriton; species Calotriton arnoldi. The sequence continues at coordinate 542,701 of CAWUFW010004693.1, read as the reverse complement.
AGGGTGAGAGGGTGAAGGGGGTGAGGCCATGTTGTCCACGGCTCCCCCATTACTCATTTGCCCCTCTGCAGCTGATTAAGTGCACCAGCTCGGCAGCAGAACATGATTTGAGGGAGGGAGCATAATAGCACAGGACTGTGCATGGATAGCTGTCAATAACATGGATTTTCCAGGTGAAGACCTAGACAGTTCGAGCTTCACTCTCGTCTATATGATATTGCTTATAACCCCTCTGTAGAAGACAGCCTTGGTTATTTCATGTATTCTGTATATTGACTTTGGCAACACCTTGCTGACTTATCCTGCTAGTAAAACACTGTATTATTTGAAGGTATAATAAAAAGGGAAGAAATTATCGCTTTTTATGTATGACTCTTGTCCTTCTCCTTAGGATGAAGAATCCCTCCATCGTTGGGATCTTGTGCACTGACTCACAAGGGCTGAATCTGGGTTGTAAGTGTCCATGCTCTTGCTACACCACATAATATGTTCAACCAACATTAACAGACGGCACTACACTACACACAATTCCTACCAGACATTAGTGATTAAATGAAATGCAGTGTAGGAGGCGGTGGATGGAAGCATACCTGTCCTTCTACCATCTTGACACTGAGGCCTGTGAAACAGATTTCCTTATGCGAGTGCTGATGAGAACGTCCCTGGGTATCATCAGCATTTGCTTAATACTGTTCTCAAGATTAAGCATAAATATTTACTGCATAAAGCACCTTTGGGCAGGAAGGCATGCCTGAGATGTAAATCCTAGCTCAGCATAGTTTGTTTTGGCATTATTAAATATGAAAGTACCAGATTGGTTGCTCTTTCTATAATTCTCGAGCCAGTGGGCATCTCTGTACACCTACTTGTCCTTTAGCGAGCCTTCCATTACCTACCTCTAACTGAGCGGGTGTTCTCAAAGACAATCATATGAACTATGGGATGCCCCTACTTATTGTTAAGAAGCTTTGCAATCGCAGGTTTGGCAGGTGGCTTCTTCCAAATCGCCTCTCCTGCCTGAGGAACTGGGCACAATAGAAAGGGGAGATGTTGGTGGAAGCTTTGAGGTGACCAGCAGATTGAACATTACTTCACTGTCCAGCATCTTTGTAGGTTGTATAATCACTTGGTCTTGGGTACCAGCATCGTCAAGTTAGTATTTGGAAAATGCCATCATTGGTTTCTTGTGCAGATTTGACTTGACTTTAGAATAGACTCAATCATCCTGAGGTTCAATGAACAGGAGCCCGGACTGGCATTCAGACTGGTGCAGTGGTTACTTATACCTGGGGTGTTTGAGCTGAAAGAATAGGTTCAGCAACATCCGATGTCAGGAACTGAGTTTACTGATGCAGGGATGGTGCCTGAAGAATCTGAAGATATCCTGCTCAAGATGGTCTCTGCAGTGTCTATGACCTTTAGCTTGGTATGTAAGAAGTGAAAAAAGTATCAGTAATGTGACAGATGGTTATTTCCAGGCTAGTCTATTAGACATTTTGCAAACCTGCTGCTGCACATTACTGTGGCACTTTGTGAATGACTTGAACCTGATCGTTGCTCCATAGACTGATTGTGCCAAGGATTAAGGAGAGAAGACGGGGTGGGGCAGAAAATTCACAGAAAATGCAAGTACCCAATACTACAGAATTGTGATAAGTGTGAGAGAAGAGGGATTCTGTGAACACCAATCTGGGTAAAAGGGTGGAGCTGTTGAGTCCATGCATCCACACCAAGTGAAGGGGGATGGTCATGTGTAAGTCCATGCAAAGCTCTGAATACTTTCAGAAGGTAGTATATGGTACCAGCACTACATAAAAGAGTGTCCAGAATAGAGGAGAATCTTTATATTGGAGTAATGGTTACACTCTAGAAACCCTCTTGAAGCCCACGGCTTCATCTCAATCTCTCAGAGCTCAGATCTGATGACTGTATGGGTTTCAATAAGGGTGCACCACTATATTTATTTTTCTACATTGTGGCCTTAGGTCGCACCTTTTGAGCAGCGGGTGCTCATAGCGGGTGCACAACGTTCTTTTGGAAATTATTTATTTTGGGACAAAGGGGAGGTGCTGTTAATTGGGCTCGTTGCTCATTTTGTATTTCTGTGGGTTTCAATAATGGAAGGTTTTAGTAGGATTCAGGCACAAATATTCCATGATTTTATTTAAATTCACTCTGACTTTAGTCATATTAAAATGTTTTACTTTGGATGCTACTTTGTCATGCGTTCTATAGATAAATGTTACATTTAAATTATTTTATAAAATTATCAACCTTATAAAATGGGTTAGAGAGCCTTCAGATTCTAGGTAGTTTTTCTTGTTCAGCTCCACAGGTCGCAGTGTGAAGGAGGGCCTCGGTACGGAGCAGACTTGATACTTTGAACAATTAAAGGATTATCTTAACATCAAAAAAACAAACATCCAACTTTCTGACAGTTCATATCTTCTTGACCAGAAAGCGATTGCTGTCAAACCATGTGCCTGAAAAATGACATGCACAAAATGTTTGCCAATTATTTGGTTTTAGGGCTGTGGCTATATTGGTGTAAACACTACATGTCACACAACATGAGTCATATAATTATTTCTTATTAAACAATGTAGACTTATTGAACAGATGGGGGCAAATAACAGCTACATATTAGTGTTCGCCCTGAGAAACCTCAATCATTGTACAACAGCTTTATAGCTATTTAGTGTATGCATACCCATATTGATGTGCTTTTGTCCTAGGTCGAGGGAGCCTTTCGGACGAGCATGCTGGTGTGATCTCTGTTCTTGCTCAGCAAGCGGCCCAACTCACCTCCGACCCTACTGATGTACCAGTGGTTTGCCTCGAGTCGGATAGTGGGTGAGTTTTCTGTTGTGTTCACACCTAATTGCTTCACTCTGTAAGTTTACACTGAACTCTGTTCTGCAACCTGTGTTACTTTTTCCTTTTTACTGCTGGCTGAGTACTTTAGTGTGCTTTTTCTACGAAGGGTGGGGAGAACCATGTTAAATAGCTTGCTGCCATAACCTTCCAATATTTAGTAAAACATTGAAATATTTCATTCTAGGTACGGTTCGTCTGACCATCTAGACTTCATGTGTCCTTGACTACTTTTATGATGCAGGCCCTTACTACATACATATTATGTGCTTTTGCTCCCAGTCTTTTATGAATTGATTTACTGATTTGGATTCATAACTGTACAGGACCTAAAATGACATCTTACACTGTTGTTGTTTGTCAGAACCTTTTCGGGGATTGGTGGCACTCATGGGTTATTGCTCCTCAACTGTGGGGGTTGAGTTTTTTTACCACTGATTTCCCAGGGCCTGACCTCCTATAGCCACTAAAAACTGAGGTCCAAGTACACCCCTTTAGGTCTTGACTCTCAGGGTAAAAAGGCAAGCAGTTCAAGGCGTAATCAAGGTGGTGGTGTGGGGCACACACTACAGTGGTGGAGCGTTTATTCCGCTTAGGGCTGCACGGCTCATGTAGGTGTGGGTTTAGTTGGTTTGTCTAAAGTCGTATCTGCTTCTACTGAACAGCATTTCTGTCAGGCCGCTGTAGCTGGGCTTTGCTTCTCAGCAGACGTGTTCCTGCAGGGATGCCCTTGCAGGAATGCCCTCTGCAAGCCTTTCTCAGTGGGAAAGACAGACTCCTTTACAGAGTAGACCCACAGCTCTCCTCTAGCAGGTTGTTGCAGACTTCTTCAGGTGATGTCTCCTCACCTCTGACAAATTTGCTCTTAATGACACCAGCCATGGATCTCCGTACTCTCCCTGACACTGTCAAGGACCCTGGCCAATGAGAGATCTTGAAATCATTCATATCTGGTTCAGCCCTCCTCTTATACTTCTTTACAGACATGGATTTTTGATTCTCCATGCTCTGTTCTGGAACAGGTTTGAGGCTATATCCTTATTTGTGTATCCTTTCTTCCCAGATTAGACACCGTCTTTGTCTTCAGGTTCAGCAACATGGGGCTGGTGAAGGGAGTCTCAGAAGAGAGCATCCATAACATGAGCAAAAAGAGTGAACAGCCATTTTGGAAGCAGCACCACTGGGGAACAAAATTGAGGCCCTGATATGAAAGGTTCCCCACCTCCCCACACGCTCAATCTAGGCTAAGAGGAGTGCTCCTGGCAGGTTCAAAATGTAGGATCTCACCAAATGGTTGCTTTTGCACTTCTATAAGGAGCCCTGTCTCCTGAATCCCACATTTCTTAGTGTTGTATCCAATGTTCCCTGTAGTTATTTTGTTTGGTGAGCGGGAATGCAGTGTCTTAGTGCACACTATTCTGAGATGTGTGCACAAATGGAACTTACCATGAGTCATTATGCAAGCAAGCCTTCTACCTCTTGAGTGAGCAGGTGAAAGAACTGTTTAATTTTCTACACAAATGAACTTAATGGTAAATCTTATTTTTAAATGTTATTATTCAAACTTTATTGTCTAAAGGCAAATAGGTAGTAGTGAAATTTCGGAGAGGGTGTGGTGCAGCTAATGCTATAAACCAGTCTTGGAATTCCAACAGAAGATCCAAAGAGGAGTTTTGTTACATTTAGCATGCTCCTTTCCTAATTCACTGCAGCTTGTCCCCTGCCCAGGCTTCATTCTCGGTGCCAACTCTACCTTAGGTGCCATGCTAAATATATATATATATCAGGTTTCACTCATAGAAAACCAGAGAAATTCAGCAGTTCTAGTTAGCTCTGCTAACTATAACTCGCGCCCCGCAGTGCACTGCTTATGACCTCACATATTACATCACTCATGACATGGTCAGTGACATCACTCATGACATCTCAAATGACATCATCCACAGAATCACTGACGCACCCACTCACACCCCATAGAACCTTTGATACACCAACTCCCACAAAACCATTCACAAACCCATTCACAGACCCATACCAGTACTTACACACCCACTCACTGATTCATAGATCTACACACACATCCACTCACCGATACAGCCACTCATACACCCACTCATTTACTAATACAGCCATTGACCTATTCACCCATACAGCCACTCACACACTGAGTTAGTCACCCATAGTGCTACTCACACACCTAGACACTCACTCATACAGTCAATCAAACAGCCACTTACTCACCCATACCCTTACACACACACCCACTTATTTACTCATACAAATACTAACACGAATTTACTCACCTATACAGTCACTGACAGAAGCACACACTCACTGATATAGCCACTCACATTCACTCACCCACGCAAATAGTCACTCATATACCACATCAGTCACCTATACTTCTTTCACATACCCAGTTACTCACCCATATACCACTGACACACTCACTCACCAACACAGCCATACACACACACACACCCACACCCATACAGCCCCTCATACACGCACACACTAACACATACATCCACTGACTCACCCACTCACTCATCCATACAGGCACACACTCCCTCACCACCAACATACACAGAGACTCAGACACCCATAGAGGTACTCAGACAATCAGTCACCTGCACAGCCACTCACGTACCCACTCACAGACTCATATAGCCACTTAGACACCAACTGACAGACATTCACACAACTAGTCACTCACCCATACATTCACTGAGATACCTAATCACTCAATTATACAGTCAGTTGCGCACCCACTGAATCATCGATACAGACACTCCTGCACCCACTTATTCACCAATACACCTTTGTATATAAATTTAACATTCATAAACTTTTTCAAAACACCCATAGTCACTGAATGATGTCATCAGTGATGTCACTGACCATGTCATGAGTGATGTGTTATGTGAGGTCATAAGCAGCGCATTGCGGGGGCGCGAGTTATAGTTAGCTCAGCTAACTATAACTGCTGAATTTCTCTGGTTTTGTACGAGTGAAACCTGAGGCTAACTATAACTATGACATTTCTGTAAAAGTTTTTTTTTTTTTTATTCCATTTCCTAATTATAACGTCCCTGTAACCTTTGGTTTTTTTGTATGAATTTCTAAGATTTTTTAAATGCTAATTCCTACCTATAACATCCCTATAACCTTTGCTTTTTCAGTGAATTTCTATGTTTTTCTTTTACTAGTAGTCACGTTTGCAGAGTGGTGGAGAAAGTGTGCTGGGCCTCTGACCAGCTCTCAGGAATCATACTGTGTAGGACTTACAGGAGGTGCCAGGAGTGCTTCTTATCCCACCAAGGTCTCTCAAGAGTAAAGTGGACTTCATCCACCAACCAGTAGTGCACCATGAGCCGCGTTTGCAGAATAGTGGAGAAGAGGGGCGTGGCCTCCGAAGACCACTTAGCAATCCCTCTATGTGGGACTTATTGGAGAGAACAGATGGGGTAGTTGGCCCCCAAGGACGTCCTTGGGGGCCAACTACCGATCCTATTACCTCCAGTGAGTCCCACACAGCAGGATTGCTGAGACCTGATAGGAGGCCACGCCCCCTTTCTCCACAACTCTGCAAACGCTCCTCCATGCGCACTACTAGTAGGGGGATGAAGTCCCCTTGGATATTGAGGGTCCTTGGGGACCAACTACCCCTCCTGTTACCTCCAGCAAGTCCCACACAGTGGGTTTGCCAGGATAATTTCGGTGGCCACGCCCCCTTTTTCCACCACTCTGCAAACATGCCTCCTGGCGTACTACTAGTTGGGGGATAAAGTCCCCTTGGCTCTTGAGCCCTCTTGGAGGCCAACTAGCCCTCCTGTTACCTCCTGTAAGCCCCACACAGTGGGATTGCTGAGAGGTGGTCAGAGGCCATGCCCCATTTCTCCACCACTCTGCAGACATGCCTCCTGGCACACTACTCATTGGGGGAAGAAGTCCACTTTAGTTCTGAAGCCCTCAGGAGGCAAGGGGACCTCATATCCCCATCAGCATTGCGCTGAGAGGCGTGTTTGCAGAGTGGTGGAGAAAGGGGGCGTGGCTTCCGACCACCTCTCAGCAATCCCGCTGTGCGGAGCTTCATGTAGGTAACAGGAGGTCTTGTTGGCCCCTAAGGACCCTCAGTAGTGAAGGAGACTTCATCCTCCAACCAGGAGAGCGCCAGGAGGCGCGTTGGCAGAGTAGTGAAAAAAATGGGCGGGGCCTCCGGTGAGTTGCCTGCTTTTTTTTTTTTTTTTTTTCCTTTTTTAGGAAGGGGGTCTGCAGGGCCCCCCTTCCCTAGATCATTTTGTGCCCCGGGAGTCATTCCCCGGGGCCTGACCACTTTTTCACTTTTTTTAATAACAAAAACGGGAGTGGGGCCGCGTGGCCCCCTTCACTGGATAATTTTGCGCCCCGGGGAGCCCATCTCCTGGGGCCTGACCCTTTCTTTACTTTTTTAATAACAAACACTGGAGGGAGGGTGTGTGGCCCCACTCCCGGGCCATTTTTGGCCTGTGGACCCCATCCCCCGGGGCCTGTCCCTTTTAAAAAAAATTTTTTTTTTTAAATGTAAATGGGAGGGGGGCTGCACGGCCCCCTCCTGAGGCCATTTTCAGGCCCCGGGGACCCCATCACCCGGGGCATGGCCACCTCGTTGAGGACTGCGAGAAGAGCCTGAAGGGCCCGCTGTCCCTGCCGGCTCCCTGCCTCCTGCAGGAGCCGGCATTGCATTTTACACACAGGGAGTTGCTGACATGCAGCTCCCGGTGTGTAAAAAGCGAAGTGCTCTGCTTTGAGCAAGCGAGAGCAAAATGCTCTATCTTGCTCAAAATGGAGCACACTGTTTGCTAAGGCATGGCGGGAGCTGTGCCATAGCAAACTGCAATGTCCTGGGGGTGGGCACCCCGGGACACTGCTGGAGCCGGCCCTCAAGGGTGGCAGTCCCCAGGGCCATCTAGGACTCCCGGAGGGGGGCCATGCAGCCCCCCTCCTTTGATCACATTTGCCCCAGGGAGGTGGTGGTCCCCGGGGGGGCGCAACGGACCCCCTTAGTGAGTGCATTTGTGCCCCGGGGAGGTGGCGGTCCCTGGGGCTGCAGGGTAGGCCATAGGGGGGTCAGGGTAGTCCTACCTTGCTCCCTTTTCTTTTTCCCAAGATGGCTGCCAACACTTCCTCGTTGAAGTGTTGACAGCCAATCAAATTTTAGTAGGATTCGCAAGTCTACTGCAAGGACTCGTGTCTCCAGATATCTATATTTTTTGAAGATAGATATCTGAAAAACTACTGAACGGATTTACACCAAATCACAACAAGTACGCTTTCTGGACCAACATCTAGCTTTCTGCCAACTTTGGTCTACTTCCGTTTAGCAGTTAGGGCTGTAGTCGTGTTCAAAAAATGAAAACACCCCATAGACATAACATAGGGAAAACACGTTTTGGGGCCCCCCTTTTTTCTCAGCCCCCCGCTTGACGGATCACTGAGAAACTTTCAACACAGCAGCTGAACCAAAAAGGAGAAGTTTTGTGAAAGTTTCGTGGAGATTCGTCAAGCGGCACCAAAGTTATTGACAAAACATAGGAAAACACTTTTCCTATGGAAACTTTGGTCCTAACTATAACTACCTACTGGCGACCGCCATTAGGTAATATATAAATAAATATATATAAAAATATATTTATACATATATATTTTTTTTTAGGTTACCCCGACCACTTATCCCAGTGGCACTGCTTGCTGCCTGCATGGACAATGCACAAAGCTGTATTTCAGCGAACATAGCCAGTGAGCCTGCCTTCCTTACCAAAGGAATAGCCCCAAGAACATTTTGAAAATAGAGGGGCTCATTACGATGTCCGTCAGAAAGCCTCCAACCGCTAGTTGGAAGCTTCTTGACGGCGGTTGGAGGCTTTCCGACCAGCACAGTCGTTTTGTGGTCCGACCACTGAATTACGATGTCTGCGGTCGGAGTGTGAACTGGCCGGTCATTCCGACGCGGTTCCGACTGGCTCTCGGAGTCTTCCGGCCGGTCGTAACTGCACCGTAATCCTCTATGGACGGCGTTTCTGCCATCGGGATTACGATGCCTGTTTCCCACAGCCTTTCCGTGCCGGCCTTTCTGACATGGAAGGGCTGTCGGAAAGCAACTTTCGGGGCCCCTTTGCCTCCGTAGCCTACAGGTGTTGGCCAAGGGGGTACCTAGGGTGCCCCCCTGTAAATCCATGCACTGTTTGGCAAGCTCCATGGGGTGCCTGCCACAGGGTGCAGGGTTTTAAACACACCCACATTTCTTTATGGGAGCCTGTATTATGGACGGTTTACGGCCGTAACACAAGCTCCCATAGAGAAATGTGAGTATCCGACCGAACAGTGTTTGGTCTCATCGTAATCCGGTGGTCGTAACTGCCGACCGGAGGTCGTCGGTCGGTCCCGAGACGGTTTCGGTCGGAGGCAACTCTGACCGACATCTTAATAAGCCCCATAGTGTCCAATAGTGCATCTTAGACCCAATTTTGACATATATTTACCAAAAAACTCTATTCTCACAAAGATCACTTTAAAGGGCACTTTCATGTTCCCATTTGGAGGGGGGTCATGGGCTGGACCTTTGAGAGAAAAATAAGACACCAGTGCAGCATGGCTCATGGTCTGTTTCTCAGTGGAATGCATACATGCATTTAGACTCAATGCAGACTGACTGGCAGCTCTCAGAATTTCGGTTATTGGCCAAACTAGGAAAATACTTTTAATATTTAACAATCGGGATCACTACCCGCAGGCCACCACCAACTCAAATTAGGTACTGCTGAGATCCATGTGTGATCTTGGTACTAAACCTGTTCAAAATTTATTTTACTTATTCTAAGTCTCTCTTGTTTGTTTTCTGTCTTATCACTAACACTTACCCATGGTCTTTTAGTCGTTAACTCACTCAGGTCCTGATTACCATAGGGCAGCTAATATGGTTTCATGTGCAAATTTCCCTTTCTCCTGAACTGGGTTTATAGTTCTGGGACAAACTGTGTGAGATGTGGGTTTGCACCCTTAGTTTAGGCAAAACCAAAGGGGATGATGGACGGAGTGTTGACATTACAAGCACTCACCCCCAGTCAACTGATCTGGGTTTAATCCATCATCATTCTTTAGCTCACTCCGCCACCCCAGTTCAGACATGGCCATATGCAAATCAGTCTGACCCTGTGCCTCATGGGAACAGTCCAGCCCGAACTGACAAGCCATGTCTTCCCCGAACCGGAAACAAGCATCCTGGGACCGGTTTCTGGGTAACACCCTTCATCAGCCAGGCTAGCATGAATCCAGTGGCAAAGTGAGCAAGGGACCCACGTCTGGGCATACCCTGCCAACTTAGGGCGAACAAAGCAAAACCTTAGTTTATGCCCCAAAAAATCTTGCACAAATTGGGGGTTAGAGTGCAAAATTATGCCTTGCACACCTCAAACTGGGCGATATCATGTGCAATTTGCACTCATTCATTATTCAGAGGATTGCAACTCCTAACTGGGTGCAAATTGTACACTGACTACTTACTGTCGTGTAGTTCCTATATTACCCATACAGGAACTGCACGTTTGGATAACATAAACTGTGGGTTTGGTGGCAGACTGATTCTGAGCACCCCCACCGAGAATGTTAGCCTGTTTGCATAAGCTAGCTACTACTCACAAAAAAAGTAACCGGATGGTCTAACTGCTGCGCTACAATGCTCAGTTGTCAAAAGTGAGGGGGGTGAAGAGAAAGGACAATTTCTATTGTAAAGACGAGAACCCTCACTCACCCAAAGGTGACATGCTTCATCATTGGATTCCCTCTTGCACACTGCGACCGTAAGGTGCACAGTGTGGGCTACAACTCTCCCTCAGGAGAGGAGCGTGAGATGTTTTCGAATCATCCAATGTTGGTAAAAGTGAGGGGCAGAGAGCAAAATAATAAACAATAGTGAATTAAAACTATCTCATGGGAAGACAGAATTAACTTTAATCGTTGTCCCCAATGGATAGAGCTAAAAAGCGAAGTGAAAACAGGGATATGGATATTCTCTATTGAACTTGGTCAACATGTTTCTGCCTGTATTACCAATAGGTTTGTGGCATTCTTCAGGACCAACTTCTAGTCACTCTGCTATCATAGTGCAAAAATATGTAAGTAAAAGTAAAATACCATACTTAATTCTATGGCATAACCATGGAACCAGCTGCAGTCAGGTCCACCTTCTGCGAAAATAAAAACAAACATGAAAAACTACCATTTACCCATAAATGCAACCAAAGCACCAGTGTACATTACACCTCACTGCACACGTGACAAATTGTTAGCGTATGCTATGTAATATCACCAAATCCAGACTATTCGTCTACCTCCACCATCAGATGGTCCTTTAATTGCGGATCTCAGGAATCTGGGTGTATAGCGAATAACAAATTCCAATATAAAATTAAACTTCAATACAAAAATTAATGCACACAGAAATCTTGTTAGGTCAGCTACGTGTGTATCCTGCTTGTATTTTCACGAGCATACTGCATATAACCTGCATGATTATTCAAAATGATATCTTTTCTCCCTTCTGCAAAACGAAATTAAAATCAAGGGCACCAGTACAAATAGTGCCTGCCTTGTTCATAATCTTATGTGTTAGGATACATGTCCCCTCCTGCACTTCGTACATTTGTGCATCGCTCGTCATATACTGTCAAAACAAGTCTGTAATGCTCATAAAGTCATCAGCGCTCCACACTCAAATCTGCAGTCATCTGGCGTGGCGGGGCGCCCATCAGTTAAACGACACAACGCGCAGCGATTTCTTACCTACTTTCCCGGAACCTCCATCTTACAATTAAAGGCCGAAGGGGAAGAGGTAATCGCTCGGCCTCCGTTTAAACACGATACTGAACGTAACAAAATGCGTCATCCCCCGAAAGTGTTAAACCACATCCGGTTCATCCGCAAGTTGTGAACCTGACTAACTATGTATGTCCAGTTATTTATTATGTATCGTTGTCCCAAACATTCAAAGATGTTATGTTCCTTAAAAGAAGATTATACGTTTTATAAAAATCATTACCCACAGTGTGATCTTGTAAACAAGAATAATCACATCCTCCATGCACAGCAAGGAGACTTCCAGTTCAGAACTAGTGGATAATCGGGAGTTGTAGTCCGCGTACAGGTTTCTACGTTATGTCAGAGTCGCGTGCATGTACGTGCGTGTATCGGCCCTATGTATATGAAGATATTCAATATATAATTACAAGGGTACCGTCAAAATAAGGGATGACCTGATAACCAGTTCAGCAGTGTAATCTAAAACATACTATTGTAAAGGGTGTATTTCCTAATGTTGGTATAATGAATCAAAAATATAGTCCACACCTTCGAATGACATTAGATGAAAGCTTATAAGCCTATAGTCAGTGATGCATAGGCACTATGTATCTCTAACGATGTAAGAGATTTCATTACAATTAATTAAATATTGCCTACAGATTAAATCAGAATATTAAAGGACAAGGCAACCCGTCCATCAGTTTACATACATTAACCACTCTTATGTAGAAGGGTGGTTCCAGATTTTACAGAGCACGTATAGGGTGCCATGGTAAACATCTTACGCTGTGATGCTTTACAACGAGCACCAGGGAATATCTTCATTGAGTCCTGTTATGTGACTCTTTGTACGGAACACCCATCTCTGTTCACGTCGAAAAAGGACTCTTTCCAGAGGACCCATGTTGACATATTTGGGTTTATCAACAATAAACCATGACAAATCATCCTCTGTGTGAGCCATTTCGATAAAGTGTCTAGTCATACGTGTGTTAGATTTTTTGCATCTAACTGCACTCCGGTGAACTACCATTCTATGTTTCACTTTCCGTGTAGTCATCCCAATATATTTTAAAGAACAGGGACAGGTAATCATATAGATCACCCCACTTGTATTACAATTGGTGTGGGTATTAAGTTTCCATGGTGTTCTCAGACTCATATCCAGTTGTGTCACATGTTTAGTAAACGGACATACCGAGCATGAGCCGCACGGAAAATGTCCTGTCACAGGAGACGCTCCCCATAAAGTCAGTTGTCTCACTCTAGGTCTAGTATGTACCAATAAATCACGAAGATTATTACTATGTTTCAGGGCGAAAAGTGGTCTCTCCAGGTAGAGGGTGCCTGTGTTCAGAATATGCCAACTTTTGTTGATGGCCTTCTTGATAGTATCCGTTAAATTACTGAAGGTCGTAACACAAACCATTCTTTTGTTCTCAGTTTTAACATGGGACTCAAGAAGCGCCTCTCTATGGTTGTTCCGCGCTCTCTTTGCTGCTCCACGCACAAGATGTTCTGGATACTCTCTGGCCAATAGTTCTTCGCTCAGGTTTTTAGCATGTTGTTTATACCTGGCTAGCTCAGTAAAATTCCTGCGAAGCCTCAAAAATTGGCCTATTGGTCTATCGGATTGAATGTCTCGGACAATTGAATGATAACAGATTCTATACACGCATTCCACAGGACCCAACGATAAGGCTACAACAGCAGATTAAATCTCTTGTGGATGAAGGCAGAGAATCAGACTGGATTACCAAGAGTGAAGCCGAGTTTCTGATCCAAAAGCATCCGAAAGTGCCAGCGTTTTATGTTCTACCTAAGATCCATAAAGAACAAAGACCCCCACCTGGAAGACCCATTGTGTCGGGGACTGGTTCGATTTTAGAACCGCTTTCGCAATTTGTGGATCATTTCCTTCGACCTATAGTGGCAGATATGCCATCATATCTGCAAGATACGAAACGTGTCCTTTCACTTTTGGAAACTGTACTCTTTGATCCCCAGGTTAATAGGATGGTGACTTATGACGTTGAGTCATTATATACCAATATCCCTCAGGACGGCACACTAGAAACCATAGATCGATTGCTTGAATGTCATCCCCGGGATGACCAAACGCCGAATGCCTTTGTCATGCGTTGTGCCAGGTTGCCACTTAAAGAATTTTTTTTTAGCTTTGAAGGAAATCTATACTGTCAAACCACAGGAACTTCAATGGGCAGTACCTGTGCCCCGAGCATGGCCAATTTGTATATGCATGGCTTCGAAACCAAAAATATATACTCCAGTACTAACCCTTTCCAAAACCGATTGAAACTTTGGAGACGTTATATAGATGACATCTTGGTCATCTGGGAAGGTGACCAGATGTCCCTTGACACCTTCTCTAATTGGCTCAACTCATGTGATGGGAACCTGAGATTTACTGGCGAAACAAGCACTACTGCTGTCTTGTATCTAGACCTTTTACTGTATCCAAAAGATGGCAGAATATACACAGAGCTATATCAAAAACCTATGGCACGGAACTCACTGCTAAGCTATCATAGCTTCCATCCACGTGCTTTATTGACCAATCTACCAATAGGCCAATTTTTGAGGCTTCGCAGGAATTGTACTGAGCTAGCCGGGTATAAACAACATGCTAAAAACCTGAGCGAAGAACTATTGGCCAGAGAGTATCCAGAACATCTTGTGCGTGGAGCAGCAAAGAGAGCGCGGAACAACCATAGAGAGGCGCTTCTTGAGTCCCATGTTAAAACTGAGAACAAAAGAATGGTTTGTGTTACGACCTTCAGTAATTTAACGGATACTATCAAGAAGGCCATCAAAAAAGTTGGCATATTCTGAACACAGGCACCCTCTCCCTGGAGAGACCACTTTTCAGCCCTGAAACGTAGTAATAATCTTCGTGATTTATTGGTACATACTAGACCTAGAGTGAGACAGACCCAAGAGAGACAACTGACTTTATGGGGAGCGTCTCCTGTGACAGGACATTTTCCGTGCGGCTCATGCTCGGTATGTCCGTTTACTAAACATGTGACACAACTGGATATGGGTCTGAGAACACCACGGCAACTTAATACCCACACCAATTGTAATACAAGTGGGGTGATCTATATGATTACCTGTCCCTGTTCTTTAAAATATATTGGGATGACTACACGGAAAGTGAAACATAGAATGGTAGTTCACCGGAGTGCATTTAGATGCAAAAAATCTAACACACGTATGACTAGACACTTTATCGAAATGGCTCACACAGAGGATGATTTGTCATGGGTTATTGTTGATAAATCCAAATATGATGTCAACATGGGTCCTCTGGAAAGAGTCCTTTTTCGACGTGAACAGAGATGGTGTTCCGTACAAAGAGTCACATAACAGGACTCAATGAAGATATTCCCTGGTGCTCGTTGTAAAGCATCACAGCGTAAGATGTTTACCATGGCACCCTATACGTGCTCTGTTAAATCTGGAACCACCCTTCTACATAAGAGTGGTTAATGTATGTAAACTGATGAACGGGTTGCCTTGTCCTTTAATATTCTGATTTAATCTGTAGGCAATATATAATTAATTGTAATGAAATCTCTTACATCGTTAGAGATACATAGTGCCTATGCATCACTGACTATAGGCTTATAAGCTTTCATCTAATGTCATTCGAAGGTGTGGACTATATTTTTGATTCATTATACCAACATTAGGGAATACACCCTTTACAATAGTATGTTTTAGATTACACTGCTGAACTGGTTATCAGGTCGTCCCTTATTTTGACGGTACCCTTGTAATTATATATTGAATATCTTCATATACATAGGGCCGATACAGGAACGTACACGCACGCGACTTTGACATAACGTAGAAAACTGTACGCGGACTACAACTCCCAATTATCCACTAGTTCTGAACCGGAAGTCTCCTTGCCGTGCATGGAGGATGTGATTATTCTTGTTTACAAGATCACACTGTGGGTAATGATTTTTATAAAACGTATAATCTTCTTTTAAGGAACATAACATCTTTGAATGTTTGGGACAACGATACATATTAAATAACTGGACATACATAGTTAGTCAGGTTCACAAATTGCGGATGAACCGGATGTGGTTTAACACTTCCGGGGGATGACGCATTTTGTTACGTTCAGTATCGTGTTTAAACGGAGGCCGAGCGATTACCTCTTCCCCTTCGGCCTTTAATTGTAAGATGGAGGTTCCGGGAAAGTAGGTAAGAAATCGCTGTGCATTGTGTCATTTAACTGATGGGCGCCCTGCCACGCCAGATGACTGCAGATTTGAGTGTGGAGTGCTGATGACTTTATGAGCATTACAGACTTGTTTTGACAGTATATGACGAGTGATGCACAAATGTACGAAGTGCAGGAGGGGACATGTATCCTAACACACATGATTATGTACAAGGCAGGCACTATTTGTACTGGTGCCCTTGATGGTTTTAATTTCGTTTTGCAGAAGGGAGAAAAAGATATCATTTTGAATAATCATGCAGGTTATATGCAGTATGCTCGTGAAAATACAAGCAGGATACACACGTAGCTGACCTAACAAGATTTCTGTGTGCATTAATTTTTGTATTGAAGTTTAATTTTATATTGGAATTTGTTATTCGCTATACACCCAGATTCCTGAGATCCGCAATTAAAGGACCATCTGAAGGTGGAGGTAGACGAATAGTCTGGATTTGGTGATATTACATAGCATACGCTAACAATTTGTCACGTGTGCAGTGAGGTGTAATGTACACTGGTGCTTTGGTTGCATTTATGGGTGAATGGTAGTTTTTCGTGTTTGTTTTTATTTTCGCAGAAGGTGGACCTGACTGCAGCTGGTTCCACGGTTATGCCATAGAATTAAGTATGGTATTTTACTTTTACTTGCACATTTTTGCACTATGATAGCAGAGTGACTAGAAGTTGGTCCTGAAGAATGCCCCAAACCTATTGGTCATACAGGCAGAAACATGTTGACCTAGTTCAATAGGGAATATCCATATCCCTGTTTTCACTTCGCTTTTTAGCTCTATCCATTGGGGACAGCGATTAAAGTTAATTCTGTCTTCCCATGAGATAGTTTTAATTCACTATTGTTTATTATTTTGCACTCTGCCACTCACTTTTACCAACATTGGATGATTCGAAAACACCTCACGCTCCTCTCCTGAGGGAGAGTTGTAGCCCACACTGTGCACCTTACGGTCGCAGTGTGCAAGAGGGAACCCAATGATGAAGCATGTCACCTTTGGGTGAGTGAGGGTTCTCGTCTTTACAATAGGAATTGTCCTTTCTCTTCACCCCCCCCCCTCACTTTTGACAACTGAGCATTGTAGCGCAGCAGTTAGACCATCCGGTTACTTTTTTGTGAGTAGTATAATGTGGAGTGGTACCGTAGATGGTGATAATTCCACCATAAACAACCCTAGTAGTGAGATTATATATGCATAAGCTAGCTCACAGTGCCACTAGTGTCTCCTCTTATCGGGGAGAGATTAGTTTCTGGCAACCTTAGAACATGACAACCCTGATCCCTCAAGATCGTGGAAACAATGTACTACTTTTCGCTCAGTCACTCGTGCTAACTTATCTCGTCTCAGAGATACACAGAATAAACAACCTGGGCGTTTCAATAAGGGTTTATTGAACAGTTGTTATTCTTGTGTAGAATATATGAGCTGCAACAACCATTAGACAGTAGCAGAGATATATGATTAGCAGTACTATGAATATAAATGGATAGTACAGTTCTACCATCTTGCACTACGCATGAATAAATACATGAATATAAAATGCATTGATAAAAGAGAGTGCGTGACTCCTACGATGCCTATCTAGATGTACCTAAGTGTACCTAGCATGTGAGTAGGTGTGAAGCCAAGAATCCCTCTAGGATTTAGTCGAACCCCATTACCTGAAGTGAGAATGTAGGAGCCCTTCTTGGTCTCGAGCTGGACACCCACAAGGGATGTTCAGACCACTGTCAGCTGGAGCGTCTGCATGCAGGAGCCTCAGCGTCTCTGGTCAGTGTGTCGGCCTGGAAGTCCCGGTGTCCTCTGTCTAACACTAGCAAGAGGTGCTATATTTATACAGAAAGTATCTAGGGCTCCTTTGTCCCTTGTTGCTTGTATTAGCCATTGTTGGATTTGAGGATGACGTATGGGATGAACCGTGTACGTAGATGTGGGGAGGAAGGTGGTGTAGCCCCAGCCTGGTTTCTAAGAACCCTTATGAATATCCATTCATACTGTGTGAGTCTATTGATGGAGTTACAGGACTCTATTGTTCAGGAGACACCCTCCTTCTGCACCCAGGACTAGAACTAGGTAAATGTTCAATCCTAAAAGGCTCGTTACAGTGTAGTGTAGGGGAGGTAATAGGTGAAGCGGTATGATGTTACCCGGGCCTATATTAGGGTACCTATATGAAACATAACATTACGACACCCCTTGCAAATGGTAATTATGGGTTCGAAAATTTGCATCTGCATTAGCACAAACGTGTGATAATAAGGCCCTCACTCGTCTTCACTTTCCAACTTACTATTTATTTTACTCACTATTTCACTTATTCAAAATCAGTCATACTTTAATCTATTAGTACTTGCTATTGTCAGCTAACTACAACATCCATTATTTGCTGGGCAATGGGCATCCATATCAAATGAGGAATTTGGTGTAGCACTCCAGTCTCACCCAGTCACCCAAAGTCACAGTGAATAAGAACTTGCACCCGCATGCTACCGATAGCATAACTCCAAAACTAAATCAGACTCTGATCCGCAATGAAAATGTTTGGAATGTCATAATATGCAATACCAAACTGGGCAGCAATGTCTGACAAATACACATTCTCTTCCTCTCCAAGTTTCTAGAACTAAACAGGTCAATTAAGAGGATGGGGGTACTGTTAAACACATGTGAGAATGTGCCATTAGAGCTGTGAAAACTCATTGTTAAATTCAGAAGCTTCCAGTATACTAGCATACTTTTGAAACAGGAAACATTAGGCTATTGAACGGGTATGTTGAGGTGGTCCTCCTAAAATACTGTGCAAAAATCTTCATCCACATATTATGTCCATTGCTAGTGCAGGTCCCTTTTAACAGTTAAAGCCTTGTCGATTCTACAGTCACAGCTGATCCACTTTTTCCCACTATCTCTCTGTACTTATACAGTCCATTTCCCTGCATCATCCAGCACTGTGCAGTATCTACTCTTGCCCTCCTTCTGCTTCTCCCATTTTTTTCCCCACTAAATACATCTTATATGGCCCGAGTAGTCCTTGTATCGGTTCTGTGGTGGAAGAAGCTCGCTATATACATCTGATTGCGTGTTGCAGTATACCATGTCTGTGTTCCATTCCTCTAGTGTTGGGCGGGGCCTCTAGCCCATCTTATTGCCACTTGGCGCTTAGCTAGTAATAAACCAATAGCTACCAGCCTCATAGTCGCCTTGTCTATTTCCTTGTCGTAACCTAGCAGAGCTAGCATTGGATCCATCTCTAGGGGAGAGCCAACAATAACTCCCAACTCTTGAAAGACCTTTCTACAGAATTCCTGTACCCCCGGACAGTACGAAGCAGTGTGTATAAACCCAGCCTCTTCCATATGGCATCGTTGGCATCCTGCTGCGTTGCGCAATCCATATCGAAACAGTCTCTCCGGTGTATAGTTATCACGGTTTATATATTTAAAGTGTATTAAACGGTGCCTCCCATTCAACAATATCTATTTCGTCTTAGAGCAACAGTACCACCAGCAATGATCATCAATGGCCCTGTCGAGGTCTCCCATTCACCGACCACACCACCCTGGAAAAGAACCCTCATATTAGTTATTCTCAATGTATGCAAAGCCATCCTAACTCCTTTCTCCTGTCCCACCGGAAACCAGGAGCACCATTCTAGTGTGATGTGCAGGGAGCCAGACTGTTTCTCCAATAACCCCTGCCAAGAATGTGTCGTAGTGTTCAAGGAGTCAACTACACTGTCGTCGTTTCCGGTTATGCAATAATATCTGAGGGAGCGTGTGAGGGGCTGCAGCATCTCTTAATGTAGAGGTGTGGCTGGTCATGTGGGCCATGGAGCAAGTAATAGGCAAATGAACACTTTGCTGCTTTGTAATATAATTCCATATCTGGCGCGTTGAGACCACCCATATCCTAGGGCAGAGTGAGGACTTCCCATCTCACTCTCTGCTGTTTCCCGGCCCACGCCAGTTTAATCAGCAAAGAGCGTAAAGTAGTAAACACCATATGCAGAGGGCGTATTGGGATGTTTTGGAATAGAAATAGGAATCTGGGGAGAACAATCATTTTCATGAGGGCTATAGATCCTATTAGAGACAATGGCAGCTTAATCCAACGATTTACATTGTCTTCCAGTTTATGTATCGCTTTTCCATAGTTGTCCAAAAGAACTATCGCTGGGTCAGTATGAATCTGTATACCCAGATAACGCACTGATTTCATTGTCCATTTTCAGGAGGAACTCTAGTGGTGCTAGTGTCATAGAGGGGGTAAGCGGAAAAATAATTGACTGAGACCTGAGAGTCCCCCGAACCTCACCACTTCCCTAAGTACAGGCGAGAGATTTCTCTCCGGGTCGCGAATATAGAGAAGTGTATCATCCACATATGCTGATAATATAAGATTGTAGCCAGGGAAGCGTAACCCCCTGTGCCCATGGTATTCTCAGAGGGCACACGCCAGACATGCCAGGGGCTCTGCCACCAGTCCGTACAGCAATGGCGATAGTGGGCAACCCTGTCTGGGACCTCTTGTAATCTAAATTGTGGGCGTAATGGCATTGCCAACATAAATACGGGCTACCGGTCTACCGGTGCAGTGTACAGTACTGTGATTAATCGTACAAATGCCTCTTCCACTCCAATCTGCTGGAGCACCGCCCACATAAACTCCCATTCCACAGAGTTGAATGCCTTTTCAGTGTTTAAAAAGACGGCGTTTAAAAAGACGGCGGCCACCCTCACCCCCGGGTCTACGCGTTGCACCGCCCCAAACAATGTTCTGAGATTACTAGTTAAACTACGGCCTGACACAAATCCGGCCTGCTCTGAGCACACTTCTCCCAGCAAACGCGGGGCCAGCCTGTTAGCTTGCACTTTGGCAAATAATTTGGTGTCAACATTTAATAAAGACAAGTGCCTATACGAGGAGCAATTATTAGGTTGTTTGCCAGGTTTCAGGAGCGTGATGATTAGGGCCTTGCGCATCGCCAGGGGCATTATCCCTTACTGTACCATTTCCTCTTATAGTGTGACTAAGTGTGGTATGAGTAAATCTTGGAGGGCCTTATTGAAGGCCCCTGTAAGTCTGTCAGTACCTGGCGCCTTCCATGGGGTTCAGTGGCACCATCAGATGCTCCCTGTGCTCTACAGTGAGCCATGTCATTGCTATATGTTCTAGATAATCAGTAGTGGCGGTACCATCCTGTGTGATTCGCAATCGGTACTGTTCAGCACTGTAGCTACGGAATCGTTCTGCTATTTGGTCTATGTTGTGCAACGGCTGTCCCCTCTTGTCCTGCACTTCCATGATCACCTCTGTCTCCCTCTTTGGGCGCATCAACGCTGCCAGCGTGGCCCCTGGGTGTTCTCCCTTCCCATTCGTCCTTGCGACTGCATATTTACCAATGTGTTTGACTTCACTATTGGCAGTGTCGTGATATTCTAATATCTTAGCCTTGATGTCACTGAGGATATGTTTTGTTTTAACAAAAACAAGAGAACCCAATATGGTGTACAAGGACCTTGGGTAGCGATAATTTTGAAAACAGTGGTCCTTGATGAAGGTAAGGTAAAAGAAAAAAATTAATATAGAATGAAATCAGTCCTATATTCCTACTATCCAGCCGGACAGTAAGATTTAATCAACAACTGAGGATATGGTCGTCACCCGAACCCTGATGCTTCCTCTCCATTTCTGCTATTTCCTTTTCCAAGTATGCCAGTCTACTCCTTAGCGATCTGAGGACCCCCTCATGTTTTGAGATTGTAATGCCTCTAATATACACCTTAAAGGTCTCCCATACTGTGGCAAAACTGTCGACCGATCCTATGTTATTGGGAAAGAATTCAACTATGGCTTGCGCGATTTCAGCCTTAAAGGCTGCGTCCAATATGGAATAAGGGTGGAAGCGCCAGGCGAAAGCAGTGGCCTTACGTGTGTGGAGTTCCAGGTCCAATACCACCGGTGAGTGGTCCGGGTAGGTGCGCGGTAATGGTTCACACTTGACGGTGTCTCCATATATCCAATAGTCCCATGTGATCCACTATATCTTGTATTGCCTTTGCAGCTGCAGAGTGTCTACGTGGTGGGCCACCTGACTGGTCTTGTGCGGGATCTAATATGCAATTAAAGTCTCATCTCCCCCTCTCCCCCCCCCCCCAATCTGTGGTAGGTTACCCCATTGGTGCAAACATGTGCTAAGTGACTGATAGAACTGCGTGTCATCATAGTTGGGGCCGTATACCCCCGCATTCAGAGCTGCCAACTCCGCCCTCTAGCAGTGAGCCACTACAAAACAGCCTCTCGGATCTGTGCACACCTCTTGTAGCCTTATTCCCGTTCTGTGATTCACACAAATGAGAGATCGTGTTACAGAGTTAGTGTCAGAAAGATATGACAGTAACGGGTACATAGAGAAAGGGATAAAGAGTGTAGGGTGAGGGGTGAGGGGACTTTAAAATATAAAGGTAGAGTGACTTAGATAAATGTTAAAGTGACTAAGCGATAGTGACAGAAAAGTCAGAGAAACACAGAGAGAACAAGCATTGACATAGCCAATAGGTCTCGCCTTTGGGACCTTATAAGTTTAGCCATGCAGCAGATTATCCCCTATTAGCATGCCCACACACTCAACATTTTCGAATAATCGTACACTTTTTATTTAAAGTCGATATGAAATGAGCCAAGATGCGTTGGAGATGAATGGGCGTTTCTAAGCACTAGTAAACAGTAATCATCAGCTTAGCGCCTTGAACTCTGGAAGGAGGGCTGTCTTCGAGGCACTTCGAGCTCTTTCACTGCCGTGAGACACCACAGATTGGGAAGGGACAGCAGTGAACACACGCTGACGGGCGAGGAGGTTTATCAAGACACTAACAGCATGAGGGCGGCCAAGAGTTGTAACCCGAGGCACTACACTCTACCAGGCACCGCCCTTATGGAAGCCACGAGCAGCGCATTCCTGACACGGGTGAGTTCACTACAGCTCGGCTTGTGAAGCGCTGCGTGACTATAGCACGCCTGAGGCCATAGAGCGCGAAGAGCGGCCCGGGACTCGGAAACACGTCGATTGTACGTTTACACTGGCAGCCGTCCATTTGCACTTCTATGGTGTGGGTGAAATATGTACACATAAAAGCAAACACCGTCTTCCACAGCAGAGCCCAGCCGTGTTGCACAGGCACAACTGCAAGGCCAACTCAATCCTTTACCCTTCCGAAGTCAACAAAGAGTACCAGCGGGTGGAATGGCTGCAGTATATTGTTTTAGCAACAAGACACAGCTCGCTCTGCGGCGTGCGTTATATGAGGGGTGACTGTAACCGTGGGCAGCATGTCCTAGACACCTCGGCCTGGAAGGTCTGTGTGTGGCTAGCGCCAATTAGTACATTAGCCTAGCAAGGCACTATTGGGTGGTACACACCTGGACACAGACTGATGAGCAGACATATAGCGCTTTAATGTGGAGATGCTGACCCTGGCCACACACATCTTAAGCGAGGGTCTGAGAAAACACCACGCACACCTCAATGCGGTCTTGCCGTGACGTGCCAGGAGTGTAGCGCAAAAGAGAAAGCATGCGAGAAGACATAAAAGCGAAGATACCATACGCCAGTGACAACAAGTGTTATCACATTCATTACACGGGGCCCCAGGGGTGGAGGAGGCGGGGGAGGCATGCAGATTAAAACTTGAAATAAATACGGCTATTTGTAACAGCTGAGTGATAACGAAAGCAACAACAAAGTCATGCAAGAGACTTCATTTCAGGAAAGGGTCATCTGCTAGCCCGCAAGTGGTGCGCGCGCGCTGTAAGGAATGTAAGGAATGCAGCTGCCACCCTGCGCGCCGCTGCTCGCTCCCACAAGCAAAACGCTGTCGGAGTGAACCTTTGCTAAAGAGGTGGGACATGCGCCCGCCTTTAGCCATTTGCAGCCTACGAAAAGTAAATGACACGGGCAACAACCAACCTAATGCGTGGGGGGAGTCAGACCCACACGGAGAAGTTTGGAGTGCTCACAAGAAGCCTCCCATAGAGCAGCGCAAGCGCGCTGCGCTAGGCTCGACCTAAAAAGGGTGAATAGATAAAATCAGCACTATATAGTTGGAGACCGAGTGAAAGAGAAAATCGTCTAGGCTAGAAGAGATGCAGGAATTGAAGGAGAATAATGCCTCTATTAAAAATTAACATCAAATGACGAGTGACAAGGAGTGAAAGGAAGATGGTAAAATGTGGCCCTACCAAACCCCATTCATTCAAAAGAAAGCGATTAGCAAAATCAATGCAATTTATTTTTGGGTGGGATTATTCATATGTGTAGTGTTTGGTATGATAAGGGAGCCAACAAACATCAGTTTGAAATGAGCCTCTTCTTATCTCCAGCCGGTGCAGATTAAACATTAAAGATCAGTCTCTGACCCAGCCTGCGTTCTTTTTTTTTTTTTCTTCTTCAAAGAAAGAGCTTACCTCTAACTGGTTTTAGCTGTATTCTTCTATGAGAAAAACACTTACTGGTGAAACAGCAGCAAGAAGCGAGCCCCCCTGGCCGTGCCTACTCCCCATTTACGAGCAGTCAAAAGAGTAAATAAAAAATCTCACTTACCAGACTTTACCATGCATGTTGAAGTACCAAGCTGAAGCACGGTCTAAGATTTTTTTAGTAATTTGAAAAGCATATGCTTCAAAGAACTTTGGCTTTGACAGTTGATAAATCTAAAAGAAGAGATGCCACTATTTTTAAAAGCAGAGGAACAGCTTAATTTCAATAATACTTTTATTTGTTCAAAACGTGCCCACAGCGCCCACTCCTAGACATTCTATTTCTTTCATTTCTATGGACACACCACAGGCTGTCCACTGCTGACAGGATCTCATCAAACCACAACTGTCTTTAGGACCACTGGCGAGGGAAATGTATGGCACTGCTCATCTTGCTGCAAAGGCATGTCGGAGATGTGGCTGCTCTGCAGCTGTTCATCTGATCAGGTAATAAAAGGTGAAATAAACCAATTAGCACAATTTTAAGATGAAAAATGCAGATATTCCTTTCAAGAATGTAGCAGACTGCAGAGTAAAACACACCGATGATAAAAGGCATGAGAGCTAATGTCTGATGCGAGGCAGACATCCAAATGGGAATTTCAACTCGCCTCTGCCCAGGCAGGTCGATCTTTCTTTTTCACGGATTCTGCCAGAAAATTAGACGTGGACCTTCTCTTCAGCACAAATGTATGCATTCTTCGTCTTGACCCCAGACACACTTTTACCCAGAGGCTATGATGGGTATCACTGAGTCAGGCAACCAAAATGGCCGCCAGATTTATTCAGAAGAGTTAATGCAGTCTAGTTCTTAATGCATGCTGTGTTTAAGTATTCCCTTTGAAAAACATAAAAGAAAGACCTAAAAAAACAAACAGCCGTCTATATCTCAAATATTGGTAAATGAGTCTCCATGCCATAGTGGCCCCTTATTGGTCTATTTTCAATTCGCACAGAAGCAAATCAAAAGGCAACAAGAGAAAAAAAACTATGATTTTAAAAATGATTATTAGGTAATACTGCATTTATCCAACGCTAAAACGTGCTAAAATTGTTTTCATATTTTCAAGAAAAAAATGAAGTAACTTTAAATAAGTTGGTGTTTGCTTATTATTTAAAAGTCAACATATAAAGATTTGTATTGCTTCCATACAGAAACAACTGCTCTTTGAACAGACTCATACTTGATGATCTCTTTGTCTTGAAGGTTGAACACTAATAAAGCTGAAAGTTGGAGGTCATAAGTTGCACGACACGGGCTTTGACCCACTAGAGACTGCAATGGACCGTCACCTAAGCTTCCAGTTAGTCGATTAGTTCTCCCTCGTGTTTTGAGCACAATGGCCGGCAACTGTTCTGTGCTCTTTGGCGAGGGGAAGAACTTGGAGTACGGAGGAGAAATAGTACCTCCATCAAGTCGGGAGCAGTGGACGGGCACTGATTAAGTTTGATTAATCTGTGCTTGGTCCCTGCTCCACCGAGACCAGCGGAACTGACGTTTGGGCTGCGCTGGCCAGTTAGGAGGCAGCATTGAAGACTGAAGCTGTAGCAGCAAATGGTAAGCAAGGGAGGGCTGCAAGTCCTTTACTGAACACAATAGTGTTGCAAGCGAGCGGGTGCGCTCGCAGGCTTGACCCTAACAACTATGTGGAAATGGAAATCTCACTGTAGCGTGCAGTGAAGTTGATTCCTCATTGTATGCTCATCGAGGTCTGCTAAAATCTGCTGGTTTGTTTCAGTTTCACTGAACGCTACAGTGAAATTTCCATTTTCACATATTTTTTTATTTTTTTAAAACATGGGATGTGTCATTAAATCCCAAAGGTTTGTACAGGTGGGCGAGCTAACAAATTAATGGGGAGAGCCCCTACAAGAGCCTAGCGCTGAAAATATATACATATATTTTTTTTTTATAAACAACTTTATAGAAAGTTTTGCGGCAAAACATGGCATAGTATAGTACAATGTTTGATTCACATACAAGTTCGGCATAGTACCCCGCTCCAGCACCAACCTCAGGTAACAGTACTTCATCATATGGTTATGCCATAGTAGTCCCACAATTTCCCCCATTTCCTGGCATGCTTCTGTGGGCAACCACAGGCCTCAAAAATTGGCTTCTCCACCAGTCCACTCTTGCACGCCAGCCTCTAACAGTCCGCAGTTGTTTTTAGGTCTCGCAGACCTGCGTTGCAGCGCGCAGGCTTATTGTGATCGAGTAGATTTCAGAAGTGGAGTTGAAGCCCCGCCCATCATTCTTATTGGCTGGCGTCATCGTTTATGCTAAACGCTGGCTTCCGATTCAAAATGAGGCGTCTTTGTTACCGCCCTGTCTCCTTTTTGGACGGCCCATCCGGACTGGATCTTTTACTTGCAGCGTTATACAGTCTCCTTTAACTAATGGGTAAGCACTTTTTTTCTTATTTGCTTAATGGCGACAGCTTGTTTCAGTCGCCTTTGGCAAGGGCGGCCGCGTGTTTATTTTTGCATCGCGCTTCCACTTAAAGTGAAAGCGCGATGCAAATATAAACAAGCGGCTGCGGCACGCTAAGCTTTGTATTCATGGTGGCCGCACACTTATCTCCCGCTTCGGCGTTAGTACGAGAGTTTCCCTGGCTCAGCACGGCCCCCGCCGCTTCACGGAAGCCGGGTCTCCTCCCCCTGCTCTTGCGGGCTCCCCTGGTATTGCCTTTCACACCCTCTCCTCAGGCTCCGCCTGAATGCTCCTTCCCCCTGCTGGTTTTAATAGCTATTGCCCTCATATTTATCTTTTTTATTTATTTTAGTTAACTGGCTTGTTGTCGGGACAGCAGCATGTTTCGTGAAGCGGCCGCTGTGTTCATGAAAGAAAGCCGCCTGGTCGCTTATTCCAATCGGCCATTGTCCCTCACAGTATTTACATTCACGCGCTGCCAATGAATTGCTAGTTACGATTTTTAATGACTATTGCCCTAATTTAAGATGGTGGACTCACGTGATGACTTCATTAACGTCGTAATGTAACCGTCTTGGTTTCATGGGGGTGCACTTGAAAAGGTCAGTAGGGCCGGACTCTGAGTATCCCTGCTTTAGAGAATGCTTCTTGAGCGTGGAAACAAAAGAAGAAATTTGACAGCGTACATGTGTATATTTTTTAAATCTAGTGAATTTTGACAAGCTGTCTTTAAAATATAAACCTCCCATGGGAGATGTGACAGCATTATTTGCAGTTACTTAGTACCCTCTGTTATTATCAACTGGAAGCGAGGCAGTTGAAGATAGCAGCCAGGCTGGTCAGATCCGGATCGCGCGCTAGTCTGCACAGCTGTGTGCAGCCTGTAGCTGCCACCCTGCTTGTTGCATGGCTTCTCTACCTGTGCAGTCTGGTTCTGCTGACGGCCTCTGGCACCACCTCCCGGAACACAGCGGCTAGCTTTGAGATCCCCATTGTTAGGCCTCAACCCTGTGGTCTGTGGGGTCTCGCCATGGGGATGCAGGGATTGGCTGGTGCGGGTGCTCAGTGTTTACTCATTCCTGCGCTCCAAGGGCTCCGCCGTAGAAAGGGCGAAGTTGCAGCAGGTCTCGGGGCCATGGCGGCGGATTCAAAGTACCCACGGATCCTGGTGAGTGAGCAGCATGTGGGCTGAGTGTCCAGGGCTGAGGGAGAAGGAGCTTGCTGGGTTGGGTGAGTTCCTGTGTTACAGAGATCATGAGGGGAAATGAGGGCTGGTGAACATGTGCTGCACCTAGAGGGAGAAGGGATATACGGACAGATCCTCATCTCCTGCAGCTAGAAACCTACTGAATTTACAGGACTGCTTAGGTCAAGCATGGGAGATCAGATGGGGGCACAGCTTCAGCAGGACATCCGGTGCAAGCACAAAGCGATAGCATGCAGAAGTCCAGGTGCCTGCACAGATCTGCAGCAGTTAGCTGGGCATCCAGTGGAGGTGCATATTCGTAAAAGTTAGTAGTGCATCGGGTGCAGGCATGCAGCCTTCCCCTTTAGCAATCAGCAGGACATCAAGTGACATGCACGTATCTTTAGCAGTCAGCAGGACAACAGGCTCAGATACAAAGCTCTAGCAATTGGCAGGACTTAAGGTACAGGCCCACAGCTTTATCACACGGCAGGATATCAAGTGCCATGCACACAGCTTTAGCAGAACATCAGACGCAGGTACACGGCACAGTAGGTACACTGCACACTGCATCAGCAAGCAGGACAAAAACTGCGGGCAAACAGCAGGAGATCTAGAGCAAACAGGCAAACTGATGTAGCATGCACGAGAACTGGCAGATGAGTTCTAAGTTAGATAGGCTGCTATAGTACGCAGATGTGATAGAAGCACACAGCTGCAGAAGGCAGGGATGTGTTACAGGCAAACCGCTGCAAAGTAAATGATTAGTTACAGTCACACTATAGTAGGACATGGGAGAGCCAACAAAAGACCAAATCGATGATGCCAAGCTAATAAGCTCACAATGTGTGGTCTGCGGGTTGGGAGAGCTGCAGGAATGCATTGTTTTCTCTTCATTACTTGGTTTCCAATAACACCTGCTATCTATCTCTCTATACCATACAGATCCACACCACACAATTCAAAACCCCACAATTCAAACCTCACTACATAATTCAACACTACCCCTCTGATCTCACAATTCCACTACCCACTCACATCCCTCACTTACGCTCCCTTTCTCCTCTAAACTGCCTGCTCACACATGCTACCTTCCTAAACATCCTCATACTGGGTACAAGTCCACCTCTCGCCTCCCCCACTATAGGTGCCCCTCCCACTACTCTCTCTTCTTCTCGTACCACTCTCGCTGTCTCATGCACTAATCCAGCATTTCTCATATTGGTTCACTTCAGGCCTTTCAGCACAGTTTCTTTAACAAACCGTTAAAAAAATTCCGGACCTCGAGCACACACTCTCCTTCTCTTGTTTCGGTGTCTTCTACGTACACAAGCGCAGCCTCTTTATGCATCTGTAACCTTCTCTCCCCTTCTTTCTCACACACTGTTTTTGCTACCCTGTCTGGAGTTCATTCACCACTTCATGCACAAACTACCTATCCTCTCAATATTCCTTTCTATCTATTCTATACAACTCTCACCCCTATGTATTCACCATACCACATAATTCCACTGCACACAAAAAAAAGTGAATGTGTAACGCAATTAGCGCTCATGTAAAGCGCTCTGATGCCTGATTCCTTCGGGTCAAGTTTGCTCTACATAAAACTCCCAAAAAAATACACTACACACAACACAATTCCACAACTAACAATTCCAAATCAAACCACTTAATTCCTCTAGAAACAACATACATTAATCACGCCACTGCAAACAAAAAAATATAAGTAAAAAACATTGTAATTTACAACGCCAATAGCTCAAACTCTCGTAAATGCGAGACCTATTGCATTGCAAATGCTTGTTCTTCCAGGCACGGGCCACATCTCGCTTGGCAACCAAACATGCCATCCCCAGGAAGGCACGCTCCGCCCTCGGACCCCCCCACATCCTCCATCAGCCCTAGTAATGGAATATGGGGTCAGAGCGCTGAAAATATTTAAAAGCAATCCTTTGCATCTGTGAATGGGGTGATCGCCATCATATTTGGCAGCATTTGTCTTTGCGTTCCAATCTGTTGGCAATTAAAGTTAAATACTGCCAAATGCGATGGGGATCACTGCATCCACAGATGCAAAAGATTGCTTTTCAGGTTTAATTAGCCCTGTTTGTTTTAATTTCTTGTCTTCCAGATTTCTCCACTTAGACCTTAAAGGTCTCTCCTTTAAAATGTGCGCTACAGTGTGCCCCCTTCGTGAAGATTGATGACTGTGTGCGCTACCGCCTAGGCGCATACCTTCGAGCTGAGGTCTTCAAACTGGGGGGCGTGCCCCCGTAGGGGGGCCTCAAGTGATCCCAGGGGAGGCGCCAGGCTCTAGCCAAAACAAGCATTATGCTGATAACAGTGCTTTGTTTTCAACTGAAAAAACATGAGCGGCAGTAACCTGCTCTGTAATGGGCCATCACCAACATCTTTTGTCATTTATATCCTGGCTGGAAGATGGTGTCAAAATGAAAGGAACTCTAAATATTCTTCAAAAGTCCCACCCCTATTTCTAATAATCGCACTGTAGGTGCTTTACACAATAGTAAGGCCTGCTTGACCAGAATGGTATGTTTGACAATCGGGTATTTGATTGCAGTTTTAAAACGGTAACAGAACTTAACTGCAATGTTTAAATATGTCTAGACATATTTAAACATTGGCAGTTTAATAGAATAATTGAGAAAATGTTGAGGGGGGGCCCCAGTGATTATTTTTTTTTCCATTGGGGGGGCGCGGGATTAAAAAGTTTGAAGACCACTGCCTTAGAGGGAACATTGGTTATATCATAAAAATCGTCAGGAATGCTAGTAATACACTATGCTAGTCTACCAGAGTGCCTCTGGCCTCCATCTTGTGCAGCATTCATTCAGTGGCAATCCAAAATGGTTTCCTCTAACAGATGCTAGCGCAGTCAACACTCCACTGGCTCACACTATCAACCTCTTATCATACGCATGTACTTGTCATACACATGAAAAGTAGCTCCGCTAAATAAGAATGGAAGGCATAGTTCTTCCAGGCATCTAAAAGCTGCCTGTAGCCATACTTTAAAATGATTAACACAACCTAATATCCACATAAATCTACTTTAAAAATAAATAACACTCACAGTTAAAATCCTGTAACAGGTTTCAAAATGTGTTAGTTAGCCACTGTACTCCCACTCATAAATTGCAAAACTCACAAGAGGTAGGCCGAAGTGCTAATTGGGTGGAGACAATCTTTGAGTTTTACCAAACGGCTACAAAGGTGTAAATTGTTACCTAACAGACAATGGGCAACCATTCTTTCACAGTATGCACACCCTGCAGACGAAACATCCATTGGTCAATAAGCTTACTCAATGTATTGTTTGTCTTATTAAAGTACGCAAGAATTCATAGTCCGGCCTTGTAAATAAAAATCCTTATTCTAGCTAACAAAATATAGTTAGACTTCCCAGTATAAACCTTTAAGGACCGTCTTAGCCACTTAAAAGACTCACAAGTGATGTCACCTACTATTTCTTCAGCGATGTTGGGGAAACAATTCCAGTAGAGGATGAAGCGTTTTCATGTCATGTGTTGGAAAGGAAATGATTGACTGCAGAATTAAAAACTTATAACTGCAGTTCAAAATTATATATATCTAGGACATGAATTGAGTAGTTCTAGTATTGTGCCCAAAAAATTATTAGTAATGTGCCTCTGCCTACATGTAAGGACGATGTAAGGTCTTTCTTTCGTTAACTGAGTTTTTCTTCAGATTTGTAAAAGACTTTGGCAAGAACATTTTTGAGGTAAGATAGTGGCTTAACAAGAATAAAACATGAGTGGAGTAATTATCTCCAAGAGATTTGGAGTCTATCAAAAGTGACACCGTTGCACGGTTTTGACCCATGTGCTAGGTCAATTTTGCGTGGTTAACAGAGCCCTACCCATATGCGCAATATTATGAAAAAAGCGCGACAGTGTTTGATAATAGTAGGGCTGACACCCAATATGGAATAAAATGCTAGGGAGTAAACAAAAGAAGCACACAATAAAAAAATGGCACCAGATGTTAAGAATTTTGTAACGGGGACATCTAGGAATTGAGCCTTTGCCATTGCGTGGTTAACTGATCCCTGCCCATATGTGCAAATTTACGCGTAGAGTGCAACAGTGCAAGTGTCTGGTTGTACGGGTACCAACACCCAGTGTTGTATGATAGGGAACCGATGAGCCTTGATTCTCCCTTGCAGCCCACCGTAACATGGGTAGTTTCCATAGGCTGTTGGGGGAGCCCCTCTTAGCCAACAGCGTGGGCCCTTGACTGAACATGGAGATTCTCCTTAACAAGGACCTTGAAAATGTCCAAAAATTGCACCAGACGGATGTAGAGCATTGTATTTGGTGGGTTCAATGACTGTTACTGCAGTTCTGCAGGTCCTAATCCCTTAAATTCCTTCCTTCTCGGGGTTCTCCGCTGGTGGCCTATATGGGGGGCAGATTCTGCAGTATCTTATTTGTCTGGTTACACAAACATTTCATGGCCCCGCTTTGGCCTTCTTCCTGCCAATTTGGTATGAGGTCCAGAGTGGGGATCTCTCTCAATCTCAGCAACAGTAGTTTGTGCTTGACCTTCAGGGAATAGGTGGCCTCCAGTAGGGGGAGCTCCTTTTGATCGTCATAAGATTTAAGCACTAGCCACCCATGTGTCCATTTAGCCACTGCTCCTTTATCCTTCAGCCAGCTTTGCAGCTTAGTGGTTTTGTTTAGCTCCCTTATGAATACTTGGGTGGATGTGTCTAGGCTGCATAGCCCGTTCAGCCGAAGTTTTTCTATACTTCCTTAAAGCTATTTTTTGTATTCACCCTTTTCTCTTTGGAGGTTAATTTCAGACTAAACCAGGCTGGCTAGTGAACCTTCGGCAGCAGATATCAATTTATGAGAACATTTAAAAAATGCTCCAGGCCTAGCAAGAGCCTGCTTTGTCAATGAAAACTCCGGCCTAAGTTGAGCAGGCAATGCTGATCTCGACAGCTGAAATACTTGCTTGTAGGTTCTTGTCACGATTTTGTCCAATAGACTGGCCTCTGTGCCCATCATCATTTCGTCCCTGTAAGAAAGGGTGGGTATCAATTTTGCCTTTATTACTGCAGCCAGTGGTTGGAGGCTGTACCCATAGAGGGCTTTGCTAATGTTGAGAAAGCAAAATTTAGGGCTAGGACTTTTTCTTTAATTGCCTCTCTTTGGGGCTCAAATGAGGCCCTTGAGTCTATCTTAACGCCGAGATAGACGTAGGTGGGTGTTTCGTCAATCATAGCTTCACTGAGGTGCCATTTGCGATGATATAGAATACAGCGATTTAACAAGATGACTTTCGTCTTGTTATGGCTTATCTCCAACCCATTGTCCTCTGCATATTTTCCCAGACAAATTAGTAATTTCTGCAGACCTATCCTGGCGTTACTAAGCAATAGCAAGTCGTCCGCGTACAGGATGTTCGACAGAGGGTGGCTGCCCGGGCTCGGGCAAGTGATACCAACTCGTCTAACGGCAGAGAAAGATCCACAATACATAGATTAAATGAGAGGGGTGCAAGCACGCACCCCTACTTTAGGCCAGTCGAGGTTCTCACTTCTCTTGATGGATGGGTACTAATTCTGACCCAAGTGTCTGTTTAAAGCAACTTGATAGCACTTAATTGGTTAGGCGGAATTCACCACTGCTGGAGTTTTGCCTAAAGTTTGTCATGTGGAACACGCTCAAATGCCGCTTTAAAGTCAACAAAGCACCTATATAGCGTTGTGCCAGTGGCCTTTGCTCTGCTGAGGATGAGACCTACTGCCATGAGGTTCGTTAGTGTGCCTTGCTTCTTCGTAAACCCTGTCTGGTTTGGCGGGAGTCTGCTTGAATCTAACACCCATGCTTCTAGGTCTTGAAGTTGCAAGGTTGACAAATACTTAAGGTCTACGTCAAGTAGGGCAATTAAACGGTAGTAACTTGGTGTTGAGGCAGCTCCTCCTTTAACGTCTAAGTGGATAATTGAACCTTTCCAACTTCCTGGGATAGACCTTTGTCAGGATGGTGTTAAACATCCAGACCAAGAAGTTGGCCCACAGTGAGGTGTTGTTTAAAGAGAGCTTGTGGGATTCCATTTGGGCCGGGGGCACAGTCAGACCGGGTCTTCTCGATGATTTTGGTTATTGCTGTGTCTGTGTACTCTAGTGGCATAATTTACCCGGTTATTCACATGTGACCACTTTAGGCCAGCTGCGTCATGCATACTTTCTGAGATGTGACATCAGGTGCTCCACCCAGCCATCCTCGCTTATATTTGCATTGGGAGCTGCCCTTGGACCTTTATTGATGTCATTGATCATCTTTCCGAATTTCTTTGAGTCATTTGACCTTGAAGCGTGCAGTTCGGCCCATTGGATATCTTGTTTGGTTCTTTTAAAGGCCCATGCCTTCCTTTTCAGTAACCTTCTCTCCTTTCGCAGGGACTGTAGTAGGTCTCTGGTCCTCTGGGGAGCACTGTAATTGCCTAAGCATTCTGCAAACTTTAGCTCTCATCAAGTGAACAGGTCTCGGCATGACTGGGACCCTACAGTGCCCAAGGTGCGCCCCGTTTTTCACGCATTTGGCAGGGTATTTTAGTTCTCAAGTAATCAGTAAAGGTTTCTCAGGCTGATATTGGGTTGGGATCCCTAGGGGCAATGGAGTTAAGAGATTCCACAGCCTGTTCCGCCAGATCCTTTACCACGTTAGGCGATTTTCAGTGTTGACATCTCCCAACAGGGCTGTTGCGGGCTTGTGTTAACGCTTGGTGATCCAATCAAGATTTCCTGTGAATGGTGATTGCTCTCCTGACGGTGAGTTATTCTAAAGTCCACTGCCCGGTTGTATAATGAATGGTTTACCATTGTGTAATCTAGGTAGGAGACAGATTTGCTGGATGACCTAGTGTCTGTGGTAATGTATATATTTGTAAGTAGGTCTCATGTGGACTGGGATATATGTTTTCATTATAACTTTTTTTTTTTTTCCCCCAAGATGGCCGCGGAGTAGGAGCTTCCCCGAGGAGCTCCCAGTTTGGGGATTCCAAGTTGGTTAATATCCCTGTTTAAACCCCGCTCACCGGCCATCCCCCCACCTGCCCCTGGACCTTAATGCCCTCTTCTGCAGAAACTGACTGTAAAAGCAGGATCGGGCAGTTATCTTACCTGCTGGATCGGCCGATGCGGGTGTCCTGGGTCCATTCCCGACACTGACCGGACTCCGTCGCTGCTCATCGCATCTCTTGTTCCCGGATCGGTCCGCCGCTGTAGAGCTGGGTCATTCCGGAGCGAGCCCCCGGCGTCTGCGGCAGCTGGCCCCCCCGACACCGCGTGCTTGCCTCAGTGTCGCCAGTTCGCCCTGATGATTGTTGGGGGGCGGTGGTGACCGGGCACACTGACTTTTTGCCCCCATGCTGAGGCCGCGAGTGCCGCCACCCCGCGGACCTGTTCGCAGACCTGTTGCCTGACGGTGGGCACCGACACCATCCACCGCTGGCCCCTTTGGCTGCCCTTTCATCCCTGACTGGAGCCCGGGTTGCCTTGCGCTGTTTCACCCGCGCCTTGCATCCCCTGGCGCCAGGCCTCTGATGCCGCTGCCGACGTTTCTTCACGGCCTTGCCCGGCGCTCGACCGACCGATGGAGGCTTGCCAGTGGGGACCCGCTTTTCCTGGATGGTTGGTGTCTCTGACTGTAAGTGGATGACCCTTGACTCCAGGACCCCTCACTGCGTCCTCCCGGCAGACGTCGCCCTCTGTTGCGATCCCGCCTGATGGCCTGTCTTTGCCACGTCGCCTGGGATCCCTTGTCTCACGGCAGGCACTGATTGTGGAGCCCTTCCGCCTAAGCACGTTTCAAGGCGCGCCAGGTATTTCTATCGGCCCTGTGCAATTCTAACCTTTTAGAGGTTCGTCGGCCGAAGTTTCCCCAGCACCTAAAATGGCGGCGCTTTAAAAACATTACGGGGCATTTATCACTGATCCTGGTACTCTACCAGACCGCAAATGAGGCGTTTTTGCAAGCGTCTTTAAACGAATACCATTGCAGCCCTGGAGAGAGTGTTTGTCATCTAGGTCTGCGTACAGCTCCTTTATGTATCTATTGCCGATCAATGCCTGACTCCAAAATGGCGACGGGTGAAGACATTCTCGATCGCCCTACAGTGCCTGACTTTAAGATGGCGGTGCTACAAAACTTTATTGATTACACCTTGTTTTAGCCATTCCTGATATGTTGTGAGCGGCATCACAGCATTATTGTTGCTCATTGAAGACCCGCCTGACTTTTAATTTGCGGTGCTATAATAACATAGTGATTACAACTTAACTTTCCTCTTTTTCTGGTATGTGGAGAGTGGCATTCCTGACTTTTTGTTGCCCACTTTTAAGACCTTCTTTAATATTAGGTTCATTGAAGACTTCTACATTACTTGTACATGTGAAACGTCGAAGCGTGCCCGAGTTGCCGCCCTGCCTTGGTGACTGATGAGTAACACTCCGGAGAGACCAGTTTCAGTCACTATAGTTCCATCATACCTGGGTACCTGGAGACCCATCCCCTCTGCTGCCTATTTGTCCCCTTTTAATCATATAGTGCCCTACCCTAGCCAACATGTCAGGTCCTGGCCTGACCGTGACTGGGGAAAACTCTTATACTCTGGTCTACCCCCCCAACCTCTCCAAAACCGCGGCTAAATCATTCAAGCACGCCACCCTAAAAAGCCACCCAGAGACGCTGATATCCGACCTGCGCTACAGCGCGGACATCAGCATAGTCATTAATGACCTTATCTTCTACTCCAGAAGAACCGCCTCTTGGCGCAAAACCTTTTCGCACCTTCTTAATGTTCGCTCAACCAGGAACATTCCATACGGCACCAAGCTCACAATAGCGCCCTCCTCAATCCTGCTAGCTGACCTCTCCATCACCCTCTACAAAAACGGCATCGTTCTGATCCAAGCCTCAACCAATAACCTCAATAAATTCGCAGACCTTTTCACCCTCCTCAGAAACCATGTGCACGACACCGACAGGGTAACTAACACCCGCACCAATGACCCGCCCTCCGGCCAGCCTAACGTGCCTAGTCACCCACATACCCCCCCCCCTCCAAGGGCTTCCAACACAGTTCATCCTATCCTCCCCAGCATGTCTCCTGAGCCTGACTTCAGAATCTCCCCTACACCTCTGATCTCCTCCCACCTAGCGCCTCCCACCGACTGGGAGACTGGTACGTTCCCAAAGTCCCCTGATTCAGATCGAGCTAGCCCTCTAAGGGTTCTCAACACTGATCACGCTAACCTTTATAGCACGTCCCCCGGCACCTCCAACAGAGTCGCCCCTAGACCTCTGACCACCTCCCCGCCAGCCATCCACCCGAACCGCGAGTTTGGTACGCCTCCAAAG
The DNA here is from genome assembly GCA_963921515.1 of Calotriton arnoldi. Classification (NCBI taxonomy): domain Eukaryota; kingdom Metazoa; phylum Chordata; class Amphibia; order Caudata; family Salamandridae; genus Calotriton; species Calotriton arnoldi. Next base: position 505,143 of record CAWUFW010004693.1, on the reverse strand, counting down.
ACCCCCGATTCAGCTCGAGCCAACCCTTCTCCCCTTCCACCTATGCATGCCGCTTGTACTGCTCCTGAACCTATGCCCCCCTGCCCTCTAGCACCTCCCTCTTATATTGATCTCGAAACTCTGCACTCCAGAGCGGCCAAACTAACTCAGAGCATCCATATCTCCATTTTGGACCTAATGAACCTCCTTCACCTTGCCGAACTCTCCCTTGCTAACCTCAAGCTCGCCGCCGATATTGCTGATCTCATCCTGAACAAAACTTTAGACCTAGCAATACTAACTGAATCATGGCTCAACGAATACTCATCTCCTTGCCTGGACCTACTAGTCCCTCCCAACTACAATATTGCTAGACTGGACAGACAATCCAGCAGGAAAGGAGGAGGCCTCGCCTGCATCTACCGATCTAACCTCCTTGTCATGGAACTCACGGCGGACACCACTGACTCCTGCGAATACCTCGCCCTCTCCATTTGCAGCAACTCAATACAACTGTGCAATTTGCACATCTTTTACCACCCTCCAGGCTTGAATGACTCTTTCACCGATCACCTCTTGGAAATCATCACAACTAAGATCTCCTCCAACGCTAATGAGATTTACCTCGGTGATTTCAACCTGCACTGGAACGATCCTAAGGATCCTCACGTCGACGCCATCAAAGACCTCCTAACCGATCAAGCCCTGACTCAAGCCTGCTCACTGCCAACTCACTCAAAAGGGGCCACCCTGGACTGGATTATCTCTAAGGAATCCTCAGTCAAGCTTATCTCCATAGACCCATGTGACTGGTCTGACCACCACGCCATCGCCTTCCTTTTACCCGGGACCCACAAGACAAAGGCACCGCAACCGGTGATTCCCAAACGCTGGATCAGAGACACCAAGAACCTTGACCACAGGAAACTGGAAGCCCGCTGTAAATCTGACCTCGCCCCCCCTCTCGCATATAACTACGGTCAGTGACCTCAATGATCATTACTCAGCGACTATATCGAACATTCTGGATGACCTTGCCCCACTAAAACTAAAATGAACACAAATCAAAGACAGAAACCCCTGGTTCACTGGATCCCTCAACATGGAGAGGAGATCCCTCCGGCAATCTGAAAGAATCTGGAGACAGCACCCCTATGCTGCGCATCTAAAACTTCTCCGCCAGGCGAGAAATGCCTACAAGAACATCCTCAATTCAAAAAAAGAATACTTCAGATCGGAACTGGGAAATGCCAAGAATAGACCCCGCAAGCTCTTTGAACTGGTCAAACACCAATCAAATAAACTGGCTAAAACACCAAAAGAAACTCCTAAGTCTCTAATATCATCTGAGGAATTCTCCTCTTTCTTCGCTGATAAAATCGCAGCCTTAGGAAATGAACTCAGTGCCCCTACATATTCTCAACCCCTTCCTGACCTGCCCCCTCTGTCCGCGCTACCCCCACTGGCCTCACCTAAAAATCAAGCACGCTGGACCGACTTCAAGTACTATGACGAAGACTCCGTCTCTAAAATCCTCTCTGCCTTAAACCCGAATAATCACTTTAATGACCCGCTACCATCCAACTGCCTCGCTGCTGCCACCCAATCCATTGTTCCTAGCTGGACTGCAATAATCGACGCCTCTCTCCAGCAGGGATCGATTCCTGACTCTCTGAAAGCCGGCCAAGTCCTCCCCATTTTAAAAAAACCATTGCTGGATCCAGCCTCACCTGACAACTTCAGACCTATCTCCAATATCCCTCTGTTAGCCAAAGTGTTAGAGAAGTGTGTTCAACAGCAACTAAGTCAACACATCAACAACTTCCACCTACTCGATGACTTCCAATCTGGATTCAGACCGGGGCACAGCACTGAAACTACCATGCTCCACATCGTGGACGATGCCCTCCAAGCCCTAGACCAAGGCAAAACCTGCCTTCTAATCCTCCTAGATCTGTCCTCGGCCTTCGACACGGTCAACCATGAAAAACTACTCGAACGCCTCAAACTCAGGATGGGTTTGGATGGCTCTGTTTTAGAATGGTTTAGGTCCTTCCTCCACAACCGATCACAGCGATTCCTAATTAACGGCAACCTATCAGCTCCCACCCCGGTCACGGTTGGAGTCCCTCAAAGATCAACCCTGTCCCCCACCCTCTTTAATCTCTACTTGGAGCCGCTTACCGAAGTACTTCGCACCGCTAACATCTCCTACCATATGTACGCGGACGACACCCAAATATACATTAAAATTTCATCGCTCGAGGAGATCCTCTCCCTGAATGAGGCCCTGAAACTGACCGTCCAATGGCTCGCCTCTAACCAACTCAAACTCAACGCAAAGAAAACCGAATTTCTCCTAATCTCCCCTACAAAAGCCAACCCAGAGATTCAGATGTGGATCAAGGCCAACAGCCTTAAACTGCCCACCGACCATCGTGGACTCCGCCAAATCTCTGGGAATAATCCTCGACTGCAACCTGAACATGCGGGACCACATCAACTCGATGGCTAAATCAGCCAAGGTTCCACCTGAGCTACCTAAGGAAGCTGAAACCCTTCATCGATGCTCCCGACCTAAAAATGGCAGTCCAAGCACTAGTCATCTCTAGGCTGGAATATGGCTGTTCCACCCTCTCGGGTTTACCCAAGATCTCCCTGGCACCTTTAAAAGCCTGCCTCAACGCGGCCGCCAGACTACTTACCGGCACTAGGAAATTCGACCACATCTCTCCACATCTGAAAGCTTTGAACTGGCTCCCCCTTGAGGCCAGAATACAGCTGAAACTGGCATGCATTACACACAAGGCTTTATACGCAAACTCCCCTGCTTATCTTGCACAGAAACTAGTGGTATCTGGAGGAAGCAGGAACTCCCGGTCCGCCAGAGACCTCTTGCTCCAACCTGCCCGTTTTCGTTAAAAAAAAAACTACAATCGGGCTTTCTCCGGGGCCGCACCAAGAATTTGGAACTCTCTCCCACCCGCCATCAGAAGAATACCTTGTCTGGCACGCTTCAAAAAGGAGGCCAAAACTTTCCTCATGGGTAAATTCCTCGCCTAATCTCTGCCTTCAACCACCACAGAGAGCCTGACTAATCGAAGACTATAGCCTTCTCCTCAGATCACCTACTCACTCCACCAAGAAACTGTGGGGTTTTATACTGATTAACTGTAACTGTTGCCATACACACGTGTCCCTCTATTCCCCTATGTGTCCAGCACCCCTTGCCCCCCTCCAATCGTTTTGTATACTTCTGTATTTATAAGCCTTTTTTTGTTCACTTCTGTAAACCTTGTAAAGCGCTCTGATACCCTCACGGGTCAAGTTCGCGCTCTATAAAACACTAAAAATAAAAATAAATAAATAACTCCGTCTCTATGACGAACTCCTTCTCCATGGAGAGAGAGATTTGATTTGGAAACGGTTGTTAAGGAAACTGGAAAGAGGAGTTGTGTAGCAGTTGATGGTGGTGGCTGGAGTTTCTTTCATGGAATAAACAAGAAGTTTTCATTACACCTTGCGTGGAGCATTTGTTTCCTACCTTCATGACACTTGGATTTCCACGCTGGCGACAAGGATGGGATGTGAACCCACATGTACAAAGCACAATTGATTATGTAGTCATGATAATGGACTCTGGGGCCAAGTTGCCCTTGATTTCTGATGAGGAGTAAGATTTTTGTTTCGAAGGGAAAATTACTCTCAATCCTCCTGATGTTATGACTTATAGTTATGGGAGAAACCTGTAGAACTGATAGGTTACTTTGTTGTAGAGTTTGAATATCAAGGGAATCGTGCTCTGGGAAAAGTATATGTTCCTGTTAAGGGGGATTCTATTTTAAGCTGGCCACATCAGAAACGTTTGGGAATTTTTCTTGATCCCAACTTGACTCTTCAAGTGCGGGTCAGGTTAGTGTTTAAATTAAAAACTCCAGTAACTAGCCAATACAAAGAGTAACACATATTCTTTAACTGCAGCATGTATGTGGCAAATGTATCTGCTGTTGCGGCTTTCCTCTTAGGATTGATGTAAACATTAACAAGCACAAGGGATTTGCATGAATGCTGAGCTCATCTATCCAGGCACAAGGCCAGAAGCCAAGGTTCATTTAGTTTTAATTTTGTGACCTTTGCAGACAGGTTGGAGCTGACATCTGTCAAGCCGCCCTTTGCCCTTCCAAAGGACCTCTTTTCTGATCCAATTTGCTGTGTTCTACAAACCCTATAAGTGGAACACTAACTTGGGCCCATGTTTCCTGTATCATCATTATATCAAGTGAACTCAGGTAGTCCCCTACGGAGGGTTCTTTTTGTCTGCAGACCCCCCATATTCCAAGAAAAGATGGTTAAGCCACACTGTACATTGGCAACTGGTTGAGCCACTATTCAATCTTTACTGATTGTTGTCTTGGATAGGGCAGCCATCAACCAGCCCCAGCCAGTCTGAGAAGCTTGCATTGTTATAGTCCTTCGCTGCTTGATAGGTCCCTCGCTTCTGCTTATTTGAACAGTAAAACCGGAGTGCATTGCAGCACTTGAGGGTTGCACCATGGGGGGGATGACTCCCCATAGCACCTCTCAGAACAGATGTTGAAGGGTCTGCCTCCTTGGTGAAGTGCTGCTGCTCTATCAGCAGGTGTAGTTACCGGTCACCCTGAACACTATCACTTCTATGCCCCAGGACTTCAGCAGTTTCTTTCTCTCTAGAACCTGGGCTGGCAGATCCGGTGCGGAGAATGTAGCAAGCGTAGGCTCCAAGACCTGCCTTCCTCTAGCTGGTAGAAACTTTATGGAAAGAATGTCATCTGATACCACATGATCCAGGCCTGGTAATGCTCTTATCCCTTTTAGAACATTTGCACAATTTAATACGTCCCGCGAGCCCCTGGATTTGAGCCTGGAGGGGCTGGGGCCAGCTTTGATGTAGTCCTTTCCTGATGTTTGGTCCGGCATCACTGACTCGATTGGCCTGCTGGGTACCCCTTCGCTTTTACAGGGGGCCGCTTCCTTACATGATGTCAACCTACCCTCCAGAGTAAATGAGGTCTACATTGTTTGTGGTTTGAATCGCCACTTCCTTGAGCTTTCTTACCGGGCTACCGCCCTTGTTGCCCTCCTTATCTTGCGGGATTCCCTCTGCTACAGGTAGAACCCTACATTATTTGCTGGCACAGGCTCGACTGACCCGGGCTCTTTCTCCCTAGGTGGCCAAGTTGAGGTTGCAATTAAGGTTCAGGCAGGCCTAGGGACGGTTTTATTCCTGCCCTTCCTCACTCGCTTCCGTTCCCTCTTTGTCATATGGGTTTGTGCTGGGGTTACATCATGATGGGGGCTAGGTGCACGCACTGGGTTCCGGTGTGGGCTAGGGTTCTTCCATTTGACCTGCCCCATCACCTGCGGGGTCCGGGGGGCGGGCGGGTTCTATCCCTCTTATCAAGGGGATCCTGATGTCCTGGGGATCTATTGGCATTGCATTCAACTGGTGTAACACATAAGGGAGGGCTTGAGTGAGCATCCCTTGAAGCAATGTTGGCTTTAACTTCTCCTAGTATTCGTTCCAAAATCACCGGAAGCTGCACCATCTTATCGACCACCTTCTTGCAAGAACATAAGGTGAAGTCATTAAACTGATTCGCTGGCACCCAAGTAATTAGGGCGTTTAGCTTTTCGAGTTTATCATCGATTCCTGATACAAAGATTGTCATGGTATTGAGTAGATCCACCTGGATATCCATTTTGTTTCCTGATGATTTAGTGCCATTACCGTCGCCTGCATAGAATTCAAAAGTGCTGCCCACAACCTGCTAGTGTCAGTCACACATTAAATGCCTGCATTGTGCTCTTCCATCCCTGCCATTCGGCTTGGGCACCACTCTGGGGGGTGGTTCTAGGGGAGGGGGGGGGGGTTTGCACAGCCACCCTCCAGTATCTGCATATGACAGGGGCTGCCTATGCTGCTACTGTCCTCCAGCAGGTTCAACCCCTTGGCTTTGCTGGTCTTAAACACTGGGAAAGAGGAGAATGTGTGCTGGGGACTTTCTGGGGTATCTAGGTCAGGCTTATGACTTGTACAAGAGTTGTCTGGATAGGGTGCCAGCCCGCTGTGGTCTCCAACCCCTTGGGGGGATTGCTACATAATTCTGCCTCAATCAGCTTGATCACAGAGGACCAGCTATGTAGACATTGGTTCTTAAAGATCACAGCAATGGGTGACCGAGGAATCTGAGAGGGATTCTCCGCTATGGCCACGCTGTTCCAATTACTTGTGAGATCAGATGCCACTTGAGTAAGCGGTCCAAGGGTAATGGCAGAATTATCCTCCGTCTCATCCAGCTGGCTGTTACTTGCCCACACTGTGTCCCTTCCGCCTTCAATGCTTAGTGACTGGAAAAAGTCTGATATTTTGGTAGTTTTGAGTGAAATAGCCAGTCCTTTAGACCATCCAGGATTTTGGCCAGCTTCCACATAGTCTTTACCCTGTGGAAACCCTGGTAGATCTATGTCCCTCTCTACGACCAGATAGTGTTTGCCCAATGGGGAGTTCTTGGCTATTGCTCCTTTAGCTGTCCTTTTCAACGTTATTTCACCGGTCTTTGCCTCTGGCTTCCTTTTATTGGATACTAAAGCTTGGCCTCTCATTCTGCCTTATCTCATTCTGGTTGCGTTATGTGAGGGAGTTGTGATACCTAATGAATGTGCCTGCTAATATAGAGAAAAAGGATCTTGCAGGGGTTGTCTTACAGGCTTATTGCTTCCTGGTTAAGTCAGATTTAAAGTGTGTGCTTTTGTTCAGGCCTCTTCTCTCCTGAAAGCGACCAGATGCCACTTGCTCAATCGTGTGTTGGGGGGTGGGGGGGGGGCAGGAGCACGCTAGGAGCTACTCGGTGCTTGGGCCAGAATGCCCGTTGGAGCAGTGTAAAGTTGGGTTGATCTGTTCAGCATCTGTTTGGCCGCTTGAACTGCTCTGCTGGGGAGGGAGGGGGGGAAGCTCACCTGGTCGCAAGCCGCACCCAGGCCTGGCTGAGCCGCTTCCACAACACAGGGTTCAACCAACTATCCGTGTGGGGACTAACACCACGAGCCTCTCCAGCCAATACTAGTGGTAATTCTCCCTCAAGGGACCTTGCTCCCTGCTCCTTAGTTAGGCGGCTAGTGGTTATCGCGGGGGAGGCGGGTGACCTAAGTGGGGCAGCGGAGGCTGGACAGGGGCTAGACTGGCATCCGGAGATCACTGGGAGAGAGAGAGCGGTTGGTGGGAGGGATATCACTCAACCCTACACGCTCCCACCCACCTTTTGCCCACTACCTCCGTCCACCGACACTAGCGTTTGCCAACCACCAAACACCGGCCACCAACTCCCAGCAACCTTAGCCACTGGTGCCCTTGTCACTAGTTCCCTTGCCCTTGCCTGCGACCAGCCTGCTGGGCCCACCGGCCACCACCCAAGGTCTTCCCTGGCAGTTTGTGGTTTGTTCGGGCGCTGGCTGGGTCACTGGGTCGCTGGATTGCTGGTTCACTAGCTGCTCGCGGCTCAGCTCGTCTGAAGATCCTCCTTCTCCTCTTGCGAGCCTATGTCATCAGATTCCAAGGGTCAAACCCTATCAACATGCCCAAGTCACACCTGAATCCGCCTCAGATGCTCCCTTTCATCGGCTATTCCGGATACTGTGCAGTTTCGAGCTTATCCTCCGGAACAGTAAGTCCAGGATATTCGGGCTATGATTCCGATGTTTAAGCCTGGATTTCAGTGAGACTGACTCTGAGGCGGCTGGGTCTCATGGCTTCCAGCATCTTGATAGTAAACATCAAGGGAAGGCTGGTTCAGTTGCTTACAGACAATATCACCGCCTTGTGGTTTTGCAACAAGCCAGGTAGGGTAGGGTGGTGGACCCTATATCAAGAGGCCCTGGACATGGCTGGATCGACAGGACATTTTCCTGGTGGTTCAACATCTAGCGGGCTCTCTGAATGCCAGAGCAGATGTACTCAGCCGTCGCAAATGACATATCACAAATGGCATCTCCATCGGAGATGGTGTAAGGTCTCTTCAAAGATTAGGGAGAACCTTGGCTCGATCTACCACCGAGAGCGCACAATGTCAGCACTTAGTCATGCTGGAGTTTCCAAGGCGGCTCTCATTCCGAGGCGCATTTCATCTCAAGTGGAGCTCAGGATTCCTGTATGCCTTTCTACCGATACCACGTTGTCCAGAGTTCTCAAGAAGATCAAGAGCGACTGGACCCAAGTCATCTTAGTGGCTCCATTTTGGGCAAGGAGAGTCTGGTATCCAGAACTCCTGAGCATCTGTCCTCCAACCAGGCTGCCCATTTGAGAGGATCTCCTGTCGCACCAACAGGGAAGGGTCTTGCACCTGAACCTGTACTCTCTCCATCTACATGTGTGGAGAGTGAGTGGCGACAGTTGAAGTTATTTGATCTTCCCCCCGAAGTATGTGATGTCATCTTTGCAACCCAGCATCCGCCCACGAAAACAATTTATGCCTGCCGATGGGACAGATTTGTGGCTTGGTATGCCACCAAATCCGTTGACCCTCTGTCTGCACCCTTTCTTGAAGTCCTTTTGTTTGCCTTATCTTTTGCCCGGCAAGGCCTTTGCTTTGGGCACAGCTAAAGGGTACCTTTCTGCCACTTCAGCCAACCTGTGGTTGCTGGATCAATCCTCCCTCTTTGTCACCTGTTGTGACTTGTTTCCTTTAAGGTTTACAGTACATGTTTCCCACTATACCTTTCGTCATGCCCCAATGGGACCTAAATTTAGTTCTCACCTTCCTCATGTGTTTGCCTTTTGAGCTCTTACATAGCTGCCCTCTGAGACTGCTATTGAACAAAACAGTCTTCCTTGTGGATATAACAGCTGTCAGAAGAGTTTGTGAATTGCAGGCACTTTTGGTTCGACCCCCACCCCCATACGCAACCTTTTTCCGAGATAAGTTGGTCCTTCTGACCCCTGCCTCCTTTCCAAAGGTAGTCACACCTTTTCACGTCGGGCAGAACATCACACCACCTATTTTCTTTGCCCCACCTCATCCTACCAAGGAAGAGGAGAAACTCCATCGCCTGGATACAAAACGAGCGTTGTTCTACATCAACTGTACAAAAGATTTCCGGGTGGATCATCAACTCTTTGTTGGATTTGTGGGTGCAAAGAAAGGAAAGGCAGTACATAAGAGAACTATGTCCAGATGGATTGTCCTCTGTATCAAAATCTGCTACACAGTGGCAAAAAAGCAATCCCATGAGGGCTGGAGAGCTTATTCCAACAGAGCTAAAGTTGTGACCACTGCGCTAGCTAGAGAATTCTCAGTTCTGGACATCTGTCAGGCAGCTACATGGGCATCGCTGCACACATTTGCCAAACACTACTGTCTAGACATTTATGTCCGGTGTGATGGACATTTCACCCATTCAGTACTCCAGGACTTTTTAGTGTAACCAATTTGCAGACCCACCTCCAGGGAGAGAATGCTTTAGTATCATCTCTAAGGTAAGGAATCCTCTGCAAAAAGTCAGATGAACAAGTTACTTACCTTCGGTAACACTTTATCTGGTAGAGACTCTTATCTAGCTGCAGATTCCTTACCGACCCTCCCTCCTCCCCATTCGGTGAACTGTATTCTTACATCAGAGATCCTTTAGAACCTCACCTTAGCACACTGGTCATTCCAACTCAGTTTCGCTCCGTGCTTCTGGTGCGGAAAAACAGTCATGAACTGAAGTCAGTACGCTGGGGTGGCGCTTATAAGCACTGCGTACGTCACTTCCCGCACAGATCACGAAGCCGAAAGACACCACCTTCCTACATACTGGCATGCAGGGGAACTGCTAACAAAATGTCCACATCAAGTCTGATGCCTGGGGAATATTCTAACATAAGGAATCTGTGGCTAGATAGATTCTCTACCAGATAAAGCGTTACTGAAGGTAAGTAACTTCTTCATTATGTATAGCCACCAGAATAATCTGCCCCTGCTTTCAACTGCTAGGCAGGGGCAGAGAAGTAATGGGTGAGTCTTAGATAACCTGCATCTCCTCCCCGTCCCAAATGTAAAAAAATAATAATAATTACACCTGGCCTCCTGCCACCCACCGCTCTCTGTGCCTTCCCTTCTCTCACAAAGTTGTGCTCCATGCTCTCCAGTGCAGCTCGACAGGCTTTCACAGAGCACAGCAAGAGCAGCCAGGAATTCCTTTATGGTGTAGCAACAGTGGGTAACACGCTCTGTAAACCTAGAGGAGTAATGGGAGAGCCTAACAATAAAGAACAGAACAACCCACCTCCAAATATATGCTCTTTATAAACAGGTTGTTGCATTATTAGTACTTGTGTTTGACTCCTATAGAGCATGTATTTGGAGGTGGGTTGTTCTGTTCCATATTGTTATGTTTTCCCTGTCCCACTCCAATATCAGTCTTTAGCTTTGGGGTACCTTTTGCTTATATTGTTATGGGAGAGCCTTACATAACACGGTGTCTACTCCCTGTTATAAAATAAAAAACCTTACCTGCATTTCCTAAACACCCCAACCACCTTCCCTGCCTTCCTTGTCCCTGTTGCAGCTGTTAATTCTGCTTTCTTTCAAAGCAGACAAGCAGAGCTGCGCTGACCGGCTCTCACAGAGCCCTGTCAGCCTGGCCTGGAAGGCCTTTATGACATAGCAACAGCAGATAACGAGTTTGTTAGCAACTGTTGCTAAGTCATAGCAGTGAGTTATAACATTCAGAAACGATAGAGGCTCTCTGTGACAGCCATATATAACATATAGAATTATAGATGGGTAACAGCGAATTATGGAGATTTTTATCACTGAGGGGTTCTGAGTGACATCAAATATGTTACTCAGAACCCCAACGTGAAAAACAGCCTGTTAAAATATTTCCCCACACTTATTTTAAGAAGGACCTCAAAATTAAGACTGAGGTACAGAGATCCTGCATGACTGCTGCGGATTGTAGGGAGTCTTTATAATGAAGGCCATGTTGTATTATGTGAATCTCCCAGGAATAAAATAATCATGATCTTCAAGTTCAAGGAATGTTGCGAGAGGAGGAAGATGATTCACAGTGACCTTGGCTAGTACTTTTGACCAGTAAGATGGTTGTTGGTCATCTCGTTTATCTAGCTAAAGTAGAAGTGAAAATAACCTGTCTCTAGTTGTTGGTGGCAAATGCAATTCAAATTCAATGAGCACAGATTTGTTTATCTAGCCATATCTGGTTCTTATGCAAAGACGTGTCCCTTCTAAAACAGTGCAGATTTGGATATTTTAGAAAAGCTTCATTTATTACTTCAACCTTGAATATCGCGGTTCTGGAAAAGGTTTATGCTTCCTGTATTTGCATAGAACCCCTGCTTTTACTAATTAGCAATGAAATATTCTGCCAGACCATTGACCATAACCATGCTTCTAGCTGTCACTTTGGCTACCACAGTGTTTAATGTGCAAAACAAAGAAGGCCAGAGACTCTTGCACCATCCACACTCCACTTTCCAGTGCTGGAAAATGCCAATACCAACTCCACCTGCCACCCATCACAGTCCAGCAAATGTGACAATTTGGATTATTCTAGGTCACCCATAGCTGTAAGAAATGGCCGTGGCGAGCTGGTATTATTAATTTTGTAACTATATATTGAATTATTGAACATGCTGCTAATCTTCTCAGTTTAAGCATAGATGGACAGCGCCACCATGTGGTAGAATGTAATAGAAATGTGCTGATGTTTAAAAAAACACAAGCGCCATTGCTGAGCCCCGGCAGCCATCTGCACAAATTAAGCACTGGTCTACCAAGTTTCGGGTTTATCTGTGCATCATATTTTTCTTCTGCTTTTTTAGGTTTACCTCTATATGGTCTTCATTGTCTATGTATATCTGCTAAGGGTCCTATCTAAAGAAAATAATGAAACCAAGCACCAGTTCACTTGGGTGTAGATCTCACACTCTGAAGAAATATATTATGTACAGCATGCAGGGTTACGGGGAGTCAAGTAGATGTGTTCGTGGACATAGTCCCTTGACGAATGAGTGACTTCAGGGACGGTCTCACCCCCTAACCTTATGATGCCTAACAGATATGTAGGACATTTCAGACCATAACAAGGAAAAAGTCCGGTCAATGGTCCATATAGTTGTGTGCATGCTTTACAGAATTTATGTAGGAACGCATGTAAGATTGGTTGAAATTAGCAACCCCACCACATAGGGATTCTTACACTTACTGGTCCTGAAGGAAGCCGATTGACTCACCGGGCATTAAAACGGCTGAAACATGTCAATCTCAGATGTCTAGGGCCATTGTACCCCTGTGGCATCTCACTGTTTTTAACCTTGCCAAAAGACCTTCTGATTAAAAAAGATATTAGGATCCGGTGGGCAATTTTAATTCGCACTCAGTCCCTAGGCAGTAGTTTAAGCGCTCCGCTTACAAACGCATTGAGCCCACCCACACACACACTAGGTGAGTTGGGGTGTGGGTCCGATGATGAAGCAGCCCAGAGGTAGTGCCTGTGGGTGAGGACCCAAAAAATATTCCAGTGATGTGCTGATCACACCGGTTCACCAGGGTGTAGGTCTCATACTCTGAAGAGATATATATTATGAGCCACGCAAAAATCTCGCAGAACAAAACAGAATTTAAAAAGATAGGTTAACCCTCTATAGTCTATTTACTTCAGAAGGTTTGCGAGGCTGAGGATTCTTACCTAATTATAGCTTCTCGCTCCTCCATAGTGTTGATTTAAATGTCCTGGTAGTCAGGGCTTCAAGTTATTTTTTGGTGGTCCAAAAGTTCAGACATTTGCTGTCCAAAAAATAACTAGTTATGCAATAGAGAATAGTGTCAATTCTACAGGTTATGAACTTGGTGTATATATTATTGTTCTTATTGAGATACCCAGTAAATTATTGAAATACAAAAAACGGACTAGGGAGCCAAGTTTCCTAGAAAAAGGAATGCCTCGTTTTGGCCTCCACCCACCACCTGCATTGCAATGCCCCTTGGGAACAGATAAGGGATGTTATCCCTTAATCTCCCTACCCTAAAAGCCCCTTGAGCACCATAGAACGTTTTTGCTCAAATGATACACAATGGGGAGCAGTGCTTCCTGGCTCAAAGCTGCCTCATTGTGGCCTCTACCTTCTGTCTGCAGGTGCGTTCATTTTTGATCTGCTATCCTCATAGGAGCTGACATGCCCCCTCTGCACCAGAAACCATTTTTGGTCAAGCAATAAAAAAGATACAGAGTGGTGAGCCGAAGTGCTGGCCAAAAGCGGGCCTTATTCTGGCCTCTACTCACCATGTGCCTTTCATCTTCCATGGGTGATCAGGAGTATTACTTGATTATCTTGAAGGGCTTGAAATGCCCATGCACACAAAGGGTCAATTTTGGTCAAGTTGCTAAAATAGAAACTAAGAGGGTAGCCAGGTATAATGGTTGCCTCACTGTGGGCTCTATCTACCATCTCCCTTGCTTTTCTCACTGGGGGCAATGACCAAATCTTTCCCCCTCAGATGAGAGGAAAGATATCCTGGGAAGGTTTGTTGGAGTCAGGCCTGTGCCGGAGTGGAACGCTTCCCATTCTCAATTCACGATCTCTAGGCTCTGGGGTTATTGCCAGAGATCCTTCCTGATCTGATTCCCTAGGATAAATAGGAAAAGGCTTTTTGGAACATGGGAGGGACCCTTGGGTCAAGGGGGGTGGCTTCCCTTTCAATTCCATAATGGAAGTAACATCCCACCAATCGTCTCAAGGGGAAGGCAAAAGGCTATTTTGAGTACTGGATGTGGGAAGTCAACCCCTTTGCTGGGAAGTGCTTTTTGCCACCCCCAATTTTGTCCCTGCTGGCCATTGTCTTTCTGCCGAGATTAAGAGTAAACCCCTCCATTTAGAGTGGCCCACTTTACTCCGTTCATCACTGTTAAAGATACTTGTTGTCTAGTGGTGCGCCCTTCTAGACTAGTGGTTCCCGGAATATGGATGGTGACCTTTATGTCAATAACCATGTGCCTTTCGAATGATGCTGTGCTCCGCACAAGCTCTCCGTGATTAAGTTTTACAGATTCTGTCCTGCAACGAAGCCCAGATCTTCTTAGGCATTAGCCATTTTGGACATCAACGGAAGACTGTCCTTCAATGACCTCATATGAACTTGAGCACAGGAAACACATCACAGGATGCCAGTTTACCAGACATAATACCTTGCATGTCAGACACAGAATTATAGTCTCCTATTATAAACTTTTTGAAGTCCTTTTTAAATAACGTGCAACAGTTGGAAGTAGTTTCTTTAAACTAGCCGAATTTAAAAACGGAAGAGAAAAACGGCACCATCCAAAACGAGCATTAGCAAAGCCATGCGTCTCACGTTTGGGGCTTACTGGATTTGCCAATGATTTTAGCGACATGTGACTGCATATACACAACATATTTTACGTAAATACTTTGAATTTATTAACATTTGTAAACTCTCTTTGCTTTAGACTTTACTAAGTACTGGCAAAGCCAAGCGTTTTTGGTTCTAAAATCCTGAGCTATTGGATTTTCCAATGCTTGCATGGTACATGTGAGCTGAGTCGCATTTAGGTATTCAGGTGAGTTATGGTTGTGGAAGGGTGTTCATAATGGGGCACGACTGAGCGCTCTGGAGCTGATGCTGAAGGCAGTGTGTGTCAGTGTGCCATAACAGTGTTCACATTACATGCTCATCAAATCTTTGGTCTCTCTCTCCAGTGCACACTTAGTGATGGTATATATGTACCATTTGTAATTACCAATTCTAAATATTAACAACAAAGTTGTTGTTACTTGTATAATCAAACTGCTAACAAACACTCTCAAAGCCAAGTAGCCTGGCTTGTTTTAGGCACTTGATTGTAGTTGTGTGATATGTCCGATGCAATAGGAAAAAACTCACAAGGAGGCACCTAAATGCTGGTCAGGCAACATGGTGTGTTAAGCAAAGGGTTATAGTTCGCATGCTTTAAGCCTTTTTGCGTTTAGACAGCTAGAAGTTGTCTCATAGGCAAACGTAAAATTGTAATGTAAAACTGTGGAGTCAGAGCTAAAACCTGTGGAACAGAAAGGGGGAACAAGCACTTAGCTCCTTTGTGGCACTCATTCTGCTGCGTGTGGGAGGGCAGGATCACAGCTGGTGTTACCTGTCAGAGGTGGGAGTCATGCACTTCAGTGAAAGAAAGGCGAGGACCTGACCTCCTATATTGTGACATCTCAGGCCATAATTGTAGGTTCCAGAGCTCTTGGTGCCACTGCACACCTTTAGAAGTGGAGCTGCAGGGAATTTGACCCAAACGTGGCGTGGATCATTTAGTCCCTGGCAACGCAAATCCACATATCCTCAGCTTCTCTGGAAGCCAAGCGCAAAGGGAGAAACAGTGGCAAGGGAAGCACGGGGCGGCGGCAAAAACAATACAGAGGGCGGCAGTGCAGAATCAGAGGATGGGGGTAGAGGGAAGTAACGGGAGGGCAGGCGAAGCTCACTAGGGCCGTGGGTGAGGGGAAACAAACTACCCGGGATAGAGAGCAGCATGGAACGCACGGGTGGAATCACAAGAGGATGGGGTGAGCGGGAAGCAACAGGATGGCGGGGAAGCATCACAGATGGTGGGGAAGCAACACCGATGGCGCAGGGTGTCCAAGCCCTTTGCATGCTAACAATAGTCTTGCAATAGATAGCGCATGTCCTGTCTAGTGGTCGAGACCTAAAAAGGGGAAGCCCCAAAGATGCCAATCTCTGTGTCCAGTCTGATAGGTGTGAAAAAAATGTGGCTGACGGTGACACTTGTATGTAGTAAGGAGAGACGCTGGTACCTGGGCTCTCCTAATTTTTAGTGACCGCATTCTTTTGAGACACTTTTATTAATCATGCCTATTGCCACAGGCAGTTTAGCAGGAGAGATTAGACAAATGTGTAACCTGCTTCTTTGGAACTGTGTGTATCCTTATTGAAAAATGTACACAATTCCCCAATTAGACCTTGAGAGAATACAAACTTGTTGCCATTTTTTTATTGATTATTTGATAATCCCGTTTTAAATAGTGTCTGTGAGGTCAGACGAAATCACATGTAAGATATGTTTGCCACTTACTTGGTGAACTACAGTTTCAGATTTGATTCTAAAAATAATTTTGGCCATCTACAAGTGCCAATTGCCTATCCGCCATCAGAGTGAGTGTTGGTGTTTCAAAGAAAATGTTCCCCTTACCAGATGTCTCCTCCTCTGACAGTGAGGAAGATAATGAAAGGGTTAGGAATGATAACCTCCTGCTTAGCAATTGGAACTAACACTCGTCTGCAGATGCAGCGATTATAGGAGTGTCTGGCACAAGATTGGTCATAAGTGACTTGGACATAACAGGATCTAGTGGTTGTAGTGGTGCAAGCATTTGACAAACTTCTCTGTGAAAATATACCAAATTATTGAAGGCTAGGTTGTTCTTAGACCTGCTATCAAAAATGACTCGTCTGTATGGACACCTCCCTATTTGGTGGAGAGCTCATACACCTGGGATGATCACTCAAGGAAGATGAGCACCCAAGAATAAGTAAAACCACGTCATTGGGCTGGATCTGGCCAATTTGTTTAAAGGCATTTTAAAAAGACATTGAAAACAAGGCTCTGATTTGCACAGATCATTTTACAGTCATGTATTACATACAAGAACAAGGAGGCAGACATGCCTCCCAACTTTCTCTGATGACTCAAAGCATTTAGGCTTGGGCCAACAATAAATACATTTACATACTTGAGGACCATCTGACAAATTGCAGATGTCCAAAGTAGACCACATCAGGTAATAGGAAGTGGACACCAAGGTGATTCAACATAACTATTGCAAGAGGCGGACTCCACAGATAGAATTGCTTGCGATTAACACAAACAATAAAATGCCAAAGTTACACTTCGAAGATTTCCACAGCTTCCTCTACAATGAATATATTTTTAAAAATCCCTCCTGATGAAGGGTCTACTGTCACAGCAGCAAGGACTATTTCTTACACACATACCCAGAAGCACTAAATGTATCGATTTGAAACCTGGAATTTTAAGAGTTTGGTTAAGCTCCACAAGCAACATACTGTTCTGAAGAGAGTTATAAGGCCTTCTACAGGAGTATCCTAGCTAGGCAAGTGGAAGTTTGTTCTTTTCCGTGCTTGTCGTGAGGTTAATGGGGCCTATGCAGAAATGCTCCCATTTTCTACATGTTCACGTTTAAAAGTTGACATCTTTTTAGGTGATGATTTTTAGCACATTTTGCATGTATGCTTCAATGCGATAGTGTACTTACAAAGTGTTTTTGCTACAGATACATTTCTTCCTAGACACATTATCATATTATCGTACATTTTGTCCAAAGACCAAGTACACTGCGCAAACTGCCCTTGTATATTGTTGTCTGTTCGGAGACGGCTCTGAATTGGTAGAATCAGCAATACCATCAGGATCTGAATTCAGGCACAGTGAGAATGGGTCCCGTCTTTATTATATAAACTGCACTGAGCCTTTGTTCGGCAGAGAAGCATTTCTATGGATTGTCTTGGTCGCCCATGCCTGATTTCCAGCCTACTGAATCTCATCCATATCCTGAGAGGGACGGTGGCCTGTTCTACACCAGGCTGGCTTTGAGATGAAACATGCACACAGGTAAATGGGTAGTTAGACCACTCCAAGGTATCTGGCATAACCACATTCACCATATGCTCTCTATGCAGAACTAGATAGGAGTACAATTATATGTATTCATATAATCACTGCACCAATATAATGGTTGAATTATTAATCTTTTTCACCATTCTTGTAATGCTGGTTACAGTGCGCTGTTTCGTTCTACTAATCATCACAGTGCACATATTTTTACACAAGAATCCAACTTCTTCAATAAATGTTTGAAAGGCCAATGTGTGTACTTCTTGTGTCTCCCTTTGGGCATGCCTGAGATAACAACGAAAGGGTAAATCTGTTTCCACAATTTGCTTGGGGTAATTAGGGTTGTCATGTTCGGAGGTTGCAGACACCATCAGATACTCCATATGGTTTAGGGGTCCAGATGGTGCACTGTGAGCTGCCAGGAACAAGGTCAGCATATTTGGATGATATGAGTGGACATAGTCCCCATAGTCTTGACGCTTATGTTGCCCAAACACACACTGTTGCTGAATTAGTAGGAACCGTACGATACTAGTTTACAGCAAGACCTTTACAAGTGTCAGTAGAAGATCAAATTCAATACACATCTGTAAGAATTCATTTGGCAGCAGTAGTGGCATATTTGCAGCCAAGGGAATTTTAGTCAATTTTCAAAGTCCCAGTAGCAGAGCTTATAGAGAATAGTCCCTCCCAGGTAATTCCCAGAACCAGCATGGAACTTGAATGTCGTACTAACTCATCTTATGGGACCATATTTTCAGCCCATACATTCTACTTATGTTCCTTTCATGAAACTTTTCTCTTAGTTGTAATCACATCTTAACATAGTGAGTCACATGCTTTATCAGTGGAATACCTTTACTTTCAGTTGCACAAAGGCATGGTAACAGTATAAAGTAACCCATGTTTATAGCCAAACGTTTTCACTGTTTTCAAAGCAACCTGTCCATTGAGCTACCAATCTTTTTCACAAGACCACAAACGCTTGCTAAGATATTTACACACTCTAGGCACAAGAAGAGCTCATAAGTATTTTGAGCGTACACATGCATTTAGACAGACTAACCAGCTGCATTTAGAATATGCTGTTTACAATGCTGGAATTGCTAGATAGATTTTGTGTATTCAGCTTTGTGTTAGAGACAAACGCACATTACCGAGCATCCCCAAAGTATTCTATGGTGGCCTTTTTGGGCCACATCTCATCAATTGACATTTACAAAGCTGCCAAATGGTCCTCCGTTCAGTAACTATACTGATATACAAGCTAAAAAGGAAGTGCAAACTAATGAAATGGTTCTTTAAATACTTTTCCAGACCACATCCTCTACTTCTGTAAGACACCATTTTAAATAAGGAATTCCACTACTTAGCAGACTATATGCATCATGTGATTTAAAACTACTCTTGCTTCAAATTGTAGCATTGTAGATTCACCTTCCCTTCTCCCTAGATGCAAGACAGCTGGAAATTGACCTCATTTTTGCCTGATGCACTCATAACACAGATCATGTTCCCAATAGCAGAGGTAAACACGCACTCTAAGGATATGTCTTTGTCTCAGGGCATTGTGGTTTTCAGGACGTGCTCACGAGTCATCTGTTGCATGATCAAAAGCATTCTTTGAAGAAAAACGTATTATATTCCAAACATTATACTAGGTGTAAAAAGACTGTACAGCATGTGATTCTGTATCACTACAGACTCAAACTGATTGTAATAACATATTCCATTACATGCTAGCTGCAGAACCCGTGTCGTCATTTGGAGCCTAAGCATTTCAGAGGCTGTGCAAAAACGAATTAGGCTATACAACAGTGGTGTTCTTTAGGTGAGAATGTCTGAAGCTGTGAAAAAATTCCACAACATACCCTGCCCATGTATTTCACTCTTTTTTTTCCCAAATAATTGATTTTTTTCTATTAGACAACACATTGATGCTTTTGCCAATGTTTGGTAGGTTGGTCTTCCTAAGTTACTTAAGAGAGTTCTGTATATGGACAGTTGGTATTAGTAGAAGCCATTGTAACAACAGTATAGACTTGTGTGTCATGTGCATTGAGTTGGGAGTCGATAGATCCAACCAGAATAAAGTAATAGACAAAAGATCATGATTACAGATAAAATGTTTGATGACTGTACGTGAAATGCTTCACTGCCTGTTGTCACTAACCAGCGCTTATGAAAGTAATGTTTGAGCAAACCAGTGCAGACTCCTTCCTCAACCTTTTAATGTGCTGTGCATTTGGTGCTCTCTCGTGAACTTGCGTTTGTATTTGTATAGTGTGTTCAGCACCCAAGGAGGGTGCCTTTGAGGACTGGCATCTGCTTTCTGTAAGTGATAGCATTTATGTAGTTTCAGAAATTGCTCATGCAAATTATTCGGGGGTAATATTGTATAAAGTGGGATGAGAAGGCAATGGCTTTCTAGAGGTTCCCTTTCAATGTCTGAGAGCAAGCAGAGAGCAAAGTTCCTCTACTGACATGGATAGTGGAGGTACACTAGAGAGACTGATCAACTTTCATAGTATTTTGACACATGCTGAGAAAAGATTGTAACCTCCTTCTTGGGCACTGACCTCTTCTTGGGGGTGAACAGTGAAATCTACTATCCGTATCCCAAGCAAAACAAATCGCTTCCACCCCAGGTACTCTGTTTAGGGATTGCATTACGCTTCAAGAAGGCCTCTTGTGAAATATTAGAACTTCATCTAATGGCAATCTAGCATTTTCCATTTGTGAACTCACCTGAGGACGCTTACATTCAGCTCAGTGTAACTCTCACAGGACAACAACAGCCTTAAATGTATTCACCAGGAATCTTCCTATCTCACCGGCCGGGTTTGTAGAGTAAGCTGTAAAGTGGCTTTCCCCTAGGTCTCCCCACTAAAAACATAGCTACCTAACAAAACAAGCATTGGCATAGCCAATAGGTCTCGCATTTGGGACCTTATAAGTGTTTAGCCATGCAACAGTTGATGTTGGTGCACCAAGGATATTGTGCTGGATAACTAAACACTTATAAGGTCCCAAAGGCGAGACCTATTGGCTATGCCAATGCTTGTTTGGGATGTATGTGGGCTTGGTAAATGGTCTGCTGGCCGGTTTTTACAGTTGATTTTCAAAACAAACATTGCTTGCAGCAAGCACAAATCCATGCAGTCTTTCGTACCTTGCAAACCACACATACAGCATGCCTTTACAAGTTCAAAACTTCCCCAATTTACAAAGATGACACTTTTATTAGTTATTTGATTTACTAGAGGGGGCACTTTTATTTTGATGCTGGCCTATATTGTGTCCAGTCCGACCTCCACAGAGGGCAGGTGCTTGCCACACAGGCCACCTCCTGTGTGTCGACGGACGTTTCAGCCCTGTTGCAGTTGTGGGTTGTGCAAAGCAGGGCACTAGTCTTCGTTGCCAGTAGCGGCTGCACTGAAGGCACTGGTGAAGCCTAGATACACATGTGGGATGTACCACCTGCACTCTGAAGCCACGTTTAGGGACCCCGTTGGGGCGGAGTTTAACCTTTTATCCACCTCCATTTACTGCTGCAGTACAAGTTCTCATTTTTGTCAAGAAGCTGAATATTATTCGCCCATAATTGTGCTCGGGAGGCCTTGAGGAAGAACACTTTGTTCTTTCTCTTAAAGGGCTTGCTGACCGGAATACAGAGCGATATCGACCTGTGCTTACAGAATATAAGAAATGGGCTTAATTAACATGGTATGAGACGCTATCGTCGATACGTCCACGCCGAGTCTTCTACACGCCGGCCGGTATTATCCAATACTCTCTGATAGACATTCAACCTAATTATCCTCTTTAGCAGGTAACAGCCGCGCCAGCAGCATAGGATGTGGCGTAACAATCAGGGCTGCCGACTTTGGAACTGAGGAAGTGGGTTCGAGTGTCTGCTTGGCTCAGCATGTAAAGCGCTCCAATACCTTCGGGTCGAGTTCGCGCTATATAAATATGCAACAAAAAAAAATGTGTTCTACCTCTTCTTCCTCATATGCCTTTCCATAGGAAACACTTTCATTCTTCAGCGCTCCGAAGTAACCTAAACGCAATGCGCGGAGCTTTCTGAAACTACTAACCGAAAAACTAAATTACAATTATTGTATGCCAGTGCGTTACTTGCCTTTCTTTACAAAGACTGCAGAAGCTGGCAGCCTCCTCTTAACATCATAATGATGTTTTCTGCCATTTATCTCGCCCGCCAGTCCTAGTTCACCTTCTCAGATGAATATACTTTCTGCTCTGAGCGGCGCTGCTTCGGCTCGGCGCCGGTAGACAATGGAGCCCAGTTGCCTGAAAGCGAGTCCACGTGTTTCTAAATAGAGCTTTTAAAGCTCCTTTGAAGCTGTGATTTAATCAGCCTTCGGTGCGGTAGATATCCTGGTGAGATTTTGAAGCGGCGCTTCCCGACTACCTGGAAAAAGTACAAAATAAAAAAATACCACAGGAAAGTTTGTTAAAGTCATGTGAAGGTTGATGCCGTCTGCGCGCGCCTCGCGCTCAAAGTAAAAAAAAACAAGCGCGCGCGCCTCGCGCTGAAAGGAGGCAGCAGGGGGAGGGGAGAGAGGAGGGGGCCTGCGCCGGTTTCCCTTGCGGGAGCGCGCAGGAACCATCTGTTTGTAATTAACAGATGGTTTGAAAGCTCGCTCCCGCAAGGGAATCGCCAAACGTGCACGCGTTGCCATGCAAAGCAATGCAATGCGTGCACGTTTTTGGCAGCAAACCTGAATCGATTTCTAAAGGTCTTTTCCTAAGCAGCGCATGCGCGCTGCGTAGGCGAGACCTAAAAACTCCATGGGATAGAGTGCGTTCTCAACTGGAGAAATCATCCTGCATCTTCACTGTCATACAGAAGTAGCCATACTATTTACATAAGACCCGTTATTACATTCCACAGCTGAGTACAGAGTCCATCAAACACTTCCAAGGCCCTATGCTATGTATAATAATTACTAGGACAGCTCTAAAAGGGATCTCTTGGTTTTCATCTCATGAATAACCAGTCAGCATAATGTTTACCGATTGCTCTATAAATGTAACAGTCATAGCGAATTAAGGGACATTGTAGATGCTGCTGATGGTTTACCAACATTGTAAGTACGTCGATGGAATAGAATAAAAAAACAGTACATACTAAAATGATCAAAACTTCAGAGTGTGACGTCTTTGTTTATTTTCTTTCAGAAACATCATGATCCAGAGACATGACAGCATCACAGTGGCGGTTCACAAAGTGGCATCCTGAAGCGACCTTCTTCCTCACATCCTCCATTTCACAGCTGTTTACATTGTTTTTGATGAATTAAAATGATTTGATCAATGTTCATATGTCCAAGCATTAACTTTTACTTGGTTTTTGAAACACCAGAGGATTTTAAGACACAATAGTCTCTCCTCAGAACGAGCTTTCCTTTGGAAACTGGAATACATTGTATATAACTTGAGAATATTAATCTGGGTCTAAAATCTTCTGTTTTGCAAGGACCCACACCATTCTTCTCTTAACACGTATGAAGAACGCTGGTCAGGTCCCATTCATGGGAGCACAGTCCAAGGAGGGACTACTGCACCTCAGCCATAAGGTTGAGGTTGTTTGCCTCTGATGTACCGGAGTCTGTCCTACTATGGCTGAGCAAGCTGGGCCAAGTACAGGCAGTACGGGATGGTCTGTTCCCATGAGGAGCAGTTTCAGTACCGATTTGCACTAGGCCGGACTTTATCTAGAGTGACATGGTGGGGAAAAAACGATCAACTGGAATGCAGATCAAGCGATTGCAAGTGGCTGAGGTTAATTAAAGCATTCCCTCAATTGCCTTGTTGTTTCAGTACAACCCTCAGAGCACTCCACTCTGTGGTACCAATGGTGAGTAGTCACAGGCATCTCAGGAAGGTAATGTTCGAGTGCTCCAACTTTGCATTCAACAAGCACACATCAGGATAATAAATGACTGTCCAGCCCATTGCTTGACTTTCAAAAAGAAAAGAACTTTAACGCATACTAGAACTAAACGCTACACACAGGTATGCACACAATGCAGTTATAGTGTCTCAGCGCTGTTGCCCCTGGTTGGCCCCTTTGGTCAGGTGGATTCCCTCCTTTGGGCAATACGTAGCGAGATTAGGCTCTAGATTACCCCCAACACTCTTGCAATAGCACTTAGTCTTTGAGTTTAGTCACTGTTTATCACCCAACAAATCTTTGAATTTGTGGATCAGGCTGGCATCTCAGTGACCACCCTATTCTTCCCCAGCTCAGCCTCTCCTCCTCTTCTGGGCTGAGCGTGAGCCGGCAGTTAATCATGGCCCTCTTCACACTTGTCAATGGCTATTTGGGAGAGATCTGGCTTACTGCTTTTCCAGTGATGCGCAGTGCAGCCACACCCTAGATATTTAGGGTTGGATTGGAGGGCACACAGTTCGCTTTCCATAGTCCTCCACTTCTGAAGACCCACTGCACTGGGGTCGCGCAGGACCCACTGGACAGTCACTCCTCCTGCAGGAGCACAACACAACATGTGATTTTGCTCCTTCCCTCTCTCAGCAGGCAGGCAGACTGGCTTCTAGGCACTTCAGTACAGGTGATCAGCTCTTGCAGAAAGGGGTAGAGGTGCTGACCCCTCACCTCTGGAAACCTGGCTTTCAGGTTGACACTAGCTCTGGTTGCACAGCAGTCCTCTGAGTACTCTGTGGAGCACTCCCTTCCTTAATGCTACATAACTTGGAACTGGACTAACCAGTGGATCAGTGGACTTTATAACCTATGACTTCACACGCACACTGGATTGCAATATGGCTGAGATTAAATCAAAAACCAGTATTCCAAATACTCTGTCGGGTACTCTGGACAGGGCAACATGACTGTACACCATGCAGGGATTATTCATGTTCCAAAGCCCATCCACAAGATGCTTTACAGTCGCTCATTGACCTACATTGCTTAACTGCCTCTGCCAAACTTACCAACCAGAAGTCTCTGATCTGCAATTTAGAGTCGGTTAACGGCCCAACCATCTCAACACAAGCTAATCTGGAATATGAGTACCTCCTCTTTTTGTTTTTTTAAATCATTGTAGACCCAGCTGTTCCCCTTACTTTTGGTTATTTCAGTCATTTCACAACTGCAGGCCTACCACATTATCACTTATATCCTGCCCCATTAGACAACGAAGACTTGCATCACCAGCTAGGCTTTCCAGGACTCGCTCTTCTTCAAGTCACCTTTGTGGCCAGACTGTTTCAATGTTTCCACCAGCAGATTTCATCAGTTCTGGATTTCTGTCTGGTTCATCCACCACCAGGTTTTTGTGCATGTAATATACTGTGTGAGAAAGTGGATTATTAGTTTGGGTGGATGGTAGTCCACCACAATTAACAATGTCACTATTCCTGTTAGGTCCAATAAAGGTTTCAGTAATTTAAACCTGAGCTCAACCTCTAGTAGCTATGGCACCGAGCACACGGGCTTAACTTAAGAAAAAGTGAAAAGGATTTAGAAGCATCAAAATAGTTAAAAAGTCAAAAACACAACACTATAAAAATCCCCCTCCAATTTATTGTAATTAACAAAATGACACCAAAATGGACATCCAGTTAGGGAACCAGAGATATTAATTTTGAGAGTTTAAATAAAAATAGCATCAACTCATATCGCTAGACTGTGACATGGGTAAGCTTTAAGGTCAACTGCGATGGAGCGCAGGTCAGATACGGCGATCAGGTGCGTCCCGTCCAAAGTTTTACCTTCTGACTTAGTCAAAAATCCTCAATGGGGCAAGGTAGCAGGCTGTGGTTGAGATTGGTTCCACGATTTCTACCTTTGGACTTAGGGGCTGATTACGGATACCGCCAAACTCGCGGTGGCTTGGCGGGAACCGACACACTGGTGGTCCAACCACCGCATTACGAGTGCGGCGGTCCCACCACCACAGGATCTCCACAACCGCCGAGGGATCACAGCATGTGTGGCACGGCAGTCTGGCACAGCAATATGCTGGAGGTACTGCTGCGGCACTGGCAAGCATATTCTGAGTTTCCTCACAGCCACAGTTTCATGGCGGTGAGCCAGAAATGAAAACTGTGGCGGTGAGGAAATGGCACCCTGGTGCTTCAGGGCCATGGAGATGCATGCAGGGGGGCACATGGTGCGCCCCCACTATGCATGCACCCCCAGTTCCGGCACGGCGTGGACTTAAAAGTCCACGCCGTGCAGGAACTTGCTTTGGCGTTCCCATTGCGGTGCCTTTCTAAGGCTCACCGCTTGGGACCGCCAAAGCACCGCCCACCAGACCAGGAGGAAACTACTAATCTGGCGGGCGGTCTCAGTACGGCTTTGACGGTGTGGCAGCGGGGCGCTGGCGTGGCGGCCATCTGCCACACTGTCAAAGTCGTAATCAGGCCCATAGTCACTTTTTTGAAGCTCGGATTCTTCCTGCGAGGCAAGGCTGCAAGCTGTAGCCAAACACGACTCCATGACGTCCCGCTGAAATGGATTGCAGAAAAGCTCTGAGCGGGAACAACCTGAATCTTTGGCCCAGCTGCAACGCACCTTTGCTGAATTGACTCAGCAGGTATGTCTCGGTCTTTTGCCAGTTCTCCAGGCAAAAATCCTTGAAAAAGTTTCTAAGGTTTTAGGGTTAGGCTGGAGGAGTACACTGACACCAGCCAAGGGTTCCTAGACCTCAGGAACAGCACGTGGGGGTCAGGACTCACTCCAGTAGAAGTCCCCACTAGGGTCCAGGTCAGGTCTTGTGGTAACTGCTCAGCTGGGCTCTCTCGGGAAAGTGGGCTTCTTTCAGTTTTTATGTCCCTGTAGCTTAACAGGAGGTCAGCCAACTAACTGTTGAAGTTCACTTCTTGGCCGTGGGAGCAGGTCCAGCCCTTATGGTTCTCCTCACAGGTCAAAACACCTGGTGCAGTCCGTCTGTCTTCCACAGGTCCAGCTGTGTTCTGAAGAGGATACGGGGGTGGCACCTTTAGCCCCAGTGCCAGCCTGTGGGTGTGGGAAACTCCTGGCCACTTCCTAACCACTAGAGTAGATATTGCAAAGGGTGACCCTAGCCACGTTTGCACCACTGCCTGTATGTTTTACTGTAAACTATTCCACAGGGACCCTCTCTACCTAAATTCAACATTGCAGATCCTTTCTTCACTTGTGCAGAGCTCCCTGTGCCCACCCAGAGGTGTGGCTTTGATAATGGATGTACTCTACTTTGTGGTCACTCAAAACCGGTTCTGGGAACTGCTCCTCTCCCACTGGGATTGGTGCCTGACGATCTAGTAGGACAATAGAGCGGGCTGGCCCAGGCATGCGCTACATTTGCCTGTGACAGGGTAGGAACCCTTTGAAGTTATTAGTTTCACGGGCACAGCTCAGATGGCCATCCTGCCAGAGACAAAACATCTCCCTCACACCCAAGCCCTTTTCCACCTTATGGGAGCAATACACATTTCACCACAGGGTGACACTGAACACTAGCAGAAAGGCACATTTGGCTCAGGCAGGAAAATGACAACTTCCTAAAAGTGTAATTTTTAAAAAAGTAATCTAAAATCCAACTTGACCTTTAAATTGGATTTTAAACTAGCATTAAAATGAGTCCTTGAATCATTTTACTAGTTATTCCCAAACGGAAGCTCAGTATTATAAGGGGTTAGAATGTAGCCCAGTGTTTTCCAATGAGAGAACCAGCCTTACGACAGTGAAAAACGACTATGGAGATTTTTTTTTTAGCTGTGACGTACAAGTATTAAAAATGAAGGTTTAGGCATGGCATAAGGTTTATTTTGCCAAGTCGAGTTGGCAGTTTTTAAGCTGTCTACCCAGGCTGCTAGTGCAGGCCTGGAGATATGCTTTGCATGGTGTTTAGTGGCGGCACAATATGTGCTGCAATCCACTAATGACATTTATCTTACAAGCCCTGGGTACACTTTTGTACCATGTACTAGGGACTTATTGGTAAGTTAAATGTGCCAATCAGGAGTGAAGTTGAACTCCGGCTCCCAGGAGACACTGGACAGTTTGCTGGCCCAGACGATCCCTCGCTAGACATTCTGTCACAAGCTCCCAGTAGCAGAACGACTGGAGCTGCATGAGGACTCTAACGAAGTGTGGCAATGTTGGGAAAGCTGCCGCCCTTCATTCTTACTATGCTAGGTCCTTTTTCAGATCCCTAAGAGGTGTGGGCACTTATGTGGATCCGATCTCCTATCTCCACATTCCTGCAGAGAATGAGAATAACGGTCATTAGAGGATTCATATTTCTATGGAGTCCTAATACCTATCCAATCTCTCAATATACACCATCCATGCCTATCTCTATGACAATACTAACACTTTGTTTTTACGAGATCTGTGGTCTTCGTGTATCTCGTACCCACTGTGTCCCTTCCAGTAGACATAAACTTGAGTCTTTGGCAATTGTACTTTTTTGATCTTCTCTAGTAGAAGCATATCTTTGGGGGTATTGTCAGGCATGCTGTATTGCTTTTCATATTTATATTGCCAAGAACAATCTATGCCACATATTTAATATTCTTTATCAGTTTCATATCAAAGTCCACAGCTCTTGCTGCATTTGTCCTAGAGCCTCTGGTAACACTACTACAGATAGAATACCATATGCAGCAGAAGGCTTCTTAAGATCTGGTTATTTATCCAAGCATATGACTAAAACCTAAGCAGACGACCAAACATATAGGGCTCCGGCAAATCCTAGGGACAGCGCCAAGAAACCAATCTGTGTGCGTGAGCTCTATAAGAAATTTTTAACATAACAGTATACAGGGTTGCAAACCTGCTTTCCCATCTTTCATAATGTCAAGGATTATGTACCAATCCCATTGGATGGCACATAATGACTATTCTTTGCTTATCTTGAGGTGTTGGTTGAGGATATATTGCATCTCGTTGATATGTTTTCCTAGCAATCTAGAACAGATTGTCTGTCCGCTTTGCTGGACAACACTCCATTATTATAATAATAGTCTGTGGATTTATGGCAGGTCCTCAAGTCTGTGTTGGTGTCTAGTCACTTCTGTGCCTCGCTACTGTAGTACATATTTTCTTAGTTGCCTGTAAACCATTTCATCTATGGCTAGGACATCCCTAGCCAGATGAGGTATGTTTGTAGCTTTAGGGACCCATGTTTGTCCTGGCAAAGTTAAAGGTGCTGTTTGTATTACATGTGATGTCACAATCTCCTCTGAAACAACACCACATGCTCAATACACATCAAGTGTATTATATATATCTATACAGATTATATCACACTGGTGGACCTAATTTAGCATCTCTAGTGAAAGCTCTGTTGTATCAACAGCTTCTATTTGAATTGATGAATGCAATGCATCTGTGGTATATTTAGAGGCAGCTCTAGCCACTAGTTTGATTTCAACATTTGCTAATCAGAATATCCTTGCTGTCAAATAGCATTAAAGACTGGGTGCACATATTCAGGAATATCCAGAGTTTCTATCTCAACTTCTTTAGAGTCTGACATCTGTCAGAGAACCTCTCATCTACAGGTAAATATGCACACACACAATTTTTGTATTTTACAACAAACTAATATTTATTATGAACTACTCTCCTACAAATTACATGAGTACAATTATTAATAACTCAGTAACCAAAATTGAAAGGGTAAACCCTAAATACATCCCAATCAAATTTCCTCACTCATCCCTAACCAATTAGACCATGTCCTACCTATATTATAAATAGCTGATATACACCATAGTTTTCTTTAGAACATTTGTGCTGTTTCATCTACAACCCTGCACATATTAATGCCATAAGGGTTGAAGTCGGAAATCCGCCTCTTAATCGCTCTCAAGCAACCGTTATCTATTTTTTTACGCCCAAGTTAACAATATCCTTTATACCCTGTTCCTACATGGTAGTCTAAGGAGTGAGGAGGGCTTTGATCAAATTCGACTCTTGCATCTTACACTGAAAGGTAAAAAGTGTTTGTGTTCACATTCCAGGAAGCATATGGATGCTACTATTTATCTTTCAGTTCTTCTGATGCAGAACGTACAGACCATTTATAAATGCGAAGCATATATAACCCAAACGACAGAAAGTATGTGAACAATGTGCACACAATTGAAAAGCTGGAAGGCTCATGTCAGTATTAAGCAAGCCTATCTTTTAGTCTCTAATCTACTGTTATTCATCACATTGCAATCTATGCAAGCAATAGTCACGGTCACCTCCAGCAAGGTGCTTTAGTAACATCACATAATCATTTAATAAAGCTATACCTCAGAGGTATACCCGGCCGCCGTTGACTTGCATCCGGATGGTGCTCATGGGGGTAGCCTTTGTTCTGTGGCTGAAAAAGATCACGAATCTCATGAACATGTTGCATGGATTTTACCTGCCTGATCGAGGAACCTGAACTAATTGAAGCTGAATAGCGCTTTCAGTTTTTTGTTTCTTAACAGGAGTGTTTCCCCTGTCAACCTCTCAGCATATCCACTCCGAAGTGGAGTCTTAGGGAACAAGCTGTAATGTCAGGGTCTAACAGAGACTGTTAAAGTCCCACTCACCTCCATTCTTCATCTGGATAACATTATGCCCTAATCGACTGCATCAACTAGCCAACACCCTTCCATGGTGGTAATCCCTCCATGGATATGGGGCAACTCTAAAGAACTATATGGCTTTGTAACCTCCTTTTCGCCGATCATACCAGGAAAATCTCTTGGCATATGCAGTGAGGACACTGTATTACCCCGCACAGCAAAAACGCATCACCTTTTTCTGCAAAGTCCCCATATTTTGATAAAAATGCACATTTTAATTCTATAGGTTATTCCTATTTACAGAAATCTAAAACAAAATCTGAGTTGGACAGCACCAAGCTGTGTAGTCTTCGTCATTTCTTAACTCACAGGAAGATGGTTATAACTTGTGGTATAGTGATGTCTCTTTTAAAGGAGTTCATTTGTGGATGCAGAGCATCAACAGGGATCAAGAACACTCTTTCTTTGCATACACCTGCATCTCAATCACACAGTCCAGCAGACTACATGACTAATCTTCGCATCACTCACAGATTTCCACATACCATTTGGTCCACGATAGAACCACTTACAGTTTAAGAGTCCAGATCTGATGTAGAGATTTATCTTCATCTAATTCAAAGGTCTTCAAACTTTTGGATGCCGAGACCCCCCTGTCAAAATTTTCAGATGTAAGGACCCCCTCCTGACAAACATCTCTAGAACTTGGTACTCCTCATCATAGACAACCATAAACGCCCCCAGTTTGCACGGCAAATCATTTATACGGTGGGGAAATATTAAACCGTGTTTAGCAAGTCAAAGGTTTGTGGGTGACTGGTCTCATGCTAACTACGCAGAAATCAACAGTAAAAACAGTCCACCAGACCATAAAACAGGCCAGCAAGCAGCCAATAAAAAGCCCACACACTGACCTGCCTGGCCACCCCTTTGGGCACTGCCAGACTGCCCTATAGGCAGGGCTACTGGAATTATGCGGCAATGGAAGGACCAAATTATGCTGCAGTTTCAAACTTGTAAAGGCCGAGCTGTATAGGTATTTTGCAAGGTATGGGAGACTGCATGCATTTGTGCTTGCTGCAGACAATATTTGTGGTCATAGCACAGAAATCAACAGTAAAAACAGTCCACCAGACCATTAAACAGGCAAGCAAGCCGCAAAACAAAAAAGCCCACACACTGACCTGACTGACCGTCCCTTTGGGCACTGCCAGCCTGCCCTAAAGGCAGGGCTACTGGAATTGAGGCAGAGGAGGACCAAATTATGCGGCAGGGTTAAGTTGTGTGGTAAACATTTTTAAATAATGCTATGTGATGTGGCATTGACATTTTTTACACATGTTAACACTGGGCAACGATTTCACCTCATCAGTACCAGTTTATAACCAAAATACAGCAATAAACAACAGAAAAATGTCTAGTCCTTTGTGAAGGGCCTTTCACTCCGCAGTGTCGCCACATTAGACGCTCACCTGGCCCTGGCAGAGAGCAGCGGAGGTCCCTTAAAACCCGGGCGGTCTTGTGCAGAGTTAAGTAGTTCACCCACACCTCTTTCTTCCCACCCCCTCTCTTCTATCCCTGGCCCCTCTTTCAACCCCGGATCCCTCTCTCCCCTTTGCAGGCCATTTTCTTCCACCCCTTTTTACAACTTCTGAACTCTCCCCATTAAACCTCTCACTTCACCTTTAATCACCTCTCGCTGTTCTGTCTTTTCAACCCCTCATCTCTAACAGTCTATCTCATTTATCTCATGGCCTCCCTGGCCCCTTCTCCTCTCTCAACCCTCAGCACTTCTCATTCAACTCAAGTCTCTCCCTTCAAATGTCTGTCTTATCTATTTGTATCTTACACTTCTCCAGTACACCCGATTCATCGTTCCCATCTCCCCTTTGTTCTTGCACAACTTCTTGAAACAACGTCCCTCTTTTCTGTCACCTCAGCACCCACTCCAGTACTCCCTCTATTCCCCTATCGCTGTTCTCCCTCACCCATGTCACATCAAATTCTCTTTTTACCTCACAGATCACCTTTCGGCTATCTTATTTCACCCTTTAATAGTAGCCCTCCTCTGTGCCTTCACCTTTCTCTCACACTCACCTCTCCCCTTGCGTTTCCGCACTTCCTTCGCCACTTCCCATTTCTCCTCAACCCTGAACTCTTAAATCGAATTCTCTGACTCCCTTGCCGCCCTCCTCACCTCTCTCGGCTGTCTCCTCTTATCCCGTCTCCTCTCACCCTCATCTCTCCTCAACTCTCACATCCTCCCCTCTCACCCCTCCACTCTTCCACGCCTCTCACCTTGCCTCTCCTCACTTCCCTCACTTCATCCATCCCTTCTCTCCAGTCCACTCTCACACCCGCATCCCGCCTCTCACCACTGGCTCCACACCTCTCTCCTTGCCTTCCAATCGGCCTCGCATACCCCCATCTCCCATCCCACATCTGTCAGCTAAAGTATATTTGCACTGTATCATACCTAATACTCACACACAGACAGTGCCTTGTGTGTCTAGGCTCTTCCCCTTCATCCCTTCAATGTTATGCCCCCTCCAAGCCCCCCACTTCCCCCGGCCCCCACCAAGCACTCTACCCTTTTGTCAGCTGCATGATGGCAGTGCCATTTCTAAAGGGGAAAGAGCACCTGCAGCGTGCACCACAGTCGCACTGTCCCTGCCTCGGTAAGAAAGTAAAAGGCACACCCCTAGCCCCCTGAGAGCTTGGGTCCGAGTGCACACGACATGTGACGCCTCTGGTTTGGTTCTCCATATTTTATGTGTTGAATATTCAAGAAAATAACAACACATGACTGAGTTTTGTTAAGAATGGCTAGTTTGTCTTAAAAAAACCTTTTTGTTTGCAAAGATTGTTCCTTTTGGTGGTGCAGGTGGGAATGTGACTACCTCCCTAGGGAACTTTAAAGCACAGATGGAAGTTTCAAATTTAAAAGAATGTAGGACAACTTTGCAATAAAAGTAGAATAACATATATCAGTTAGTGAAACTCATGCTATTTACCAAATGTAACTGGCTTGGTAGATTCCACAAGGACAGTGCATAGAGGGGTTTTAAAGTGTGTACGCAGTAGTGGGGAAGAACTGAGCTGATTGGGGTAATTGATAACAGGGGAAGCAAGCACACAGAGAAGTGTGAGCTACACAGGGATTTCCCTTTGCACATAGTCATTGCATTTACCTCTTGGATCTGGTCCTTGGGTTTTGTTAAGAATGGCTAGTTTTGTCTTTAAAGAAACCCATTTTAGTTTAAAAAGATTGTTCCTTACATTGGCGAAGGAGGGAGTGTGACTGCCACAGCCCCCCTCTCCAACCCCGAGCCTGGGATAGCCTATGTGGACTTTCCTCAAGCCAGCCGGGCAAACGGAGGTCGGAGAACGGCAACAGCTAACAGCGAGGGCAGAGCAGAGGAATCCCAAAGACAGCAATGGGGAAAGGGCGGGCGTAAAAATAAAGGAGTGTTTTAGATTCCAGTTCCAGGCAGATATGCGCGACCCCCATTTTATGACTCCACGGCCCCCCCTGGGGGTCGCGCCCCACAGATTGAAGACCCCTGATCTAATTGTCTCCCTTGCTAGATGATCATACTGATGTTATAACGTGTGCTTCCAAAGGAACAGTGCTGCGGATCACCCACAGCAAAAACTGCTTTTATGTCCTCAATTCTACTGGACTTGTAAGCACTCACAGAAGTAGTGACATACTGTACTTGCAATTTCCATCAAAAGTGGGTTCACGATTACTAAACTCAATCTATTGTAATGTAGATGTAATGCTTTTCTTACAGGCCTACACATTATATTAAACAGAAGCCCTCCTGTACAAATCTGCCTACACACACTACGAGGCAACAAAACACATCTGGGAGTTCGGGACCAATAACACTTAAATTGTTCTTAAAGTATAGATATAGTGCAGATGCTGTCTAAAAAATACATTTAGTGTCTGAACACACTTCCATTGCTCTTAGACTAGGTAGGGACAATTCGAAGTCATTTAAATGTGAGCACCAACAGCAAACTGACATTTCTCCTTTACAATGGGCTCTACAAACAATGAAGTCACAGAGCGCCATGATCGCTTTTAAATGACGCAATGTTCTTTTAATGTTGTTGTTTAAATACTACTAGACATAATATCAACACCAAAAATATTGCCAAAAAGTATTGACACAAATATTTACTTTACATACTTAGGGGCCGATTCCGATCCCGGCCGGAAGCGCACCTAACACTATTCGTCCGGAAAAAAACCAAGCCGAATGCGTGTTTCCCGACCGATTCGTACATACGTCCGAACGAGCAAGTACGATGCGCATAACTGCCCAGATCCCGACCCAGCCGTACTCACCCAATCCAGCTCCTGTTCCCCGCCCGAGCCGGATCCGTAAACGCAGAATCGAGTCGCACAGAAGCCAAAATACAGCACCGGCCGGCCGGACTAGTACGATGCGCATTCCGTACGCGCCGAACCCGTCGCTACGCACGGCACGTCAGAGCATCCGGGAGAGACGCACATAAGCTCCGATTCGCGCCACAAGACGATCCACGGCTACGAGACGAACACGCCAGCCACGAGTACGAGTCGAAGCAACGAGAAAGCCGAACGAGACGAACCAACCATGAATCCCATTGCGCAGGTCCTACCAATACTCTACATCTATTACCGGAACTGGTACGGACGCGTACGGCGCAGAAGGTAAGTCAAACACCCACCACACAAACAAACGACACGTTACCGACATATAACACACACACATAGGGATGCAGAAATGACTTACACCAGCAACAGCAGAACCATAGGGGCGGGATGGCTATCAGCAATGCCATATACACCCATAGGGGCCTGGATGCCAACTACTAACACCACCCCTACTCAGGGGGGCTGGATGCCTGTCACTACTACCATCCCCACTCATAGGGGGATGGATGCCTACCACTACCACCACCCCTACCCATGGGGGCTGGATGCTCTACCACTACCACCACCCCTACCCATGGGGGGCTGGATGCCTACCACCACCCCTACCCATGGGGGGCTGGATACCTGTCACTACTACCACCCCTACCCATGGGGGGCTGGATGCCTACCACTACCACCACTCCTACCCATGGGGGCTGGATACCTGTCACTACTACCACCCCTACTCATGGGGGGCTGGATACCTGTCACTACTACCACCCCTACCCATGGGGGGCTGGATGCTCTACCACTACCACCACCCCTACCCATGGGGGCGGGATACCTGTCACTACTACCACCCCTACTCATGGGGGACTGGATACCTGTCACTACCACCACCCCTACCCATGGGGGCTGGATACCTGTCACTACTACCACCCCTACTCATGGGGGCTGGATACCTGTCACTACCACCACCCCTACCCATGGGGGCTGGATACCTGTCACTACCACCACCCCTACTCATGGGGGCTGGATACCTGTCACTACTACCACCCCTACCCATGGGGGCTGGATGCCTACCACTACCACCACCCCTACCAATGGGGGGCTGGATGCCTACCATTACCACCACCCCTACCCATGGGGGGCTGGATGCCTACCACTACTACCACCCCTACTCATGGGGGGCTGGATACCTGTCACTACTACCACCCCTACCCATGGGGGCTGGATGCCTACCACTACCACCACCCCTACCCATGGGGGGCTGGATACCTGTCACTACTACCACCCCTACTCATGGGGGGCTGGATGCCTACCACTACCACCACCCCTACCCATGGGGGGCTGGATACCTGTCACTACTACCACCCCTACTCATGGGGGCTGGATACCTGTCACTACTACCACCCTACCCATGGGGGCTGGATGCCTACCACTACCACCACCCCTACCCATGGGGGCTGGATACCTGTCACTACTACCACCCCTACTCATGGGGGCTGGATACCTGTCACTACTACCAACCCTACCCATGGGGGCTGGATGCCTACCACTACCCCTACCCATGGGGGGCTGGATACCTGTCACTACTACCACCCCTACTCATGGGGGGCTGGATACCTGTCACTACCACCACCCCTACCCATGGGGGGCTGGATACCTGTCACTACTACCACCCCAACTCATGGGGGGCTGGATACCTGTCACTACTACCACCCCTACCCATGGGGGGCTGGATGCCTACCACGACCACCACCCCTACCCATGGGGGGCTGGATGCCTACCACTACCACCACCCCTACCCATGGGGGGGCTGGATACCAGTCACTACTACCACCCCTACTCATGGGGGGCTGGATACCTGTCACTACCACCACCCCTACCCATGGGGGGCTGGATGCCTACCACCCCCCCTACCCATGGGGGGCTGGATGCCTACCACTACCACCACCCCTACCCATGGGGGGCTGGATACCTGCCACTACTACCACCCCTACGCATGGGGGGCTGGATACCTGTCACTACTACCACCCCTACCCATGGGGGGCTGGATACCTGTCACTACTACCACCCCTACTCGGGGTGCTAGATGCCTGTCACTACTACCATCCCCACACATAGGGGGCTGGATGCCTACCACCAACACCACCCCTACTCATAGGATGGGTAATGCATGACACAACCAGCATACTCCAACATAAGGAATGTAAGAAAAAGACATCCCCCCAACACCATGACAAGCGTGTGTAGACTGTGTCAAATGCCTACAACACTGAACATGAAATTGAACATACAATGTGACCCCCTATCACATGCGTCACACATAAATGTGTGTGGCCTCCACAATGCAAGCAGATCATGACCACTGTGGCAATGGGGTCCAACCCCCATCATCACAGTGACCAAAATGTAAGTGTGGGGTCCATAGCTGAAGCACATTTTGAACAATGTGGCAATGGGGTCCAAACCCCCATCATCACAGTGACCAAAATGTAAGTGTGGGGTCCATAGCTGAAGCACATTTTGGACATTGTGGCAATGGGGTCTAAACCCCCATCATCACAGTGACCAAAAGGTAAGTGTGGGGTCCATAGCTGAAGCACATTTTGAACATTGTGGCAATGGGGTCTAAACCCCCATCATCACAGTGACCAAAAGGTAAGTGTGGGGTGATTGTGGCAATGGGGTCTAAACCCCCATCATCACAGTGACCAAAAGGTAAGTGTGGCCATGGAAAAAGCTGCAACTGCCAAACAGCATGGATGATTCCTGGTCACAGAACAACAAACACATCAGTGGCAAAGTAGTGCTTGTGTCCCATAGCAACATATATTGGGTGAGGCAAACAGTGCAGTGCAAATAAGACATACCTTTGGCCATGTGCAGACAAACATCACCCATGGGGGCTGACACTGTCAACATTCATCAATAACACAATGACAGAAGTGACCATCATAATGCAGAACCACATATCTGCACCAATGGGCACACAAATGTAGATGTCCTGTGGAGACTGTAGATGTGAGGTGAACAGATACCATACCATGGCAGCAATGGGACACACAAACCATGATCATTGTGCTGACTGATGACCTAGGAGTCCCAGGGACAGCAGGTGAAACCCACCAAACAACATACAGCCAATGCCACACTAAAAATATGCCAATGCAGTGGTGCAGATGCACAAACACAAACAGGCAGCCCCACACTGCATATCAAACACAACAGGTGAGGGGGGTGCCAGTGTCCCCAGGCAACCACACAACACATGATGAGGCCTGAATACCAATTACACAGATGCGCATACAGTGCCACACAAAAGTAACTCATGGATCCGAATCCCCTATGTGGGCAATCAGGCATTGTTAGATGAGAGGGAGCCCAAATTACACATGTCACACAAGCTTGTAGGAACAGCAACTAACACAGCAAGACACAGACCCACCACAGCACTACCCCCAGGGTCCCCACAATGTGGTGACCCTGGGCTGCATGATAATCCCACTGTGATGACAAAGCTAGATGTCGTTCACACTGTGAACCACAGTCATGTGTCCTGAGCAACAAACTACCATCACACCTACACAAGCACAAATCAATCAGCACGGCCTGTCAGCCAAGGCCAACATGGAGGCAGGGGTCTAGCGGTGCAACAACTCTCATCTGCACACACTCAACACCACACACCTCGACCTCCACCAATGTGCAGCAGTGAAGCTCACATGCACTGGTGACATTGCACATGCACCCATGACAATCCCAGGGGTGGTGGTGGGAACTAAGGTGCAGAAACCCATCACACATGGCCAGTCAACAAGACTCCTGAATGTCTGACACACTGCACAGTACGCCGTACATGGACATGACGTCAATACCACACCAACCAATGGGATCCGGGCCACAGTCCCACACCAATGAAGAAGCCAAGGTCACCCACAAAGAACACACATAGACAACTTCCAACATTGCAGCTCTGACCCTGAGGAGTGGCAGCAGTCACACACACAACGTGTCGCAATCACTGAAAGCTAACACAAACTGGAAATTACATGACAGGTGTAACCAACAAGTGCCAAGGGGAATCCTGACTGTCTCCCATCTGCGTTTGCCCACAAACTCAGCCCTGACAGCAAACACACCTATGGGTGACACCCTGATGACCAGTAATGTGCCATGCACCCACATCACAGAGAACCCAGGGAGAAGACTTTGGGGGAACATAGGTCAACTCAGCAAGCATCACAAACAGGAACATCACTAGGGATCCCAGCCTGCCTAGCAAAATGGAAGTGAACACACACAGACATGCTCACACAACACACACCTTGTGCTCAGGCAATGTCACAGAATTACACACTGCCATGAGGGGACTCCACTCCTGTGTAAGGAAAGCTGTGCCATACGTTCTCTCAGTGGGGCTCTATCATGTCAGCAGAACACTTGGTCACACAGTCTACAATTAGCACAAAATGAAAGCTCCCGTCATATCAGCCTGGTCATGGGAGTGTCACCGAAATCATCAGCACAGATCCAACACACATGTATAGCAAGTTGCACTGATAACACAGATGAGTCCTTCCCCATTGATGCCCAAACTTGCATGTCCAGTGGAGATGGCCACACGGTCGGGGAAATAGACTAATTGAACAATGGCAAGCACAACAGATGTGCAGGGGTGTAAGCCACAGATGTGATATTGCAAATGTAAGTAGGAAATCCCATTGCCAAATATTGAAAACATGACACCCTCATATTGCTGCAAAGGATGACATGGATACACAACAGGATAGGACACATTCCCCCTGGACCACATGAGGTCCTGCACAGTAACACTTCATTTTCCTGAGATCAAAAATCACCATCACTGCAGCATAGGCACGGTTAGCATCATCAACATCATGTACATCAGAAGCAAAACCACTAGAGAACAGAAAGTAGCTTTATTCAGCATTTGTGTGTGAAGAAGTGAAAGTCCAGAAATATAACATAGGCCAATGGCCAGTCCATAATCAAAGTCCAAACAGGGTGACCGTGCCAGATGTCACCCTTTGCATGCCTGCACTGCTACACACCAGGGACATTCCCCTCGGAGGGGCATACGGGGGGCAGGCCAGGCACCGCAGGGACAGGATCAGGGCTCACCAGAAGGAGGCAGGAAAGGGGTGGTGGGTGCTGGAGAGTCACTGACAACTGCAGTGGAGGTGTCTGACATGGTGTGTGCCGGCACAACTGGGGGGCATGAGTCAGATGGTGTGGGTGCCGGCACGACTGCAGTGGGCCGTGCAGATGGAGTGGACCGGTTCCCCACTGCAGTGCCCAAGTCAGACGGGGTGGTAGTGGACTCCACTGCAGTGCCTATCTCCAGGGGAGTAGAATGGGGTTCAGGTAAGGTGGGCAGGACAGAGGGGGAGGACACCGTCTCCACACCAGTGGCACAGACATGCGCAGCGGGGGTGTGGTGCTGGAAGAGCAAGTGGCAGGGGGAGAAGGCCGGATCATTTTGGGGATGGTGTATCTGTGGGTGGGGGAACCTGGGGCAAGTTGTGGTGGGGGCACCTGTGGAGTGGGGGCCTGGGGATGGAGGAAGGAGACTTGGTGGTTGAGCTGCAGGGCGGCGGCGGGGTCTTGCTCTTCCGGGTCCGGGGGACTTGCGGATGGGGGCCTCAGTCTGTCTGCGCCTGGGGGAGGGTGTCCGGGGGTGAGGGGCACTCCCTCTGTGTGGGTGGACTTCCTCTTCCCCCTGTATGCTGGATCAGCTGGATTGGAGGGGAAGAGGCCGAGGTCACAGAGGAAGAGCCGCTGTGTAGGTGGGGTTGCAGGTGAGGCAAGGGAAGGGGCCTTGGAGGGAGAGGTATCGGAGGACTGCGGAGTGACTGTGGATGCCTGTGTGTCTGTCCCCCATCCCCTGTGGGTGTGATATCAGTCCCCTGAGGATGCCTGCGTGCACGTCTTGTTTTTGTAGTGGGTGTGTCTGTGCTGCTCGTGTCTGTGTGTTTGGGTGAATGTGCAGGTGTGCATGTGCTTGGGACAGGTAGGGTGCCAGGAAGTGTGGATGGGGCAGAGGTAGGAGGGGTGAGGGACTGTTGGAGGAGGGACACTGCTGCCGTCAGGGAGGAGTCCATGGACCTATTGCTCCTCTGTAGGGCAGACATGCCCGATGAGATGCCCTCCATGAACGACACCAGCTGAGTCAACAGAGTGGTGTGGGCATGGAGGACACTCAGCATTGCTGTCTGCCCTACATGGAGCTGGCGAAGTAGGTACACAGACTCCTCACTCAGGGCAGCAGGGGACACAGGGGCAGGGGGTGCGGTGCCTGGCACGAAGGAGACATGCTCCCGAACACGGGAGCCTCCACGGACCTCTGGAATGGGAGCCGATGGGAGGGCGGTGGTGGTGGTGGTGGTGGCGGGGACAGCAATACTAGCTGGGGTGTGGTGGCTGCTGACACCCGCCTCCACAAGGGAGTCATCCTCCGAGCTGCTGTGGTCCTCAGCTGAGGTGGATGGTGCTTAGAACTCCTCGGTGTGGCTCCCCTCGCCCTCCGTGCCACTGGGTCCCTCCGACCACTCCTCGGCTGCTGACCCAGTCTGGCTCTGCGGCTCCTCCTGGTCCGTGGAGCTGTGGCCGTGGATGTATCTGCAAACAATAGGGAAACAGACAAACATCAGTCACCTGCACTGACCGCACACACCACAGTAAGTACAGCACATTACAGACCAAGCCCTGGCATCCTTAGTTGAACATTGCCAAAAGTTCCCAAACAGAGTAGGAGAAGCCAATTGTCAGTCTGATGGTCAACCATGGCACTCACATCCCTCCTGGCCTTGCACCCATCTGTCTGGTGTCTGTCGGATGGCAATACCCCAGTGTGGACACATGCACCACCTACACAGTAGTTGGACAGTGCAGAGAACACGGTGAAGTATGTGAACATGCACACATCACAACTCTTGCCACTGAGTCAGTACAGATGTCCGGATAAAGGGATGGCCAGAGTCTATTTTGAAATGCATGTGATGCATACCAGCACCAGACACCATGATGCACCCATGTCCTGATAGTCAATGCCACAATGGGGTGCATGTAGCACATGTCACTCCCCTGCAGGATCACTCATAGGAAGTTTAATGCCATGGCACAGGCATGCCTGCAAAGTCATACATCACTGTCTCGAGTCACATGGGCAGGGCAGCCAGACAACAACAGTCTGCACTGTGTCACAATCCTAGGTCATGGGGAATGCAAGTCCTGGAGCTGACAAGTGCACATGTCCATCCCCCACAAACCACATCATCTGAACTCTTATTTGTCCACGTCATACCAATTGGACATATGAGAGACCTGAAACACAACCCTCGGAACCTGAGCACCTCACAATCTGCTGTGAATGGGAAACAGCTGTCTGAACTTCACATTCGCATACCCCAGTCTGCACGGTCAAGTGATCAAACACCTATATGTCACACAAGTATCGTCTCTTATGGTCACATCTCCGGTGGCATGCTGAGCCCTAACCGAGAAACACCCCAGTAGTCCTGACAACGAAGCCACAGCACAATGACACAGAGGCAGACACCTGAGTGAACATTTCACTGAGCACAACGTGTCAGCTGATACACGGGAGTGGGAGTACAGAGTGTATTGTATGGCCTGGAGTAGGGATGACTGTCCTGCTCCACGTGAATGAGGGATGAGCCCTGGACAGTAGGCAGGTGGCTAAGTATGTGTGACACACTTGATATACATACTCCTGAGGCCCAAACATTGTTCCCACCCGCAGCATGGGTGTGTGCCAAATACCCCAGGCACATGTGGTGAATCAGAT
The DNA here is from genome assembly GCA_963921515.1 of Calotriton arnoldi. Lineage (NCBI taxonomy): Eukaryota > Metazoa > Chordata > Amphibia > Caudata > Salamandridae > Calotriton > Calotriton arnoldi. The sequence continues at coordinate 462,679 of CAWUFW010004693.1, read as the reverse complement.
CAGCAATTGGACCACATATCAAAGTAACACGCAGATTACATGTCAGAACTCAGGCATTGTGTAAGCAATGGACCCACCCATGAAGCCCACCACAGAGTTACGGGAACAAATGGTGTCCCCCACCTTGAGCTAAGCAAAATGTAAGGACACAGTACCCAAGTGACACAATTTCCTGACTGTAAGGGCCACACCTGGGTATCAGATGAGGAGTGGGCAGTGCACAATTGAGGGACATGGGTCCTGGACCACATGACTGATGTACTGTTGAAGTTGAACCAGGCCAGAGGAGGGCACATAGCATAGCAGACAAAGTTCACAGTGCAGTCATGGACTCACCCCCTCCTTGCTGCTGTCTGGCCTTGAGCTGCCCATCCAGATCAGGGAAGACCACCGCCAGGATCCTGAGCATGTGGGGGGTCAGAGTCCGGTGTCCGCCCCTCCTGCGAGGAGGCGACAGCGTCAGCTGGACCCGTGCGATCCTCCGGGTCCAGCCCCGAAGGTCCTGCCACCTCTTCTGGCAGTTGCGGATCCGGCGCTTGTAGACCCCCACGGATCTCATTGCCCGGACGATGGTCAGCCATATCTTCTGCTTCTGGTGGGCATCAACCTGTGAGGATGACAAAGTGAAAAGGCCATTACTACACATGCAACAATTCCGTGCATCACACAGTTGGATATACATGTCTCAATCACAGGGGCACATGATGTACACAGGCAGTGCAACGATGGCTATGAACAGTTTGCCAGCAGTTACTACATGGTATCATTGCCTGGGAAGTAAAACCTTGTTTAAATGCACTGTTACTGCACTATACCTGTTCAGTGCATGTAACTACACACTATGGGGGGTGACAACTACTCAGTGAGCCTGCTAGCCAGTGGCGTGCAGACTGTAAGTCTTGCTAGTCAGACAACATGCACATTTAGTAAGGCAGTAGACAGCACACTCACCTGCTCCCCTGGTTTCCCATACAGCTTGCTGTACTGTGGAAGGAGGCTGTCCAGCAGGGCCTGGTTCTCCTCAGTGGTGAAGGCTGGGGCTCTCTCCACAGTACGTGCCATTGCAGGATCCAGAGGATGCAGATACAGCAGCAGTGGTGGTGGCAGATGTCGTCCTGGAGCATGTAGTGCAGGCAAGTGAGCTCTCAGGGGAACAACCAGCATTATATGTCCCATGTGTCCAAAGTGATAGGTCCAAGTCGTTTGCATCTTCTGAATCTGGCCAATCCATGGAATTGCACCACTTACACACGCCCACAGCATCCTTCAAAAGTTCAACTTCATGAGACCCATGAATTTGCAACATTGTTGTGGGTGGCCAACTGAATTCACAGCATCAGACTCGTTAAAGGTTTGAAAACGCGTCCGTTGCCATGCCAGGCCATAGCCAATGCGTGCGCACCGATCGGTCCATTGCTGTACAACGCGTACATCGGATGACAACGCGTACCCGCTCACATCATATGCAATGGCCAATGCGTGCGCACCGATCGGTCCATTGCTGTACAACGCGTACCCGCTCACATCATATGCAATGGCCAATGCGTGCGCACCGATCGGTCCATTGCTGTACAACGCGTCCCTGTACAAGTCACTGGCATATGTCACCATGCCTGTCACAGATGAACGTATGCCAGCCACATTTACTTTCCAGGGACTCAGGGGCACACCTACAACACCACAGCCTGTCCACACTGTATCCTGAGGCATGTAAGGCTGCATTACCTTTTCCGTGTATGGAGGTCAACATGTGGTTTTTTGGGTGGCACTTGGGGGCAGCCACTCCCAGGCTGTGCACGTGTTCATGGGGACAGAATCCTTTGTGTGTTGTGCACATGACCACTGTGATGTGCAACTGTTCATTTCAGAGCATGTGGCATGGTCACATTTCCAGGTTGTGTATGTGTATGTCATGTCACATACCCCCTGAGTCCCATGTGGGACGGTATGTACGTCACAGGCTGACCCATTGCCACAATAGTGATGGCCCTCCACAGTCTGTGTGCATGTTGTGTTTACAATGTCTCTGATTCCATGTGCACAATGGGAGACAGTCTCCACATCCACGTTGTTTGTTCATGGACTTTGATGTTGTGTGTGTGTGTGTCATAGACGTCCATGTCTGTCCTGCCGAGGCAACAGGGACAACTACCTGTGGGGGTCATGGTTGTGTTGCTGTGGTGTATTCATGATGCACCATGTCATGCCAGTGTCCATGTGGCAATACAGGGTCCCTGGGAATCTACCTGTCAATGAGCTGTGATGCCTGGGGCACATCTGTCCTCACATGTCACTGTGGTGTGTGTTTGGAACGTGACAGCAGTACATGGGTACTGTGACACAGCCTAATGATATCCCATAGCACAACCTGGGACTTGTTGACGACACATGTTGAACTGTGATGTTAGATGTTGGCCATGTAGGTGCCATACATGTCCTTACGGAACAGCACACACATCATGTACTTGTGTCTCGTAATGATGTATCATGTGATATTGAGTATGGTCAATGCCACATATGTGGGGTGACTGACAATCTTTCTTTCTTCACCTATGCACTGCAGGGCACCAGCTGTCCATAGACCATTCACTGACCTTGCAACCATGGTCGAACGGGACTGCATCCGACGGTACCGCTTCACCAGGCCCCACATTTGCAACCTGGCCGGACATACCCTACAGCGCTGACCCCCAAGGTGAAGGTGATGGCAGGCCTACACTTCTTTGCCACCGGTACCTTTCAACACACTGTGGCGTCTGCTGGTGGGATGTCACAGACCATGTTCAGCCGTGTGCTACGCGATGTTTTGGAGGCTATGTTGAGATACCTGAACCAGTACATCTATTTCCCTAAACTTCAACAACTCACTGACGTCAAGAGTGACTTCTATGCCCTGGGGAGGATGCCGCATGTCATTGGCTCCATTGATGGGACACATGTGGCTTTGGTACCACCACAGGCACATGAGCAGGCATACAGGAACCGCAAACATTACCATTCGGTCAATGCACTGGTGGTATGTCTTGCAGATATGAGCATCTCACACGTGTGTGCCCGTTTCCCCGGTTCTGCACACGATGCCTACGTGATGAGGAGTAGTCGCATCCCGAGGATGATGTCACAGATGCGGAACCAGCGTGCCTGGCTTGTCGGTGTGTACTGACTTTGTACCATTGTGTGTGTTCTGCTATGTAGTGTTCCACCCTCTTTTCCAACTCAGCTAATGTGCAATTGTCCGTATGTAGGTGACTCCGGATACCCCAACATGCCGTGGTTGCTGACGCCCCTCAGGAACCCTGTGACACCAGCCCAGATGCGCTACAATGAGGCACATGGTCGGACCAGGAGAGTGATTGAGCGGACATTTGGTCTCCTGAAGAGCCGCTTCCGCTGCCTGGAAAAGACAGGAGGGGCCCTCCCATATGCCCCAGCAAAGGTGTGCAAGATTGTCATCGTCTGCTGCATGCCTCACAACCTGGCAGTGCAGAAGGAGTTGCCTCTCATCCTGGATGACGATGACCAACATCCGCCACCTGTGGAGGATCCTGGCCTGGGCTACGATGCCAGTGATGGTGATGATGATGAGGGTGATGTCCGCACACAGCTCATCACCAACTTCTTCAGCTGAATGTGAGTATCCGGAGATGTCATGTCAATGATGTGAGTTTGCGTGATATGTGTTGGTGGTGCTCTGGTGCTGTTTGAGTGTGTCCATGTGCTACTTGACTGTATGCGTGCAGCGATGTGTCCTTACAGGTAGTCTGTACTCCCCAACAGGGTTGACATGCTAACTTGGTTTTGTGTAGGTATCTTGTGACATGTATTGGGCATGAGTATTGCAGTTCTGTCCTGTTCTTCAGTGCTTTTGACTGCGTGTCATTTCTGTCCTTCACAGGGTACTTTCAGAGTTGTTTGGTCAACTGTGATCCCCCGACACCGTGATTCAACTTCCAGGGTGGAAGCTGTCGTTTCCCTACAGGTGATGTGCGCCACACCCCTGGACTTCCTTTGTTCTACACTTGTTGACTGTGTGCCCACTGCCACGTGGGATTACCTTGCATCTGTAGTGGTTACAACATGTTGCAAATGTGTAATAAACCTGTGCTTCACTTTGGGATGTGCGTTGTCTGTGGTCACACATCTGACTGACATTTGCTTACTGCACCAGTGGGCTAGTTAACGCAGACTGTGAATAGGTGTTGTGTCTGTGCATTGCACCGTATTTCCTGGCAACATCAGTGTAGGCGATGAGTCAGATGGCCCTGGTGTGTATGTGTTGTGTAGCCCTGGTGGTGTGTCTCCCTCATATGTGTCACGTCGCCATGACTCACATGACGGTGTTGTACTTGCTGTAGCAGTTAGCATGCACAGTGTCATTTAGCAGATCATCATCTCCATGACAGAAACCACGTTGGAATCACAACAGAGGCAAGTATGGTGTATTAGTGAGTTTATTTACATACATGTGTGAGGATAGTGCACAGGATGGTGGGTGCTGTACATTGGGATTGTAATCCAAAGTTCCCAGATGAGTTGGAAGTCTTGGTAGCAGAAATGTCCTGAGTAAAGTCAACAGTCATCTGATACATTGGTCCAACTTAAACTCCCCATGTCATGTGAGAGAGTTGGGTTGCATGTGACAGGGTGAACAGTTTGCACACAAAGGTGGATTTCCAGAACAGGTGTTGGGTTCCTGGGGGATGTACATGGCCATCGGCCTCTCAGTTGTCCTTCCTCGGACGACCCCTCTTATTTGGGGGGGGACCCTCACGTGCAGGCTGCTGCGGTGCAGGGGACTCTCCGCCAGAGTCATCCTCCCTCCCTGTGGCAGTTGCAGTTGTTGCAGCACCAGATGTTGTGGGCACACAGGGAGGTGTGGCCATGTTGGTGCTAATCTGGCGGAGGCATGTCAACATGTCCCTATGCACCGCTGTCAGTTCTTGCAATGTGTCCCACTTGGACTCCATGCCAGACATGTGTGTCTCCACACGGGACATATGTGTCTCCATACGGGACATGTGTGAGTCAAAGCGGGACATGTGTGAGTCCAAGCGGGCATGATGGGCAGCCTGCTGCTGTTGTATGTCCTTGAGGATCCCCACTACCTGGCTGACCTCTCCAGTGCTATTCTGGTACGCATCAGCAATGCGTACCAGTTGTGGGTCATCATGCAGTCCGGACCCCTCTGCAAACAGCGACCTATGTCTACCACCCCTCCCACCACCCCTGGCGACACGTGCGGGACCTGCAGTGGCACGCACAGGTGACCCTAGGCCCCCTTGGGGGTTGTCACTGGGGTTGTTGTCCGTTGCTCCACGTTGCGCCGGGGTCACTGTGCTGTTGTCATTGGTGGTCCTTGGTCTGTCTGTGTCGGCGGGGGTGGTCTGTGTGTTGGCAGTTGTTGGAGGGGTGGGTGCAGGGGGTGCAGATGGTGGTCCTGCTGGTGCTGCATGATGACTCACACCGGAGGTGCCAGGTAGGTCTTCGCCATCCGAGGAGGGCAGAGGCTGTTCCACACCAGTGAGCTCAGTGTCCCCCGGAGCCTGGGACAGGGACTCCTCATTGTCTGCTGCTGTGTCCCCATCATCACCTGTTTTGGGAGACACACACAATGTATGTTATGTTTCTGCAGGCATCAATGGTTCACACCTGACAGTTGTGACTGTACCTCTGGATGCGGGCCTGTACATTGCATTGCCCTAAGTTGTCACAGTCAGGGGTTGATATTGGTGTGGCACATTGTCCTGCAAACTTGAAGCATTTCAATGTGAATGTTGAGGTGTGTACATGGACAGCATTGGTTGTATTTGGTGGACATCCGGCCCTCCTCCTCCCCCAGCCCAGTTATCCCACCATGAAGCATGCCACCCTTGCAGTGGGTTCAGGTTGACTCTCAGGATGTCAGTCAGTGGTGTCCTGCTGTTGGTTGGTGCCCAGTTCCCAGCAGGGCCTTGTGCTCCCCACAACAGAGCACCATTGTCAGACATCTTTGAAGTGGCTTTTCACTCCCTGTGAGGTGTGCATGCTTCAGTGTGAGCTTGCTGGGCCATGCGGGTGGGGGATGTTGAGCTGTGACTACCACTCCCATCATGCTATTGCTTACGCCCCCCTTCCCAGCATGCCCATACTTCCTTCCTTTTGATTCTGCTTCCCTGTGGGGTAGTGTGCCTGTGCTGAAAGGATGGCTGACAGTGTTGTCCTGGCGTTTGTTTGGCTACAAGTCCCATGTGTGTCCCTGTGCTTCACACAGCATGAACCAGGGTTGTGGTTCTTTGTGGGATATTTAATTAGAGTGTGAGGCATTGCATTCTCCCAGGTGAGTTGTGTGGAGTTTGTGTTAAGGGTGTGTGTGTGAAAAGTTGCTTGTGAATATGGTCAGAGGTGTCAGTCCTCCTTCCCACCCAGCCAGTTATCCCACCATGGAACGTGCTTCTATTGCAGGGAGTGCAAGTTGGCTTTCAGGATGTCAGTCAGTGGTGTCCTGCTGTTGGTTGGTGCACAGTTCCCAGCAGGGCCTTGTGCTCCCCACAGCAGTACCCAGTGTCAGCCATCTTGTCAGTTGTTTTCCACTCCCTGTGATGTGAGCATGGTTCAGAGTGGTGTTGATGGGCCAATTGTTGTTACACCTTAGGGCTCTGATCTAACTGGTCATTCTGTAGACACTACATTACCCAGAATGCTGTAGATGAGGAAAATAGGTTGTGTGCACTCACAGACTCGGCACGTGACTTGTGAGTCATAAAAGCAGCCGTCTCCCGAGCCCAGGTGCTTGGCAACCTTCTTCCTGATGGACCACGCCTCCCTGCATCTGTTCCTCGTTTTCCGTCCCTCCCTGGAATCCCGTATCTACTGCGGACGTGACATCCCTTGCTTCAAGCGTCTTCCGACTTGTTCCTCCTGTGTTAATATTCTGACCTTGTTGGTTCCATTTACGGTATCTCCCCAAACGCGCATGGGCGCATCCTACCGTAATGAAGGTAGTCTTGGCGAGGAGAAATGCGAATTCCTTTTCTCTCGCCTCATAGCTGGTCGGTAATGTTGCGCGTGCGCGCACTCCCTGTTTTGCTTTGAACGCCGGTTGGCGTTTCCGCATTAGCATTTTGCGGATATTTATTTTTCTTTCCCAAGACGCCGGTAAGCCTTTCTCGCATCCTGGCTCCTGGGAGCAGTTCCTTTTCTCCGTGCCCTGCCGTTGCTCTCACGGATGACACTTACATTGTACCGGGACAGTTTCTCCTACAACCACAGACTTCAGTATATGCTGGACTTTTGTACTTACCTGAGCCTCCGGATTCTTGGCTGATCTGAGGCTTATCTGCACAGCTTTATTGTCCCTACTGGCTGGATTCTTGTGCAACTTTACCGCAGCGTCTTAAGAAGACAAACGGTGAGTCTGAGAGAGTACACAACCTGGGAAGGGGTATCAGTCCTGGTGGGGGGTAGGAGGCACTATTTGCAAGCTAGTCATACTTATTTCTCATCTGCCTTGTTTTTCTATTCTTTTACTTAGAGCCTTCAAGTATATAACCCGCCTTTTGAGACTCCTGGAGATATCCTGTCTTCCCGTCCCCTGGGTGGTCCTGAGCTGTCTCTCCTCTCCCCTACGGGTAGACAACTAGTAGTCTGGTACATTCAGATCTGGGGATACCCTGGGGGAGAGTGGAGGTTCATCTTCGTTCCCGAGGATTTGGCATTCAGCCGAGCTGGAGTGGAAACCCGACAATTGTGAGGTTGAGCAATATCTGTGACTACCACTCCCATCATGCTATTGCCTACACCCCCCTTCCCAGCATGCCCATACTTCCTTCCTTTTGAGTGGACTTCACTGTGTGTGAGTGTGACAGCAATGGCAAGATGGCTGACAGCGGTGTCCTGTTGTTTGTTGGTGCCCAGTTCCCAGCAGGGCCTTGGGATCCCCACAACAGAGCACCATTGTCAGCCATCTTTGAAGTGGCTTTTCACTCCCTGTGAGGTCTGCATGCTTCCGTGTGAGCTTGCTGGGCCATGTGGGTGGGGGATGTTGAGCTGTGACTACCACTCCCATCATGCTATTGCCTACACCCCCCTTCCCAGCATGCCCATACTTCCTTCCTTTTGACTCTGCTTCCCTGTGGGGTAGTGTGCCTGTGCTGAAAGGTTGGCTGACAGTGTTGTCCTGGTGTTTGTTTGGCTACAAGTCCCATGTGTGTCCCTGTGCTTCACACAGCATAACCCAGGGTTGTGGTTCTTTGTGGGATATTTAATTAGAGTGTGAGGCATTGCATTCTCCCAGGTGAGTTGTGTGGAGTTTGTGTTAAGGGGGTGTGTGAGAAAAGCTGCTGGTGACTATGGTCAGAGCTGACAGTCCTCCTTCCCACCCAGCCAGATATCCCACCATCGAACGTGCTTCCATTGCAGGGAGTGCAAGTTGGCTTTCAGGATGTCAGTCAGTGGTGTCCTGCTGTTGGTTGGTGCACAGTTCCCAGCAGGGCCTTGTGCTCCCCACAGCAGTAGCCAGTGTCAGCCATCTTGTCAGTTGTTTTCCACTCCCTGTGATGTGAGCATGGTTCAGGGTGGTGTTGATGGGCGAATTGTGAGGGTGAGCAATATCTGTGACTACAACTCCCATCATGCTATTGGCTACACTGACTTGACCAGCATACACAGGATTCCTTCCTTCCTTTCAGTGAGCTTCCCTGTGAGGTGGTGTTCTAGTGGTGGCTACATATCTGACTGTGTTTGTTGGTTAGATTTGTGCCACTGCCTAGCTCTATTTGTTGTTGGGTTTGTACATGTCATGACACAGTTACATATCACTATGAAATGGCATGTATTGTGTTTATCTGACTGACATACACATCTTGGGATGATTATGTTTTGGTTGCTGTGGATTTGCTAAGGGTGCATGGTTTGACTATCCCCTTGACAGTGATGTGTGTGTATTGTCACAGGATATTGGGTATATTGGTTGTGTACTCACCAGGCTCTGAGATGTTTGATAGTCCATATACACTCACTGGTGGTAGGATGGCCCTCACCTTCTCCTCCCAGGGCCTGAGGTATACTGGTTTGGCAGGAGGGCCACTGCCGGTGTGTTGGCTCAAGGCGTAATCCTTCTTTAGTAGATCCTTGACCCTCCTGCGCACATCATACCACCTGTTCTGGATGTCTTCCTTTGTGCACAGACATGGTGATTGTGCGTTCACCCTGTCGACGATCCTCTCCCACATCTTGGTTTTCTGCGACATGGGGGTCTGTTGGACCAATGTACCAAACAGCTGTGGCTCTACCCTGAGGATCTCATCTACCAGGACTTCCAATTCACTGTCTAGGAACTTTGGATTCTTCTTTGGGGGCATGGTGATGGGTGGTGGTGGTGATTGATGTGTGTGTGGGTGTGCAGGTGAGGGTGTGTGAGTGTAGGTTTTTCTGGGTGTATGTGAGGGTGCTATTTGTTGAGGTGCTGATGGTGTGTGGCTTGTGTGATGGATGAGCTGTGAGTGTGTCTGTGGTTGCTGTCTGTTGGTGTTCTGTGCTGGCAGGTCATTTGAATTTGCAAAGGATCATGGTAGGGATTTGTGGCCTTTATATGGGTGGTGTTGTGGGTGTGTCTTTGTTCCATGTTTCCCCCCCCAGTATTTATTGGCTTTGTAATTGCTTGTTTGGCCCTTTTTTTTGTGTTTTTTCCTTTGTACTTTTTGTGCATGTAGGAGACGTTCTTCTGACCGAGAAGGACGCTGCAGTTGGTCTCGTGCGAGCTTCTCCGAGTCGTTCACGCTGTGTTTCTGCTGTGTTTCATGTCGCGTCGGTCGCGGAGTATTGTGTTGCTTCGGCTCGCTGTTTTGTATGCGTGTCGGTCGTACGGCTTGAGCTCTGTGCGACTCGGTCTGGTTTTCCACGCATTGCATCGTAGTGCGCGGGTCGGAGTTCGCGGGTACGTTTCGTTCGGGTTCATTCCTGGTGCGTGTCGGTCGGTTCGATTCGCGTAGTTTTCCGGCCGGATAGCTGTTTTCCGTGCGGTTCGGTCGTTCGGCTTGTGTTCCGTGCGAGTCGGTCGTAAATCGCATGCATTTCATCGTACTAGGCGGATCGGGCAGCACCGGTACGTGTCGGTCGGAATGGATTCCCAAACCGAGTCGGTCGGTACGTTTTCCGGCCCGAATCGGAATCGACCCCTTAATGTCTAAATTACAAGAATATCGACCACAAAAATATAGCAGATCAAAATATTGTCAGTACATATATAAAATTTAAAATAGTTATATTAACTTTAACAAATACATTAAGTTAAAAAAAATGATATACATATAATATGTAAACTATATAAATACATTTTCTAATTGAAAAATATTAGTAATTAATATATTTTAAAAATTAATAAACATTGTTAGCAAGTTCTTTATTAATCAGGGTAGATGGTAGTCCACCACAAGTATTAAAGTCACTAATATGTTGGATCTAGACAAAGATTTCATTAATTTAAACATGAGTTCGCCTACTGAGAGCAATGGCACAGAGAAGATCGGTTTACAAAAATTCATAAAACATTTAGAAGTACCAAAACAATTTAAAAAAAATAATTGCAACCACAATGCAATAACAATCCCACTGTAACTTATAAAAATAGAGTAAAATGTAATCAACAAAATGACACCAAAACAACAAAAATTCAATAATGGGAAACAGAAATATTAATGTTTAACAATTTAGGAGGAAAGGCTCAGAGAAAAAGTAAAGCGCCAATTGAAAGAAATATTCATATGTGACTTAGGTGTGATTTCAGGACGACCGCGATGGAGCGCAGGTTAGATATGCCAAGCAGGTTCGCCTCAGTTGAAAAATGTTACCTTCTGACTTAGGGCCTTATTACGAGTTTGGCTGTCCCATGGATCGGCGGTGGCGGTTCGAGCGCCGTATTACGAGTTGGGCGGATCGGCTTTGTGAAGACTGCCACTGGATCACCAGCAGACCACAGGGTTTGCAGTCAGGGAAAGGCAGCCGCCATAGGGCGGTACAGGAGAGCTGCACTTCCATCCGTATTACGAGTTACCTGTTCCACGAGCGGATTGTGGTGGTCCAAACCGCCTGCTTCAAGGTGGCAGTGATGAAGGTTTTGGGGTGCGTACTCACCCCTTTCTTCTTCCAGGCAGATTCTGACATGGATCCATTTCTCCAGGTCCCCCCTTCACAGCAGGATCTTCACACCGAGGATAACAACCCTGTTTGCGGCGATCTTCAGGTGAGCCCTTTTTTAACCATATACCCATTGCCAGGACTGCCCACATATGGGCTGAACCCCGGTAATGGGTTTATGGTATTGTACCACATATATCATGCATATGTGTGCATCCGACACATCTGCAGTCGAAATGTACACACAAGCATCAATATATTTGTGAAAAATACTCACCACTAATGCAAGATCCACACCTCCACACCACTGGCCCTGTGGTCAACTCGTAATCTATAGGTATTTGGACCACCAGTGCCATGGGCTGCTGGCGGACATGGACACGCTCCTACAGCAGTCGGACCACCAAACTTTTAATAAGGCCCTAAGTCTCTGAAATGGAAGTCAAACTCATCCAGCAGGGCAAGGCAGCAGATTGCACTCTGGAGAAGTTCCTTCGAAGTCGCATTGGCATGGATTGAGGTCCTGCTGAAGCCATTTTGTCAGGAAAGGCTCAGAGCAGGGAAAGTCAGATTTCACACCCAGGGAAATCTTCTTGTCAGCTGCATACTTCTGGCTCCTTTGCCCAGTCAAGATTTCAACCTCTGAACTTAGATTCTTTTTTTTGGAGCTCGGATTCCTCCAGCGGGACAAGGCAACAGGCCGCATCCAGGAAGGTCACATTAAAGTTGGATAGGCCTGCCGCGAGGGTCCCGTGAACTGGGATTTCAGGCAACAAAGATCTCCAAGTGAGACTCACATGATTTTATTACCCAGCGAGGTTGCGCTTTGGGCAGATTGACTTGGGTGGTTGGTCCCAATCCTTCGAAGGTCTGGAAGTCCAAACATTTCAGAGATTTCAGAAGAAGTCCTTCTGGACGCAACCCGAGCTCCCAGTACCCCAGGGGCAGCATGGTTGGGGCAGGACTCACTCCAGCAGAGGCCACCTGCAGAGTCCAGTCCTCTTCCAGGTGCAACTTTTTGCTAAAAAAAAAAAGGCCTCTTGAAGCTTTTGATGTCCCTGTAGCCACACAGGTCAGCCAACAGACCACTTGGACTGCACTTCTTTCTCGTGGGTACAAGTAGGAGCAGGTCCAGCCCTTCAGGCCTCTTTACAGGTTTGAGATAGCAAGTACAGTCCACTTCTGTAGGTCCAGAAAGTGTTCTGTTGAGCTGTGAATGAGGTGCCAGCTTTATAAATTTCACTAGCTAATGGGTGAGGTGACCAACAAATGAGGAAAAAGTTCCATGGAGCAAGCTTCCCAATTTTTTAGCACATCCTGTTTGCTTTCCTGCAAACTATCACAAAGAGCACTATTCTAAGGGAATCCATGATGGCACTGGCATTCTGTCCCTGAAGGAAGGCTCTGGGCCAGCCAGAGGTGTGTTTAGGGTAATGACCAGTCTTTTCCTCCCCTGCTATACCAAACTGGTTCTTGGACAAACTCCCCTCCCAATGGGCTGGTGCCCAACTGGCTACAGAGATTCTCCAAGAACAAAGACTTCCATTCATCATGTCCCCCCTTACACTTGACTGAGAATGGACAGGACTCACCCTTGTCAATCTGAACCCTCCTAGCTGCTCTTCCAGGGCTGACAGGTGTCACATACCTCACTCCCATCCATCCAGTCACAAGGCCTACGCCATTGTCTCTGCTCCGGGAAGTTTTTCACCTCTCATTAAGGTCAAACACTGGCAAGGGCAGCTGCTGGCAAGCTAATGCAAATTAGCCTCCGGGAGCTTCAGGCAGAGAAAAGGCAATTTTCTAAAAGTTGGTTTTACTAAATATTTATCCAAAATCTAACTTTGCCTTTACATTGCATTTTGAATAATTTTTAAAAATAGTGGTTGATTAATTTCTCTAGCCTGTCCCAAATCCGAGATAGCAAAATTAACATATTAATCTACACTGTAGGTGCATGGTAACATTACATTTTTACATGTCCCACTTTAAAATACTAGGCACACTACCTCGGCCTACTTAGGAGAGACTTATTAACATTTAAAGGTTTTTCCCTGTCAAATGGGTTATTGTGACAGGTCGGGTTGAAGGTGTAAACTGCAACAGCCAGTTTACATTGGTATGCCTGGACCATGTTTCATTGCACAGTAGTGGATAGTATAGTAAGTGCTGCAGTCCACAGGTGGCATTTAACTTACCATGCTATGGGTGTACTTTCTGCACCATATACCATGGCCTTACTGGAAAGTCAAACATGGCAATTAAGAGTCACGCAATTGGACCAAGTTTTATGGGTCGGAGCACATGGAGTGGGGACCGGACGGTATAGCCCTAGTATGGAGATTCTAAAAACTGGCAATGACATTCAGAAAAAAAAAGGTTGAACCAAGCAAAAGGGGCATTTTCTCCCAAACATAATATGTAAATAAATACAATTATTAAATAAACATATAATAACAGTTGAAAAACTAATGTAAACAAATAATTAAAAACACTACACATTAGAACATCATAAAAATAAACAATAAACTTATTAGATTTTTTTATAAAAAATTCATTAATAAAATAATATGACTGCCTTGCCCCGTTGGAAGAACATTAAAAAAATTAAACATACACAACATAAAAATCATTAACTGCGAAATACCTTTTAAAATAACATCACAAAAACACACGTTAAAAAAGAAATTAAAAAAACAAAATTCAAATAGAAATGACACAAATACAGTGCAATACAAGCATTGATAAATAACTACAACTTCAATACCAAGAAGACATAATTTCAACTCTAACTCCAAATAATAAAAATACATATAAAAAACAGACCAACATAACTCTAGTCAAATAAAAGCAAAACAAATTAGATTACTGCTACAACATACAAAGAAAGAAAAAAATTAAGATGGTGGAGAGGTCAGATTTACCATTCCCATTCTAACTTAAGGAACAGTAGGGAAAGTGTTTGACTTTGAAAGGGTCAGATTTACTATGCCCACTCCCACCTCAGCAACAGTAAGGAAAGTATTGTACTTTGCAGGACTCAGAATTACTATTTCCAATCCTAAATTTAAAAAAACCAATAAAAAATAAACGTAAAAATGAATAAATATATTAAAACATAAAATCATTTACAACCTATATAATTAATATAAATACAAACATATTACATTATAAATCAGTATTTATAAAATAATACATAAAAATATCAATTTAAAACATTAAAACATATATTTAAACACTCTCAACTACCCTAAACCCCAAGAACCCACAAAAAATACAAATATCACTACAAAAAAAAACACAATAATTAAAAACAATTTTATGAAAACATTATATAAAATACTGAAATGTGATACATGTAATGAATGTAACAAAATAATTAAAATGAAATAATTCACATAATTATTAATTTAACAAACCAGCAGATACAAAAATGAATTACTAATTGTTACAAATATGATCTATTAAACAATTTTGAAATACAATAATTTACATAATTAATAATCAAATTAACATATTAAAATTGATTTAATATATTGTCCTACCGTGTGTTCTGCTAATAAAATTGATTTAATTCTAAAATTGATCAAATAAATGTGTATATAAACATAAAATATATAATAAAAACATTTCCCAGCCTACCCTCCTGCAAATCCTAAAATCCCCCCAAAAAACAAGCAAAATAATACTGTAAAACAATAACTATTACAGCAGTTAAAACATAAATATACTAATTATATAAAAACTAAATGATAATATATTAAGTGAATTTATTCATGTCATTAAGGCAAATAGTTTATATTATCTACTGGCGGTCGCCAGTAGATAGTTATAGTTAGGACCTATTTTCCATAGGAAATCCGCAACATTCTATTTGAAATAACGTTGGCGCCGGTTGACGAATCTTCGCGAAAGTTTCCAACTTGTTGGGGCGCTCCGGTCCGCTCCTGTCCTGAAAGTCTCGGGGTGATTTGTCAAGCGGGGCCCGAGAAAAAAGGGGGGGTCCCAAAACGCGTTTTCCCCATGCAATTTTCCATAGGAACCTTTAGTCGCAGCTACAGCCCGAACTGCTGAACGGAATTACACCAAATTTGGCAAATAGGTAGCCCTTGGTTCAGTGTCGTGCCTTTTGCTTAAATGGTGTAAATCCGTTCAGTAGTTCCTGAGAAAATCAAAAGTAAAGTCACATATATATCTATGGCCGAGTAGGGTCCGCGTACCCTCCCGATCACGAGCTGCATGCTAATTGGCTGTCAACACTCCAAATCAGGAAGTGTTGGCAGCCATCTTGTTCCTCGGTAGAACCGAGGCACAAGAAAAGATGAAAACAGACGCAAAAAAGACAAAAAGGGGGCAGGGTAGAAACACCCTGACCCCCTAGGCCTGCTCAGGGGGTCCTACAAGGACCCCCAGGGTAAAAAAAAATTAAAAAAATCGGCAAAAACGCGCTGGCTGCGCGGATCCTGCCGATAAAAAAAAAAAAAACGAAGCGCGGTCTCCCACGCTTCGTTCTTAATTGGCCCCCGGGTGGGCCAAGTCCCGGGGGCATGCGGGGGTTAATAAAAATGATTGGGGGGGCCTCTAAGGCCCCCCCAAGCCCCGGGGACCACCACCCCCCCGGGGCTTTTAATTTTAAATTGTGCGGGAGGGCACTGGGCCCTCCCGCAGCCCCGGGGACCGCCATCCCCCCGGGGCTTCTTTTTTTTAAATTAAATTACCTGTGTGGGAGGGCTCGAGCCCCCCCACACGCCCCGGGGACCGCCATCTCCCCGGGGCACTAATTAAACAAATGTGGGGGTCCATTTCGGACCCCCGAAGCCCCGGGGACCACCACCTCCCCGGGGCTTTGCCAATGGAGGGAGGGGGGCCGCGCGGCCCCCCTCCTGGAGCCCTTGATGGCCCTGGGGACCACCACCCCCCAGGGCCGGCTCCTGCAGTGTCCCGGGGTGCCTACCCGGCTCCCGTCCTGTCATAGCAAACTGCTTTGGATTTTGGAAGAGAGAGCAGGAAACCTGCTCTCTCTTCCAAAATTCAAAGCAAATTGCTTATCCATAAGGGGAGCTCCATCTAAGCAGTTCCCCATGTGGAAAAGCAATGTCGGCTCCCGCAGGACGCGGGGAGCCGGCGGGACCGTGGGGGAGTTGGGGTCCCCAAAGGATAGGGCCAGCCCCGGGGGATGGGGTCCCCGGGGCAAGTAGTGGACCGGGAGGGGGGCCACGTAGCCCCCCTCCCAAAATTATGCAAATAAAAAAAATTAAAAAAAGACCGCCCCGGGGGATGGGGTCCCCCGGGCCTAAGGAGGCCTGAGGAGGGGGGCAACGCAGCCCCCCTCCATGAAAACTTTAAAAAAAAAAAATGTGCCAATGACCCGGGGGATGGGGTCCCCGGGCCGAAATTGGCCACGGGAGGGGGGCCCACGCGGTCCCCTTCCCGTTCCATTTTTCAAAAAATAAAATAAGGGGGTCAGGCCCTGGGGACCCCATCCCCCAGGGCCTGACCCCCTTTTATTTATAAAATAATTAAAAGAAGGGGGCACACAGCCCCTTTTAAAAAAAAAAAAAATCCGGCATTGCGCCGTGGCCACGCCCTCCTTGTAGCACTCTGCAAACGCGCCCTGGCGCGTTTGCAGAGGGGAACGAATTCCCCTTGAATACTGGGGGTCCCTGGGGCCAAATAGCCCACCAGGAACCTCCAGTATGCACCAGGGGCTGCGTTGCAGAGAGGTGTACAGAGGCCATGCCCCTTTTACACCTCTCTGCAACGCAGCTCTGTGGCGCTTTTTGGAGGTACATGGTGGGCTAGTTGGACTCCAGGGACCCTCCGGATTCAAGGGGACTTAATCCCCCAACTTAAAACGCGCCACGGGGCGCGTTTGCACAGTGGTGAAGGGAGGGGGCTTCAGGTGACATGTGTGCAAACAGGCCCCGTGGCGCGTTTTAAGATGGGGAATTAAATCCTCTTCAATCATGAAGGTCCCTGGGGGCCAACTAGCCCACCAGGTATGTCCAGAAAGCGCCACAGAGCTGCGTTGCACAGAGGTGTAAAAAGGGGTGTGGCCTCTGAACACCTCTCTGCAAAGCAGCTCCCTGGCGCATACTGGAGGTACAGGGTGGGCTAGTTGGCCCCCAGGGACCCTCGGGATTGAGGAGGAATTAATTCTCCAACTTAAAACGCGCCACAGGGCGTGTTTGCAGACATGTCACCTCAGGCCCCACCCCCTTCCTTCACCATTGTGCAAATATTCCTCTAAAATCAGCCGAACTACGAATTCCGATTTACTCACCTGTTATCAGGAGAGACCTCAGTGCTGCATCTTTGACCCCAGTACTGATCCTGAAAAGTAATTCTAACCGTACTTACCAGTAACTTGAATTTCCTTCCATAGGCTAACATTGACTGGTTTCACTTGGAAATTCTTCTAAGTGTGGAGTTTTGGAACTTTATAATATTCCTCTAAAATCAGCTGAACTACGAATTCCAATTTACTCACCTGTTATCAGGAGAGACCTCAGTGCTGCATCTTTGAGCCCAGTACAGATCCTGAAAAGTAATTCTAACCGTACTTACCAGTAACTTTAATTTCCTTCCATAGGCTAACATTGACTGGTTTCACTTGGAAATTCTTCTGTGTGTGGAGTTTTGGAACTTTATAATAATCCTCTAAAATCAGCCGAACTACGAATTCCGATTTACTCACCTGTTATCAGGAGAGAACCCAGTGCTGCATCTTTTAGCCCAGCACTGACCCTGAAAAGTAATTCTAACCGTACTTACCAGTAACTTGTATTTCCTTCCATAGGAATCCATTGTCTGGTTTTCAGCAGAAAAGTTTCAAAGTGTCGATTTTCACAAACTACAAATATTCCTTAAAAATCGCCTGTATGACTTAAACGTATTCTTTCAACTCTTTACAGGAGATGCACCAGTGCTGGATCCAGGATCCACCACTGAGTAAGAAAAAGTAACGATAACACTACTTACCTGCTAAGTGAATTTCCTCCCATAGGATAACATTGGTGATTCTATGTGAAAAAGTTTCTAAGTGTCAACTTTTAAAATACAATAATATTCCTTAAAAATCACGACTGTAACCAAAACGCTTTTACTCAACTGTTTACAGGAGATGTCCCAGGACTGAATCTAGGATCCAGTCCTGTGGTTAGAAAAGTAATCCATAAAGTAACTAATTGCATTTAACTAGAAATTCACATTGACCTCAATGTTGCATTGTGTTTGAAATTGTGTTGCCCATTGCAACAACTGTAACTACTGTACTTAAGTCTATTGCCTATTTGCAAAGTATTTAAACTAAAGTAATTCATTCTGAGAAAGTATATTTTGTAATGTATAATGTAATTACAATGTAATTTAAAAAATAAAATATGTAAAAATAAATAGTTTAAAAAAATGTAGTAAATCAGTATCAAAAAAATAAATATAACAATTAATACATTTAAAAATTGTCATTTACAAAACCTTTGAAATTCACTGAAAAAAACCATAGGTTTCAGACATGTTATAGTTAGGAATTAGCATTTAAAAAACCTTTGAAATTCACTGAAAAAACCATAGGTTTCAGGCACGTTATAGTTAGAAATTAGCATTTAAAAAACCTTACAAATTCACTGAAAAAACCATAGGTTTTAGGGACAGTTATAGTTAGTTGGACATTGCACTCGTACAAAACCCGTGAAATTACCCCATTATAGTTAGCTCAGGTAACTATAACTCGCGCCCCCGCAATGCACTGCTGATGACGTCACATATTACATCGCTCATGACATGGTCAGTGACATCACTGATGACATCTCAAATGACATCACTGATGACATCATCCACGTGATAATTTCATGCACCTCCTCACACCCTAATATAACCTTTGATACACCCACTCTAAATTACAGACTGCCATTTGCAAAACCATAGACACTCCCAACACCAATAACTACATACCCACTCACTGATTCTTAGGTCTACACACACATCCACTCACTCACCCGTACAGTCACTCATACTTCCGGTCACTCAGTACAGGACTATCATATGCACTCATACTCCTATATAGACACTCAAACACCGCCACTCATCCATAGAGGTACTCACACACCTGGTCAGTCATGCAAATAATTAAACACACTGCCATTTACTCACCTATACAGTTGGTACAGTCCCGGGCACACGTAACGAGGATATAATATCAGGAGAAATGTCTCATACTGCAGAAATGTAGAGGGTCTACACCAGAATGATAGTCATAGGTGTTTAATATAGTAACAGAGCATAAGCAACCAGCCAAAACAAAAGCAACCAGCCGACACGTGTTTCGTCACAAAGGGTAGTAACCCGTGACTCTTCAGGGCTGGGGAAGATACAAAACATAAGATAAACTGACAAGAAAGCAAACAAACGATGTATAGGTCGAAATTAAAAATCATAAATACAAGTGGAAACCTGGTTACATAACTTACACACAAAATGACAATGAAAGATCTTTGCACCAAGATCAAAAGGTCGAGCTGTGAATGTGTAGAGGAAGAAAAATAAATGGAATTGCAGACCAAGAGGCGAAATAATCAGAACATGGTAAATGAGAAGCGACACAAGCCAATGTGATAAAATTGAAAAGGCAGCCTGTAAAGATAACAATCACGCACTAAGCGGAACGTGTTGGAAATACATGCAATGGAGGGCGCCCAGTCATGGCAACAAACAGGTTCTAAAAGCAGCTGTAAACGCAAAATCAGTGTTGGTGAAAAGTACTCAGGCAGAAGACCAACTAGATAAACAAGAACTCCTAAATAGAGGATAGGTCACCCAGGGTTAAAAGGAGGACCTCTGGTACACAAAGGTAAGACAAAACCACATAGTGAACGAAATGGTGATCACGAGCAAGCTCCATTGTGAGCTAGACGAGTGCGACTGAAAGACATGCGGAGAGAGCGAAAGAACGATAAAGACACAGCCTAGTAGGTGGCTCTGGAGGGAATAGACGGCTGCCCTAAGTGTGTGCTACTAGTAGGTAAAAGAAAAGAAAAAAAGGGGGGGAAAGAGGGTAGAGAAAATACCTGAAAGGCGGTGCCAACAAGGTGGATTCTATGGAGAGGAAAAGGAAAACGGTAAGCGAAAGGGGTGAGCTGGAAAAGGAAAAAATACGTACAGGGAAACTAAAGTGAAACCTTACCAAGTGACCGTTCAAGAATCCAAAACGGCAATGAAGAGCAGTGCGAACCACGGTAGGTGGGCTACTGCCAAATGTAAGGAAAGGAAGACGGATATCGCCGGGCGGCGGATAAGCCAATGAGGACTATTGACCTGAGAGAAAATGGAAAATGGGAATGAAGTGAAGTGCCAAGTGTGGGAGGGAAAGGGGGGAAGGGGAAAGACGAAAACACTAGAGTATCGAGGTGAAGAAGGCTTACCTTCAGAAAAGTCGATGCAGTCTGTGGCGACGAGATTAACCAAGTGCTAAGTAGCACAGGGGGGAATATAGAATTAGGCGTGCCAGGTCAGTAGTCCAGGACGACAACGGCGGATGCGCCGGAGTACAGGAAACTAGATAGTGAAAGAGGGGGAGAAAAGGTGTAAGCAGATACACCAGGGATAGTGAGCTAGCAAAGGTTGGCTCGTGTGGAGAGGACTGAGTCGCTTACCTGGGAGAAGTGTTGTTCAGGAAGGAAAATGGTTCCGGAAGATGGCCGGAAGAGGAGGGGCGGAGGCGGGGTTATATAGGCAAGGTGGAGAAAGACTAGACCGCAGAAGGACAAAAGCAGAGGTGGGCTACACAGGACGCCATGTATAGAGTGTGCCGGTGTAGGAATTGGTGCTGTAAAAGGGATGTACGCCCCAAGTTGAAAGCAGAAAAAAAGGAAAAAGAAAATAACATAGACTGAAATAAAGAAAGAAAAAGGGAACAAACGTACATAAAATATAGACAAACCAATCGATGGAGGATTTTGAAAGGAGAGATGAAGGAGAAAATAGATGCAACATCTGAGAAAAAGTAGTGTAACTCCTGTGATATGGAGTGCATGTCAGATGCTCAAAACAGAGATGCTAAGACCTGGAGGGAAAAAAACATAAAAGTAGTATACCATAATAAATAAATGCTCTCTGGATTACACGCATATACCAAAACTTCATGAGTAACACTGTGAGAGAAATACTCGCATGAAGCTTAGCCTAAAGCTAACAACCAAGTTACATGAGAAATAATTCAGGTGACCATAGTGGGCGCCGCTGTGACATGACGTTCACCCGAATAGTAAAGCGAAGTGACATTATACCAAAAGTAGTGACATGATAGCAACAATAGTGGGTGAGAATCGCACAAGGTGACTAAAATCTCGAAACTCTATAATCAAATTAACAGATAGCTGTGAGATTCACGAAAATGTCTGGTTCATCAAATATTCCAACTGGAATAATGAGGTTCATGGTTCATGGAGTGGTCAGTAACCAGTGATTAATCCCCTAAAAAATAATGAAGCTCATGATCCGTGTTTAATCCGTGTTGCACCGTCTGAAGGCGCATAATCCATGTTGCTTCCAGACGTCTGAGCCTCAGTTCTCTGTTGCCTCCTCTGGCATTAGTGGCAGCCACATCAAATCCGAAGAACGAGAGGCGTTTTTGGAGGCTTGCGTGGGACAAGTGGCTGCATGGACTGCCATGGGGTATCTGGAATCCTGGCGTTGGAGTGCTCTGATGTGTTCACCAATGCGTTCCTTCAATGGTCTGATGGTGCTTCCTACATACCATAGTTTACAGGTGCACTCTAGAATGTATATGACAAATTTAGTGTTACAATTGATGTTGCAATTGATCAGGTATTTCTTCTTGTTGATTGCTGTGAGATTTTTGATGCCATTCTGGGCAAATCTGCAGACACCACAACAACCACATTTAAAGAAACCCAGTGTGTGTGTTTTGAGCCATGAGTGGCTACTGTGAGGACGAGGTACAGTAGGACTGAGTCTCGTTTTAAGAGTTCTACCACGTCTATAGGTGATCCGAGGTCTCGTGGTGATTACATCTTTAAGCGTAACATCTGCTAGTAGTACACCCCAATGTTTGTTAAGACTCCTTTTTATGGCTAGACCCATGTCACTAAAATCGGTAATCAATCTAACTGGTTGATCCTGTTTGGTAACTGTGTTTTTGTCACCTAAAGTTTCATGTCTCTCTAACTTTTGGATTCTTTTCTCAGCTTTATTTATGGTATGTGCATCATAACCTCTAGCCTTGAACCTAGATTTCATGTTGGAGATGCATTTCTGGAATTCTGGTTCCTCACTGCAGTTCCTTCTGGCTCTAACGAATTCACCGTAGGGTATCCCTTGAAGTTGATTAGAGGGGTGGGAACTTTCTGCATGCAGGATGGCATTGCATGACGTCTCTTTCCTATATAGTCGACTATGTAGTGTGTTAGACTTGATGTAGAGTTCCACATCGAGAAATGTGATGCTCGACTTGCTACAGACATTCGTGAACCTCATGTTCATGTCATTGGAGTTAAGGTAAGTGAAAAACTCTTCTAGTTTGTCTTGGGACCCTGACCATAGCAGAAGGCAGTCATCAATGTAGCGTCCCCAATAGATTATGCAGTCAACCCATGGAGCTCCCTTGATACCCCAGATCCAAATGGATTCTAGAACGCCCATGTAGAGATTGGCAAATGATGGGGAAAATTTGGAGCCCATAGCTACGCCTTTGGTCTGCTTGTACCATGCATTGTCGTAGATGAAGAAGTTATTATTGAGAATGATGTCCATCATGGCAATCAACATGTTGGTGTGTTGCCAAAGTGTGGCTGGCCTGTTGTGTAGAAGGCTGGTGATGGCTTTGAGACCAACCTCTGGTTCAATGGTAGTGTAGAGAGAAACCACATCTAAGGTTGCTAAAGTCATGTCCGGTTGCCATTGGACATCAGCTAGGATGCTCAAGATATGTTTAGTGTCCTGTATGTATGAGGGTAAATTCTTGACCATGGGGCCCAGAAAGAGGTCAACATATTGGGCAAGTCTCTCTGTGGGTCCGCCTATACCTGATACTATGGGTCTACCAGCAGGAAAAGGGCCCGGTTTGTGTATCTTAGGAAGGGTATACAGCCAAGGGAATGCAGGTCTGTGTACCTTCAAATAAAGAAGTTCCTGATCGTCAATAAGACCTAAAGTATGCCAATCAGAAAGGTATTTGTTGATCTTAACAATGAGGGTACCAGTGGGATTTTGATTCAATTGTTCATAACAGGAGGTGTTCTCTAGTTGAGTAAGGATTTCCTTGTGATAATCAGCGTGGTTCATAACCACAACATTCCCTCCTTTGTCGGCCTCTTTGATTATTAAATCAGGAGTGGAACTTAATGTTTTTAGAGCCACCCGTTCTTCTCTACGTAAGTTGTCTTTGGTCCTATGTTTCGAGTGAAGAGTTTTCTTTTCATGTTTGTCTATGTCCGTGAGAACTAGGTTGTAAAAGATATCCACAGAATTGCCCCCTGGGAGAATAGGAGTCCATCTAGACTTCGTCTTGAGACCACTGTTAAGAGTGAGGTCTGTGTCAATATCTAGTTCCAGAAGAAGATCTTCCATATTCATGGGAGGGTCGTCCATGTCCGTAAGGGACAGGAGTAAATGGGTGTCCTGAATATCTTTGATACTTTGTACACCCAAAGAATTGTCTGTGCAGATATTCTTGATGGTCTTAGTGGTGGTAGGGAAACTACTGAAATGTTTCCTGATCTTAAGACCCCTAATAAATTTAAAGAGGTCTATTTTGTGTCTACAGGTGTCTCCTTGTTCATGGGGATTAAAACTTAAGCCTCTGCTAAGAAGTGAGATCATCCCACTGTTCAGAGTATGTGATGAAAGGTTAACTACCTGCACACCTTGATCTTGTGAATCTATTTGTTTTTCCCGTCCCCAGACCTTAGTTTCTTCTTGTACTCTTCTGAGTCCTGACCTCTTCCCTCTACGGGTTTTCTGTCTTGGCCTCCTAGTCTTTGTTGTGTCCGGTTCTCCCTTCGTATCGTTAGGACCTCTCGTAAAAAGATGATTTATTGAGGGTAGATCTGTTCAGGTCGTTTGTTGGGTTATCAGGTTCACTGTCACTGCTGGCAATAGTGTTGAGAGAGGTGGAACTGGATGAGATGGATGAAATGTCCGGTCTAATTGGTTTGTTACCAGGTGTGGCGGTCTGAAGTAACTGATCGTATTTTCTAGCGAAAGTGAAAACACGTCCCTCTCTGTAGTCAGCTTCGTCTCTTTTTAATTGTCGGGTTTTTCTGTCTTTTATTTCGTTCTGGTGTTTGGACAGGATATCATTTAAGATGACATAATTCTTTTCTGTAGCTTCTTTTAAATCTAGGTCTGCAATTTCTTTTTCTAAGTTGGAAATTTCAATCTGGAGATTTGCTACTTTGCGTTCTGCGTTCTCTATTAATATGTTGATGAGTGTGTTTGAGTTAGAAGTGAGAGTTTCTTCCCATTTGCCTAAAAGATCATCGTCCAAATCATCAAATGTGGGAAAAATCTGGGAGCGAAGTCCTCTTGGGACCCTGTTAAGTCTCAGATATTGTTTTAAGGTGGCACTGTCCCACCATCTGGAATTCTCTGTTCTCTTTAATCTCTCTAGTCTTACGAATTTCTCTTTGAGACCTTCTCTACGTAATGGGTTTCCACTGGTGGATGCTGCATTAATAGTGATACCTTTGGATAAGTTGTCAAAGAGTTCTGATGCGACCCTGTCTCTATCCATAGCCTAATCAACAGATAGCAATGAAATGGATATTTGAAGCGCTGCGGCTGCCTTTCCTGAAACCATAAAGTATGTATCAGTGTGGGGTTTTTAGTATTGACAGGAATAATGGCGCTCAAGCTAATTCGCGCTGAGTTTATGTTATACTAGAAGTGTGAACGGTGCAAACCAGGTCAGGGGATATGCCCTAAAACCCCGTGATGGTATGGATAGAAATCCACACAAATGAAGTAGGTACAGTCCCGGGCACACGTAACGAGGATATAATATCAGGAGAAATGTCTCATACTGCAGAAATGTAGAGGGTCTACACCAGAATGATAGTCATAGGTGTTTAATATAGTAACAGAGCATAAGCAACCAGCCAAAACAAAAGCAACCAGCCGACACGTGTTTCGTCACAAAGGGTAGTAACCCGTGACTCTTCAGGGCTGGGGAAGATACAAAACATAAGATAAACTGACAAGAAAGCAAACAAACGATGTATAGGTCGAAATTAAAAATCATAAATACAAGTGGAAACCTGGTTACATAACTTACACACAAAATGACAATGAAAGATCTTTGCACCAAGATCAAAAGGTCGAGCTGTGAATGTGTAGAGGAAGAAAAATAAATGGAATTGCAGACCAAGAGGCGAAATAATCAGAACATGGTAAATGAGAAGCGACACAAGCCAATGTGATAAAATTGAAAAGGCAGCCTGTAAAGATAACAATCACGCACTAAGCGGAACGTGTTGGAAATACATGCAATGGAGGGCGCCCAGTCATGGCAACGAACAGGTTCTAAAAGCAGCTGTAAACGCAAAATCAGTGTTGGTGAAAAGTACTCAGGCAGAAGACCAACTAGATAAACAAGAACTCCTAAATAGAGGATAGGTCACCCAGGGTTAAAAGGAGGACCTCTGGTACACAAAGGTAAGACAAAACCACATAGTGAACGAAATGGTGATCACGAGCAAGCTCCATTGTGAGCTAGACGAGTGCGACTGAAAGACATGCGGAGAAAGCGAAAGAACGATAAAGACACAGCCTAGTAGGTGGCTCTGGAGGGAATAGACGGCTGCCCTAAGTGTGTGCTACTAGTAGGTAAAAGAAAAGAAAAAAAGGGGGGGAAAGAGGGTAGAGAAAATACCTGAAAGGCGGTGCCAACAAGGTGGATTCTATGGAGAGGAAAAGGAAAACGGTAAGCGAAAGGGGTGAGCTGGAAAAGGAAAAATACGTACAGGGAAACTAAAGTGAAACCTTACCAAGTGACCGTTCAAGAATCCAAAACGGCAATGAAGAGCAGTGCGAACCACGGTAGGTGGGCTACTGCCAAATGTAAGGAAAGGAAGACGGATATCGCCGGGCGGCGGATAAGCCAATGAGGACTATTGACCTGAGAGAAAATGGAAAATGGGAATGAAGTGAAGTGCCAAGTGTGGGAGGGAAAGGGGGAAGGGGAAAGACGAAAACACTAGAGTATCGAGGTGAAGAAGGCTTACCTTCAGAAAAGTCGATGCAGTCTGTGGCGACGAGATTAACCAAGTGCTAAGTAGCACAGGGGGAATATAGAATTAGGCGTGCCAGGTCAGTAGTCCAGGACGACAACGGCGGATGCGCCGGAGTACAGGAAACTAGATAGTGAAAGAGGGGGAGAAAAGGTGTAAGCAGATACACCAGGGATAGTGAGCTAGCAAAGGTTGGCTCGTGTGGAGAGGACTGAGTCGCTTACCTGGGAGAAGTGTTGTTCAGGAAGGAAAATGGTTCCGGAAGATGGCCGGAAGAGGAGGGGCGGAGGCGGGGTTATATAGGCAAGGTGGAGAAAGACTAGACCGCAGAAGGACAAAAGCAGAGGTGGGCTACACAGGACGCCATGTATAGAGTGTGCCGGTGTAGGAATTGGTGCTGTAAAAGGGATGTACGCCCCAAGTTGAAAGCAGAAAAAAGGAAAAAAGAAAATAACATAGACTGAAATAAAGAAAGAAAAAGGGAACAAACGTACATAAAATATAGACAAACCAATCGATGGAGGATTTTGAAAGGAGAGATGAAGGAGAAAATAGATGCAACATCTGAGAAAAAGTAGTGTAACTCCTGTGATATGGAGTGCATGTCAGATGCTCAAAACAGAGATGCTAAGACCTGGAGGAAAAAAACATAAAAGTAGTATACCATAATAAATAAATGCTCTCTGGATTACACGCATATACCAAAACTTCATGAGTAACACTGTGAGAGAAATACTCGCATGAAGCTTAGCCTAAAGCTAACAACCAAGTTACATGAGAAATAATTCAGGTGACCATAGTGGGCGCCGCTGTGACATGACGTTCACCCGAATAGTAAAGCGAAGTGACATTATACCAAAAGTAGTGACATGATAGCAACAATAGTGGGTGAGAATCGCACAAGGTGACTAAAATCTCGAAACTCTATAATCAAATTAACAGATAGCTGTGAGATTCACGAAAATGTCTGGTTCATCAAATATTCCAACTGGAATAATGAGGTTCATGGTTCATGGAGTGGTCAGTAACCAGTGATTAATCCCCTAAAAAATAATGAAGCTCATGATCCGTGTTTAATCCGTGTTGCACCGTCTGAAGGCGCATAATCCATGTTGCTTCCAGACGTCTGAGCCTCAGTTCTCTGTTGCCTCCTCTGGCATTAGTGGCAGCCACATCAAATCCGAAGAACGAGAGGCGTTTTTGGAGGCTTGCGTGGGACAAGTGGCTGCATGGACTGCCATGGGGTATCTGGAATCCTGGCGTTGGAGTGCTCTGATGTGTTCACCAATGCGTTCCTTCAATGGTCTGATGGTGCTTCCTACATACCATAGTTTACAGGTGCACTCTAGAATGTATATGACAAATTTAGTGTTACAATTGATGTTGCAATTGATCAGGTATTTCTTCTTGTTGATTGCTGTGAGATTTTTGATGCCATTCTGGGCAAATCTGCAGACACCACAACAACCACATTTAAAGAAACCCAGTGTGTGTGTTTTGAGCCATGAGTGGCTACTGTGAGGACGAGGTACAGTAGGACTGAGTCTCGCTTTAAGAGTTCTACCACGTCTATAGGTGATCCGAGGTCTCGTGGTGATTACATCTTTAAGCCGTAACATCTGCTAGTAGTACACCCCAATGTTTGTTAAGACTCCTTTTATGGCTAGACCCATGTCACTAAAATCGGTAATCAATCTAACTGGTTGATCCTGTTTGGTAACTGTGTTTTTGTCACCTAAAGTTTCATGTCTCTCTAACTTTTGGATTCTTTTCTCAGCTTTATTTATGGTATGTGCATCATAACCTCTAGCCTTGAACCTAGATTTCATGTTGGAGATGCATTTCTGGAATTCTGGTTCCTCACTGCAGTTCCTTCTGGCTCTAACGAATTCACCGTAGGGTATCCCTTGAAGTTGATTAGAGGGGTGGGAACTTTCTGCATGCACTCCATATCACAGGAGTTACACTACTTTTTCTCAGATGTTGCATCTATTTTCTCCTTCATCTCTCCTTTCAAAATCCTCCATCGATTGGTTTGTCTATATTTTATGTACGTTTGTTCCCTTTTTCTTTCTTTATTTCAGTCTATGTTATTTTCTTTTTTCCTTTTTTTCTGCTTTCAACTTGGGGCGTACATCCCTTTTACAGCACCAATTCCTACACCGGCACACTCTATACATGGCGTCCTGTGTAGCCCACCTCTGCTTTTGTCCTTCTGCGGTCTAGTCTTTCTCCACCTTGCCTATATAACCCCGCCTCCGCCCTCCTCTTCCGGCCATCTTCCGGAACCATTTTCCTTCCTGAACAACACTTCTCCCAGGTAAGCGACTCAGTCCTCTCCACACGAGCCAACCTTTGCTAGCTCACTATCCCTGGTGTATCTGCTTATACCTTTTCTCCCCTCTTTCACTATCTAGTTTCCTGTACTCCGGCGCATCCGCCGTTGTCGTCCTGGACTACTGACCTGGCACGCCTAATTCTATATTCCCCCTGTGCTACTTAGCACTTGGTTAATCTCGTCGCCACAGACTGCATCGACTTTTCTGAAGGTAAGCCTTCTTCACCTCGATACTCTAGTGTTTTCGTCTTTCCCCTTCCCCCTTTCCTCCCACACTTGGCACTTCACTTCATTCCCATTTTCCATTTTCTCTCAGGTCAATAGTCCTCATTGGCTTATCCGCCGCCTGGCGATATCCGTCTTCCTTTCCTTACATTTGGCAGTAGCCCACCTACCGTGGTTCGCACTGCTCTTCATTGCCGTTTTGGATTCTTGAACGGTCACTTGGTAAGGTTTCACTTTAGTTTCCCTGTACGTATTTTTTCCTTTTCCAGCTCACCCCTTTCGCTTACCGTTTTCCTTTTCCTCTCCATAGAATCCACCTTGTTGGCACCGCCTTTCAGGTATTTTCTCTACCCTCTTTCCCCCCTTTTTTTCTTTTCTTTTACCTACTAGTAGCACACACTTAGGGCAGCCGTCTATTCCCTCCAGAGCCACCTACTAGGCTGTGTCTTTATCGTTCTTTCGCTTTCTCCGCATGTCTTTCAGTCGCACTCGTCTAGCTCACAATGGAGCTTGCTCGTGATCACCATTTCGTTCACTATGTGGTTTTGTCTTACCTTTGTGTACCAGAGGTCCTCCTTTTAACCCTGGGTGACCTATCCTCTATTTAGGAGTTCTTGTTTATCTAGTTGGTCTTCTGCCTGAGTACTTTTCACCAACACTGATTTTGCGTTTACAGCTGCTTTTAGAACCTGTTCGTTGCCATGACTGGGCGCCCTCCATTGCATGTATTTCCAACACGTTCCGCTTAGTGCGTGATTGTTATCTTTACAGGCTGCCTTTTCAATTTTAT
Source organism: Calotriton arnoldi (assembly GCA_963921515.1). NCBI lineage: Eukaryota > Metazoa > Chordata > Amphibia > Caudata > Salamandridae > Calotriton > Calotriton arnoldi. The sequence continues at coordinate 432,969 of CAWUFW010004693.1, read as the reverse complement.
CACATTGGCTTGTGTCGCTTCTCATTTACCATGTTCTGATTATTTCGCCTCTTGGTCTGCAATTCCATTTATTTTTCTTCCTCTACACATTCACAGCTCGACCTTTTGATCTTGGTGCAAAGATCTTTCATTGTCATTTTGTGTGTAAGTTATGTAACCAGGTTTCCACTTGTATTTATGATTTTTAATTTCGACCTATACATCGTTTGTTTGCTTTCTTGTCAGTTTATCTTATGTTTTGTATCTTCCCCAGCCCTGAAGAGTCACGGGTTACTACCCTTTGTGACGAAACACGTGTCGGCTGGTTGCTTTTGTTTTGGCTGGTTGCTTATGCTCTGTTACTATATTAAACACCTATGACTATCATTCTGGTGTAGACCCTCTACATTTCTGCAGTATGAGACATTTCTCCTGATATTATATCCTCGTTACGTGTGCCCGGGACTGTACCTACTTCATTTGTGTGGATTTCTATCCATACCATCACGGGGTTTTAGGGCATATCCCCTGACCTGGTTTGCACCGTTCACACTTCTAGTATAACATAAACTCAGCGCGAATTAGCTTGAGCGCCATTATTCCTGTCAATACTAAAAACCCCACACTGATACATATCACCTATACAGTTATACACACACCAGCTCACTTACTCATACAAATACTAGCACATTCTTACGCTCTTATACAATCACTGATACAAGCACACACTCATCCATACAGTCACTCTCACAATCACACACTCTTGCTTATAGCTATTTATATACTCCGACACACATATATACTGCCTTTCCCATATGTAGTTACTCACACATGTACCACTGGGACATACATTCACTCACTAACACACTCTTACACACACTTACCCACCCATACAGTCTATCACAGATGCACTCTTGAAACCATCCACCCAGTGAATCACCCACTCACACATCTATGCACAGAGTCGCACACACCCCACCCACACAAACACTCAGGCACCCATACAGATACTCAGACAACCAATCAATAACTCATATAGACACTCATGTAGCTATTCACAAACCCATGCAGCCACTTACACAGCAACAGACAGACGGATACAGACATTCACCCAGTTTAGTCACTAACCCATACATTCAGTAAGATACGATTAATCACTCACTTATAGAGTTAGTCACGCACCTACTAAATCTTCCATACAGACACTTATACACCCACTCATTCTTCAATACGCCTTTCCCTATATATATTAAACATATTTAAACTTTACAGAAACACACAGTCACTGGATGATGTCATCAGTGATGTCATCAGTGATGTCATTTGAGATGTCATCAGTGATGTCACTGACCATGTCATGAGTGATGTAATATGTGACGTCATCAGTAGTGCATTGCGGGGGCGCGAGTTATAGTTACCTGAACTAACTATAACGGGGGAATTTCACGGGTTTTGTACGAGTGCAATGTCCAACTAACTATAACTGTCCCTAAAACCTATGGTTTTTTCAGTGAATATATATATATATATAATTAATAATCAAATTAACCAAAGAAACAATCATATTAATCTTTTTTATAAAAATTATTTGTAAACATTTCCACGCTACTCTCCTACTAATCCAATAACCCACCAATAAAACAATGTAAAACAATCTGAAAATTCTTTAAATATATTTCCAAAACAAAAAGAAAACTCTACTATAAATAATTATATAGAATTAACACTACAAAATAATAACTTACAACACAAAAAGTACTAAAACAACAAAATAATTTTAAAAAACAATATTATATACAACTATATTAAATAAAGCAGTGCTAAATACTTAAAAAATGATATTCAATATTCTCACATGCGATATTCTGTCCCATCTTTTTAACATCAGGATATTTTTGAAGCAGTATTTGTGCCCAGCGATATTTTTGCAACAATATTAAGGCTGCACACCATTTAAATGTTCAACAATGTGTTTTCAGTAGGCATGAATGAATGTGTTTGTGGCAGTTAGTAACAAATGTAAATGCAACCTCTTACACCTTATGACACTAAGCAACTGTCATGGTTATTGTATAATATTAATTTCTAGCTACTAGCTATATCTTTTACATTTTATTATATTTTACATATGATATATATATATATATATGCATCAGATGTATTAACAGTGATATACTATGTTCCATAAACATAGAAAATGCATCTACAACATGTTACTTACGTTTTCCTGAGTCGACAAGGTCAACATATTGCATTGTCTCTTTGCAATCAGTGTGGAAGAGAAATTTGTGTCTCAGTATTGTGTTCTATACCCTTGGAGATGATAGTGCACTTTACAAATTCACATAACATATTGTTGTACAGCATCCCTTTGTTATAACATTCAGTCCTACTGAAGTTTTCAGGTATGTGGTTGAGTTAATCTTTTAGCGAATAACTTTTTAACCTACCCTTTACTGTAATGGTCTATTGCTCAACTGATTTGTGAGTCTGGGTTGCCTTGTCTATTATTGCTGTACTCCACCTAGCTATATTCCGTCCATCAATTGTTTCTTTCGCATTTGTCGCCGTAAGTAGGAAGGGTATGCCCAGACGTGGGTCCCGTGCTCACTACACCACTGGAGTCAAGCTATCCTGGCTGATGAAGGCTGATAGCCTGAAACCGGTCCTAGGATGCTTGATTCCGGTCCAGGGAAGACATGGCTTGGCAGTTCGGTCTGGACTGTTCCCATGAGGCACAGGGTCAAGACTGATTTGCATATGGCTATGTCTGAACTGGGGTGGCGTGGTGAAGCAAAGTAACGATGGATTAAACCCAGATCTGTGACTGGGGGTGAATGTTTGCCAATGTGCAGCATTCCGTCCATCATCTTGTGTGTTTTGCATTTCGCCCTAAGTGGGAAGGGTATGGCCAGACGTGGGTCCCGTGCTCACTACGCCACTGGAGTCAAGCTATCCTGGCTGATGAAGGCTGATAGCCTGAAACCGGTCCTAGGATGCTTGATTCCGGTCCAGGGAAGACATGGCTTGGCAGTTCGGTCTGGACTGTTCCCATGAGGCACAGGGTCAAGACTGATTTGCATATGGCTATGTCTGAACTGGGGTGGCGTGGTGAAGCAAAATAACGATGGATTAAACCCAGATCTGTGACTGCGGGTGAATGTTTGCCAATGTGCAGCATTCCGTCCATCATCTTGTGTGTTTTGCATTTCGCCCTAAGTGGGAAGGGTATGCCCAGACGTGGGTCCCGTGCTCACTACGCCACTGGAGTCCAGCTATCCTGGCTGATGAAGGCTGATAGCCTGAAACCGGTCCTAGGATGCTTGATTCCGGTCCAGGGAAGACATGGCTTGGCAGTTCGGTCTGGACTGTTCCCATGAGGCACAGGGTCAAGACTGATTTGCATATGGCTATGTCTGAACTGGGGTGGCGTGGTGAAGCAAAGTAACGATGGATTAAACCCAGATCTGTGACTGGGGGTGAATTTTTGCCAATGTGCAGCATTCCGTCCATCATCTTGTGTGTTTTGCATTTCGCCCTAAGTGGGAAGGGTATGCCCAGACGTGGGTCCCGTGCTCACTACGCCACTGGAGTCAAGCTATCCTGGCTGATGAAGGCTGATAGCCTGAAACCGGTCCTAGGATGCTTGATTCCGGTCCAGGGAAGACATGGCTTAGCAGTTCGGTCTGGACTGTTCCCATGAGGCACAGGGTCAAGACTGATTTGCATATGGCTATGTCTGAACTGGGGTGGTGTGGTGAAGCAAAATAACGATGGATTAAACCCAGATCTGTGACTGGGGGTGAATGTTTGCCAATGTGCAGCATTTCGTCCATCATCTTGTGTGTTTTGCATTTCGCCCTAAGTGGGAAGGGTATGCCCAGACGTGGGTCCCGTGCTCACTACGCCACTGGAGTCAAGCTATCCTGGCTGATGAAGGCTGATAGCCTGAAACCGGTCCTAGGATGCTTGATTCCGGTCCAGGGAAGACATAGCTTGGCAGTTCGGTCTGGACTGTGCCCATGAGGCACAGGGTCAAGACTGATTTGCATATGGCTATGTCTGAACTGGGGTGGCGTGGTGAAGCAAAATAACGATGGATTAAACCCAGATCTGTGACTGGGGGTGAATGTTTGCCAATGTGCAGCATTCCGTCCATCATCTTGTGTGTTTTGCATTTCGCCCTAAGTGGGAAGGGTATGCCCAGACGTGGGTCCCGTGCTCACTACGCCACTGGAGTCAAGCTATCCTGGCTGATGAAGGCTGATAGCCTGAAACCGGTCCTAGGATGCTTGATTCCGGTCCAGGGAAGACATGGCTTGGCAGTTCGGTCTGGACTGTTCCCATGAGGCACAGGGTCAAGACTGATTTGCATATGGCTATGTCTGAACTGGGGTGGCGTGGTGAAGCAAAATAACGATGGATTAAACCCAGATCTGTGACTGGGGGTGAATGTTTGCCAATGTGCAGCATTCCGTCCATCATCTTGTGTGTTTTGCATTTCGCCCCTAAGTGGGAAGGGTATGCCCAGACGTGGGTCCCGTGCTCACTACGCCACTGGAGTCCAGCTATTCTGGCTGATGAAGGCTGATAGCCTGAAACCGGTCCTAGGATGCTTGATTCCGGTCCAGGGAAGACATGGCTTGGCAGTTCGGTCTGGACTGTTCCCATGAGGCACAGGGTCAAGACTGATTTGCATATGGCTATGTCTGAACTGGGGTGGCGTGGTGAAGCAAAATAACGATGGATTAAACCCAGATCTGTGACTGGGGGTGAATGTTTGCCAATGTGCAGCATTCCGTCCATCATCTTGTGTGTTTTGCATTTCGCCCCTAAGTGGGAAGGGTATGCCCAGACGTGGGTCCCGTGCTCACTACGCCACTGGAGTCAAGCTATCCTGGCTGATGAAGGCTGATAGCCTGAAACCGGTCCTAGGATGCTTGATTCCGGTCCAGGGAAGACATGGCTTGGCAGTTCGGTCTGGACTGTTCCCATGAGGCACTGTGTCAAGACTGATTTGCATATGGCTATGTCTGAACTGGGGTGGCGTGGTGAAGCAAAATAACGATGGATTAAACCCAGATCTGTGACTGGGGGTGAATGTTTGCCAATGTGCAGCATTCCGTCCATCATCTTGTGTGTTTTGCATTTCGCCCTAAGTGGGAAGGGTATGCCCAGACGTGGGTCCCGTGCTCACTACGCCACTGGAGTCAAGCTATCCTGGCTGATGAAGGCTGATAGCCTGAAACCGGTCCTAGGATGCTTGATTCCGGTCCAGGGAAGACATGGCTTGGCAGTTCGGTCTGGACTGTTCCCATGAGGTACAGGGTCAAGACTGATTTGCATATGGCTATGTCTGAACTGGGGGCGTGGTGAAGCAAAATAACGATGGATTAAACCCAGATCTGTGACTGGGGGTGAATGTTTGCCAATGTGCAGCATTCCGTCCATCATCTTGTGTGTTTTGCATTTCGCCCTAAGTGGGAAGGGTATGCCCAGACGTGGGTCCCGTGCTCACTACGCCACTGGAGTCAAGCTATCCTGGCTGATGAAGGCTGATAGCCTGAAACCGGTCCTAGGATGCTTGATTCCGGTCCAGGGAAGACATGGCTTGGCAGTTCGGTCTGGACTGTTCCCATGAGGCACAGGGTCAAGACTGATTTGCATATGGCTATGTCTGAACTGGGGTGGCGTGGTGAAGCAAAATAACGATGGATTAAACCCAGATCTGTGACTGGGGGTGAATGTTTGCCAATGTGCAGCATTCCGTCCATCATCTTGTGTGTTTTGCATTTCGCCCTAAGTGGGAAGGGTATGCCCAGACGTGGGTCCCGTGCTCACTACGCCACTGGAGTCAAGCTATCCTGGCTGATGAAGGCTGATAGCCTGAAACCGGTCCTAGGATGCTTGATTCCGGTCCAGGGAAGACATGGCTTGGCAGTTCGGTCTGGACTGTTCCCATGAGGCACAGGGTCAAGACTGATTTGCATATGGCTATGTCTGAACTGGGGTGGCGTGGTGAAGCAAAATAACGATGGATTAAACCCAGATCTGTGACTGGGGGTGAATGTTTGCCAATGTGCAGCATTCCGTCCATCATCTTTTGTGTTTTGCATTTCGTCCTAAGTGGGAAGGGTATGCCCAGACGTGGGTCCCGTGCTCACTACGCCACTGGAGTCAAGCTATCCTGGCTTATGAAGGCTGATAGCCTGAAACCGGTCCTAGGATGCTTGATTCCAGTCCAGGGAAGACATGGCTTGGCAGTTCGGTCTGGACTGTTCCCATGAGGCACAGGGTCAAGACTGATTTGCATATGGCTATGTCTGAACTGGGGTGGCGTGGTGAAGCAAAATAACGATGGATTAAACCCAGATCTGTGACTGGGGGTGAATGTTTGCCAATGTGCAGCATTCCGTCCATCATCTTGTGTGTTTTGCATTTCGCCCTAAGTGGGAAGGGTATGCCCAGACGTGGGTCCCGTGCTCACTACCCCACTGGAGTCAAGCTATCCTGGCTGATGAAGGCTGATAGCCTGAAACCAGTCCTAGGATGCTTGATTCCGGTCCAGGGAAGACATGGCTTGGCAGTTCGGTCTGGACTGTTCCCATGAGGCACAGGGTCAAGACTGATTTGCATATGGCTATGTCTGAACTGGGGTGGCGTGGTGAAGCAAAATAACGATGGATTAAACCCAGATCTGTGACTGGGGGTGAATGTTTGCCAATGTGCAGCATTCCGTCCATCATCTTGTGTGTTTTGCATTTCGCCCTAAGTGGGAAGGGTATGCCCAGACGTGGGTCCCGTGCTCACTACGCCACTGGAGTCAAGCTATCCTGGCTGATGAAGGCTGATAGCCTGAAACCGGTCCTAGGATGCTTGATTCCGGTCCAGGGAAGACATGGCTTGGCAGTTCGGTCTGGACTGTTCCCATGAGGCACAGGGTCAAGACTGATTTGCATATGGCTATGTCTGAACTGGGGTGGCGTGGTGAAGCAAAATAACGATGGATTAAACCCAGATCTGTGACTGGGGGTGAATGTTTGCCAATGTGCAGCATTCCGTCCATCATCTTGTGTGTTTTGCAACAGTGGATATTGCCGGGCATTTCGGAAGTGGCTTCAGGATTCATTCAATAGGCCTGGGCACCTTTCTCCAGGAAGCGGTACTCTTCAGCATGGCAATGCTGGATGGGTTGGTGCCTGGAACGGCACGTGGATCCCGTGGAGGCAGAGTTATCCCATTTGATAAAAAAGATTTCTCACAAGGCCTCAGAGGGTCTCGCTTTCAGGTCAGTAAATAATTTTCAATCTGCCATTTCTGCAGGATACGCCCAGGTTGAAGGTAGACTGGTAGGTATGCCTCCATTGGTATGCAAATTGCTTAAAGGTATTGTGAGAAAGTGCCCTCTTTCTGCATGGTTGCCCCCACTTTTTGCTGAACAGCTGATGTACTTTGACTGAGTGTGCCCTGGGTTCCTGCCAATCAGGTACCCAGGGCCTATGTTCTTCCCCTAAAACTGCATTGAAGACCAAACCCAATTGGCACACTGTGGCCACAGGCAGTCCCTGGTAAATGGTACCACAGGTACCCAGAGCACTGTGACCAGAGAAGGCCTCTAAGAGCTGCAACACTTATTGTGGCACCCTTAGAGGCCCTGTACCTTTACACTCACACACTGCCTTTGCAGGCTGCGTGTTTTGGTGGAGAACAAAGTGAAGAGTCGACATGGCACACATCCCTGTGTGCCATGCCTACAACCCACTGCCCTGGCATAGATAAGCCACCTGTTAAATGTAAAGATGTCTCGTGGACAAGTCGTGTAGAAACAAGTTATTAGTTTATTCATAAGGTAACAGCTTCAGATAAAGGTAACTGGAAGATGGTAAAATCCATGTAATGCCCCACCAGGAGCAGCCTCCCTGCTGCTCAGCCTGCACACTCCAACTGACACTCCAAACCAAACCACACCAGGCACCCATGCATTCTACAACATCATCAAACATCCAACATTCCAAACATCACCAAGCACACAAGCACTCATCCTGTCTGAGCAGCAGGGAAAAGGTAATTAAAGAAAAGGAATGGCAAACAGTAGGTTATAGCACATCTCCCTTCCTTAGGGAAACTAAACACAATTAATGTCAGAACATAGAAAAGACATTTAAATGCATTAAGGCACAAAAGAACAAAATTACATTGCTAACGTAAACAAGGATAAACATCCTGGAAGAAATTGTAAGGAAATACATTAAGCAATTGAATGTACATAAAGCAATCGAATCCAGAAAATACATTAAATAAATTACATAAAGCAATCGAATCCAGAAAATACATTAAATAAATGAATGCAAGTAAATACCTTAAGCAAAATGAATTGAAAATAGAGTAAGCAAATAAATGCATGAGCCCCATCCCCCTCTCTTAGGGAAACTCATAGTTGGGTACTCACCACCCACAAACTCCCAGAAATAGGGGAAACACACCTCCCTATAGGGGAATACACCTCCCTATGAAACTGAACACAGTAATAGGGGAAACACACCTCCCTATGAAACTAAAACACCGTAATAGGGGAAACACACCTCCCTATAGGGGAATACACCTCCCTATGAAACTGAACACCGTAATAGGGGAAATACACCTCCCTATGAAACTAAACACAGTAATGGGGAACACACCTCCCTATAGGGGAAAACACCTCCCAATGCAACTGAAGAAAACGTAATAGGGAAAACGACCTCCCTACAGGGGAACACTCCTCCCTAAGAAACAAAATAAGACCGTAATTGAGCAACACAATGAGACTCCGTAATAGGGGAAACACACCTCCCTATAGGGGAATACACCTCCCTATGAAACTGAACACAGTAATAGGGGAAACACACCTCCCTATGAATGGGTACACTCTATACCCCAAAAGTGAACTTGGGACACTGAAAAACTGAGTTTGGGTACTGACCGCCCCCTAAACCTCCCCATGACAGGGTACTACACAGATGACCCACTCCATAGTGCTACCAAGCGTGACACACACTCAACTGTGCCATAACACCAAGAGCCAGCACGTAGACCATTACCCAGGAAAATAGAGCTTGAACTTCTCTGTATATGTCTGAACTTCCCAGGGTGCACACAGACAACACTAGTAATATTTTTAAACAACAACAACTTGTCCCCATGGCAAAGATGTAAACCACCCACACATCTATTTTTTAAACACGTCCTCCAAACATAAACGAAAGACATCAGGAACGAGGGTGTGTAAAGTCTCGAATGTCGTGACAACCGGAAACTCCTCACCAGCTTCTCCATAAGAAGGGCCTCAGCAGCTTTCCATTGTAACACTTCAGGCCTCCCTTGCTAAATTGGGGAATACTACTCACACTCCCTGTTTTTTTTTTGTTTTTTTTACGCCACCTTGGTGTCATGCCCTCCACAAAGGTCACTTCTCTGCAGGACCGGCAATCTTCACCAAGTCACTATCGAGTGAGCCTTTCTTTTCCTTGTTCAGGAGCAGTGGCGCCAGATAATCACTAGATGGCATTGTTGTATCAATCCATAGACTCCGAGCCAAAGACACGACGTTTCAAATTCCCCAGGAAAAAATGAGCATCAGAAAACGTGGCTGGTGCTGAGTCTCCCCTACGCATCCCAAATGCCGACTCAAAAGACAAAGAAGAAAGTCTTGTAGTTGCGGGATACCAGCTGGCTGAGGTAAATCAAAGGACGAAAAAGATGGCGGCACGTAGAACAACGTAGAGCCGGGTGGCTCCCGGCACGTTCGTGCTCCCCAAACGTCCATAATAGCAGAAAACGTTGCCAGGCAGCAGACGTCAGGAAGATCGAATGAAGACATGCCAGAAGAACTGAAATCAGGTAAGGCTGCGCGCGCTCTGTCGTGTATGCGCAGGCTGTGCAGAGCTCGTGACAAGTTTGAATGGGTGACATCAGTTCAACTGCCGTGGTGCAACCGTAACCACTTAGGGCAACTAAATCGTCAAAAAAAATACTCACAGTTAGTGAATAACACCCCGCTAGTAGTCACTTACTAAAGTGTGTGTGCGGTGCCGATTTTCCCCACAACGCGTCGCTCCCTTTCCTCTGGAGTGCCGAGGAGTAGACAATTCAGTATCCTCAGCATTCACTTTAGTAGCCTCTCTTCACAGGCTTAAAACAAACAGGATGCGCCACACACGGAAACGTTAAAGGCATTTCACCTCTGGAAAATTCAGGCTTAAACTGTTAGTAAACCACCAGCCTCTGCCTATTTTTTTCTTCAAGTGTAACGCCTCACAGGGGTGCCGGTTTTCCCCAGCATACGTCGCTGGTGCCAATTCCCAAGCACCAGTTGCTACTGCCAATCTCACGACTGTAGAAAGGACAGCAGGGCAGGAGTAACACTTCCAAGGCAGCAGGATGGCAGTAATCGCCACAGTAACTGTTTGGAGACCGGTAGTAGAAGGTGAAACGTCCAGGCTGTAGGCTGTTCAGATGGTAAAGGACACTGGTGGGGCTGACCAGGGCGTTTCTTCAAGGTTTCAATGTCTTGGTTTCCATAACGTTTCCTTTTCCTTAAAGTTTCAGTCTCTTTGTTCCTTAGTTCTTGGTTCCTTAGTTTTCCTGTGTTCCACTGAAATAGCACACACGTAGGTTCTTCCAAATCGTCGCCAGTGTTAAATGTAAAGATGTCTCGTGGACAAGTCGTGTAGAAACAAGTTATTAGTTTATTCATAAGGTAACAGCTTCAGATAAAGGTAACTGGAAGATGGTAAAATCCATGTAATGCCCCACCAGGAGCAGCCTCCCTGCTGCTCAGCCTGCACACTCCAACTGACACTCCAAACCAAACCACACCAGGCACCCATGCATTCTACGACATCATCAAACATCCAACATTCCAAACATCACCAAGCACACCAGCACTCATCCTGTCTGAGCAGCAGGGAAAAGGTAATTAAAGAAAAGGAATGGCAAACCGTAGGTTATAGCACCACCCCTCTAGCTGGGTGCACTATACCAGTGGTGAGGGTACAGGTGCATGAGCCATGTACCCCTACAGTGTCTAAGCCAATTCTTAGACATTGTAAGTGCAGTACTGCCATTATGAGTTGATGGTGCTGGGAGTTTGTCATTACGAACTCCACAGTACCATAATGGCTTTACTGAAAACTGAGAAGTTTGGTATCAAACTTCGCAGCACATTAAACCCACACTGATGCCAGTGTGGGATTTAATGAAAAATGCACACAGAGGGCATCTTAGAGATGCCCCCTGAAAAACGACCTACCACTAGTGTCCAGGCTGAGTGGCTGCTCGCCAGCTGCCACCACCAGACATGTTTCTGGACCCCTGGGCCGTGAGCCTGCTGCTCTCGGGGGTCTGAAACAATGCACATCCTGGGACGAGGTGCCAAGCCTCCTCCCCCAGGATGGGCAGGGTCCACGAATGGGAAGCTTCAAAGGCTTGCCGCCTTTGTGAGCTTCACCAGGCCTGTTGCTCCTTTCAGGAACTGGCCCCCACCAGTTCTGGCCCCTTCTTTGGGTGGGAGAATCGGCGGCAAAAACAAGTCTGGAAGAGAGGTGTGTCCCCCTTTGCCAACCCAACCCCTCACGTGGGGGAGGCGAGGTGAAGCACAACTCTGTCCCCACCATCTTGCAGATGAGGGGACCCTGTCAACCAGAGTGAGGCATATGCCCCCCTCCCACTGGAGGGTGGCATAATAGGGGGTGTACCCACCCCAAGAAAGGGACCCATTGGTCCCAACCTTTTACTTACCTATAACACCCCTAAGTCTAGTATTTAGGGGCACCCCGGGAACCTTGCCTCCTCAGACAAGCAACGACCAAGAAGAAAAGAAGAAGGACCGAACAGCCGTGCCGAAGCTAAGAAGAGGAGGACGCCCACTGACTTGGCCCCAGCCCTACCGGCCTGTCCCCACCTCGAACCTGCAGAAGCGAAACTCCGGTGTGTCCTGCAGCCAGCAACTTCAAGAACCCCGAGGACCTGCCCTGCCTTCCAAGGAAAAGACTTTGTTCACCCACAGACTCCAGCTCTGGTGAAATCCGCGAGTCTGTACCACTCTGCACCCGACGCCCACAGCCCGAGTTCGAGTGACCCAACACCACGAGGAGGTCTCCCCGGCAATCCTGACCCGAGATCCAGTGATCCCTGACCTGCCTCAAGCCTGCAGCTGACGCCAGCAGCCTCAATCCGGAGGGTCCCCCCAATCGCGACCAGGAGCTGGTAAGAAGATCCGACCCTAAAAGACACCCCTGCACCCGACGCCCCACGGCCTTGGGTGGCCCAACCGACGGTGTCTAGCCAACCCTCAGCATCTCAACTTACCTCTCCAAGTGGTGGTCGCACCCAGAAGACCTTCGTCCCCGAGCCTGCAGTGTGTTTGCAAACCGGAGAATCCCCATTGAAAGTAACAGGGCACCCAACGACAAACTAGCACCCTGCACCCGGCCGCCCTACTGCCACTGAGAGTGCACCTTTGGTGCTAACTTGAACTCCCATTTGCCCTGAGCTAAGGTCCAGGACCTTTGCTCCCACAACCTTGTGACCTGCTCGTAAGCAGCCACCAACCGGAGGCCCCCTAACCCCCATTGGATAACATTGGGCCTCAGCACTCTGCACCCGGCCGCCCTAGTGCCGGTGAGGGTGTAACAAGAGTGCCTCCTTGACCCTGGGGGAACCCTGGTTCTAACCCCAGAAAACCAACTCCCACAACAACCACAACAAAGTACTTACCTGTTAACCGATAACACTATTTCCTCCCATAGGATAACATTGACTATTTTTCTATGAAATAGTTTTTAAGTGTGGAGTTTGAAAATCTATAAAAGTCTCTAAAACTGTATTCAAATAACCAAAACGCTTTTACTTACCTTTTACAGGAAATGTCCCAGTGCAGTATCCAGGTATGCTACGCTGTGTAAGAAAAGTAATCTGTAAAGTAATTTTCTTGACATCCTATTGAAAAGCCAATACAAAGTATAAGTACAATATTTCAAAGCATTGCATTACCAGTAATTCTACTGTAACCAAACCAAAGTATATATACAACTGCAATTCAAACTGTATTATTTACTGCAAAGTATAAATCACTTACCTGTGCCAGGCTTTCTTGGTTCTAGGAAATAAAATAACTAAAAGAATATTTTATACAAACAAAATTGGTCTGAGTTCAGTCTTTGAGTGTGTGACAATCATTTGCTGATTGAGTGTGTACAACAAATGCTTTACACTACCCTCTGATACAGCCTTACTGCTTGCCCACACTACCACAAATAGAGAGTAAGGTGCTATCTACGTTTACCTCTGCCTACCTTTGGGGTTCCACTGGACTCTGTGCACACTATTCTAAGCCTGGGCGTAGTTCGCGAAGTAGCGCTACGCGAAGCTACGCAAAGTGCAGTTCGCACTACGCGAGCTACGCGTAGCACTACGCGAACTGCGTAGTGCACTGTTCGCAATGATTGCACAGTGCCGGATGCTTGTCCGCACTGTGCAATCATTGAAAACGGCATCTTGCACAGTGCGAGCTGTCTTTACTGCCGCTCGAGTAGATTTTTACTCGAGCGGCAGCTTTCAACGCGGACTGGTAGTTTCTCATCGCGAGCAGTCGCGAGCATACGCGACCACTCGCAATGAGAAACCTGACCTCCCGCGTTGAGAATCTCGCCGGGAGGTTTATTTTCCACGCTCGCGATCGGCAACTTGATGTTGCTGATCGCGAACGAGGAAAAGTCTCGCCGGGATGTCATTTTGCTTGCTCGCGGTCGCCAACTTGACGTTGAGGACCGCGAGCAAGCAAAATGACCGCTGCACTACGCTACGCTACGCGTGTTTGCACTGTGCTACGTGCAATTCGCGTTGTGCGAAGTAGCGCAAACTTCGCAAACTACGCGAGCGTAGCGTAGTGCTTTGCCCAGGGTTACACTATTCCTCACTTTGGTATAGTAATACAGAGCCAGCTTCCTACAGGTATTCAAGTGGCGAATCCTCCAAAGGCTATGTATTCTTTTTTGTGGGATGTGGCTTTGGTCTTGGCCTTGTTCGAACGATGGCCAAACAATCCCCAGTTGTCTAGGAAACAATTGTCAGCCAATTTGGCTATGCTTTTGTGCTTGTCTGCTTGCTGCCGCACTTTGGATGTGAGAGTTCTGAACCTGACAGGTAGAGTATTCACTCCGGGAGGAGCTTCGTTTACTATTTCTGGCAGAACTAAAACATTTTCACATAGTATTGACTATGATGCTTTTCCTACTAATGAGAAACCGTGTGTGGTTCAATGCCTAAAGGTGTATGAAGAATGTACCCGTCCTTTACTACCTGAGGGTTGTACAAGATTGTTGATTGCTTTACGTAAGCCATTTAAACCTGTTACGTCTGCCACAATTGCTAGATGGCTGAGATCGGTCACGGCAGATGCTGGTATTGATCTGCAGGTGTTTGATGCTCATTCTTTTAGAGGAGCAATGGCATCTAAGTCATATATGTTAGGTTCAACTATTCAAGATCTAATGAGATCTGCTGATTGGTCTTCTGAATCTACTTTTAAACAGTTTTATTATAAACCTGTGGGCGATAATACGTCTGTGGTTTTTGATAAGCGTTAAACTAGCCATAATCTGAGCTTCTGGTCCTGTAATAGAATAAAATATTTGCTAGGATTCTATTAAGGATACGGAGGTGAGGATTATCCCGCCCATTCTTTAATTTTCATGATTCTTATGATATGTTGCCCGCCCTTGTTTAAGGGTGGTTGCCACAGATATTACTGGTTCCTTTTTCGTTTCATGTTCGGAACAAAAGGCAGAGTGATCCTGTTTCCAGTACATGGTTACGGTTGACACTTCTTGTCCTGGTTTATGCATGAGCTGTTGCTCTTACTTCAAGGAGGGCCACTGAGATGGGCTGCGGACGCTGAGGATTTTCATTGTTGGTGTTTCGATGCAAAGAAAGAGGCTCGTAATATGTAAATGGATGCTCTTTTATGGACTGAGGGGCTGTGATTAGCAGTTAAAGAGCATGGCATCATGGGAAATGTGGTTGTTGTTATGCTTAAACGTATTTCATTGCCTGCTGAAATTTTGCAGTAAAGGAAAGAAAAGCAATAATCCTCCCCTCCGTGTCCTTAATAGAATTGAAAATTCTTGGCACGAATGCTATTTTTTATACCTCCCTGGAGGGGGGTCTGCAAACTATCTCAGACCAAAAAGGCCTGAAAAACCGAATGGGCAAAGTGCCCATCACAACGGACTTGACTGTCGCAGGCAGTAGTGTTTGGTAAACGTGTGCAAGAAAGCCCAAGTAGCAGCCTGACAGGTGTCCAGGACAGGAACTCCACTAGCTAAGGCAGTGGTCACAGCTTTGGCTCTGGTGGACTGAGCCCAAAAGCCCTCAACGGTTGCTTCTTGACTAATGCATAGCAGATCTTAATGCAGTGCACAATCCAGCTGGAGATGGTCCATTTCTGCAATTCTTTTCCCTTTATTCCTCCAGTGAACCCAGCAAAGAGCTGATTGTCCATCCGGTGTTCTTTAGTGCGATCGATATAGATTGACAGTGCCCTTTTTGAGCTCAAGCGGTGAAGTCTCTCCTCTTTATTGTTGGGGGGGGGGCGAGACAGAGCAAAGAAGGTTGGCAACGTGTTCGGCAGAAAAGAGGCACAGGTTTAGAGAACCAGTTTGTCTGGGAAGAAGCTGGTGTATGGAGAGTGAACACAAAGAGCCTCGCTGACCTCTCCTGGCCGATGTGATGGCCACCATGAAGACTGTCTTAATCGTCAGAAGTCTTAGAGGGCAGCTATGCATGGGCAAAAAGGGGGACATTTCAAGAAGGTGAAAACCAAATTAAGGTTCTATTGGTTGGTAACGAAATGGTTGAGAGGAAACATATGCTGAAGAGCTTTCAGAAAACGTGTCACAATGGGTGAGCTAAACAGGGATGGTTGATCAGGCAACCGGAAGTAAGTATCTGGACCAGGTAGGAGAGATTCCCCTGATGCTGGAACTTCAAGATCCACTGCAGACCACACATATAAAGTAAGTAAGTAAGTCCGTTTTTATATAGCGCAGCTACTCACCCTTACGGGTCTCAAGGCGCTGGGGGCCGTCGTGGAAATTAAGTGAGCTATTGCCCAGAGTCACATGGTGCTGAGCTGAGCTGCCGCCGGAGCCGGGGATCGAACCGTGAACCCTGTGCTCCGAAGTCAGCTGCCCTGGCCGCTGCACCACACCTCTCCACACATATGCCAGCAGGCATGCTTTACCAGCAGGATGCAGGAGGCACAAACCAAACAGAGCAGTTGCATATTGTCTATGACCGCATAAGTGTTAATACTCTAATTTTCCTATTCAGCACTGCACCCAAAAAACCCCAACTGCTCACAAGCCTTGTACTGTAAAAGAAAAATGGCAATAGGGAGCGCTAACAAATAAAATCACTGGGTCATTAAATTAATACCCATATTAAGAAAAACAGACAGTTCAATCGTAACATAGTCCGTCCAGAAGGATGGACTTTGTTACGATTGAACTGTCTTTTAGGTCTCGGCCTGCACCAGCGCTTGCGCTGGTCTGGCCGAGAGTTTTAGTAAGCGGGTTTTGGAAGTGCAAACACAGGCTTTCGGCTGGCGACCAGCTTGAGTTCACGATGGCGTGCACGCGCAGCTGCCATCTGTTGTTTCCTATCTCTTCCTCATTTCCTCGTCATGGCTCATTAACTCTCTGGACTCTGATGTTTCAATCGCAGCAGCAGCTCACATTACCAACTGAGGGCCCTGGACTACAGTCACATGAAAAACAACAGCGATTAGCATTGAAATGCAAGCTTTTTTTTGTCTAGTTAGAAATATTGCTTCGGTGGGTTGATTTCACCTTATATCGCTATTTGTTTTATATTGGGAGTCACAGCCTAATTACCAGTATTTTTGTCTCTCACTGTTTTTTTAAATATATTTATTCGCGCAAAGCACAAAGCTATATTTAAGGTTACTTTTTCGCGTCACTTCTTCACTCTATTTAAACTCCACACCCCCACTCTTATTGTCTCTCTCTCTCCTTCTCTCTCTCTCCCTCTCTAATTCTCTCTCTACTTAATTAACTCTCCCCTCTCTATCTTTTTAGCCTTTCATTCTCTCTCACCCCTTTATCTGTTTCTCTTTCAAACTCCTTCATTCACTCTCTCTCCCTTCTTTCTCTCTCTTTATCCCGCTCCACTCTTTATTCTATGTACACCCTTTCTCTCTCTCTCTTTCTCTCTCACCACCCTCTCTAATTGGGCATTATATCTTCACTCTATCTCTCACTCGGCAACACCACAGCATCACTCAGCGCAACCACAGCATCAATCAGAGCCAGCACAGCATCACTCAGCACCAACACAGCATCACTCAGCACCACCACTCAGCACCACCACAGCATCTCTCAGCACCACCACAGCACCACTCAGCACCACCACAGCATCACTCAGCATCACCACAGCATCACTCAGCACCACCACACCACCACTCAGCACCACCACAGCATCACTCAGCACAGCACCACCACAGCATCACTCAGCACCACCACAGCACCACTCAGCACCACGACAGCATCACTCAGCATCACCACAGCCCCACTCAGCACCACCACAGCACAACCACAGCACCACCACAGCATCACTCAGCACCACCACAGCATCACTCAGCACCACCACAGCATCACTAAGCACCACAACAGCATCACTAAGCACCACCACAACACCACTCAGCACCACCACAGCATCACTCAGCACCACCACAGCATCACTCAGCACCACCACAGCATCACTCTGCACCACCACAGCATCACTCTGCACCACAACAGCATCACTCTGCACAACCACAGCATCACTCAGCATAACCACAGCATCACTCAGCACCACCACAGCATCACTCAGCATCACCACAGCATCACTCAGCACCACCACAGCACCACCACAGCACCACTCAGCACCACCACAGCATCACCACAGCATCACTCAGCACCACCACAGCACCACTCAGCACCACCACAGCATCACTCAGCACCACCACAGCATCACTAAGCACCAAAACAGCATCACTCAGCACCACCACAGCATCACTCAGCACCACCACAGCATCACTCAGCATCACCACAGCATCACTCAGCACCACCACACCACCACTCAGCACCACCACAGCACCACCACAGCATCACTCAGCACCAGCACAGCACCACCACAGCATCACTCAGCACCACCACAGCACCACTCAGCACCACCACAGCATCACTCAGCATCACCACAGCCCCACTCAGCACCACCACACCACCACTCAGCACCACTAAGCACCACAACAGCATCACTAAGCACCACCACAACACCACTCAGCACCACCACAGCATCACTCAGCACCACCACAGCATCACAGCCCTACCACAGCATCACAGCACCACAACAGCACCACTCAGCACCACCACAGCATCACTCAGCATCACCACAGCACCACCACACCACCACTCAGCACCACCACCCCAGCATCACTCAGCACCACCACAGCATCACTCAGCACCACCACAGCACCACCTCAGCATCACTAAGCACCACCTCAACACCACTCAGCACCACCACAGCATCACTATGCACCACCTCAACATCACTCAACACCACCTCAGCATCACTAAGCACCACCTCAACATTAGAATAGGCAGGAAGAAGTTGCCAACATTGCAACGACAAAATAAACGACAAGACCTTTCTTATGTTTATTCTTTTTTAATTGGGTCATTCAGTTGTACATAATGTCGTCTTAGTTATATATAAAGTAACAAAAATGCTTATAAGTCTTTTTTATTATAACTTTTCAACATGCTGCACAGCAGCCACAATGCTCTTAAAAACATTGGCAAAACCAATAGCACTGCCTAAACACTTATAAGGCCCCAAAGGCGAGACCTATTGGCTAATAGGTCTCGCCTTTGGGACCGTATATGTGTTAACCAGGTGTCAGTTATGCAGCACAATTGTTGCATGGCTAAACACTTATAAGGTCCCAAAGGCGAGACCTATTGGCTATGCCAATGCTTGTTTTCTCTTAATATGGATATTGTCAGGTCTGCACAAGGAGTATCCCAGAAGAAGAAGAGAAAGCCACATAGCCAGAAGCTAAATGTAGTTATTCACTTCAGACATCCACTAGGGAGACGACAACGATGTCCTTCACTAGTGTTGTTGGTTGCTTTACTAAAAATCCTCCGAAGAATTCCTTGGGTCAGCTGGTCTAGATGTTCTCCGTGAAGGTCAGTGAATTCGCCTTCGCACTTGAATAACATGCGCAATGCGCACTTCAAAGTAGTGTTCCTCTCAGCGCTTGTCCAGAAGCCAAATTTCTTCAGTGGGAAGTAGTGTTTCGCTTCGACACAATTTGGAGAATTCTTGTCAGCAGTTCATCACGGAGGTAGTGTCTCACTTCGACGCAGTATATTCCCTCAGGTCGCAGTTCTAATTAAGGCGTCTTCCGCATGTTTACAAGTGCGAAGTTTCCCCGCAGCTGTTTTCATGCAGAAGACATCGTGAGTCTGAAAATCTATAGAGTTTTTCTTGTGAGCAGAATTTGCTGGGAATGCCAAGTAAGTCTACGAAAATTACAGTTTGCCTTGGATGAATAAATGGCATTTGTATACTAAAAAGCCAATACAGTGTGGCATCCATGAGGTTTAACAAATGCTACCGTTTTTCTTCTTTTGAATGTGAAAAGGAAAAGTAACTTAAAACATTTTCAAAACAAAATCACTGTTCAGGTCTCCACAGATCAGTGAAATTTGCAAGCAAGAACTTATGCAATCTTCCTGAAGGAAAAAAATAAGAATAAACGAAATGCAAATTCAACTTGAGAGAAGACTATAAACTGAGATATAGAGATATAGATATTTATATTTGTACTTACCCGAAGGAGTATTTTCTACTATGATTCCTGAAAAGTAAAAAGAGATAAGACTCATTAATATCAGTGAATTGGAAAGTTGGTGCTTCTCATAAAATTCAGCATTAGACTCTCATCGCTAAAATAACTACAGGAATAATACTATTTTCAACTCAACTTAGAGAGGGGCAATTACCACTGAATTACAAGCTAATAAGGGTAAACAGTTGCAGGGCATTATAGAATGAGAATTGGGCAGACATATTACACGCTTAAGGGATAGTGGTTAATTGTATATTTTCTGTATCAGGTGCAGATAATCCTAGCAGGCCAGACGTTCAGAAGAGACAAGGTTCCACTAGGCAAGCTGAAGGTTAAGGTACTGAACAGTGGCAGTCTCTCTTTTTTCCCCATCCCCTTTCCCCCTCTCTGGTGCTAGTAGCAAGAATTTGTTGCTGGCTGCAGAGTCTGGGATTTGGGGAATTCTTCTTCTGCCCCCGTGGAAGTCTTAGCACAGGTACATATTACTGACAGATATTAATCTAATGCCCCAGTGATTATTTTGGTAGCGCTCCCTATTGCAATTTTACTTTTAGGCTGCAGGAGGCCATGAGGCCCAGCAGCCTCAGTCAGTCACATGGAACCTCCGGATAGAGACAGAAACATCGGAATCCTAACCTGAATATCCCGAACTCACCACTCCGGAGGTTATGCAGGAGGTCTGCAGTAGTCTGGAGGTGGGTGACTACTGCCTGGGATGAGCCCGCTTTCAACAACTAGTCATCAAGAAAGGGAAAGACTGGGACCCCTGACCTCATCAAGTGGGCTGTAACCACAGTCATCACTTTCGCGAACACCTGAGGGGCCCTGTTATGGTCAAAGAGGAGCACAGTGAACTGTTCATGCTCGTAGCCCACCGTGGACTGCAGGTAGTGTCGGTGGGCCGGCAAGACTTGGAAGTGAAAATATGCATTCTGCAAGTCCAGAGCTATCATCCAGTCTCCAGGAGCCAAGGCAAACGGGACCTGGGCCAATGTGAGCATCTTGAATTTCTCCTTTTTCAGGAAGCAGTTTAGAGAGCGCAGGGCTAGTATAGGGCGAGGCCTCCGTCCTTCTTTTGCACCGGGAAGTAGTCGGAATAGCAACCATGACCTACTTCTGATGCCGGCACCGTTTCAATGGCTCCTTTGGCCAAAAGAGCCTGCACTTCCTGGTGAAGGAGGGCAAAATGGCCCTCCGTCACACTATCTTAGGACAGTGACAAGGGCAGCTGGATTTCTGTGAATGGTAGTGCATAACCCCGTTAAACAATTTGGAGCACTTACTTTTCCGAAGTCATGGCTTGCCATTGGGGCAGGTGGTAACTGATCCTGCTGCCTGTGATGCTGCAAGGGCACATTAAAGGGGTTTGGAGGCTGCGGGGGTGGCTGGCTGGGCAGATTTCTGGCTTTCGGTCCCACAAGCCTTGTGCTAGCTGCATCAGTGGCTACAAAATGACTGTGGAGTCTGCTGGCCATGGCTGGGTATAAAAGAACATTGGTGATAGACCTTACAGTAACCATGGAAGGACTGAAAGGAAGAGCATACTGGAGTATGGGCACTGTGAGTGCCAAAGACTGAGCAGTGGCCCTACACTCCTTATAGCCCGCAGGTGCCGAATCGGCCTTGTTGCCAAACAGGCAAGTGTTGTCACAGGGCTTGTCCGTAAGATGGTCATTCCTCGAGAAGCCAAACTATCTCAGCCAGGCATGGCAATGAAGTGCCACCAATGAAGTAATGGCTTTGCCCAGCGAGACTGTTGCTTCCTATTGTGAACTTTGCTGCGTCCCTGCCATCGGCAATAGCCTGGTTCAGGATGGCTTGTGCCTCCTCCGAGACCATGGGCAGCACTTGCGCAACTGAGTCCCACACTCTGTGGCTATATTGGCCCAAGTGACATGCAATGTTCACTGACCGCATTGCAAGGCTGGCAGAAGCGAAAATCCTCTTCCCGAAGGTATCCAGCTTTTTGGATTCCATATTCGGTAGAGTCAAGGGAACACACCAGGATTCACCTTGGAGGTTGATAACTGCACCACCAGTCTCTCAGGGGTAGGATGCTGAGTGAGGAAAGCTGGTTCCCTAGAAGCAGGGCGGTGGTGATGTGCAATGGTACTGTACACAGAAGTGCCCGTGCAGAGCTGGGCCAAGGCCATGAGCAGGATATCAGAGAGGGCTTAATTGAAGAGCAGGAGGGGTTCTGTGTGGGACACCACCCAGTTGAAGCAACTACATCAAGACATTGGTCTTGACTTCTACTGAGGGTATTGAGAGGTCGAAGACCTCAGCTGCCCTCTGCACCACCATAGCAAAGGAGGCCCCTTCCTTCGAAGCCACACTAGGAGGAGAGACCAGCCCAGTGTCGGGCAAGGAGTCCAGACCACTGGCATCAGCCAGGTCCTCATACCAGTTATCTTTGGTCAAAGGTTCTTGAAGTGGATCAAAGTAACCAAAGGAATCCTCAGATCAACCCAGTCGTACTTCTCACAAGGCTTATAAATGGAAGGAGGCACTGTCTTCAGCCCAGATAGTGTGATTCTTGTTGGCTCTGGTGTCTAAGTCGAGCGACGCTGATCTGACTCTGAATTGGAGTTGAGAGACATAGGGTTTGGTGGTACCAGGAACAGTGCCACAGGACTGAACCCTGGTGAAAGTCATGAATTCAGATCGGAGTTGGTCCACTCCAGGAACTGATACAGGGAGCTCGACTGGTGCTGAGGGCAAACCTACTGGTGGAAACCCAGTCGGGACTCCTCCCAAACCTGTCAAGACAGAAGGCGCTCCAGAGGGGCTGGTCACCCAAATATGAGGTGCATGGCCTCATAAAATTCTCAGAGTTGGGTGGGGGTAGCTCCGGCTCTGGGAAATTCAGGGAGGTGCGGAGCGGACCCTGACTCAGGCTGCGTTTGTGGCATCGTTCCCATGCCTCATCCATTGCCTTGGACCTGTGCAGTGAAGTTAAGTGTTTTGACTACTTGGTATTCTTGTGTTTGTGGGACTACCTCAGGACAGCTTCGACTGGCAGTAACGACTCTGTTAGTGTACCCAGGATTTTCCATGCGACCGGGACCATGAGCACTGCGGAGTCTCCTGCAGTCGAGCCACCAGGAGCTTCATCGCCTGCTCTAGAATCACTTTAGGATTCATTGTGCAGCAATCAGGACAGGCCCTGGGGTCATGGTCTGGCTCAAGACACTACAAACAAACCATGTGGCGTCTGTCACAGTCTGTGGCAGGCTCTGCAGGGTTTGAAACCCCACAGGTTTTTTAGAGGACATCCCTAAGCACACTGGGAGCAAAAATGCTCGAAAAAGTCAACAAAGGGTCAAAAAAGTGGTGTTAGACCTGGCATCCTTGGCGTGGTTTTCCCCTGTCTTTTTGCCTCTGCCTCCTGTATTTTTGCTGTGTGGTGGAATCGTGTTTGCTGGTCACTTTGTCAACACTGATCAAGTGCCAAAGTGCAAGTGCTCCCTCTATAAATTGTGAATATGGATTGGTGTTTCCATGGTTGGCTTCTTCGACTAACTACTAAGTCCCCAGTACAGTGCACTGTGTATGCCCAGGGCCTGTAAGTCAAATGCTGCTTGTGGGCATGCAGCACTGATTTATTTATTTATTTATTTATTTATTTATTTAATGCATTTTTATATAGCGCTGACTTTACCCGAAGGTGTCAGAGCGCTGTACAATAGAACCAGTTACGTTACATGAGAGAAATGTTACACAATAGAACGTTACAAAAATAAACAGGAGACTAGAAGAGGTAGGCTAAAGCCCTAGAAGGCAAGAACACAATATCAAACACATCAAGCAAGGGTAAGGAATGTACAAGAAAATATTAAAAATTTACAATGATGAACGAACTTCCTAGAAGGGTCAGAGAATGAAGGTATTAGTTCTGAAAGTGTCTTTGGAAGAGAAGAGATTTGAGGTCAGCTTTGAAGATCCAGATAGAGGTGGTGGCACGGAGCAATGGAGGAAGCGAGTTCCAGATTCTCAGCGCATTACCTGAGAACGATTGAGCCATTGATCTTTCCCTTTTGAAGGAAGGGGGCTCAAGCAGAAACTTTTCCGCATTCCGAGAAGGTCTCGAGCCTCCAGACATTTTCAGTTTATTCGCCAGGTAACGAGGGGAGGAAGTGTGCAAGGCTTTGTGGGTGATGCAGGCAGTTTTGTAAATAGATCTTGCCTCGATGGGAAGCCATCGAAAAGAAGACAGGATAGGAGTGATGTGGTCACTACGTTTGGACCCTGAAATAGCGAGCTGCTGAATCTAGGATGGATTTGAGGGGGGAGAGGTGAGATTTGGGTAGGCCAGTCAGAAGAGAATTGCAGTAATCCAGTCTAGAGAGAACTAGCGATTGGACCAAGGTTTTTAGGTCTTTCTCCGGGAAGAACCGGCGAATCCCCCACAGAAGGCGCAGCTGGTAACGTGCGTTCTTAGCAATGGAGTTGATGTGGGAGATTAGGTTGAGTCTTTTGTCAAGTATGAAACCTAGGGATTTAGCGCTGTCGACACTGATGGGTTTATTGTTGAATAAATTCAGCTGATCCATCCAGGATTGAACAGGAGGAGGGGAGAGAGAGGTAGATAGGAGGAGGAATTCCGTTTTGGAGGGATTGAGAATGAGTTGGTGAACTAACATCCAGTTGTGAATAGAGTTGAGAGTAGAGTTGAGAAGTGAGAGATCGTGTGCGGAAGACACCTTAAGGTAGATTTGAGTGTCATCCGCATAGAGATGGTAGTGGATCCCAGCTTTACTTAGGAGGTTCCCTAATGGTTCCAGATAGAGATTAAACAAAGTGGGTGCAAGGATAGAACCTTGAGGGACGCCTTGACCTACCGCCAATGGAGATGAAAGACTGTTTGCTATCTTGATCATTTGGGATCTGTCCGAGAGGAATGAGGCAAACCATTTAAGCACTGTGCCTTCCACGCACATTCTCTGTTGAAGAGTGTTAAGGAGGGTGTTGTGATTAACAGTGTCAAAGGCTGCAGAGAGGTCAAGAAGAATCCGAAGGCCCGATTCCCCAGAATCGAGTATGCGCAGCGCATCATCAATCACTTGCAACAGGGCTGTTTCAGTGCTGCAATTTTGAATGAAGCCAGACTGGAACACATGAAGGAGATTATTGTCCATGATATGTAGGGAAAGTTGTTTCGCCACACATTTTTCGGTGATTTTCGAAAGAAACGGGAGGTTGGTGATGGGGCAGAAGTTGTTGAGGTCGTTCGCATCTGCTGAGGGTTTTGATTGTGCCACCCACACAAGCAGGCTTTCAAAGGGGTCTCAGACCTGCCATTGCAGTGTCTGCGCGCAGTGGCAGGTCTGAGACCGTCTCTACTGCCATGTCGACCTGGCAAGTGCACCCACTTGCCAGGCCCTAACCTTACCTTTTATTACATGTGAGTCACCCTAAGGTAGGCCCATGGTACCCCTGTGGGCAAAGTACAGTGTATGTGAAAGGTAGGACATGTACTGATGTGTGTGACATGTCCTGATAATAAAATACAGTGTACTTTGTTTTTCACTATTAACTGGCTATCTGTCCCGTAGGATAGAATGGGAGTTTATTTATAACATATTACAAGTATAACTTCCCACTGGGACAAGATAGGAAGTTGGAGTTTAGTATTCCTGAACTCAGAATATAAAAATGCATCTTTTTACTAAAGATGAATTTTATATTTTGTGTTTGAAAATACCACTTTTAGAAAGTGGGTATTTTCTTGCTTAGCCATCCGGTGTGCCTCTGCTGGTTTGTGGATTGACTGTCTGGCTTTGGAGTGACAGGGGCTGGGGATGTGCATTCACTGCAGACAGCCACTTTGGGGGTTGAAATGTGTCCTGCCTTTCCTGTATGAGTCAGGGCTGGGCTGAGTAGACCTGGGCTGCATTTAGAGCAATGGGAGGAGATTTCCGTGCACCTGAATGGGCCTACTCTGCCTTTCACAATGCTGTCTCCACTTCCTGCCGGGAAGCTGGACCAGGGAGGACAGAACTGGTTTTGATTGAGCACAGAGACTCTCTGCCACAAGAGAACAAAAGAAAATGTGGTATAAATATTGGGGCCCAGACCCCATAACTTTAGATTCCTTCTGGACTCAAGAGGAACCTCTGCCAAGGAGAAGAGCTGAGAAAGCTGAAGGAGAAGTACTGCCCCTGTGCTGTGTGCTGTGTGGGGTTGGGCTGCAGTGGCTGTTTCTGCCAAGGGGAGGACCAAGACTTTGTTGTGTGCTGTGTATCCTGCTTGAAGAAGATCTCCAAGGGCTTGGTGTTTAGCTTGCCTCCTATTCTGAAGTCTCAGGGACACAAAGACTTCATTTCCTCTGTCCTCCTGCATCTGGAACTGCCGTTTCAGCTGCCACAGAGGGAAATTGCAACCCGATGCCGGACCGGGACACCGCGACCTGCAACAAAGCCGTGGGCACCGCTCGTGAAGTGCACAACGCACCGCCCCGACTTGCACTGCAGCCCGACGCCTGCCGACGCCGCACCGTATCGACTTAGCCACCGTCACCAAGGCCGCTGCCTGCACCGGAGCTAAGGGCACCACCTGTGACGCTCCCAACACACTGCCCTGACTCACACCGCAGCTCCGACTTCCTCGATGCCCGTGCTTCATCATCGTGGAGCTGACACTGTACGTGGGAGACTTCCTGAATTCATCGACACCGCACCGTCGTAAAGAGCCAACGCCTCGCCGCCACCGGGACATCACCTCCCCAGCAACAGTAAGGAACCGACTCCTCACCTCCCCTGCATCACAGTAAGGAACCGAGGTCTCACCTCCCCTGGAGTTGTAAGGAACTGATGCATCACCTCCCCTGTGGTCGTAAGGAACCGACGACGCCTGGCACCAATGAAGCATCACCTCCCCGACGCCGTGCACCATCTTTGCTTTCATCATTTGCCAAGGTGCTGTTCTTTGGGGGCCTGTGTGACCCCACGCCTGACGCCGTGCACCTCGCGGTCGGCGCCGTAGTTTGTATTTTTATCTGTCACGATGTCGTAATAGCTCAAGGTGGAGTTTTTCATTGCTTCAAGCTTTATTTGTGTGAATAACCTATTTTTGAGGATACCTTGGTATATGTATTGTGGATTTTTGTCGTTTTGGTCTTATTTGGTTTAGATAAAGATTACTTATTTTTTTTAAACTGGTGTGGTGTCCATATGTAATGTTTTCACTGTATTACTGTATGTGTGCACAGATGCTTTACACACTGCCTCTGAGATAAGCCTGTCTGCTTGTGCCAAGCTACCAAGGGGCTGAGCAGGGGTTGTCTAAGGGCGTTACTCCCTTACCCTGACTAGAAGCAAGGGTCTCAACCATTGCCAACAGAAGCCCACATTTCTAACAAGTGGTCAAAAAATAACCACAGTAGGTCATTCGGATCCGCATTGTTGGTGCGGAAAGAAAGGAACTGATGTTTCTGTACTGGGGTTGAGCCTATATATGCACCGCACATTTCACAGCTAGTGCGGACAACTCCTATGACACAGACTCGTTCTAAGGCACCTACTGGTGGGCAGGGGTACTCAATGTAGGAGAGTAGGATCTGCTTCTTATAGTTACTCCCACCTTTTTACTGATGTTTCACTGTTTTCGACTTAGTCTTACTGGGATCCTGCTATTCAGGACCCCAGTCTATCTGCTTTCTCCTCTAAATTGATTGCATGTACTTTAGGTACACTCCAGATTGGATTCTGGGGTACCCTTATAAGTCCCTAGTATATGGTATACTATGTACCCAGGGCATAGGTACCCCAGAGGCCTCCCAGGGGCTGCATCATGTATTATGCCACCCCTGAGAGGCCATTCAAAATGACACAACAGGTCTGCTACTGCAGCCTGTGTAAGGTGGTGCATGCACCCCTTCCTTAGATATAGGTTCACTATATCTATCCTAATCACTGCACATATAAGCCTATCAGTCACCCCTATGGCAGGCCTTACCAATCCTGAAGGCAGGGTGCTGGGTTTTATGTGAGAGGGTGCCCATGCATGAGCAGAGCCCCTCTGCAGCCTTCGGAACCACTATTCCGGGGTTGCCTGTGATGCAGCCAACCATATACTCTTAAGTGCATTATAACCTCGCGGTAAATGCTAACTTTAAAACAGCTGCAAGGAATTATGTCGTGTTTGGTGTCAAACACCTTGGAATCATACCTCCACACCAGTAACTGGTGTGGGAGGTATGATTCCTCCCTCCTAGAGGGAGAAATATGACAGCACCCGTACACCCAGTACCAGCTTCACAGAGCCCTGGCATCACAAAATGGATGCTGCCAGCCACAGACACGAGTCTGCCCTCCTGCTGCTGGACGAAACTCCGGCAGGGGAAGGCTTGACAATAGGTTTCCTGTCACAGGGAGGTGTGACCACCTCCCGGACAGGCTTTAGTGTATTGGGGCTGAGTGGGTGCACTCTCAGAGTGCTTTGATGTCTGCACTGGGGGCACACTGTGCATAGTCCAGCTCAAACCGGTTGCAGGGGCTACCAGCCCCTGCTCTGGCGCAAAACTGGACAAAGGACATGGGTGTAGCCACCCCTCTGTCCTGACCCTCCCATAGGTGGGTCCCCAGAGTTTGTCCCACCCCTTCCTTGGGTATAAAGTAGGAACCCTGACTACAGGACTTTAGATATTACCTGGACTAAACTCTGCTACAGAAACCAAGTAACCTTTGACAATCTACGCTTTGCTGGACGACTGAAGAATCTCCCTTGGAGTAAAGGAGTTACTCCCCTGCAAAGCAGGCACCTCAACGCATCTGACCGGTTTGCATCTACGCAGCTCCCGACGGACTCCGAAGATTTTGCAACACAGGAGGTGGGTGCCCAAGCTTCCCCGAGGCCGACTAGTGCTCTCAGCAAACCTGAGACCCACAGCCCTCGTGGGGACCGTGCGACCCGAACCCCTGGACACCATGCACATTTGCAGCAGCATATGCTTTTAGGTGATCCCTGAGGCTGTGCTTTGGGCTACTTGTAGTCCAA
Source organism: Calotriton arnoldi (assembly GCA_963921515.1). Taxonomy (NCBI): domain Eukaryota; kingdom Metazoa; phylum Chordata; class Amphibia; order Caudata; family Salamandridae; genus Calotriton; species Calotriton arnoldi. The sequence goes on along the minus strand of CAWUFW010004693.1, from coordinate 404,039 downwards.
GCCCCGAGCAGTGTTTCCACCGAAGATTACTGGCCTACACTCCACGAGTGTTCCGTGGGCTGGTATTGTGTGATTCCTCTTGAGGTCCCTTTGCGATCCCTGGTCCGTTGACCTGTGGGTCCCTGAGAAGGCAACTTTAACTTTCAGTGGGCTTCCCTGGTTTCTCCAGATGTGCCCTGACTCTCCATCACTTGGAGAGTCCCCAGGACCTTGCTGGTCCTCACAGAAGCATCATTACTCTGACCGCGTGGGTTGCAGTTGCCAAGGCTTGTTGGTCTCCAATCCGGAAACTGACCCCTCAGCTCTCGACATCCTTCGTGGGACAGCTCGCCTACGGATCTTGGTCATCATCGATGCCTCCTGGTCCCCGTGGCTGCAGAGTCAAGCTTCACCTCTTCGCACCTGAAGCACCCGACATCGGTGGGCATTCGATTGCTCTGCTCCTGGTCAAGTGAAGTGACCCAGACTTTGTCCCCTCTGCTTTCAGGTTCTTCTCATCTCCGATCCAGGCTTGGATCACACCGGACACTTTTCTTCTCCACGGCAGCAGTACTTTCTCGCATCACGCCATTGAAAACGACGAGGGTTTCCGACACCACTTGACCCCTATGCACCCGGCTCCTCTGGGATAGGTAACACGGGTACCTCGGTACTCTCAAGGGTGCTGGCCTTAGAACCTTCTATGTTTAGCTGGGTTTGCTTGAAGTCCTCTCCTAAGTGTCCTTAATCTTTAAAATTCCAACCGCGACTTTCCCATAGAGTTGTACGGAGCTCGCGTCCGTGTTCCCACACTGCACCCGTCCTCCGTGGGTCCCCTGTGTCAAGACCTTGGGTGGTTCCTTGGGGTCCCAGCGATTCTACGTGCTCTAGGTACTGTGTCTAGTCAAGTCAGGGTTGTTATACCACTTTCTTAATATATGGTTTGGTCTCCCCCTGGAGCCCACTGTGTATTGTGCTATTTACTGTCGTTCTAGTACTGTAATATTGTGTGCCTTGTTCTCTAATCTCATAAAGAGAGTGTTTAGTAATAAATACATATATTTTATATATACCTGGTGTGGTTCTCCTTTCATTTGGTCATTCAAGAGGTTATATACTGGTAAAACAAGCTGCTTTACATTCCTTCAAGACTTAGCCTGAAGGCTGCTCTCCACAGCTACCACTAGGATAGCTTTCTATAAAGGTTGTCTTTAACCTAATCATCAATAAGGGCCGTTTGGACTGGTGCAAGGTGCCCACTTTAATTAGTGGACAGCATATACCAGGCCAACTTCTCACATTGGTGTGCAGCGGTTGGGATTCAAGCTTGCTATTGTTTTACCAGATAATCTCAGTGAGTGACTAACTGAAAACCATTAAAGGTACTTAGGTACATATAAATCAAGTCTAGAATAAAGTAAGTTCTACTGAACTTAGAGTTGGGTAAGCCAAGGGTCTAGCACACCCTTTCTCCAACTCAAGAGAGTCTCAGTTCCCACTAGAGTAGGTAGGTGCATACACCACACCACACTAGAATGTCTTCAAGGCCTGAAGTCAGTGACTCCTTGCCAACTAGGTATGACAATCTCACCTTCCAAGAATTGAGAAATATGTGTACATCTAGGAAACTGAAGACAGGGAGACATGCACGCACTCAACGCCTCATAGAGGCTTTGCTGTTAGATGACCTCAGAAAGACCCCAGGGTCTGATGAGGCAGGCAAGTTGGGTGGGGCAGCAGAGGAAGAAAGGCCAGGAAGTGAAAACTTCTATGACCTGGACTCCAATGCTGACCAGGGGGATCAAGATGATCCTAACCTGGACAATCCAATTCTTCCTTCAGGTGAGGAAGGCCTCAATGGCCCTCGCTTTACTCCCCCAGGAAGGGTTAACAGTCTACCAAGAAGATCAAGATCTCCTTCTCAGGAATCTGATCATTCTGGTACTTCTGTAGGGACCTCTGCTTCTCATAAAAGGGAATCCTCTTATGAGAAGAAATGCCAACTGCTTGAGTTTGAGAGAGCTAAGCTCAGAATCAAGAGAGAGCAATTGGCCTTAGATAGGGAATACCTGGAGCTTCAGAGAGCTTCTCAGAAGTTGGGGCTAGAGCCCCATGGTGGCAGCCACAGTGTCCCTAGAGGTAGAGATCATACTCATGACCATAGGAACCTGAACAATATTGTCCCTCCCTACCAGAGTGGGATGACATCCACAAATGGATAACTGCACTGGAGAGGGCCTGTAAGGTACAGAGGGTCCCTCGGGAGCAGTGGGCAGCAATCTTGTGGCTCTCCTTTGCAGACAAAGGTAGAGACAAGCTCCTCACTGTTAGAGAAGAGGATGCTGATAATTACAAAGTCCTGAAGAGTGCTCTGATTGATGGGTTTGGCTTAACCACTGAACAATACAGGTTAAAGTTCAGAGATACCCAAAAGGCACAGACTCAGGACTTGGTTGACTTTGTTGATTATGCTACTAAGGCTCTGGAAGGCTGGTTACTTGGCAGTAAGGTGTGTGATTTCAAAGGATTGTATAATTTAATCATGAGAGAGCAGATCCTTAATAACTGTCAAAATCAACTGTTGCATCAGTACCTGGTGGACTCTGATCTGACCTCTCCCCAAGAATTGGGCCAGAAGGCAGACAAATGGGTCAGAACCAGGGTGAGGCAGAAGGCTCAGAACCAAGGTGGTGAATCCAAGAAGCAGGATTCTAAAAACTCTGATAAGGGTGGGGAGAAGGGTAAAGACCAGAAGTCTTCTCAAGGGCCCCAAAAATCTGCATCTGGTGGGGAGTCCCAATCCAACAAAGGTAAAGGCAAGAAGAAGCCATGGTGTCAAATCTGTAAACAGAAGACCCATTGGACAAGTGATTGTAACAAGTCCAAGGACTCAACTCCAACCACCACTGCCCCTAAGGCAACTGTTCCCCCTAGTTCAGCTCCAAGTGGTGGTGTTCCAAATAAGGGTGTAGTAGGGTTAACCCTGGGATCTGAGATGGACTCTGGCCTAGTCAGAGTTCCAACTCAGGCTATGTTGATCTGTGATGGAGGCATGGATATGGCCTCCTTATTTGTAAGCCCCAGTAATCTGGGCAAATACAGACAACAGCCTATAATCAATGGAAAGGAGGCCTTGGCATTCAGGGACACAGGAGCAAGTGTAACAATGGTGACAAAAGATCTTGTGGCTCCTGAGCAAATCATACTTGGTGAGATGTACCAAGTGACCAATGCTAGCAATGTCAGGACAGACCATTCCTTGGCAGTTGTTAATTTCTCCTGGGGAGGGGTAACTGGCCCTAAAAAGGTGGTGGTAAGTGCAGACCTCCCTGTTGAATGCTTGTTGGGCAATGTTTTAGAAACTTCAGCTTGGGCTGAAGTGGAACTCAGGACTCATGCAGAAATGTTGGGTATCCCTGCAGATGTGTTTGCTATGACCAGGTCACAGGCAAAATGTCTAACACTGAACAGGTCCTGGATCCTGGAAAAATGGACCAGGCACCTTCCAAGAGAAGGAGCAGTAGGGTTAAGGCAGTGTCTTCCCCCCTGCCTCAGAATCCAGATCAGTCTCTTGAGGGAGCTGATCTTAGTCCTGAAGAAGGAACTGTCCCAGATGAGCTTGAGCCTGATCAGGTTGATTTCTTGGGGACAGGGGGCCCTTCCAGGGCAGATCTGAGCCAGGAGCAACTGAGCTGCCCCTCTCTTGAACCCCTCAGACAGCAAGCTGCTGCTGAGGCTGCTGGGAGTGCTAGTGGGTCCCATAGGATCTACTGGGATGATGGACTCCTTTACTCAGAGTGTAGAGACCCCAAGCCTGGAGCCACCAGGAGGTTGGTTATACCTCTGAAGTTTAGGAGCTTCCTATTGACACTAGCACATGATATCCAATTAGCAGGTCACCTAGGCCAAAACAAGACTTGGGACAGAATTGTCCCTCACTTTCATTGGCCTCATATGTCTGAAGACACCAAGGAGTTTTGTCGCTCCTGTGTCACCTGTCAAGCCAGTGGTAAGGCAGGTAGCACTACAAAGGCCCCCTGATACCACTACCTGTGGTGGGGGTTCCCTTTGAGAGGGTAGGGATTGACATTGTTGGTCCCCTAGATCCTCAAACTGCATCTGGGCACAGATTTATACTGGTGGTGGTGGACAATGCCACTAGGTATCCAGAGGCAATTCCCCTTAGAACCACCACAGCTCCTGTGTTGGCAAGGGCCCTCCTGGGAATCTTTTCCAGGGTGGGTTTTCCTAAGGAAGTAGTATCAGACAGAGGTGCCAACTTCATTTCTAGTTACTTAACTGCTATGTGGAAGGAGTGTGGTGTAAATTACAAATTTACCACCCTTATCACCCACAATGCAATGGTTTAGTTGAAAGGTCAACAAAACCTTAAAGGGCATGATTAAAGGTCTCCCAGAAAAGCTTAGGCGCAGATGGGACATACTTTTGCCCTGCCTTCTCTTTGCCTACAGAGAGGTTCCACAGAAGGGGGTTGGTTACAGCCCATTTGAGCTTCTGTTTGGACATCCAGTTAGGGGTCCATTGTGTCTAGTGAAGGAGGGATGGGAGTTACCTCTCAAACCCCCTAAACAGGATATTATGGACTATGTACTTGGTCTCCGCTCCAGGATGGCTGAGTACATGAAGAAGGCAACTAAAAACCTTGAGGCTAGCCAGGAATTGCAAAAGGCCTGGCATGACCAAAAGGCTGTGTTGACTGTTTATCAGCCAGGACAGAAAGTATGGGTGTTGGAGCCTGTGGCCCCAGCAGCCCTCCAAGATAAGTGGAGTGGCTCTCATACAATTATTGAGCAAAAGGGAGAGGTTACCTACCTGGTGTACCTTGGAACTCCCAGGAGCCCCCATAGGGTGCTCCATGTCAACAGGCTCAAACCATATGTTGACAGGGCAGACATGGGCTTACTCATGGCTACTGATGAGGGACAGGAGGAAGAGAGTGATCCACTCCCTGACCTGCTCTCACAGAACCCTGATGATGGTTCAGTTGATGGTGTAGCCTTGGCAGGCAGCCTCACTGACCAGAAGCAAACTGATTGCAGAAAAGTTCTCAACCAGTTTAGACATATGTTCTCACTGACTCCAAGTCAGACTACCTGGTGCACTCATGAAGTGGACACTGGGGACAGTCTGCCTGTTAAAAATAAGATTTACAGGCAACCTGACCATGTCAGGGACTGCATCAGGACTGAAGTCCAGAAGATGTTGGATTTGGGTGTGATTGAACCCTCAGATAGCCCTTGGGCTAGTCCAGTAGTCTTAGTGCCTAAACCTCACACCCAGGGTGGTAAGAGAGAGATGAGGTTTTGTGTGGACTACAGAGGTCTCAATGCAGTCACTAGGACTGATGCCCATCCCATACCAAGGGCAGATGAGCTTATAGATACTTTGGCCTCAGCCAAGTTTCTGAGCACATTTGACCTGACAGCTTGCTACTGGCAGATCAGACTAGCTGAGGATGCAAAAGCCAAAACAGCATTCTCAACCCCTAGTGGGCACTACCAATTTGTGGTGATGCCCTTTGGTTTGAAGAATGCACCTGCCACTTTTAAAAGGTTGGTGAACAAAGTCCTTACAGGCCTGGAAGCCTATAGTGCAGCATATCTAGATGATATTGCTGTCTTTAACTCCACCTGGGAGGATCACCTGGTCTACCTGAGAAATGTTTTGGAGGCCCTGCAGAAAGCAGGCCTCACTATCAAGGCCACCAAGTGCCAGATAGGGCAGAGCCAAGTTGTATACCTGGGCCACCTTGTGGGTGGAGGCCAGGTTCAACCATTGCAGAGCAAAATCCAGACCATCATGGACTGGGTTGCTCCAACCACCCAGACTCAGGTCAGAGCTTTCTTGGGCCTGACTGGGTACTATAGGAGGTTTGTCAAAGGATATGGATCCATAGTGACCCCTTTGAATGACTTAACTTCCAAGAGAATGCCAAAGAAAGTTCAGTGGACAGTCAGCTGTCAAAAGGCATTTGATGACCTGAAGCAGGCCATGTGCACTGCTCCCATTCTGCAAAGTCCTGACTACTCCAAACAATTCATTGTCCAAACAGATGCATCTGAGTTGGGGGTAGGGGCTGTGTTATCACAATTGAATGATGAAGGTCAGGATCAGCCAGTAGCTTTTATTAGCAGAAGGCTGACCCCCAGAGAGAAACGTTGGTCAGCCATTGAGAGGGAAGCCTTTGCTGTGGTTTGGGCCTTGAAGAAGCTGAGGCCATACTTGTTTGGCACTCACTTCATTGTTCAGACAGACCACAAGCCCCTCTTATGGCTAAACCAGATGAAGGGTGAAAACCCCAAACTTTTGAGGTGGTCCATTTCCCTACAGGGGATGGACTATACAGTGAAACATAGACCTGGGAGTAACCATGCCATTGCAAATGGACTCTCCAGATATTTCCACTTAGAACATGAAGACTCAACTGGTCATGGTTAGTTTAATGTCCTGACGTTTGGGGGGGTTGTGTAGGAGAGTAGGATCTGCTTCTTATAGTTACCCCCACTTTTTGCTGATGTTTCACTGTTTTCGACTTAGTCTGACTGGGATCCTGCTATTCAGGACCCCAGTCTATCTGCTTTCTCCTCTAAATTGATTGCATGTACTTTAGGTACACTCCAGATTGGATTCTGGGGTACCCTTATAAGTTCCTAGTATATGGTATACTATGTACCCAGGGCATAGGTACCCCAGAGGCTTCCCAGGGGCTGCAGCATGTATTATGCCACCCCTGAGAGGCCATTCAAAATGACACAACAGGTCTGCTACTGCAGCCTTTGTAAGGTGGTGCATGCACCCCTTCCTTAGATATAGGTTCACTATATCTATCCTAATCACTGCACATATAAGCCTATCAGTCACCCCTATGGCAGGCCTTACCAATCCTGAAGGCAGGGTGCTGGGTTTTATGTGAGAGGGTGCCCATGCATGAGCAGAGCCCCTATGCAGCCTTCGGAACCACTATTCCGGGGTTGTCTGTGATGCAGCCAACCATATACTCTTAAGTGCATTATAACCTCGCGGTAAATGCTAACTTTAAAACAGCTGCAAGGAATTATGTCGTGTTTGGTGTCAAACACCTTGGAATCATACCTCCACACCAGTAACTGGTGTGGGAGGTATGATTCCTCCCTCCTAGATGGAGAAATATGACAGCACCGGTACACCCGGTACCAGCTTCACAGAGCCCTGGCATCACAAAATGGATGCTGCCAGCCACAGACACGAGTCTGCCCTCCTGCTGCTGGATGAAACTCCGGCAGGGGAAGGCTTGACAATAGGTTTCCTGTCACAGGGAGGTGTGACCACCTCCCAGACAGGCTTTAGTGTATTGGGGCTGGGTGGGTGCACTCTCAGAGTGGTTTGATGTCTGCACTGGGGGCACATTTGGTCTCCCTGTGCATAGTCCAGCTCAAACCAGTTGCAGGGGCTACCAGCCCCTGCTCTGGCACGAAACTGGACAAAGGACATGGGTGTAGCCACCCCTCTGTCCTGACCCTCCCATAGGTGGGTCCCCAGAGTTTGTCCCACCCCTTCCTTGGGTATAAAGTAGGAACCCTGACTACAGGTCTTTAGATATTACCTGGACTAAACTCTGCTACAGAAACCAAGTAACCTTCGACGATCTACGCTTTGCTGGACGACTGAAGAATCTCCCTTGGAGTAAAGGAGTTACTCCCCTGCAACTCAGGCACCTCAACGCATCTGACCGGTTTGCATCTACGCAGCTCCCGACGGACTCCGAAGATTTTGCAACACAGGAGTGGGTGCCCAAGCTTCCCCGAGGCCGACTAGTGCTCTCAGCAAACCTGAGACCCGCAGCCCTCGTGGGGACCGTGCAACCCAAACCCCTGGACACCATGCACATTTGCAGCAGCATATGCTTTTAGGCAATCCCTGAGGCTGTGCTTTGGGCTATTTGTAGTCCAAGCCCTGAGCAGTGTTTCCACCAAAGATTACTGGCCTACACTCCACGAGTGTTCCCTGGGCTGGTATTGTATGATTCCTCTCGAGGTCCCTTCGCGATCCCTGGTCCATTGACCTGTGGGTCCCTGAGAAGGCAACTTTAACTTTCAGTGGGCTTCCCTGGTTGCTCCAGACGTGCCCTGACTCTCCATCACTTGGAGAGTCCCCAGGACCTTGCTGGTCCTCACAGAAGCATCATTACTCTGACCGCGTGGGTTGCAGTTGCCAAGGCTTGTTGGTCTCCAATCCGGAAACTGACCCCTCAGCTCTCGACATCCTTTGTGGGACAGCTCGCCTGCGGATTCTGGTCATCAACAATGCCTCCTGGTCCCCGTGGCTGCAGAGTCAAGCTTCACCTCTTCGCACCTGAAGCACCCGACATCGGTGGGCATTCGATTGCTCCGCTCCTGGTCACGTGAAGTGACCCAGACTTTGTCCCCTCTGCTTTCAGGTTCTTCTCATCTCCGATCCAGGCTTGGATCACACCGGACACTTTTCTTCTCCACGGCAGCAGTACTTTCTCGCATCACTCCATTGAAAACGACGAGGGTTTCCGACACCACTTGACCCCTATGCACCCGGCTCCTCTGGGATAGGTAACACAGGTACCTCGGTACTCTCAAGGGTGCTGGCCTTAGAACCTTCTATGTTTAGCTGGGTTTGCTTGAAGTCCTCTCCTAAGTGTCCTTAATCTTTAAAATTCCAACCGCGACTTTCCCATAGAGTTGTACGGAGCTCGCGTCCGTGTTCCCACACTGCACCCGTCCTCCGTGGCTCCCCTGTGTCACTACCTTGGGTGGTTCCTTGGGGTCCCAGCGATTCTACATGCTCTAGGCACTGTGTCTAGTCAAGTCGGGGTTGTTATACCACTTTCTTAATATATGGTTTGGTCTCCCCTGGAGCCCACTGTGTATTGTGCTATTTACTGTCGTTCTAGTACTGTAATATTGTGTGCCTTGTTCTCTAATCTCATAAAGAGGTTAGTAGAGAGTGTTTAGTAATAAATACATATATTTTATATATACCTGGTGTGGTTCTCCTTTCATTTGGTCATTCAAGAGGTTATATACTGGTAAAACAAGCTGCTTTACATTCCTTCAAGACTTAGCCTGAAGGCTGCTCTCCACAGCTACCACTAGGATAGCTTTCTATAAAGGTTGTCTTTAACCTAATCATCAATAAGGGTCGTTTGGACTGGTGCAAGGTGCCCACTTTAATTAGTGGACAGCATATACCAGGCCAACTTCTCACACTCAAGATTTTGCTGATCCTGTCTGATGACTGGGGAATATTCTAAGGTAATGAATTTGTGGCTAGAAGTCTCTATCAGACACATAACTCCCAAAACCCTGGACAGCATGACAACAGCATCCCTTCCTAATAAACTAAACATTTCTAGGTGTTTTCATTACCAACCAACTGGGTACGAAGAATGGTAGGGTGACTACATCTGATCGGTACTTTCCCCCACTAGCCATCCCTGCCAACAATTTTATGGAGCATAAAATTGAAAGCCTATTTTAAAGACAAACCAACACATGATGAGAAAGGCGATACCGACCTAAGAAGAAGCTCCATCTTCTGCCCTACCAACACCATGGTTCCAGTAAAAATCAACTTTTGAGCAAGCTCTCTTCATAGAAATGGAGAACATTTACAAGGAGGATTTCTAGCCCTTCCGTATCATACCGAAAAGGAAATACAATCACTCAAAGAACTGACAGATAACCAAGACCTCATAATAAAACCAGCATATAAAGGAGGTGGATTGTTTTCTAAAAGAAGGACTACCACACACAATGCTTGAAGTTACTCATTACTACAAACCACCAGAGATTGAGCCTACGCCTAGACTATGTGGTATAATAGGGAGCGTGGTGGAAGAAGCAAAAGTAAACAGGTGGATCTTGAAAAAGGAGGCAGAGTACCTTCTCATACAGGATCCGAAGACTCCATACTTTTATTCTCTCCCAAAAATGCACAAGAATGTACAATCTCTACCAGGACAACCCTTTGTGTACGGAATAGGTTCTATTTTGTAACCACTATTACAATTTGCAGACCAGTTTCTTCGCCCTATTGTACAGCAAACACCCACCTTCTTTAAGGACATCACAGATTTGTTAAACCAACTAGAAAATGTAGATTTCAACCCAGCCTTCCATATCCTGGTGGGACTGGATATAAACAGCCTATACAAGAGTTTGACACAAGCAGCAACCCTAGAAACCTTCGAGAACATACTGTTCAGAGAAGACACTTTGTCCTAGAATGCTGCAGATAGCCTCTAACAGAGAACTTCTTTGAATACGAAGAATCCCTATTTCTCCAAAAACACAGAACTTCAAAGGCGAGGACATTTGCCCCAAGCCTGGCCTGATTGTACATGAGTGATTTTGAGAGAATGCACATACGCACCGATACAAACCCTCACAAACAGGAGATACGTTTTTGGAGAAGATACATTAATGAGGTACTCATTATATTGCAAGGAGATGAACAATCCATTCAGGAGTTCATGATATAGCATAATGACCGCGACAACTTCCTGAAGTTCACATGCTCCATTCATTGTTGCGAATTGACCTTCCTAGACGTTACCATCTTCTCAGAGAAGAGAAGAATTGGGAATAAAACCTATAACAAACCAACCAATAAAAACAGTCTATTACCCTTCGACAGTTTTCATCCACATCCACTGAGAGAAAACCTTCCATATAGCCAATGCCTGATAATTCACCGCAACTGCAGCAGTTTTCAAGACTACAGATTGATTAAGCAGAAAAACTGGAACAAAGACAATATCCAACACAGATAATAAAAAAATTTAATTAAAGCATAAAGAATCATAACAGAAAGAACCTCCTGGAACAAACGAACAGAACCACAGATGAGAACATCTTGACATGTGTCACTATCTACTGCGCAGCAACCAATCATATAAAAAAAGCAATAAATAAACATTGGAATATCATCACCTCCGGCGCTCTTAACTGGCCCAAACCTAGATTTGCGAACAAACGAGGAAAAAACATGCAGGACTATCTGGTCCACACCAGACCTACATCACACCCTCAACAAAAAGAATCAGTGTCCATGACTTGGGGTTTGCAACCCATAACGGGACATTTCCCTTGAGGAACATGCTCAGAATACTATGTCACGAAAAGAACCAGAACCAAAACAATTAATTTAGACACAAACCTTACCTGGACAATAAGGACACATACCAATTGCAACAGCACCCATGTCATTTATATGATTACGTGCCCATGCCAACTTAAGTACATCGGCAGGAAGGCAAAAATACAAATGGGAGAACATTGCAGCAGTGTCCGATGCAGCAAGATAACTGCACGAACGAGAATTCATTTTGGTACAGAATAACACACAGAGAATTACCTGGAGTGGATAACTTTGGAAACGCTGGAAAAGACTGTCAGGATTGCTGAAAAAATACTCCTCCAAAAAGAGCACCTTTGACAGAGGCCTCAACAATAATATATCCTGGTTGACAGTCAGCAACTAATTACAAACTTGCTAACTGAGTTGATAACATAATTTTGGAGACCACAATAAGCATTGGCTCCATATATAAACAAGCATTTGCAATGCAATAGGTCTCGCATTTGCAAGAGTTTAAGCTTTGGCATTGTAAATGGCAATGCCTTTATTTATCTGTTTTGCTAATTAACACATAAATAAAAGGCATTGTCATTTACAATGCCAATAGCTCAAACTCTTGTAAACATGAGACCTATTCAAAGAAGCAGCCGCCATTGTCCCGGGCTGCTCAGAAAGTGAAAGCACGCATGGCGCGCTGAATGGTGCAGAAAAACATGTTGTGCCTGCAGTAGAATCTAGAATTACATGATATTGGGAACTTCTATGTCTGTTCCAGCATCTGGGACAATGTTAAGCAACCCATCACTGTTGTTGACCAAAGAGGCGAAACTTTTGGCCTTTTTCCAAATGCAATCGCACTCCCCTCCCACCAGATACTAATTCAGGAATAGAAAATTTTCCAGCATATGCAACAAGAATTTTAGATTCTATTAAGGACACGGAGGTGAGGATTATGCTTCTCAATCTTTACTGCATATTAAACAGCAGACAATGAAAAAACAGTAAACACACATAAACACTACAAATCCCACGAGGCTTTGAACTACGTCTCCTTAACAATACCAATCAGAGTAGTCCAATGTCTACAAAATAGCGAGGCACCATTTTACTGCCTCTTTCTTTGCAACAAGCAGTCTTTTCTTAGTGTAAGTCAAACAGGATACAGTTCCAGCTCTCAACAGAGAGCAACCTCCAAATAACAGATCCCAGAAGAGACAACTTAGCCATAAGGGTACAGAAATCGCCAGCCGGCCATGAGACTCCAGATTCAGCTCTGTTTGGAATCCGTTCCTGCAATCAAAAAGAAGTTTGAATACTATGGAACCCAAGCACCTTATCATAACAAGGGAGGGAAAGCAAACATGTCAGGTTATAGCATAAGACATCATGGCAATTAAGAATCATTCTTACCTGTTCCACCGGGTGCGATAATCCTCGCCTCTGTGTCCTTAATAGAATCTAAAATTCTTGTTGCATATGCTGGACAATTTTCTATTCTATGGCAGGACCGGAGGCTCAGATTATTCTGGTTCAAAGCTGACCAACCACAACAGAAGAAACATGAACAATCTGTTTGTAATAAAATATTTTGAACATTTAATCAGATGACCATTCTGCTGCCTTAAGAATATCCTCTAGTCTGGATCCCATAACAAAGGCTTTGTGCGCCATCGCGCCCCTAGCAGAATGCGCCCCATACACAGATACATCTATACCGGCTTCAGCCATAATCCATCAAACCCATCAAGCTAAAGTAGTCACCGAAACCGGGCGGAAGGGTTTCTGGATTGACAGCAGTAGAGGTCCTAATGGTTTGGACCTGTGAGGCAAAGTACGCTCTTCGTAACTTTTTAAACATTTAACCACACATAGTTTATCATTGTGGGGAAAGGCCGGGTAATCAATTGAGCGTGAAAAAGTCTTAGTTTTTCTAGAAATAATGAATGATACACCATGTGGAGAAAATAACCTACCTGCTAGATCAAGTGCACGTACGTCTGACACTCTCCGACAAGAAATGAGACACAAAAACATGGTATGTTTTGCTGAAAGCTGTTTTAATGATAACTCTTTATTCTCTGGCCAAGATTCAAGTAATGCTAACACATTCGAAACATCCCGTAGAGTGCCCTACCTGGGCTTTGGAGGCCGAGCGACTCTTATGCCTTTCAATAATTTACAAACAACCAGGTGAACACCTACCGGTTTCCCATCAATATGATTATGTCCGGCTGACAAAGCAGATCTAAAATTGTTTACTGACCTGTAACATAGTCAGGACTCTGCACACTCGGAGAGGAAGTTCAAGATGTCTTTCAGATTGGATCCCATGGGATCCACCTCCCGTTGAAGGCACCAACCCACCCAACGTTTCCATGTAGCAGAATATCATTTACGGGTGGAAGGAGCCCAAGCCTGTTGTATAAATTTGTCAGCCGGCGATGAAAGGCCTTTAATTTGTTCGTGTTGCCTGATATTTTCCAAACCATGAGCGCCAGTTGGTCCTGCAGAAACAGTGGGTGGGGGACCCGACTGGGTCCAGGAGCAACTGTGGAAATACAGGAAGTCGAAAGGGTAGATCTACTGACAACTCCAAGGGAGACGGAAACCATGATTGTGTCTTCCATAGAGGTGTGACTCAAACCAACGATGCTGTCGACGGACTTCGGCCACCACTTTCGAGATCATCGCGAAGGGTGGGAAGGTGAAATTTGTTTGACATCCCCAATGGTGGAGAAAAGCATCTGTTCCCACTGCCATCAGATCCAGTTTCCAACTGAAGAACCTGGAAATTTGAGCATTCAGACGCGAGGCAAACAGATCCATGAAGCACGGGCCTCAAGTAAGCATGATCTCATGAAATATCGAAGGATGGTGTTTCCAATCGCTGAAATCCCTCAGCTATCTGGAATTCCAGTCCGCCACTAAGTTGTCTTTGCCGGGAATGTATTTTCTGCTAAAACGGTGATCTTCTGTGAGAGGCAGAAATGCCAGAACTCTTGGGCTATTTTGGCCAACAGACGAGATCTCGTACCTCCTAGGCGATTTATATACTGTACCGCTGACACGTTGTCTATCCAAAGAAGGATGCAACAATTGCTCTTAACAGGTGAGATCGTCTTGATGGTGAAGGAACCCGCCAACAGTTCCAGACAGTTGATGTGAAGCTTCAGTTCCTCTGCTGACCAGCGTCCGCTGGTGGTGAATTCTCTGCATCTTGCACCCCGGCACATCGACTGGCGTCCGACTCGATGACTACATCGGGAGAGATTTGGAAAATGGCCTTGCCATTTCAAGCTTCCATGTGGTTTAACCACCATTGGAGTTCCTCTTGCGCCTCCAGAGTCAGGCCAATCGTGTGCTCGTAACTGAAGTTCCGTTGAAGATAATGAATTTTTAGACGCTGTAACGCTCTGTAGTGAAGAGGACAAGGAAAAATCGCTTGAATAGAGCATGTCAGAAGACCGACATGGATTTTATTTTGGATGGAGGGAGAAGTATTTGGGCCGACACAGAGTTGATCTGGAACCCTAGAAAGTCCATCTGCTGAGATGGAATCATCATGGACATCTTGAGATTTATTACAAAGCCGAGGTTCAGAAGGAGAGACAAAGTCCATTGTAGATGTGTTAGTAACAGAGAGCGATCCTGTGCTAGCAGGAGCATGTCATTTAGATACACGATCATGCGAACTCCCATTCATAATCGAGTCACCACGGGTTTCATTAGCTTGGTGAATACCGAAGGGGCTGAGGATAGGCCGAATGGTAGGGAAAGGTAACAAAACCATTGACCTTTCCATTGAAACTGGAGAAAACGTTGACGAGTGGGATACTTTGGGTCTGTCAGATAGGCGTCTTATAGGGCTAACCAGACCATCCAGTCCTTTTCCAGCAACAGATCTCTTAGAAGGTAGATCCCTTCCATCTTGAAGTGACGGTAAGTATCAAAGGGGTTGAACGTTCTGAGATTTAGAACCAATCTCTGACCACCTCCTTTCTTTTAGACCAAGAAGACCTTGCTGCAAAAACCTTTGGGCTGAAGAGTCCCTGCAGCAATGGCCTTTTTTTCCAAAAGATCTAACAGCTCGGAGTCTATAAAAGACTCTTCTTGTTGGGAAAAATGGAGAGGTGGCGGGGGGGTCTGTTGAAACGGGGATATATCAATTCTATCCAATACCCTTGAGCAGTGTTTAGGACCCATGTATCTGAAGTGATCTTTAGCCAATTGTGAATGAAAAACATCAATCTGCCTCCCAAGGGTATTGAAGGAAAAAGAGATGGAGTTATTACCTGAGGACTGAGCGTCGTTGTTGCGGAAGCCTCTGTTGACGCCTCTGTTGAAAAGATCTCTGAAACCCCGTGATCTGGTGGGATAGAAGCCTGCTTGGGCTGTATCCTGCGCATACCCTCTGCGCCTGGGGTTGTAGCCGCGTTGAGGACTTTGCTAGTTGAAGCGGCCGGTCGAGCGTCCTCTGCCACGACCTGCCCTACCAGAGAGGGGATTGAAAACTCTTTTCAGAGAGGTTTGTGATTTGTCTAGAGATGTGAAGGTATTGACAAATTTTGCAATGTCCTTGACAAAACGGTCCCCCAAAAGTTGACCTTCCGCTAAGGGCCCAGGTTCGGCAGAGGCCAGCTCTGCTAGTTGCGGATCGATTCGTAACAGCACAGATTTCGCCTTTTGGAAGAAAGCGCGCAATTGGCGTTGCCTAAGAGGCAAATTGCTCGTTGAGTCCACCCAGCGAGGACTTCAGGGTGAATTGCAGCACCCGTCTACTGGGCCTGGAGCGCCAATTCTAAAATTTTGGCCAGAGGACCTGACACATCCAAGAGTTTGTCTTGGCATGCTCTCAAAGCTCTGTCGATTCCCTTCTTAGGGTCTTTGCGGAATTTCTTGAGGAAAGTCTGCATTGAGGAGTCTATGTCGGGGGTAAGAGTGGTTTTGTTTGGGAGGTCTGGACAGGGGCATTCCTACCGGAGGCGGGATCTGACCTCTTTATCAAAGCTTTTATGCAGATTATTCTGCATATATTCAGCCACCGCCAGGGACCAGTCTGAGGATCTAGGGTGGACAATACTAGATGGGTCAAAGGTGAAAGGGGTAGGGGCCGTAGGAGAAGAGGTACGCTTGCATTTTTTAGGTCGCTTACGGGGACTTGACTCCTGGGAGGACAAGGAATCTGTGTCTGCGTCCGTAGTGGGAGAAGGCAGAGGGAGGGACGGTGGCGGAGGGGAAGCTGGGTCTGTATTATAGTCATGATCCTTTGCTTTCTCTGTAACCTTAGTATAAATTTTAACATGCTGCCAAGAGTGGCCGGGAGGAAGGAGGTTTCAAGGGGGGGTAGAAGGAGAGGGGTCGCTACCTACCAGTCGGTCAAGTAGTTGTGAAATAGGTAAGATGGCAGAGGATAAGGCCTTATCCAATTTTTTGTCCAGGGTTTTATCAATCAAAGTTTCTACATTCTCCTCATAATAAAAATCCTCATCATCTTGTGTACCATAGGCAGCTAGTTCCTGTTCATACACCTCGTAGTCAGACATGGTGTGAGGAAGAAGAACTTCCAGTCCTAAGTCCCCAGAGGAAAGCCAATTAATTACAGCCCTGTAAAGCTTCAGATATAGGGCATAGCGTAAGAGCAAAAGAGAGAGTTGCAGTAGAAAGCTAAGGTACCCTAAACTGCTTCAGCAGGACTTAACAGGGCTAGGCCCTAACAGCCTGAGAAGCAGCAGAGTTTCCAAAAATTATTAATCAATGTTCTATAATGCCCAAAACAAGGGTAAGCCTGAGAAAAAGTGTCCGATGTCCTGTATATGCAAATTAGCCCAGTACCGGCACTGCGATCTGCTGGGGAAGCCCTGTTCTTCTAGCCCGGGTCAGGCGTCACCAGCTCAGCAATGGGAGGCTGCCGCGTGCACTAGCACATGCAGGCTCCCAAGGAACGCGTATGCAGCCCAATTGGGCTGCATACGCGGTCTCACTCCTGGGAGGGGCCACTCCCTGCGGGAAGCGCGCACAGCGCGCTTGTCACAGCCCGACTGCTCGGACAACGGCGGGCGAAACCAAAGAAAAAAGCAGAAAAAGGGGGATTTTTAAACTGAGAATAAATGAGGAAATAACATAACAGAAGGCGCAACACGCGCCGATACAAAGCGGAGAAGGCACCGCGGGGGAGGGGAGAGAACTGCAGGCCTCCGTGACAGGGAGACTCAAGGTCGTGATAACGGCACCACAAAGGAAAACGGGTCACATGAGACCATACTATACAAGTAGGCACAATCACCTAAATAATGAGATAATCATGAAACAGTAATAAGCATTGCATGCGTAACCAATGAACATGAAATAACGAGGCACTTATCTTGACTGCGGAGCAGCAAAGAAAGAGGCAGTAAGATGGTGCCTTGCTATTTTGTAGACATTGGACTACTCTGATTGGTAGTGTTGAGGAGGCGTGGTTCAAAGCCTCATGGGATTTGTAGTGTTTATGTGCGTTTACTGTTTTTTCATTGGCAGCTGTTTAATATGAAGTAAAGATTGAGAAGCATAATCTGAGCCTCCGGTCCTGCCATAGAATCAGGTAGCGCTATGTATGGGTTTAAAAAACACTCTTGTATACCAGATTATCCTCCCGCCAGGACAGATGAGAAAGACGTTGGTTAAGTCGCCGAATTGCGACCTACCTCATTAATATTCATGAGGTAGGTCAATTGCGATCCCCTAGGAATCGCAGAAAAGGTTCAGAACACTTTCATGCATGCCGTTTTGCGATTTCCTAATTGCGAATCTCAAGGATTCGCAATTAGGAAATCGCAAAATGGGGCCTTCATACATCTGGCCCAAAGTTTGTTGAGTTGTATCCACCTTTTTGAAAACAATTGAGTATAACGAGTGCGAGAATTCAAGTTGTGTGAATCTTTCTAATGGTAAATGAAATTCTCCCCTCCCCCGCCTTCACACCTCTATATCTCTACACACTCGCTATTGTCACAGTCAAGAGAGCACTGTTTCTAAAGCTTTTAAAATTTCTTTCCCACTTCCCTACACATAAGGGCTGCAGCTTGCACAGTACCAGGATGAAAATTGTCTGATGAAATGCAAAGTATTTATATTAGCATTTCGCCTTACAAAAGCACTTGGGCGAGCATGTCTACATTCGGGTTTCAGAAATGTGATAGGTAGAATGACATTATTCAGTAATGGGTAAGGTTAACCAAATGGATGCCTCTGTCTCTAACCAAGAATGTTTTCTTTTTTTTCCCCTTCAAAGTCATAGGCTCAATGGAAGCCCATATTACTTTCTGACAGAGTGTATCAGACTGAAGACATGTGAGTAATAGACTTATGAGTCTACAGAAACGAACAGCAAGGGACCCGTTGAACTTAGAATAATAAGTACTAATGAAAGCCCAGACCCTGATGGGCACTACAGCCTGAAACATGTTGACCACTCATTTGTGATGTTAAGGACAACTTACACGTCCGTAGAACATCACCACTTCACCTTTTAACCTCCCCCCGTATTCTTCACCCGTATTAAAGTAATTATTTTGAGATACAGGAGGTAACTTTATATATCACCATATGGATCCCACCAGTACTTTCCCTTGGAAGGAGGTGGTATTCACCTAGGGAAGCGAGTACCTAGGTGCGAAACCCAATGATGATGCCGCGTAACAACATACCATAGTGGTGATAGCTTACACCACCAGTGGCTAAGATTGGTTGAGTGTAAACACTGGAGAAATCCAGATCGCGCAAAACCAACAGAGCCCACTCTCCATTGATTATGGATGGAACAATTTTATGCCCCTAGTGTTGGAAAGTGGATTATTGGTAGGGGCAAATGTAGGTCTGCCACTGGCAATAAGGCCACTAACACATGATAGGACTCAGCATAGGTCTCAGAAAATTATTCCTATGCTCAACCCCTGGTAACGTGGCTGCGAGCAGACAGGCTTAACTTCAAAGACAGGTATGTAAAGCATTTAAAAACACCAATTCAGTAAATAATTAAGACACAACACATAATAAAAATCCAACACCAATTTATAAAAATATGAAATATTTTTATCTTTAAAATGACACCAAAACGACAAAAATCCAATGTAGGGAACCGGAGATATGAATTTTCAAAGTTTAAATAAAATATAGCACTTAGAAGCATATAGCACCATATTGGGACATAGGCTCGCGATAGACCGGGCCAAAGTCAAAGTTTAAGGCCGACCGCGATGGAGCCCTGAGCGGATACCCCACGTGGAAGGTCCCGGTCAATGTTTTTACCTTCGCACTTAGAAACTTTTCTGGAGCTTTTCTCCTCGAGGCCCCTCGACGCTCTCCGTCAGTCCGGATCCGGTGCGGCTCCGCCGGATAGCCTTTCGACGATCTCCCGGTGAACTTCCCTGGAGCGGACTTAGAAACTTTTTCAAGATCGCTTCAGCGGGGCAATCCAACAATCCAGGCCGACACGCGATGGAAGGCAGGCGGATTGGCGCTCGCGGTTGTTCCCGGTCGACTTTCTTACGAGCGGACTTAGAAGCTTTTCTGGAGCTTTTTCTCCTGGGGTCCCTCGATGCTCCTCATGTAGCCGGATCCGGTGAGGGTTCGCCGGCTTCAGATTTTCGCTAGTCCCGGTCAATCTCTGGAAGTCGATGCCATGGAGCTTTTAGCGGGACGAACCTGGTGGGCTTGGCCGGCTCGCGGTTGAAGGCAGGCGGCTTGGCTGACCAGGATGAGTCGGTCCCCCTCTGGAGCTTTTTTTCAAAGTTCCTCCAAAGTTCCCCAAACTTTTTGAACTTCTTTCTGAAGTTCCTCAAAGGGTCCCAAAGTGTCTCAAACTTACTCCAAGGGTCTGGAAGCTCCAAGATGGTCCTTGAAAGTTGAGGACTTCAATTCCCACAATGCACTGTGCGTCACCCTTACAAATCCACTGGTAGCTCCCCAGGTTGATGATTCTTGGTGGTGAGGGTCCAGATGAGCTCTGTTAACCTGTAGCTTGCAGGGAGTCCACTCTTGACTTCTTTTACTCAGCACAGTTAGTCCACAAAGCTGTAGTTTCAGGTGGTGCAGTCTCCAGAGGTCAGGCCTTAGAAGTCTTTGCACAGCAGAACTTTTCAGCAGGGCCAGTCTTGCTTTCTTCAGTTTCAAGCAGCAGATCTGAGGGGCTGGGCCTCTCTCAGATACTTATTCCACAGTCTCTGGGTCATCCAGGAGGTCAAGCTTCACCAATAGGAGTAGGGTAACCTCCCACTTGAGTGACTCCTTCCTGCAGAGTGTGGCATTATTCTATCCCAGAGTGCAACAAAGCTTCCAAATCCATAATGGCTGATTTTCCAGCAAGGAGGTAAGAGCTGGCTAAACACTCCCACTGAGTTGGCTAATTAACCTAGCCTCTCCTCCCTACATCTGCACATATCTTCCTTAATCCTGCCATCTGGCTGAGGTGGGGGTTCAAAGCTGTTAATGACACTGCTCTGGGCTCTGCCCCTTTGAAGCTCATTGTTTATGACCCCTCCCCTGGCCTGGCATTCCTGCAGAACAGCTCACTGCCCTCCCAGTCCATCTGGCTGGCCCCAGGGGATCTTTATCACCTCTTCAGGCAGGCTGGCTAATCCCCTTAACTCTGACCAATCAGGGCAGAGCACTGGAAGGCTGGATTTGGAACTAAAACCCAGAAAGTGTTATAACTTCTTGTCTGTTCACTTTGGGAAAAATTCAATAACATCATATTGTAGGATTTATCCATACCATTCTAGTGAGTCTTTGAATGGAATCTTTATCCCTCTCCTATCAGAAGTTATTGTTTAATAACTTTCCCCATGTTAACCTATGGGGCAGGTGGTTTGCAATGGGAAAAATGACATGGGCCATTTTTCCAGCACCAGGACTTACAAAAACATATTTTATAAGTACTTGGCTTATTTTCACAGGACCCCCACCCCATAGGTCACCTAGGGGAGACCCTAGGGGTGCTGAATCTGTAAAAATATTGCAGATCCTCCATGCCCAGTGCCCCCAGCATCAAAGTCGAATTTGGGCAGCACTTTACACAATGGGGAGAGTGAAATGTGAATTTCACTTAACCCAGGGCATATATAAACTCATTTTATAAGGGTCTACCTTATAGATACCTGACCCCCCACCCCTGGGATACCTAGGGGAGACCCTGGGGGTCATTATTATGCCAAAACATTTTAGGTTGACCAGTTTTAAGTGCCCCAAACCCCAAAGTCGAGTTTGGCCACAATTTACATGTTTAAGAGCAATCCTGGCGCCCAGGGCTGCTTTTAAACTGACCACAGGCTTCAGCAGGGCACACATGCAAGTGCAAAAGGCTGCTGGCCTCTAAACTGCCATGCCCCAGGATCCTGGGGACTTCTAGGTAGTTTCAATCCCCTGCCCTATTATATACTAGGGGCTTAGGGGTAGGTCATGCCAATTACAGGGGTACCCCAACCCAAAGTGTACCCTAGTGTATGTAGGTGCTTTACTGTTATCTAAGTGTTTCAGCATGGCACTGGCCCTGGGCCTGGTTAAACAGAGCCCAGGGTCAGTCAGAGTCAGTTACCACCAGTTCCAGTCAGCAAAAAGTTGGGGGTGCCCAGGGCACAGGGTGACTTTACAACATAGCCCCCCCAAACGAAAGGTGAGGGGTTACTAACCTACACCTTGGTAGTCCTCCTCAGCTAAGTGGAAAAACCTGGAAAGTCCATCTGCATTGGCATGGGCAACCCCAGGTCTGTGTTCCACTGTAAAGTCCATTCCCTGTAGGGAAATGGACCACCTTAACAGCTTGGGATTCTCCCCTCTCATCTGCATGAGCCATCTGAGAGGCCTGTGGTCAGTTTGAACACGAAAGTGAGTCCCAAACAAATATGGTCTCACCTTTTTCAGTGACCACACCACAGCAAAAGCCTCTCTCTCAATGGCACTCCATCTCTGCTCTCTGGGAAGAAGCCTCCTGCTAATAAAGGCAACTGGCTGATCAAGGCCCCCTTCATTTAGCTGTGACAACACTGCCCCAATCCCTTGCTCTGAAGCATCTGTCTGAACTACAAATTCTTTTGTGTAGTCAGGGGCCAGTAACACTGGTGCTGAACACATAGCAGCTTTCAGAGTGTCAAAAGCCTTCTGACACTCTGGGGTCCAAGTCACCTTCTTGGGCCTCTTTTTAGAAGTCAGTTCTGTTAGGGGCCCCACAATGGTCCCATAATTTTGAACAAACCTTCTATAGTACCCTGTCAGTCCAAGGAATGCCCTGACCTGAGTCTGGGTAACAGGTGCTGTCCAATCCAAAATAGTTTGGATTTTAGCTTGGAGAGGCTGTACATGGCCCCCACCTACCAGGTGGCCCAGGTACACCACAGAACTCTGCCCTATTTGGCACTTGCTTGCCTTAATAGTCAGGCCTGCCTGCTGCATGGCCTGAAGCACTTCCCTTAGGTGGCTTAAGTGATCTCCCCAGGTAGAACTATACACAGCTATGTCATCCAGGTAAGCTGCACTGAACTGTTCCAACCCAGACAAGACCCTGTTCACCAACCTTTGGAAGGTGGCAGGTGCATTCTTTAACCCAAAGGGCATTACCTTGAACTGATAATGTCCCTCTGGGGCGGAGAATGCTGACCTCTCCTTTGCTCCATCAGTGAGGGCAATCTGCCAGTAACCTGAAGTCAAATCAAAAGTACTCAGGTACTTAGCAGCCACTAACCTATCAATGAGCTCATCAGCTCTAGGTATAGGGTGAGCGTCAGTCTTTGTGACTGCATTCAATCCTCTGTAGTCCACACAGAACCTTAACTCCTTGGGTCCCCCTGAGGATTAGGTTTGGGTACCAGCACCACTGGACTGGCCCATGGACTCTCAGACAGTTCAATTACCCCCAAGTCCAGCATCTTAGCAACCTCAGCTTTAATGCTGGCTCTGACATGGTCAGATGTCCTGTACAGTTTATTCTTGACAGGTAGGCTGTCACCAGTGTCAATGTGATGCACACACCACTCAGTGATGCCTGGGGTCAAAGAGAACAGGCCAGCAAACTGCTCCAGCACTTGCTTACAGTCTCTGTGCTGCTGGTCTGTCAACTTGGGAGAGAGTATCACCCCTCCACTGACCCATCTTGTACATTAGTGGAGAGGAGGTTGGGCACAGGCTCAGTTTCCTCCTCCACACCCTCATCCGTGACCAGTAACATGGTCATGTCTGTCCTGTCATGGTGGGGTTTCAATCTATTCACATGCAGCACCCTATGAGGGTTCCTGGGGGTGCCAAGGTCAACCAAATAGGTAACCTCACCCTTCTTTTCTAAGATTGGATAGGGCCCACTCCACTTGTCATGGAGGGCCCTGGGAGCCACAGGCTCCAACACCCACACCAATTGTCCTGGAGTATACTCAGGCATAGTAGCCTTCTGATCATACCAGTGCTTCATGAGCTCCTGGCTGGCCCCCAGTTTCCTGTTTGCCTTGTACATGTACTCTGCCATTCTAGATCTCAGGCCTAGCACATAATCAAGCACATTGTCCTTAGCTTCTTTAAGAGGCTTCTCTAGAGACTCTCTTAGCAGGCTCAATGGCCCCCTCACAGGGTGTCCAAACACCAACTCAAAGGGACTGAAACCAACCCCTTTCTGTGGCACCTCCCTGTAGGCAAACAGTAAGCATGGGAGGAGAACATCCCATCTCCTCCTGAGTTTCTCTGACAACCCATTTATCATGCCCTTCAGGGTTTTGTTGAATCTCTCAACAAGACCATTTGCTTGTGGGTGATAGGGGTGGTGAACTTGTAGTTGACACCACACTCATCCCACATAGCAGTCAGATAGCTGGACAGGAAGTTCGTGCCCCTATCTGACACCACCTCTTTTGGAAAACCCACTCTGGTGAACACACCAAGTAGTGCTCTAGCCACTGCAGGAGCATCAATGGTTCTAAGAGGTATGGCTTCAGGTTATCTAGTGGCATGGTCAACTACCACTAAGATATACCTATTCCCTGATGCAGTAGGTGGGTCCAGGGGACCAACAATGTCCATCCCCACCCTTTCAAAAGGAACCCCAACCACTGGCAGTGGTACTAGGGGAGCCTTTGTCTTGCCCCCTGCCTTGCCACTGGCCTGACAGGTGACACAGGAGCTGCAAAACTCCTTTACCTTTTCAGACATATGGGGCCTGTAGAAATGGTTCACCAACCGATTCCATGTCTTTGTCTGTCCCAAATGTCCTGCCAAGGGGATGTCATGACCCAAAGTCAGGATGAACTCTCTGTACCTCTGGGGCACCACCAACCTCCTGGTGGCCCCCTCCTTGAGGTTTCTGGCCTCAGTATAAAGAGGTCCATCTTCCCAGTAGATTCTATGAAACCCACTGTCATCCCCTTCCTCTTGCTTAGAAGCAATCCGCCTCAAGCTCTCAAGGGTGGGACAGTCATGCTGTCCCTGACTGAACTCCTCTCTGGAGGGTCCACCTGCTCCTGTCAGTTCTGCCAAATCTGACAGCTCTGGCAGGGATGGAGTCCCTCCCTCCGAGGCCAGATCCTCCCCAGCAGGGTTGGATTCTGCCTGCACCTCTGGAGTTCCCTGGGCTGGCTCACCAGGCCCAGTACCCTTGTCCATGGATGCTTGGCCCTTTGTTCCAGGGTCCAAGTGTCCAGCCCCTCCCTTCTGGCTAGTCTGTGACCTAGTCACAGCACATACCCACTCAGGGAGCTCCAATATTTTCATATGGAGTCCTCTCTCCACCTCTGACCACGCAGAGGCTTCAAGGTCATTGCCCAGTAAACACTGGACTGGGAGCACCTTTGACACAGCTACCTTCATAGGGCCTGTCACACCTCCCCATTCCAAATCCACCACAGCCATGGGATGGATTTTGGTAGTGCTGTCTGCATAAGTCACCTGGTGAAACTCACCAGGTATCACCTCTCTGGAGGCACCAGCTCAGCCAGGACCATAGTTACACTAGCCCCAGTGTCTCTGATAGCCTCAACCTCAGTCCCATTCACTTTAGGTCTCTGCCTGTACTTCTCCATGTTGGGAGGTAAGGCATCCAGGGTTGCAATATTCACCCCACCCAGGGACACTAAGGTTGCTGCCCCTACTGGAATACCCCCTTCTGGTGTACCACTCTCCACCCCTACACTCACACTGGCAATCCCTGTAGATGGCCCCTTAGGGGGGAGCTTCTTAGTGCAGACAGCATCTCCCTGCTTGTGCCCTGGCTGATTACAGTCAAAGCACTTACCCACTTTTGTGGGATCAAAGAAAATACCATTCTTTCCTTGAAGCCACCTCCCTTTGGATTTGGGTTGGCTCGGGGGCCCCACCCCTCCTTGTGCAGGTTTTTGTGGGTTTTGGAGGACTCCTTAGGTTTTTGACCTTCATTTCCCTGGCCCTTGGGGAGGGACCTGTCCTCCTTTCTTCTGGTCACCCCCCTGGTGCTGAATGGAAACCCGGGTTCTCACCCACTCATCAGCTGACTCCCCCAACTCTCTGGGGTCTGTCAGCTTAGAGTCCACTAGATACTGGTGTAACTTCTCTTCTGCACAATGAGTCAAAATGTGTTCTCTCAAAAACAAATTATACAATCCCTCATAAGTGCTCACTTTGTTACCACAAATCCAGCCTTCCAGTGCCTTCACTGAAACATCCACAAAGTTTATCCAAGACTTGGAATTCAATTTCTGGGTGTTCCTAAACTTCACCCTGTACTGCTCTGGAGTCAGACCAAACCTCTTGACTAAGCAGGCTTTCATCTGCTGGTATGATTCTGCATCCTCTCCCTTCAGGGTCAGGAGCCTATCCCTCCCAGCTACTGGAATCAACTCCCAGAGGAGTGCACCCCAATACCTAGAGTGGACCCTACTCATCTTAAGGGCCCTCTCAAAAGCTGCAAGCCATTTGTCAATGTCATCCCCCTCAGTGTACTTGGGCACAATACCCTTTGGAAGTTTTGGTTCAAATCTGCCACCCCTGGACATCTCAGCATCTTCTTCGCTTTCGCTGCCATCATTTCTCTTCTCCTCCTTCTCCCACCTCTTCTCAGCCAAATCCAGTTTCCTTTGCTCTAAAGCTATCAAAGCTAATTGAGCCTGAAGCTGTCTCTCTGCAAGGGACCGTAGTGGTTCCTGAGTAAGGGACCCTTCCCCACTCCCACCATCAGGCATCATCCTCAACCTCCTCCCTCTCTTGGGGGAGGTAGGGAGGACACCCTCTATCCCCCTTGATTCCCCTCAGCTGCCTGGTCATGGGCTTGTATAAACTGAAACAACCCTGCCTTCCTATACCTCTTGGAAGCAGGCAGCCCCCTAAGCCTACACTGTTCCCTAAGCTCAGTCAACTTACACTGGGACAGTTTAGCCAGGTCCAACTCCATGGTTCCTAGTTTTGGGTCACAACACGAGGCACAATAGACTTAGAACAATTTGGAAAAATCAAAACAATGGATTAAAAACAGTTTAGTCCAAATTCCAAAAATCAAACTCAAAAGTTTTGTTCTAAGGCAATTTAGAGGATTTTTATAATCTTAATTCATTCACTGAAAGGTGTATTTTTTAAACACAAGTCCACATCCACACCGCTGAGCACCAAATGTTGGAAAGTTGATTATTGGTAGGGGCAAACGTAGGTCTGCCACTGGCAATAAGGCCACTAACACATGATAGGACTCAGCATAGGTCTCAGAAAATTATTCCTATGCTCAACCCCTGGTAACGTGGCTGCGAGCAGACAGGCTTAACTTCAAAGACAGGTATGTAAAGCATTTAAAAACACCAATTCAGTAAATAATTAAGACACAACACATAATAAAAATCCAACACCAATTTATAAAAATATGAAATATTTTTATCTTTAAAATGATACCAAAACGACAAAAATCCAATGTAGGGAACCGGAGATATGAATTTTCAAAGTTTAAATAAAATATAGCACTTAGAAGCATATAGCACCATATTGGGACATAGGCTCGCGATAGACCGGGCCAAAGTCAAAGTTTAAGGCCGACCGCGATGGAGCCCTGAGCGGATACCCCACGCGGAAGGTCCCGGTCAATGTTTTTACCTTCGCACTTAGAAACTTTTCTGGAGCTTTTCTCCTCGAGGCCCCTCGACGCTCTCCGTCAGTCCGGATCCAGTGCGGCTCCGCCGGATAGCCTTTCGACGATCTCCCGGTGAACTTCCCTGGAGCGGACTTAGAAACTTTTTCAAGATCGCTTCAGCGGGGCAATCCAACAATCCAGGCCGACACGCGATGGAAGGCAGGCGGATTGGCGCTCGCGGTTGTTCCCGGTCGACTTTCTTACGAGCGGACTTAGAAGCTTTTCTGGAGCTTTTTCTCGTGGGGTCCCTCGATGCTCCTCATGTAGCCGGATCCGGTGAGGGTTCGCCGGCTTCAGATTTTCGCTAGTCCCGGTCAATCTCTGGAAGTCGATGCGATGGAGCTTTTAGCGGGACGAACCTGGTGGGCTTGGCCGGCTCGCGGTTGAAGGCAGGCGGCTTGGCTGACCAGGATGAGTCGGTCCCCCTATGGAGCTTTTTTTCAAAGTTCCTCCAAAGTTCCCCAAACTTCTTGAACTTCTTCCTGAAGTTCCTCAAAGGGTCCCAAAGTGTCTCAAACTTACTCCAAGGGTCTGGAAGCTCCAAGATGGTCCTTGAAAGTTGAGGACTTCAATTCCCACAATGCACTGGACGTCACCCTTACAAATCCACTGGTCGCTCCCCAGGTTGATGATTCTTGGTGGTGAGGGTCCAGATGAGCTCTGTTAACCTGTAGCTTGCAGGGAGTCCACTCTTGACTTCTTTTACTCAGCACAGTTAGTCCACAAAGCTGTAGTTTCAGGTGGTGCAGTCTCCAGAGGTCAGGCCTTAGAAGTCTTTGCACAGCAGAACTTTTCAGCAGGGCCAGTCTTGCTTTCTTCAGTTTCAAGCAGCAGATCTGAGGGGCTGGGCCTCTCTCAGATACTTATTCCACAGTCTCTGGGTCATCCAGGAGGTCAAGCTTCACCAATAGGAGTAGGGTAACCTCCCACTTGAGTGACTCCTTCCTGCAGAGTGTGGCATTATTCTATCCCAGAGTGCAACAAAGCTTCCAAATCCATAATGGCTGATTTTCCAGCAAGGAGGTAAGAGCTGGCTAAACACTCCCACTGAGTTGGCTAATTAACCTAGCCTCTCCTCCCTACATCTGCACATATCTTCCTTAATCCTGCCATCTGGCTGAGGTGGGGGTTCAAAGCTGTTAATGACACTGCTCTGGGCTCTGCCCCTTTGAAGCTCATTGTTTACGACCCCTCCCCTGGCCTGGCATTCCTGCAGAACAGCTCACTGCCCTCCCAGTCCATCTGGCTGGCCCCAGGGGATCTTTATCACCTCTTCAGGCAGGCTGGCTAATCCCCTTAACTCTGACCAATCAGGGCAGAGCACTGGAAGGCTGGATTTGGAACTAAAACCCAGAAAGTGTTATAACTTCTTGTCTGTTCACTTTGGGAAAAATTCAATAACATCATATTGTAGGATTTATCCATACCATTCTAGTGAGTCTTTGAATGGAATCTTTATCCCTCTCCTATCAGAAGTTATTGTTTAATAACTTTCCCCCATGTTAACCTATGGGGCAGGTGGTTTGCAATGGGAAAAATGACATGGGCCATTTTTCCAGCACCAGGACTTACAATAACATATTTTATAAGTACTTGGCTTATTTTCACAGGACCCCCACCCCATAGGTCACCTAGGGGAGACCCTAGGGGTGCTGAATCTGTAAAAATATTGCAGATCCTCCATGCCCAGTGCCCCCAGCATCAAAGTCGAATTTGGGCAGCACTTTACACAATGGGGAGAGTGAAATGTGAATTTCACTTAACCCAGGGCATATATAAACTCATTTTATAAGGGTCTACCTTATAGATACCTGACCCCCCACCCCTGGGATACCTAGGGAGACCCTGGGGGTCATTATTATGCCAAAACATTTTAGGTTGACCAGTTTTAAGTGCCCCAAACCCCAAAGTCGAGTTTGGCCACAATTTACATGTTTAAGAGCAATCCTGGCGCCCAGGGCTGCTTTTAAACTGACCACAGGCTTCAGCAGGGCACACATGCAAGTGCAAAAAGGCTGCTGGCCTCTAAACTGCCATGCCCCAGGATACTGGGGACTTCTAGGTAGTTTCAATCCCCTGCCCTATTATATACTAGGGGCTTAGGGGGTAGGTCATGCCAATTACAGGGGTACCCCAACCCAAAGTGTACCCTAGTGTATGTAGGTGCTTTACTGTTATGTAAGTGTTTCAGCATGGCACTGGCCCTGGGCCTGGTTAAACAGAGCCCAGGGTCAGTCAGAGTCAGTTACCACCAGTTCCAGTCAGCAAAAAGTTGGGGGGTGCCCAGGGCACAGGGTGACTTTACAACACCTAGCAAACTAGTTATCGAAATTTCTCATCTCAAATAACATATCCGGTGTTCAGTGTCCGTTAGAAGTCATGAGGAAACCTCTGAGTAATCTTCAGGAGTTCTATGGTGGTATCTGCAGAATGCTCACTATCTGAATTGTAATCATTATCTCAAGTGGTCATGTTCTGAGATAGCTAAACTAGTTGAATGAGAGGCAATATATGCACACACACAGTTTGTACAATAAAAAGCACATCAATAAAAAAGATTATCAGCAGAAAGTCGTTTCTGGTCTTTTATTTTCCAGATATACTTGATATGCAATTGATGAAACCAGCCAACGCGTTTCGCCCAAACATGGGCTTCTTCAGGGCATTAAGGTAGAGATATAAGTCAATCCTCAGTAACTGGATCAAGAACGAAAATTAAATCCGTTCTACGTTGTAATGAAGAATTCTCGTGGTGGAGTTCTGAGATAGCATCTGGGGCCTCGATTGGAGCCGATCTCTTGCTTTTGACTTGGATCTGTGACGGGCGATTCAGGCTGCACCTGATGTTTGTTTCCTGGGCATTTCAGTGGGCAAGCATGTTCCCTTTCTGACCATCAAATAGAGTTCCAACCAAGCCCAAGCGTCTTTGAGTTCAGTAAAGAAGTGAGTATTGCCATGAGCTTTGGTTCTGTGCAGAACAGTAACATGTACAGCAACCCCGCTTCTCTGAAGGCATGGTTTGGTATCCAGTAAGGAATGCCTGAATGGCTGCAGTCTAATCAGGAAAAATATACACTTTTCTGTTTTCTATTTGTAGCTTCCCCCGGTGACTGTCTCTCTTTTTTTTTTACGACAGAATCACGTCCCAATCATGATAGTTTAAAAGTCATACCACCCTGCGGGGTGGTGGGGCTCAAGGGAGATAGCAGGCAGTGAAAACCCGAGGAGCAGTCGTAAGCAGAGGACAGACGCAGGTAAGTCTCGTTTACAGATTTATTTCACCTCTGCTCAGCGAACTGCCCGTGGCACACACCGTCCTGTAACTGCTATCCACGGAATCCACGCAACTTGTGGAATTCAAGCACTGTTACATCACACATTCCACGAGAACAAGTTAATGAGTGCACGCGGCAGCCTCCCACTGCTGAGCTGGTGACGCCTGACCCGGGCTAGAAGAACAGGGCTTCCCCAGCAGATCGCAGTGCCGGTACCGGGCTAATTTGCATATACAGGACATCGGACACTTTTTCTCAGGCTTAACCTTGTTTTGGGCATTATAGAACATTGATTAATAATTTTTGGAAACTCTGCTGCTTCTCAGGCTGTTAGGGCCTAGCCCTGTTAAGTCCTGCTGAAGCAGTTTAGGGTACCTTAACTTTCTGCTGCAGCTCTTTTGCTCCTACCCTATGCCCTATATCTGAAGCTTTACAGGGCTGTAATTAATTGGCTTTCCTCTGGGGTCTTAGGATTGGAAGTTCTTCTTCCTCACACCATGTCTGACTACGAGGTGTATGAACAGGACCTAGCTGCCTATGGCTTTTTCCTTCACAAAAATAACATTATGGAATCATGAAAAACACAAAAGGACATCATGAATGATATAACGAAAACAGAAGACTTATATAAGGAGAAAACAAAATAAAGAAACCTGGAACAGAAAGAAAACTTAACCAAAACAGATGAACTACAACAAATAATACAATATTTCTGAAAAGAAGTAGTACAATGGGTGTGAAAAGATGAGGAAGACGGTACCTTACTAATTAACCTGAAAGACAAAATCACTCTCTAAAACGAAGAGGTAGATTCCTCACTCTTCCCCCACACCTCAACTGAGTTTCTTGGTTCCTGTGTGTTAAACACCGATTCTGATCAGTAGCAATATCTTCCTTCCTGCTCACCACTTGCCTGTCCACACCACTCTCACAGTCCTCCACTCTCACCACCTTTTTTGTATTCCACCATTGACCACCTTGAACTTTCACACTATCACCTTTGTCATCTACAACTTTTACGGGAACACTAAATTCGCTCCCACCTTTAGGTACATGTACAGGTTTCCAGACACAAACCATATCTCCCACCTTGATATCTGGTACTCTGACCCTGTTTCTCGCATCAAAATATGTTTTCTGTTTGGCTTGTACTTTGGACACTCTGGGCCCGATTCTGATGCGGGTTGGAAAAGCTTCCCGACCGAGGGCCTGATTCTGATGCGGTTAGGAAGGCCTCCTAACGGCATTTGCTCCTTCCAAATCGGATCGGGAACGTGTCTTCCCGACCGAGGACCCAATTCTGATGCGGTTAGGAACAAATGTTCCCATTGAAGTCAATGGGAGTTCAACCAAATCGTATCTGGAAGCATCCGGATGCATCCTACTCCGCCGGTCGGACTTTCCCGATCCGAGTGGGTCGGACACCATTTCCCAACCGATTCGGTCGGGAAGCTTTTCCAACCCGCATCAGAATCGGCCCCTAAGTCCCTGACTTTGACATCCACATCATTGCTGTTATGCGCCTTCACCCACTTGTTCATCCACACTGGGCAAAAGCAAGTAGTAGCTCTTCCACGCAGTAATTCAAAAGACAAAACCCCTGTTGTTGCATGAGGAGTGGTGCGATAGAACCACAAGATACTCCTTACAGCATTGGCAATAACACACTTGTTGGTGATAGCCCACTGAATGCACTCCCACAACACTTTGTTCATCCGCTCAACCAGTCCATTCATTTGGGGATGATATAGTGAACTCTTGAGGTGCTTCACACCACTGGCCTCCAAAAACATCTCCACTTCCTTGGCAACAAATTGGACACCATTGTCTGATACAAGGATGGCTGGAAAGCCTTCCTTCAAAAAGACTTCTTTAAGGAATTCAACTGCGACCTTAGATGTCACCTCACTGACAAACTTCACCTCAGGCCACTTGCTATAATAGTCCATTATGACTAGGGCAAATTTTTATGTATTGGCCAATGCATGAAAAGGTCCTACGATATCAATTCCAATTTTTTCCCAGGGCCCCCCAGGCAATTCAATAGAACATTAGGGGTGGGGTTTTTTTTACCTTCACAGACTTGTCACAACTCAAGCATATCACGCACTCCTTGACCATTAGATCGACCTCACTATCCATGGCAGGCCACCAAAAACAGGAACGTGAACAGTTTTTTGTCATGATAGCACCTAAATGACCTCCATGTGCCCCAACGATTATAGAATTCCTCAATGAAATGGGTGGAACAAATTCATCCATCCTCATGAGTAAACCATCCTCGATAGACAATTCTTCTGAAACTTTAACAAAAGGTTTGAGATCAAAATCCAGATTCCGTTCTTTTGGCCAACCAAGCTCAACATAATTCATGATCAAACACAAAGTAGCATCATCTTTCAATGCCCTTCTCCACTCTAGCTCAGAGTAGGCAAGCGTTGGAGGTAGATCTACGGACGCTACAATGCAATCCGTTTTATCATCATCCGCATATGTACATAAATCTTTATCTTCATGCACAGGTGAGCGGGACAAAACCATTCTTGCCTCCTGGAATGTACTCCGTAACAAAATCAAACTGTAACAATTTCATAGAAAGCCTAGCAATGCGGGGTGTTAACCCCTTAGAGTTCCTCCCACTCAGAATATACAATAAAGACTTATGATCAGTACGAATCACAAAATGTTTACCCCACACATAGTTTCTGAACTGCATGACTGCCCACCAGCACGCCAACAATTCCCTTTCAGTGACTGAGTACTGCTTTTCAGCATCAGACAAAACACGAGAGGCATAACCAATAGTCCTGGACTGCGCTCTTTTAACTTCAGTAAGCACAGCCCCCAAACCGACATTGCTTGCTTCAACCGTTACAGCACAATCAAGATCAGGATCAAAATTTTTCAAAACTTACAATGACAACTATTGTTTCTTTACTCACTTAAAAACTTACAGACACTCTTCACTCCATGCGCACGCAGGCCAAAGGCCGTAATTGCATCGCAAAGTTTTGAATAAACCTTGAGTAAAACTCACACAATCCAAGGAACGACTTCAATGTTGCTTTATCAACAGGAGGTTTGGCTTGTGCAATGCTTTCAACCAATGCTGGTTTTGGAGAAATTCCTTCATTAGTAACACAGCGTCCCAAATACTCAATTTTGTTTGTCAGAAAAACACACTTGTCCCTCCTGAGTACAACTCCATTCATCTCAAACCTTTTCAATACTTCATCCAATATCTTATCATGAGAGTGCCGATCTGGGGCAAAAATCTGAATATCATCCAGAAAAATAGAAATCCCATCCACTCCTTTAAGCATTTTCACTATCACTCTTTCAAAGACAGAGGCCGCGGAAGCCAAACCAAACGGCATCCGACAATATTGATACGTCCCGAAAGGAGACATAAATGCTGTAAGATGCCTTGATTCAACCTCCAACTCTACTTGATGATATGCTGAGGCTAAATCCAGCTAGGAAAATATTTTAGCCTCTTTTAGTCCCACTAATAATTCTGAAATGTTGGGCAATGGATGGGCATCAACCCAGATCTCTTGGTTTAAGCAATGGAGGTCAACACATACTCTCAATTCCCCATTGCGTTTAAGTGCAACCACCAAAGGTGACAACCACAATGAGAAATCAACAGGATCAATGATTCCCTTTTTGCATAATGTGTCCAACTATTTTTCGAGATCTGAGCGAATGCTGAAGGGTACATTCCTAACTTTATGTTTCACAGGTCAGGCTCCCTCCTTTACAACAATTTTACATATTTAAAATCTTTGATCTTACAGAACTCACTAGAGAATACATGGGGGTACTTGTTCACAAGGTTTTCTAAATCTTGACCATCCCTGATGGCCAACACTTGCTCACTTGTGCCTAGTTTCAAAACCATCCTGCAAAGCCCCTTGTGAAACCAGCTTAATATATCTAGCCCCTTCTGTGCTACGCAAATTTTACCAGCAATCCTGCACTCTTTAAATTCTAAAATATCATCAATGTACCCACCCAAGTCTATACTCCATCCTTCATATGATACAGTCTTGCGATCTGGTGGTATCAGCAGTCTTTTTGGCCAAGTCTTGTCAAATAGAGTTTGGGTGATCATGGATATGTGTGCTCCAGAACCAATAATTAATGTCAAGACCTTGTCACACACCTTGATATCTACATATGGGTCAACACACGTATTAGGGTCACCTGTAGTGACAACATCACTCTTGACCACTAAGACCATGCCTCTCAATTCTCTACCAATGTTCTCTTCATCATCCACCACGCTTTCATCAGAATCATATTTGACTGAAACATCTCCCTTGGACTTCCGACTTTGGCACACTTTGGCAAAATGGCCACGCTTATTACTTTGTCTACATACAACATTTCTGACAGGACAAGGTTTTCCCCCTTTTCCATGTGAACGATCACCACAACAAAAACATATTTCACGCTGCGAAATAAAAGAACCACCTTTTTCAGAACGTGTGGGCTCCCTGGCAGATGCATCAGTTTTCACAACTGACACGATCAGAAGTTTCGTTTTCCAATTCTCTAGCAGAGATTTGAGACAACTCAATCAATGCTTTTGGCAGTTCTGATGGTGAGATCGAGCGATGGATTCCCCATGGTCAGCAACTTTTGCTTGATGGTTTTATCACTGCAATGTCCAATGAATTGATCCAAAAAAACAAAGAGGGAGTATCCCCAGGACTCAACGTCCTAGTTATTTTGGAGAATAGAGAGCAATAGTAAAAAAAGAAGAATTCTTTCTTTATTTAAGAAACCCCTCACTCACCCTCCTGGTTGGTGACATGCTTCACCATCAGGGTCCACCCAAGAAACCGAATGCCACTTGGGTGTGCTTCAACGCCTGAAATACAGCGGAGCTTTTTGAGTAATGTGAAGAAAATGTGTAAGTGAATTAAAATTGTCTTTGTATTATTCCCTAAAATTTTATTTGGAGCAACAAGACAAAATTTTAAAACCAAGTGAGATACTTAAAATGGCTCTATTGACCAAAAAGTACCAGTGTTTAAGTGAAAAAAATTGTCGGTCAACATGTTTCAACCTCTTAATGTTAGTACAGGGTTTTCGATCAGGACCAAAAGTGTAAACCGGGAGGTCTACGCACGCTAAGGCGCACCCGTCCCTGGTTACACAATTCGCCAGACCGTGTACTTACGGTTAGGCAACGTTACAGCCTTCAATGAAGGTAGCAAGAAAATATTCTGAAAAAGATAGAGAAAAACACACATATACAGTTATATACATTTTTACTGTGAGTATGTTACTCCATCCTCTTTAAATATACTCTCCATTCTTCAAGAGTAAATGATCTTGAAACACACAAATGTGTATGTCATATTCATTATGACATAATTCTCAAGCACTATCTCAGTGATGCGTCTTTGAGTAGGAGTCTAAGGTTTATCGTCCATTCCATACCCACATTCATTCAAGAATTATAAGTGGGTGTCATACAGCTCCCTATGTCTTAGGAGCGTTAAGTATAGTAACTGACTGTATTTCTAGTCATGCATCACCTATATAGCTATGTTTTAAGCTCATTAGTGCCGATGAATAAAAAACGACAGACAGACAGTAAGAGGAACCAAGGCTTATAAATAAACTCACAGGAAACTAATTGTAGTTTCGCCCCATGGACACCGTGGGGGGCTGGTCATAGATGCATTCTGTGGGTTTAAAATCGCAAAAGTCAAAGATACATTTCTTGTGAAATTAGATAGATACATGAGGAGGTAGGCGGGATAAACCCGCCATTACTACTAGCAGAGTTCTTCAAATCATCTTATCTTGCTATAAGTAAAACGGCAGATTACCAAGTAATGACCCCCTGATATAGCAGCTAGTACTCACAAACTGTGACCGTAGAGCCCGCCGGAGAACCTACAGTGTGGCCTCACGGAATCCCGAGGATGTAAATGGTTGCCTGCCGGCGTCTTAAATGCCAAATTCAATCCCTGATTATTTCCGCACACGTGATGGGCGGTCCGGTCATGTGACCGCGCGTGCGTCAGTGAAGGGGCGGGGCTACGTGTGTTTTCTCTACTCGGATCGGGTCTAGTCACTCGGTGATTACAAGGATATAAAAAAAACGTTAATAGCTCAAATCATCGTAAAAAAGTGGCACCTCATGAACAGTGCGAGTTTAAAAGGTGAAAATTACAACTCTGTTTACACAAAATAGGGAAAGTGTATCAGAGTGTGTAAACTTAATGACTAATACTAATTATGTTTTGATAGTTGCAGTTGTATTAGCTAGGATAATAAAATTCATCACCCCATGTCTATTTATGTGATAAAATAGAAACAGATATTGACAATGCCACCCTAAACATATAAGTATTAGTATGTCTATAATGCAGTTTTTTGGGACCGAGGAAAAACAAATCAGTTCAAATAAACGGAGGCTACAACATCCGTATAATAATGCTGGTGTAGTGGCACCCAGGGAGGGGTTTGTAACAGAAAGCTGGACCAGTGAGTTTGGAGCTATCCTGATCACCTTTTTCTGACCGTGTTCCATGGAATATTATCGTTAAGACCAATGATGTTAGTGGATAGCCTATAGACCCATCGTTGTTCCTTTTCAAACAGACGTTGTGTGGATCCCTGGCCAGGTTTCACTACTTCTATCACCGTCCATCTCATGTCATTGGTGGTATGGTTGTTTTTGAGGAAGTGTTCGGTCAGTTTTGTTGTAACTTTCTTACACCTAATTGTGCTGCGATGTTCGCAAATCCTTTGTTTTACTTTCCTCCCTGTCATGCCCACATATCGCAATCCGCATGTGCAAGTTATCAAATACACAACACTACTACTGTTGCAGTTGGTATGTACCCTTTGTGTCCATACTTTGCCTGCTTCCAGGTTAAGTGTTCTGGTAGCAGTTGTTAAATGGCAAACGCTACAATTGCCACATGGGTAATGACCGGTAACTTTAGGGAGGCCCCAAGCGCTAAGTACTGTTGTAACTGTTTCCTGTTCCTCAGGTCTTGGGCGGGTGTTGACTAGTGTATCCCTAATACTCCTGGCTCTTTTGTAGGAAAAGAGGGGTTTATCCCATTACAGATGTCCAGTCTTTAGGATACACCAATGCTTATTGATAGACCTTGTCACTTGGTTTGATAGAGTGTTATATGTTGTTACACATGTGAGGGGTAATTCGTTCTTAGATTTGACATGATCCTCCAGGAGTGCCTCTCGTGGTTGATTTCTTGCACGTTTTTGACACTTCCGCAGTATATGGTCGGGGTATCCTCTGTTTGAAAGTTTATTGGTGAGGTCAGCAGCCTGGTTCCGGTAGTCATGTAGCATACTGCAGTTCCTCCTCAATCTAAGGTACTGTCCGTATGGTAGATTTTCTTTGAGGGCTCTCGGGTGGAAGCTTTCAAACCTTAGCAGATTATTCTTAGCAGTAGGTTTGTGGTAAGTTCTGGTTTCCAGCCTCCCCTCATCTTTAGTGATGACTATGTCTAGAAATATCATAGTCTCATTGTTCGTTGAATGGGTAAACCTTAAGTTGTTGTCACAGGTGTTAATCCAGGTTATAAACTCCATTAGAGTGTCTTCCGGTCCATGCCAGATGGCAAGGACGTCGTCAATGTATCTCATCCAGAATACAATATGTGACGCAAACGGATTGCCATCACCCAGAATGAATTTCTTTTCGAAATTGAAGACATATAATCCCGCTACACTCGGAGCAAAGGTGCTCCCCATGGAAGTGCCGCCAGTTTGGAGGTATAGCTTGCCTTCGAACTCAAAATAGTTCCTCTTGAGTGCTAGGGTGGCGCATTCCAAAACAAAGTGTTTGGGAGTGTTGTACGTCCATTCAGTGTCATTAAGAGCTCTTCCAAGAACTTCCAGGGTTTCGTCTTGTGGGAGACTAGTATATAAGCTTTCGATATCCAAGCTTAGAAGAATGGTAGTGTCATCTACCTGAATCTCTTTGAGAAGGGTCAGTAGGCTTTTGGTGTCACGTAAGTAGGTATCAGTTTTTTGCACCATAGTTTTAAAAAAGAAGTCGCAGTATCTCGAGAGTGGTTCGAGGAGGGATCCAATGCCAGACACAATGGGCCTACCCGGTGGAGGGATTTTGTTCTTATGCATTTTAGGAAGTATATAGAAATAGGGATTTTCTCATCACTGGTTGTGAGAAAATCCACCTCATGCCTGGTAATGTAATTGCATGATTCAGCTGTGTTCACCAGGGACTTTATTTCATTTTTCAGTTCTGTGGTAGGATCATAACTCAGGGGACTATAATTTCTTCTATCTGTAAGAAGACGGAGGCATTCTGTTTGGTATGCTGTTCTATCAAGAACTACTACCCCACCACCCTTATCTGCCGGTTTGATTATAATATCTTTGCAATTTTTTAGTTCTTCCAAGGCCAGAGTTTCAATATTGCTCATATTACAGAAGGGTTTCTTCTCTTCCATTCTCGGTCCCAAAAAACTGCATAATAGACATACTAATACTTATATGTTTAGGGTGGCATTGTCAATATCTGTTTCTATTTTATCACATAAATAGACATGGGGTGATGAATTTTATTATCCTAGCTAATACAACTGCAACTATCAAAACATAATTAGTATTAGTCATTAAGTTTACACACTCTGATACACTTTCCCTATTTTGTGTAAACAGAGTTGTAATTTTCACCTTTTAAACTCGCACTGTTCATGAGGTGCCACTTTTTTACGATGATTTGAGCTATTAACGTTTTTTTTTTTTTTTTAATTTTTTTTTATATCCTTGTAATCATTGAGTGACTAGACCCGATCCGAGTAGAGAAAACACACGTAGCCCCGCCCCTTCACTGACGCACGCGCGGTCACATGACCGGACCGCCCATCACGTGTGCGGAAATAATCAGGGATTGAATTTGGCATTTAAGACGTCGGCAGGCAACCATTTACATCCTCGGGATTCCGTGAGGCCACACTGTAGGTTCTCCGGCGGGCTCTACGGTCACAGTTTGTGAGTACTAGCTGCTATATCAGGGGGTCATTACTTGGTAATCTGCTGTTTTACTTATAGCAAGATAAGATGATTTGAAGAACTCTGCTAGTAGTAATGGCGGGTTTATCCCGCCTACCTCCTCATGTATCTATCTAATTTCACAAGAAATGTATCTTTGACTTTTGCGATTTTAAACCCACAGAATGCATCTATGACCAGCCCCCCCACGGTGTCCATGGGGCGAAACTACAATTAGTTTCCTGTGAGTTTATTTATAAGCCTTGGTTCCTCTTACTGTCTGTCTGTCGTTTTTTATTCATCGGCACTAATGAGCTTAAAACATAGCTATATAGGTGATGCATGACTAGAAATACAGTCAGTTACTATACTTAACGCTCCTAAGACATAGGGAGCTGTATGACACCCACTTATAATTCTTGAATGAATGTGGGTATGGAATGGACGATAAACCTTAGACTCCTACTCAAAGACGCATCACTGAGATAGTGCTTGAGAATTATGTCATAATGAATATGACATACACAATTGTGTGTTTCAAGATCATTTACTCTTGAAGAATGGAGAGTATATTTAAAGAGGATGGAGTAACATACTCACAGTAAAAATGTATATAACTGTATATGTGTGTTTTTCTCTATCTTTTTCAGAATATTTTCTTGCTACCTTCATTGAAGGCTGTAACGTTGCCTCAACCGTAAGTACACGGTCTGGCGAATTGTGTAACCAGGGACGGGTGCGCCTTAGCGTGCGTAGACCTCCCGGTTTACACTTTTGGTCCTGACGAAAACCCTGTACTAACATTAAGAGGTTGAAACATGTTGACCGACAATTTTTTTCACTTAAACACTGGTACTTTTTGGTCAATAGAGCCATTTTAAGTATCTCACTTGGTTTTAAAATTTTGTCTTGTTGCTCCAAATAAAATTTTAGGGAATAATACAAAGACAATTTTAATTCACTTACACATTTTCTTCACATTACTCAAAAAAAACAGCTCCGCTGTATTTCAGGCGTTGAAGCACACCCAAGTGGCATTCGGTTTCTTGGGTGGACCCCGATGGTGAAGCATGTCACCAACCAGGAGGGTGAGTGAGGGGTTTCTTAAATAAAGAAAGAATTCTTCTTTTTTTACTATTGCTCTCTATTCTCCAAAATAACTAGGACGTTGAGTCCTGGGGATACTCCCTCTTTGTTTTTTCGATATATTGACCTTAGGGGACTGGGAGTTTGTTCCCAACGAATTACCCTTACTCTCTCTTTGTTTAGTGCAATGAATTGATCCCTCACCAACTGATCTGTAAAGTTCTCAAACTGAAAATCCGAAACTAATCTCCTCAAAGTAGTGACAAATGCATCAACATCTTCTCCACAACTTTGTACCCTCTTAAAAAATACTGGGTTGTATATCAAACCTATCTTGAAGCTTTTTGACTGTCTCTTGAAACTCGTCTAACTCCTCAACACCTTCTTCAAACCTAACCTCTGGGAGGTGTTTCAAAATTGCTCTCCGCTCAAATCCTAGTTAGTGTAGCAACAAATAATTCTTTTGTTCTGGGCGAAAACTTAACACTCCCAGGGCACCTAAATAGGTCTCAAAAGCATCATACCATTGCATCCATTGCGGCTTCTTGCAAAATGGCTGCCGTGTAGGAGCTCTTCCCAAGAGCTCCCTGGTTGGGGATTACCAAACTGGTATTTATCCCCTGTTTACCCGGTCACACACGCCTCCCAAGCAACGCTCCTGACTTCTGAACTAAGGCTCAATCAACTTCCCGACTGTTCGGACCTCCAAGGACCTCCAAAGACCCGTCAATCTCACCCCGGGTCCAAAGCTTCCTCCGCTGTCTTCCCGTCTCCTGTGCAGCTACACTGGTCCATCCTGGGTCCTCCACGCCTCCCTTCTCCAAGTCGGTGACAATCCGCCCCGAACTTCGGCGCCCCCCGGTGCTCCAGCGGACACGGACGTTAAAGGGACCACTCTTCTATGACCCTTCGAGCCCGCTCCAGGTCCGCCTCTCTGCGCTGCTTGTTCTGCACTGCACGTCGCCAGGTCTGAGCCAGCCTCCCTGGGCAACGTTGAAGCTCCGGTGTGCCAACGGACGCGGACTTGAGGTGTCCGTCCTTCTAGGACCTGTCGAGCCCGCCCCGGGCCCTCCGTCAAGTCGGTGCCAATCCGCCTCTAAACCCGGTGCCCCCCGGCGCACCAGCGGACAAAGATGTGAAGGGACCGATCTTCCTCGTCCTGTCCAGCCCGCTCCAGGTCCTCTTCGCTGTCTCCTTGATCCGCGCTGCACCTCGCCAGGTCTGAGCCAGCTGCCCCGGGCTCCGATGACCTCCGGTGTGCCAGCGGACGTGAGGTATCCGTCTATGACCTGTTGAGTCCGGGTACACCGGGTCGCCTACATGAAAGCTGGGGTCAACCGATTCAGAGCCATGAGTCCTCCGGTTTGCCGTAAGTGGATCTTATCAAGGTCCCAACCGGGGAGGGTTGCTATGCCCAGGCAGCGACTGAGCTTTTCTCCCACCCCTACCCCAGCCTGGACCTCATCCGGGGAAGTCCGGCCCTCAGACATTTTTACCTTTCTGTTCTAGACTTCCTCCCCCTTAATTCATCGGTTGTGCAGCTCCATTTCTTTTGACGCCTCGCCGGTAACGGGAGGCCCCTTCCCCCCTGAGCGGTCCCTTTAAAAAATGGCGTCTGCACCGGCCCTTTAACACTGAGGAAAGCGAGCAATTTTAAATTTAAAAAAAAATGGCGTCTACACCTTCTATTTAACCCTAAAGTTTCGCTCACCCGTTGGCTCCCTGCTTTCGCGGCTGAGCTCTTAATGCAGCCCAATGGTGATTCGGCTGGATCTGGACCGCTTCTGTTTTGTAGCGCTCAACACAGCCCCCATCGCTGGTAGCGGGCGCCCCTCCGCCCCCGTGTGGGCCCTTTAATATGGCGTCTGTACCGGCCCTCTAACTCTGTGGACTCGCTCACCCGTCGACTCCCGACCCCCGTTGCTGAGCTCTGAACACAGCCTTCTTAGCAGCCAAATGGTGATTCGGCAGGGTCTGGACCGCTTTTGTTGTTGTTTTTGTGTTTTACATCGCTCAACCGTGCCCTCCTCGATCCCGAGCCTGCTCCGGTATCTGGTGACTCCTTCCCACCACACTCCGACACTGACCCGGAGCAGATCGGCTTCCAGTCACGGTGTAACCTGGAATCCAGCCATTTCCACGGCATCCAATCCCCCCCTCCAATGTCTGACTCCTAGCTACCAAGAGCCCCGACCCATGGTCACCTCAACTTCCATACCCTGCTGTCTTCACACTGGCTCCGGTGCACCACATGTTAAAGCCTCCTTCTGAAGCTTAACAGACTGACTACGGTCGGAACAATTAGGGCTGGACTGGCGTCTAGCTACTGTTAGTTGGTTCATCACCTCCTCCCCCTCAACGCACCACTGGGGTGTATTGTACACCACTCGTCCTGCCTTTCCCTCCCCCCTGTATCCCCTTAGAACGGCACCCCTCGCACCACCTCCAGTAAGGTCCCTATCTTTTGTACTCGTCCCTTACGCCCAATATAGCTGTCCCTGCCATTCCTGTGGTGGTACCCTCAGCTTGGCGTCCCAAACCCCGTACCCATAGGGACATTCCTGTACTCTCACCGTATTCCTAGGGCCATTACCATATCTGGTGAGGGCAATGAATCCTCATGGTCTCTCCCCTTAAAATTGTCGACGGCGATCCCCGAAATCCGTCAGCACAATTTCCAAGTTTTCTGAAACCGTTGATAAGTCACCAACTCCACCCCCCCGCCCC
This sequence comes from Calotriton arnoldi, assembly GCA_963921515.1. NCBI lineage: Eukaryota > Metazoa > Chordata > Amphibia > Caudata > Salamandridae > Calotriton > Calotriton arnoldi. Next base: position 360,746 of record CAWUFW010004693.1, on the reverse strand, counting down.
TGCGTTGCTGTCTTACTGACGAACTAAGTTCTGTGACGCCTCCCATGCTGTTCAACTACAAGTTATGGTTAGGGGACTGTAACTTCCTTCCCCCTATATTGTAATTTATGCATATTCCCCTATTTTGCCCATTATTGTTTGGTGATTTGTATTAATCTCTGATCTCCTATACTGTTCCACGACTCGTGGATTCTCTGGTCAAAACTGATACATTGCATGATTTTCATTTTGTCAGCATATCCTTCTGTTGCCCTCTTTGTTACCCACTTTCTGCTCATCCCTGACTATACCACTTGTCTGGCTTCGACCTCCCTCTCTCCCCCTATCTAGGACTTGTTTGCAAAACTTTTCTAGGTTTCTTGTTTAGGGTATCTATCACTGCAACTTACCTCCCTGCCCAAGCTTCTCAGTTGAACCTTCATGCCTCCCCTCAACCAATCCCCCATCCCTCAGGACTCCCCATCACTAGACATGGTCCTGCCTCATGGTCCATTCTTTACCCTCCTAATCTTTCCAAGAATGCGGAAAAAAACTTTAAACATAAATTACTTATACGTCATCAAGAAACGTTATTTGTCGACAACTACTCCAGCCTCACATCCTTAATTAAAACTAATTACATCTTCTACTCCAAACGCCCCTCCAAATGGAAAAGCACCTTCCTACACTACCTCCCCATCACTAAATCCTGTAAGATCCCCTATGGTTTAAAACTGTCTACCACCCCTTCCCCTGCTTTTGCCGGTGAAATTGACATCTCCATCTTCAAATCCGGCAACATCCTCATACAAGCTTCCGAAAACCACATCTCCATCTTCGAACTGCATTTCAACACCTTGTCCTACCAACTTTCCAAACCACCCCCTTTCATCCCTTCCGCCCATCCACAAGACCCCCTTTCGTCCTCCCCGGGGCCTTCCCTCCCCCCCCCCCCCGGTTAGGCCAAAGGATAACGATGTCTCCCAACCCCAACCTCCCTCTTTCCCTCCCTCGCCAGTGACCTTCCCTCCCCCGACTTCCTCACAGCTTCAACTGCCACCCTTATTCACTCTCGCCCTAATGACACTCCCTCACTCCCCCCAAATCCCACCACTTTCCTCTCCTCTTCGTCATCCTTCACCTTCCCTCCCCCGGCTATGCCTCCTGATTTTGATGTCTCCCAACCCATGCCTCTCTCCCCTTCCTCTCACCCTACTTCCATAACGACAACCCTTCTCCCCGACTTCTCTTCAGCTGCTGACACATCTACCCCTACTCACCCTCTCCCCTATGACATCTCCTCACCTACCTCCAACCCCTCAACTTTCTTCTCCACTCCCCCCCTCCCTCCTCCCTCTTACCAAGCTGCTACCCCTACTCTCTCTCCTCCCGCCTCCTTTCCATCTCAGAACACGTATCTTGATTCTAGGAATGCCCTGTATGACCCCATTATCATCCCTCCTACCATCTTCCCGAGCACTCCCCTCTCCCCCCCCCGGCCTCCCGCCCCTCCCTCCTTCCAGACAACCCACCTCAACTATCCCAGAACACCCCCTTTGCCCCACCGCCCTCTCTCCCTCCTCCCCTTTCACCCCTTTCACCCCCTTAACCCAGACCCTATCTAACATTGAAAACACTCTCTCTACCCTGTCATCGGAACTCACTGGTCTCAGAAAAGATCTCAACTCCCTCTCCTCGTTGATCCTCCCTAACCATACAAATTCTCCTGGCCCTGGCTTACAAAGCACCCCAAATCCTCAGCTTAGGAACACCTCCCCCAGCTGCAATTGTACTCATAGACCCCCTAATGCCTCGAGACATCTCTCCCCCTCTAACCGCCCTAGCCTACGTAACCCCTTCCGCCCCAACTCCCCTTGCACCAACCCTCCCGCCTCCCTCTCAACCATTCCTGTGATCCTGGGGACGAGCAGAATTCCATCCTCCCCTTCCTCACCCAGACCCCCTCCGCAACGAACCGCTATTCCACCTTGCTCCCCTCCCAAAATCTACCCTAAACCCCTTACCTGCATGCTGGTCAACTGCCGATCGGCTGTCCGGCACGCTACTGAAATAGCAGAAACCATCCTTAGTGAATCCATCGACATCGCCTTCCTCACTGAAGCTTGGCTCAATGACCACTCTGCCTCTATGCTCGACTTGCTCGCCCCCTCCCCCCCCCGGGTACTCCATCCTCAGGAAAGACAGGCCTGACAGAATAGGAGGTGGCCTAGCCATTATCTTCAAAAACGAACTACAACTCTCTATGGTTAAAAATTCTGACCATGACACCTTTGAATATCTGGGAGCGGAACTTAAAGCCCAGGGTTCTCTCCCAATTCGTCTGCATAACATTTACCACCCCCCTGGTGACCCACTTCCCTTCGCAGAGGAACTCTCTGACCTCCTCACCCAATCCTCTCTCTCCAACACAAATAATCTCTTCCTTGGTGACTTCAACCTCCACTGGAATGATACCAAGGACCCCACAATTAACCTCCTCTCCAATCTTCTTGAGATCAATGACCTTTGGAAGAGATGGATTGTTCCATAGTTGAAAATATTCATGTCTAACATGATCCTCAAAAGTAAGCGATAGATAACAAAGAATTTCCTTCCAAATACATACAGTGTCCCTTATAGTCTTGAATCGAACTCTTTTATAGTAATTAGGATCGTTAATCCTATACAAGAACATACGATTGTCATTACCTAAAGCTAAAATAAGCCCATAATATGAGAGCTTATCAGTTAAAAGGCTTTGTATACGTCCTGTAAATGCTGCCCAGAAGTACAATTTAAAATCAGGAAGTTGCAAACCCCCAAATTTATAAGGAAACTTAAGAAGTTTTATCAATCGACGAGCTTTTTTATAGCCCCAAATAAAACTACTGATTGCACCCTCTAATTTATGAAAAAAATAATTGGGAACCCGTATAGGAATTGCCCGAAACAGATATAGAAATTTAGGTAAAATGATCATTTTAATTATATTAATCCGGCCAATAATAGTTATGGGTAGCTTATTCCAATTCTTAAACTGTTTAATTACTGTCTGTAACAATGTTCCATAATTTAATTTCCAAATTTGGTCCACATTTTTAGTGATCCTAATACCTAGATATGTGGCCACTGTACAAGTTCCGCGAATAGATGTATCAGGTGGCAGATTATGTATTATTTGTGTTTTACTTATATTGAGCTTATAGCCCGAGAAAAGCCCAAAATTTTTAGCTTCTTCCTGTATTATATCACCAGTAGTTACTGGGTCTGATATAAATATCGCGATGTCATCTGCATATGCGACTACTTTAAGTTGATACGCACCATTATTGAATGGGGTGATAGCTACATTTTGATTTAATGTTTCGATGAAAGGCTCGATATAAAGAGCAAAAAGTAAAGGAGAAAGTGTACTCCCTTGCCTCGTACCACGTTGTATGAAGAATATCTTAGAATTCAGATTAGCATATGTTAGCTTGGCCTGCGGGTTAGTATATAGTGCCTTGATCCAGTTCATAATCCGATCTGGTATTGCATATATCTTCCAAATATATTTCATGACGGATCTGCTTCTAATTGGGCTAGACATGGTATTGATAGATTGGGACAGCTATATGATCATTCTGGCTTCTCTACCTACTTATCATTACAACAATCTTTTGGTCTCCCACATCAGTCATTTTTTAAGTATCTGCAATTTAGAGACTATTTCTTCAAACAAAAATTAATGCATTTGCCGCACTCTCATATAGTTCTTAACTGCTTTTTAAATTCTGCTCACAAAACTAGAATTAGTACGATGTACGGACATTTGTGGAGTGTTAAAAGTGCTGATCTTAGTGAATTAGCAAATAAATGGAATCAGACTTTGAATGTGGATATAGAAACATCTGAAATTACAATGGCTCTAGACAAATTAAATAACTCAGTACATTCTGTAAGTCTAAAGCTACAACAGTTTCGAACTATCTGCATGCTATATTATACTCCGGACAAAATAACAAAATGGCAACTAGTAACACAATTACCAGGCAGTGGGAGTATGGATAGAACAATCTGTCCTAAATGCGGTCAAAAGGTGGCTGATATTCTTCATATGTTTTATCTATGCCCTAAATTATCAGAGTTCTGGGAAAAAGTCACACAATATATTGGTCAACAGCTGAATCTTGATTTAACCATATCGATCAAAGAAATTATGCTGGGGTATAAGATATGTGATGATCCTTATATGGGAAATTTAATGTCTATTCTATTAGTGGCAGCCCGTCTATGTATAGCTAGAGAGTGGATTAACTCTAATCCACCTTCATTTTTTGATTGGCTGATTCTTATGAAGGATATCTATGAAAAAGTACGAGCATTAGCCAAAACCCGATCTATTCGCTCAATGATAAGATTTAATCGTATTTGGAATTTCCTCGAACGTTAATATGATATGTTTTCTAATTGACTGTGGATGGTCTCGGATTGTTTTTGCCTAAGCATTAATTTTTATTTTTATTTTTTGTCTTATCTGAATGTATAACACTTGTCTGCTTTCCAATTTATATGTGTGCACCTCGCCAAAATAAAAAAATAAGAAAAATAAAAAAAAATTAAAAAAAGTGAAGAAAGAGCAGCAATATGATGGAGAGGTGAATAATTTTCTAAAAATTAGAAGAACTGCCACTGAGAAATAATATTCTTAGTTTATTTTATTAACTGAGAAATCAATTTAGGTTCTTTTTACTAATTCTTCCGCATCTGCATTCCAGAAATTAAAGTGTAATAAAACGTGATTGTTCATGATAAAAAAAAAAAAAAAAAGAGATCAATGACCTTAAACAACTTTGCCACTCCCCAACGCACACCAAAGGGGCCACTCTTGACGCCATCATCTCCAACAACGAACTGGCCACCTTATCCAACATCATCCCCATTGATTGGTCTGACCACCACCTCATTATCTTCACGATCTCTACCACGACCTCTCCCCCCTCCTCAAGACCCATTAAACATAAGAAATTGACCAGAAACTTCCATCTTATCCCCCCCCGGTGAACTGGAAACTAAGCTTCAAGCTCAACTCCTACTTAATCCTCCCTCCCAAAACGCTAACGACCTCACTGACCATTTTAATAAATCAGTTAAAGAGGTCCTTGACCAAATTGCCCCACCCAAGCTAAAAACTATACGAAATGTCCCTTCCAAATCCTGGTTTAACCCAGACCTCAACAACGAAAGACGCTCTCTTAGACTGACGGAAAGAACATGGAGGCAACACCCTTCCCCTTCCAAACTCGCCCTACTCAGATCGACTAGGTCCAACTACAAGAAACACATCCTCAATGAAAAGGCTTCCTTCTTCCGCGCACAACTTGACCGGGCCAAAAATTGACCCAGAGAACTGTTCAACATCGTCAAAACCCAAACGTCTTCTGCCCCCCCAAAGCTTAAGGCCTCTTTTGAGAAATGCGAAGTTATCGCGAACTTTTTCTATGAAAAAATAGCCAAAATTGATCAATCCTTCCTCCTAACTCCTCCCCTACCCATCCCTCTATCCTCCTTTTCCATGGCTCCGGACTCTACCCCCTTAATCACCCTACCCACTGACCCTTCTCATCTCCCTCTTGACACCCTCCCTCATGAACCCAACACCAACAAGCCCCAGCAAAAAAACAACGCCTCCTGGCACAATTTCCTCCCTGTCTCTGAATTCGAAGTCTATGACATCATCACCAAGCTTAAACCATCCTCCCACACCAAAGACCTCCTTCCTTCTAATCTAATCAAAGATCTTAAACATATCATTACCCCTTTCTGGACCACTATTATCAATTCCTCTTTTGCCACAGGGTGTGTCCCTGCATCCCTCCAGCTCGGACAAATCACCCCCATTCTCAAAAATCCCAATGCCAACCCAAACGACCTGAACAATCTCCGCCCAATCTCGAACCTCCCTCTCCTCTCTAAAGCCCTTGAAAAATGCGCCCTGCTCCAACTGGATAATCACATCAACTCATTAAATCTCTTGGACTCTCTTCAATCTGGCTTCAGAAAGGCTGCAGTACAGAAACTGCCATGCTTAACATAGTTGACGACATCCATCACTCCCTCGACAAGGGCGAATCTTGCCTACTCATTCTCCTCGACCTCTCTGCTGCCTTTGATACGGTCAACCACTCCACCCTACTTAACACTCTCAAAGTTCGCTTTGGCCTCAACGGGCTGGTCCTACAATGGTTCACCTCCTTTTTCAAACATAGAACCCAGCAAATTAAAATCGTGGACTGCCTTTCTATCCCCACTCCTGTCTCCCTTGGTGTTCCCCAGGGCTCTATTCTCTCTCCTCTCTCTTCAACCTCTTCATGGAACCGCTCACTCTCATTCTTAAAAAGCAGGAATCAAATACCACCTCTATGCCAACGACACGCAACTTTATTATAAGATCAAATCCCGTTCTGATGTTCTTCACCTCAACAACACTCTGACTAAGATCCAATCTTGGTTCCACCTTAACCATCTCAAACTCAACCCTAAAAAAAACGAAATCATTCTCTTCTCTCCGAAAAACAACCCGCTTCCAATCCTAGACTGGATCCATGACCTGAATGCGCTCAACTGCTCTCTCACCTTATCCAACTCAGTTAAATCTTTAGGCATCACCATTGACAACACCCTGACACTTATCCCACACATAAATAACGCGGCCAAAGGAGCTCTCTTCTCTCTCCGCCATCTCAAGAAAATCAAACCCTTCATTCCTGCCGATGACTTCAAATCTGTAGTCCAAGCTCTAGTCCTGTCTAAAATTGACTATGGTAACGCTATCCTCTCTGGAACTCCTAAAGTCCACCTAACCCCTCTCAAAACTGTGCTTAACCTAGCTGCCAGGCTAATCTCCGACTGCAAACGCTTTGACCACATCTCCCCTACCCTCAAAGCCCTCAATTGGCTACCCGTCGAAGGCAGAGCCTCTTACAAGATTGCATGCATTACGCATAAAGCCCTGCATCACAACTCCCCACCTTACCTCTCTGGCAAACTCCACAAAGCGGGCTGTTCCCGACCTACTAGAAGTACCAATGCTCTCATTCTTATCACCCCCTGTTAAATAAGAAACGCACACAAACTCGCTCCTTCTCAGGTAACGCGCCTAGCATCTGGAATAACCTCCCGAAAGACCTGCGTTGCAACCCCTCCTATCTCAGCTTCAAAAAGGACCTCAAACTGCACCTCCTCAACAAATATTGGGGACCTTAATTCCTCTGCTTCTCCATTATCACCCTCCCAGTTTCCCCTATCAGACGGTCCTCTTCTACTCCTTGTCTATCTCCCCATTCCCTCTCTCTCCCTCTATCCCTCCCTCCCAACCTCCCTCCACAATACCCCCTACCTACCCTCCCCTCCCTGACCTTCCCCCTTACTCTTTCTCCCACCGCCTTTACTTCTTACCCTTCCCTTTTCTGTTCTCCCCCTCCCTCCCTATACTAACTATTTTATGAATGAACAAGTTTACACATCATATGCAAGTTTATATTCCCAGTTTTAATCTTTATGTTGACTCTAATGGTTTCTGTTCTGATATTGCTCTGAACTCGTTATATTCTCGTGCCTCTTCAAGCTCCTGTAAAGCGCTCTGATACCTCCGGGTCTAGCCAGCGCTATATAAAACCTGTTAAATAAAATAAAATAAAAAATAAATAAAATCCATGGAACAGGTGGTTCACCAGGTGTTTGAAGAAAAGGTGGTGGTGGATTCACAGCCTGCATTATCAATGCTTAAAAATGTCAACACAAACACCCAAAGATCTGTGCTTTATAGCCTACAATGCATGAAATATTTTAAAATACACTCAGAGATATGATGGCAAACACTACAAATGTCCAATGAAAAGAAGAAATCAAAACATGATAGGAAATAAGCGCCCTGGGGACGCAATGAAAGAGTTAATATGTTTCCTTTTAAGAGAAAGGAAAGAAAAACTAATAAAGGATATTTGTGTGTATATATATATATATATTTTTTTTTTAAACCTGGTGGAGAGAGTTAGCACAAATAAGGTATATTTCTTTTTTTTTTTAACCTGGAGATAAGAGTCAGCTGTGCTGGTCAGCGAATACTCCTGCCTGCAAAAGAAGACACCAAAAACTCTTCAGAGGACATACATAATCAGGAAAAACAGCTTGTCCTTTAAAAGCTCCACATCGATGAGCGATGAACGATCAGGATCGTAGAGGTGAAAAGAGGCAGAGACCACCTTAACTATGATGGCCTCGAGGCAGGAGCGTGAAAATTGGAGCTGCCAATGATGGGTTCCAGCAAGGATAGGAACCGCCAAGTGCTGCATTTCAGCTGCGTGCCCCGATGACAGAAACAATCATAAACAGCATGAGGTACATATATAGTTTAAATCAATAATGTACCATTAACTTATTTAAAGAGCATTCAAATATATCCTCAAAATTCAAAGAAGGCACACACTATTGCTTTTGGTGACTCGTATTTTATTCGGTCACTTTTCATAACATATTATCATATTCAACGTTCAAGATAAAGGGTGGTTGCTCCAAGGAAAAATGTGAAGAAAGAAAGTGCTCGTGAAGTAAGATAGAATAAACAAGAGGGATCCAATCAAGCAAAACAATGATTCATCATTATTTACATTACAATCTCATAAGCAAAACTGGTCGTGATTCATGATTGCACCAGTTCTACATTAGGGCCTGTCCAATGGTTAATTCATAGTTATTCTTTATGTTCTTTCTCAAAGTTAGCAAACAACGTTCGTCTGTAAGCAAGTAGGGCTGGGATAGTATACAGTACAGGCCCGAATAGGGGAGAGTGTCGACGTTTCGACCCTAGTGCAATGAGGGCAGTTTGTATCCTCTGCGAACGGGTCTTCCTCAAGACAGAAAGGAGGGATGGGGAGCAACTGATCATGGGTGATGCACAGTAAAAGTGCCGCCCCTAGTTATGGATTTAAAGGTCCGCAATAGAATTGCGGCTTGGTAGCAGCAGTTTACCTTCAATCAATGGGTGAGAAAATCGCCCACAGCGTCTCAATGAATCATCTTCGCACAGCCCGGGGAATCCAGCTGGTCTGCTCGAGTAGGACCAGCTGGATTCCCCGGGCTGTGCGAAGATGATTCATTGAGACGCTGTGGGCGATTTTTCTCACCCATTGATTGAAGGTAAACTGCTGTTACTAAGCCGCAATTCTATTGCGGACCTTTAAATCCATAACTAGAGGCGGCACTTTTACTGTGCATCACCCATGATCAGTTGCTCCCCCATCCCTCCTTTCTGTCTTGAGGAAGACCCGTTCGCAGAGGATACAAACTGCCCTCATTGCACTAGGGTCGAAACGTCGACACTCTCCCTGTTCGGGGCCTGTACTGTATACTATCCCAGCCCTACTTGCTTACAGACGAACGTTGTTTGCTAACTTTGAGAAAGAACATAAAGAATAACTATGAATTAACCATTGGACAGGCCCTAATGTAGAACTGGTGCAATCATGAATCACGACCAGTTTTGCTTATGAGATTGTAATGTAAATAATGATGAATCATTGTTTTGCTTGATTGATCCCCCTCTTGTTTATTCTATCTTACTTCACGAGCACTTTCTTTCTTCACATTTTTCCTTGGAGCAACCACCCCTTTATCTTGAACATTGAATATGATAATATGTTATGAAAAGTGACCGAATAAAATACGAGTCACCAAAAAGCAATAGTGTGTGCCTTCTTTGAATTTTGAGGATATATTTGAATGCTCTTTAAATAAGTTAATGGTACATTATTGATTTAAACTATATATGTACCTCATGCTGTTTATGATTGTTTCAGACAACTAAAAATGTTAACATAAGTCTAGGACCATTGTTTTTCTATACCAATTATTACCCAGGTCCATTGACTTCTATGGGTTACCCCATTATATCTTAATGGGGGCGTGCCCCGATGGGCTGTCCACCTTGCATGACCTAATGCGTTGCGTTCCAGCTTCTAGAGCTGACACGCAAGTTCCGATGTATTGAAATCTTCTTTTTCACACAGTACTGGTTCCCAGTGTGTCCTCACCTGGGAAGAGGCCTCAGAAAAAGACGGTGACACGTGTGCCACGCCTCCCCTCCTGGATGCCGCACGTCAGCTGGGGCGCACTTGTGAAATGGAGCCAATGGTAAGGAAAAGGCACGTTGGTCCGTGTGGGCAGTCTGCCAGCACTCATCGCCAACAAGAAGTCTGTCGTAAGCAGAGGACAGATGCAGGTAAGTCTCGTTTACAGATTTATTTGACCTCTGGTCAGCAAACTGCCCGTGGCACACACAGTCCTGTAACTGCCATCCACGTAACTCGTGGACTTCAAACATTGTTACATCATGCATTACACGAGAACAAGTTACGGAATGCACTTAGAGGACACTACAGAGTCCTTCCACAGCAAATAACGTACGGAGCCCCTGGGGTGCCCCAGTCATTTTCAATTAGTCTTTTAGGCAGGAAACCATTTTACTCTTTTTCAAGGCGCATGGGATACAATAACTTCAGACTGGTGGGTGGGCGGACAAACCACAACAACATATTTGTGCTGACTGATTCTCCTTCTGCCCACCATCGCAAATTGGATTTACTCTCCTGCTGTGCACTTCCATAATTTAACCCAATCGAACATGAATAAACTGTCAACTAATTATCTCTATGCCTTAAACGTGATGTGCATATAACCTCGGTAGCTGAATTCTATGCTCTTCCTAGTGCCCAATGAGCCGAGCACACCTGTTTCAGACAGTTTACCACCTAATCTTGTTGAGCTCCTGCTATTTTTTCTGCACCCAACACCAGGGACTTGAACTCCAAGTTCAAGACTTTTGGTTCTGGGCTTCTTCACACGTTCAAGTTTGCACTGGGTGGAGTGTTTTGGCTGGCCTGACACACATCTTCATGAATGAAGCAGCAGGTTCTTTGTTGTAGTTATTATTGTTCTACAAAAAATAACATCCTATCTTTCTATGCACACATGGCAGCTAACTGTTACCCACTCACTTAGAGCATCATCTTTTCACATTCTACAGTTTATCCTTCTTCAAACTTCTAAAAAACATGCAGCTGAGAGGGGGGGGGGGGGGAAGAGATCCCAGGCCCTTGATGTGCATTTTCCTTCATCATTGATTGCCACTTGAGCATAAAACTTTGCTGCGCACTCATCACTGCTGACCCATAGGGATGAATGTGGTGCTTTTATGTTACCACATTTTTTGTTGGTGGCCAAGTCAATCGATGTGCCCAACTCACTGCAGCCCACCTCCACTCTGGTCTTCTGCTATGGCTAAGCTGTGCTCATGTCCTCCGCTAATTTCACCACAAAAGTGGCCTCCAAATTGAGGCGTCCCACTCATCAATTGGGTTTTATATCTGTGAACACAGGTCACCTGTGACAAGTTCATTTGTTCTGCATTTGGCAGCCTTAGCTATGCCTCACAAGTTTTTATTGTCTTCATCAGTCCTCAATCAGCACCTCACAGGGGGTGTCCACAGCCACCTGAGCTTTCTTCATCAGCCCACTTAACCAGACTACACTGCGCATCAAAGTTCTTATCAGTTCTTACCAGCTTATCAATATGGACCTTTAGTTACATTACTGCCTGCAACAGTTGGTAGCCTATCCGGCTGCCACTTCATACGTGTTTTCGTAACTGCACCTGGCTGCACCTGTATTAGCAACTAACCTGCTTTCATTTTCTTTTTTTTGTCATGACCACTTCTTCTATTATGTCTGAGGCAGGCACACCTCAACAAAATGACACTGTCATAACAGTGTAACATTATTTTCTCCTGGTGTTTACCTCCTAAACTGCTCAGGCTTTTCCACCCCAGTGCTAAGTCCTTTTTTTGGCTATTTGGGGTACTTCGTGCTTATCCCGCCAAACCTTTTTTCAACATAAGGTATCAACAGCAAATCTGCATTCTTTTTACCTAACATCATAGAGATTCTGAGGGTACCCAGGGTTTGTGTATTTCCATGATGGGAACCGAAAAAATAGCCAAAACATAGCTAAATTGGGGGTTGAGTTTGGAAAGGAAAAAAAAGGGGAAAGTGCTGTGCAAGAAAGTGTCTCTTTTTCCTGAAAATGGTGTCAACAAAACGTTTGCAGTGCTTCTTCTCAGGAACAAGCAGAGCTGAATCAAAATAATCTATTTTGCTACCACTGTTTTGCAATTTTTCTAAGAGGTAGCCCTTTTTCTCTACTTTTTGTCCTACTTCCAGTTTGTGGTGGAAACAGATATGAAATCCATTAGTGATGCCGAAAAGCTGTATGTTTTTGGAACAAGTAGACCAAATTCTGAATTCAGCAAGAGGTCATTTGTGTAGATCCTTCAAGTGTTTCCCAAATAAACTAACTGTTGCAATTGATAGAGTGGAAGATTCGTATCATACATGGGGTACCCGTTAGGAGTGCAATGTAATCGTTTGTAGAACGCACTCACATATTATCCAATGTTAAGAGAGAACTAGATGTTCGGAGAAACATGAATTAAATCACATGTTCCTGTGAAAGTTAATGCAATCCAATCTAAGGCTCAGTAGTTAATGCCTAGAATGTGTATTGACCATTGTAACCAATGTGACTTTTTTTCTTAGGCCTCACTAGTAAATATGATTTAGTGATGTATTAAATTGTGTTAAATGTTTTCCTATGTTAATAATGTAGACATGTATTAATGTAGTTAAGAGAAATGTTCCTATCAAATGTTAATGCTCTATTAGGCAAGGTTGCGGAGTGAAGGAGTTACAGTTAGGTGGGGCCTAAGAAGATAAGGTGGAGGGAGGTGTTTTCACATGGGAGAAGGAGAGAAGACCAAAGACGAGCTGCCAGAGAGGGGTGTGTTAATGGAGAAGGCTGTGAAGAAAGTCAATGTAATTGAAAAGTTTGTGGCTGAGCCCATTGTAGAGCCCATGAGAGAAAAGCATTATGGGATGTTTGCTGAATACAACTTTGAGTATATAGTGCACTGTAGCGAGGGACAGACACCCCATTCCTGCTTGCCACCCTGACAAAGAGAATCTGCTTGCTAACAAACTTCCTTTCCTTTGCTTGTGTCTTCATGCCTGACCCATCCCATGGCGAAGTGACTTCTTAGGTAGGGTTTGCCAACTGACACCTTTTCTCTTGAAAGTCCTTTGCCTCTATACTAACTTAGGGATGCCACTTTCAAAATTAGAGTAGGAATAGCTAAAACTAAATGCTGTATACAGAAGAAGTGCCGATGCAGGGGAACTTGAACTTTTGCTTTCTCATCTCATGCATAATCGTCATAGAACTTATTGTTCTTTTCATGCTCCACGAAGTGAACCTTTTAAGGAGGTTGAGTTTCCTTCTGTTTCCTCTGTATGTTTATAAGGGCATGCTAAGATTTGTGTATATCCAACTATTTTTGAATTTGTAATAAATTTGACTAACCTTCAATTGGGTGTCGATTTGGGTTCTTGTGTAGCCGTTTTGTGTTACACTGTATTTCAAATGATTTGCGACATTTTACTCCCCTCCACGCTTTTAGGCTGCTAAAAAGAATCATCGGAAGACCGACACTGGATTCGAACTGAACAGGTGAGCTCAGGCACCTTCAGTTGTTAGCAGAGTCGGATGGTTAGCACATGATGCGAGGGGAGAATCTAGAACCCTAATCTAGAATAGTCTAGAGCCCTGACCTAAAAATCCTTAGGTAGAGCCCTAATGATCGAAAACCGGAGAGGACAGAGTCCTGCGATGCGTGGCGAGAGCGGCGGCAAAAGAAGGAGTGAGTATTAATAGGGTATGGGTGTAGCATGTTAGATTGCGGGGATGGTTGATTGTGTGTTGTCTTGCGGAGTTGTCATGAGAACTGAGGAAATGTGGTTGTCGGGTCCGACATGATCCAAGGAGTTGATTTATGGTTATCACGAACCAAAGAGGCCTAAGATCCCGGGATATTTGAAGGTGTAGAAGACACTGAGATAGTGATTGTCTGATCAAAGAGTTGAGGAGTTGCCATAAGACATCGTCGGAAGCTCCACCTAGGATAGAGAATTTTGTGGGAATAGGGCAATTGTGAATCGTGTGGTAGACCTTTATGCACAAGGGGTAAACTGTACTGATTTGGGTGAATCCCCGCTGATCGAGGTTTCGCTGTAAGTGTGTATACTTTATTAGTGCGTCTCTATTTTCTTTTAGAAAGGCAGACAATTACAGATTATAAGATGTTTGTGTGAGTGAATGCGTACGGAGAAGTTGTGAAGGAGGGTGAACTGCTGTGGAGAGGGAAAGTGATGTCAGAGAGTACTGCACTGGGATAGGTTGTTTGGAGTAATGCCATGCTGGGATTGGTCGACGATCGTCTATTGTATTTGTGGCTGCTTGAGATCTTACCGCTGCTTTGTTTGAAAAGTGCAATTTGCATTCAGATTGTTAAGACTTACAGTTGAACAAAATGCAGTGTTTTAGAGTCCTTAGAGAAATGTTTAGAGGGGACAAGGGTATTATAAGACCGGGCGAAGAAGCGCCACTAGAAGATACACCAGCTCATTATACAGAAACAAATGTAGGACTCCATACTATTATTTGGCTACACAATTGACACAAGATCACTTAGAAAGAGGGAGCATTGGCATTTTACGCTATGGTACTTTCAAGTTGGAGATACTTAACCAGTTGAGGGGAGAGATGTTTGATTAAAACCGTTATCTAGGCCTACACAGTTTGAGGCACTTGACGTATGGATGCGTGCAGCTCATGCTAGACAGAGAGAGCGCTACCAGGGCAAGTTGAAGAAAACAATGCGAGCTTACCAAGAGGTGCAGTGGGATGCTAAGCTGAAGAGCTAGAGGGTAAACATGGTCGAGTCTGAGAAGTTATACCCCACATTGATGAGGGATGAGGAGAGAAGAGATAAGGGGAGAAAGGAGACAAATGGAAATGATGACAGTGACTCTGATGGTACCCTGTTGAATGGACTGCTGGCAGAACGTCCACCCCCTTATAGTCCACTGCTGGGTGAGAGTGGGAGAACCCCCGAGGGG
Source organism: Calotriton arnoldi (assembly GCA_963921515.1). NCBI lineage: Eukaryota > Metazoa > Chordata > Amphibia > Caudata > Salamandridae > Calotriton > Calotriton arnoldi. The sequence goes on along the minus strand of CAWUFW010004693.1, from coordinate 345,722 downwards.
ACTGTCAGCACTGGGAGCGCATCAGCCCCAATCGTCCCAGGCTCTGGCGTTGTGGGAAGAATATCGACAGGAGCGAGATTAGCAGAGGAGAGAGAAGAGGTAGGAAGCGGATTGATAGGGAGCTCAGATCATGGGAACTCTAGCAATGCTGCTTCAAGGTTGCTAGAAGCTCTTACAGTGCCAGTAACAATTGGGCCTATTGTTCCCTTGTATGACCCAAGCTCAGCAGGGAACGAAAGGCAGCAGCAACAACATGTGGGTGTTGAAGGAACAACACAAGTGATGAGGGGGGATTTTTTCAATTGAAAAAATAGCGGCAGCTATGAAATCTTAGTCACTGCACCACCTAAAGTATTCACAAGTATATTATAAACATCAGAATTACCCTCTTCAAATCGCCAGCTGCCAAATGGTCATAACGTATACAAATAAACAACAGGATGAGGCAATAATAGGCAGAATCAAATTCCAGATATTATTCGTGACATATATGACGAGTTATGTTATGCTTCAAAGTTCCTTTAATGCTGTTTCTTGATAGTAAGACAGATGTATGCAACCAACGCGTTTGCCCAAACATTGGCTTCTTCAGGGCTGCAAACATTTAAAAAACATACACAAATCAGTCAGATAAAAAGACATAGACAAACATATATTATATGCAGACAGACATTATACATGTACGTGCTAATATAAGAGACAGCGGAACTGGCTTAAAAACATTAAATACAACACAGTCACAATAAATACATAAAAAACACAAAAACACCATGGCAAATGATAATTTTGCAGTCTCAACAATTTGCAACTGCTGCAAACTTCAACTAGAGACAAACGTATTGTGAGTTTTACATCGAAAAAGAACTGTGTAATCTAACCATAGTTTGTTAAGCAAAGTAATTGCTGCTTGTTCTCCATGTACAAGATAGACAACTGAATAATATCTGGAACTGGGTTTTATTCCATTGGCTCCTGTAAATTTGAGTATTCCTTATGGAGCAACGGCAGACCCTTCGGTAGACCAATGCAATTCTCATGTTATGAGGCCCCTACAATCGAGAAACACTGAGTCAGACCTGACAGTGTGGGGAACCCTTCCTAAAGTACAAAGTAGCACACCTCGAGAAGAAGGGGGGCGACAGGGAACATCTGGCAGTCAGCACATTTTTGATGTATTGGATTTAGAGTCATGGCTTAGAGATCACAGTAGCACCAAGGAGAATAAGAACACACAAGCAAGTCAGAGTACCATAAGGTCTGCAGTGAAGGCTAAACGGGTGGATGTAGTAAGAATAAGGGCTGAATTGGATGAGATAATTAATGGAAATCTGGCAAGACAGAGAAATTGACCAAACTGGCTGAGAAGTATGATGTAGATTTGACCTAAACAAAGATGCTGCAAGGGAATCACATGCTTATCTACAGTGATCAAGAGATAGAGGAAAAGAGAGGGCATGGCTTAAGAACACACATTCGGGAATTGGTGATAGGAATGAGGGCATGGAGTATGTTAGACAAATGGGAAGAGAAACGCAAAAAAGGTATCAGGGGAGCCCCTCCTCCGGGGGGAGGGAAAGCAGGGGTAGAGGCATACCCGTTACAAGAGGTGCCTAGTGGGGGTTATGTGCATGTGCCCTGGAGTTGAGGTGATCTTGCTGCCTTTACCAATTAATTTCCAAAGTTGAGGGAGAAACCTGCTGAGTGGTACAAACAGGTTGATCGAATTGTGAAGATTTCAAAGGTACTGTGATTCGATTTGAACACATTGTTTGAGATTGTGGTCCCCAGTGACTTGTGGTCTGCATGTAAGATATCCATAGAGTGGCCTGAAAAGGAACCAGATAGGGACCCAGGGGCTCATGGTCCGTCCCGGATGGTAATGAAGAAATATGGTCAAGTGATCATGTGGTTGCAATCCAAGAGAGCCCCGCAGGATATTGATTGGGCCAAAATTGATCAGATGACTCAAGAGCCCAAAAAAACTGTTCATGATTATGAGGAAAGACTGTTACAGGCCTTCAAACAGTACAGCGGGTTAGATACTCTTGACCCCAAGGACCTGGGACAATTTGTGTCCAAGTTCATAACTGGTTTGCGACCTGAAATCAGCCTCATTATACAACACTTGATTTGCTGGCCATATAAGACTGTGGATGAAATTCTGCGCTATGCCAGATATTGTAGTGACGAGGTTGACTCCAAGCATAAGAAACTGAAGGAAACGCTGATGTTGGTACAGATGCGTAATGCACAAAGGGGAGGGGAGGCACAGGTACCTGCTGGAAACGCTCCTCGGGTGCAGGAAACTAACCCTGCAGGAGTTCGGACGCAGACAACTGGAGGCATTACAGGACATGGAAGAAGTAGAGGTGGCCCTACAGATCCTAGGACTGGAATAGATGTTGCGACTTTGAAGAAGTCCACAATGTGCCATTTTTGTAATAAGGAGGGGCAGTGGAAGCGTGAATGTTGTCTCAATCCTGCAAATCAAGAGCAAACGGGGGGATTCAGCCAGGGACAGAATGATGTGGCACAGATACAGACCATGACTAGGCCGAGATCGCAGAACATGGGGGGACCTCAGGGTTATGTAATGACAGTACCTCAACCCCAATGATATCACAGGGAAATCGAAAGTACCATCAAATGCCCCTAATGGAGTCTGTTGACGACTTCAGTTTGGTCCCGTCCTTATGATGGTGCCTGAGGGGGGAGGAAGGCTGTACTGTTGGTGCAGTCTGGGAGGTAGACCAGCGAGAAACATACCCCTCTCAGGAAAATCAATCCAAGTTGTAGGTGTTACACATAAGAGGATGTCTAACCCCCTGATTGAAGAGATACCTGTGAAGATCAGGTCCTTTGAAGACCGACACCAGTTTGCGGTGTGTGATTAATGTCCTGTATGCCTATTGGGTCGCGACTTGCTGGGTAAATTGAATTCTACCCCGAAGGGAATAGAATAGCAAACAAATAATGGAGATATCGCCTTCAAGTTGACAAACCAGAATTTCTATGTCTCTATGTTTCCTATACTAACAGTGGAGGATATGCCTATAGACCTTAGGGACACTGTCTCAAGGGAGGTGTGGGACTTCACAGGTGAAGAAGTAGGACTCATCAAGGGAGTTGAACCAGTTTGCATACAGGTTAAGACAAATGCCAAATTTCCAAGAACCCCGCAGTATATTCTGACCCCTGAAATTGTAGCGGTTATTACACCTGTGATCAACTCTTATGATCGAACAGGACATCTTGAAAGAGATCCTGGGGAACCCATGTAAATTCTCCTATTATGGGCTTCCAGAAGCCTAGCAGCAAGTACTGTATTGTTCAGGATCTCTGAAGGATTAATAACATTGTGGTTCCTTGTTGTCCTGTGGTACCGAATCCAATAGTGATAGTGCTCCAAATCCCTTGTGAAGCCGCATGGTTTACAGTTATCGACCTCTGCCAAGCCTTCTTCTCAATCCCACTACATGAGGAGATCCTATTTTCATTTACTTTCCGCCTGGGAAATCGTGTCTTAACATGGTGTCGTATCCTGCAGGGGTATACTGAAAGTCAATCTATCTTTAATCAGATCTTGAAGAAGAACCTTGAGTACCTAGTCTTGCCTCACAACTTGGTCCTGGTCCAATACATCGATGACCTTTAGAATGCATCAAACACAAGAGAGGCTTGCAGAGATGATACCATTGCTTTGCTGAACCATTTGGCCGACAATCGACATAAAGTGTCCCCGAGTAAGCTTCAGTACTATCTGCATGAGGTACAGTACTTGGGATATTGAATCGAGAAAGGCAAGAGGAAGGTGTCACCAAAAAGAGTGTCAGCGATCATGCAAATGAACCTGCCGCACACTCAAAAGGAGGTCAATATGTTTCTGGGAATGGTGGACAACTGTGGACAATATATCTCAAATTTTTCTCTGATGGCCAAACCCTTGCAGACATTGACAAACAAAGATCTCGTGGATCCGATGGCATGGGATAACGATTGCTTGCTTGCTTTCCTGGAGCTGAGAGAGAGCCTGTGTCACGCTCCAGCCTTAGGAATCCCTGATTACAACAAAGCGTTTTCGCTATTCTGCCATGAACAGGAGGGTTGCGCACTCTCTGTCCTTACACAGTTGCATGGAAGTGCCCGTAGACCAGCTGCCTGTTTCTCTGCTACCTTGGATCCTGTAGCATCAGCGTTGCCCGAATGTCTCAAATCCATTGCTGTAACAGGTATCAGTATTGAACGGTGTGAAAGCATTATGATTGGTCACCCATTAACTGTATATGTTCCCCATTCAGTGGAAATTTGGTAAACAAAAACAAAGTATTTGACAAACAATCGGTTGACCAAATATGAGCAGATAATTTTGGTGGCCAACAACATCACACTGAAATATTGTTCTGTGTTAAACTCTGCTACCTTGTTACCTTTTCCAAATTCAGAGGGGGAAGAACGTGAAGACCATGACTGTCTCGAAGTCACTGAGCTATGTACCAAACCACGTCCTGACATTGTCGATGAGCCACTGCCCAATTCTGATTATTTTCTGTTTGTCGATGGCTCATGCTTAAGGGACAATGAAGGAAATCTGAGAGCAGTTTTTGCTCTCTGTTCTGTTTCTGGAGTGGTGGAAACCGCTTGGTTGTAAGGAGCATACTCCACGCAAGTGACTGAAATTGTTGCCCTGACCCGTGCATATTGTGTTACAGCCAGTATGGGTTCAGAGTGGTTCATGACTTCGGACATTTGTGGTCTCAAAGGGTTTATATGACCTCATCTGGGTCCCCTCTCAGAAATAGGGAAGTTGTGAGAAAGTTGTTGGAAGCATTTCAGTTGCCGAAGGAACTTTCAGTTGTAAAGTGCTCTGCGCAGTGCAGAGGAACGGACTATGTTACTGCTGGAAACAAGTACACAGATGAGGTTGCACATTACTGTGCTTTGAATGCTTGTACTTTCAATGGCGAATACAGAAATGAGGAAACAGAAGTGACCGATTTCAACGTGATGTTGGCTGTTGCCAATACTTGGGATGAGGTGAAGCGTCTGCAGGAGGAGGTTTCTGAGGAGTAACAGTTAGTCTGGGTCAGAGCAGGGTGTGTGAAGAGAGAGGATGACATTTGGGTGTCGACCGATGAGAGAACGGTTTTGCCCGACTGTTTATTGTACCCAATGGAAAAGCAGATTCATGGTGCAACACATATAGGCAGGGACGCAATGGTGAGGGTGTTTAGGCAGACATGCTTTAATCCAAGGTTTCCAGTGATTGCAGAGGCCTTGTGTTATCGGTGTGTGATTTGTCATCAAATTAATGCAGGGAAAAGGACAGTTGTTACATTGATAACACAGAAAAAAAGGCACCCACCAAATTTTCTGAAAAGTTTAATTCGTGCCCAGGAGAAAACAAAGTTTTCTGTAAAACCCTCATCCACCAGGGTTACCCCTTGGTGGCATGCTTCATCATAGGCCTCCGCAGCGGAACGGGGCGGCTGCGACCAAACAAGCTACGCGGGAGCACTTTTTGTTGACTATGAGAGATAAGAAGGTCTGTGAGGGAGGAGTGGGGAAGAGAAAGGGGATCTTTAAAAATACCTGGCTAGTGGGTAATGGCTATTTTATTCTGACCCCCTAGTCGGTATGGTTAAAAAACAGGGGAAATATTAGGAAAGAGGGGAATAATGTTCCTATCTCCTAATGGTCGACATGTTTCTAGCCTACTCCTATTGGCTATTCTTCAGGACCTAGCGTAATTAGTTGTTTACTTCACTCTTTGTAATGCCTAGTTCCACTCCTGCTGTTGTATACTTAACACAACATACAAAATTGCATACTCATTAGGCAGGTGCATATATACTTATACCACCTGTCTTTTGTTCGTACTCATTGATTCTGTAAAGATACAATTAGGGAGAAAAATTAAACTTTCCTTGTTCTAGGGTCACAGCTGTAAATGAACGCCCCTGGTATCCTTTATACCCTGTGCCTTCAGTGTGCACCTTCAGGGTGAAAAACAAAACATTTTGTGACTTGTTATCTACAAGCTAGTGGCTATCAGTGGCACATCTAGTGAGAAACCCAAATGGGAAAATAATCGAATGACCGAAAAGTTATAAGTATTATAATACACATAAAAATTGTATACACAGACAGAGACATACACACACCACGTACATATATAATATTCAGCCAATGCTTCATTGTTCATCCTGCGGAGAGTGAAGTCTGTAGTCACACTCTGTTGAAGAGAGCATATTCAAGTTTAAGAATGTACCAAAATGCTGGCTAAACTGAGCGCAGGGTTTGTATTGTGCTTCAGGACGTGGTACTCAAAGCACCCTTCGTTACCGGTAACATGTTAAGCTTACCTCGTCAAGACTTCACTCTGCTACTCACACCTACTTGGGAGCTGCCCGGGAACCTCATCTTGCAGCAACCTCGGGTTCCTGCCGATTGAAGTAGCGTGAGGCTAGAAACATGTTGAGATAGGAACATCATTCCCCTCTTTCCTAATATTTCCCCTGTTTTTTAACCATACCGACTAGGGGTCAAAATAAAATAGCCATTTCCCACTAGCCAGGTATTTTTAAAGATCCCCTTTCTCTCCCCCACTCCTCCCTCACAGACCTTCTTATCTCTCATAGTCAACAAAAAGTGCTCCCGCGTAGCTCGTTTGGTCACGGCACACCCCGTTCCACAGCGGAACGGGAAGGACCCTATGATGAAGCATGCCACCAAGGGGTAACCATGGTGAGTGAGGGTTTTACAGAAAACTTTATGTTTTCTACTGGGCGTGAACTAAACTTTACTGAAAATTTGTTGGGTGCCTTTTTTTCAGTGTTATGAATCAGGGCTGGAGGGCTGCCCAGCTCTTATCCTCTAACTCCCTCTGTATTTATGTTTTCAATCGTTACATTGAGCCCTATAGGGAGGTCAGGAGGACCTTTCAACAGGATGCAGTTGGACTTTGTCGAGCTGCCTATGTGCAATGGATTGAGATACATTTTGGTTGTGGTGTGTCTAGTCTCCCGTTGGGTCGAAGCCTATCCAACAAGGAGGTGTGACAGTCGCTACGCTGTTCTTGAGGGAACTCACTCCGAGGTTCGGATTTCCAAGTACAGCAGACTGAGGAACTTATTTCAATAATGAGGTCCTGAAATTGCTGTGTGCAGCTTTGCGGGTGGAACAGAGACTACCTTGCAGTTACAGGCCCGAAGCATCAGGAGTAGTTTAGCAGGTCAACGGTACTCTGAAATCGAGATTGGCAAAGGTGTGCTACTTCTCTGAAATGGCCCGATGCATTGCCCCTTGTGCTGATGAGCTTGCGCAGTACCCCAGATAAAAGAACTGACTTGTCCCCTCATTAGATTCTTATGAGGAGAGCGATGAGATTGCCTGCTGTGCCTGCCAACGTGTTTGTTAACATGTCGGATGATTTGGTTCTCGACTACTGTAAAGGATTGGCGGATGTAGTCCATTCTGTGTCTCATCAGGTTCAAGCAGCAACTCCACCGATGATGCGAGATCTCTGTCACGACTTGACCCCCCGGCGACTGGGTGCTCATATAGAGACATATGAGTGAGAATTGCCTCGAATCCCGCTGGCGTGGACCATACCAAGTGATACTGGTGACTACGACTGATGCAAAGTGTGAAAGTGTGGTGGAGTTTCGAATTAGCTTCATGCCTCCCCCACGCAAAGTACAAACCCCTCCGAAGAAACAGCTCCTCTGTCAAAAGAATTGACGAACATGACCAGAGGGTCACCACAGGGGCTAAGCCAAGTTGTAGAGGGATCATCAGAGGCAGGACAGGACTTAGAGCAATCCGAGGAGGGTCCAGGTAAACAGAACACTGACGTCGCCTCTGAAGGAGACAGGACCGTGGTGTCTGAGCGAGAATCTGATCCAGACGAAGGAGCAAATGAAGGGAAGAGACAGGTGCAGTCAAAATCGAGGACAGACCTGAATGAGACCTGGCCCGAAAGGGAACGGAGAAGGAATCTGAGGCCTACATCCAAGAAAGGGCTTGTGCCAATTGCTGAAATGTCTGAATCTGAGCAAAGTGAAACTGAAGGTGAGAGAGACTGAGTTCGAGGAGGTCCAAGAGAATTTGAGTGCCTTGCTGGAGGTACTGTTCCCCTGAGTGGACTTATCTGGCTGCCAATGCCGATGAGGGCGAGTTCCGGGACATCAGTGCTGATAATCAAATTCCTGTTGAAGATTCCTAGGACTGAAGCTCATGCTCTTCTTTCATTGGCCGTTCCATAACCACCAAGGTTGAGTGGCCTGAGATGTTTGATTCTGAACAATGTTGTTTTCCCTCCTTTGAGCAGAGAACCAGCATCGGCGGAAGGAGCTGAGAACTGATCTGTTGCAATTGGGTTAGGTAATTATTAGAAATGTTGAATGAACTTTATGAACTTTGCTGAAAACGCAGAAGAAGAAGATTACCTAGATCCGAGTGGATGAAGAATAAAATTAGGGGTTACACCAAAAGAAGACGGAGTAGTGTTAAGGAAGTCTTACGAATTTGTGTACATAGAAAAGAGAAAAAAATAATAAAAAGACTAAAAGAAAAAGGCGAGAGGGAGAAGTGCTCGAGACACGCTTAAAAGACTTTTGTGTTTCCTGCTTTGTTCAAGTGGAGCCTAACGGAGAAAAGAGCCTCTGTGGCTGCTGTGTTCTCACTCGAATTTGGATCTGAATCTGCTTTAGAATGGAGACTGCTTAGAGCGTAGAACAGACTCACATATTATCCAATGTTAGGAGAGAATTAGATGTTAGGAGAAACGTGAATTTAATTAAATTAAATAACATGTTCCTGTGAAAGTTAATGCAATCCAATGTAAGGCTTAGTAGTTAATGCCTAGCACGTGTACTGACCATTGTAACCAATGTTACTTGTTTTCTTAGGCCTCTCTAGTAAATGTGATTCAGTGATGTATTAAATTGTGAATGATGTTTTCCTAGGCTAATAATGTAGATGCAAGACATGTATCAATGTAGTTATGAGAATTGTTCCTATTGAATGTTAATGTTCTATTAGACAAGATTGCGGAGTGAAGGAGTTACAGTTAGCTTGGCCCGGAGAAGATAAGGTGGTGGGAGGTGTTTTCACAAGGGAGAAGGAGAGAAGACCAAGGACGAGCTACCACAGAGGAGCGTGAATGGAGAAGGCTGTGAAGGGAGTCAATGTCATGGAAAAGTTTATGGCTGAGCCCATTGTAGAGCCCATGAGAGAAAAGCATTATGGGACATTTGCTGAATACAACTTTGAGTATATGATGCATTGTAGATAGGGACAGACACCCCATTCCTTTTTGCCACAATGACGAAGAGAATCTGCGTGCTAACAAGCTTCCTTTCCTTTGCTTGTGGCTTCATGCCTGACCCATGGCGGAGTGACTTCTTAGGAAAAGTTTGCCAACTGACACCTTTTTTCTTGAACGTCCTTTGCCTATATACTAACTTAGGGATGCCACTTTTAAAATCAGAGTAGGGATAGCTAAAACTAAATGCTGTATACAGAATAAGTGCTGATGCAGGGGGACTTTTGCTTTCTCATTTCATGCATAATCGCCATAGAATTTATTGTTCTTTTTATGCTCCATCAAGTGAACCTTTTTAGGAGGTTTGATTTCCTTCTGTTTCCTCTGCATTTTTATACTGTCATGCTAAGATTTGTGTATGTCCAACTATTTTTGAATTTGTAATAAATTTGACTAACCTTCAATTGGTTGTCGATTTGGGTTCTTGTGTAGCCGTTTGTGTTACACTGTATTTCAATTGATTTGTGACATTTTACTCCCTTCCATGCTTTTATGCGGCTATAAAGAACCATCGGAAGACCAAAATCGGATTCAAACTGAACAGGTGGGCTCAGGCTCCTTCACAATAAAACAAAAATATTGAAAATTCGTAGCAGCCATTTGTGACAACATTTTCATCTGTAACTTCTTGTCTTAATAGCTGAGTTACAAAAGCAATATACCGTAACATCTGATACATCTTTCTGGCTGCATGGATATATATGGTTTGTAGTATCTCCAAAAACCTGAGGTAGCCAGAGCCAACAACTGAGCTGCACCTCATATAATAAAAAATAAAAAGTGAAAAATGGAAATGAAGAAAAACTATGTATTTTTGAAACGTAAACCAGATACATAGTTTAGAAACAGAAGTTATTTATACATCTCTGAATTTATGAGTAACCATACTAACGGGATTCAACGGGCATTTTGCAAAATATTTTCTTTTTTGCACACTGGCTTACATTTGGAAGGCACAAATGCAGATAAATCTAATTGGTAATAACAAATATTCTTCTATTCTGTGCTCACACACGTCACCTGATAAAACCGGTACCCCCAATTATGTGGCTGGGCCTAGCACATGCAACAAAATACACCTCAAAACCTTATCTAGAGACAAAGGGGTATATGTACAAGGACTGGCGATAACTATTGCTAACGTTAGTTAGCAGCAATTTTTTTATCGCCGCCTCCCGCCGAAAACTATCGTCATGTTAGCGACGTATGTACAAGCCGTCGCTACATGGCGATAGTTTCTCATCTCAGCAGAAATTGTCGACGTTGACAACAGCGTTACGACGATAAAAATCTTGCCGCTAACGTGAAAAAAGTGGCGGCTGGCCAGTCAGCGGGCAGAAACTGCACGCTAATTAGCGTGACAGCACTTATTTTCACGTTAGGCGGGAAAAGCGACTACTAAACGCACGCGAAGTATCACAAACAGAAAAAAATGAAGAACCATGGAGGAAGCTGGACCCAATACTGCAGGAGACAACAACCCCCCAAACAGCCAGGAGGACCAGCCAGAGAACCAGGAGAAGGGGAAGGGGAAGAGGAAAACCAGGTTCAGCCAGCAGGAAAACCAGGACCTGATTATAGAGGTGACAGAGAAACAACACCAGCTCTTTGTCAGCTCCACTGTGTCATTGGGGACCAAAAATGCAATATGGCAGTCCATCGCAGCCAAGGTGAATGCTGTTGGAGAGGTGAGGAGCACAGTGATCGACTGCAAGAAGCGCTGGCATGATGCTAAGCGCAAGACCAAGGAGAAACTGTTGGCCAATCGCAATGCAGCACTGCAAACCGGAGGTGGGAGTCCAGCGCCACAGGAGGAGCTGAATGCCTTGGAGGAACAAGTGTCCGCAGTCATCGGCGAGGAGTCGGTGGTTGGAGTCCAGGGACAGGATACTGCTGAACATGACCAGCCACATCAGCAACACGGTGAGTAACAACCAGGGACTGGGGGGACGGGGGTGGATGGGCCCAATGTCACTCATGCACAATTAAATATCTCCCAGTGCACATCCACAATGTCTGCAGATCTTGTCCCAGATACTCCTGTCCCTGGGGGTATAGACACATATCACCCTAGTCAACAAATATATTGCAAGACACATATTGTTGGGGTCACAGACTTGAAAATCTGCACAGAAAAGTAATTCAAAATATAGCCAAAGATTCATATCAGACCACTAAATAAGGGCAACACGAAAGAGAAAAGGGGCACATTGCCTGGAGATGTGGCAGGCTGTCAAAATGGACCCTTGCCTCAACACCACGCATATACAATACATTGTGCAAGGGTGTCTGAGTTGATTTGAAGATTGTACATGTGCATGAATGGGGACCTTACTGCACATACACATTCTTGCACACAACTCAGACACAAGTACACAATAGTGCATGTATGCTGACATCGGTGGTGGCATGCTCACTTATGCACATAATCAGTGGCGTTCACAGTGCATCCTCATATTGTCGTCAAAGAGATGCAGCCCTGTGCAGAAAAATTGTATATGTGTGGTGTTGAGGCAAGAGGGCCATTTTGACAGCCTGCCACATCTCCAGGCAATGTGCCACTTTCCTTGTTCATGAGATGCAGCCCTGTGTACACCAATTGAGAAAGCATGTAGTGAGTCTGCATCCCATAAGCACATGCATTGTCACAACATAGTGATCATGCAGCCTTCTGGCTAAAAGGTGCATATCCCACAATGCACACATTCAGCACAGTTGAGTCAAAAGGTGATGTCATACCGTAAGCAGAGGGGACATGCCTTCAACAGTACAATGCATGGACTACGCATATCAGGAATGTGTCACCATAATGTTTTACTACATGTCGTGTCTGTGTACCGTACTCACAGAAGCAAAAAGTCCCTGTAAAGAAGTATGACAAGTCAAGTATGACACCAAGCAAAAATAGCAATTTAGCACCAAAGAATTTCTAATTGATAAATGGCACCATCACCCCTTAGCTCAAAATGCACTCCTCTACTCTCAAGTGTACACATGTGCCATACCTAAAACTGTAGTCTACATTAGTCCTGGTGTGATTTGCCCATTACACCTTGATGTGCATGTAAACAAGTATTTTGGGAAAGTCAACAGTGTCAGTGAACAAATATGCAGTCATGTCTGTTATCATCTGCACACAAACCCTGGCAACAAATAATCTGAAACAGGACAGAATGTATCATCCGCAATATTCACAAACACACATCACCATGCCAATCGCACATGATGTGATGGGGGGGGTGATAGGGCCTGAGCACCACTAATAAGACATTGGAAACCCACTGCCCTGAAACCTAGGCCCACTTATCCGTGCCCCGATTCTCTCTCGATTGGATTATGCCAATGCTCTGTATGTGGGCATCCCGGGATATTCACTGAATAAACTCCAGGTTGTCCAAAATGCGGCCGCTAGGCTTCTCCCTGAAATTCCCATTAGGAGTAGTGTGCGATACCATCTATGCTCACTTCACTGGCTTCCCGTGGCCGACCGGGTTAAGTTTAAATCCCTTGTTATTGCCCATCGTGCCCTCCATGGTCATGGTCCCGCCTATCTGCAGAAGCGGTTTTCCTTCTATGTCCCGCTGAGACAATTGCGCTCATCAGCACTTCTTTTAGCACAAGTGCCCCGCTTCATTCGTCACAGGCTGGGCGGCTGCTCCCTTGCTGTGAAAGCCGCTCAGGCATGGAATGCCCTTCCTTTTGCGCTTCGCAATACCCAAGACCCTTTGGCCTTTAAGAAACATCTAAAAACCTATCTTTTTGCCTAGTGTTAGTTTGCTGACTCCTCTTGGTTCGCGCCGGGACACTCTTCGGAGTAGCTGCGCGCGTTATAAAATTATATAACATAACATAACATAACTTACACACTACATGTGGTGTCAACGTTGAGTGTAATGGGTGTTGTTACTGTCTGTTCAGCCTGCAACAACAATAGAAAGTTATGCTGCACCATACTCACAACGGTTAGGCCAACAGGCGGGCAGTAAGCAATGCTTGCAAGGAAAAACATGACCAACGACATGCACACAAGAAAAATCACAATAGCCAAAGCTATTTGGATGTACATGTGTACTGCATTGTGCAGCACACATAGAAACAGCAATTAGTCCATCATTGCCAATGTGCCTGAAGGGGTCCCTCCTCACACATAAACATTTTCGCACCAAACCCTTGCACATGTGCACTACCCAGCAAAGCTGCCTGTCTGTGAGCTACACTGACAAGGCAAGTGACAGTGCATGATGAAATGCATGCCTGCACCATAAACATGTCAACATGGTGCAGGCCACGGTCACTTAAGTGGCTGAGTGTGGAGTTCATCCTTAAATGAGCAGGTCACATTCTGTCACTTCCTCGTGTTCATACAACCCCTGATGTGAGAAAGACATCTGCTGGCCAACAATGCACAAGTGTCCCAACTGTGACCAAGACCCATATCTCCTCAAGCTTGCAACATCTCACCATTGGAAATGCACATAAGTGAAAGGATCACTGGGTGAAAGGGATAAGGGGCAGTAAAGCCAAAGCTGTACCATACCTGCAGATCAATATGCATCCATTAAGATGTCATCACTCCCTTTGACTTAACAAAATGCACAAGTATCTACACTGTGGGGCATATTCTCAAGGACTTATCGCTGAGTTAGCGGCACTTTATCGCAGCCAAAGTGGCGATAGATTTATCGCACCATTCACAAGCTGGTGCTAACAGCCGATATCGCCAGTTTTCCTGCGATAGCAGCCGCAAAAAACATCGCCATGGATGACACCGGCAACTAACGCTAATGAGATGCAGAGTAGGCGTTCCTGTGCAAAAAGTCGCGAAAAGACCACTTCGCAATATTCTCTACGACCAGCCAGTTTCGGCGATAAGATCACAAAACAGGCGATAAGGCGCGTTAGCAGCAGGGATTTAACACCTGCTCCTACCTGGTGTTAAGACGGACGACAACCTGAACCACAAAAGGGAGCCCAGACCAGAGCCACACCTGAAGAACAACAGATGCCATGGAGCTACTGATCATGCAGCTTGGAGCCCCAAGAGGGCCACAACACCCACCGCCACCACACCCAGGCCCCCCACCCCCCCCGGATCCACCCCCACCTCCCCCGGACAACCACAGAGGCAGCGCAGACAAAGACAGCGGACCTTCAGAAAACGCACCAGCCTCACTGACTTAACACCAGAGGATGTCATTGCCCACTACAGGCACAAAAGGACAACCATCCTCCGCATCCTGACCATCATTGCCCACAGGTTGACGGTACCAACACAGCGGACAAACAACATCCCTCCGCAGACAAAGCTGCTGGCTGTGCTGCACCTGTTGGCCTCTGGTACCTTCCAACCAACAACTGCCAGAGTCGGAGGAGTCTCCCAGCCAGCCCTATCCAAGTTCCTCACACCTGTCTTGGATGCCATCATCAGCTTGGTACCCCAGCACCTTCACTTCCCAAACACTGCGCAGGAACAGCTGGAGACCAAGCAAGGCTTCTATGCCATAGCTGGCTACCCGCACGTGTTGGGGGCAATCGACTGCACACATGTACTCCTCGTGCGCCCTGCCGCCACTGCATACAATTACCGCAACAGGAAGCACACACATTCCATCAATGTGCAGGCAATAGTGGACCACCTGGGACTCCTCACCAATGTCGTCGCCAACTACCCAGGCAGTGTGCATGATTCCTTCATCTTCCGACAGTCCATCATCAACCAGCGCTTTCAGGATGGCACCCATGGGAATGCATTGCTCGTTGGTAAGTACCAAATGAACACACCACACACCTCAACTCCACAGTCATGCAACTCACGACCCTGGGAATGCACATGTTACAAACCCACATACAAACAACATGGCCACGTACCAGACACGACAGCACAACTTACTGTGGTAACCTGGGCCAGCCATGTACACAAGCCATGAACGGCATGGCACCTCAGCCACACAATAGCAGAATGTGGGGAGAGGTGGGAACCAGGCATGTGCGAAGGAGGCAAGTGACCCATGAATGAGAATGTACACAATGCCAAGTGTGGCGTGGATGTGCTGGACAGACTGCAGTATGCAGACCACAGACATGTCCATGTCGACATATACTGCTGGTGTCTGGAGTGTAGTGGACAGTGGACGCAACCATGTCACCCCAGGCAGTGGGGAAGATCGTGGAAATGTAGCTTGTTACGTCCTCCCTTGTAAGCGTGAGCGGAGTGGGCTGGCCCGGCGTACGCCAGGCCAGCGTAGGGGTGTGAAGAAAAAGCATATAGCGCCGGGCGTGGTTCTCTTCCGGAATGGCCAATGTGTCTGCCAGGGCGGCGCCTCTCAGCCCGCCACGAGGCCGACGCCGTGAGCGGCGGTGCCTGCGATCCTGTGCGCCTGCTGCACCCCAGGCCGCTGGTCCCCAGACCCGTCTTGGCCGCCCCTGCGCAACCAGGCCTCACTGCTCACCTGCCGACACCGGCGCATGTCAAAGAGGGCCCACCACGTGCCGGTGCAAGCTCCAAACCTGAGGCCCGCGACCTTGGCAGCCTCCTCAGACCATCACGGCCTCCGCGACACTGGCCCCCAGCACTCCTTTCTCGTTGACGTACTCCACCGCTGCCTCCGGCCTACACTGCGGGCCAGTAGGTCACACATTTGGAACTGAGTCTTGATTATTCAATGGCCGTGTGCATATCACTGTACGCAAGGAGAGGAGTAAGAGGAAGACGCGGTTCAGTCCGTAGGAAAAAAGGATCATCGTCATGGAGGTGATCGAACAGTACCAACAACTGCTCTGGTGCCACTAACTCCGTGCATCGCAAGCCAACGACACGTGGCTGTGGGCCCCTGCTGACCGCTGCCTCCGGCCTACACTGCGGTCAAGTAGATCACACATTTGGAACTGAGTCTTTATGGCAAAGTTTATACCATTGTACAGGCCTCATCGCAGACTGCATCCCCTTGCAGCTCTGGTGCCACTAACTCTGTGCCACGAAATTCATGGACACTCTCTGGTTGAACTTTGGTGGCGTCTCAGTCAATGGCCTGGGGCTTGTCTTCATCATCATGTGGCTGGTACTGACTTGGTGTTAAACATGAGTCTGTAGCATTCATCTCCTCCATATTGCCTGTTTCTGCTTGGTTCTGCCCTCTGCATCATGCCCTGGAAGAACCCCTTCCACTGTCCCCCGGAACACTCCGCGACATTCACCTTCGACATCGACGAGGACCCGCTCAGCTCTCGTGGCCCTACCTCAGTGCACCGCAAGTCACCGTCCCGTGGCGGTGTGCCTGTGCCGGCCACAATGCATACGGGGCCACTAACTCTGTGCAGCTCAAGTCATGGACACTGTTTGATTGAATATTGGATGGCCTCTGAGTCGATGGCCTGGGGGTCATCAACGCCATGTGTCTGTGGCCCTGCGCTGACCGCTGCCACCGGCCTCAACTGCGGTCCACCAGGGATCACACATCAAATCGGGTCCTGACCTGCCCGGACGACGCATCACCGCTGGCTGCACATGCCACCACCGCCAGGACCACCTCCAACCAACAACTGCCAGAGTCGGAAGAGTCTTACAGCCAGACTACCAGAGTTGCTCACACCTGTCTTGGATGCCATCATCAGCTTGATACCCTGCTCAGCTCTTCAGGTGCCACTAACTCAGTGCACCACAACTCATGGACCCTGTCTGATTGAGTCTTGTGCTGTGTACAGCGGATGCAACCATGTCACCACAGGCAGTGGGTAAGACCTTGGACATGTAGCTTTGTCGTCCCCCCCTTAATACGTAAGAGGGGTGGACTGGGCCGGCGTACGCAAGTACAGCGTAGGGGTGTGAATTATTATCCCTGGGCTCTGGGCGTGGTTCATTTCTGGGCTGGACAGGAAACCAACTGATGTGTGTGTCTCTGTTGCAGTGTCTGCGCCACATGGCCCGCAATCGATAATGTTGCATGCACCCAGAGGGCGGCCGCGCACAAAGGGATTGTACAAGGAGCACAAGGCCGCTCGGGCTCTTGGCTCATGCATGCCAACTGTTGTGTGTGTATCGCCATTGGTGCACCATAAGCCTAAGGCCTAGCCTCAATTGCAGCGTGAAAGCCACATCACAGTTCCAGAATGCAAGCAGTAGTCAGACTAACATTAGGGATGAAAGCTCCTTTGTCTCAATACAGAAGGCAGAAGGACATCTGCACCTCCGACCTTGGTCTTGCATGCGGCAGGCACCCCCTGAGAGAGATACCATATCAGATGATGATGACTCCCACACTCCGCACAGCGCAAATGAAAGACCAACGTATCCACACCCCACACACAGAAGTCCTTGCTCGAGGTACTCTTGCATGGAATGCCCTTGACACTTACGTACACAACAACCCATACGTCCAAAAGTTGCACACACATATGACTCATTGCTCCGAGCTGTGGCATATCATCCACATAATTGCCGCCGGTCAGAAGAGTGCCGGTTCTACGAGAGCCACCAACGCAATGGCAGAACATCCCGGGCGCATGCACAACGCCTGTCATGTGGAACTGTACCGTGTCCGAATGCTGCTTGTTAGTGTCTGATGCATTGTTCTGCATGTTGTGGCCTTTGTCTTGCCCGTACTGACACGCACATGCTAATAAAGTCTACGCAACTTCACTAGTGTTCAACTGTGATGAGTGTTGATTAGAATGACAAATCGTGTGCCTCAATGAGCATTGTCCGTACACAGGGAGGGACTGACTGACGCATTTCACTTAGGGGTGAGTCCCTATTGCCAGCTCCACCTCTGTGTGCCAGACATAGTGGTTGGGATAGTTGCTGATAGACCTGTGCTCTTACGTGTCTTCAGCAATGTGAGTATGGTGTCCATGTTCTTGCCATGTGGATCAATGTGATCCATCACTACAGGCTGTGTCCACCCAGTTGAGTGTGAGTAGGTATGCAAAGAGATGTTCTGTTGTCAAATGTGATGGGGGACACTACTTTAGGCCTGCCAGCGACTTTGACATTTCATACCCAGCCCTATTTCTAACATTGCGTGGGGCAAAGTTGAGGAATTGCGCGATTGTTGTCTCAGAGAAATGAGGCCACAGCTAGTGCACACATTCCCAGTCATCCCACTTCCCATGTGTGTCACGGTCAAACATGTGCATTGCTTTCATTTCCCAGGGTGTACCTTTTTGGGCAATCAATGTTCTTACATTCATCCATACTTTCATACTTGATCGATTATGGACATGACACATCTGTGTGAATTTGAATGATTTATTCACATTCGGTGGAGTGTCGGAGCTGGAGCAGTACATGGCAATGCAAACCCCACATTACATTGTAGCCCAGTGGAGGGCCAGCCAGAGTCATTTAGGGATTGACAAGTACATCGGAAGAGGAAGAGTACAGTCCGCAGTCTGATTGCTGTGTCATTGGTAAGCAAACAAAATATGGCAGTCCATGTCGAGGTCCAAGGTGAGTGTCGCAGAGTGTTTCGGGGGACAGTGGGAGGTGTTGTTACAGGGCATGATGCAGAGGGCAGAACCAAGCTGAAACAGGGCATATGGCGGAGAAGAATGCTACTGGCTCCTTCTTACTACAAAGGTGGAATCACCCGCATCTTCGTCCTCTATGTCATCTGTCTGACATGTGGGTGCTGATGTTTGGTCTGCAGCACTGTGTGCCACTGACACATCAGGGGCCGGAGATGTGTGTGTAGAAGTACCAGCAGCATTCATCAGCAACTGCCTTAGTGGCAGCAATGCGATGATGAGGATCTGCAGGGCATGGAAGATCCCAACAACTTTTCGCTGGTGTGCATCCGTGGCAGCCATTCTTTCCGCATGCATCCGCTCCATGTTCTCCATTATCCTCAGCATCTGTGCCAACTCTCGGCTGACATCGCTGAGGCCACTCTGACTAGACAGTTGTTCTCCTCTCAGAGTCATGACTCCAGCGATGTCGGGCATGGATTGTTGGACATCATGGAGCGAACTGTGGGTGTCCGTTAGGGAGTGTAAGTGGTCCCTGATGGGACTTAGACACCCACGTATGTCATCTAGTTTGGCTGCCATGAGGTCGAACCCCACCCGCACCTGTTCAGCCACCTCCTTCTGGCAGTCTAACACCTGGCCTTGGAATGCGATGTGTTCTTCGGTGAGGTGCTGGGAGCCAGCTGTGGTGGTGGGTGCTTCCTGCTGTGTGGTCTGTGCAGGGGGTGGGGTCTCCTCGATGCAGCTGGGCTGCCCTGCTGCTGGAGGTGGGTTGCCGTAGCTGTCCATGAGCTGTTGTAGGGCATCGGTATCGAAGGTGTGGAGGTCCTCTCCATCATCACTGATGAGTTGTCTGGTCTGCTCTGCAGGAGGTGGTGATTGTCCCTCTGCAATGTGAAGGGGAGATGCATTTTAACATTGTGTTGACATGTATGTTGACGCATTGTTCAAGTTTACATACAGACTGCATGACAATGTACATTGTGACTGTTTGGGAGGAGCTGACTATTTGATGCGGGACAGTAGACATTTGAACTACATCACGGATGTGAGGTTGTACACGTACATTATCATCTCACAGTTTCCTGCTATGCCAGATGTGATTGGCCAGTTTCTACGCACAAGCGGAACCAGTTGTGTCCTCTTGTAGAAACCACCTTTCTTTGGTGATACCAAATGCTTGAAATATATTTCCTTGGGCCCGCTATGTTAAATTCACAAGAAAGTCACTGCACAAAATGGCTGTACGTTGCCATTTTGTCTTAAGTAAAGCTGCTACTGTAACGCAAGGCTTGCACAACAAAGAACCAAAAATAGAAATGCTTAGCTACAGATATTTTAGCATATTGCACATTTTAGCATATTGCATTGCGAAATGTTTCTGGTGCACAGGTTATGGAAAAGTACCAACATACTATATTGCATTATGGTGGAAAGTCCCATAAGCTGCCCACTTGGGACACGTGGTCAGCAACAGTACTCTTCGGACCTTAATTGGTACGGCGCTGCTTAGGCCGCCGCTAACTGGTCAATTAGACTATGCTTAATTTGTGTTACGTATATTATGATGCTGCATCCTTATGTTTGGACCTATAAAAACTGTCAGAAACGTCACATCTTTGGACATTCAGTAACTTTGCTGTCTGTCTCCGTGCTGCACGTATTTGCATTGTTTGTTGGTCTCCAATAAATTGTGCCATCATTTGTGCTGACAGAGAATTGTATTTGTGGTATTATTTCTTATTTCTTCATTACAGCTCCCACACTCTGTTCTGTAGTGAGAGTGTTGCACTTTGTACCACATTGTCGTCAATGATGTTGTGCTGTTATTGCTATGTGTGTGCGCTGCATTGTGGGAGAGTCGCCCCTGCAGCTGTGATTTTGCTGTGATTTTGCTGCCCCTTATCCCTTTGAGGCGGTGTGCCTTTGACTTCTGTGCTTCTACAGTGCTGAGATGTTGCAGACTTGGCAAATTTTGGCTCTAGTTCGGATTTTGGACTCTTAGGCATGGTTTATCCGCAGATGTGTTGTTGACGTCAGGGGTTGTTTGTGCACGTGGATGTGTCAGAGTGTGACCTGCTCCTTTCCGGATGTGGTCCACACTCAGTCACCTCAGTGTTGTGGCGTGCACCATGTCATGATAATTGGACTGCAGCCATGCTGTTCGTCATGCAGTGTCACTTGCATTGTCAGTGTGGCTCACAGACACGCAGCTTTGCTGGTTTTAACACGTGTGCATGGGTTGGTTGTGAGATTGGTGCTGTATGGGGAGGGACCCCATAGTGCCCATAGTGGACGGGGGCCTACTTGCTGTTTGTATGTGTGCTGCAGTGTGCCAAGGGGATCAGGGTCATGATCCAGAGTCATTGTGGGTGTGCAGTGTGCTGTACTTAATTGTGCATGTGTGCCATTGTGCCCATCTCCCCCCGTCCCCCAGTCCCTGTTCGGTACTCACCCTGGTGCTGTTGTGTCAGGTCATGTCGAGCAGTGTCCGGACCCCCAACTCCTGCCACCGTCTCCCCACTGATGACTGTGGCCACCATTTCCTCCATCTCATCCAGCTCCTGGTGTTCCGCTGGACTGCCACCTCCAGTCTGCATTGCTGCCTGATGGTTGTCAGCGAGTTTCTTCTTGGTTTTGCGCTTCGCATCATTGCAGCGCCTCTTGACCTCTCCAATTGTCCTCCTCACTCCGACTGCATTCACCTTGTCCAGGATGGACTGCCATGTTGCATTTTTATTTGCCAATGACACGTTGGAGGTGACGAACAGTTGTTGGTGGTGTTCTAGCACCTCCGTGATGATGATCCTCTTTTCCTGCGGACTGAACCACGTCTTCCTCGTCTTCTTCTCCTTGCCCTTCCGTGACCCCGAGGTCCCAGGCTGTTCCTCCTGGGGGCTTGTGGGGTTCTGGTCGTCCTCTGTACTTGCTCCGGCTTCCTCCATGGTGCTACGCAGTTTTAATTATTTTGTTTGTGTTTTTCAGTGCTTTTATAGTGCATTTTCCCGCATGACGCGTGGGAATTGCAGGCCTGTCGCTGGTTATCGCAGATTTTTTTATCACGGTTGGCCACATCGCAACTTTTTTCACGTTCGTGTTTTTTGGCCGTCATGGTAATTTTATCGCGGTCATTTGACACGTTGGCGTGAGACTATCGCATGGTACTGCCATGTTGAGAATTCAACGTTAACACAGCGTTATTTTCCCACGATAGACTGCGATGTGCAAAGTTGCGTTAAGCTAATTTTGCGATAATTATCACACGTTCTTGAGAATATCCCCCACTGTGTATCATGGCAAATCAAGCATACCTCCCTGCCCATATCATGTGGCACATCACATCAACCTAGATCACACCAGTATGATAGCCCTAATCATGGCACAGCAACAATCATGTTGCATTGCCAACAGCAAGGTGTGGCACCATGCAATTCACCCCTCAAAAAAAGAACTATATTTAAAAATATCAGGGTGTACTGAGTAGTGGTGACTCTCCCACAATGCAGTGCACAGACACATAAATCTGAGGTAATCAACATTGACAACAATGTGGTACAAACGGCATCACTGTCACTACTGAACAGAGGACACAACTGGTGCTGCATGTGTGTGGAAATTGGCTACTCACATTTGGCATACTTGTAAACTGTGAGATGGTAATGTACAACTAAAATGTTCCTCCTAAACATTCTGAATGGACATTGTCATGCAGTCTGCTTGTACACTTATCCAATGCATGATCATACTTGAAACACACATACAACTGCATCTCCCCTTTACATTGCAAAGGGAGAAACATCACCTCCTGTACAGCAGCCTGTCCCACTCTTCAATGATGAAGAGCTTCCAACCATCAACCAGGACACCCTCCAACACCTGCTCGACTCAATTAGCACACCATCTCCGGAAGCAGGGCCATCCAGCAGCGTCGTGGAAACTCCAGCCCCTGCACAAACCACCCAACAGCAAACACTGACCACCACAGCTGTCTCCCAGGACCTTGAAGACCCACTTCTGGCATTTCAACGTCGTGTGGTAGAGGTCCAGCAGGAGATGGCTGGTCAGGTGCGGGTGGGGTTTGACAGCCTTGCGGCCAAATTAGATGGGGTACGTGGGTGTCTCAGTCCCATTCGGGACTGCCTACAGACCATCACAGACACCCACAGTCCGCTCCATGCTCTCCAGCATTCCATGACTGACATCGCTGGAGTACTGACTCAGAGACAAGAACAACTGTCCAGTCAGAGTGGCTCCAGCGATGTCAGCAAGGAGTTGCGTCACATGCGAATGATCATGGAGAACATGGAGCGGATGCAAGCCTCACAAATGGCTGCCACGGCTGCACACCACAGACACATTGCTGGAATCTTTCATGCCCTGCAGCTGCTCATCACAGCAGTGCTGCCTCAAGGTTTGCCACAGATAAATGCTGCTGCTGCTTCAACATCCACATCTCAGCCCCCTGATGTGTCAGTGCCTCACAGTGCTGCAGACAATCTACCACCACGCACACGGGAGGCACATGACACATCAGAGGATGAAGATGTTGATGATTCTGCATTAGTGCTAAGAAGAAAGCGGTAGCATTCATCTATGCCAAATGGACTGTTTTGCCTTGGATCTGTGCTTAGCATCATGCCCCGGAACATCAGCTTCCACTGTCCTCAGATTCACACTGCGACACTCACCTTGGACCTCGATATGGACTGCCATAATTTGTGTTGTTCCCAATGACACTGCAATCAGCCTGCTGACTGAACTCTGCCTCTTCCTCTGGACATGTTCCCCCCAAAGGACTCTGTCAGGCCCTCCACTGGGCAACTATGGAATGTGGGGGTTGTTTGACCAAGTACTGGGCCAGTCTTCACCAAAGCCAATGCACATGCAAATTAAAATATTTAAGTTACGCAGATGTGTGTTTCCCACGACCATTCAGGTATAGAAGTCTGTAAAAGTTTTGGGCCAGTGAATCTATCAAAACGTACACCGAGGGACATATGATAAATGTCCATGTTTAACTGTGTCCCAGATAGGGAGTGGGATGACCGGGCATGTGTGAACTAGCCGTGCCCACATTGCTCAAATACAACCTTCTAGCAAGATTCCAACATTGCCCTACATACATGATGGCAATAGGCATGTGTGGAAATATGTCCAAGTCAGTCGCATGGCACAAGTAGTGTCTCCATTTAGCATTGCTAACAAGTCTCACTTGGCAGATCTACTCACACTCTACGGGGTGGACAAAGCCTGTTGTGATGGGGGCATTGCATGTCTCATTCCAAGATAGATCACACCATATTCACATAGATGAAGATTCGTAATGGCACATATCTATCACCCGCTATTGGAACCACAATGTCTGTTTCAGTGAAGATGTGTTGGCAATAGGGAATTATCCTAAAGTGCAAGTCCTCAGTCAGCCCCTTCCCGTGGCTTAACAATGCCTTGGAAATAAGGAACCCTCTCATGCTGGGCTCACTGTGAAAGGAGAGGGCAATGAGTCTAGGGATGTGTAGTGCACTGCAATTAAGCATATAGTCATATGCTGTACCACCATTTCAAGGGTGGCATCACTATGAGGCAATGACAAAAGTAACAGCTGGGAAAAGTAGGTATGACACTGGCACTACAGGGAGCAATGCTACATTTCCCCTCCTGTTTGCATCAGAACTGTGTTCTGCCATATGCCCAGCACATTTGATCCGCAAAATGAAAACACTCTGCATGGGCAGCAGGCTGAGCCTCCATGCACAGGAACATCCAATTTCAATAATGCTGACACACTTACACTACGCAGCAACTGTGCCTATGTGTGTGCATGGTAGATGGACTCTGCGCCAGGGTCATGTGACATGCAGGGTGTGAACGTAATCTGTGGAACACGGTGCATACATCCATTTTCAAGATGGATAAGAGTTGCAATGTCAATGTCTGCTCAAGGCCATGTTCCTACATTGTGTTGTAAAGGGGCAACAATGTGCTCCAACTCTGTGAGTCACACATAAGATGTCAAACTTCACAAAAGAGTGTCCCTAGCCTAGGCCATAACTCATACTTGCCACCCTGTAATCCATGCACGTTTACTGTGCTCAAATCAAAAGGATGCTGACACTATCCGTCCAGCTAAGTAACATGTCATGACCACATGTACACATTCAAATGATTGTTCTGTGATTGAATAAGTTGTATACAAGGTAAAAAGCAACACTCCACCAAATCACTTCAGGCATAAGTGCAACCAGAATTCTAAAACAGTAAACATTTATTATCAAGAAGCAAAATTAACTACCCTAAACTAACACTAAGCACTACTACAACTAACCTAATCTTAACTAACTGGAACAAAGTGAATGCTAATCTAAACTATCTAATGCAACTAATCCTAAACACGCAACAACATATCTAAGACATCAACCCCCTTCCCACCCTTAAAGCAAATCAGAAGACAGGACAAATACATCTTAGCTAAACATAAACTAACTACACAGATATCATACACAAATATATATATATATATTTTTTTTTAAATTATAACAACAAATACATCAACCCCCCCACCCAAAGGAAAAGGAAACTTATCCCCAAATACTACAAGAGAATAAATAACTAAAACTATGTTAAAATCTAACACTACCTATTCCTACACTACAACTACACTACCTAACACTTAAAAAACTTACCTATCACTAACTAATAATAATAAATAACATTGGGGGAACGGAGAAAAGGGGGATGGGTCTCCTTCGGAAAGCTCAAATTGGGTGACCCAGGGCAGCCTTAATGTCCTGCAGGTGGGTATGCTCCGCCATTTCACGTTCTATATGTGCCACTCTGATGTTCATGTCCATGATTGTGCGACGGTCCCGCATCGTCAATGGCACAACCTGATCGGATGCTGCAGCTGGCATTGTCCCTTGTCCGTGAGGGCTGTGAGGGGGCACCAGATTGTGTGCCGGATCCTGAGGCAGCAGCTTGTCTGTGTGGTGTTTCGGGGGGATGTGCAGATCCCTGTCCACGTCGGGACCCATGCCTGTCGCCAGAAGGGCCAGGTATGGCCTGTGTGTCACTCTGCCTGCGTCAGAGGACTACATCGGGCACCGACTTCCACCTCCCAGCTGCCCGGTCAGCTTGATGCCTCCTTGCCATGTTGCGGGATCCCTTGGCCACCCTGCGTATGTGAAGATACCGGTTCTTCCTGTCCTGGAACACGCGGGCCTCCTATGGCGACATGTTGTCTGTCAAATAAGAGCAATGACAAAATGTGAGTCCTGATTACTATGTTAATGTTCTCCATTTAACTCAGAAACAGAAGGTCAGTGAAACATGGGAGCCTACACTCTAATGAAAGATTGTGAAGTTCGAAAGTGACATGGACAATGCAATGTAGAATCAAGGATCAGTTACAACATGCTGGCGACACTGACATGACAGTGCATGGCATGTGACATGTAGTGTCACAACCCATTGAGACTATCAGTGCCAAATGATGGGGCTGTCACATACCCTGACTGAGGGGGACATGTACAAGCAATTGGATGAGAGAGGCATTAGCCCTCCGGGTGTAGTGCCTTGCTCCTCCACTTCTGCAACACAGGGCTGCACCATATGTACAATATTCTGGTGCAGCCCTGCGTGTCCGCCGGCAATGGCGTGAAGTTAATCAACTCTGCGCCAACACAGGCACCCTTGCACAAGAGTGCAAGGGTGTCTGTGTGCAGGGGAGGCTTGTTTATGTGTAGGAAGGTGTCCCTTCCTGCACATGAACAATCCTGGAAAAGCCCTACTGTCACTTTCATTTGTGCTGCATCAAGCAGCACACATGGAAAAACAATGTTGGGTGGCTGATCACTGACTTGTACATGAGGCGCAGCCCCTCTCACAACCACAACTTCACAATAGGTGACGTAGTGGTGGTGATCGGGACAAACGTTGTTTACCCCGCATTTTTTACTCCGCTCAAATTTTTACAACGCAGAGCTGTACACCTCAAACTGTTACAATGCATTCCCCAAAGTAACGCCCCCCTGGAGTTAGAATAGTAATTGTGTTGTAATGGGGAATGCATTGTAATGAATAGCGTTGTAAAGCCCTGCGTTATAAAAGGTATTGCGGAGTAAATACTGCAGAGTAAAAGCATGCGTGGTAAATGCATGCGGGGTAACGTCACATATTCGGCGAGAGGGGCTTGTACATTTGGCCCTGAGTCTACCAGGGGAATGAGCCCAAGGAGACAGCTTGACAACACCATTGCAGTGCCAAAACATGCCAAATACATACATAGGGCCATCTTTGCTAGGTGGTTGAGCAACGTGCCATTGGTAGTCTTGGCTTAAAGCTACGCCCTGCAACTATGGGGAAGCTGGTATGCAGCATACCTACAATATTACTATGCAGACCTGTGCCTGATCCTGCACAGCCTGAAAAACACTACCTCCTTGTGCATGATCTGGCCCACTTGCACAGTCATCTCAGTCAAGGATGTACACGCATTCCATGTCTGGTCATACTCCTCACCAACACCACTCACATGTCTCCTCTCTTGTCTGTACGCTCTGTAATCCACATGCATGTGCTGTAGTGACAGAACCCATTGATATTTCTTGCATGGGTATCACAGACTGGGGATGTGCAAAGATACATCCGGAAGAAATATGCATTGCTCCATCTTCACTTACTGATTTGTACACCCTTCATACTTCCATGAAACACCATCACACTGGAGGCAAGGTATATGTGATACACACCAATACTGCATACTACTAAGTACATGATTTGACCCAGACATTCATCACATCTCACAATGACAATATTTAATGGGTGAACTCACCAGTGGCGTGTGGGTCCCTGAACGCGTCGATATCCCTCTGTGTGATGAGTGGTCTGCCAGCTGTGAGACATGAAAAGAAACGTGGGTTGGTAACAGACGTAAATTCACACATGTGTCCCATTCATCATCCAATTCATCACCATCAATGTCAATGCTCTATAACTGTACTGTTGCAGTTCATGTTGCATACATGATTGTGTCTAGTTTGCCTGTTATTCCCACAAGACATGATAATGCAGAGTTAGGCCAAACTAGACATTCATGCTGGCACATTTCCACATTTTGCACAGACGACTTGTGTGACACATTCCCAAGGCCCCGTTTCTCCCAACAACATCATGTTTTCCATGCTTTGTAGACAATAGCATCACTGCAGATCGCACAAGGGTGTGTCACAACTATTGATGGTGTATGACACTCTGGAGATGTCCTATGATAAATGTCAAATTTTTCATATCTCATACAAGGTTACATAAAACCTAGGTACAAGGGCAGCGTACATAGGAGGCAGCGCCAATAGTAAAGGTCAGGGAAAATCTGATCCTAACTTAGCAAAATTAGGAGAAAAGCATTATTCCTCATCCTTTTTGCTTTTTCCATGTGTGCTGCCTTGTGCAGCACACATGGAATAAGCAAAATGCCTTGGATTGTTTATGTACAGTAAGGTCACCCTTCCTGTATATGAACAATCTTTGCACTGCATGCAGACACCCTTGCACTATGGTGCAAGGGTGCCAGCGTTGGCACTACACTGCTAATTGTTGCGCCAGTGCAGAGGGAATCGCAAGCCTGCACCATATGCTTGTAAACATGGTTCAGCAGTGCGATTCTGAAGTGGCAAAGTTAGGCGTGAAGGCATGATGTCTAACGCCTCACTCCGCCACTTTCTTGTACATATACCCCATTGTGTTACATACCACATTTTTTATTTGTTACAAAAGTGTTCATTTAACTATTTTGAGGTTGTACTTACCACCTTGTTGGCCAATGAGGACTCCCAGGTGGTCCAACATGTCACCCTCACGGCCCACGCAATCCTGCCATCGGTGCTTCCATTGTCGGACAGTCCTGTCCACACCGAAGACCCGCAGCATCTGGCTCCTCACATGCTCCCACCTCACCTTCCGCACACGTACATCATATCCCTGCAGGATCCGACCCCCACTTTCAATCATCAAGGGCAGGTAGTACCTCACTAGCCAGAGGAAGCCCCCCAATGTCCCCTCCGACATCCTGCCCTCCCTACCCACACCCACCATCTCCCAGCACACACCTAAACCCACTCCTAAAAAATAAAACCCTAATATATACCCCAACAACTATTAAGAATGTTAATTTCCCCTTAGACAAACACCCAACAAGATTTAGTACAAGACGCAAAAAACACGTAAGGACAAGTACACAAGACTTCACAGGGACACTGGGGACAGACCACAGGACACAACAACACTCTCAAATCCAAAATCACCAGCACACAACACCAAACACCTCCAACACTCTCAACAGTCACAAGAAGTGTGCTCAAAAGAGAAAGTGAAAGTGCACAGTACTCCTCCAGGCAACAGGATGCATGCTGACATCACTTCCTGTGTGTTTGCGGCCCGGTTTTTGACTATGCAGTGAGATTCTGCACGCAAATTGGCTTTAGCGGTATTATTCCGTGTTGTCACATGTTTTTAGCTATTATTTTCCCTCGAGGGTATGAAAAAATTGTCGCATTAGTGTTAAGGCGGCAAAAATTTGGACGCTAAGTGCAAGTTGTTCCTCAGATGAACAGTATTTGATTAAATTTCCCCTCTGACCCCAAAACACACCCTGAATTTCATCTCTGACCCCAAAACACACCCTAAAATTCATCTCTGACCCCAAAACACACCCTGAAATTCATCTCTGACCCCAAAACACACCCTAAAATTCATCTGACCCCAAAACACATACCCACCCACAAACTTTCAATTCACCATTACTAACCGCACAATGTTTAACTTTCACTTGTCAGACAGATGTACTTATGCAGAGGATGAACATGCACACAAGGTTTTGGTGTTGTGATGTTTTATTGCTCAAACTATGCTTATCTGCATTTTGTACAGAAAAGAAAAACGGGATGTCATATTTTGACGTGCTTATGTGAAGAAATTATTGATAATTCTGTCCCTTCGTGCTGTTCCTGCAGCAGAAGCTGGGGTGTGTGCAGCATCAGCCCCGTCTTCTTGGTCATCCTCAGGATTGTCTGGTTCATCGGCACTTCAATCCATGGCGCACTCGTGCGGACACATATGTTGTGCAACACACAACATGCCACGATGATCTTGCACACTAGTTCAGGGCTGTACAGCAGTCTGCCGCCTGAGATGTCGAGGCACCGGAACCGTGACTTAAGCACGCCAAATGTTACCTCCACAATGGACCTGGTGCGTCCAAGGGCAACATTGTACTGTCACTGTGCCTGGGTGTTTGTGGCTCTAAGGGGTGTCATCAGCCATGGAGAGAGTGCATATCCTTTTTCACTTGTGACATATAATGGAGAGATGTGTCCATTAGTATTTGTGCCTGCTGTGTTTGCAGAGTTTCTATTTTGGGGTGTGTGATTTGTGATACTTTGGTAATTCGGGTTTGTCATGTGTAGCTTCAGACAATTGACCAGCATCAATGCAAATTACATTGCCTCCCAGCTGCTCCCCCCTCCCCCCTACACTATTGGATGGCGGCGGCTGCGCGTTTGCGCTGCTGGCTCAACGAAGGCGTGCCAAAGGCAAGCCAGTCTGCGCCCGTCCGCGACCCGACCACGACCAGCACCAGTGACCCCCCTGGTTCTCCTAACGCCTACCACTACAACTCATCCGCCGTCCTCGCACTCAACCCCGGAAGAAAATACAACTGCCAACAAGCCACACTGAACACGACCCACGGCCAGTTCTCCTGCCGCGCTGCCGCCAGACTTTCACCACCGCCACGGCCGCAAACACCTCCAACGCCCTAAGATGCATCATCCTCACCGTGCGCTCCCTGCACAGACACGCTGTGGAAATCTGGAACCTCCGGGACACCCTCTCACCCGACATCGCCTTCTTTACAGACACCTGGACCACCACCTCCTCCGCCCCTGATATCGCCATTGCAATCCCGGACGGATACAAGATCCAGAGGGAGTACCACCCCAACCACCCGTGAGGAGTCCTCATCATCGCGCACAAAAACTCCCTCTGCCTCTCCACCTCCAGCGACACCTTACCCACTGCCGAAGACCTGCTCTTCTAGGTCCAGACCAGCCCCAACTCCACACTCTGCTGCACACTCGCCTACACACACCCCGGAGACCTGGACCGCTTCGCCAACACCATCACCGACCTCATCGCACCACACGCCATCGCCTCCATGGACTACATACTCATCGGAGACCTGAAGTTCCACCTCAACAACACCAACGACCCCAACTCCACTACCCTCCGGCGAAAAGCTCGCCAACATCGGACTGAAACAACTCTTCACCACACCTACCCACAAGGCAGGAAACACCCTCGACCCCATCTTCGCAGGAGGAAACAGTGTACACTTCAGCCACACCATGCAACACCCATGGACCGACCACCACTGCGTACACTTCCTCGGCAACAGACCCAAGCCGGCCAAACCCGCACCCCGTGCCCCGCAAAGGAACTGGAGCAGAGTCACCGAGGAGCAGTTGAAATCCACCTTCAACCACAACACCCCCACCACTGCAGCCGACGCCAACCGCGCTGCCAGGGAATTCCACACATGTATCTCCAACTGCGCAGACAAACTCACCCCGCTACGCAACTCCGACAGACAGCGCACCAGAAAAGCCACCTCGTTCACCACTGACCTCAAAGAATCCAGATGCACCCGCAGACGCCTGGAGAAGAACTGGAGAAACAGCAAGACACCCGTAAACTTCACCACCTACAAGAACGCCATGACAAAATACCACCAACGCATCTGTACCACTAAAAGGACCTTCATCTACAACAAAATCGTCACCAACTCCAAAGACCTCTTCGACGTCATCCAGGAATTGTATATTGGTAGTAGCAGTTCCCAAGCTCGGGAAAACTTATCAGGGCTGTCCTCCGGTGTACTATTGACTTTATTGCGAAATGCGGGAGATGGATTGAAATAATTTCCTTCGAGTGTCTACATATCTGTCATCACCATTTATCGGTTTGCGAGACTTTGTCCACATGAGGGACATTCCAATTCTTGTCCACATGCGACACGTTAGACGACATACTTCTTGTCAATCGCCTTGAAAAAGTCTAAGGGAAGACGAAACACGTGTTGGCTGATTTTCGTGCTGGATGAAACAAGAATATGAATAAAAATGCTAACTTTCTGAAGAAACCGAACATTGTGGACTCTGTATATTCTGTATAATTAGGAATAGTGTGTTACTATATGGACCAGGTTGACTTGAGAATTTTAGGCATCTTCACCAGCTGTTATTTGAAAGAATCTGCACTGCACCAATATTTGGGGTGGCCTTAACTGGAAAAGGGTGTGCTTGGAAATGCTCTCTCTTTTTTGTCATCCAGGAATTCAACAAGCCCCCCAGCTAAGCCACGGACAACACCATCCTGGACCCGTCTCAATCCAGATTCCGCAGCAACTACAGCACCAAGACCACCCTACTTGCTGCCACTGATGACATCCGCATCCTCCTCGACCAAGGCCACACTGCAGCCCTGATTCTACTCGACCTGTCAGCAGCATTCCACACCGTCTCCCATCGCACACTAGCGGGCAGACTACAAGACGCCGGCATACAAGGAACCACCATCGACTGGATCCGATTGTTCCGCTCCGGCAGAAGCCAAAGGATCAGACTGCCACCCTTCCTCACCGAACCCACGAAAATCAACTGCGGGGTACCCCAGGGATCATCGCTCTGCCCAACCCTCTTCAACATCCACATGGCCCCCCTCGCCCCCAACGTCCAACAGCACAGCCTCAACATGGTATCCTACGCCGACGACACCCAGCTCATCCTCTCCCTCACCAAGGAGCCCACCACCACCAGACTCAACTTCCAGGAAGGAATGCAGGAAGTCGCGACCTGGATGAGCAACAGCTGCATGAAACTCTACGCAGAGAGGACAGAAGTCCCCATCCTCAGAACCACCTCAGCGGCATGGAACAACACCTGGTGGCCCACCGCCCTCGGCAGCCCCCCACGGACCATGCCAGAGACCTGGGCATCGTACTCAACTCCTCCCTCTCCATGAACCGACAGGTCACCGCCGTTGCCTCCAGCTACTTCAACACCCTCCGCATCCTGCATAAGAGCTTCAAATGGATCCCCCCGAGTAAAGAAAGACAGTCACCCACGCACTCATTAACAGCAGACTGGGCTATGGAAACGCCCTCTACGCTGGCATGGAAAAGTCTCTGCTCCGCAAGCTCCAGAATATGCAGAACACCACTGCCAGACTTGGGCTTGTGTTCACACTTTCCTCATAGGTCCTGACTCTCCATCACACCTACTTGGTTCCCACCTCTCCCAGCATTTGCAGATGTGTGTCGGAGGGGCAGGACCTTTGATGAAAATTTGTCTACATGGCTAGCCCCAGTGACCGCAGTCCCTTGGGTTCTTGTGTATGGTAGGTGGACATGTTACAAGGCATGTTGTATGACATTTGCTACATGTGCATTCTCACATTTGTGAGCTACATGATTGTAGACTTGAGATGTGTGGTATGTTCAGTTAGTACTTTCCAACAAGCAGTCCATTTCCATATGTGCCATTCTCAAACCGCTGGTTGATGATGGACTGCCGGAAGATGTAGGAGTCATGCACACTCCCTGGAAATTTGGCAACGACATTGGTTAACAAGCCCCGGTGGTCCACGATTGCCTGCACGTTCATGGAGTGTGTGTGCTTCCTGTTCCTGTAGATGTGTGCAGTGTCCGCAGGAGGCACAAGTGGGACATGGGTGCAGTCAATTGCCCCCAACACATGTGGAAAGCCAGCAATGGCATAGAAGCCTTGCTTGGTGTCAAGCTGTTCTTGTGCAGTGTTGGGGAAGCGTAGGTGGTGTGGCGTCAGGCTGATTATGGCATCCAAGACAGTTGGGAGGAACCTTGAAAAAGATGACTGGGAGACTCCCCCAACTCTGGCAGTGGTTGGTTGGAGGGTACCAGAGGCCAACATGTGCAGCACTGCCAGTAGCTATGTCTGTGTAGGGATGTTGGTGCTACGCTGTGTTGGTGCCTGCAGCCTGGGGGCTATCTGGGTCAGTATGCGGAAGATGGAGGACCTTTTCAGCCTGTAGTGGGCTATCACATCCTCTGGCGTTAGGGCTATCAGGGTGATGCGTTGACGATAGACCCGCGGTCTTCTTTGGCGCTGGTTCCGTGGTGGTCCTGGGGGCGGGGGCGGTGGCGATGCTTGTTGTGGTCTTCTTGGTGCTCCAAGCTGCATGAGTAGTACCTCCATGGCATCAGTAGGTTAGCAAATGTGGCTCTGGGCTACTCTCCCTTATGTCCTGTTTTTTTATTTCCATTTTTAAGACCACCTTTTTTCTGGTCTTGAAAACCAGCCGCTAACGGGCCTTGCCGGCTGTTTTTGGAACGATTCGTCGGACCGGGCGATCATTGTGAATATCTCGAAGTGGGGTTAGTGGCCGTTTTTGCACGGGAACGCCTACCTTGCATCTCATTTTTGTTAGCTATCGCTAACAGAAGTGGCGATCTGAAAAACAGACGATTTCGCCAGTAAACTGTCGCTAACCGCGGTTACCGCCAACTTGTACATATGGCGATAAACAAAAGCTGCCGTAACGTCAAAAAATTGACGCTACGGCGGCGTTAACTCCTTGTACATATGCCCCACTGTATTTTACCCAGCAGCATCCACACTTTGTGTGTTTTTTACAATGTGGGTAGGTGAGATTTTTGGCCGTAGCTCAGTTGTCACCCAGGAAAACCTTTCATACCTGGACATTTCTGAAAACTAGACACCAATATGTATGCATGGTGGTGAAACGTGTGTGCTTCTAATTAGTTTTGCTTTTTTTTTTAACCCAGAAGCCCTAAGTCACCAGATGAAAATGGTACCACAACAGGAAAGGGCCCAAAACGTAACATGGACACATCCAATTTTTTTCACTGAAAACTGACCTATTTTTTTGGGCAATTTGAGTAGCTGTGGATTTTGGGCCCTAGCTCAGCAAGAACCTAGGGAAACCAATCAAAGCTGCACATTTCTGAGAACTAGACACCCAGGGGAGTGAAGGGTGGCGCAACTTGCCTGGCGCTCACTGAGTTTTAAAAAAAAAATTCCCAGAAGCCCTTGTAAACCTCAGACTTTGGCTAAAAACACACATTTGCCTATTATTTCTGTGATTGAAAGCTTTGGGATCTGCGGGAAGCCACAAATTTCCCACCACCCAGCGCCCCCCTCGCCCCCGGATCTCCCAATAAAAATCATACCTCACTTATGGAGGTGGGTCTAGTGCGCGAAACAGGAAAGGGCACAAAATGCAATGAGGAGACATCCACATTTCCTGTAAAAAAAATTAACTAACTGGGCAATAGAGGTAGCTGTGGTATTTGGGCCTTGCGTCCGCAGGCACCCACGAAATCCACGGGGAGTCCAGGGTGGTGTGCCTCGTGAGGATGCCACAATGGTTTCTTACCGTCAATGCCTTGTAATCCTCAAACTATGCCTAATTTTGAGCATTTTACTTGTATTTTTGTGACAAACTTTCAGAATTGTCAGAGATCCACAAAATTCCTACAACCCAGCATTACCCCACTTTCCCGAGTGCTGTTTTGATCACCCGGTTTTGGACTTTTTACTGTGGGCGAGTCTTACTTCTTGTGTCTGACCCATGGTAATCGCATGGTAAATGGACTGCATGTGTTTACCGCCAGTGTCTGCCATTTAAGACTAGTCTGCTGCAACGCAACCAGGGTAAAGGAGACTTGGCTGCGCGCGTGAGTCTACTACCGTACGCAGCACGGTATCTGTGTACAGGTAGTCTGGCGCAGAGGGGACTCTGTAAGGTTAGATGTTGACCTGGGATAGGCCTTATAATATTAGTGGGCATTCATAGGTAAAGTCATTAGAGTTTACTGGCTTATCTGCAGTGTCACCCATAGGGGGAAATCTGCCTTATAGTGAAGTTGTGCTCCTATGGGCCTACAAAGTCCAGTAAAGTATCAAACTGGGGTGAAATGTGCACCAAGTTTGAATACTCAGGTACCAAGAATCTTCATGTCCACCTTATGGGTCTTCCAGAATTGTCATTTTCTGACTCAGGATCAGATTCTGGGCCTTCGTCGCCCTGCTGGGCCAAGTTAATTACTTGGCTCACCCATCACAGAGAACAAAGGCCTCCCCACACAAAAGGAGTAATTAACAGTGCTTCACTCCAATTCTGAGGAGGAGAGGGGGTGGGGAATCTGCATCTGGTAATTAGCTGTCACTGTACCAGTGTTGGGACAACCCGGTCCACTGAAAAAAGGATAGAGCCCAGACATCTGGAGTCAACACAGAAGAGGGCTCCCGTTTGAAGTTTGGTGAGAAATTGCCTGGCAGTGATGTTAGCTAGGGGTGGAGCTGAGGCCCCACAGATGTGCACAGAGACCTTGACAGCATCATCTTGTATTGTCCCAGCATACTGTGCAGGAAGGTTGGGAAAGGACTGAGTTGGCACCCCAGGATTGGCCAGGTGTGCCTGCCATCCAGAACTTTCCACTCCCAACCGTCCACCCGGACTGTGACAGCTGCATGACTAAGGACTCTGCCTACAGATGATCCCAGGACCAGTGGGTCTCCCAAGCGCCAGTGATGCTGGCCTCCTTACACCCCTGAGGACCAGTGGGGGTGAGACCTGGACTCCACTGACCCCCAGATGCACTGAAGATGGCCAGGAGGCCATGGGGACTGGAGGGCACAGCAGAAGAGAAGAGATGGCACAGGGAAGCCAGCTCCCTGCAGAACGCTACCCTTTTTTGGCCTGGAGGTCTGCTGATCATGCACCTGGCTGCTAGAGCTCACCACCGGAATTAAAACGAGCCCAGGATCATCCAAATTGGCCCAACGGGTCTAGGGTGATGGCCATTTAAAGATTTTTACCTTTGACCCCTTGTGAGCGACGGAGCGAGTGGAGCTCCGCCGCCCACCTGAATTCTATTTTCAGGGTCGGCCAGAACCCAGGGGTCGGCACAGCATTGATTTTCGGGATGGGTGAGTATGTGAGGGGCCCGGTCCTCTGTATTCTGATTGCCCACAGGGGCTGACAATGAAAACATTAGTTTCAACGGGGGCCCGAGACCCCATCCATCCTAAGGCCCCAAAGACATTGACCGGGTCCTGTGACCCAGGAGCAACACAGAAGGCTTTTGCCATGAGCGAGAGCCATCAAAGCAGAGTGCTCCTACTCGGCGGGAGCAACAGACAATCCTGCTGGC
Source organism: Calotriton arnoldi (assembly GCA_963921515.1). NCBI lineage: Eukaryota > Metazoa > Chordata > Amphibia > Caudata > Salamandridae > Calotriton > Calotriton arnoldi. The sequence continues at coordinate 308,670 of CAWUFW010004693.1, read as the reverse complement.
TCCTGCTTTTTTTCAGGATGGAAACTGGGGAGCGCAGGAGTGGGCTCACCCGTGCTGCCACCCACCATGGAAAAAGGCTTGGGTAGTGGTCCCTTGACAAAGCCAATACGCTTGCCTTATTTAAAATGACCCCCCCCCCCCCATATTGTGATGTTCTCTCTGGTATTGGGGGGGAGGGGGGTACTGTGATTTTGGTGGCCATGGCCCAGTAGGAGTCAAATGTGAATTCAGAATGTCAATCAATGTATTTCTATCAGCCTGGTGTATATATTTGTACATTAATTACAGTATTTAGGAATGGGAGTGTAAAAGAATTATTTTCCCTTTGCAAAAAAAAAAACACTGACTGGACAATCATTTATCCGCTCCCCTGAGAGGGTCAAGTGCTACAATGGGGTGCCAGGTTCCCAATATGGCGAAATTGTGGTCCTATCACTTGTGCAGGCCTCACATCCTGTCCAACTAATAACCCAAATTCTTACAATACATGTTAAACGGTAAATATGAACTGACTGCTACATGTATGTTCATGCAGTGATAGATAGTACGCCTTCGGTCTCAGTCAGGGCTGCTGGAAAATGCCTGCTTCATCACGTTCAAGGAACAGTCTTATATATTACCATATTTTGGGGCGGGCAATAACAACACAAGAAACTCTTGATTGCAGAAAGGTTCTAACCGGGGTGTGCTTCAGACTGAACTCGTGGTCAGACGTTTGCAAAACAGTTTTCAGTCCTGCAAGGTGAGACTAATGAGACCACATCATGAAACACTGTTGCCTTCATCATCTGCATGACAGAATGTGATAATTCGTTGTTCACTGAACAATACAATACAAATCAAACACCTTTATCCTACACAATGCAATTATACTCATTGCACCACACAATGCAATGAAGCCCACCTGCACCTCACAACTCTGTTATTCTGCTGTGCAGCAAAAGTAAGCTCCTGCACTAGACACCTCAATCTTACCGTCTAGACTATCAAACTCAAATCACAAGAAGCCAGGCATTTAATGTCATTGCAACTCATCATAGTACGTCACCACCATTGGCATTTGAGTAATTAACATGCATGCTGCAGGTGCCCATTACAGGGGCATATGGTTGATATGCGCATTTTAGGAGTCTCTGGTTTGTTAGGTCTCGCCTGAGCCAGCGCATGCGCTGCTCTGCGAGACATTTAGTAAGTGGGTTTTCAAAGTGCTACCCCACGCTTTTGCTGGCCTCCAGCTTGCGTTCACGATCGCGTGCACGCGCGCAGCCGCCAGCTTTCGGCACCCGATCAGGCGCCATCTGGCTTTCCTCTCGCTTGCTGTCTGAACGCTCCTCCGCCCCTCCCCTGCCGCGTCGCGTTAATTGGAAACATATGCTGCTTTCACTTTCGCCGCGGCGGGCGCTCGCGCGCGCACCACTTTTGAAGCCGGGCTTGGTTTTCTCGGAATCTTCCTCCTGCTTGGTCATACATATTGGCTGGCGTATGTGGTGCATGCCACTGTTACGCACTCCGCTCGCTGCTGAATGACCCTGGATGTACCTCCTGTTTTGTAGGTCAGCACACACACAGCATGTAGGCCTTTGTGTGCATAACACAGTCCTTTCCCGTGTATTTACTCTGCCTTTCTGTTTCTTTGCCTAAAATCTTGGGTGAAACAATCCTTCGACTGATGAATGCACAAGAGGGCACATGTGGGGTGCTCATGTTATAAGTACAGTAGGCACAGTGTCACCGGAGCCCAGAAGTGCGAGGGGTCCACTGATTTCCCAACTACGCCGTTATCATGCGCTTGGGTTGAGCACATTTTAAAAGGGAGCAAGCTAAAATACCATATATATGAGTTTGAGAATGTCCTCCCTAAATCAGTGGTGTTAGCATGTTTGCATGCATTTTCCATTTCATTTGAGTTTTGCGGCAATTCATTCCAAGTGGAGCTGGGGACACCGTTGTGATGGATCTTGACTGTGAGGTCAGTGAGTGAGACATTTATACATCGAATACTGCAGATCAAACTGCTTATTGGCCAGTCTGCCAGGACAGCTTGTTCTCTCCCTTCTTTTAGCCCCCCCACCCCCACTCCATTTAAGGCTCGACTGACGTGAATCCTAAATTACCATAAATGAGTAGGCATATTGAATGTTGGTGAAACGCACAATAGCTTGTCTGCTCTGTATACCCTGAAATAACAGGTCTTTTTGCCAATATAGTTGCCCTCATTTTAAGGACCGCAGAAAAGCTGAAAAGGTTATTTGGGAGGGCCCTCTCGTGTTTGGAGCCTGTCATCTGCAGGTCTTTGACATGAAATCTTAGCGTTATTACTCCAGTTATTTACAGTTCTTCAAAGCTGCACAGCTTTGGCACTGAGGCATATTTTACGTATATTGTTATTATTATTAATAATAGTAGCAGTAGCAATGGTGTTGTAGATCGGTTTCCATTCGGTGCTAACTGTCACTGTCTGCAATGCTAGACTCGTGTTTTTAGGTCAGACCTAGTGACAGCTTTAAGTGTTGGAGAGGCTGCATGGTATCAAAAAAAATCATAAATAAAAAAATACATACTTATACACATAGATTCAGGGACGTTGGCTTAGTAATTTTTATCCAGTGCTCTGGTAAAGTGTCTTTCATATTTTGTATCTGCCCATCATAGCATCCAGGGTTGAGCAATGGGTAAAGTCCATGTCAGTCAATGGCTCGCTTGTACTGTGTGTGTTTTAGGACTTTGTCTGATCTAAAAAGAAGTGCACTTCATTACCAGAGCTGGTGGGCCAATATTTTTACTTTGCCAATGCTTTTTTCCCCATTCGTTATCATAATTTCTTTTGTCATACGTGCGTGTTTAAACTGTGTCTTTGGGTTTTAGTACTTTAAAATCACATAACATTTCTTAGTAAGATCATGTTTTGCTGTGATGTGCATTGAAACTATAAACTGTTTCTATGCCTTTTCTAACTGTGTCTTGCTGCTAAGAAGAACCCGCACTGTTCTGTTAAAACTATATGCTATGTTATTTTTTTTAATAAAATATTTATTTGCAAGCTTACAGCCATCACCTTTAGACAATATGCCTTTTTCTTTTAAATTTCGGTGTCATATGCTTGCAATGAAAAATATAAATATATAAGCAATGTACAAGCTTTCCAAAGCCAGACAAGTTGTATTTGCGAATGTTTGTTCCTTTTTTTGGTGTCTTTTTAAAAACGGTGCTATTCTTAAACCAGCCAGGGCGCAGAAAATATTCTATTCATGTAGCTAGGCTGGCCAGCAGCTTTGCAAAACAAGCATTGGCATAGCCAATAGGTCTCGCTTTTGGGACCTTATAAGTATTTAGTTATGCAGCACAATATCCTTGGTGCAACAACATCAACTGTTGCATGGCTAAGCACTTATAAGGTCCCAAAGGCGAGACCTATTCGCTATGCCAATGCTTGTTTTTCTTTAGTCTTACAGAATGATCCATGGTGGGGACAAGAGCCCCCAACCTCAGTGCGAAGCTTTCACAAATACAGTAAGAGAAACCATTGACTCATATGTGTTTGACCCCAGAAAGACTGAAATGATGTAGGCATAAATGAGGTTAGATAGGTGGGGAAGCAAGTATTACACACACTCCCTGGACATCCTCTTTCTCACCGAAACCTGTCTCAGACCGTCATCCACCCCAGCCATCGCTGCGGCTATCCCTCTTGGCTACAAGTTTGTTCGCTGTGACACACACTACAACCACCACAAACCTGTTGGAGGTCTCACGATCATCAAGAAAGAAACCATCACCTGCACAACTGCGATGGACAAACCCACAGTGCTCATGGAACACATGCACTTCCAACTACCTGTCAGCCACTCCACAACTATCTGAGGCATCCTTGCCTATCGACCGCCAGGGCCCTGCACCACCTTCAGAAACCTTCTTACCGACTTCATCACTCCCATCGCCATTAGATCCAACGACTTATTACTCCTCGGCTACCTCAACATTCATCTTGATTTGCCAATGGATCGCAACGCAAACACCCTCCTAGAGAGCCTCAACAATATCGGATTCACACAGCTCGTATGAGGCCCAACTCACATCGCTGCACTGGACACATACTCGGCCAAGTCTTCACAGGCAGCAACAAGATTATCTTCAGCCACCTCACTCCGCTCACATGGATGGACCACTCCATCGTACACTTCTACATTGAGCCCCCCTGTCCAGCAAACCAAAGCCAGCCTCAACATCAGCCACAACTGGAACAACATAACAGAAGCAGACTCACTCTATGCCAGCATCTCCAACCAGCAACCAGCTCACGCAGACTCCAGACCATCCAAAACATCACTGCCAGACTCATCCTAGACATACCCAGAAGTGCTCATATCACTCCCTACCTTACTGAACTACACTGGGTACCGATCCAGAAACGTTGCCAATTAAAGCTGCTCATCCAAGCCTACAAAGCCCTCCGCAACACCGGACCAGCATACCTCAACGACCGACTTCAACTCTACCAACCTTCCAGAAAGCTACGCTCCATCTCTCTCTCCCTCGGATGGGTGCCCCGCAGAAGCAAGTCAGGAAGGCATGCATTCTCTTTCATCACCGTCAAGAACTGGAATGAACTTCCTGAACACATCAGGACTGCTACTTTACTTCTCAATTTCCGCAAGAAACTGAAGATCTGGCTGTTCAACTAGGATCACCGCCAGGCCTACGTTCCTGCTCTGGCGCCTGGATACCCTCATGGGTGATTAGCTGCGCCATACTAATCGACATAACATAACCTTGTCATGGCATTTTATTAAGCTGTACTCATCACTACCAGTTTTTTAAGTCTGGGTAAACATGTATCTACTGAACATGTATCTACTGACAGCACAAATGTTGTGCCATCACAAACATTTCGGCCAGATTTTACACTGACTGGCAATACCATGACTTTGCATCAGCTTTGGAATTATAACCCCGGAAATTAATGCAGAGCAAATTCTTCTGAGATTTTAGGCAAAAGTGTCTGTATTTGCTAATTAGGATATACAAGACCACTTTCTTAAATCTAGGAAGGTATATTGCAGATAATATCACTGTTCTTCCAAAGTACCAAGAAAATGTTGGGCAAGGACAAAAATGTCGCCCTGTAAACATCTGTCTGTAGCTTTTAGTGCTATAGATTCACCTGCTCTGCATTGCATACTCCTGCCCCTAGTGTTGAGTACAGACATCTGCAAGTTGTTTTTCTTACAAGATACCTTGTGACTCCTACATTAGCTCATGGTTCTCCAAAGTCAGTCCTAGAGGGCCGGATCCATGGCAGATTTTTTAAGATAAATACAAAAATCTGGCATGGGTCCAGCACTCCAGGACCGACTTTGGAGAATCCTGCAACCCTCAACCCCCTCCCCCCCATGTTCCGGAGCTTTGTCACAGAAACGTGAGAATATTCTGCTTTCTGAACCAAATTTTGACTTTTGCAGGGCATTCACGACAAGAAAAAGTGGTGGCATCCAAATATGCCACACCGCCCAGGACTTCCCACACCGCCCAGGACTCCCCCGAGCCCCAAGAAGAAGAGGGCACTTGCTATTTTCTATTGAGCTTCGCTATATTTTTACTTCCTATTAAATCAGTATCTCAAACAAAAAAAACAAATAGAACACATTTCCTCAAAATAACTTTGGATTGATAGTAATCAAGAGAGGTGCCTAAGCTCGAGTTTCTTTAGTAAATTAAAAAACAAAATGCAGAATTTTCATACATCCTCAATTTCTATTCATAGATTTTCCATCATCAAGTGACGCATAGTACAATGTAAAAAAAAAAATAATATGTGGATTTTTGAACATTCTACAAACAACATACATCTTGGTGACTGGAGGAGTCTGATAGACATAATGGCATATTATCTTTCTAAGCATCTGTTTGCGGCATGTAATGCAGTAGATTCAGATGCTCTGCGTTCTCCTGCCATCTAGTGTTAGGCTTAGACGTGTACAACTTGTTTTTCCTTTTTGAAGTTTCAAGTCACGTGGTATAGTGACTCCTCCTATGTCTGGCAATGCACATGGGCATCAACTCCACAGTTAGACTGTTTTCCTGCGCGGTGGATCAGGACAGAGATGGAGCATGAAAATGTGATGACCATGCAAGGATAAAAGGTATGAAAGAAATAAAGTTAAAGGAAAAAGGTATCTGCAACAATCGAAGGCTTCGGGGGAGGAGGGTGGGAGAATGTGAATCTACAGCACTAAATACCTTGAACAGATGTTTACAAGGTAAGTAACATTACCATTTGTGGCACGGGTAGCTGTAGATGCACATGATCGGTATAGACTGTGTAGCAGTCCCCCCCCCCAAGCAGTGGCTAGTAGAGGATGGGAAAAGTGTACGTAGTATAGCCTGTCCCATTTGAGCCTGTTGTTGTGCTAGGACGCCCACAGAGTAGTGTTTGGTGAATGTGTGTGGTGTGGTCCTGGTAGCTGCCTTACAGATATCAGCTATTAGAATGTTACCTAGAAAGGGCATAGAGGCTGCCTTCTTACGTGTAGAATAAGGCCTTGGTTGAGTAGAAAGCCATCTTTTAACCTTAGAGTAGCAGGTTTGAATGCACTTGACTAGCCAATGAGCTACCACTTGTTTTGAAATGGCACTGCTTTTGTGTGGTTTAGAGTAGGCGACAAATAACTATTACGTTTTGTGGAAAAATGTAGGCCTATCAATGTAGTACATGAGGGCCCTCTTTACATCTAGTGTGTGGATGGCTTTATCTGCCACTGAATCTGGTTGTGGGAAGAACACTGGGAGTTCAATTGTCTGGGTGAGATGGAAAGGAGAGATGACCTTGGGTAGAAACTTTGGGTTAGTTCTAAGGATTACCATGTGTTGGAAAATGGCCCTCTCTGAAGGGTCAACCCAAACTTTTTGCCTTCCTCCTCCTCTTTTTGCTGAATTCTTGTGGTGGCCTTAGGACTCTAACCACTTTACCACTGCTAATCAATGCTAAGGTGCATGTGCTTCTTCCCTAAACACGTGTGTAATTGGTGTATACCGGTTTGATGTATTTAATGTACTTGTAAGTCCCTCGTAAAGTGGTGTACCATATACCGAGGGTCTGTAAGTTACATGCCACTAGTGGGCTGCAGCACTGATTGTGCCACCCACAGAAGTAGCCTTTCCAACCTGTCTCGGGCCTGCCACTGCAATGCCTGTGTGGGCAGTTTACCGCTACTTTGATTTGGCATTTAAAATTACTTGCCTAGCCTTAAACTCCCCTTTTATTACATTTAAGTCACCCTTAAGGTAGGATCAGGTAGCTCTAAGTGCAGGGTGTTATGTAAGTAAAAAATGCAGGACATGTACTTTTGTGTTTTGTATGTCCTGGTAGTGACAAACAACCTATTTCATTTTTCACTAGTTTGAGGCCTACTTTGCTCATAGGTTAGCATTGGGAATTCCTTAATACACTTTTAAGTTGTAATTCCTGATCAGAGAGGAGTAGCTTTTTCATGTTTCATATGTTTGGAATGGTTTTGATAAATCCTACTTACAGGTGAAGTTAGATTTAACATTACTAGAAAGTGGACATTATTCTGCACTTACTGCTCTGTGTGCCTGACTGCCTGTCTCCTGGGGTGGGTGACAGCTACACGTTGTGCATTCCCTCTAGACAGCCACACCACAGGAAGGATAGCTGTGTCTGAGAACCCATCTACATACATCTGCACTCTGATGGCCTTGCCTGGGCAGGATGGAAGGGAGGAGCTAACACTTCACTTGAATAGGCAGTGGCCTGTACCCACACAAAGGACTAATTACCCCCCACAGATAGCCTGACAGACAGGACTGGGTGGAAAGGGATACTTGTGCACTTCAGAGAATTGATTTGAAGTCACCCCATCAAAGGCACTTTTGGGTAGAAGTGCTGCGTCTCTGAACCCCTAAAATCAGACACTTCTGGATCTTGAACTGAACCTCTGTCAGAAGGACTGCTGTGCTCCTTAAAGGACTCATCTTTGCACTGCAGTCTTGGAAGGCCTGCGTTTCTCTTGTTGTCCTGCTGCCTGCTGTTGTCTGACTCTGCTGAAGGAGAGCTGGACTCTGCCTTCACGCCAAGTGATCTCCAAGGGCTTGTTGGATTGCCTCCTGTTGCTTGAAGCTCAGAGAAATCAAGGTCTCTAACCCTGCTCCTGTGCCTAGCTCACTGTCAGTGGCCCGAAACTTGCAACAAGGATTTCTACTCATCTCCTGTCTGCGTGTAGCAGAACCGATGCATCGACCCGGTTGCGGGAGTACAATCGGTGCACTGCATCCGAACCAGCCCTTAGCCTCCCGATATTGATGCATCGAAAAGCATATCGCCACCACTGCAGCTTGGTGAGATCGGCACATCCCCTCGACTGTGTGGCAGAATCCGGCACATCGCTCGACGCCTCTCAACTCCGGCACCTGTCTTCAGAATGAATGCATCGCCTACACTGCGTGGAGAAGATCAATGCATCTTGCTGTTTGCGACCAGGAAAGTTAATTTGTTCACTGAGGCCTGCGTGCGCCCTGTAGCCGGCCTGCGCTTTCACGAGGTCGGCCCGAACTTTGACTTTGCCCTGTTCCAGCATGACCTAAAGTCATCTGTATAGCACTACTTGCTTTTAAGCGCTTTTATTGCATTTATTGTTATATATTCAATATCTCAACTTCTATACATTGGATTTTTGTCGTTTGGGCCTGTTTTGTTTATAATATAATAATCAATTTTTATACCGTGTGGAGTCTTTTTGTGGTGTATTCATTGTGTTACTGTGTGTGTGTGTGTAGCACAAATACCTTACACATTTCCTCGTTAGATAAGCCTGACTGTTCTGTGCCAAGCTACCAAAGGGGTGAGCACAGGTTATCTTTTAGTGTGTATCTAGCTTACCCTGACTAGAGTGGTGGTTACTGCCTGGCCTGGGTGCATACCAGAGCCAACCAGGAATCCCATTTCTAACACCATGTCAGCATTAACCTTAATAAAAGGTTCTTCCAGTGTGAGAGCTTGGATCTCGCTCACACGCCTCAGGGGAATGATCGCAACCTGGAATGCTACTTTCCAAGACAAAAATTAAGGGGCTCAAAAGGGGGTCTCATGAGCCTGGTGAGAACTACATTGATGTTCCAGGATGGGATTGGGGGTATCCTGAGAGGGATAACCCTCTTAAGACCTTCCATAAATGCTTTAATGACTGGGACCCTGGGCAGTGAAGTGTTCCCTGTTTTACAAGTATGCTGCCACTGCAGACAAATGTAAACAAAGGGAAGTGTAAACCAGGCCAGAACATTGCAAGTGCAACAGGGAACAGACAATGTCCTGCACTGTTGGCTTTAGTGGATCAATGTGTTTGGGTAGCTAGTAGTGGACGAATCTGTACCACTTTGCTGCAGAACAGGCTTGAGTAGTGGCATGGCGAGCCTCTTTGAGGATGGACATACATTCAGAAGGCAAAATGAGATAACCAAACTCTAGGACCTCAGGAGCATGATCGCCAGATTGAGCTGCCTGGGATTGGGATGCCTGAGTGTACCCTGGTGTTGAGTGAGAAGGTCCAGCCTGTTGGGGAGCTTCCCTTGTAGGACTACGGACAAGTCTAGGAGGGTTGTGACCTATGGTTGTCTGGCCCACATGGGGGCCACTAGGACGAGGGTGAGGGACGTCTGCCAAAGCTTCTGAATTACATATGGTAGGAGTGGGGAGGTGGAAAAGCATAGGAAAATATCCCTCACCTGTTCATCTATAGTGCATTGCCAAAGGACTGTGTGTGGAAACCTGGAGGTGAAGCTTGGGCATTTGCTGTTCTCAGCTGTTGCAAACAGATCTATGTCGGGAAACCCCTAACGTTGGAAACAGGGGAGCAGGACCGTGTCGATGGAGCTCCCGTTCGGGGGGGGAATGTGTGGCCTATTGCTTTTGCAAGAAATACATGGCAGTCATGTTGTCTGTTTTGATCAGGACTGTATTGTAATGTACATGGCAGAAGAAGGCCTTCAGAGCAAATTGAACTGCCAATAATTCCAGGTAGTTGACGTGGAAGGTCTGCTGAAGGGGTGTCCAGTGACCCTGAACAGCCATGTCTTGTAGATGTATTCGAGCTTGTGAGAGAAGCATCTGTGATGATGGTCACTTGAGGGACTGGATTTAAAAAGGGCCTGCCATGCAACAGATTGTTGTTGTTCCACCACTGCAGAGAGCAATGGGTGTGGCCCAAATCTGCACTAGATCTTCCCATAGACCCTCCACTTGTGGCCACTGTGCCGATAGGCACTTTTGGAGCAGGTACATGTGTTAGCGAGCATGGGGAATTATGGTGATGCAGGAGGCCATCATGCAGAGGAGGCGCATTACTTTTCTCACTGTTAGATGATGATTTGACTGAAAAAGATATTTTAGAAAACAGTGATTCGGTTATTTGCTTAATCAGGGCTGCATGAATGTGCCTGAAAACGAAGAGCGGAGCTACATGTCCTGCTTCTTCCGAAATCACGCGTCACTTGAAATAGCAGGACACGCAGCTCTTCACTTTCAGGCACATTAACGAAGCCCTGATTAAGCAAATACCGGCTATGTAGTTTCAGCCCTGACTAGCTGCTACACGCTGCGATGACAAGATCACACCAGACCTAGTGGCCCCAGCACGCAGTTTCCCTTAATTGGATCAATTAGGCCCTTTCATATGGGTTCTCTCTAAGCGGACGACTTTATTGGAAACAGCCCCAGCTCTCCGTGCTCACCTTCATTGTTTCATGCCCCCTGCGGCAGATTTACCTCATTCTTGTAACTTTACCCGGCTCTTTCGGGCTCTAAATTCAGTTTGCTCACTATTGCTAAGTCCTGAAGATGATCTCGAATAACTGAGATCGAAACGCCGTCGACCCCCTACAACAAGAACTCCTTACACTCTGTATAAAATTCTTGAGGAGTTCCCATACATGTTGTCAATGCGATGTTTATGTTTTAAAAGTCACCCTCACTTTTTCCGTCACGCTTTTTGTTACTTACTTATGTGAGCACCTGATTCCTGAAAAATTCCTTTAAAAATAAATAACATACGTTATTTTGACTTACATGTCCCTGTGCATATTACTTATCGCTCCCTGAGATATTAATTATCTATTATGACTTTGGTACCTTGTCCCCTTTACGGAGACTACCTACTCTGGACCTTCTTTGGCCATTTCCGAACCACTGTTTTCTAAAATATCTACCCACCCCAGGTTCACATATCGGGGTCCCCTTGTTCCTCCACTACATGTTGACTGAAAAAGAGGCAGCAGTAACTGAAAGGCTTGGACTCTTGTGGGACTGGGATAAGCTTTCCCGGTGACTGAGTTCACTGTTGCCCCAAGGAAGGGTTGTATCTGTAAGGGTTGGACGTGGGATTTGCCCATGTTGATGGTTAGACACAAAGAGTGGAGGAGATCTAAAATGATAAGCGTGTGAGCCAGACACTGCCGCTTGCTTGCACTCTTTATCAGCCAGTCGTTGAGATACGGGAAGACGTGGATGCCGGTCCGCTGGAGATGAGCGGCTCCCACTGCAAGGCACTTGGTGAAAACTCTTGGAGCGGTGGTTGTGCTGAAGGGCAGAACTTTGAAATGAAAGTGCAGTCCACTTGCCATGAACCTGCGGTTGCGGGGATGTGGAGGGTAGATTGGGAAATCAAAACAGGTCCTTTAAGTCAAGGGCAGTCATGAGGTCGCCTTGCTGCAATAGTGGTATGAAGTCCTGGAGCGTGACCATTTTGAAATGCTCCAACAATATGGACTTGCTGAGGGGTCCGAGGTCTAGTATGAGCCTCAGGGACCTGTCTTTCCTTTTGGGATTAGAAAGTACAGGGAGTACACCTCCTTGCCATGTTGTTGAGGCAGCACTGGCTTTATTGCTCCCTTTAGGAAAAGTGTCTCTACCTCCTCCTGGTGGAGCCTCAGGTGTGGTGAAAGGGAGTGTTGCAGGGGGCTATGTTTGGTAGTGGGGCAGTAAGTTCCAACCATGCTCTACAATGGACAGAACCCATTGGTCTCAGGTGATGTTTAACCATTGTGGATAGAACCCTTGCAGACGTCCCACAACAGGTGTTATGTGAACAGGGAGGCAGGAAGTCACTGCTTAGGAGATGCAGCTCCCATTGCTGCTCCATCCCTCCCTTTGCCTTTTGCATTGTTTCCCCTAAAGGCACCCCTGGAATATCCTCAGGAGGCTTGTGGTTGTTGCTATTGCCTCTAGTAGGAGGAGGAAGAGGCATCTGTGGAGGCAGTATTTGCACCGCCATAATACTGTGATCGGCAAAAAGTCTTACAGGGCCTTGAAGACTGGAGAGCCCTCATTAAATGGTTGTATCTGTGTCTTTGTTCATTTTCATCACCATCAGATGAACTGAAGGCCAAAAGAAGTGTTCCTCATCCAAGGGCATGTTGCTGCTGGACTTCTAGCTTAAAGCCAGAGATACAAAGCCAATCATGCTGTGGATTAAGAAGCTGGAATTGATGCCTCTGGCGGCGGTGCCTGCTGCATAGAGAGCACACCTGATGGTGGTGATGGAGAAAATTTGACCTTCCATTACAATCACTTGTGCCCATTGCTTGTGGTGGTCGGGGAGATTTTTGATTCAGTCCCCCATTTTGTCCCATTGGACACGGTCATACCTCGACAATAACCCTAAAGAGTTGGTGATAAACCAATGAGTTTCCAATTGTGAGGCAACTCTTTTGCCCACCGCATCCAAGTACCTTGGGCATTTGCCAAATTACGGGCGGCGTGCACCACCAAAAGGTCTGGCGGGAGCTGTTCTCTAATATAGGGCATGTCAGAGCATAAGGGTCTGTATATCTTGTCAACCCTGGGGTAATAACTCTGGCCTTAACTGGATCTTTGAAGACCTCTTGTGTTCCCTTAAGCATTAGCATAAACTGGGTGACATGATGGGTATGGGAGAGCATTTTCACCTGGAAGTCCACCTCTTCTGGAACGGTCTGTAGGTCCACCTTGTGAAAAGTGGCCGCTGTGTGAATTACCTCTTGATACAAGGTGGAGGGTTTGGCAGGGTAGAGGCCGGCTCGTTGTCACCTAGAGGGACAACCCTATAATGGAAGGAGGTGGGCCTCTTTGATTGTGGAGGGGGAGGAGAGAAAGGTGGAGGAGCAGGTGGAGGAGTACAAGGAGAAGGATTTGGAGGAGCAGGCCTAGGGGGCATCAGGCTGGTGCCCGTCTTGATGCGGAGGGGGTTCCAATGCTAGTCGCTCCTCAAAAATCAACTTCCTCTTATAAGTCTCCTGTATCAGTGGTGGAGGCTTAGCAGTGATTTTCCCCGTCTGGGGATGAATAAAACAGACTTCGCTGTGGAGAGTCCAGCTCCTCTTGAAGGCGTTGAAGGATTGGCAGCTCCAGGTCCTCGGAGTCTGCCATGGACAGCCGAATGTTCACCAAAGGCAGTTTTAGCTTCAAGGCCATTTTTGACATCAACTGTTGTCTAGGCTGCGAGGTGTCCATTGGAGCCGGCATTGAACCCCCAGAGGTTCTCAATGGAGCTGTCACCGTCGTGGTGGGCCAGGTCCTGTGCGTATAGCTTGGTGTCGGAGTCGCAGTCGCCTTAGATCGGTGCCGGCCTTAGCTAAGAGGCAATGACAGCCCAGAAGGCTGTGACAATGCATGTGTGCTGGATGCCTGACACCCCTGGAGGGGCGCTGAGTGGAATGGTGTGAACCAGTACTCACAGAAGTCGACTTCTGATGCTGGCCTGGCGTGGGCTGTGTGTCTTGGACTGCGGATTCTGAGCACAAATCGGGTTCCGGGCTGAAGGAGGAGACATGTTCTATATAGACCTCTCCTTCCGCTTCTTTCTCTACAACAACTTCCCCGGAGAAGTTGGCGGTATCATCGTCTCAATCGCACACCGAGGAAGTCGACGATAATAATGGTTCCTGATGGTCTTTTGGAACGGAAGGCTAGGCAAGTGGCGCAGGAGGCCTCGTTATGTGGGGACAGGCAGAGTTTGCAGATCATGGGTTCATCTGCCTACGAGTACTTGGAATGGCGAAGTGGACAGTAGCGAAAAGGCACCTTTTCCATTATGGTACTCGCATTCTTGAGGGCAAGATTTGAGGAAAGAGGCCAGAGAGGGGCGAGGCCCCGAGCAGAGAGTGGACAAACTTGAAGACCCAGATGCACTGGAGGAACCACAACGGAATGGAAAAAACCTAATGCACTGAAGGATTGTTCGAAGGCTACCGGTAACAGAGGACTGGAGACGAACAGCGCAACACAGCATCGATTCAGAGCCCTGGCGAAGCACGTCCAACCCGACGGCGGATCAAAACAATCTAATATGGAGTCGATGCCCATTACCAGTCATAGGAAGAGTCACTATACCTTGTGACTCGAAAGACGTCTTTGAAGAATAAGTTGTACATGTCCGAGCCCAATACAAGATGGCAGGGGTATGGAGACCATGTGTATCTACAGCTATACATGCCAAGAACACCATATTACTTATTTCTTTTTTCCCCCCACTTGTTGTCACTATTTTTTGAATTCAACGATTAGTTTCTTTAGGAAATCCTTGAGCATAGTACCCCGTTTCTTGAATTCAGAATTTTTTCTTTTCAGTAATCGATAGCTTTCAAAGAGCGCACATGGGTTTCACACCTGTTTCCCCAACAAACTACAAGTAAGAATAAGCACAAATATAGGGAATAACTTTTTTTCTTAGACAAAGAAAAAATGCAAATAGTGTCTGGATCCTTTCTGGAGCAAAGACTCGCAGCTCCTTCCTCTCACAATGCTTCTCATAGTCAGAAAAATATTGTGAGGGAAAGGACTGCCCACTACAGAAAAAATTACCCAGGTGGTGGAGACTGAAAGGGGTGAGACTGGGGACAAATTTACTCCCTCATTACAAACCCCACCTAATAGTTCATTTCTTTTTTTGGTAGCGGGGAAAGGAAGGAGGAAGGGACAGCGGGAGTATCTCAATTGCTCCCTCTACCTTTACCCCATGTCTCTTTCCCACTTACAGAAATACTGGATTATGGCAATGGGGGTAGCTAGGAAAGAGCTTATGGCAGTGATTAATGCCCTCACTCCCGTATCCACACCCACCAGATTGATTGCGGAACGGAACAAGTTACTTCCCTTTGGTGTAACAGTTTCTGGTAGATACTTTAACAACAAATTCCTCACCTTCTGAATTATTCCCAGGCACGACACTGGATCCAGGAACTTTTACAGCAATTAGGTAGTGTCATCAGACTCCGCAGTGGATACATCCCACCTTCAAAAGAGACTGTGTGGAACTGTATATAGGTACCACCAAGGCGCACTGATGACAGTTTACAACAAAGCATTTCATGGTCTTAGATTTGGAGTATCAAAAACAGACTGAGAACCATGACAGTGTGCACCCTCTAACACGGAACCTTTCATAACACAGATGTCAGACGTCCACTAAAGTATAGGGGGAGGGAAGGCAGTGAGAAATCTGCAGTTACGAAGAGTATCTACCAGAAAGAGCAATGCTGAAGGTAAGGAACTTGTTCTTTTGAGGGACGCTTCTGACTGCGGATTAATCACCTTTGAATAGATATCTAAGTGGTACTCCTTATAAAGGTCTGAGGGACGACTTTGCAACGGGAAATCCTGGAGAACCAAGAGGGCAAAACGGCCTCGTTTGCGGACCGGAGAGCCGGGGCAGTAATGACTGTTAAAGGAGTAGATGGATGCCCAAGTAGCCACCTGGCAGATACCCAGCACCAGACCACCCTGAAGCAAGGATGTAGTGGCAGCCTTAGCACTGACGGAATAAACTATAAGGCCCTCAGGAGGCTCCTTGTTGGCCAAGGCATAGCACATTTTTATCCAAAGTATGATGCATTTGGATAAAGTTTATTTCTGGACAACCCTTCCTTTCTTAACACCAGGGAATCCTTCAAAAATCGGTCAACCGTGCAGCCTCTTATCCTCCTTAGAGGGGTGTTACAGAGAGAAGAAAGCAGACAGCATGATACACTGTCCTACTTGCAAAGGAGACATCACTTTTAGGCAGAAACCATCTCCGTCCAAAGAAACAAGGTGGCATACGGTTGTGGTGCTAACAATACTTGCATTTTACTGACACAGCGCACTGAAGTAACTGCAATGAGTAAGAAGCACCATATCACTCTTCTGGTGCTGTATGTCATCCAGGCCTGTCTGGCTTTCATCAGAGGCAGCCTCTTGCGAGTTCTAAAGGTCAGCACGACCGCCAGGTGCTACTGCAACAAATGGAGTGGAGTCACATGCTGTACTAGCAGACTCTGAGGCTGTGGAGCAGGCTGGACCATCAGGGAATTTCCTTGACTGTCAACCATATGGCAGCGTATCTCAACTAGAAGGTAGACAAAATAAGCAGGCGCATTCCACTCTACCACTAATGGCAAGTACACCTGGAGGTCGTTCAAGGCAAATTCCATTATAGGGGGTGCTTCTGGGTAGATCTTTGACACCTGTGAGGATGCTTATTGTTGAGATATTTGCACTCTAGAGTTTCTGCATTCTCCATGTTGTCCAAGTGGCCTTCCCAGCTCAACGTTGATGCATCTGTCACCACTGTGAAGGACTCCAACCTGACTTTTGGCAAGTCATTCTCCCAAGCCAAACCACTGAAGGTCCTGGACAACCTTCTGTGACACACAGATGTAGTCCAAGAAGAACATACAGAAATTAGCGATTGAAGGCACAAGTTCCACAGCAGGACTCACATGTGCTCACAGCCATGAGGCATAAACAGTATATATGAGGCTAAAGGATCAATAAGCCTCAGAATTGTCAGGGTCAAAATACAGGGCTGAGTTGAAAACATCAAGATCATACCATTGCTCTGGGGGCGGAAAAACGGCTGTGGAGCCTGTCTTCATCAGCTATTTGTCAAGGTACAGGAAAAGGTGCACTCCTAACCTGCGAACATGCACTGTGAATAGTCATCAACGTGGTAAATATTCGTCGCACCAAGATGAGGGTGAAGGGCAGATGGTGAACTGAAAGTGTTCCGGTCCCACAATGAAATGTAGGAAATGCCTGTGGGACTGCAGGAGGGTACATAAAAGTAGACCTGCAAATCCAATGACACCATAAAATTCCCAGGATGAAGAGTGGAGAGTTCCTGTGCCAGCATCCTAAATGTGTTCTTCCAAACGAAGGTGTGGGGCACCAAAAAGTGAATAGCAAGTATGCGAGTAGCCAGTCATTAATAGGTACTATCTAGCTGGCGCAGTAATAAAGCATTGTCTGCGATGCCCAAGCCTCCATTGTAGGGTTGAGAATGCACTTGCGGTAGGAGATACAGGGCTGGTCTCCCACCCAGAGAAACTTCACTATTACTGCTATGTTCGAAAAAATTGGAGTGGTATGTCGTGGGGTAAATTTTGTATCATGTATAACAGTTGCGGTAGGGCGATCATCCTGAACAGTGCCCATCTACCTGCTATGGTTGATTGGAGGCTTTCCCTTGCATCTATGTCGAGCAGTAGCCTGGTGGACAAGGGAGTTATGCTCAAGTCCCAGGCCTGTTGCTTTTGCAGAGCTATGTGCATGCCCAAATATTTAAAATGCTGAACCGCCCATTGCAGTTGGGTGCTTGGCCATATGCCATTCTGCACTCCAGTCAAGGGGGATATAAATCGATTCAGTCCAATTAAAAGTGAGACAAGAGGCGTCTGCATATGCCTGAAGCATGTGTAACAGTTAGGACAGGGAGATTTCTGGATCACTGATGTAGACCAGGATATCATCTGCATAGAGCAATATCCTATTTTCAGGGCAGTTTGGCCAGCTAAAGCCACTGCGCAATGCATTGCGCCTAATCCACTCCGTCAATGATTCAATTATCAGGGCAAAAAGGGGCGGCAGTGAGCAACTCTGTCTTATCCTCCATTCAATGTAAAAGACTCAGGGCAACTCACCATTCACCCTCACCTGTGCCCACGGTTTAGAGTATACTAATGAGATGTATCTGCAAAAACACAGGAGTTTTTCCTGTGGATAGTGATTGAATGGCCTCCAGTATTTCAGTGAAAGTCAGCGGTTCATTAAGACTATCGCAGTTGGAGGGGTTGGGCAAGATTAGGTCTTCTACTATACGATAAAGTCACTCCTGTGCGGGTGCATTTTGCTCCACATACAGACGGGCATACTAAGATGCAAGTTCTTGGGCAATCAGTTGTGGGTCTGTAATGGTGCGGTTTGATGGGGTGGGGGTGAATATTAGGAACAAGCTCTCTGTTTGCCGGTCAATGCAGAAGTTTCGCTGTCATCTCCGACTTCGTATATTTCCTTTTGGGATGCTGTGCAGTCCCAGGTGGCTGTATCTATTAGTTTGCGCCATAGCGTTAGTCTCATCATGTCTATTCTATGTCTGGTGAGTTTGTGCGTGAAGCCATCAGTTCCCCTTCGGCTTTAGCTAGGTTGTTTTCTAGTTCAACTATGTTGTTAAGTTGCCTGCGTTTAGACTCTGTCTGATAGGATATGGTCTGTCCCCTCAAAACCGCCGTCATTGCCTCCCAGGTCATCCAGCTAGTGGCTTTGCCCTTATATCTAGGTAGTCTTCAATGTGCTGTCGGGTGTCAGAGGAATTCAGCAAAGATGGCATCCTATAGCCAACAGGCATTTATCCTCCATTGTCGAGCTTGTCATCCGTTAGGCGGTTTGAGTATTATCGGAATTGGGGCATGGTAGGAAAGAGCTCATGGGAAGATGTGGGCAGTTGCCAGTGTGGTCGTGTAGGCAGAGGGCATGAAGAAGTATTCAATCCTGGAGGGTGACCTGTGTGAGTGGGAATAAAATGTGTATTCCGTGGCATGGGGGTGTAGTAATCACCAAGTGTCGGTGAGGCCCAGTGATGCGATCCATGTATTTAGTACTGTTGATTTGCAGGTGTGTGCAGAGTTAGTATCAGCTTCAGGGTCCATGACTGCATTAAGGACTCCTCCCTGAAAATTGTGTCTCCTAAGGTACATTGCAGCAAGATGCTTGTAAGTGCAAGGAGTATACCATCTATCAGCGTAGACGAGGCATAGACAGAGGCTACAGTCCAGTATGTCTCTCTCATTTGTCCCTCAACTACCGTTAATCTGCCTAGGTCGTTGTAGTGCTATTTAGTATCGTGTAGGGGGAACTGCTAATGAAGAATGGCCGTCCCTCTGGATGTGTTTGTATATCTGGCGTGGAACAATGTGGTGTAGGTACCACGGGAAAATGGGCATCTGTTCCTCCATAGGTGTGTTTCTTGGAGTAATACTGTAGGTGGTTGATACCTCCTGAGGTACTGAATACTGCTCCCCTTTTAATCTTGTGGACGCCGTTAACATTCCAGCAAAGGGCTCTGATTCGGTCTTGTGGCATCATTATGGGGAGTTCTGTGGCGTGTCATGTTATGTGTGAGATGCCTCTGTGCCTGTCTGCATGCAGTGAATCCCAACTCATGAGAACTGAACTACACCAACCTTAACTCCATCCCTCCTCCTTATACTTCTCAACATGAAGCATCCGTCACCCCATCTCCAACATGTGAACTACGGAATAGGGTGTGTGGCTCTGGCGGTACACAGAGTATGCTTTGCTGCGTGCAATGGGGTATGTGCATGTGACCAACACCCCCAATCCAGTGTGCATTGGTGCGTAAGAGTGCAGCATAGTAATCCATTGTCCAGACCCTCCCTCTCGCATTATGGCACACGACCACTACATTTACCCTTTACTGCAGGGGATATGGAGGGCTCATCCAGTGACTTCATGGCTGAAGGATCTTCAGAGGCCCTTCACTTGGGCATTCCACGGAGACAGCTCCATTCTGTCATCGTCCTCATTCGAGCCATATGTTCCAGGACACTGCTATTGACATCGGAGCCTCTCGATCTACCCCAGCAACTCACATGTGGATGCCATTGTTGTGGTGCCTTACTCCTGTAGCATGACTTTGGGCCCCCGGCCCTCCATACATCAACCCCCCTCCCCCATGCATCCAAACATCCAGCCAGTCCTAGATTAGTCTTTCTATTGTGCATAATTTTCAATTTGGCAGGTGACATCAGCATGTAGTTCAATTGAATTGCCTTCAGTTTTTGTTTGACCTCAGTGTATGACTTCTGATGTCTCTGGACCTGCAAGGTATAGTTCGGGTATATGCTAATGTTTGAGGATTCCAATAGGGGCATGTCCTGGAGTCAGGCCTGTCTCAGAATTGTGTCTTGATCGGCATAGTTTAGGAATCGAGCAATCATCGATCTCGGAGGGGAATACCAGGAAGTGGTCACGCAGCAAGATATCTGTGGGCTCTCTACATAATGAAGCAGGGTGGGAATGCATCTTTGGGCAGCCACGTTTTCAACCAGGCAGTGAGGAATGGGTTGGCATGGGATCCCTCTGCTCCATCTGGCATCCAAATTAAGTGTATGTGGTTTTGTCATGAGCACCCCTCTGGGTCCTCCACGTTCATTCTAGGTAGCTCACTTTTTCTTGTAGGCGGGCTACATTCGTGGTCAACGTTTGTGCTGAGTCTTCTGCGGTGGAGATCCGTTATTCTGTCTCATTGAACCCGTCGGCAACCTTAGGTAAGTCTTCAAAGAGCAGCCCCAGCTCCAGCCCAACTCCCCTTATCTGTGTTTTCATAGTTGTGACCATGTCGCAGATGGCTTGCAGGAGTCAGTTCTGTGGTAACCAGAGGGGTCTAAGCCTTCATCATGGGAGTGTCTCCTCCAGGTGGTTTTATCATTGTCATAGCATAATTGTCCTTTTTAGTCTGTTGAGCTGTCTTCCCCCCTCTTAGCAGGTGGAAAGGGGGGGGGGGTCCTCGACGCAAACTGCAAGCTCAGCAGGTGCAATTCCTGGTCAGTTTGGCACTGTCTCAGAGATTGCCTCTGTGTGCAGCCCGGAGGTGGACCCCATTGGTCTGAATGGACGTGGCTGGACCCAGGGGGCACCTCAGGCCTGGCCCCTTTCTCCAACTGTCTGCGGTCCCTGGTAGGGCTCTGGGGTCAACTGGTGGGTGAGGGGGAGATGGGTCTGTTCAGGCCTGGCCCCTTTCTCCAACTGTCTGCGGTCCCTGCTAGGGCTCTGGGGTCAACTGGTGGGTGAGGGGGAGATGGGTCTGTTCTCAGCACTGTGAGTCTTTGACCAGTTCTGACCCTTTGGGTGCCAGCATGCAGATAGGATCTTTCTCAGGACCTCGCGGCCTGTTTGTCACAGCACTGTTTATCTTTACCAACCATCAGGGAGGCCATTTGGACAGAGTCCAATCCTTCTGTGGCTGTGGGGGGCCCTGTATATCAGCTGTGGGTTGTTCCCCCACTTGAGTGTCCGTCATGGCCATGCTTTGGTGGGATAGGCCTATAGAGTTGGCCTGTTATGTCGTAGGCTTCCTGCTTGTGCCTTTTCCACAGGCACCGCTGCCTGCACCTTTGCTAATTGGAACTCTGCATCCCCAGCTCTCAGCACGGCAATCCAGCCCTCAGGCAGGGTCTGCAGGCTAGGCCACCCCCCTCTCGCCTGTTTGAGCCACAGCCGGCACCTTCTACCTTGCCAGCTGATGCTCAAATCTGTCCATGCAGTGGTGGCAGTCTTCTGCACTCCAGCAGCAGGACCCTCTGCCAGGCAGAGATGGCAGCATCAGCTGTCTCTCCACTGAATTTGCTTTGCTCAGTGGAGCGAGCCTAAAATGCAGCCGCCATTATTTGCAGCTGGCCATGGCCCCCGCATTTTAGAGCTGACGGAACTGGTGGGCCACGGACACTGGGCCCAAGGAGCATACTTTAGCACAGCTATCTTCAAAACACTCCACAGCTAAATCTGTCTTGTTTCCAAACAAAATGGAGCCATCAAAAGGTATGTCTATGAGGAATGCATGCACATCGCTGGAGAAACCCGTGGTGCGCATCCAGAAATTATGACAAATCCCACGAATGCCCAGAGCACAGCCTACACAGCCTGTGGAGTTCATTCCAGTCTGAAAAATTTATTTGGTTGCATGGTGTACATCATGGACTGTTTGTGTAAGGGTACTTTGAAAAGTCTCAGGGAAGATGGGCAAGATCTTGCACTGTATTATACAGACCGCCTTCAGAGAACACAATGCCAAAACAGCTGAGACGAACACCATTTTGCCAAAGACATAAATGCGGCTTGATTCTCTATCATGAGTGGCAGAAGGGAAGGCATTCAGGTTTACTTTACTGGCCGAAGCTTGCATTAGATTTTCATACATTGTGAGCAGAGTCAAGACTGGGCCACTAGGAGCAGGTCCATGGAGCATAGCAATGTGGCAACTTACCAGTGGCTTATAGCAAGTCTTCGACCATGAAGCAGTCAGAGTGTCTGTCAGGGCTTTAATGAAATGTAGCAAAGGCTGGAAAGATGAAAACTTCTGTAAGCAGATTAACCTTAGTTTCCACAGATAGCAACTGCAGTTCCAATATGTCTACTGCCCTCCATACGACTCCAACAAAGGAGACGCTTTCCTCAGTGGCAGGCCCCAATGGAGAGTCCAAGTTGGTTTCTGGTGAGATATCAAGACCACTAGCATTTTAGAAATCTAAATTATTTCCATCACCTGTAAAGTAAGGGGCCAACAATTTGTCCTCCACCTCTTCATTATTGTCAGTGTCTGAGCTGAATAAGACCGCAAGGCATCAAAGATGTTGGCGCTGAGGCACTTTCAGAGATTCCCCCAAAACCACTGGCTGTTATTTGGTAATCTTGTAACATGCCACTGTCAAGTTCTAGCAGGGACAACCAGCATGGCCTTTGGCAAAGGAGTGAAGGGCCTGGCCTACTACCGGCAGGGCCCAGGTGGATGTGGAATAGTTCAGGCTTAATGGGGTCGGTTGGCATAGGTGTAGGCCCCACCTGCAAGAGTCAAACTGTGGGGGGCAATGGCAGATCCATGAGTCACAAGGCTGGTCCAGGGCAACTCATGATGGCCCAGAAGAGCTGCATCATGGCCTAGTTGAAGGCCTCCCCTGGTTGTGGAGTTGAAGATGGCCTAGGAAATTGGGGTTCATCAACTCCAGCTGTGGAACAGGGTCAGATGACTGGTGTGGAGGGTGCCTTTCAAGTGCTGTATGTGCAACCTCTCCCAGAGTTGGAGCAATGGGAAGAGAAGTACCGTCTGGACTTCATGTGATTGCTCAGAGATTTGTTCCTCGGACTCTGTCTTAGACTTACCCAAGGACAGAAATATGGACCAGGACTTGAAGCAGGAATGGACCCATGACTTGGGGTCCCTGGTGGCCTTTGGAAGCATCAGAGAGCATGTAGCATGATTTCAAATAAGGCTTGGTTCCAAGAAAACAAAGACAGACGTCATGTGGCTTCGTGACAGGCATCTGCTTCCTGCATGTGGGCCCCTTGAAAAGCCTGTGGTCATCGGGGAAGATCTCACATCACAGAAAAAAATTGGAATATCAGTGAAGAACCAACAAAGTTCTGTAAAGGAGCTCCAGATTGGTGCAGAACAAAAGTAGCTGATGTCAAGGAACAAAGGTGGCACCTCTGTATGGCACCATGTCATTGCTTCTGGAGGAAGGACGAGTCCACTGCAGAGTTCTATGAGGGGCATTCAAATGGTGAGTAATCTGCAGGTTTAAGTATCCCTCAGAAATAACATGTCACGCATATCAATGAAGAGAACCAGAAGGGAGCACAACGTTTTTTGGGAGTTTGACACTGCTTGATCTCTTCTTGGCACTGAAAAACTCCCTTCCACCACCAAAAGGAGATCAATGTGCCCCCACAAAAAAAGCTTTGCAAAGCCAAAAGGTCTGGCTTGGCAAGCATGTAATGTCCCTTTTTTTGTTGCTTTTTGCCAGCGTTCACATAAATAATTTGGCAAAAAATGAAAATAAAGGAGCAGCTCAACAGACCACAGGCATACTCGTTCAGGTGGCTGTATGCATGTCAGTAGGATCAATGCCATCATACACAGTGCAAAACATACAGTGGATTAATTGGGCTGAGCCATGGTCCATTTACTGTAGTGGACAGAAGGAAAATGTGAATGCTACTTGGACACACCAATGGATAACAAGGCTGAAAGCCCCTTTATGTATGCACAGATAGATACGTTACTTACCTGTAATCCTAGCTCTCTTTCACGAGAATCCTCATCAAAGTCATAAGTATTAGAATATTCCCGCCTACGTGCGGGGACCCCAGAGCACATATTAAATCTATATTATGTATATATGTATAGCCTAAAATATGTACGTAGTACTTGGTTATATATATTTATTAGTATTACATATAACTATGCAGCCTATGTTAAGGGCTAAAAATGCTCCATCTACATTGAATTTTCCTTCAATAAACCTCTTACCAGACTCAAGCATTTCTGTAAATTGAACACAGAGAGCATAAGATTCAAAACCACAGCCTTAATTGAAGGGAAAATTGCAAGGCAATAAAGGTATTATTAGCCAATAGGCTGCATTAAAAGCATAACAAGAGAACACTGTCACCGTGCTTTTAAGACCTCTTGTATCCCATCATGCCCCAAAGGTGACAGTTAGGTCAGTTCTTTTTTACACTGACAAGAATAAATAGGACACAGGCATGTATGAACTACTACATGCTAGACTCGTCCGGGGAGGTGGGTGGGTTGCTTATGACTTTGATGAGGATTCTCCTGGACGAGAACTAGGATTACAGGTAAGTAACTTATCCTTCTCTTCCAGGGGATTCTCATAAGCATTAGAATAGGGTAGCAAGCCCAACCCACACTCCTGCGTAAGAGTTAGGAACATTAAAAAATAAAATATAAACAGTAGTTATCATTGAAATAGATTTCTTAAGGAGGCCTGCTCTACTTGGGGGTCTGCCTTTAGGTCGCAATCTAGACAGTTATGCCATGTGAAAGTATGCACTGATCTCCAAGTAGCAGCTTTGCATATTTCAGAGATGGGGACATTCCTTAGTAGAGCTGCTGTTGCCGCCTTGCCCCTTGTAGAGTGGGCTTTGTGTCTGGCAGGTGAGTGTTTGTTGGCCAACTGATAAGAAACCGGATACAAGAAACTATCCATCTAGAGATGCTTTTTTTCAAGGAAGCAAGGCCTGTCCTTATAGGGCCATAATTAAACAGATGGTCAGTTTGTCTGAAGGTTTTAGTTTTGTCCAAATAGAATTTCAAAACTCGTTTGAGATCTAAAGAGTGTAACGCTCTTTCTGCTGGTGTGGAAGGGTTTGTAAAGAACGTAGGTAGAGAAATTGTTAGGTTAATGTGGAAATCCGACACTACTTTGGGGAGGAAACTGGGATGAGTCCTCATTGCCACCCGATTAACGTGGAACACTGTGTAAGGCTCTTTGACGCAGAGGGACTGAATCTTGCTGACCCTGTACGCCGAAGTATTAGCTACTAAAAAAGAAGTTTTCCAGATAAGGTGTTGTAGGATTGCCTTACATATGGGTTCGAGTGGGGGGTCTCACGAGCTTTGAAAGAACCACATTTAGTTCCCGAGGAGGAGAGCATACTGGTGGGAACACCTTCAATCCCGCTATGAAATCCTTCACTACAGGAATCTGAAAAAATTTCCTTTGTGTAAGGGAATTTCGGTAAGCTGTTCTGGCTGCAAGATGTACCTTAATGGATGAAAATTGCAGGCCAGACTTTGCTAAACAGAGAAGGTAAGATAATATGACATTCTCCTGCCCCGAAATTGGATAGGAATGATTTTGAACACACCACATGTAAAATCTCTTCCTTTGGGAAGCGTAACAGAACCTGGTTGAGGGCCTCCTGGACTCCCGAAGAATTTCCAAGCATTCCTGCGAAAGGCCTAAGAGTCCATACTGCAGGAATTCAGGAGCAATGCTGTTAAGCTAAGCGAGGAAAGGTTGGGATAGAATATCTTCCCGCCTGGCTTGAAGATAAGATCCGGTCTGCATGGCAGCCTCCTGTGTGCTCGCTAGGCCAGGTGGAGGAGATCCGGATACCACCACTGGCGAGACCAATCCAGTGCTATTAAGATCATTCTGGTCCTGGCATGGTACAGTTTGTTGATGACTGTTGGTATCAGGGGAATGGGAGGAAATGCGTACAGAAATGTCCTGGACCAGTCGATCAAAAGTGCATTCCCTTTTGTTCCTGGCTAATAAACCCTGGATACGAAGTCAGCATTTTTTGTTGCTTTGTTCTGCAGGCAGGTCGGTCTGCAGATGCTCTCATTCTCAAAAAATGTCTAGCACGACGTTGTAGTGTAGAATCCAGTTGTGCGTGTCGATGAAGTTTCGGCTGACAGAGTCCGCTTGTTTGTTGTAGACTCCTGGCAGGTGAATAGCCGAGATCATCAACTTCCTCACTATCAGTTAATTCCAGATGGCCTGCGCTTCTAGGGATAAGGGGCGAGCTTGAGTGCCCCCTTGCTTCTTTAAATAGTGCATTGTGGTCATGTTGTCTATTTGGACCAAGATATCATTGGTTTGGATGGAGGGATAAAAAGACTTGAGGGCTGGATGGACAGCCACCAGCATGTTGATGTGATATAGTTGTTCCTTGGCCGACCACAAGCCCTGTGTCTGTAGGGTGTCCATGTGTGCTCCCTAGCCCTGGAGAGACGCATCTGTAATGAGCATTTGTGCATGGGAGTGTCCTGGTGAAATGTGACACCGATGAGGTTTTTCCGTTGAATCCACCACAGTAGCAAACTCTTTGTCGCTTGTGACAGGGTGAGCCTGTTGTCCCAGTGGTCTGTGTATTGGTTCCATTGATTCTCCAGATTCTGTTGGAGCGGCCTCATGTGCACTCTGGCATTGGTGACCAGGAATATTCATGAGGCCACTGACCCCAGTAGCGAAGCCATCTGTCTGGCTGATGGGTGCGGTGTGTGTAAAAGGTTTGAACACTTCAGAGCAATTGAGGATAGTCGCTCCTCTGAATAACACACTTTAGCAATTTTTGTGGTCAGGGTCGCCCCTAGGTAGTGCAGCCTTTGAGTGGGAAACTGGATGGATTTTTCGGCATTGACTTGGAGACCTAAAGATTGCAGGGTCTCGAGATAAACATTGTAATGTTTTTGTTGCTTGATTTAGAGAGGAGCTTTTCACCAGCCAGTCATCTAGATATGCGTAGACAAATATGATTTTCTTTTATAGGGCTGCTGCTACGACGGCCATTCACTTGGAAAATGTGCAATAGGCTGATTTTAGGCCAAATGGCAGCACTTTGTACTGGTAATGTTTGGATGCCACTTTGAACCTCAGAAACCTTCGATGCTTCCTGGCGATTGGCAAGTGGGCATCCTGAAGGTCAATAGAACACATCTAGTCCCCCTGATGGAGTTGAGGGTAAATCTGGTGGAGAGCAAGCATTCTGAATTTCTCCTTTCTTATAAATTTGTTAGGAGGCATAAGTCCAGAATGGGTCTGAAGCGTCTGTTGGGGCCGTTTTTCCTTGCAAGGAAATACAGAGAATACACTCCCACTCCCCTCCAAGAGAGGGGGACTGCCTCTAGGGCCTCTTTGTGAAGTAGGTTGAAGACTTTGTTTTGTAATAGCCTTTGTTGATGGCAAGAGGTTTTTGATGGTGGGACTTGCGGAGGTGGGGATTTGAAGCACAGTGCGTACCCATTCTCTACAATATTCAGCACCGATTTGTCACTGGCGATGTTGCACCACTCGTTTAGATGTTTGCTGATACCTCTAGCTTCCCCTGTTGCTGTTACCCACTCCGATGGGGGTGGGGGGGACTCATTGCTTGCCTAGAGTCTTGGAGGAAGCTGTTGGTTGTCTATTAGCTCCTCTTCCACATGCTGATCTGCGGGACTGGTACTGGAATCTGGGTGGTTGTTGCTGTAGGCGCAGAAACCAGGGAGGGGTTTGAACCCTCTGATGGAAGGGGTGCTTGTCATAAGGCTTGTACCTTCTACTGTATTCTTTTTTATTTTTCCAGGTCCACGGCCTTGAGTGTGTCCAATTCAGACTTCATTTTTGCTATCTCATCATCTGTGTGCGATCCAAATAATGAATTGCCCGCGAAAGCAAGGTTCAGGATGCGCTGCTGCGCCTCTGGCTTAAGACCGGTCAGGCGAAGCCATGATGAGCGTCTTGCATATATCCCATGCGAATATCCGTGGGCTGCCAGGTCAGAGCCATCTGCCACTGCTCTAATTATTTGGTTAGCAATCAGACCTTCTTGCAGGATCTCCTTGAAGTCTTGCCTATCTTCTCTGGGGAGCTTTTCTGAGAACGCGGCGAGGGAGTCTCAGAGGGATCTATCGTAGCATCCCAGTACTGCTACCGCGCTCGATACTGTCATAAATGAGGCGGAGGTGCCGCACATTTTCCTGCACAAGGAATTTATCCATTTACTGCCCTTGTCAGGCAGGATGGATGACGAAGCTGCAATGGAGTGCGTTTTCTTGGCAGCGGAGTCTGGTGGAGGGTCGGTTCTTAGAAATAAAGAATCTCGATATGGAGCCTTCAATTTTTTTTAAATCCTTGGTGGAGCCACTCGAAGGAAGGCTGGATTCAGCAAAATGTCCATTACTGGCTGGAGCACATCTTGAACCAAAGGCAGCAATGGTCTTGAAGAGGACCTATGATGTAAGGTCTCAAAAATTACCGATGAGGTTGCAGCGGGCACTCACATGTCAATGTTCAGCTAGGCCGCCCCTCTGAGCAATTTCATCATTAAGTATTTTGTCATCTATGGGAGAGACTCTCATTGGCGGTGTGTCCGTAAGTGTTGTTGAATATTCCCTCTTTGATGATCTACTGGATGTATACCATGCAGGGGATCTACATGCGTGGAGAAGTGTGGCTCAATGGTTAGAGCGGCAGACCCTGATGCAGAGATCTGGCCCGGGACCAGGGTTCAATTCCCGCCTCGGCGGGTCTTGGGCTCAATTTCCTCGGACCTGATAATTCTCACCTCGGTGCCTATTCTAATCATGGGTCCCACTCTGCAACTCTGGGCAATAGCTTGCTTAATCTCCACAACGGCCCCAACAGCGCTGGGATGCCTGGCTTCACCCTGGGGGTGCCCAGGAGTGGACATTTCACAGGGAAAAGCCAGGAAGGGTTCCACAGCGGTATGCGTACAGCGCCAGGACACCTCTTTGGGGGTATAAGTGCGCTTTACAAGTACAAATTTCATTTCATTCATGCGCAATGGCGTGAGAGAGACCTCCGAGATCTTTGGGCAGGTCGCTGGGGATCGTGAGCCGACCCTGGGTCGAGATCTACTCCTTGTCCATGAGCGAGTTCTGTGTCAATGAGTGGTCTCTCTAGGTACCCTGGATCTTGTTGGGGACCTAGGAGAGCTGGCCTGTGCCAGGCGGGCAAGAGGAGTCTTGGCTTGTAAAGTTGGCTTAGTAGATGGTGTCTTTGGGGTAGAAGGTGAATATGTCCGGGAGATTGCGAATCTGGACTCCGTGTAACAGGCCAGTTGCAGACACTTTCCAGACATCGCGGAGAAAGGTTAACAAGTGGTTGTGAAGCCTCTGATTCATGGAAGACTTTTGTCCCTGTGCAGAGTAGTGAGAGGAGGCACCTGTGGAGGCAGGTGAAGCTCATCCCTGTGACCTTTGTCTAGGGGGGACAGATGATGCTGCATAGGTTTGTCCATGGCGGAATACTGCCTCGATGTCGAACGATGGGGTGACGATGTTGAAAGCGATGAGTGTGGCCTCGCATCGAAAGGACCCTCCTTGCCGTGGATGGAGACTGCCCAGGAGGTGTCTGCCTCTATTCGGCCTTGTTGCCATAGATGGAGATGCCTGCCTTAACGTTGAACGCCATAATGAAAATGTGTGCCTCGACGCCTGGTGTATCACCGGAGACGTCTGCCTTGACATCGAGCAGGGCCTGCTTACCGCTGACAGAGACGTGTGCCGCGATGTTGAGCAGCGCTTGGTTGCCATCGACAGAGACCTTGACGTCTGTCGGCAAACTTTGCCTCGGTGTCAAACGGCACTTGGTCGCCATCGACGGGGACTGTCTCTCTCGGTGAAGTGTGCCTCGACATCAAGCAGTGATCGGAACCAGTCGGCAGTCTTCGTCAAAGGATGCTTTGAGGTCAAATGGGTATGACTGATGGAGTGTGTATTTGCCTCGACGTCGAGCGGTGGAGACCTGCCATCAATGGAGACTTGTCCTTAGTTGACGTTGAGCGATGGTGTTACAACAATTGGACCCTTGACGATGTAGGCTTCGATGGCTTGGTCTCCACAGTCGATGGAGACTTTCTCAGAGCCAAGTCTCTTGACGTTGGTCATTTTGCCGCCAACTGTTGCATTGCAGGCGAAGAGTTCCACGAAGTCAGGGGCACTCTCGACGTCGATCCAACAGCCAACGGAAAACAAATTGGTATTTTCCTCTCTTTGGCTATTGATCTAGTTCTCCTTTTTTCCACACCTGTTTGGAGATCTGCCACTGGAAAGAGCATTGTGAAGAGAGGAATCCATGGAAGCAGCTGGAGGATGTCCTCCTGTTGATTGTTTCCTCTTTTGAAGACCATGGAGACAGATTTTCTCTCAATCTTTTAGAGTTTTTCCAGAGCGTTTCTGGCAGTAGTGGCAAGACTCAGGCAGATGAGAATCACGTAGGCATATGATGCAGACTGAATGGGTGTCAGTCTGTGCCTTCTTTTCGCCACAGTCAGGGTAACTGGCAAAAAGAGAGGGCATTTTTTACAGGAAAGATAAAAATTCCTATCAGAAAAGAATTTCGCCACACTCTAGATGTAAAAAGACGTTGAGTGAAGCAGAGAAAGATTAATTTTGAAAAGTAATTTCTGACAAAGACAAGAGCTCAGTGCTCCAGGATCCTCACTGAAGGAGACAGAAAAAAGAACTGACTGAACTGTCATCTTTACGGCATGATGGGATACAGGCGGTCCTTGAGGCCTTAAAGCCACTGCGCCAGTATTCTCTTGTTATGCTTCTAATACAGCCTATTGGCTAATAATGCCTTGGCATTCTCTTGCAATTTTCCCTTCAATAAAGGCTGTGGTTTTGAATCTTATGCTCTCTGTTTTCTATTTACAGAAATGCTTTAGTCTGATAACAGGTTTATTAAAGAAAAATTCAATGTACATGGGGCATTTCTAGCCCTTAACATAGGCTGCATAGTTCTATGTAAAAAAACAAAAAACAATATATATATATCCATCAAAGTATTACATGAATGTTTTATGCTATATATATATTTGATATGTAGCTCTAGGGTCCCCGCATGTAGGTGTGAATATTCTAATGCTTAGGACTATGATGAGGATCCCCTGGAATGAAAGAATTTTTATTCTGATTTGGGGGGGGGGTGTTTGGGGTATGATACCATATGAGAACTCTGTGTAAACCAAGCTTCTCGAACAAGTAGCTCGTGAGCTACTGGTGGCTCTCCAGGTACCTATAGGTAGCTCTCCTGCGTGCAGTCCAGCCTATTAAATTATAAGCTTTTGCTTGGTTGAAGTGATATACAACCC
This sequence comes from Calotriton arnoldi, assembly GCA_963921515.1. NCBI lineage: Eukaryota > Metazoa > Chordata > Amphibia > Caudata > Salamandridae > Calotriton > Calotriton arnoldi. The sequence continues at coordinate 277,220 of CAWUFW010004693.1, read as the reverse complement.
ATATTGAAAAGTGTGATTTGGAGAAACAAATGTGTGTATTTTCAGAAGTCATAAGTTGAACTATGCAAAATACATTTAAAGCTGATATTTGAGTGAAAAATAATGAAGCATTGGGGAGGCTTACTACTAATATAATTACCTTGGTGACAGGGACATTGCAGCTGTAGCTATTATGTATTAGCCACACAGAGGCATTCCACATTGACAAAGGCTTTTTTGCATTACTACAGTCAACCGTGTCTGATGAACTGATCACTGCTATTTTGGCCACTAATGTCTCCACTGATGTGGTCACTATTACAACACTAATAATATTAGTAGCTCGGGACAATTTCCATTGAACTTAAGTAGGTCTTATTACAGAAAAAGTTGGAGACCCCGGAGTTCATTTCATGACATTTATGATTGTCATAAGGGTATCAACAACAAAAAAAGGGGCAACAACTTCGATGTCATACATCCCTTCATCAAATATGCATCTTAAGCTAGATTTTAAAATGTTTTTCTCTTCCTGCTCAACTTTCTGAGCTTGTTTACATTGCAGCTCAAGATGTTCCAAAATGTATCCCAGTTCCTCCCAGCGATGTCTGTCATGGTGGATTAGCAGTAATTGGCCAGAAGTCAAAAAATAGCAGCTCCAACTGTAACTCTCTTGCCAGCTGCAGAGCTCTTTCTTGCTTTCCTTGTTAGGAGATGCTCCATCTTCAGTGCAAATTGTATTTTTATGGTGGAATGAACCATCTATAAATGAAGGGGTACATAGTACCTGATAAACAGTAAATATTGTGATGTGAATATAAACTCTTAACTCCAGGTGTGACCAACCAGGATCTGAACAGGTTTTTAATATATCTTCCTGCATGCTTTTAAGCAAGTCTATAGTATTGGAGCAAACAGATTTTTTCTCCAGTGAATAATAAATCCTCCATGAGGAAGTACTCTTTACCTACATGGGGCACAAGAGCATAAAGCACAAATATTCAGGTAATCAAGGGAACATTTTTCATTTCAATTGTGTGCATTATTTAGTACTAATTGCAAGCTTATTATGTGTTACTTTATTATAGGTTGATACTGCACAAACTGAACATATATCTGTATGTGAAACAAGGAGACCATCTGATGGAGGAGGGCCGCCCAATAATATAGGGTAATGTTAGGAATTGCAAGACCGCCTCTGTCTTGTGGTAAAGCCAGATATTTTAAAGCCCTCCTGACCTTCCCATACTGCCACATAAAATTAGAGAAAGTTGACTCCAGGGCTCTCAATATATTATCTTCCACTACAAGAGGTATAGCCCGAAACAGATACAAAATTTTCGGTAGCATGGTCATTTTTAAAAGGTTCCCTCTTCCTATAATAGACAAATGTAGTCCGTTAACTCTCCTTAGATCCGTAGCTATTGATTTAATCAGAGGTTCAAAGTTACACTTAACAATTTCACCCACCTTAGCACTAACTCTGACCCCTAAATTCACCGCTGAATCTGCTCGTCTGGAATCATTAAAATCTATGTTATCTGTGCATATAACAATCGTATTCGCCTTGTTCAATGCATAGCCAGAAAGGCGCCCATAACTCTCGGCAATCTTTACTATTTCCTCGATTGCCTCCGCTGGATTCGTGGTGAGCACTGCAACATCGTCAGCGTATGCCAATACTTTAGTCTCATACCCCCGAGTTATTATCGGTTTGATCTTCCCAGTCTGTAGAAGCTTGACCACTAATGGATTGATATATAAAGCAAATAAAATAGGGGAACAAGGGCACCCCTGCCTGGTCCCCCTAGATATACGTTTCTCATTCGAAAGAGGCAAGATGGCGGTCGCTTGAGACCGAAGCTGCGCACAGACCAGTAGAGAGTCAAAACTACCTAATGCTGCATTGATAAATATGGAATAATGAACCCAGCAAACTGCGTCGTGGAATCACAGCACCTCCCAAGGACCTGCGGGAGCTATTTACACTTAATAGGCACTGTCATTGGGCTGGCAGTTCTCCGACAATTCAGTAAAATAAAAACAGAGGCTTCCACAAACTACGGCGGATCATACCTGGCTTCGGCGGTCTCCGTGAAGGCTGTAGCTGGGAATACTGAGATGGGACCCAAGGCGGCTGCGGGAGCCACTAAGGCGAGGATGGCCCGTTTGGGTTTGAGAGGGCAATCTGAGGCTGGTGATTCGAGCGCGGAAACCGGGACAGCGGCTGCAGAGGGATCACCTGCTCGGACACCACGGCACGGGCGAAGGGGAGCGGTAGCCGATCCGAACCCGGAGAAGAAAGGAAGAGGCGGGGCCGCACAGAGGGGTCGTCCGGCCAGCCCTACTGTGGTTGAACTATTGAGAGGCCCGGCCGGAAAAGCAGTTCCGGGTCTCGAGGAGCAGGGGCAGAGCAAGGCAAGTCCTGGGATTGCAGGCACGGCAGAGGGCCAACCACGTGAGGAACTGAGGGAACTGAGAGCTGCTGAGGATTCACCTCCGGCTGAGACTGAAGGTAGGCTAGGGGACGCCTCCCCTCACCCTGGAGCTAGTATCGGGGGGAAGGAGGATGATATGCCTATTGTCGGAATGGCTCACAATATAGAAAACCCCAGCGAGGTAGCTATGGGTGGGGGTGAACTGGCTCCCCTGCAAGACGCTTCGAACTCACTTCATCAAGAGCACCTATTAAGCGATATGTGTACTAGTCAGCCTCAAGGTGCTTCTAGGGCTAATAAGGTCAATGATGGCAACAATGGCAATACAGACAGGGAATTAGATAAAGAACCCAGCGATTTCTTTTTCTCTGTTTCTGATGGTGGCGAATGGTCGGAGGACTCGTCCGTTAACACTACTGATTTGAGTGATAGCGATTTGGATGAGGATGAGGGCGGTAAGGCTAGAACTGTTATGAGAGAAAAAAAAAAGAGACATGGTGGCAAGGATCTAACTTGGGATTATACCCCTATAAACCAACTCACTAATCCTATCGATGGCCAATCTGTTTCCGATCCATCTGAGCCTACCCCTCCAACGCTAGAAGCTATCTTTCAGGCCATATCAATGCACCGCGAGAAGACGCGTCAAGATGGACGTAAGGCCCAGGCAGCGATGCGAAAAGTGCAAGGAGTGGTACGGAAACTGACCAAGACTTGTAGCGTATTTGGGGAACGGCTGACAGATCTGGAGTCCAGGATAGTCTCTGTAGAATCAGACCTTGTAACAAACCAATCTTTAGCAAACTCACACGAGGCACAGCTAGTTGACATCAATTGGAAGCTGGAGGAGTTTGAAAACCGTCAGCGCAGAAATAACCTACGGGTGCTTGGGGTCCCTGAAGGGGTCGAGGGGGCTGATGTCCGTTCATTTGTGATCGACCTATTGCGAGATACGCTCCCCGAACTTACGGACTGGAACTGGGCATTAGAGGTGCAACGAGCACATCGTGTTCCCTTTGTGCAGAAGCAACCAGCAAAGGCAGGGGCACTTCCACGTGCCATTTTGGTGTATTTTGGCAATTTTTTGCTGCACCAAAGTTTTTGAAAAAGCCAGGCCAGAAGCAAAGAGAACCAGGAATGAGATTTCTTATTTTGTCCGTCCTGATTTTTGCCACTCCACTGGAGGTTGCGGCAGCTGATTAAGCCTTTTCAGGATAGAAATGCTCAAGCTTTTTTGAATAACCCAGCACGACTAAAGGTGATCTGGGAGGGGCAAACTAGATTTTTTCTGTCTGAAATTAAAGCTAAAGAGTACCTAGATGGCTTGTCGGGCTAGATCCAATCTAGTACTTAATTTAGTAAAAGAAACTGATCATGGGTGAAAAGGGGGAGAGAAGGAGTGAAGAAATTAAAGCAAAGGCAAAAAAAAAAAAAAAAGAAAATGCATAAATGAATAATTCGTTTGTTTAAGGAATCTGTGTGGGGTGGGGAAAGGTGGTGAAGGGGCTGGAGGGTTCACTTAATTTTTCTTTTTGGAGAGAAGAGCTGGGGTTCTGTTTTTTTTTTTTTGTAAGCAGCATCGGGTTAAAAGGTGAGGAAGATATGAGCTTTAGGGCTCTCGGTCTGTGTAGCACATTCATCATGTCCAGACTCAGGATTGAGTCTGAATGCCTTGAGTGGGGAGGTGGGGGCACAGGGGAGAAGGTGGGGGTGGGGAGAGGCGGGGGTGGAGGGGGTAAGGGAAGGGGTCTGGTCGGACAAATGGGGGAAAAAAACATATCCAGAAATGATAACGATAATACAGCATGTGTACAGCTAAAAGAGAAAAATAGAAAGCAGATCATGAGACTAAAGATGACAGAGAAAAAGAGCAAAAGATTATCAAGAGGAGCGGTTTGGGAAAACGCAACCAAATTGGGATGGGGAGGATAACCATTTGTTCATGGAACGTTTCGGGGTTGAATGATAGGGCAAAGAGGGCAAGACTAGTTGAATTTATGAGGATGAATGCTATGGATGTAATATGCCTACAAGAGACCCACATTCCTTGGGGGAAAAGAGAACTACTGAGGGTTGGTGGATGTAATATCTTGGCATGTACATCACAGACCTCAAATATTCGAGGGGTGGCTATTCTAGCAAAGACCTCTCTAGGTTTGGCCAAACGCAAGGCCGCGGATAAATTGGGGAGGTGGGCTATAGTAGAACTGGCAGTAGGAGGTACTGTGTGCTCGATCTATGGTTCAAATCAAGATGACCCTCAGATTTTTGAAAATTTGGAAGTAGAACTCGCCACATGGCCCAATCCTATAATTTTATGTGGAGATCTTAATATATCTCTGGATCAGCAGAAACAAGGGGGATATTGTGGTCGGAAGCCTAGGGTTTACAGGGCTTTCAATTCTCTTAAGAATAGCCACGGGTTGGTAGATATTTGGGCTACAAAATATCCGAATAATCCCGGGTATACATACAAAAAGATAAACTTTCAATTGTTCCCTGTCTACAGAATTTATGCTGTAGCTACAACAGTGAGTCTTGCTATGACTGATTGGGATCTATATGTCCTGCAGCACAAAATCGAAGTTTATGAGACAAAAATGTGTCTCAAAGTCTATTCCCCAAATCATTTCCGCTCACTTCAAAACTGGCTCTTGGCCAGCAATCCCCAGAGCTGTGAGGCAGACAGAGTAGCCTACTGATAATTAAACCTTGGGACCAGAAAAGCCTACAACTCCACTCCTCTAAACATTAGGAGAGCTGAGGGGGGCAGTCCACCTGAACTCAAAAGCATTGGAAGGGGCTGTCTGAGTGAGTGGCAGTGAGCCCCAGGAGAGAAGCCGAACAATGGACTGGGCATTCAAAAAATCAACCATAGCGGTCAGCGAGGATCAAGGAAGGCTCAGCTGACATTCCTAAAGGACAGCACACCAGCTGCTCATGCTCCCCCTCCCCAAGGCTGGGAACAGGCTAGCCGAACGGACACCTGCTGAGGGGGGAGCTGTGGAATTGAAGCTCTGGACGGGAGCGCAGACTGCAGTATAGACTGCCATGTGGCCCTTGTGAGTAGCACCGAACCCCACAGCTGAGCCAGGGAGAATTGTTGTGCAGTGGAAGACAAATGAGTGACACACTTGGCAAGGCAGTCCCCTGGATGAGGTGACCATCTTAACCCAGGAAATGCCTGGGGACTGACAACAGCCCTTGAAGGGTATCATAGCATTAACATTATATAAAAAAGTTACTTACTTTCGGTAAGGCTCTTTCTGGTAAAGACTATATAGCCACAGGTTCTTCCCCTTTTGAATATTCCCCAAGCACCAGACTGGATCTGGAAACTTTTCAGCAGTACCCCTGCATACCAGTAGGCGGCGCGGTGTGGCGGTGCTCCGCTCCAAAAATGACACGGGTCCTATAAAGGTGCCACTCCCATGCGCTGTCAGTTGCTATCAAGACTTTCCACGCCCCCAGATGCAGAGCCTCAAAGGTAAAATGGTGTGACCAGTGTGCATATTCAGTCAGTCAGTCAAAACCACTTTATTCGGTTAATAAAAACCATAAAAGTACAACACATACAACATGTTACGCTTCACAATAAAAACATCTAAAATACAAATCATCAATAGGGCGACCTAAAAAACATTACAAAATCAGATTTCATAGATGCACATAAAAAGCCCGATGCCATTTATACATATGTGGTAACAAATAACTTCGATAAAGATTAAAAAACAATTCAGAGTTACAAGATGCCTGCATAAAAACGATAATCATTTAATCATAACGGGTACTCCTAAAACGCTTGTCAGGAGCTACCGTTTTCTCCTAAGTCTAACGGCTGCAACTAGGTAACTCGCAATGTTAAATATCTCCCGTGGGTCATTCAACATCTGGAGGTAGAGTAAGGCAGGTCTGACCTGTGTAAAACCTTTTCCCCTTAAAATTGGAAGTAAAAACCTCCTACGGATAACAATATAGTGATCACAAAACATTATAAAGTGCATAGTGCCGGAGATGAAAGGTTGTCACATGTGCAAGGGCCTAAATCACACACCCTACTCCAACCTTGCGAGTCGCCTAAAAAAAAATTAATCAAATTAAAACGAAACCTAGTTAAAAGCAGGCGATGGAAGGGCTTAGTGACAATTGTCATGTAAAGCTCAATCTGGGGAGAGGTTTTTAGCAGAAAATATGCTTTTACTGAGGGTTTCGTTAACTCGGTCGCCTCTCTCTCAACCGACACTAAATTCCAAAAATGTGTTTTTACCCACACCAGATCCTCTTTTCTTATTTTATCCAGAGAATCAAAGAGATCTGGACGCCCTAGTTTATAAAAGACTTGCTTAACATATTGTAGCCACGAAATACAGCTAACTCGCTCCATAGAGACACAATCCCTAATGATCTCATGATTCAGAGTTAATTCTGGGTTAATCCAGGTCTTAAGCCAACAAACCACCGGGGCCAGCCTCAGCCAATCTGATACATAACTAACACCCAACTCTTGATGTATTACAAAAGTGGAGGTAGATTGGGGGACCGACAAAAGAGTACGTAGAAACTTATTTTTCGACTGTCTGTAACCCCTCCACCGACCCCAGATGGCAGATCCATACGTTGCAATGGCTATGCATTTAGACCTATAAATATTAAGCATGGCTGCAATTGGCCTGGCCCCCAATCGCTGTGCAAAACCATGAACAGCAGCCGTAGACCTTGCCATCGCATTTTTTTTTGCTTTCTGTTGGGGAGCCCACGAGCCCCTTTTGTCAAATAGTACACCCAGATAGGTGAAAGAGGTCACTCTAGACAGCTCTGCGCCTTCACAATAGAAGGTTTTTGGCTTTCTTGGTCTCTGGCCCATGGTCATTGTATGTGATTTAGCTATATTAACTACTAGGTCCAGTGATTTCATAAAGGCCCCAAAGGAATCCAAGTGCATATTCCTAGATTTGGGCTCTTATTAAATGGTAGTGTCCAATAAAAAAGGGGAGTGTAGTGAAGAATTATCGGCTAGAGTCTATGCCAGAAAGGGCATCACCAAAGGTAAATAACTTTCTTCTGATAGACACCTCTAGCTGCAGATTCCTTACCTTCTCAATAGATACTAAAGCAGTAACCAATTGGAGGTGGACTGAATGGACTCAAACCAGAAAGTCCTGTAGAACTGAGCAGGCAAAATGCCTTTATCGGTGGACCAGACTGTCCAGACAATGGAGGGGCGCAAACGAGCTAACTATCAAACGTCTAGGACAGGGACTCCGTGTGCTAAAGCAATGGTACCAGCTTTGGCCCTGGTAGAATGAGCATGCAGTCCATCCAGAGGCTGTTTATTAGCCGATGCATAGCAGATCTTAATGCAGAGCACAATCCAGTGGGAGATTGTACTCTTCTGAACAGCCCTTCCTTTTTTCGCTTCAGTGAACCACGCAAAGAGCTGATTGTCCGACCGGTGTTAGGTACAAACTATGTAAAAGCTCATCCTGCTTAGGGTCCAAGTGATGGAAACTCTCCTCCACCTTAGAAGGGCGAGGCGGAGCGTAGATCGCTGGCAAGGTGATGGCTTGAGCGACGTGGTAAGGTGTCCTAACTTTTGGTAGAAAGAATACCAGAGTCCATTGAAACAATTTGTCTGGGAGGAAAGCAGTGTGCAGCGGGTTGAGACAGCTTGAAGCCAATGCTATGGTCTTGAGGCTGAGGAGCCACTAAGAACAGCTATGAAGTGGCTCAAATGGAGTGCCAAGTTAGGATCCCACTGTAGCATGACGAAGGGACAGGGTGGAAGTAAATGTTGTAACCCTTTAAAAAATCTCATAACTGGAGAACTTAACAAATAGGGCTGATACAGCAAATGCAAAATAGCTGAAAGGTACCCTTTAACTGTTCCTAGAGCAAAACCTTACCGGGTCAGGTACAAAACAAATAACAAAACTTCAAATAACCTTGCCTGGAGGGTGGTTTGTATGCCAAGCACTGCACCAAATCAAAATTTTGCCCCAACAACCGGCGTATACAGTTTTTGTCGAGTGACACCTGGCTACCAAGATGACATCAACCACCTCTGGAGGAAGGTCGAAGGTGGTCAAGTAGAGATTGTGAAGGCTCGGGTGCAGAACAGTGCCCTGCTGCTGCTGCGACAGCAGATCCTCTTAGAGGGCCAGCCTGAGCAGAGGACAGATGCTCAAGCTACAGAGGTCTGGATACCATACCCTGTGCTTAATTCACAGCCACTAGCATGATTTGGGTCAAGTCAGTCCAAATCTTCTTTAGAACTCTGGGTACGTGTGGTATCTGCAGAAAGGCATATAGGAGCCCTGAGCTCCACTCATGACGAACTCATCTACCAGTGAGAGATGTCATGGAAACTCCAAACGGATGGCACTCAGCTCCAGAAAGTTCACGTGGGGTCAGGACTCCACCAGAGACCTTCGATTTCCACCTTTCCCAGATGGCCACCCCAACCTGGAAGTGAGGCATGGGTAACCACTGTCAGCTTTGGGTGGGACAGGGAGAGTGGCCTGCCGCTGACCCAATCGCAGTCCACTAACCATCACTACAAATCTTTTGCAGTCTCCTCCAAAATCTCAAAGGGTCAGTAAAGGCCCACTTAGACTTCATATCCCTATGCAGAGCACGCATAAGCTATCTGGCGTGCAGGATGCTGGGGGGGTCATCAGTCCAAACAGTCTCAGTCGATCTCACTGGAATCCAAGACGAGGCAGAAAGATCGGGATCACAGCTTGAATGTCCTGGACTGTCTTTCTCGAGGGAAAAGGCATGAAACCAAACCATGTCCAGAATGGCCCAGGTGAAGAGGAGCATCTAAGAAAGAGTCACGTGTGACTTTGGCATGTTTATAGTGAACCACAAAGATGACTGGAGGTTCGCCGCAGTCTGGAGGTGACATGCAACAGTATGGTCCTATTGGCATATTTTTAAAGAAAGCACATACGGTTTTCATTTACGTATTCTATTAATGGTGTGAGAGACACACAAAACAGATCATATTCAAAAACCGATACACACAACAAAATGAATTTGTATATTTCTTATTTATATTATTGAAGTGGTACACATAGATTTCTTTTCAAAAGTTTAAAAACATGGTTGCTCCAAAGGAGAGTGCATAAGGAAAAGTGTTTACAGGTGTACAGTGATTAAGAAAGAAGAAACATAGAAATGATTATCAGGGTATACTTTGGATTATTTTTTCACCAATTACTCCTGAGAACTGAATCAGCCAAGGTGAGAAAAGCCTGTTCGAAAACAACAAATCCTTTGGCGCAAAGTCAGATGTCCCTATTTGAGGGAAAGTGTTGGTCAAATCTTAACACAATCCTCTGTGGGATGAATATATTAAATACAGGCTAGAAACAGAGGTTTCGACCAGACTGCTGCGTGAGGCGAATTTGGCCCTTACATGCGGCACTTCATCAGGACGGTAAAGCAAAAAGGGTAGGGCACCCTATGACGGTGCAGCCGCACCATAGGTGTTCCACTCAGATACACCTTATCTTGGTCCAATGTTCACTGACCAGTGAGAAATCCGAAAACGGTCTCACTTGGGTAAAGCTGATTGTATCGATATAGCTTGTTTCAACAGCGTAGGACAGGTCTAATTAGGTCCTATCTCATTATCACTTAGTGGTAACTCCCTGGGTCGTCTGACCCCAACTGAAAAACAAGCATTGGCATAGCCAATAGGTCTCGCCTTTGGGACCTTATAAGTGCTGGATAACTAAACACTTATAAGGTCCCAAAGGCGAGACCTATTGGCTATGCCACTGCTTTTAAATATCTGTGAACAAAGAAAAGATGATCGCAGCCACAGATAAACGAGTTCCAAGTACTGAGCTCGGCTCCTGCGCTTCATTTATTTAGCACTGGAACGGGCCGCACTCAGCAGGGCTTTCCAGAGACTGCCTAAGCGGTTGAAGCAAGCAGGCCCACGTTCAAATTAAGGGCTTAATTCGTGTAATCAAAGCCTGCCTGCTTGGCTATTAAAAATCTCCACCCTGAGAAGTACAATTCGGCTAAATTAGCACTAATTGCTGGCACGCCAATTAGGAGTCCACCATCTACAGCAATATTAATCGCTCAAATGGTTAACAACGTGGGCAACAGAAAAGTCACACATTCACCCCTTTAAAGTTTTGCAGTCCGAATACTTTAATGCTGCACGTCAGATATCCAGGGTGTGTACCTAAATGGATGTGCTATGCAAGAGTAGCAGGGGTGCACACAGATCATAACATTACTTGGGCGTTCTTTATGTCCTGTAATAAGATACAGGCAGTTTACATCCATACTCCAATTACAATCAACTAGGGAAGTAATGGTCAGCTGCAGTACCCATGTGAATTAGCAGTAAGTAACTAGAAACAAAAGTTTTCGTACAGAAACTTGTGTCTGTCAACACAGATGGCAGGGATAAAGTTCTTATAAGCAAATCGGAAACCTCTGGTCTTCATAGGTGTGGAGTGCTGCAGTCGGGGCCGGAGCTGAATTTTAATCAGGGGGACTGCAGTGATGGACTGCAGTGTGTCTGCTGTTATACCGACGGCGAGCCCGACTCTGCGCCCGCAGGCACCGTCTCCCAACTGTCAGGGCGGTCGGGAGGCAGCGGGAAGGTCGGAGGTGCCAGGGAGAGGGGCTGGACACGGAGAGGAAACGGAGGAACCGAGGAAGCAAGGAAGAGAGGGGAAGACGAGGGAAGAAAGGAGAGGAGGAATAAGATGAGAAGAAAGGAGGAGGGGCGACGAGAGAAGAGAGGGATAAAAGGAGGAAGGGGTTTAGAGGGAGAACAGAAAAGGAGTGACAGAATAAACACTAAGGAAATAAAGCATGAAAGCGAGCGAAAATGAAGGAAGCAGTAGAGGCAAGAATGGAGGGTAGAAGGAATAGAGGGGAAAGATCGACAGGGAAGAAAGAAGAGAATGGAAGGAATAACAAGAGGAAGATCAAAGGCAAGGGAGAGCGGTGGCTGGTAAAACAAGCGCTGGTCACACGCCGCTCCCGTCACCCCGAGTGCGGTGAACGCGCTAATTAACATCTGTTTCGAATTAGCGTGGTGAAAGCGACCACGCTAATTCAAAACCTCGCTTGTGAGAGAGAGTGGGAGGAGGGGGTGAGCCCGCGAGTTTTGCGCGCGCGCGCTTGGGAGAGCAGTCTGCTCATTTTCAAGCACTGCACTCGTGCTTGTGGTGCGCCGCAGCTCGCTCCCGCAAGGTGGATGCCGCCACAAGCACGAGTGTGCTTGAAAATGAGCAGAGCCAATCACGATCCCTCACTCACCTGCTGCACACACTCCAAACATACGAATACGACCACACAACTTCCGCCCCCCCAAATAAATTATACAACTATACTGCAATTCCATTCTCTTATCCTACCCCAGACAACCACTTTGTAGGAAAACCTGAAACCAAAACGTACATTTACAAAACCTACAAAAGCAGGAAAATACACTCCTGTGATTTTGTTCCGCTAATTTGTCCTTCGGAACTGGGATGTGCATACTATTCATTTTACATTCACTCCCATCCTGCTAACCGTCCAATGGCTGCCTGTTGAGGCAAAGCCCAGTTTAAAACTGCCTGCACCACACACGAGGCTCTGCACTCCTCTCCGCCTCATATCTAATTTAAAAATGAATAACTTTGATGCAGGTTTGTGTCTCCAATGTACTCCTGCTGTGATTGTTTTATAACTGTTCTCTTGTGAAGCGCTTTGATGCCTCCGGGCCATGTCTGCACTATATAAAATCATAAAAATAAAAAAAGTCATTGATGCCTCTACTCTTCATACTTTGTTCACAGACAAGCCTGTTGCCCCTGACCGCTTGGAAACCAGCTAGAAAATAGCAGTGTTATGCAGTAAATATGTATTATAATTTTTATCATTGGCCATATATTACACACACAATCTGCCGTTTTTATTGGCGGAGCAGTGCATTCGGTAGTATGGAAATCTCTTTCCAAGCGGTTTTCAGGTATGATTGTGAAATGCAGATTATACCGGTAACCACAAGATGGTGCCAGAGAGCTACATCAGGTCAAGTAGAAAATCGATCAACACCTAATTTTATACTATAACTTTTAGACCAAGGTCTCCAACCTGACCTGCAGTGAGAGCAGTGGCGTAGCTAGGAGGGGGCGATGGGGGCGGACCACCCCAGGCGGCACGAGTTTTGGGGCGGCAGCCGGCCCCCCTTTCCCCGCTCTTACCCGCGGCCGTTGCGGCCGCAAGAATCGGCCCCCCCCCCCGCTCTTCTATCACTTTGCCGAGGGCGGCAAACGCAGGGGCCGCCACAGGCAGCCTAAGGCCTAGCTACGCCCCTGAGTGAGAGCTACATCTGATCATCAGAAACTTTTCTGAGCTTCTTACAAACATTAGAAATGCGAAAAATAACACAACTTCTGCACTGAAATTTCAAGTACCCCAAGTTGTGCTCCAGTGAGCGTACAGCATTTTCACTATAACCATATCACTAAAGGGCTATCTGCGGGCGATAAAAGCTAAGCATCTAAAGAAAAGAAGCAGCAAAAAGAAAGAAAGTCAACAAGAAGGGCACGAAGAAGGAAGAGAGAGGAGTAAAGAAAGAAAGAAGGAAAGGAAAGAAGGAAAAGAAAGGCAAAGGCGAAAGAAAAAGAAGGAACAAGGGGGGAAAGGAATAAGGGGAGACATGAACAACAAGCGCGCGCGCGCTAAAAGTAAAAAAAAAGTGTCGGCAAAAGTGAAAGCGTTTCACTTGCGGGAGCGAGCAGCGCCAGGAGCGATAATTGCTACCATATGGCGCCGCTCGCTCCCACAAGTGAATCGCCAAACGTGCACGCGTTGCCATTGAAGGCAATGGAACGCGTGCACGTTTTTGGCTGAAAAGCCGAAGCGATTCCAAAAGGTATTTTTGCCTATGCAGCGCATGCTCGCTGCGTAGGCGAGACCTAACCAGCTGGTTTGTCAGTCAGGGTCGGACGCCCAGGGAGTTGCGATTAAGTCGGGATCAAACTAACTTCACATTTGTTGTTTCCCATTAAATGATGAGGCAGGACCTAATTGAGGCAAGCCTGCTTCCCACAACTTAGACCTTATTTTTTTCTCACTCTGAACATTCATATAAACCAAGGGGCAGATTTAAAAAGCCCCTTGCGCCACTTTTGCGTCACTTTTCCCATGTTAAAAGTGACGCAAGGGCCTTGTAAATCTGCCCCCAAGTTCTTAAGCTAATCTGGTTGGATTACTTACTGGTGCCTTTTAAAATTATTGTTAACTGCCTAAGAAACATCAGTTGCTTTTTCAGAAAGTTTCCAGCATTTGGAGTCAAATCTCTGAATCACTGCTCTCTGAGGCACTACATATTAACCCCGCTTGACTTTCGCGCGCTGTGGGCTCTGATGTCGGCAAAGTGAATAATTGTCTTTAAGAAAGGTCTGAAAGCAGTCATTGAATGGATGAACGTTAATTGCCTTAACCTGAATTCTGACAAAACAGAAATACTCTTTAACGCATTAACGATTATCATGACGCTTATAACTGGTGGCCTTCGGAGCTGGGCATCCCCCGCTCCATCTTCAGTGGTAAGAAATCTAGGTTTCAGATTTGACTCCAATCTGTCTTTCAAACCGCAGGTCAAAGCTGCTTCTGCTAGTTGTTTCTTCACATTAAAATCTCTCAGAAGGATGCTTCATCTGGTTCCTGAGGAAAATCGCGAGACCATCATTCATGCCTTTGTTACTTTCAAGCTAGACTATGCAAGTAGCTAATACCTGGGTTTAACATCTTACTTGCTGCACCACCTGCAGATTATTCAAAATGCTGCAGCACGTCTAATTTTGAAGATCATGGCTCATTCATCAGTGTCAGCCTCCTTACGCAGTCTACATTGGCTGCCCATTGCAAACCACATTAAATTGAAGGCATTCATCTTTGCCTATAGAGCCTTTGAGCACATAGGCCAATTATATCTGAGAAGACGACTGACAGCATACCACCAGGGCAGATCACTGCAATCCAATGAGCTAAACCTACTGCTAGTTCCCAGGGTTCTCAAGTTGAGAAGAGGTGGCCATTTTGTTTTAATTTCGTACTGCCAAACTTTGGAAATCCCTTCCAACTGCCCTGCGTTTCGCTTCTTCTGAACCTGTTTTTTGCAAATTAATGAAGACTTTTTTTCTTTTTGATCCTAAGTCTTTGTTTTGGGGTTTTGTTAGATCTTCAACCTTCTGCACGCATGCCACTAGCGCCGGGACACTTCTTCAGAAGCAGCTGCATGCTTTAGATATTGTATTGTAGTATATCCTGCCTCCCACCAGGTGGCAGTGCTCCACTAAGGGGGCACGCTAATGGGGTTTGACAGGTGGGACGGCAGAGAGAGTAGTGGACGGGCAGCCTGTTGACTTTGACCGCGGGGGCGGTGGGAACGACAACCGCTAAATTGCTGGGAGCCAAGCTGGGTCCCAGCATGCATGCAGGGTTGGATTGAGTGACATTATGGGTACCTCCGCCAAAATTATGAAAGGAGTGGTAGGGCTGATGCGGCTGGTGAGGTGGGGCAGATAAGTCCAGGGAGTGTGCCATGATCCTGCTCTACTTGAACTGCCTGAAAATGGAGGCTGCTATGTCGCAAAACAGACGAGTTCCATCAAACGGCATGTCCATGGGGGACAACTGGACAATGCCTGAAAAAACGGTGGACCGCAGCCAAGTGTGGCAGCAAGGGGCAACACTGGTACCGATAGCCTGCCCGACAGAATTAGTGGTGTCTAAATCACAACGAAATGTGAACTCAGCCGCATCCCATCCGGTTTGAATGGCCTGGGCAAGGTCAGTTCAGAGCTCTTCAAGGACACCTGGGAGCCACGGAGTCCCATAGGGTATGGGAAGAGTGCCCTAAGAGGCAGCTAGCATTCACCGACCTGAGTACCAAGCTGGTGGATGAAAACGAAATGGTTACTTACCAGTAGGAGTAGTTTTGCAGCTTAAAAATTTTTCTGGATTCACATGCTGTGCATTATTCCGCCATCTAGTGGTTGGGTCCGGAATTGTTCTTCTTTTGTTTTTTTGGTCGCTGTCGACCACCATTTGGTGCCAGGCAGACGGTATCCTGGAGGTCGACGTGCGTGGTAGCCATCTTCGGATTCTTTTTTCTGTTCTTATTTCTACTTTGTAGTCCTTGAGATAGTTAATAAATAACTGATGTAATCATTTGCTTCCCCACCTCTCCGTTTTCCTTGTAGGGGAGGTCGGGTGGGTCGCATGTGAATCCAGAAAATTTTTCAAGCTGCAAAACTACTCCTACTGGTAAGTAACTTTTCGTTATGCAGCGTGAATCCTTTTCTGGATTCACATGCTGTGCATTAGATTACGTAGCGGTTTCTCCCGAGGTTGGGAGGCTGTGGTGAGAGGAAGACTTTGCAAACAGGTGTTGAAGCACCTTCTGTCCAATTTGAGCCTCCTTACTCATTTGAATGTCCACACAGTAATGTTTTGTAAAGGTGTGTGGTGATGCCCATGTTGCTGCTGCACAAATAGTGTCAATGGGTACATTAGCCATGAAAGCTACGGTTGCTCCTTTCTTTCTAGTGGAGTGAGCTGTAGGCCGTGTAATTAGTTCTTTATTGGCATAGGCATAACATGGCTGGATGGTTTGTACTATCCATTGTGCAATTGTTGCCTTTGTGACTGGTGATCCTGTGTTGGTGTGAGCGTATGCGACAAACAATTGTTTTGTTTTGCGTATTTGTTCTGTTCTTTGTAAATAGTACAGCAACGCTCTCCTTACATCCAGGGTATGGAGACTTTTTTCTGCTTTAGTCTTTGGATTTTTGAAGAAAATCGGCAGGAGAATATTTTGATCCAAGTGGTATTTTGATACTACCTTTGGTACGAAGTGTGGGTTTGTTTTTAAAATCACCTTGTCTTTATGAATTTGTAGATATGGCTATTGTATTGTTAGAGCTTGTAACTCACTTACTCTCCATAGGGAGGTAATGGCGATGAGAAAGGCTGTTTTAAAAGTGATGTGTTTAAGATCTGCCTTGTGAATGGGTTCAAAGGGTTTTGTCATTAGTTGTGAAAGCACTATATTTAGACTCCATGTGGGTACAGGGGCTGCCCTTGGTGGGGCAATCCTTTTTGTTCCTTCTAAGAATCTTTTAATTAGAGGCCTTGTAAAGAAACTTTTGCATGTTTTCCCTCTTGTGTATGATACGATGGCAGCTAGGTGGACCTTTATGCTTGAGTAATTGACGCTGCTGTCCAGGAGATAAGTTAGATACGTGATTACAGTTTCTTGCGTGTTGATTGAACCCATGTGATTGTTAGCAGTGCACCATGTGGTGTATCGCTTCCATTTAGCTGCGTAGCATTTTCTTGTTGATTGTTTCCTTGCCTCCTTTAGAATTTCCATAGTTCTTAGAGGCAGTTTGAGGTGGTCAAATTATATGTATTCAGGCGCCAAGCTGCTAGGTGCAGTGTTGCTGGTCCTGGGTGAAAAATTTGGCCCTGTTGCATTGTTAGCAGATCCTTGTCTGCTTTGATCCTTATCATTCTCCCTTTGGATAGTTCCAGTAGGGTTGAGTACCATGTTTGCCTTGGCCGTTGGGGGGCAATGAGAATCATGTTTGTTCCCGTGTGTTTTGCTTTTTCCAGTACTCTTTGGGGTATATTTACAAGAACGTGTGATAACTACCGCAAGAGTAGCGTAACGCAACTTTCAATATCGCAGCCTATCGCGGGAAAATATCCCTGTGTCAACGTGGAATTCACAACAAGGCGGTACCATGCGATAGTCACCAAATAATGCGTCAAATGCCAGCGTAAAAATCAACACCACGCCGAAAAAATGTGAAACGCGAACGCGAGAAATCATGCGGTGAGGCCAATCGCGGTACAAAAAGTAGCGAAAAGCAGCCTCAGGCCTGCAAATCCCACGCGTCTGGCGGGAAATAGCACCATAAAAACCACAGACACAACACACAAGAAACAAGCCAAAGCACGTAGCAACATGGATGCACCCTGACCCAGCGCAGAGGGCAACGCGAACCCCACAACCCCCACAAACCACCAGCAAGGAACAACTGGCTCGGGGAAGGCCAAGGAGAAAAGGGAGAGGAAGACGGGGTGCAGACCGCAGGAAAACAAGACCAAGGCCACGGAGGCGACAGAACACTACCAGCAACTGACCCACAAGTAGACCACCTGGAATGCAGTCGCAGTGCCCAGGAGGCCAATCCAGGAGGCCAAGAGGCGCCGGCAGTACCTGAACACCTAAACCAGGTACAAACCTGCTGCCAACAGGAAGGCAGCAACGGCAACAGGAGGTGGCAGTCCAGCGCCACAGGAGGAGCAGGAGGAAACCCAGGCCACAGTCATCAGTGTGGAGAGGGTGCAAGGAGTAGGGAGTACGGACACAGCCCGACAGGACCTGACACAACAACAACAGGGTGAGGATCCAACAGGGACTGGGGTGATGGGCACAATGCCACACATGCACAATGAGGTGTAACACACTGCACACCCACAATTACCCAGGGACATGTCCCCCATCCCCGTGGCACACTACAGCACACACACATAGCAATCACAGCACATACCATGACAATATGGCACAAAGTGCAACACCCACACTGCAGAACAGGGGACACAACTGGGTCCAACCAGGCACAGTAACAGAACAATCACATCGGACAGAGCAGGGAACTGTGAGATGCACATCTACCCCTACAACCCCACATCAGCCATGTAGGCCAAATGTACACTGTCCCAACTCAAATAGCCACCACCGCCCAAACAGTCACAATGTACATCGTCACACAGTCTGCATGTCGACAAGAACAGGGCGCCAACACAATGCCAACATGCACCTCCCCTTCACAATGCAGAGGGACAAACAACACCTCCAGCAGGTCAGAACAGACAACCCATCAGTGATGCCCGAGACGAACACCACAGCCCAGACACCGACGCCATGCAACAGCCCATGGACATCCCACACAACCCACCACCAGGACCAGGGCAGACAAGCTACTCAGAGGAGAACCCAGACCCTGCAACAGACCACACAGCATGAAGCACCCGCAATCACGGCTGCCTCACAACACTTCACCCACCCACATATGGCACCCCAATGCCAGGTGGCAGAACGCCAAAAGGAGGTGGCCCAACAGGTGAGGGTGTTGCCCAACCCATGGAATGCAAACTAGAACACATACGTGGGTGTCCAATACCCTTCAGGGATCCCCCACAGCCCACAAAGGAGACCCACACCTCCACAGAGACACATGCACATATCATGTTGAACTGGCCAAGGCCACGTGCGCCCGGCCCCTTTATTGGCAGGGCCACATGTACAGTGACGCCTGTGCTGGATGTGTGTGGGGTGAGTATAAGCCAGCCCGCACGGAGTGCTTGGTGCTGGCAACAACCTGAACAGTGGACACCAGTGCAATGGAAACAGAAAACACCAGCATAACAGAGTCAAATGCAGAGCAACATGGAGGGATCCGGAGTAAGGACAGAGATCACCCAATATTCAGTCTGGACGTTCCTTGAGTTGCAGTGCACTGAGTTAGGGGCACTAGAGAAGAGCGCGCTCATGTGAAGAAATTGCTAGGATTGTGTCCCTTCGGGTCAGTCCTGATGCAGATGCAGTGGGGTGTGTTACACCTGCATCAACTTCCTCATCAACGTCCCAGGTCTCCCACACTGCCTGAGGTGACAGTTGCGTCCGCAGTCCACAGCGCAATACCCAGTAATAGATCCGGGTGTGTAGCTTGACTACCACCACCAGTCTGCATTTCTGCCTTGGGGCTGTTGCCTCCTGCCCTCCCATTGTCTGTGCCCTCTCCCTTCCGCACACTTGACACATCTTCCTCATCATAGTCCCAGGTCTTCCCCAATGCATGAGGTGACATTGCTGCGCAACCTCACAACAGCACAAAACACAATCAGTAACGGACAATGGCTTGCGGTGCACTGAGTCACTGGCACCTGGAGTGCTGAGCAGGGTATCAGGCAGATGATGGCATCCACGACAGGTATGAGCAAATCCTTAGGTCTGTCAGGACCACCTTTTCGACTCTGGCAGATGGCGGTTGAAGGTGGTCCTTGCGGTGGTGGCGTGTGCCTCCTGCGGTGATGCGACGTCCGGGCCGGTTAAGACTCGATGCCATGTGTGGGCCCTGGTGGCCCGCAGTTGGGGCCGGAGGAGGCGGACAGCACAGGGCCACAGACACATGGCGTTGATGACCCCAAGACCATCGCTACAGAGGCCATTCAATGTCTCAGAAGAAGGGGTCCCAGACCTGACCAGCACAGAGTTAGTGGCCCCGTATGTACTGCGGCCGGCACAGGCACCCAGCCACGGGATGGTGACTTGCGGTGCAGTCAGATGGGCCATGCGACCTGAGCGGGTCCCCATCAATGTCCGAGGTGTATGTTGCGGAGGGTTTCGGGGGACAGTGGAAGGTGTCCTCCAGGGCATGATGCGGAAGGTCTGATGTTATCTGGAAGCAGCAAATGGAGGAGTGGAAAGCACAACCCTCGTTTGCACCAACAATTCGGGATCAGCTACATGAGGATGAAAACTAGCCCCTAGTCCATAGACTCAAACGCCACCAATGTACGACCAGTGAGTGTCCATGAATGTCGGGGAACACACTTAGTGGCTCAGGTGCTGTGAGGGCATGCAGTCTGCGATGATGCCTGTACACATATGTGAACTCCAAGAATGCCAAATCAAGGCTCTGTAACCTACTGGACCGCAGTGTAGGCCGGAGGCAGCGGTCAGCAGTGGCCCACAGCCACGGGTCGTTGGTTCGCGAGGCACAGAGTTAGTGACACAGTGGCAGTTGTCGGTAGTGTTCAATCACCTCCTTGACGCTGATCCTGTTCCCTCCGGACTGCAACGTGTCATCCTCTTACGTCCCTCCGTGCGTGCTAAGAAATGTATTCTTCCTCCTGAATTACCGATGTTCAGTTCCAAATCTGTGATCCCACTCATGCGCGGCCGAGGGCAGTGGTCCGCGTAGGCACACAGACATGTGTGGTTGTGATGCCATGCACAGACTTGTTGCCACCACATCGGAGGGTGTATTGTGAATTGTTCTCTGCCATAATTAATGTTCACTGACATGGTGTAATCAAGGCTCAGTTCCAAATGTGTGACCTACCTGACTGTGGTGTAGGCCTGAGGCAGCGGTCAGCACGGCCCATTTACCGAGTGTATCCGGCAGAGATTGGATGGCCCCACCGGCCTGCGTTGTTCAGGTTCAGTGGCACCACGTGTAGCAGGCTGGCGTTGAACAGGGTTAGTGGCACCACGTGTCGCAAGATGCCCATATGGAACTATGCCTCACTGAACTGGGGGGGTCTGGTGCTGTGGCCGCTGGCCGGGATATGGGGTCACTGCCATTCATGACTCAAGACACAGTTCCACATGTGGGACCTACTGGTCCGAAGAGTAGGCCGGGGGCGGCAGTGGAGTACGTCAACGAAAAGGGAATAAAGCGGGCCGGTGTCGTGGCGGCTGTGATGGTCTGAGGTGGCTGCCAAGGTCTCGGGCTTGTGGCTTGCGCCGGTACGTGGTGGGCCCTCCTTGACACACGCCGGTGTCGGAAGGTGATCAGTGTGGCCTGGCTGCGCAGGGGCTGGCCTGACGGGTTCGTGGACCAGCGTGCCGGGGTCCGGCAGGCGCACGGCATCTCAGGCAACTCCGCTCACGAGGATGGCGTCGGCCTCGTGGCGAGGTGGGAGGCGCCACCCTGGCAGAGACGTGGGTATTTCCGGAAGTGGACCACGCCCAGGCCTACTTGGTTTTTATTCACACCCCTACGCTGGCGTGGCGTATGCCGGGCCATCCCACTCCGCTGACGCTTAGGGGGGGCGTAACAGGCAACATTTCCGCGAGGTCCCCCACTGGCTGGGGTGACATGGTGGCGTCCACTGTCCACTACACTCCATACGCAAGCGGTGTATGTGGCCATGGATATGGGTGTGTTCTGCATACTGCGAGGTGTCCAGCACATCTCCGGCACTGTTGGCATTGTGTACTTTCCCAATCATGGTTCTACTGCATCCTTCACACATGCCTGGTTGCCACCTCTCCCCACATTCGGCTAGTATGTGGCTGAGGTGCCATGCCGTTGCTGGCTCATTTTCAGGGCTTGCCCATGTGGACATTGTAAGTTGTTCTGTCATGTCTGGTGGGTGGGCATTATTGTTGTGCCTGTTGTATGTGATTTTGTGACGTGTGCATTGCCAGAATTGTGAGTTGCATGGTTGTGGTGTTGAGGTGTGTGGGGTGTTCATTTGCATATTGCCAAGGGGCTGTACATTTCCCTTGTTGCCATCCTGGGAACGCTGGTTGATGATGGACTGTCGGAGGATGAAGGTATCATGCACACTGGCTGTGTATTTGAAGGCGACATTGTTGGGTGTTCCACGGTGTTCTGTTGTTGCCTGCACATTGGTGTGGGACGTGTGCTTCCTGTTGCGGTGGTTGTGTGCTGTGTCACCAGGGGGCACAGGTAGTACATGTGTGCTGTGTATTGCCCCCAACACGTGCGTGCATCCTGCTATGGCGTATGGTCCTTGCTTGGTCTCCAGCGGATCCTGCGCATTGTGTTGTACGTATGGGGACTGGGGTACCAGGGTGATGGTGATGTCCAGGACAGGTGTGGGGGACTTGTATGTGGCTGGCTGTGAGACTCCTCCGACTCTGGCGGGTGTTGGATGGGGGTCCCAGGGGCCAAAGGTGCAGCCACGCCATCAGCTTTGTGTGGGGTGGGATGTTGGTTGTCCGCTGCGTTGTTGCCGTAGGCCTGTTAGGCGATGATGGTCAGGATGCGTAGGTTGGTTGTCCCTTTCAGCCTGTAGTGGAGGGTGACATTGTCAGATGTTGGGTCTGTGCGGCTGGTACATTTCCTGGGGTTCCGCTGTCTTTGTCTGCGCTGCATCTGTGTTGGTCCGGGTGTGGGATGGGATCCTTGGGTGGTGGGGGTGGGTGTTGTGGCCCTCTTGGGTGCATGATGAGTGGCTCCATGGCATTTGTTGCCCTTGGGATGTGCTCCCTTTTGTGGTGCTGGCTGCCATCCGACTTTACGCCAGGTCAGAGCAGGTGTAGATTTCCTGGTGCTAACGCGCCTTATCGCCTGTTTTGTGTTTTTATCGCGGATGTGGCTGGTCGTTGTGAATGTTGAGGTGTGCTGTTGTCTCGGCTTTTGTCACGGGAACGCCCACTCTGCATCTCATTAGCGATATTTGCGGGGGTCCTCTGTGGCGATGTTTTTTGAGGCTGCTATCGTGGGTAAACTGGTGCTGTGGGCTGTTAACACCGGCTTGTGAATGGGGAGGTAAATTTATCACGACTTTGGCTGCGATAAAGTGCCGTTAATTCGGCGATAGCTCCTTGTGAATATGCCCCTTTGTATTAGGGGTATCGGTGGAAAAGCGTAAGCAAATGTCTGTGACCAGTTGAGTGAAAGTGCATTCCCCTTTGACCGGTGATGTGGAAACCTCGAGGCAAAGCACTGGCATTTCTTGTTCTGCATTGTTGCAAACAGATCTATCACTGGTGTTCCCCAGTGTTTGAACAGGTATTGAACTGCTGATTGTTTCAACTCCCATTCGTGAGAGCAGTTGTTCTGTCTGCTCAGCTGATCCGCTGTAATGTTGTCTACTCCTGGCAAATGCACCGTTTGTAGGTTGATCTTTTGAGCAAGTGCCCACTGCCAGATGTCCTGTGCTAGTTTGCTCAGTGGAAAGGACTTCGTACCTCCTTGTTTGTTGAGGTAGAACATTGTCGTAGTATTGTCTGGATCAGCACAGTTTTCCCCTGAATGTGTTTTTGGAATGCCCTCAGCGCCAAAAAAACAGTCTTCATCTCCAGATAGTTGATGTGTTTTATGGAATCCTGTTTGTTCCATTGACCATTTACTTTGAGCTGGTTGAAGTGTGCTCCCCAACCGTTGAGGGATGCGTCTGTGGTGATTGTCACAGATGGAGTTGGGTTTTTGAAAAGTCTCCCCTGTGCTATGTTGTTGGATGCCCACCATTGTATCTGTGCCTGCACCCTTTGTGTAACAACCACTAGATCTTCCCAACTTCCTGTGGCCTGAGACCAGCTGTTGGTAAGCCATTTCTGGAATGGGCGCATGTGTAGGCGAGCATGAGGAATCAGTGGGATGCATGATACCATCATGCCCATTAGTTTCATGACCTTCCTCACTGTCAGAGATTGTCCCTTCTGGTAAAGGGTCGTTTCGTGGTGGATAGCTAGTATTCTCCTTTGTGTTGGATACGCTTTCGCACTTATTACGTTTAATCTTGCTCCTATGAAAGTTTTTTCCCTTTCTGGATTTGTGGATGATTTTTTGCGGTTTATTGAGAAACCCAGTTTTTGAAGCGTTTGTACAGCTGTTTGAACATGATTGCAGCATACTTGCTTTGAGTGTGCCCTTATAAGCCAGTCGTCTAGATAGGGATAGACATGGATTCCTTTTCTTCTCAGATGTGCTGCCACTGTTGCTAGGTACTTTGTGAAGACACGTGGTGCAGATTTTATCCCGAAAGGGAGTACCCTGAATTGATAATGTGTTCCGTTGTGTAGGAATCGCAGGTACTTTCTGTGTCTTTTGTTCATAGGGATATGCAAGTAGGAGTCTATGAGGTCTATGGTTGCCATGTAATCCCCCTTTTGTATCTGTGGGATTATTTCTTGCAGGGTACACATTTTGAAGCGTTGTGTTAATATGAACTTGTTTATGAATTGGTCTTAGAGCAGATCCTGTTTGGGTACCAGGAAGTATGGGGAGTAGTTTCCAGCGAACCACTACTGTTTTGGCACAAATTCTATTGCGTGTTTTTGGGATAGTTCCTTGATCTCTGAATTTAGCAATGTTTGTTCTGATTTCAGAAATTTTCTTGCTGACCTTCGATCACCTTTTTGCTCGGCGTCGGGGCTGTCTTGGGTTGCGCCTTATGTTCGTGGCCCTTCGGTTCCGACGGATGTGTGTGGTGTCTTACCTTATCCGTCTTCTTCGTTGGCTCGCTCGTCTTTTTCTGGGTGCGGGCCTTTTTGGAGTCCCCTTCTTGAATTTCGACGTCTGACCCCTCGTGCGTCGATTCTGCTGGTACTCAGTGTTCGTCCTCGTCGCTGGAGAAACCCAGATCTCTGAGGGATGTCTTCTTCGTCGTCTGCGACATTGTGGCGTAGTGGGCCTCTCTCTGCTTACGGCGGGTTCTTAAGAGTTTTCGGCAGGAACTCCGCGCAGGCCTCGTAGTTCTTGTCCTGGTGGTCTTTGGGTAGGCAGAGGTTACAGACGTCGTTCGGGTCGCGTTGAGCATATTTGTGGTGGCACTTGGGACAAAACTTGAAAGGGGTATTTTCCATGTCCCCTACCTCGCCATTTGTGGACCGATGAGGCCCTCTGTGGTATCAGCCCCGGAGCTTCGCCGGACCTGTGATCTTCTCTCCAGTTACGACGTCGAAGAGAGATGAACTTCGCGGTGATCTTTTTTCTGTTTTCTTGAAGTTATGAGAAAAATTCGAAGAAATCTTCGGAGCTTCCCGACTTGCTTCCAGACCCAACGGCCGAAAAATGAATCTGAATATGGCTACCACGCACGTCGACCTCTAGGATACCATCTGACGTCACACAGGGGACGTACCTGGCACCAAATGGTGGTCGACAGCGACCAAAACAAAAACAAAACAAACAAGAACAATTCCGGACCCAACCACTAGATGGCGGAATAATGCACAGCATAGGAATCCAGAAAAGGATTCATGCTGCAAAATACAAATTTGCCAAATGTTTAAACACATTCTGACTCTGTATCAGGGCTTAGGGGGGAGTATTTGGGAATGTGTTGAGGTCAGTTTGCATACGCTTGTGCCACCAAGCTTTAGAGGGAGGGTTGAGGAGATAAAATGGTGGGGTTGTCTGAGGTTGGGACTTAGTCAGAAGGTAAAATCTTTGACCAAGATGGATCTTGTTTGTGTATGGAACCCATGCCCCATCACAGTCATCTGGGTGATGGTCTACCACAACCATTAACCATCATTGACACTTTGTGCTTTTTGGCACTATTTGATCTTAAAAAAACTTTAAAAACTAATATCTGAGGTTCCTCTTATTGAATTTTGGTGTCATTTTGTTTGACTTTAGTACTGTATAAATACTTTACATATTGCCCTAAGTTAAGCATGTCTGCTCTGTGTCATCACTAGAGCTCAGGTTAATTTAGTGACTTTGATGGCTCATCCTGACAAGGGTTGTTATTCCTTTAATTGGTAGTCCCCCACCTCAAATACAATTTCTTCAGGTACCTTTATAAAATTTAGACAATGCATCCAAAGACCTTCTGAATTATGACCTGCTGTCTGAGTATTTAGAATGCTGAGCACTCTGACGTAAACTTGCTGTATTATTGTTGCTCAACTGTGTAATATTGTTCTAATGCCAATACAAGTTTATGTAAAACGTCTTAAAAGTATATCCTCTTATCAATGCTGAACTTCCATCTGTTTGGTCTTCCTTTTGAGGCTGTCCCTCCTCCTGGAGTGCAGACTGCCAGTGCCACTATTCAAGGGCAGTCTCCAGCAGCCTTGTCCACAGGCATCTAACAGTTCTCGATTCTGATCAGGGCAACCTAAACCAACCTCAACTTTTCAGCATGAAATTAAACAAGTAATATATTTGAAGGAAAGCAGAGACATTCTAATATAAAAGTTTTTATTCATTGAAAATAAAAAAAATAAACATAGCACAATATGTGGAAGTTGGAATAAAAAAGCAAAATGAAAAAATTGGGAGCATACTCATTTATGTTCAATGTTATTGGGTAGGTGCGTACTTTCCAACCACAGCCATACCAATTAATTCAGCATTTGATGAATCCTAGACTGTGGCCATGATTGTGCCTATGCGAACAAAACTGCCTGACAAAAACAATAACTCACGTTGGGGGAGAAGGGAGCCAGGATTTAAAGAAATGCCTTGCAGATCAGACACCTTAAGCAGGCAATGAACGCATGCAGTCTTATGCTCTCAAAGCACAGGAAAAAAAAAATGCAAAAGATAAGCTACTTACCTGTAACTGTAGTTCTCCAGTATAAGAATCTTTCATAGATTCACATGCTTGAATCATTCCCCGTAATCGAGATTGGAGTCCCTGGTACATCAAAATAGTAATGCAACGCTAATAGAAACAGAGCCTAGGGCCCATTTCAGTTTTCTAACTTCTCTATTGTTTTGTAAAGAGACCAAAAGTCAATTCTGAACCAATCAGGACCTCTCACCCTCTAGAACACTCCGGAGAGAACCTTAGACCCTCAGATTTTCACAGCATGCGTGTGTTTGAAATGGGGGTCTATAGTTGGTAGCGGTGAGTTCCTTTCTCCAAATAGGGACCCTTCCTTTTAGTCAGAGTAAAGGGGATACACACTTTAGATAACCCCTGCTCACCCCCTTGGTAGCTTGGCACGAGCAGACAGGCTTATCCCAAAGGCAATGTGTAAAGTATTTGTACCAATACTCACAGTAAGACAGTGAAAACACCACAAATGGACACCACACCAGTTAAGAAAAATAAAATATCTTTATCTAAACTTAACAATATCAAAACGACAAAAATCCAACATACACAATTAAAAATATGACTTTCAAAAGGTTTCAAGAACTTGTACCATAGACAAGTATGGATGCGTGACTTTTACACAAAGTACTTGGAGTTGCTTCAAAATTCACAAGGCCAAACAGCAGCAGAGTTGGAAACAAAGATGCGTCTACTCCTGAGAACTTGGGGAGGCGCTGCGACAGTCCCGCTGCACGCAGAAGACGGGTTGCGTCGATTCCGGTCTGTATGGGGAGTGATGCGTCGGTTCTTTGTGACGGTTCCGGTCCGCAGGTGATGTGTCGGGAAAACTTGCCGCACAGGTGCGATGTGTGGAAATCTGGGATGCATCGGTGATCGATGCGGCGAGTGGCGCTTTGCTTCATCCGCGATCCCTCGATGCGTCGATTCTTGCAGCGGTGACAGTCGCTGCTTCGTTTTTCGCAGCAGCACTGTGTAGGAAGCTGGCTCTGTAAATACTATAGTATGAGTAGACGGAGGTTTTTCTGCGAGTAGCGATTCTGCACCGCTGATTTCATGCTATCCCGGAGGCAGCTTTTCATATATAAACAGATATCCTCATGAGAATATGGAAAGGACAGATTAATACGCAAATAAATAAACCAAGGAGTCTGGCTCTCTTTTGAGAGTATATTTTGAAGAGGAAAGAATTGTACTTTTTCACTTTTAAATAAGGTGCTGTTTTCCGCTCTCTTGTGTTTGGAGCCTACGAGGCCTATATTCTTACATCAGCCCCCGCTGTGGGTTTTTCATGGTGCCCTCCCTTTTCCCCTCACTTCAGTCCTGAGGAAGACCCCCCTGTAAGGATTACAAGAACCTACACCTTGTTTTGGGGGTCGAAACGTCGACACTTATGTAGCTTGCCAGTACAATCGACAGCAATGATGTGACTGTGATTTGTATACATGGCTTTATACTATATACGGACTATAGAATTGTGAAGTTGTTGGCTAAATGATGTGCCATTATTTTATGTATATTATTCTAAGTGATTTACACAATATTCTTGCTTCACACACCCCCGCTACCCTCACTTGAATCACTTACTTTTCCTGAAACTTTCTTTCCCCGCTTTTTCTGGGCACTCTTGTCAGTATTGTATATAAAGTTTTTGCAATTACAATTCTTTTATGTTCAGTGTGATTAAATAACACTGACCAATTGCATAAACGTGTTTTCTAAGTTCTTCCAATTTTGTTTATTTTTATTATTACTGTTGAATGTTATTTTGCTGGGACCACTTACTATTGTACTGTAAATACTATAGTCACAAACAAGGGGAGACTGTTCCTAGGGAGGTGCGCAGAGTGTTGCACGCTCCCTTGAAAGAAGGGGAAGAGAGAAGAGTGAGAAGCCTAGGTCTGGGACTCACTAGTGACAGGGAAGAACAAGTCTTGTTCCTTGTTGCTCTCACACACCCCGAAGGATGTCATGCTTCATCATCGGGCAGTTGCTCCTCGTCGGGCCGGGGCTGCAATGCCCTACGGGTCCCCCGAAGGGTCACTTTAGCGGAGATCTTCTGCGAACTGCCGTATGGTGCATGCGGGTGTGCAGGGGGAGTCCTAAGTAAGTAGTGACATAGTGCGTGCAGTGATCTAAAATTGACTAAGGGTTACCAGAAAAGTATGATTTAATATGGCGGTACCCTTGCCAAAGTAAAAAACCCGTAGTGTTACCATACAAAGCGTAATGTGCCTGGGTAACTCAAACGGTCGACATGTTTCGCGCCTCCAAGGTCCCGTAGGATCCGTGGCGCTTCTTCAAGACCAAGTGAACGCGGTGTGGTGTCTAGTGCACGTGATAAGGAATAATACACAATCAAATGAATAAATATACACAGAGGGTCAGTCACCCTCTGGGAGATCAGTGCAGGGCCAAACCTGTGATTCCTACGGGTGGGCTACAACTAAATAGTTGAAAACTGCTTCATGATCGTATGCCTAGGAAAAAGAGAGTAAACAAAAAAAGGGAAGACATATATCAGGCAGATAAACGAGGCTCAGTGGCATGCCAAGGATATACGTGGTATCAGAGTGCAGAGTGCATTCTGTAGAGACACGAAAGACAGGTATGGTAGGTGGTGCCAAGGGGCCACGCGTCCCGGAGTGGCCACTGCACAGAGTGAAGCGCATAGCACAGCCACACATGTGGCTAGCACGGCGCAATAGGCCGCAGCCCATCCCTGAGCAC
The DNA here is from genome assembly GCA_963921515.1 of Calotriton arnoldi. Classification (NCBI taxonomy): domain Eukaryota; kingdom Metazoa; phylum Chordata; class Amphibia; order Caudata; family Salamandridae; genus Calotriton; species Calotriton arnoldi. The sequence continues at coordinate 247,977 of CAWUFW010004693.1, read as the reverse complement.
GGCAGAGCCAGGTCAGTGCCTTTTATCAATGGAACCCGCGTTGGTGCCAAGAGTCACGCTGAACATGTCGAGCGCCTGGCACACGAAGGTATAGACACCACATACGCTGCGTGGAAGTTCTGCGTATGGTGTCGTATTCATAAGTGCACGGTGCAAACATGCCCAGTTACAAATGGTACCACTGAGCACGAAACGATACACCTCGTCTATTGAAGAGGTTACTATGCCAAATGCGCTGCGGGACCCTTACCTAAATACTATACCAAAGTGAGCTATAGTGTGCACAGATTCCAGTGGAACCCAAAAGGTAGGCAGAGGTAAAGTAGATAGCACCTCACTCTCTATTTGTGGTAGTGTGGTCGAGCAGTAAGGCTTTATCAGAGGACAGTTAAGTATTTGTTGTACACACTCAGTGAGCAAATGAATTCACACACTCAAAGACTGAACTTCAGACCAATTGTTTTTGTATAGAAATATTCTTTTAGTTATTTTATTTCCTAGAACCAAGCAAGCACGGCACAGGTAAGTGATAAATACTTTGCAGGAAATATACAGTTGTAATACAGTTTGCATTGTAATTGCATATGCACTTTGTTTTGACTTACAGTATTGTTATTGAGAAATGCAATGCTTTGTAAATACAGTAAATATACTTTGAATAGGACTTTTAATAAAATTACAGGTAAGCTACTTTTGGGATTACTGTTCTTACACAGTGCAGTATGCCTGGATACTGCACTGGGACATTTCCTGTAAACAGGTAAGTAAAAGCGTTTTTGTTAGTTATTACAATTTTAAAGAATTTCTTTAGGTTTTCAAGCTCCACACTTAGAAACTTTTCCAAGAAAAACAGTCAATGTTATCCTATGGAGGAAAATAGTGTTATCGGTTTCAGGGTAAGTATTCGGTAGTGGTAGTTGAGGTTCTAGGGGTAGACTCAGGGGTCCCCCAGGGTCAGGGATGCACTCTCATTACACCCTCAGCGGCACTAGGGCGGCCGGGTGCATAGTGCTAAGGCCCAATTTTATCCAATAAGGGATAGGGGGCCTCCAGTTGGAGGCTGCTGACGGGCAGGCGACTTGGTTGTGGGAGCAAAGCTCCTGGACTTCAGCTCAGGGCAAATGGGGAAACAAAGTAGCACCAAAGGTGCACCCTCAGCGGCACTAGGGCGGCCGGGTGCAGGGTGCTGTTTCGATGTCGGGCGCCCTGTTTGCAATGGGGAACGTCCGGTTTGCAAAGGCACTGCAGGCTCAGGGACAAAGGTCTTCTGGGTGCGACCACCACCTCGAGAGGTAAGTTGGGATGGTTGGGGATTGAAGGCCGTGGGGTGTCGGGGTGCCATTTAGGGTCGGATCTTCTTACCAGCTCCTGGTCGCGGCTGGGGGTCCTTCTGGTTTGAGGATGCAGGCATCAGCTGGAGGCTTGAGGCAGGTCAGTGGTCGCCGGATCTCAGGTCGGGATCGCCAGGGGGGGCCTCCGCTTGGTGTTGGGCCACTCGAACTCGGGCCGTGGGCATCGGGTGCAGACCCGCGGATCCTTGCGGAACTGGAGTCTGTTGTATGAACAAATCCGGTGTTCACGGGAGACACAGTCTTTGTGGTTAAAGGCAGGTCCTCCGGGGTTTTTCGAGGTTGCTGGCTGCAGCACACACTGGGATTTCGCAGGAGCAGGTTCGAGGTGGAAACAGGCCGGTAGGGCTGGTGCCAAGACAGTGGGCGTCTTCCTCTTGTTAGCTTCGGCACAGCTGTTCGGTCCTTCTTCTTTTCTTTTTGCAGGTTCTTGTCTGAGGAAGCAATGTTCAGGGGTGCCCCTAAATACTAGATTTAGGGGGGTTACAGGTAGGTAAAAAAGTTGGGACCAATGGGTCCCTTCCCTGGGGTGGGTACACCCCCTATTATGCCACCCTCCAGTGGGGTTGGCATAAGCTATTCCCTGGTTGGTTGAGTCCCCCCATCTACAAGATGGCGGGGTCTGAGAGTTGTTCTTCACCTCGCCTCCCCCACCTGAGGGGTGGAGTTGGCAGAGGTGGGCACACCTCTCTTCCTCACTTGTTTTCCCACCGGTTCTCCCGCCCAAAGTGGGGGTCAGAACCAGTAGGGACCAGTTGCTGAAAGCAGCAAGCGCCCGGGGAAGCTCACAAAGGCGGCAAGCCTTTGAAGCTTCCCCATCGTGAACCCTGCCCATCCTGGGGGAGGAGGCTCGGCACCTCATCCCAGGATGTGCATTGTTTCAGGCCCCCCGAGAGCAGCAGGCTCTCGACCCAGGGGTCCAGAAACATGTCTGGTGGTGGCAGCTGAAAGCAGCCACTCAGCCTGGACACTAGTGGTAGGTCGTTTTTCAGGGGGCATCTCTAAGATGCTCTCTGTGTGCATTTTTCATTAAATCCCACACTGGCATCAGTGTGTGTTTAATGTGCTGAGAAGTTTGATGCCAAACTTCTCAGTTTTCAGTGTAGCCATTATGGTGCTGGGGAGTTCGTAATGACAAACTCCCAGCACCATATACTCTTAATGGCAGCACTGCACTTACAATGTCTAAGCATGGACTTAGACACTGTAGGGGTACAGGGCTCATGCACCTCCACCCTCACCACTGGTATAGTGCACCCAGCTAGAGAGGTGACTGATCTATGCCAGGGCAGTGGGTTGTAGGCATGGAACACAGGGATGTGTGCCATGTCGACTCTTCACTTTGTTCTGCACCAAGACACGCAGCCTGCAAATGCAGTGTGTGTGTGTAATGGTACAGGGCCTCTAAGGGTGGCACAATAAGTGCTGCAGCCCTTAGAGGTCTTCCCTGGTCACAGTGCCTTGAGTACCTGTGGTACCATTTACCAGAGGCTGACCTGTGGCCAGAGGTGCCAATTGGGTTTTGGTTTCAATGCAGATTTAGGGAAAGAACATAGGCCCTGGGTACCCGATTAGTAGGAGCCCAGGGCACACTGAGTCAAAGCACATCAGCAGGTCAGCAAAAAGTGGGGGCTACCATGCAGAAAGGGGGCACTTTCTCACACAACCCCCCCGTTCCCAACGAAAGAGGATGAGACTAACCTTTCCCTAGAGAGTCTTCATTTTCTAAGTGGAAGAACCTGGAAAGTACATCTGCATTGGCATGGGCAGTCCCAGGTCTGTGTTCCACTACAAAGGTCATTCCCTGTAGGGAGATGGACCACCTCAAAAGTTTAGGATTTTCACCTTTCATCTGCATTAGCCATCTGAGAGGTCTGTGATCAGTTTCTATTCGGAAGTGAGTACCAAACAAGTATGGTCTCAGCTTCTTCAGGGACCAAACCACAGCAAAGGCCTCCCTCTCAATGGCACTCCAAGGCTGCTCCCTGGGGAGAAGCCTTCTGCTTATAAAAGCAACAGGTTGGTCTTGGCCTTCATAATTGGTCTGGGATAGGACCGCTCCTATCCCTAGCTCAGAGGCATCAGTCTGCACAATGAACTGCTCGGCATAGTCTGGAGCTTTGAGAATTCGTGCTGAGCACATTGCCTCTTACAGGGTGTCAAAAGCCTTTTGACAGCTAACTGTCCAGTTTACCTTTTTGGGCATCTTCTTGGAGGTAAGTTCTGTGAGGGGAGCCACAATGGACCCATATCCCTTCACAAACCTCCTGTAGTACCCAGTCAAGCCAAGGAATGCCCTGACTTGGGTCTGGGTTGTTGGAGCTCCCAGTCCAGGATAGCCTGGATCTTGGACTGTAAGGGTTGTACTTGGCCTCCACCAACAAGGTGGCCCAGGTACACATCAGTTCCCTGCCCTATCTGGCATTTGGATGACTTGATAGTTAGGCTTGCAGGGCATTTAAAACCTTCCCAATGTGGATCAGGTGATCCTGCCAGGTGGAACTAAAGACAGCAATATCATCTAGATAAGCTGCACTAAAGGATTCCAATCCAGCAAGGACTTGATTCACCAACCTCTGGAAGGTGGCAGGGGCATTCTTTAAACCAAAGGGCATAACAGTAAACTGATAGTGCCCATCAGGTGTGGAGAATGCAGTCTTTTCTTTTTCTCCTGGTGCCAAGCCAATCTGTCAGTACCCTGCAGTTAAGTCAAAGGTACTTAGAAATTTGGCTGCACCTAGTTTATCTTTCAATTCATCTGCTCTTGGATAGGGTGAGCACCTGTCTTGGTGACAGAGTTGAGCCCTCTATAGTCCACACAGAACCACATTTCTCTCTTTCCACCCTGTGGATGAGGTTTGGGGACTAGAACCACTGGGCTGGCCCAGGGGCTCTCAAAGGGTTCAATAACCCCTAACTCCAGCATCTTGCTGACTTCAGCTCTGATGCTTTCCTTGACTTGATCAGACTGGCGATAGATTTTGTTTTTGACAGGCGAACTGTCACCAGTGCCCACATCATGGGTACACCAGTTTGTCTGACCAGGGGTCAAGGAAAAGAGCTTTGCATACTGCTGCAAGACTTGCTTGCAATCAGTCTGCTGTTGGGCAGGGAGGGTGTCTGAAAAGACAACTCCATCCATTTGACCCATCTTTTGGGCTGCATTAGAGGAGGTCAGGGAGAGGTTCACTCTCTGCCTCCTGATCCTCATCAGTCACCATCAGCATGGTGATGTCAGCCCTATCATGGAAAAGCTTAAGGCAGTTCACATGGCTCACCCTTTTGGATGTCCTCCTTGTGCCCAGATCAACCAAGTAGGTGACCTCACTTTTCTTTTCTAGGATAGGGTAAGGGCCACTCCATCTGTCCTGGAGAGCCCTTGGTGCCACTGGCTCCAAAACCCACACCTTTTGCCCTGGTTGAAATTTTACCAGTGCTTCTGAAGCTCCTGGTTGGCTTCAAGATTCTTGGATGCTTTTTCCATGTACTCAGCCATTCTGGACCTTAGGCCAAGCACATAGTCCACAATATCTTGTTTGGGTTCTTGGAGAGGCTTCTCCCAGCCCTCTTTTACAAGACAGAGTGGTCCCCTCACAGGATGGCCAAACAGAAGTTCAAAGGGGGAAAACCCTACTCCCTTCTGTGGCACCTCTCTGTAAGCGAAAAGCAAGCATGGTAAGAGGACATCCCATCTCCTTTTGAGTTTTTCAGGGAGCCCCATAATCATGCCTTTCAATGTCTTGTTGAATTTCTCAACAAGGCCATTGGTTTGTGGGTGATAGGGTGTAGTAAACTTGTACTGCACTCCACACTCCTTCCACATGTGTTTGAGGTAAGCAGACATGAAGTTGGAACCTGTCTGAAACCACCTCCTTATACTGCAGGAGCTGTAGTACTCCTAAGGGGAATTGCCTCAGGATACCTAGTGGCATGATCCACTACCACTAGATTGAATTTGTTTCCTGATGCTGTGGGAGGTTCAAGTGGACCCACTATGTCCACACCTACCCTTTCAAAGGGAACCCCAACCACTGGTAGTGGTATCAAGGGGGCCTTTGGGTGGTCACCTGTCTTGCCACTGGCTTGACAGGTGACACAGGAGCTGACAAACTCCTTCACCTTCTGAGACATCTGGGGCCAGTAAAAGTGGCTAACTAGCCTTTCCCAGGTTTTGGTTTGGCCCAGATGCCCAGCTAGAGGGATGTCATGAGCAAAAGTTAGGAGGAACTCCCTGTACTTCTGAGGCACTACCACTCTCCAAGTGGCTCCAGGGTTGGGGTCTCTGACCTCAGTGTACAGTAGTCCCTCTTCCCAATAAACCCGGTGGGTACCATTGACATTTCCCTTTTCCTGTGCAGCAGCTTGCTGCCTCAGGCTTTCAAGAGTTGGACAGTCCTGCTGTCCGAGGCGCAGCTCTTCCCAAAAGGGTCCCCCTGGGCCCAATAGTTCAACCTGGTAAGGGTCAAGCTCCTTGGGCTCAGTTCCCTCTGGGGTGTCCAAGTCCTCTCCCTGAGGAGAGGGGTCCTGATCCTTTTGCTGTTCAGAAGCTGTTTTCCCAGTCTTCTTACATTTTCTCTTGGAAGGTTGGGCCATACTTTCAGGCTCCAACACTTCTTTTTCACCCTGTTTTCTGCTCTGTGCTCTTGTTTTTATACACACCATCTCAGGGATACCCAGCATTGCTGCATGGGCTTTCAGTTCAACCTCAGCCCATGCTGAGGTTTCCAGGTCATTACCAAGCAGACATGCAGCTGGTAGCTTTGGAGAGACCACTATCTGTTTCAGGCCAGTAACCCCCCCCCCCCCCGGTCTAATGTCACCTTAGCCACTGCATGGTTAGTGGTAACACTGTCAGCATTGGTGACTGGGTAAGTTCTCCCAATCAAGTATTGCTCAGGGGAAACCAGTGTATCTCTCACCATAGTGACACTGGCACCTGTATCCCTCAGAGCTTCTATCCTAGGTCCATTAATCCAAGGGTGTTGTAAATACTTCTTTAAGTTTGGTGGCCACACAGCTGCAGTGGCAAACTCAACTTCCCCTTCTGAAACTAGAACTGCTTCAGTGTGCAACCCGATTTGCTCTTGGCACACTGTTGATCCCATCTGGAGACTTGCTACACCAGGAGTAGCTGTACTAGGACTAGGAGGCTTCTTGTTAGGACAAGCAGCATCTCCAGTTAAGTGTCCCAACTTCTTACAGTTGTTACACCAGGCCTTTAAGGGATCAAAGTTATTTCCCCTGTACCTATTATTGGACTGGGAAGAGTTTTGGGACCCACCCCCCTGTGCAGGTTTGTGGGCCCCTTTGAAGACTCAGGCTTTTTATCTTGGGGATTCTCACCACCTTTCCCCTGGGGAGGTTTTGTAACCCCTTTCTTTTGGTCACCCCCAGGGGTTGTTTTTGTCACCCTTGTCTTCACCCAGTGGTCTGCCTTCTTTCCCAATTCTTGTGGAGGAATTAGACCTAGGTCTACCAAATGCTGATGTAACGTTTCATTAGTGCAATTACTTAAAATATGTTCTTTCATAAACAGATTGTAAAGTCCATTGAAATCATGCACATTGTGCCCAGTTAACCAACCATCTAGTGTTTTAACTGAGTAGTCTACGAAGTCAATCCAGGATTGGTTTTGTGAGCCCCCCTGAATCTATATCTATATTCCTCAGTTGTGAGTCCAAATCCCTCAATCAGAGTTCTCTTTATGAGGTCATAAGACCCAGCATCTGCCCCAGAAAGAGTCAGGAGTCCGTCTCTGCAGTTACCAGAGAACAGTTCCCAAAGGAGTGCCCCCCAGTGTGACTTCTTCACTTTTCTCATTTCACAAGCCCTCTCACTGTCATAAGGTTTCTGCACATATACAGAGCTATGCACAGGAAAATGGGACCCCGGAATACAGTGGTTTGCCACCATATACCGTAGCACCCAAAAACCCCAACCCAACTAGCTTAGCATCCCATTAGCACCCAAGTACTAATGTTTGGACAACCCAGAACACGGTATCTTTATCTCAGGACTCGCAGAAGCAAGAACACTCTTTCGTCACTCACTCGTACTTGTCCACAAGATGCGTAGGAAGAGACACTGGATAGGTTAAAATGTTTATTCCAACTTACGTGCTCTAATGTACAGTACACGTGTCAGTACTAATAGCATAATGCATATGACTAATATAAGCAGCATGGTTACAATTCCATAGAATACAAACGGGGAAAGCATCTCAGAGCTCAGTGGATAAACGTATAAATAACATTACCACCCTCCCCTTGCAGTAAGATAGTTTATTATAATAATAGAAGACCTCTGGGCTTTGACTAGCGAACCCCCATACCTCAGTCTCTAGATGCAGAATTACATCAGCAGGACATCATAGCTCTTCTCACTGAAAGGGATTTCTCCAAGTGTGTTAAGCGCTAGCAAACCACAGTATTAAAAGCATACCAAATTCTTCATGGCAATTGCACCTAATGTTATGTCTGGGTGTGCGAGACTGGCCATATCAGGAAGAACCAAAATACATTGTTATGCGACCTTGTACATGTTTGTGCAAACTGAGCCCAAAAAGGTGAACAACAGAAAATGCAGACAGTGCAAAAGAACTTGGCACGAGCAAAGGGCGAGGGAGGCCGGGCCCAGTGTAACGTGCGCAAAGAAAAGCAGCATGGCAGCCAGGCCTAGGCCAACATAACAAGGCAGGTAACAATCCACAAGACACCCTCCCCTGGTCAGTCCAGCGGCCAGGACAGAGGAAAAACAGAGCCATTGGAGCACAGGGAGCGCCCAAACGGCGAAGGGCAGGTCAATCCATGAAAGTGTAAGTGCAGAGAAAAGCCATACCCTCCAGGAGTTCATCATTGGAATTGTCAAAAAACACAGATGCCATCCAATCCATGAGATCAAAAGAGCAGGAATGCTCCTCAACCAAGGGAGCATCCAGAAGCAATGCGGGACAGCTTGCGTGATAATTGAAACAGCTTCGTTGTAGGAGATCCTGGGCAGCCGCCCAGATATCCCATTGCGCCAAAATCCCCAGTGCAGCCGCACGCGCCATACAGCCAGCAACGGAACAGTCCTGCTCATGGGCCTCTAAGGGACCCATCAACTGAACAAAATCCGGAACAGACAATGACGAATTGGAGAGGCAATAATCCAGAGTCCAGGTGAAAGGACAGCGGACACAAGTCATTACAGGTTGCACGCAAGTGAAATACGCAAAGCGAAATGAAAGAGTATATGACACACTCAGTGTCGCCAATGGCAAGACACCGAAACCGGCCAAAAGGCGCTCACGGAGCAGCTGGAGGCGTTCTGGATCGAGCAGGTCCCATCGGGGAGCAGCCATTGCGCAGAAAGCAAATTAAGAGCAAGACACCAGCCGCTAAAGCGAGGATCAATGGGAAACCGCCAAAGACACTGGAAAAAATAGAATGTATGAAAGCCGGGATGGCACCAAAAATAGTTTGGAAGGAGGACACCAAGCCCGACCCCACGACCTTAAAAAAGTGTACTAGGCCTTCAGTGTTAGATGCGTTAAAAATACGATGTATTAACTCCCCAAAATGTTGGGGGAGATTAGTGTTTAAAAGGGCCTGTATTTCACTGTGGGTACTCGCCACCTGGAGAATGAATGTCTCCCGGGCGGACGTGAGCATAACTTCCTCGTTTAATAATAGTGCCTTTATTCTGCTAAGTCTATTGAACTCTGCTTCCATGGTAGGGATGGAAGGCCAAATAGAGATATCAACCTTGCCATGAGGGGGAGGATAAAGCACATTTTTGCAGCAGACAACCCTGTGCGAAACTGTTACAATGTAAGGAATGCCAGCCTGCAGGCCACAACAGTTTTCGTTATTTAAAAGTAAATAACTACCATTGGAAAGGAGAGTGAAAGTAGGTGAAATAACAGGAGCAGGAATACCTTTCAGCACACAAGCAAGATTAGGAGAGGAAACGCTACATGAGCCATGCAATTTAATGTGTTTACAAATAAGCGAATGACCCATAGTCGAGTCACAAGACTCCCCGTGAGAAAGACTTCCTTGCCGTCCCGAAGGCATTTATACATGAAAGGCAAGGACCAGAGTTCATGCAGGAAAGCACTGCCCAATGGCCGGTAACGGCCCACAGGATAATGTTTCATGCACGAGTCAAATTCAAATAAGGAAAAAGGTAAAGCGATAACCCCATGAACTAGCCATACAGCAGAATCGAGTTCTGCAACAGAGAACGGCAAAGGATCCATCTTTTCGATATGTAATAGAGTGTAAGTTGCATCTTTCATGGACATAAATTGCTGTTTGTCAGTTAAGTTAAAAGGTAGAAACAAGGCAGAGGTGTTCAAAAATGCCAAGGAACTTTACCTAACTTGAGCGTTTGTAAAGTCCATGCAAACTGCATAACCGAACGCAATTGATTCTGCCCATGATATAACACAGAAACATCATCTTGTACAATATCGACAACAGAGGACACAATATTCTCTAAAGTATAAATGCGAGAAGACAGGGTATTAATACTATTGTCAACAACAGCAAGCACCTTTTCCAAATTTGCTTGATCTATTTCCCGAAGACGGGAAGCAGCTTCCATTTGTGATAGCTTCCAGAGTTCATTATATGTCTCATAAATGAATCTTTTAGGTCGGGGACCACGAGGTCCCAAAACAAAGTCGGACAGATCAATATTGCCTGAAAGGAGGGACAAATGTTGTTTAACAGAATCAAGGGACGAATGTTGCAGCCATTGTTTGCATAATTTACCAACAGAATATGTAGTGACAGTACGGGCATCTGTAAACCTCGGATCAGGCCTATTCTGTGTGTAACTAATACCAGAATCGTGAAAACGCATTTGACATGCGTTAGATGATATAGGCCATACTAACCAGGGTGACTGCACCAGCTCAGAAACATTAAACAAATTATTCTGTAACAGAGCCTGCAGGGACACGAGGGACATATTGAATCGTGAGCTTTCATTGGGAAAACTCGACAGGGATGGTATTGATGGAGTATTCAATTGTTTAGTGGTTGCTAAGCCCCAACATGTAGTCTGATAGATGGAGACATTGAGGAACATAATTTGTGTAGGGATGAGGCAAGCACGGTGTAATGCCTCGGTTCCCTGTACCTGCCATGGCTTGGAGCCCCAAATAGATTTTAAATCCACTGTATTATCCCAGTACTCATAACCACCCACAGCTAGGGCACTTAGAAAGGAACCTGAATAAAGCAATTTGGTGTGTGTTAACATAATTTTCTGAGTTGATGTGTTATTTAGTCTAAAATAATAGGATGCAGGGTTCGACCGATTAAAATCAGTGAAATGAGTAAACTTATTTCGAAGAGTTTGAGAGCTACCTGGCAAGGGGTTTGGACAATGTTCCCATTGGGTATAGTTAACAGAACTACACAGGGCACTGGGCTTATGGAGAAAATGATTACCCCAATGTTGGTAACAATACAAATCGGCATAATTAGCAGAATTCATATATAAATCTTCAGCATTAAAAGATGCATAATATTTTAAATCGGCAAACAATGCTTCAACGGCATGCACATCCCAATCATCAGAATGAATATTATTTTGTACTACATCACCCATTGAAACACGAAGGACATTAGGTACATTAATAATTTCCGTCGGACCATGGATTTGATAGTTCACTGCATCCCATACGATGCCATCAGCAACTGGGAAGGCTGAAATGTTTACAAATGTGTGGTCACGCTTCATGATGTGAGACGAGGAATGAGGAGCCAAAGTTCCAGAAACATAGTCTACAGCAGAGCGTTCAGGTAAATAGTGACCATTGATTAGCAGAAAAAACACTGATGACAAAGCCAATGGACATGAACAAAAAAATCAAGAAAAGTACCAACCAGATGTATGTCCAGGGTGGAATCAAAAAATTGTCTCTAAACCAGGATACAAAAATACTGAACTTGGATGGGACTTTTGAAGAGGTTGAATCCGAATCAAAGGAATAACGAGTCGGGCCAAGTGGCGTTGTTGGTTGATGTGCCACCGATTCTGATGCAGGATAAGTATACTCGTCCTCGTCGATATTGGTGGAGAGTTGGGGATCAATCGTAGTTTCAGGCAAAGTAGAGGATTCAGGCAAATCGACCATCTCAATTACAGCATCAGCGATCGTTCGTGCAGATGGACTATGAACATATGTCCGATAAATGGCAGGACAAGAGACCGCTGGTGTGACACTATTCAGGATCGGCCAGGCGCTGTAGCTTGACATTTTCCACTGAGATGTATCTGTTCTCCTTGCGACCAGGAAGCGGTGGTAAAATGACTGTACGTGTTCCCTTCAAGCCCAGAACTGGAACCGGTGCACGAAAAGAGGGGCCAAATTCTTTTTGTTTTCAACCTTCTCTCGAACCAGTTCTCCAACTTTCGGAAGCCAGCCGGCTACCGGAATCTGCAACGCAGGATCTGTGGCTGAAGGCAAATGTGTAGTTGCAAGTTTGTCTCGGGCTTCTTGTAAGTCCTGTAACATAGCAGAATGGTTATTTACATCAAACTTGGCGGATTGCGCCGCGATGTCTGGACCCTCAAGGTCAGGCACAAACATTCTTATGCCAAAGAGCATTTCGTATGGGGTCCGCCCACCCAGAGGTCTTCTAGGGAGATTATTAAGTGCACGCTGAACGGTATACAAATGGGCCAGCCAGTTCCTGCCAGTACCTATAACCCTAGCTGTTAAGGATTGCTTTAAGTCACGGTTCATTCGTTCAACGATAGAGTTGCCCTCAGGCCTATACGGAGACGAAAATTTCACCCGCACCCCAAGCGAAGCCATTGCATCCTTGTAAGCCCTAGAGGCAAACGCTGGACCTTGGTCCGAATGGAAGGTGCCGCATGCGAAAATTCCCACAAAGACACGCAAATCCCTGATTACATTTCGGGCGTCAGCACTCCGTTGTGGCCAGACCCAGAGAAACCGTGTGCACGAGTCCACTGCCACTAAGATGTATTTATAGGCAGTGTCTGATGAGAATGGACCGCAGTGATCCAAGTAAACACACCCAAAGGGTCTGTTAGCAATGCAGAGCGGTGTTTGTGGTGGACGTGTTACCGTGGAAGGCTTAATCTGTTGACAAACGTCGCAAGAAAGCACAAAAGCACGGGTGTCTTTATACAATCCACGCCACCAATAACGCTGCTGCAAGATGGAAACCGTAGCTGATACACCTGCATGAGCAGAAGCCATGCCTTCGTGTGCAGCTGATATCAAGGCACTCCTGCGGTCCGCGTTGGGGATCAGCCGATCTCCAACGTCAGGTATAGTTACATAAGGAACCTGATCGGGACTTAATGTGTAAGAATACTTGGAAGGGAAACCTGTAGGGTAATTATTACCTTCCTTGGTTGCAGCAATAGCTGCTAATATAACAGGGTCTATTTTAGACATGGACCTGGTAACCGCTGCTACTGAACACGTGACTACTGCTGAACGGGCAGCTTCATCTGCCAGATCGTTACCAATAGCGTGTGCGCCCACCCGCTGATGGCCTAAGGTGTGAACCACCTGTGTGAGAGGCAGACGTTGTTGCAATTCTGCCACTCGAACCCAAAGCATTTTATGCTTAATTGTGCTCCCTTTTGCGTCCTTGTAGTCGTTTTTCGACCAGAAAAACAGATTGTCATTGTAAGATTGTACACAGTAAAAAGAATCACATACAATAAGAGTGGTCTCATCCTGTGAAGCGAACTCAAGCGCAAGTAGCAATGCATGCAGCTCGGCCAATTGTGCGGTACTATCTCCAAGTGTGCGAGTATGCACTACAGAGGATTTGAACTTTCCATCTACAAAGGAACCCGCAACAATTGCACATGCAGCTGAATAAGCGTGCTTGGACCCAGTGGCCGGTTGCGCCGAACCATCGGTGTAGATCACACATTTGTAATCCTCAAGCGGTAGTAAAAACAAAGGAGGAGGATGAACGAATTCATACTGCAAAAACTCCTGAGTCTGAAGAGAAGAATCGAAAATAAAGGTGACGTCTGATGACGTCAAAGATGTAGCCCATTGTATCCAACGGGGATGCATTGCTTTAGAGTTCGGTACACTTGCCTTTGTTACTGCCTCTAGGGCAGGACAGGGTGTTACCACCAGAATCCGCTTTCCCTGTGCCAGTGCGCGTTCTTTCAGAATCGCCATTTGCACTGCAGTTAGAACTTTTTCAACAGATGTAAAGCGCAATTCAGCGGAAGTGTACAGATGCGACTTGTATGCGATGGGTACTGTATCACCTTCATTAAAGGTTAAGTATGTGAATCCCACCGCCCCGGAATTATTCTAATCACCAGGTTTGTGTGGTTATCACGAGTCAAAAGATATTTAGACTCCAAAAGGTCTGTCTGCAAAGACTGCAGAATTGAGGTATGCTCAGGCAGCCAGCAAGACCTTGAATAAGTAGGTTGTATCAAAGCATACAAAGGCTTGATACGCTGGGCATATTCGGGAATGTAAGTACGCCCGAAATTCAAGAAACCCAGCAAAGACTGAAGTTTCTTCAGAGTATTTGGGGGCACAAATGTGCACATTTTTCCAAGAAATGGGGGCTAAGCCCTTACCTTCGTTGTTGAGCTCATAGCCCAAGAACAGAACGGTAAATTCAGCAATGTGTGACTTAGCAAAGTTAAATTTGTAACCCTGCTCCGCAAATTCAAGAATAATGCGGTCCACACGGGACAGATGCAGAAATAATTCGTCGTCTGTCAAATAAATGTCATCTACGTACGAACATGCATCTTGATCAATGTCATTTAACAAAGAAACAACACGGGCGGCGAATATACCCGGACTATTTTTGTAGCCCATGGGTAAACGCCGGAACTGGAATAATTTACCACCGGAAGTGAATGCGGTCCATTGACCACTCTCCGGGGCTAGGTTGTGCGTGTAGAAACCGTTTGAAAGGTCAAGTGTCGTTTTGTATTTTTTACGAACAAGACTGTCTACAAGCGCAGAACTGTGTGTATTTTGCACCGCAAAGTTCCGACAATGAGTATTTAAATGCCGGTAATCCAAAACTAAGCGGTACGATCCATCGGGTTTAGAAACCACGAAAAGGGGATTGTTCATAGGTGATACGCATGGTTCAATTACTCCCTGATATTCCAACTGTGTCAGAATTTCGGAGACGGGGCCTTTTGCCTGCCGTTTGATGGGATATTGGGGTTGTGGCTGCGGTAGTGACCGCAAAGGTATTGCATGAGGAGGTGATTCTTCATCCCATCCCACATGGTTGCGGTATAACGCTGGTGCCAGGTACACTGCCCACTCAGCTGCAAGTGCTTCAGCTTTGTCTTTTGGGACATGCCGTGAAAAGCTTGGAAGGATTACCTCCTCTCCTTTATGTGCAGCTAAAACGAATGGGGGTGGCCAATCCACCTCTGCTAACAAAATGTCATATGAAGAGGTTAGATTTTCCCAAAAATCCCTTTTATTTCACGCGGTATATCACCTTCAATTTGTATGACTATGTTGTAAAGTCTGTCAGGGGGTGCCACTCTCGTGTCAGCTGTCTCTACAGTAACGAATGTTTCAGTTGCTGTCGCCTCCATATGAGGACGTAGCGCCTCCCGCACTATGGTAACTTCCGCGGCGCTGTCTAGGAGGGTCACTGCCCACGTCCAATTCTGGAGTCTCGTTCTCACGGTCTGAGGCATATTTCGCTGTGACAGCGGCAACCTTTTCTTCTGAAATTGCGGTCGAGGAAGATGAAAGTCTTCTGCTTTACCTCTGACTTGTTGTCGAGGTTGGTCTCGCTCCTGGGGAGCCTCTCGGCCCCTTCCTCTATCTTGCCGTCCTCCTCCACCAGCCTGTGACGACGTCTGGGCCTGTGAAGAACGAGGAGAACGCGTATCAGAGCTCTGAAACCTTTCTGGTGATTTAATCCTTGACCTATCACGTAAATCATAAGTACGTTCAGAGGAAACCGAAACTGGGGAAGCTCCTCTCGACCCCGGCTTCTTTTGTTGCTTACCCTGTTTTTTCTGTCTCCAACTCTTTTTAGTGAAGACTGGTCTATCATCTTTCTCAGATGCACTTTTTGTTTGTGTAACTTGTGTTTGCGATTGAGTTTGCATTTTTACAAAGGCTTGTTGCCCAGGCTATTTCTTCCAATTGTTTTATAAGCCCGGGCAATAATTTTCGGTAATTCGCGAGGCCTGTCCAACTCTGGGACCAAAGCCAAAGCATTCGCTACTTGAAAGTTCATAGCATCGCCCTTGACATTTCCAAGGATCAGCTCAGCTACTACATCAAACACTCCCACTAGTCTCATCCCTAATTCCACAGCCGCTTCAGGGCCATGTTCATCCTGTACTTTTTTAATTACAGAGGGTAGAACCGTCATGGAAGGAGTTCCAAAACATTTTGAATAAACTGCTGCGAATACCTTACCCCAGTTTTCACATGATGTCAAATCGGGGATTATGTCTTTTGGCAAACTTATCGTGAGGATGCGGTGTTTATCTACTGGGGATGTATGTGGAAACACTGCTTCTATCTGATCGAACTTTTCTGCAAGCCAGTAAGGATAGTCGTCCTTATTTTGTGGACGTTTGCCCATCACAGAATTTACCATGACAGGACTTATGGTCACTCCAGCTGCAATAGCTGGTTGGCCTGCGACTACAGGAGCAGCTCCATGGAGGCTACCTGTAACATATGTCACTAGGGCTCGATGCACTCGTACCAATTCGGTATGCATAGTGCGCAGTTCCATAGCGGTAATGCCAGATAATTTGGATGCGGGGTATACCCGGCCAATACAGGCCAAGTGGCCCCTGAATTGATAAGGGGCCTAAACGAACTGCGGTAGTTGGTTGTGGTAGGGCGCCATTGAACCAAACACGGTGCTGCCAAGCCGTGAGAGGCACTTCAAAGAGCAGTATAGGGTCGATAGGCAGCAGGAACTGCGGTGGGTTTATATTCATGAAACAGCTTATCACCTGCATCCACCGCTTCAAAAGTGATCCAAGTGTAAAACACTTCAAAGTGATAAGCCGGATCGGCTTGAACCACAAAGACCAACTCGACCCCTGCATCGGGCACTCCATACACAGCTAAGTGGTCTCGGAGTGCTCCTCGACTATGTGCAGCTATCGCCACACCAGCCATGACTAAACAACTATATTCGACAACCTAACAGGGAGCACAAAATGGGTCTGTTAACTAACCTTTTTAATAACATCAAGCTTGAAAGAACCTATAAAACATTCAATATAGGAGGTATCACCGTCACTTACGCCTCCGGAAGCGTACGCGAGGGGTTTGTGGACAAGCACAAGTACTACTCAAGCGTCTCGCAGATAAGCTGCCCCACGTTGGGCGCCATGTCATAAGGTTTCTGCACATACACAGAGCTATGCACAGGAAAATGGGACCCCGGAATACAGTGGTTTGCCACCATATACCGTAGCACCCAAAAACCCCAACCCAACTAGCTTAGCATCCCATTAGCACCCAAGTACTAATGTTTGGACAACCCAGAACACGGTATCTTTATCTCAGGACTCGCAGAAGCAAGAACACTCTTTCGTCACTCACTCGTACTTGTCCACAAGATGCGTAGGAAGAGACACTGGATAGGTTAAAATGTTTATTCCAACTTACGTGCTCTAATGTACAGTACACGTGTCAGTACTAATAGCATAATGCATATGACTAATATAAGCAGCATGGTTACAATTCCATAGAATACAAACGGGGAAAGCATCTCAGAGCTCAGTGGATAAACGTATAAATAACATTACCACCCTCCCTTGCAGTAAGATAGTTTATTATAATAATAGAAGACCTCTGGGCTTTGACTAGCGAACCCCCATACCTCAGTCTCTAGATGCAGAATTACATCAGCAGGACATCATAGCTCTTCTCACTGAAAGGGATTTCTCCAAGTGTGTTAAGCGCTAGCAAACCACAGTATTAAAAGCATACCAAATTCTTCATGGCAATTGCACCTAATGTTATGTCTGGGTGTGCGAGACTGGCCATATCAGGAAGAACCAAAATGCACAAGTTACTAACTTGTGTAACGATATATCTGTAAGAGACAGTAGTTAGTGACAGATTCCTTACCTTAGAATATCCCCAGGCGTCAGGCTGGATCCGGAAAGTTTTTTGCGTAGCAGTACCCTTGCGCGTCGGTAGGCGGCGTCGTGCGGCTCCGCGTCCGTCGTCGGCGTCGTGATCGCCGGGATGACGTCGCGGGCAGTACTTAGGCGCCGCCCCTGCGCGCTGACGTCAGTTCTGTGCACCCGACTTTCCGCGCCAGGAACGCAGAGCCATGCAAGAAGCTGACATAGGTGTCTGAAAAATACTAGGGCCCTGAAAGGGATGTCCTTAACCCTAGAAATCAGTTCGCAGAACGGGGGAGGATGGGTGGGGCGGTAAGGAATCTGTCACTAACTACTGTCTCTTACAGATATATCGTTACACAAGTTAGTAACTTGTGCATCTGAAAGAGACACGTTAGTGACAGATTCCTTACCTTAGAATAGATACCCCAGCAATACCAACCCGGTGGTGGGTCTGCGAACAAAGATCAGACAAGGAAGTCCTGGAGGACAGAACGGCCAAAGAAGCCGTCCCTCCGGACCTGACTGTCAAGGCAGTAATGCTTTGTAAACGTGTGCAGCGAGGCCCACGTAGCTGCCTGACAGATAACCGGCAGCGGAACACCGCGGCCCAAGGCCGTGGTAGCAGCCGTTGCCCTGGTGGAATGGGCACGCAGCCCAACAGGAGGCTCCTTTTTAGCCAAAGAATAGCAGGTCTTGATGCACAAGGTAACCCAGCGGGAGATGGTCCTCTTGTGCACCGCCCGACCTTTTGGCGCCCACGTAGCCAATAAAGAGCTGGTCATCCACCCGGAAGTGTGTTGTGCGGTCAATATAGAAGGAGAGCGCACGTTTTGGGTCCAGACGGTGGAGCCTCTCTTCCTCTCTGGAAGGATGCGGAGGCGGAAAGAAGGTGGGCAAAGTGATGGTCTGCCCAATGTGGAAAGCAGTAACCACCTTTGGCAAGAAGGACGGACGCGTCCGAAGAACAACCTTGTCTGGATGAACAGACAGAAAGGGAGGTTTGCAAGATAGAGCCTGGAGCTCACTCACCCGCCGAGCGGAGGTGATGGCCACCAGAAAGGCTGTCTTCAGAGTCAGAAGACGAAGAGGACAGTTATGTAGAGGCTCAAAGGGAGCGCACATTAAAAGGTAAGAACCAAGTTTAAGTCCCACTGAGGCATCACAAACGGAACAGGAGGGAAGAGGTGAGTAATGCCTTTTAAGAACCTGTTAACAACAGGGGACTTGAAAAGGGAGGGCTGATCAGGGAGCCTGAGGAAGGCCGAGATAGCACAAAGATAACCCTTGATGGTACCCAGGGCAGAACCCTGTTGGGCCAGAGAGAGAAGGAACAGAAGGACCTCAGAAAGAGGGGCAGAAAGGGGATCCACAGCCTTTGCTGTGCACCATGCCACAATTTTGTTCCACCTGCAGGCGTATACCACCTTAGTGGAGGGACGCCTGGCTGCCAGAATCACATCACAAACTTCGGGAGGCAAGTCGAAAGGAATCAACTGCCGCCGCTCAATCTCCACGCAAGCAGGTGTAGACTGGACAGGTTCGGGTGGAGGACCGTCCCCTGCTGCTGCGACAGAAGATCCTCCCGAAGAGGCAGACGGATCGGGGGATCTACGCTCATACTGAGTAGCTCGGGATACCAAACTCTTCGAGCCCAGTCCGGAGCCACAAGAATGACTTGGGCCCGGTCGTGCCGAATCTTCTTCAACACTCTGGGTAGAAGTGGTATAGGCGGAAAGGCGTACAATAGACCGCAACTCCACTCGTGACGAAAGCGTCGCCGAGCGAGTGCCGCCTTGGAAATTCCAACGCGCAGAACTGATGACATTGCGCGTTCTCTTCGGTGGCGAATAGATCTAACCAAGGCTCTCCCCACTGTAGAAAGAGTCCTTGCGCCACTTCCGAGTGAAGACGCCATTCGTGATCCATCATGCACCTGCGGCTGAGGTTCGTCCGCCCTGGCGTTCAGGGAACCTGCCAGGTGTTGAACCACCAGGAACATGCCCTGGTGTTCCAGCCATGTCCAGAGGCGCAGAGCCTCCTGACAAAGGGTCCACGACCCCACCCCGCCTTGTTTGTTGCAGTACCACATGGCAGTGGTGTTGTCTGTGAACACCTGCACTACCTTCCCTTTGACAGAGGGAAGGAATGCCTTGAGTGCAAGTCGGATCGCCCGGAGCTCCAGAATGTTGATATGGAGCCGGGACTCCGCCGGAGACCAGAGGCCTCTGATCTCCGCCTCTCCCATGTGACCGCCCCATCCCAGAAGGGACGCGTCCGTCACAACTGTGTGCTCTGGCTGGGGAAGGGAGAGGGATCTGCCCATGACCCATTGCCGGTTCGAGAGCCACCACTGCAACTGTTTTGCAGTCCCCTCCGAGATCTGGACGTGATCGGACAGGTCGCCCTGGTGCTGCGCCCACTGGAACTTCAGGTCCCACTGCAGAGCCCGCATATGCCATCTGGCATGAGTGACCAGCAGGATGCAGGAGGCCATGAGGCCCAGCAGCCTCAGGGTCATCCGTACCGAAACCCAGGATAAGGGCTGAAAGATCGGAATCATAGCCTGAATATCCCGGACTCGCCGTTCGGGAGGATAGGCCCGAAACTGCGTCGTGTCCAGAACTGCTCCGATGAAAAGGAGCTGTGGAGAAGGAATCAGATGCGACTTTGGCACATTGATGGAGAACCCCAGCGAGTGCAGGAGTTCGGCCGTAGTCTGGAGGTGGGAGACAACTGCCTGGGACGAGCCCGCCTTCAGCAGCCAGTCGTCGAGGTAGGGAAAGACTGAAACCCCTGCCCGGCGCAGATGAGCTGCGACCACCGCCATCACTTTCGTGAACACCCGAGGGGCACTGGTAAGGCCAAAGGGGAGCACGGTGAACTGAAAATGCTCGAGGCCTACCGTGAACCGAAGGTAACGCCGGTGGGCCGGCAGGACGAGGATGTGGAAATAGGCGTCCTGCAAGTCCAACGCTACCAACCAGTCTCCGGGGTCGAGGGCAGTCAAGACCTGAGCTAGGGTGAGCATCTTGAACTTCTCCTTCCGGAGGAAGCGATTGACGTTCCGGAGGTCCAAGATAGGACGCATGTCCTCCTTGTCCTTTTGGGCACCAGAAAGTAGTGGGAGTAGCAACCACGCCCTACTTCTGGGGACGGAACATGCTCGATGGCCCTCTTGGCCAAGAGGGCCGTGACTTCCTTCTGTAGAAGCACCAAGCGATCCCCTGACATGCGGTGGAATTGAGGTGGCATGGCTGGGGGGTGGTCTCGAAGGGGAGGGAGTAGCCCCTTCGGACAATGTCCAAGACCCACTTGTCCGAGGTGATGGGACGCCAGTGGTGAAGGTGATGGCGGACCCTGCCCTCGACTGGCGTGCTGTGCACCTGAAAGGAGGGACTAGGAGGGGCTTGGAGGCCGCGGACGGGTTGGAGGTGGTGGCCTGACCCGCACGCTGGTTGCCCGAACCGCCACGGCGGTATCCACGTCCTCGGCCACGCGAAGGCGCTTGCTGCGCGGGCCGTTGGCCGGGCTGTGGACGTGACTGGGCGCCCCTTCCGTGGCCACGAAAGGGGCGAAAAGCAGACGTTTGCGGAGGGCGCACAACAGCAAGGCCCAGGGACTTAGCAGTAGCCCGTGAATCCTTGAAACGCTCCAGCGCATGGTCCGCCTTTGAACCAAAGAGACCGACTCCATCAAAGGGCATGTCCATGAGAGTATTCTGGACATCCCCTGAAAAACCAGTGGTTCTCAGCCAGGCGTGGCGACGCAGCGCCACCGTCGTTGCAAGCGATCTGCCCAGCGAGTCGGCGGTATCAAGGCCACAGCGGATGGTATACTTAGCCGCATCACGCCCTTCCGCAATAGCGCGGGTAAGCAGTGTCTGGACCTCCTCAGAACACTGCGGCAAAACATCAGCCACCGAATCCCACAGGGAGTGGGTGTATCGGCCCAAGAGGCAAGCGGTATTAACCGACCGCAAGCCAGCACTGGAGGAAGAGAAAGCCTTCTTCCCAAAGTGATCCAGGCGCTTGGATTCCCTATCCGGAGGGGCGGTAGGGAAGGCTGTTTGGGAGGCAGAGGCTTGGACAACCAAGCTCTCAGGGGCGCCAGGCACCCAAAAGAACGTCAGTGAGTGCATCGTTGAACGGCAGCACAGGCTCCGAAGAGGAGGCCGCCGGCTGAAGCACTTCAGTCAGGAGGTTAGTCCTGACGGCCACTGTAGGCAACTGGAGATTTAAGGCTCCAGCAGCTCTACGCAACACCGTTGCAAAATTAGCCCCCTCCTCCGTTGCCACGGGAGGAGACAGCATGCCAGAGTCGGGGGAGGTATCCAGCCCACTGGCATCCCCAAGTTCCTCAACCCAGTCCGGGTCAAACTCGCACTGTTGTGTGAGAGGGTCGTCAGACCCTCCCAGCTCTCCTGGTCCTCCTCAGGTTGAAAAGATGGAGGAGGAGGGACATAAGGGACCCAAGGCCTCATCGGCGCCGGAACCGGCGTCGGGCGGCGCCGGTCCGGCTCCATGTCCGGACCCGGGAGAACCGGGGAACGACGCCGCCCGGAGCCTCGGACGGCGTCGGAAACGGCACCGGGGACGTCGGCGGAGGCGTGGTTAGGTCAACCGGCGTCGATGGAGGTTGCGGCACCACCGGAACCGGGGTCGAGGCCGGGGCCGGAGCCGAGGCCGGGACGAAGGCTGGTGGGACAGGCGACGCCGGGACCGGAGTCGACGGCGACGCCGGAGCAACCCCATCTGGGCCCGCGGGGCCCGAAGGCGCACCGGAGGGACCTTGAGGCCCGAAGAGGCGGGCCATGGCCGACAGGAATTTCTGTACTTCGGCCGGAGTCGCCCCCGAACCCGGGAAGGACGGGTAATGCGGGGGCAGCTCGACAGGCACGTCCGGGGCCGCGGGGGCGGGGACGGTGCCGACAGGGACCTCAGCCGAGTCGCGCGACCGGCGAGGCGAAGTCTTAGAGCGATGACGCCGCTTAGACTTCTTGTGCTTCGACTTACCGGAGGAGCGCGAAGACTTGGATTCCGACGAACGGCGGGGACTCCGCGTCCGGCCCCTCGACCTCTCCCGGGACCGGGGCTTGCTGCGGCGCGGAGCCGACTGCCGGACTTCAAGGAGCTTTCGAGACCGCTCTCGCAAAGCCTTCGGATGAAGTTTCCGGCAGTCAGGGCACGACTTCGTGTCGTGGCCTCGGCCGAGGCAGAAGAGACACTCGAGGTGGGGGTCCGTGATGGACATCATACGACCACATACCTCGCAGGGCTTAAAGCCGGGCATCCCTACGACACCTTAGGAGTCGTGAAGACTCGTTGAAGAGAACAGTGAAAAATTTCACAAAAGATAGTCAAAAAGTGACTAGGGCACTGCTCTTCCCGGATCTGCGCTTACTGGCGCGGAAAAAGAAGAACTGACGTCAGCGCGCAGGGGCGGCGCCTAAGTACTGCCCGCGACGTCATCCCGGCGATCACGACGCCCGACGACGGACGCGGAGCCGCACGACGCCGCCTACCGACGCGCAAGGGTACTGCTACGCAAAAAACTTTCCGGATCCAGCCTGACGCCTGGGGATATTCTAAGGTAAGGAATCTGTCACTAACGTGTCTCTTTCAGATACATTGTTATGCGACCTTGTACATGTTTGTGCAGACTGAGCCCAAAAAGGTGAACAACAGAAAATGCAGACAGTGCAAAAGAACTTGGCACGAGCAAAGGGCGAGGGAGGCCGGGCCCAGTGTAACGTGCGCAAAGAAAAGCAGCATGGCAGCCAGGCCTAGGCCAACATAACAAGGCAGGTAACAATCCACAAGACATCACAGGCTGTGAACCATTTTGTGATATCACTCTCCATATTTAGGGACAATCCCTTTGGGGATTTTAGGATCATAAGATTGCTCTTTATCCTTACTGAGTAAATTGCTGCCACCATTGATAGGTGCTAGGCCCATCTCTGCTCTCTCTCTCTAGAGCCAGCAACCTGGTCTCTAGATCCAGTCTATTGGTCAACCTTGCTAAAAGGCTGTCGTCCTCATTGAGACTTTCTGTTGTATTCTGCTTTCCTATTACCTTGTCCTTCCTTTGTGTCAGTCTCTACTTGTCTATGTCATGTCTCTGTGATGTCATACAGTTCCACCTGTTGATGTTCAATGATATTTGTCAGTTATCTGGAGGCTGAGCAGGAAGGTACCTGCTCCCGGTGGGGTTTCTTACCAGATTACATTTCTACTTGAATGCTGTACCTGACCATCTAATCCCAAGAATAAATATACTACTTCAACATTACTACGAGGAGATTTTCATCTTTATTTACCAAATTTAACACTTTCCTCAATGTCCTCAGTAGTGCCTGACCCACCTGTGTGGGATCTAGGTACTGAGAGGTTGATTCTTGGAGTCAGGGCCACTGGGGCCATTTTCTCCCTAAGAAGTGGGGGAGGTTGATCTACCTGGTCATCCTCTCCATCTTCTTCCTCATCTGATTGGTCTTCACCATTTTCAGATGGGTGGTCCTAAGCATACCCAGCCAACAGCTCCTGGAGCTTTTGTTTGGTGGAATGGGACCCCATGGCTAAGTTTTTAATTTTACATAGTGACCTTACCTCCTTGAAAAACAAGTGAAGGTAAGGGGTGAGGTCAAGCTCCTCAACCAGGTCCTCTATGGTATTGTGGTTATTTTCACTAACAGCTGGGTTCTTGTTTTGAGACATTGTTAAAAAGGTTTCTAACCCCTCTAACCCTAGCTACAGTGACTTTTTATTTTCTAAAATTCTAAAGGGACTTAACCAAGGCCCTAACAAGACCTTTAGTAATTTTGCAAAAATGCCAATTTTGAAAAATCAGAATTCTAAAGACAATTTAAGAGTTCTGTCGTGTGATCAGGTGGTAACCAAGTAGTTTAACAAATGCAAAGTTGTATATCCCACCGCTGATCCACCAATGTAGGAAGCTGGCTCTGTATATACTATACCAAAGTGAGGTATAGTGTGCACAGAGTCCAGTGGAACCCAAAAGGTAAAGTAGATAGTACCTCACTCTCTATTTGTGGTAGTGTGGTCGAGCAGTAAGGCTTTATCAGAGGACAGTGTTAAGCATTTGTTGTACACAGTCAGCAAATAAATTCACACACTCAAAGACTGAACTTCAGACCAATTGTTTTTGTATAAAAATATTCTTTTAGTTATTTTATTTCCTAGAACCAAGCAAGCCTGGCACAGGTAAGTGATAAATACTGTGCAGTAAATATACAGTTGCAATACAGTTTGGATTGTAATTGTATATGCACTTTGTATTGACTTACAGTATTGTTATTGAGAAATGCAATGCTTTGTAAATACAGTACATATACTTTGAATAGGACTTTTAGTAAAATTACGGGTAAGTTACTTTTGGTATTACTTTTCTTACACAGTGCAGTATGCCTGGATACTGCACTGGGACATTTCCTGTAAACAGGTAAGTAAATGCGTTTTTACTAGTTATTACAATTTAAAAGAATTTCTTTAGGTTTTCAAACTCCACACCTAGAAACTTTTCCAAGAAAAACAGTCAATGTTATCCTATGGAGGAAAATAGTGTTATCGGTTTTAGTGGAAGTATTCGGTAGTGGGAGTTGAAGTTCTAGGGGTAGACTCAGGGGTCCCCCAGGGTCAGGGATGCACTCTCATTACACCCTCAGCGGCTCTAGGGCGGCCGGGTGAAGAGTGCTGAGGCCCAATGTTATCCAATGGGGGATAGGGGGCCTCCGGTTGGTGGCTGCTGACGGGCAGGCCACTTGGTAATGGAAACAAAGCTCCTGGACTTTAGCTCAGGGCAAATGGGGAAACAAAGTAGCACCAAAGGTGAACCCTCAGCAGCACTAGGGCGGCCGGGTGCAGGGTGCTGTTTAGACGTCGGGCGCCCTGTTTGCAATGGGGAACCTCCGGTTTGCAAAGGCAGTGCAGGCTCGGGGACGAAGGTCTTCTGGGTGCGACCACCGCTTCGAGAGGTATGTTGGGATATTGGGGGTTGGTTAGGCACCGTCGGTTGGGCCGCCCAAGGCCGTGGGGCATCGGGTGCAGGGGTGCCTTTTAGGGTCGGATCTTCTTTCCAGCTCCTGGGCCGGGTTGGGGGGACCTTCTGGTTTGAGGCTGCAGGCGTCGGCTGGAGGCTTGAGGCAGGTCGCCAGATCTCAGGTCAGGATCGCCGGGGGGAGGGGGGGGACCTCCTCTTGGTGTTGGGCCACTCTAACTCGGGCCATGGGCGTCGGGTGCAGAGTGGTGCAGACCCGCGGATCCTTGCGGAACTGGAGTCTGTTGTATGAACAAATCCGGTGTTAACGGGAGAAACAGTCTTTGTGGTTGAAGGCAGGCAGGTCCTCCGGAGTTTTTCGAGGTTGCTGGCTGCAGAACACACCGGGATTTCGCAGGAGCAGGTTCGAGGTGGAGACAGGCCGGTAGGGCTGAGGCCAAGTCAGTGGGCGTCTTCCTCTTGTTAGCTTCGGCACGGCTGTTCAGTCCTTCTTTTCTTGTTGCAGGTTCTTGTCTGAGGAAGCAAGGTTAAGGGGTGCCCCTAAATACTAGATTTAGGGCCGTTACAGGTAGGTAAAAAGGTTGGGACCAATGGGTCCCTTCCCTGGGGTGGGTACACCACCTATTATGCCACCCTCCAGTGGGTGGGGAGGGGCATAAGCTTTTCCCTGGTTGGCTGAGCCCCCCCATCTGCAAGGTGGCGGGGACTGAAAGTTGTACCTCACCTCCCCCACCTGAGGGGTGGAGTTGGCAGAGGTGGGCACACCTCTCTTCCTCACTTGTTTTTCCCGCCGGTTCTCCCACCCAAAGTGGGGGTCAGAACCAGTGAGGACCAGTTGCTGAAAGCTGCAAGCGCCTTGGGAAGCTCACAAAGGCGGCAAGCCTTTGAAGCTTCCCCTTCGTGAACCCTGCCCATCCTGGGGGAGGAGGCTTGGCACCTCGTCCCAGGATATGCATTGTTTCAGGCCCCCGAGAGCAGGAGGCTCTCAACCCAGGGGTCCAGAAACATGTCTGGTGGTGGCAGCTGAAAGCAGCCACTCAGCCTGGACACTAGTGGTAGGTCGTTTTTCAGGGGGCATCTCTAAGATGCCCTCTGTGTGCATTTTTCATTAAATCCCACACTGGCATCAGTGTGGGTTTAATGTGCTGAGAAGTTTGATACCAAACTTCAGTTTTCAGTGTAGCCATTATGGTGCTGGGAAGTTCATAATGACAAACTCCCAGCACCATATACTCTTAATGGCAGTACTGCAATGTCTAAGAATGGACTTAGACACTGTAGGGGTACAGGGCTCATGCACCTGTACCCTCACAACTGGTATAGTGCACCCAGCTAGAGGGGAGACTGATCTATGCCAGGGCAGTGGGTTGTAGGCATGGCACACAGGGATGTGTGCCATGTCGACTCTTCACTTTGCCTTTGCAGGCTGCGTGTCTTGCTGCAGAACAGTGTGTGTGTGTAATGGTACAGGGCCTCTAAGGGTGGCACAATAAGTGCTGCAGCCCTTAGAGGATTTCCCTGGTCACAGTGCCCTGGGTACCTGTGGTACCATTTACCAGGGGCTGACCTGTGGCCAGAGATGCCAATTGGGTTTGGTTTCAATGCAGATTTAGGAGGAGCCCAGGGCACTCTCAGGCAAAGCACATCAGCAGTTCAGCAAAAAGTGGGTGCTACCATGCAGAAAGAGGGTTCTTTCTCACACACAGCGATGCGTGGAAATTCTTCTTGCGCCGTGGAGATGCGTCAGAAAAACAGCCGCAAGAAGAGCGATGCGTCGATTGTTGTAGTTTTTCAAGTTTCTTCTTTCTTCTAGCTCCCAAACAGCAGCAACAACCTCCAGAGGCCCACAACTGGCACAGGCACCTCTTGGAAGGTCAGAACTCACAGCAAAAGAGTTCAGGGGAGCTGGGGGTGAAGTCTTTGTGTCCCCGAGACTACAGAAAAGGAGGGCAGCACACACAGGCCCTTGGAGATCTCCTTCAAGCAGGGGACACAGCAAAGTCCTTCTCCTTTCTTTGGCAGAAACAGCAACTGCAGGCCAACCCCACACAGCAAAGGGGCAGTACTTCTCAGTCTCTCCAGCTCTTCTCCTTGGCAAAGGGTCCTCTTGCATTCTAGGGATGATCTAAAGTTCTGGGATCTGGGACTCAATATGTGTACAGCAAAATCATTTGTTCTCTGGTGGCAGAGAAGGCCTGTGTTCAGTCAAAACCAGTTCTGTCCTCTCTGGTGCAGCTTCCTGGCAGGAGGTGGAGACAGCATTGTGGAAGGCAGACCAGGCCTAGTCAGGTGAAAGGAAATCTCCTCCCCCTACTCTAAATGCAATCCAGGTCTATTAAGCCCAGCCCTGACTCATCCAGACTCTCTGGAGCCACTGCACATCCCCAGCCCCTGTCACTCCAAAGCCAGACAGTCAATACACATCCTAGCAGAGGCACACTGGATGGCTAAGCAAGAAAATACCTACTTTCTAAAAGTGGTATTTTCAAACACAGAATATAAAAATCACCCTCACTTAAAGATGCATTTTAACATTCGGAGTTCAGGCATACTAAACTTTATTTTCCTACCTTGTTCCCAGGGGTAGTTATGTTTATAAGAGGTTATAAGCAAACTCCCCATTCTATCCTATGGGAACAGGTAGCCTTGCAATAGTGAAAAACGAAATTGGCAGTATTTCACTATCAGGACATGCAACACACACCAGGGCATGTCCTACCTTTCACATACACTGTGCCCTGCCCACAGGGGTACCATGGGCCTACCTTAGGAGTGACTAACATGCAAGAAAAGGGAAGGTTAGGGTCTGGCAAGTGGGTGCACTTGCCAGGTCAACATGGCAGTTAACAAACCGCACGCAGGCACTGCAGTTGCAGGCCGGAGACATCTTTTCAGGGCCAATCATGTGGGTGGCACCATCAGTGTTGCAGGCCCACTAGTAGCATTTGATTTACCTGCCCTGGCACACTTAGTGCACTTTACTACGGACCTACTAGTAAATCAAATATGCCAATAAGGGAGAACCAATCATAACAACAATTTACACAGGGAGCACTTGCACTGACACTGATCAGCAGTGGCAAAGTGCCCAAAGCATCTAAACCAGCAAAAACAAAATCCAGCACAGCATCAAACATACAGGAGGTAGAGGCAAAAAGTCAGGGGAAACCACGCCAAGGATGCCAGGTCTAACACGTGTCCCCTCCAGCTGAAAAGCGGGGAGAACTACCCACCCTCTTGGGAGTTCTCATCACAAAGGCAGAATAATCTGGACAGACCAACAGCATTGGCGTGTTCTGTACCAGGGCGGTGTTCCACCGTAAAGTCCATTCCCTGTAAGGAGATGGACCACCTCAACAGTTTCAGCTTCTCACCCCCCATCTGCATCAACCATCTGAGGGGCCTGTGGTCTGTCTGAACCCAGAAGTGAGTCCCAAACAAGTAGGGTCTTAGCTTTTTCAGCGCCCAGACGACAGCAAAAGCTTCCCTTTCAATTGCACTCCACCTCTGTTCCCTGGGAAGTAGCCTCCTACTGGCGAAAGCTACAGGTTGGTCCAAGTCCTCGTCGTTCAATTGTGAGAGTACTGCTCCCACACCATGCTCTGAAGCATCTGTCTGCACAACAAATTCTTTAGAGAAGTCAGGTGCCTTAAGCACGGGTGCCGTGCACATGGCATATTTCAGGGCATCAAAAGCAGTCTGGCAGGCATCAGTCCAGATCACCATCCTGGGCTGCTTCTTTGAAGTAAGCTCTGTCAAGGGGGCAACAATGGTGCCATACCCCTTGAAAAATCGTCTGCAGTACTCGGTGAGACCAAAAAAGGCTCTCACCTCGGTCTGGGTCTGTGGGGGCCCCCAAGCTAGAATGGTGTCAATCTTCTGTTGTAGGGGCGCCTCCTGGCGGATCCCTACCTGGTGCCCTAGGTACACCACAGACCCCTGCCCTATCTGGCACTTACTGGCCTTGATAGTGAGGCCTGCCTTTTGCAGAGCCTTCAACACTTCATAGAGGTGTTGCAAATGTTCCTCCGAACGGGAGCTGAACACAGCAATGTCATCCCGGTAAGCGGCGCTGAATTCCTCTAGCCCGGACAGTTCCTGGTTGACCAGTCTCTGGAACTTGGCAGGGATGTTCTTCAACCCAAAAGGCATGACCCGGAATTGGTAGTGCCCCTCTGGTGTTGAAAATGCAGACCTCTCTTTTGCCCCATCAGTTAAGGCAATCTGCCAGTACCCAGACGTTAAATCAAATGTACTAAGGTACCGGGCAGCTCCTAACCGATCAATGAGCTCATCAGCTCTGGGGATGGGGTGCGCATCAGTCCTGGTAACCGCATCAAGCCCACGGTAGTCCACACAGAACTGGAGTTCTGGAGTGGCACCGGGTGCAGCAGCTTTTGGCACTAAGATCACTTGGCTAGCCCAGGGGCTGCTTGAGGGCTCTATCACCCCTAATGCCAAGATCTTGGAAACTTCCTCCTTGATGCTAGCCCTGACTTTGTCAGCTATCCTGTAAAATGTTTGCTTTACGGGTAGACTGTCCCCAGTGTCCACATCATGGGCACACCAAGTGGTGATTCCTGGAGTGAGGGAGAACAGGGAGGTGAACTGTCCCAGCACCTGATGACAGTCCCTCTGCTGCTCTGGGGTCAGGGTAGGAGAGAGGTTTACCCCATCCACTGACCCATCATGTTCCTTTGCTGACAGGAGGTCAGGAAGAGGCTCACTCTCCTCCTCAATTCCATCATCTGTCGCAAGGAGAATACTCACCTCAGACCTCTCAAAGTGCGGCTTCAGGCGGTTCACATGCAGGACCCGCAAAGAGTTCCTGGGAGTCTGCAAGTCGACCAAGTAGGTCACCTCACTCTTGCGCTCCACCACCTCATATGGACCAGTCCACTTATCTTGGAGCGCACAAGGCTCCACTGGTGCCATCACCCACACTCTTTGGCCAGGCTGAAATTCGACCAGAGTGGAACTCTGGTCATACCATCTTTTCATTTCTTCCTGGCTGGCTTCCAGGTTCGCCTGAGCAAGTTTCCTGAAGCGTTGAGTCTGGTTCCTGAAGGCCAGCACATAGCTGAACACATCTTTGGGGAGGGGGTGGCGGGGTCTTAGCAGGAGTTTTCTCCCAGCCCTCCTTCACCAGGCTCAGAGGCCCTCTCACAGGGTGCCCATACAGTAGCTCAAAGGGACTAAACCCTAAGGACTTCTGTGGTACCTCCCTTTATGCAAACAACAGGCATGGTAGAAAGACGTCCCACTTCCATCTCATGCATTCTGCAAGACCTTTTATCATGCCATTCAGGGTTCGGTTGAATTTCTCAACCAACCCATTCCCTTGAGGATGGTAAGGAGTGGTGAACTTGTATGTCACACCAAACTCCTTCCACAAAGATGTCATGTACTTAGAAATGAAGTTTGTACCACGGTCAGAGACCACCTTTCTGGGGAACCCCCACACGGGAAAAGATCCCCATCAATGCACGGCCCACCACGGGGGCTGTGATTGTCCTGAGAGGGACAGCTTCCGGGTACCGAGTGGCATGGTCCACCAAGACCAAGATAAACTTGTTGCCTAAGGCTGTCTTGGGTTCCAATGAACCCACAATATCAATGCCCACCCGCTCAAAAGGGGTGTTCACCACAGGAAAGGGTTGGAGGGGAACTTTACACTTCCCTCCACTCTTGCCACTTGCCTGGCAAGTCTGACATGACCTACAGCGTGTACCAGCGTGCCTTCTCATTTGGGGCCAGTCAAAGTGGGTGACAAGCCTCTGATAGGTCTTGTCACACCCCAAATATCCTGCTAAAGGCACATCATGAGCCAGACCCAGTAGGAAGACACTGTAGCGCTCGGGTGCCACCTTAGGCTCACTATACAACAATTCATTTTCACAATAAAATCAGATGTGATCCAGACTGACCACCTGCTGCCAGGTCTGCAGCCTGTTGCCGCAAACCAACAAGAGTAGGGCATTCCATCTGCGCCTTGCAGAAATCCTCCCTGGAGGGACCCCCTTCCTGCTGCCAATGGGTCAGCTCAGGCAGGTCTCCCAGTTCGGCCACTTGTTCCCCTGTAGGTTCCAGGACATCCCCCTCAAGGTCTGCCTTCTCCTGGACCGTGGGAACTCCTGGGGCTGGTTTCCCATGCCCCCTGTCCTTCCTCTTCCTGGCAGGCACCTGGGCCACTGTTTCAGGCTCCAGGTCCTCTTGAATACCCCTACTGGCTGCCATTGACCGAGTCGTCACACACACCCACTCAGGCAGACCCAACATCTCCAAATGAGCCTGGCGTTTCACCTCCTTCCATGGGGAACTCTCCAGGTCATTGCCAAGCAGACAGTCAACAGGCATGGATTGACTAACAACGACCTTCAAGGAACCCGAGACCCCTCCCCCCAATTCGGAGGGAACCTGCGCCACCTTACACAGGCGCTGAGAGTTGTCTGCAGCAATTACAGGGTGAAGCACATTGGGAATAACCTGCTCTTCAGAAACCCATTGACACCTGACAGATGTCACACTGCCTCCTGTGTCTCTCAGAGCCTCCACCCTCCTCCCATTGATGGTCACCCACTGCTTTTATTGTTTAGTGTCCTCAGGCAGATAGGATCCCAGGACCATCTCTCTGTCCCCTAATGAGACACGGGTCATAACTGCTGGCTTCCCATCCCTACTAGGGACGAACCCCTCCTCCAATGCTACACTCACTAACCCTGGGGACGGTGCACCAGTGGGTGCTGGTGGTGCCTTGGGATCATTCGCCAGGTGGCCCTCCTGATTACATCTATCACACCTGTGGTGACCCCTGTTATCGTGCCTGCCCCTAGGGGGCCATGGCTGTTTAGAACTGGGTGGCTGGGAATCCTTACTCTGGATACTGTTTTGGGGCCCTTGAGAGAACTCCTTTTGATTACCCTTGACCCCCCACTCTTCTGCTGGGGACCCTGCCCACTCTTGCCTGGGTTACCCACATACCCCTTGTGGACCCTGGTACTAGTCCAGCGGTCCCCCTCCTGAGCAAGCTTCCTGGGGTCAGTTAGCTTGCTATCCATTAGATGCTGGCGCAGCTGTGGAACACAAAGACTAGTCAAGTGCTCCCATGCAATTAAGTCATACAGCCCCTTGTAGTCAGTTACCTTGCTGCCCTTTATCCAACTATCCAGTGCTCTGCAATAAAGGTTCACACACTCCACCCACGTATTGGACTCAAGCTTCTTGAAGTTCCTAAACTTCTCCCTGTACTGCTCAGGTGTGAGCCCATACCCGAGGCATAAAGCCTCCTTCATATTGGGATAGGTCAGATTACCCGCCTCCTCCAAAGGTGTCAGTGTCTCTCCCAGTGGCCTCAAAGTGCTTCCACAGGCACGCCCCCAATACTCCTCAGGAACCTTATTCATTCGCAGTGCTACCTCATAAGATGCAAACCATGCATAAATATCTTCACCCTTCTAGTGATTTTGCACTAGGTCCTTGGGAATGTAAACCTTACCCCCTTGCACTGGCTGTACACTGCCACCATTTGAACTGGACTCCACTTGCTTAGCTTTAATGTCCAGTTCCCTCATGCTCAACTCATGAGCCAAAAGCAATTTCTGTTCCTCCAAAGCACGAGCGTTCTTGCTCTCCTCTGCCATCTTTTCTTTCTCTATTTCCAATTGTTTCATCTTGAGCTTCATGACTTCTAACTCATGATCTCTAACCCTTTGGCGCTCCTCCAGTTCCTCTGGAGTAAAATTTCAAGAGGAATGATTGCTACCAGCCCTAGAGACTGCTCTTCCAACAGGCAGATACTGTGATCTGAAACCATCCTCTGGTGCATCCTCATCGACCTCTCCATCACCTGTCTCACCAGCCTCTCTGGCCTCCCACCAGGCCCTTAAGGCCATTTCAAGCTACTCCTTCCTGGTGCTGCTCTTCATGGGACATCCAAAGTCTTTGCAAAATTGTTTGAGCTGATCTACTCTGTAGGTATGCAATATTTCAATATCAAACTCAAATCCTGCGGCCTCACTTGCTGGTTTACCCTTCTGAGACATGGTGCGTGAATACTTTAAGGATCAAGCAAAAATAGAACCAGAAACAAAACACAGTATGTGGTTGCGTAATGGTCTGCACTAGCCAAGTGATGTACACCAATTACTGTGGGTCAAGTACAAATAGATTCAAATCCTCACCGCTGACCACTAATGTTAGAAATGGGGGTCTCTAGTTGGCAGACTTAGGTTCCTTTGTCCAAATAGGGACCCTTGCTTCTAGTCAGGGTAAGGGGGATACACACTTTAGATAACCCCTGCTCACCCCCTTGGTAGCTTGGCACGAGCCGACAGGCTTATCCCAAAGGCAATGTGTAAAGTATTTGTAGCAACACTCACAGTAACACAGTGAAAACACCACAAATGGACTCCACTCCAGTTCAGAGAAATAAAATCCCAAAACGACAAAAATCCAACATACACAATTAAAAATATGACTTTCAAAAGGTTTCAAGAACTTGTACCATAGAAAACTATGGATGCGTGACTTTTACACAAAGTACCTGTAGCTGCGTCAAAATTC
The DNA here is from genome assembly GCA_963921515.1 of Calotriton arnoldi. Classification (NCBI taxonomy): domain Eukaryota; kingdom Metazoa; phylum Chordata; class Amphibia; order Caudata; family Salamandridae; genus Calotriton; species Calotriton arnoldi. Next base: position 213,940 of record CAWUFW010004693.1, on the reverse strand, counting down.
ACAAGGCCAAACAGCCGCAGAGTCGGAAACAAAGATGTGTCAACTCCTGAGACCTGGCGATGTGACAGTCCCGCTGCACGCAGAGGACGGGTTGTGTCGATTCCGGTCTGTATGGGGAGTGATGCGTCGATTCTTTGTGACGGTTCCGGTACGCAGGTGATGCGTCGGGAAAACTTGCCACACAGGATCGATGCGGCGGCGAGCGGCGCTGCGGCGGTTTGCTTGAGCCGTAATCCCCCGATTCTTGCAGCGGCGACAGGCGCTGCATCGTTTTTCGCAGCGGCAAGGTGATGCGTGGAAATTCTTCTCGCACCGTGGAGATGCGTCGGAAAAACAGCCGCAAGAAGAGCAAAGCGTCGATTTTTGAAGTTCTTCAAGATTCTTCTTTCTTCCAGCTCCCAAACAGCAGCAACAACCTCCACAGGCCCAAAACTGGCACAGGCACCTCTTGGAAGGTCAGAACTCACAGCAACAGAGTTCAGGGGAGCTGGGGGTGAAGTCTTTGTGTCCCTGAGACTTCAGAACAGGAGGCCAGCGCACACAGGTCCTTGGAGATCTCCTTCAAGCAGAGGACACAGCAAAGTCCTTCTCCTTTCCTTGGCAGAAACAGCAACTGCAGGCCAACCCCACACAGCAAAGGGGCAGTACTTCTCAGTCTCTCCAGCTCTTCTCCTTGGCAAAGGGTCCTCTTGCATTCTAGGGATGATCTAAAGTTCTGGGGTCTGGACCCCAATATTTATACAGCAAAATCCTTTGTTCTCTGGTGGCAGAGAAGCCCCGTGCTCAGTCAAAACCAGTTCTGTCCTCTCTGGTGCAGCTTCTTGGCAGGAGGTGGAGACAGCATTGTGGAAGGCAGACCAGGCCTATTCAGGTGAAAGGAAATCTTCTCCCCCTACTCTAAATGCAGCCCAGGTCTATTCAGCCCAGCCCTGACTCATCCAGACTCTCTGGAGCCACTGCGCATCCCCAGCCCCTGTCACTCCAAAACCAGACAGTCAATACACATCCTAGCAGAGGCACACTGGATGGCTAAGCAAGAAAATACCTACTTTCTAAAAATGGTATTTTCAAACAGAATGTAAAAATCACCCTCACTAAAAGATGCATTTTAACATTCTGAGTTCAGGCATACTAAACCTTATTTTCCTACCTTGTTCCCAGGGGTAGTTATGTTTATAAGATGTTATAAGCAAACTCCCATTTCTACCCTATGGGAACAGGTAGCCTTGCAATAGTGAAAAACGAAATTGGCAGTATTTCACTAACAGGACATGCCACACACACCAGGGCATGTCCTACCTTTCACATACACTGCACCCTGCCCACAGGGGTACCTTGGGCCTGCCTTAGGGGTGACTAACATGTAAGAAAAGGGAAGGTTAGGGCCTTGCAAGTGGGTGCACTTGCCAGGTCGACATGGCAGTTAACAAACCGTGCGCAGTCACTGCAGTGGCAGGCCGGAGACATCTTTTCAGGGCCACTCATGTGGGTGGCACCATCAGTGCTGCAGGCACACTAGTAGCATTTGATTTACCAGCCACACTTAGTGCACTTTACTAGGGACCTACTAGTAAATCAAATATGCCAATTAGGAAAAACCAATCATAATAATTTACACAGGGAGCACTTGCACTTTGACACTGATCAGCAGTGGCAAAGTGCCCAAAGCATCTAAACCAGCAAAAACAAAATCCAGCACACCATCAAAAATACAGGCGGTAGCGGCAAAAAGACAGGGGAAACCATGCCAAGGATGCCAGGTCTAACAGCGTGCAAATATACACCTGTAAAAATCCGCAGGTGAGCCTCTCAGGGGTGGAGTGTGGGTCGCATGCAAATTTATGAAAGAATCCAATGCTGGAGAGTTACAGGTAACTTATTTTCTTACTCCAGTATTGGAACTTTCATAGATTCACATGCGTGAATCAGAGTAGCTAGCAGTTTGCAGCACATTATTTCTTGTATCTTTCCAAGTGTGTCAAATCCATATTGTCAACCAGATATACTTTAAGTCATTAAATGGATACTGATTGCATTCAGAAACATTTGTACAAATGAAACATAATATAAGTAAGAAATCATGAGTGAAGATAAAGTGTGTATATATATATATATATATATATATATATATATATATATATATATATATATATATATATATATATATATATATGTCCCAAAGTGATCCTTGAGTTCGAAAGTGCTCACCAGCGGGTGCTCAGCACAAGGGCCGGATGTGCCCTTGTGCTGAGCACCCGTTGGTGAGCGCTTTCGGAACTCAAGGATCACTTTGGGGACATTTGACTGTGATTGAGAGCGCCCGAATCACTGCGTTTGGAACGGACCAAGAACACGAGGAATCACCCCCCGATGAAACGCCGCATGACGGGGTCGGAAGACGCTGTCTAAACGGGAGTTTTTTCATGACTAGGTGAGTGACATTGTGTTTAAACAGCGAAGCAGAGATTTGAAGCGGCTGACTGTGTTGGTGGAGTGAAACCGGACACGTATACGATACGGCTGGTGACAAAACACAGTCGGCTCGAGCGGGAAAGCTTAATTTAACCGAGTGGTTAAACTTGCAACAAAGTATTGATTACATTCCAAAGAGTGAAGCGCTGTCAGAAAGTAACAGATTAAACAGTATTAATAGGATGGAGGGTCGGGCAGCGAAACGAGCATCCAAAGCTATGTCAATGTTCAAACCTGGAGATTCAAGTGAGAACGCAGGGACTAGCATGGAAAGTGCACAATACATAAATAGCATGTCCCTGAAGCAGCAAATGAACCAAATGGAAAGAATGTACAAAAAGGAGGTAAACAAAAGTTGGGAAATAATAGCATTGGAAAACTATATTGAAGTAAAGCGTGTCCCACGTGGGCTAAGAATTTTCACCATGCCCACGCATCCAGATACCAAAGTAGAATTACTGGAGGAATGGGTTGAGAACAATTTGCAATGCTCTCTGAATATGATGCGAATACTTATCAAGCATGCCCGGATTGATGTAAATGAAATAACCAAGAAACTGGAAGAAATGGAGGAAACCTTAAAGAATGAGGCAAATCAAGATGAGGTTTCCAAATTAAGAAAGGAAATGGACACCAGGCTTGAAAAATACGAGTCGGAAATACAAGAACGTAAAGCACGAAAATGTAAACGTGACGAGCAAGACTACTTACAAGGCAGAATATTAACATTTGCAAGACGTTTTGATACCTTAAAAAAGAACTATCCAGTGCAATATGCTAAGTCAACAGTGGTAAGCACAAGTGAATCGGACGCAAGTGAGGGAGAAACATCAAGGGACGCAAGTGGAACACCAAGGATGACTTTTTTAGAAGAAATGCGGCTGATGAAGCTGGACAAGACCCTAACAAGGGGGAGGTCGAGGAAGAGCCGCAAACCGAGGCCGAGGAAGAGGGACAAGAAACCCTCGCAAGCACAAGAAAAACAAGAAGGGCCAAGCGAAAGAAAACAGTATTCGCTGCGCAGCCGGAAATAGAGAAGGTCAACTTGATTGTGAATATCTCGCAGTATCAACCAACACAAGATGAGATATCAGTATTAAATAAAGGACTATCCTTCTGTCCAGAATCACACTTCAACTACACACAAGTGCGAATAGATCTGTATAAATATATCCGAAAGTTGAAACTGGCTAAAGTTCAAAACGTACAAAGTGAAGACAAGCCTCCTGAAACCGATGAAGATCCTGCAATCACGATAAATCAAATGTCAGACTTTAAAAACATGTTTGATATCTTGTATGACCTGGAAGACGGGGCAATGACTGAGGAAGAAAAACATAAACACCTGGATATACAAACAAACAAAAGACCAGAAAGTGGATTAAGGAGAAAATCAAAATATTGCCCGGCACAGTCCCCTGGAAATAAAATCGATTTGTTCTCAGATGCAATAATTGAAGAATTGGAAAGAATGCCACAAATACGGAACTCAAAGCAAAGAGAAAATTTGACGATGAAAGAGAGAAAAGCAATCGACAAATTGGTGGAAAACAAAGAAATCACAATAAAGTCCGACGATAAGGGGGTAATATTGTGATAATGGACACAAGAGATTACATTCAAGAAGCATTAAGGCAATTAAATGATGTGTGTAATTATTGTAGACTAAAAACCAACCCAATAAATAAAATGACGATGGAACTGAATCAAAACCTTCAGCAGTGGTATGAAAAACATCCCATCAGTGATGAAGAAAGGAAATTTTTTACGGACTTTCCAGTGATACCATGTATATATATTTTTTGCCTAAAATTCATAAGACTCTTATTAATCCGCCCGGGAGACCAATAGTCTCCTCCTGCAGCTCTCTATATGAGAATTTGTCTCAATATGTGGATAAATTTTTAGCACCGATTGCACAAAGTATGAGTTCATATCTAAAAGACACGGGTGATTTCCTCAGAATTTTAACTGGAATAATATGGAATCAAGAATACCTTCTGGTCACAATAGACGTTGTCTCTTTATATATGTCAATCAGGCATGACATTGGATTAACAGCTTGTAAATATTTCCTCAGACAGCGGAACATCTCAGAACTTGGTCACACAGAAATGCTCCTCGATATGATAGAAATCTGTCTAACAAACAACATCTTTCTTTTTAATAAAGAGCTCTTCAAACAAGAGTGTGGTACAGCTATGGGAATTTCATTTTCCCCAAATTATGCAAATATCACCATGGGGTGGTGGGAAAGGACCATAGCGCGGAGTGCAGAAAACCAGAATGATCTCGAGCGGGTCATCTTATGGGTCCGCTATATAGATGATCTGTTCCTGATTTGGAACGGAACAGAACAAGATTTTCGAAAGTACTACTCTAAACTCAATATAAATCAAATTGGTCTGTCCTTTACATGTACTACAAACAAAAAGGAAATTGACTTTCTAGACACCAAGATCTATATAGAAGACGGACAAATACACTCAACACTTTTTAGGAAAAAGACTGCAACTAACAGCATCCTGCACGGGACAAGCTTCCACCCCAGACCACTAATAAACAGCATCCCCTATGGGGAATTCACACGTATGAAGAGAAACTGCTCAAAAGAAGAAGATGCAGAACAAAAGATTCAGGAGACGAAAAAGAGACTCAAAATGAGGGGTTATAATGAACGGACCGTAAGAAAATGTAAGCAACGAATTGACAACAAAACAAGAGAAGAAACTTTGATTGAAAAAACAAAAACTATTGATAAGAAAGAGAACGAAGCTCCACGCTTTGTGACCACGTATAGCAAAGAAAGTGGTAGAATCGTTAACAAAATGAGAAAATACTGGCATCTAATTTCGGGAGATCCTGATATAGGAATATTGCTTGGCACAAAGCCAGTTGTCACCTATAGAAAAACTACATCTTTAAGAGACCTACTTGTGAAAAGCCATTTTCAACCCAAACAGCAAACTAATTGGCTAACAGATCAACATAAAGGTTTCAGAAAATGTAACTCATGTAAAGCCTGCAAAATAGGAACAAATATGACCACTATTTTGGAACCCAATGGTAAAACAATCACTATTGATCAAAACATTACTTGCACTTCGAAATTTGTAATCTACATCATAGAATGCCTACGTGGGATGAAATACATCGGCAGCACCACATGCATGCTCAAGAAACGTATCCTTGAGCACATTCGTGCAGTAAAAAATGAGGACATGGCATACGCCACAGCGAAGCACATGAGTAAATGTCAGAAAGGTGACTGGAGAGCTATGGCTTTTTATGGAATTAAAATGATACCCCAAGGAGAACGTGGTGGGGACAGAGTCAAGATGTTACGCCAAATGGAATCCCGCTTCATCATAAGACTCAGGACTAAGTGCCCTAGAGGCATTAACAATGACGAAGAACTTTTTGTACACCTTGAGTAACAAGACTGCTTACATGTAATTGCCAACTGCCGTTCCAAAATGGACTGTATGTTTTAGATGCATGTTAAAAATAGGGTACTATACCTGATTTACTAGATAAAGATATGCTAATATCAATGTTGCAAGCAGCAATTGAAAGCACTGATGCTGTTGAATACGCTGTGTTTTGTGAGCTATAATGTTTAAAATCACGTATGCATCTACAACAATGAACTAGGTACTATACCTCATTACGATATGTCCACTAAAAGGAGAGCGGTTAAAACGCACTGAGCGAAATTAACTGTCAGCAACAGGTTTAAACAGACTTGCAAAAGTAGAAACTAAATGCGCAATCATGTAATCACGAACAATAAGTGTAAATATCTGACATAATGCGCAATGTCTTTCGTGTAAATATGTATAAAGTTTTTGAATCATGTTGAATTAAACAAAACACTACAACTCCCATAATGCCACTTTAAGGCAGAGATGGGTAGTATATAAGTATAAGTGAAGAAAGACTCACTAACCGTGAGAAAAGCCGAGTCAGGCTGAAACGCGTTGGTGGAGTGTAATCTGTAAATAAATTAAGCAAATCCTGCTCAAGAGTGTCGCATCCTTTGTTTGAAAAATAAAAAAATAAAATATATTATATATATATATATATATATTCACTGAAAAAACCATAGGTTTCAGGGACGTTATAGTTAGAAATTATCATTTAAAAACCTTTGAAATTCACTGAAAAAAACCATAGGTTTCAGGGACGTTCTAGTTAGCTGGACATTTCACTCGTACAAAACCATTGAAATTCCACTGTTATAGTTAGTTCAGCTAACTATAACTCGCGCCCGCAATGCACTGCTGATCACATCACATATTACATCATTCATGACATGGTCAGTGACATCACTGATGACATCATTGATCACATCTCAAATGACATCACTGATGACATCATCCATGTGACAATCTGATGCACCTTCTCACACCCTAATATAACCTTTGATACACCCACTCCAAAAAACAGAATACCATTTTTGAAACCATAGACACACCAATACTACTTACTACATATCTAATCACTGGTTCTTAGGTCTACACACTCATCCACTCATTCACCCATACAATCACTCATTCAAGCAGTCACTCATCAATACAACACTATCATATGCACTCATACACCTACACAGACACTCACACAGCATCACTCATCCAGAGTTACTCACACACCTAGTCAGTCATGCAAATAATCAATCACACTTCCATTTACTGACCTATACAGTTATACACACAACACATCACTTATTCAAACAGAAAGAAACGCATAATTAGTCTCTTATACAACCACTGATACAAGTAGACACTCATCCATACAGCCACTCTCACAATCACTAACTCTCACGTATAGTCATTTATATACTCCAACTCTCACATACACTGTCTTTTACATATGTAGTTAGTTGGACATGTACCACTGAGACATCCATTCACTCACTAACACACCCATACACACACTCTCCCACGCATACAGCTGTTTTCACATGCACTCTTGAACCCATACACCCAGTGAATCAACCACTAAAACATGTATGCAGAGTCACACACCTCCCACGCACCCACACTGAGGCACCCATACAAATACTCTGGCAACCAATTAATAACCCATATAGACACTCATGTAGCTACTGACCAACCCAGGCAGCAGCTTATACAACAGCAAACAGACTGATATAGACATTCACACAGTTTAGTCACTAACCCATGCATTCAGTAAGACACATGTAATAACTCAGTTAAACAGTCAGTCACACACCTACTAAATCCTCCATCCAGACACTTATACACCCACTCATTCTTCAATACACCTTGGTGTATATATATAATACATATTTAAACTTTAAAGAAAAACACATTCACTGGATGATGTCATCAGTGATGTCATTTGAGATGTGATCAGCAGTGCATTGCGGGCGCGAGTTATAGTCAGCTGAACTAACTATAACAGGGGAATTTCTATGGTTTTGTATGAGTGAAATGTCCAGCTAACTATAACGTCCCTGAAACCTATGGTTTTTTCTGTGAATTTCAAAGGTTTTTTAAATGATAATTTCTAACTATAACGTCCCTGAAACCTATGGTTTTTTCAGTGAATTTCTAAGGTTTTTTAAATGATAATTTCTAACTATAGCGTGCCTGAAACCTATGGTTTTTTCAGTGAATTTCAAACTTTTTTAAATGATAATTTCTAATTATAATGTTCAATAAACCTATGGTATTTTCAGTGATTTTAAATTATCATTCCATTCTCAACCTAGTGAAAACAGCCAATATCGCCAGTTTTCCAACAATAGCTTCCGCAAACAAATTCGCCACAAATGAGAGCGACAACTAACGCTAATAATATGCAGAGTAGGCGTTCCCGTGCAAAAATAACACGAAAACACCACTTCCCGATATTTTGAACGAGCAGCCAAATCTGGGATGCGATCCAAAAACAGGCGATAAGCTGCGTTAGCAGTAGGAATTTAACATCTGCCTTTTACTGGTGTAAAGCAGGACGACTACCTACAGTGTGAAAGGAGCCCAGCCCAGAACCACATCTGAAGACCAACACATGTCATAGAGCTACTGACCATGCAGCTCCGACACCCAAGAAGGCCACAACACCCACTGCCATCACCCTCAGGACCTTCCCCCGGACCACCCCCTCCCTACTACCACCGAGGCAGCGCAGAACAGGACAGCGGACCTTCCAAAAGCGGCATGGTCCCTCAGCCACACAATAGCTGAATCTTGGGAGATGTGGCAACCAAGTATGTGTGAAGGACGCAAGTCAACCATCAATAAAAATGCACACAATACCAAGTGTAGCGGTGATGTGGTGGACAGACCTCACTATGCAGAGCACAAACCTCTCCATGTGGACATATACTGCTGGTGCTTGTAGTATTGTGGACAATAGACGCAACCATGTTACCTCAGGCAGTGGGGAAGATCTCGGTCAGGTAGCTGTGTTGTCCCCCCCTGGAAGCGGAAGCGGAGTGTGCTGGTCCAACGTACACCACTCCAGCGTAGAAGTATGAATAAATAGGCTGGGGCTGTGGGCGTGGTTCACTTGTGGGAAGGCCAAAGCGTCTGCCAGAGCGGCAGCCCTCACCCTGCCACGAGGCCTCCGCCGTGACCGTCGGCCTCCTCGACACAGGCCCGCTGCGAACCCAGCAGCAGAGCACCACAGACTTATGTCTGTACAGACTACTGCCTTCGATCTACACTGCGGACAGCAGGGCTCACAATTCAGATCGAGTCGAGATTGCAGATGACGCACTCCAGTAGACTGCGCACACACTGAGTGCTTCAGGTGCCACTAACTCAGTGCACCACAAGTCAACGCCACGTGGACTTATTAAGACAGAATTCATTAGGCAAAAGACATTGCTACCAGTGGGCTCGCCCGGACCACGCATCATCGCAGGCTCCACACACGCTGGTTGCTTCAGGTGACACTAACTGTACAGCTCAACTCAACGCCACGTGGCTGTGGGCCCTTGCTGACCGCTGCCTCCGGCCTACACTGCGGTCATCAAGGCTCACATTTAAAATTGACTCTTGATTCATTAATTGCAGAGTCCAGTAGGCAACTAAGTATTACGTCCCTAAAACCTACATAATATCCTTTTAGTATCCTTGCTTCAAGAACTTGTTTTATATCAGTTATAGCTTTAGTACAATGACCAAATTCATCTTGCAAGTCCAAAGGAACACTGAATGGCAGTCTACACTGCGGACAGCAGAGCTCACAATTCAAATTGAGTCTTGATTTATTAATTGCAGACAGAATTGTACTCTATATCCTCGAATTTTGTCAAGAGGAAGCGTTCCTTGATGTCTGTGCTGACTACTGCCTTCGATCTACACTGCGGTCAGCAGGGCTCACAATTCAGATCGAGTCGCGATTGCAGATGACGCAGTCCAGTAGGCAAGAGACATTGCATCATCGCTGGCTGCGCACATGCTGAGCGCCACACCTACCACTAACTCTATGCAGCTCAAGTCAACGCCACGTGGCTGTGGACTCTTCCTGACCACTGCCTCCGGCCTACACTGCGGTCAGCAGGGCTCACAATTCAGATCGAGACACAATTGCAGATGACGCAGTCCAGTAGGCAACAGACATTGCATGATCGCTGGCTGCGCACATGCTGAGCGCCACACCTACCACTAACTCTATGCAGCTCAAGTCAACGCCACGTGGCTCTGGGCTCTTCCTGACCACTGACTCCGGCCTACACTGTGGTCAGCAGGGCTCACAATTCACATCGAGTCGCGATTGCAGATGACTCAGTCCAGTAGGCAACAGACATTGCTCCCAGTGCGGATCGCCCGCACCACGCATCATCGCTGGCTGCGCACACGCTGAATGCTTCTGATGCCCCTATCTCAGTGCAGCACAACTCATGAACCCTTTATGATACATTTTGTGTATAATTTCACATCTGCTGCCCCTACCTCAGTGTACCACAAGTCATGGACCCTTTACGATACAATCTTGTGTGTATTATTTCACATCTGTTGCCCCTACCTTAGTGCAGCACAAATCATTGACCCTTTATGATTGAATTTGTGTGTCTGATCAAATGATTACTGTTGTACTTGTTGCCAGCACCAACCATTCCCGGACGGCTGGCTTACACTCACCCCACACGCATCCAGCACAGACGTCACTGGACATGTGATCCTGGTAATAAAAATGAGTCGAGCTTACGTTCCCGTACCCAGTTCCACTATCTATCTGTGTCCGTGTGTTCATTATGTATGCAAGATGCCGCCCCTGGGCCCTACCACATTACATTGTGCTGTGGACAGGGTATGCAACCATGTTACCTCCGGCAGTGGGGGAAACTTCGGTTATGTAACTTTCTCTCGGTCATTGTACAAGTACGGACGTAGAGACTGGATCATTACAGTACTGCAAGGAGAGTGTATAGTGAATTTATAAGTGCTTGGAGATTGGCAGAGTAATTGTATAAGTACATATGTTGGCGCAGCCTAACCCCGAACACAAGCTTGGCTCTAATTGGCTGCCCTCCATGTGCCAAAAACTGAAACTTGAACTTTGCATGGCCCTGTATTGCTACAGCTGCAACACTCCACTGAATGTGCAATAAACATTCATATCCACACAGATGTGTCATGTCCACCATCTTTCATGTGTGGAACTATGGATGAATGTAGGGTCAGTGATTCCCCGTACCTTCCATGTTGTGGGACTTGGCTCACAGAGTGACACATTGGCTTTTGCGACCCGGGTGACGTCGGCACTACAACAGGGACACCCGCATCAGTTGATTCCTCATACAGCCCAGGACGGAGCCACGCCCATAGCTCCGGAGTCATTCTTCACAGCCTCACGCAGGACTGGCATACGCCAGGCCAGTCCACTTACAGGGAAGGACAACGCTACATGGCCCAGATTTTCATTGCAGTGATCTGCTGGTCACACCCTAGTTGTCAGTACGCCACAGCCACTCCCTCACGGCTAGTATACACCCACACCACACCCATCCAGCACAGGCGTCACAGGACACGTGACCCTGCCAATAAAAAAGACCGGGCGCACATGCTCGACACCATTTCAGAGTTGCTCGCACCGGATGCACTGCAGCCGGCACAGGCACACCGGCACGGGACGGTGACTTTCGGTCCACTGAGGTACGGGTACCGTAACTGCTGAGCGGGTGTACAGCCTGCGGTGATGGCCCGTCCCGGCGGTCTGGACAGCTCAGGTTTTGTGTGCCCTGCTGGACCGCAATGTAGGCCTGAGCCATCAGACAGCGCAGGCCTACCGGCACATGGCGTCGCCTTGCTGGTCACAGAGTTAGTGGCACCGCAAGGGCTGAGCGGGTGTGCAGCCTGCGATGAAAAGCCCGGTGCACTGGTATGTCCTCTGCCATGGCGAAATCAAGACCCAGCACCAAATGTGAGACCTAGTGGCCTGCGGAGCGGGGCTGCATGATATGCAGGGTGCCGTGTCCACTGGCCCCGGGCTTGCAGCGGCATGTGGTAGGCCCTCTTTTCTACACGCAGGTTGCGAAAGGTGAGCAGAGGCTTGTTAGCGCAGCGGCGGGCAGTGACCTCCGGGCAGTGGGAGTGGATGGGGTGCAGCAGCCTGGGTGCGCAGCGGCGGACAGTCACCTCCGGGCAGTGGGAGTGGATGGGGTGCAGCAGCCTGGGTGCGCAGCAGCGGGCAGACACCTCTGGGCAGTGGAAGTGGATGGGGTGCAGCAGCCTGGGTGCACAAAGGCGAGACAGAGAATTAGGCGTGTGCAGTTGTATGTACTCTGCCATTACTGATTCCATCCTACGTTTCAGATGAGTAAGCTTGAGGGCTTCACTATGTTCCGGTATGTGGTTGGAGACACACCGGTGACGGAAAGGTGAGCTGTGAGGGTTTTGTCCAGTGTGGGCACTCACTGTCCCTCTCCATCTCTTCCTTTCTCTCCCTCACACTCTTCCTCTCTCTCGCACTGTTTTTTTCTTTCTCTCTCTACCTCTCTCACTCCGTTTCGCTCTTCCTCACACTGTTTCTCTTTCTCAGTTTCTCTCTCTCTTTCTCCCGCTCACTGTTTCTTTCTTTTTCTCTCTCTTCCTCTCTGTCACTCTTTCTCTCTCTCTCTCCTTTGATGGACGCATGACGCACAATGTTATCTTGCTTTTTGTCTAGCAGGCTGTGATTCACATATTAACAACCCCCTCCCCCCCGACACGGACCTCACGCCACAAAGAGATGACTTCAGTTCCACTGAGTTAGTGCCACCAGAGCTGAGCGCGTGTGCAGCCTGCGATGATGCGTGGCCATCCTGCAATCAAAACCCACTTTGAATTGTGAGCTCGGCTTGAACGCGTGTACGCAACGCCTGAGGAGGTTGCTTCGGCACGTGGTGGACCCTCTTAGACACACGCCGGTGGCAGAAGGTGAGCAGAGAGGCTTGTTTCCTCAGCAGCGAGCAGTCACCTCTGGGCGGTGGATAGTGTGCAGCACCCTGCGTGCACAAGAGCAGGCAGACACCTCCGACCAGTGGGAGTGGATGGGGTGCAGCAGCCTGGGTACACAGGAGCGGGCAGACACCTCTAGGCAGTGGGAGTGGATGGGATGCAGCAGTCTGGGTGCGCAGGAACGGGCAGTGGGACTGGATGGGGTGCACCAGCCTGGGTGCACAGCAGCGGGCAGACACCTCTGGGAAGTGGGAGTGGATGGGGTACAGCAGCCTGGGCGCGCAGAGGCAGGCAGACACCTCTGGGGGGCGGGAGTCGATAGGGTGCAGCAGCCTGGGTGCACAGGGGCGAAACAGAGAATTAGGCGTGTGCAGTTGTATGTACTCTGCCATTACTGATTCTATACTGTTTCAGATGACTAAACTTCAAGACTGCACTATGTCCCGGCATGTGGTTGGAGACACACCGGTGGCAGAACGGTGAACTGTGAGGATTTTCTCCACAGTGTCAACTCACTCTCCCTCTCTTCCTTTCTGTCACTCACACTTTCTCTCTCTCACACTCTTTCTGTCTTTTCCTCTTTCTTTCTCTCTTCCTCTCTCTCACACTGTTTCTCTCTTCCTTGTATCTCACTCTTTCTCTTCCTCTCTCTCTCTTTCTTTCTCTGTCTTCCTCTCACTCTTTCTCTCTCCCTCTCCTTTCATGGACGCATGACGCACAATCTTATCTTTCTTTTTGTCTTGTAGGCTGTGATTCACAAATTGTCGAGGGATGACACGCCATACCTGTACCTACTTTTATTTTGTTTTGTTTAAATAAAATGTTTTATATGTAAATCCATAGATGACTGAGATTCTTATTTGTCCAACCTCACATGCATCTTCTTTACTATAATTGTGCGACATCAACCAATTTGTTACGTTCCAGATTTCCTAAGGTTGCTGTCACATTTGTTTGTGTGGGGGGGGATGGCGGACAAGGGGCTGGTGGCGGGGGGGTGTCCGAGCAGTGTTGGGTGTCCGAGCTGCATGATCGTTGGCTCCATTGCATCTGTTGTCATTCACTTTGAAAGTTGAAAATATTGTCTCAAATACTTAACCACTACTACAAAACACAACACACCTTCTTAATTTCTAATTTACCTTCGTAGTTGGTATGCAGATTTCAAATGTCACAAACGCATGCAATTCTTTTCTTGTCACACAGTACATCTAATGCACCGCTTTCATCAAGAATGGAACCAGTAATGGCAGAATTTCCCTGTTGCTCCACACATAAATACATATAAAGAACAAATCAAAATAGTTCCTTATTTTTTTTAGATTGCAAAACCTCTTTATTGGTTATTTTTTACCTTTCCATATAAAGTTTTTTTAAGGACACATACAGGTGAAAAGTTCAACGTATTGTATCACCACTTTCTAGAACATTCTACGACACGTGCAGGTTAAAAGTTCATCATATTTTTAAACCTACCGATATTTCTTTTTGCAACATTTTTTTCAACATTTAACGGCACGTGGAGGTCAAAAGTTCACCATTCTTTCAAGTTTGAACTGCACCTTCCAAATACAATTAGCAGGTGTGGTTGAGCTGAGCAAATTTCATCCTATAATATGTACTCCACGTATAAACTGCTTTTTATTAACCAATCACAAAGATGCTTTTCATCAAAACTAATATACACCCTACTTTTTAGGACACAATACATTTCATCTCCCAATCGGTTAACGTTTTGTATGTAAAAAAAAAGTAGTTCCCCATGTTTAAACATATCTCTTATTCTAGGAACAGACTGCATGAGCTACAGACATTTCTCCATATGCTGTAGCCATACCTTCAAAATGCTAGTGTGGATTGTAGGACATAGCTATGTTTTCTGGTGCAAGAGGTATGCAGAACAGAGACGTATTGACTTAGACCTAGGTTTACAAAATGTGCACATTAAATGGTTTGCACAGAGAGGATTGAAGTAGCACCAATTGCTCCCTTTGGTTAAAACCTGTTTGCATCTCCAACACCCTGATCTCATGATTGTGCACTGTGGTGGTAACGACCTAGGCACATTGACTGGGGTAGGTTTGGAAATGCTTATGAAAGACACCTTTGGACAATTGATGTTACTTTTGCCTCAAACTGTCTTTGTATATTCCAATATATTCCAAAGACAGATGTGGAAATGGTCAAACCAATTCTGTCATAAGATTGAAAAATCTAGGAAGAATGTCAACAAAGCTGTGTCTGCATACCTCAGAGACCATAGAATGGGGTCGATTTACAACAACAACATACGTTTTGATATGGCTGATATCTACAGAAGTGATGGAGTACACTTCACAGATAAGGGAAACCGAGTTTTCCTGATTAACTTGAAGCTGTGCATTCGCACTTACATGTAGCTCCAACTAATAAACACAAGGGCTCTTTTTACAGCCGCCTTATATTCCCAATTTCGGCTCGCAGAGTGTCACCTGCGGGCCGTCGGGCAGGCTCGCAGAGGAAGAGCTGCGGCCCGTGGGCTCAGCTCGCAGAGGGAGACCTACGAGCCGTTGTCTCGCAAAAGCACAGCACCGTACTGGCTCGCAGAGGGAGAGCTGTGGCCGGACTCGCAGAGGGAGACCATCGGGCCAACAGGCCTGCTAGCAGACACACAGCTATCAGTTAACGGGCTGGCTCGCAGAGATACAGCTGCGAGCCCTTCGAGCTGCAACCCGACGGGCTAACTCGCAGAGGGAGAATAACGGGCCTCCTAGCCGACAGAGCTACGAGCTAACGAGGTGGCTCACAGAGGTAGAGCTGCGGGCCCGACGGACTGCCTTCTAAAGGCATAGCCGCGAGCTGATGATGTGGGGAGAGGGAGCGTAAAAGGAGTATCTCGCACAGACAGACCTGCGGGATATTTTCAGTATTGCCTCGCAGAGGTAGAATTACAGATGCGATGCCTTTTAGTGGGAGAGATGCGAGCTGACGGACTGAGTCACAAAATGGCTCACAGCTCGCAGTCGCAGAGCTGCGAGCCGACGGACTGGCGTCTAAAGGCATAGCCGCGAGCTGGTGATGTGGGGAGAGGGACCGTGAAAGGGGTATCTCGCACAGACAGAGCTGCGGTATATTTTTAGTGTTGCCTCGCAGAGGTAGAACTACGGACCTGATGCCTTACAGAGGGAGAGTTGTGAGCTGACGGACTGAATCACAGAATGGCTGCCAACACTTCCTAGTTTCAACAGTTCGCAGCCAATGAGCCGCAAGCTCATGCTCGTAACGCTTCACCCAATCAGATGTCAGAATTCTTAAATATCGATATCTGGAAAATTTGATATTTCTCTAAAACTACTTAACGGATTTACCCGATTTAAACAAAAGCGTGCTTTCTGGACCAAGACCTTTCTCTGTGACAAATTTGGCGTAATTCCGTTCAGCAGTTTGACCTGTAGCCTTGTCTAAAGTTTCCTATGGAAATTGCATGGAGAAAACACGTTTTGGGACCCCTCCTTTTTTCCTTAGCCCCCCCCCCCCTTGACGAACCCCTCCAAACTTTTAGGATAGGAGCTGACCTGAAAAGAGGAACTTTTTGGAAAATTTCGTAAAGATTCGTCAAACGACGCCAAAGTTATAAGCACATCAAAAAATGCTTTTCCTATGGAAACGTGGTCCTAACTATAACTACCTACTGGCGACCGCCAGTAGGTAATATATATATATATATTGCACAGTCTTGCAGTAGAAAAGGAGTGGTGAAGGAGAGGGCTCATGGTCATTGAAAAAGGTTCCTCAGCACTGCCTGGCCTACTGCTGCATCACTGCAAGCTGCAGGATCCAAGCAGTAATGTCTGGTGAAGGTGTGGGTACTCTTCCAGGTCGCAGCTCTGCAGATGTCCTGGATAGGTACTCCGGCAAAAAGAGCAGTAGACACAGAGATCGCTCTTGTAGAGTGAGCACGCACTTATGCACGCAGAGGTTTTCCTGCAGACTGATGGCAATATTGGATTTCACTCGAGATCCAAACGTGCAATGCCCCTTTTGGATAGAGGATAGCCCTTCCAGGGCACACTGAAGGACACAAAGAGCTGGGTTGATTTGCGAAAGGCTTTGGTTCTTTGTAGATAAAATCTGAGACAACGCCGAATATATAGCGAATGAAGAGCTCTTTCGCCAGCAGTTGTTGCTTGTGGAAAGAAGGTTCTGAGGATAAGAGACTCGTTCAAATGAAAGTCCGATGGAACTTTGGGGATAAACTTTGGGTTAGTACGAAGGACTACTTGATCATCCCTAAATTGCAGAAACGGTTCCTGTATTGTCAGAGCCTGAATTTCACCAACTCGCAACTTTCCATGACAGGAACTTAAGGTCCGCTTAATGTATAGGTTCAAAAGGATGTTTCATGAGTTGGAACAATACTATATTAAGATGCCAGAGAGGTGACGGAGGCTTCACAGGTGGAAAGGTGCAGAATAGAACTCTTATGAATTGCTTAATGATCCTCGCTGACCATAATGATGGTCCTGAAGATGGTCCTCCTAAATCGGGATATAGCAGCTAGATGGACTTTAATCGAGGTGTGTGCTAGCTAATCCAGGATTTGGTACTTGCAGGATGTACGGAAGGATCTCCTGGGATGAGGACAGCAGAGGATGGACATTAGATTCCTGACACAATACACAGAATGTTTTCCATTTCATTCTGTATGTTCTGTTAGTGCTTTGTGCCCTGGAGTTGGAAAGAATATCTTTACACTCAGATGCGATTTCTAGATGCTCAAATTGACGGTGTCCAGGAGCCATGCCGAGAATCGAAGCGATTTGGTATCTGGATGTAGTACGTGTCCCTGGGACATCATCAGAAGAGATGGAATGGGACGCAGAAGAATAGGTTGTCTGTCATAAAAAGTTCTGTGAACCAATGTTGATGGAGCTATTCGGATCACCCTGCAGGGTTCCTCCTTGACCTTCATGAGTAGTCGTGGCAGGAGGGAATCAGCGGGAAAGCGTAGGCAAAGATGCCTGAACATGGCATCAAAAATGCATTCCCCCAGAATCCCGGATGGTGATGCCAACTTGAGCAGTACCGGCATTTCTTGTTCTGCAACGTCACAAAGAGGTCCGCCATTGGCCTGTCCCTTTTGAGAAAAATTTTGTCGAGCGTCTCTTGATGGATCTCCCACTTGTGGCAGGACGATTTGAGCCTGCTTAGTGTGTCTGCTGTTGTGTTCTGATCGCCCGGAAGATGTCCCGCCTTTAGCGAGATTCCGTTCTGGATTGCCCACTTCCAGATGTATTGAGCCCCCCGAGAGAGGAGGTGGGATCTGGTGCCGCCTTGCTTGTTGAGATAATGCATTGCCCTTGTGTTGTCCGTTCTGACCAACACCGCAGTGCTCTTTATTTTTGGCAGGAATGCCTACAATGCCAATCGCACTGCCAAATCGACGTGAAGATGCTGGTGTTACTGCTGCCAACAGCCACTGACCTGGAGGTTTTGCAGGAAAGCTCCCCATCCCTTCAGGGAGGGATCGGTGGTGATTATGTGTGGCGAGAAAGGAGAGACCAATGGAAATATTCCAACGCTGGGTCCACCAAGAGACTGCGTTGACCATAACTGGTGTGACTGTAATGATATCCTCGAAAGAACCAACTGCCTGACGCCATTGCAAATCCAGCTCTTCCTGCAATGGACGCATTCACAATCAGCAGAAAGGAATAAGAGGGATGCAAGATGACTGTCCCAAGGAGAGATTTGTAACAGCGAACTGAAAGTGACTTTTCTTGTGAATGACTGAGCCAGTGATATTAGTTTTGATTCTCTCTCTCTCTCTCTCTCGAGAGAGAGAGAGAGAGAGAGAGAGAGAGAGAGAGAGAGAGAGAATCAAAACCAATATCACTGGCTCAGTCAGGCTCTCTCTCTCTCTCTCGAGAGAGAGAGAGAGAGAGAAATGCTTTGTTTATTGTGATGTCCAATATTGCTCCTACGAAGGTGAAGCTTGTGGCAGGCCTAGCTCGGCGAACAGTCTTGTACATGCTTTTGTGGACGACTGGACTGCTGACTGGGATGGTGCTTTAATTAGCCAGTCGTCCAGGTAAGGAAACACTTGATGCCGTTTCTTTAGGAAGGCTGATACTGGAGCTAAGCATTTGGTGAATATTATTGGAGCCGATTTCAGTCCAAAAGGCAACACCATGAACGGATAATGGCTTCGGGCTATGGCAAATCAAAGGCACTGCTTGTGGGAGGGATAGGGACGTCAAAATATGCTTCTTGTAAGTCTAAGGTGGTCATGTGATCCCCTAGGTTCAGGAGTAACAAAAAGTCCTGTAGCGGGACCATGCGAAAGAACTTAGAGGTAGGTGTTGAGTCCTTAAATCCAGGATCAGACACCATTGTCTGAAATTTTTCCGTACCATAAAGAAACGGGAATAGAACCCTTTCCCTCTCTGAGACTTTGGAACCGGTTCTATTGCTCCTTTTCTGAGCATTGAAAGAAATTCTAAATGCAGGAGATGTAGATGTTTTCCTTCTTGTTGACCTGGTGGAGTAGAAGGTGGGATATGAAGGAACTCTAAAGTATGGCCGAATTGAATCAGGTTGAGGACACACTGGTGTGTTATTTTTTGCCATTGCTGAAGTTGTAAAGAAATTTGCCTGTTGGAAAACGAGGCAGTATCTGTTAGACGCAGTTTCAACAGGTTATGGTCTACCGTGCCAAAAGCTGACGATAAATGGAGGAGAATTAGGGCAGCAGCACCACCTTTGTCCATCACTACCCTAATCTCCTCGGTGGCTTTGATTAAATGCAGTCTCAGTGCTGTGTTCAGGACGAAACCCAAAGTGAGTGGGATCAAGTAAGTCGTCATGAATAAATTGGGCCAGCTGTTGGTTCATCAGTTTCTCAATTAGTTTTGCGGGTAAAGGGAGATGGGGCAATAGTTACTAGGATTGGAGGCGTCAAAATTAGGTTTTTTTTAATAATGGATGGATGCATCTTTCCATAAGGTAGGAAAAATCCCAATCTTAAACCTAGCGTAGAAAATGTTCGCAAGAATAGTGCCTGCTTTACTAGCTATAATTTTTAAAACAGAAGGGGACATGGGTCCAATGGGGATCCTGATTTAGCTGCTAAAATGAGTATTTCTACCTGTTCACTGGTGACTAAAGCGAAACAGGAGAACACATGTCCTAAGCTGAAACTGGAACTTTCCTCATTTAGGTCATTACAGGTCGCGGCCTAAAATTGTGCATATATATTATTCACTTTATCCCTGAAAATTCTCACGATGTTATCGCAGAAAGCTTGGCTACTCAATTTAGTAGTTTTGCTGGGCAGGGTGGTAAGTTGGTTTACTACCTGGAATAATTCTTTAGAAGAAATTTTGGCTTTTTCTATTTGTTTTGAATAGAAAGCCCCTTTTTCAGTTATTAACAGGGTTTTGTATTTGGTTAGTGCTGGTTTGTCATTTTCCTTTTCAAAGTCATCATACTGCGCTCTCCAGCGTCTTTCTAATCTCCTGCAGTTTTGCTTTTCTAATCTCAAAGCCTCAGGGCACGGAAGGCGTTTTCTGAGCCCTTTGAGGTGGGTACTGTCATGGAAAGCAGAGTTTAGCCACACTGTATATTCTTTGACTGCCATCTCTGGATTTGGACAGAGTAGGTTGGGAATTATTAAGCTGTATCAGTCTCTCAGGATCAATTTTATTTCATGCTCTGAAAACTGTCGGGTGCGACCTAGACGTTCGACGGAGAACCCTTCTGGGGGCTTTAAATCAAACAGAATGACTGAATGGTCTGTTCAGGATAATGGTAGAATCTCTTTGACCGGGATGGTTGGGTGAGATGTAAAAATTCCATCTAAAGAATGTCCTGCCTCATGAATGGGATTATGCACCTTTGCGACAGTCCTATAGTCCCAATATATCTGACAAGGATACTGGCTCATTGTCTGATACATCTTCTAAATAAAACTTAAAATCGCCCACAATGGTGAAATTAATCGAACTTGGTTTGGATTCTAGGAACAAATGAATGTTACTGATGAAGGTACTCCTGGACCCCGGAGGGCGGTATAGGAGAAGGCCCTTAAAGGTTTTTTTTAGGGTTCATTTCTAAGGAGAAATTTAGCACTTCACATTGTGGATTAGAGGACGAAGTAAATTTGGCTCCAAGTTTTTCCTCGATAAATGGCCAGCCCTCCTCCCCATTTAAGGGGTCTGTCTAACCTAACAGACAGAAAACCCATTGGTGCAGCAGACAAAATCAGGGTTGGACGCGGCATCTGCCCAAGTTTCGGTGAGAAATAATACGTCCAATTGGTGATTAAGAATTAGGTCTGCCACTTCACATTTGTGTTTGGCCAGAGACCTAACATTAATGAGACCACAGCGAAACTCCGCTGTCACTGTAGCTGCTGACTTACTCTCGGCCGGTCTCGTGTTTAAGATCCGGCAAGATATTACCTTCTA
The DNA here is from genome assembly GCA_963921515.1 of Calotriton arnoldi. Lineage (NCBI taxonomy): Eukaryota > Metazoa > Chordata > Amphibia > Caudata > Salamandridae > Calotriton > Calotriton arnoldi. The sequence continues at coordinate 192,606 of CAWUFW010004693.1, read as the reverse complement.
CTCTTCATGCTGCTGGAAGCCGCATTTGCAGCTATAGAATGTTGCAGACAGACACATCCTGGTTTAAAGCGGCAACAGTTAGGGCTAAGGACCTTAGAGTTAAGATCTAAGAGTTCCTTACTTGAATACTTTATGAAGTGGCTCCTCTCTAGACCAGGGTTCCTGGCGCTAGGCGCGTTCCGGCCGCGGACGGGCGCAGACAGGCTTGCCTTTGGCGCGCCCGCTGCGCGGACATGCGATTTTCAGCCTTAAATGTCCCTCCATTAAAGGGGGCGTGTCCAATTAAGAGCTATGAGCGCGAGTATTAAAATAAGGGTGGGCAAACAATTGGTGCAAAACTGGGGTCCAGCAACATCACAGACCCTCACAGTCTCCCCTGTGAAGGGACCGCTACTGGCAAATCAAAATTAACTAACTTAAAAGTGAAGAAGGAAAACATAAAAGCATTAAAATAGGGACTTGCTCTCTTCTAAGATGGCACCCGAACCTACGGGAGCCAGGCACCTCCCGAAACTGGCAAAACAGTTGCCTACAAGGAAAGTAAAAAAATTGTGCTCACAGAGCTGCGCGGACGCACGATTTTCAGCCTTAAATGTCCCTCCATTAAAGGGGGCGTGTCCAATTAGGCAAGGAGACTAGCATTGGAAAAACTTAGGTAGCCATGAGCTTTACAAATGATGCATAATAATAACCTACCCCAATGATCGAGACGAAGACGGAACAGGAGCTATTGGGCCAGGTTAAGGATTATCCAAGGCATGTACAATCAAGGGTATTGGAAGAATCAGACTTAAGTAAAACCATGGCTGCTAGGAACAGTAATGAGGCACTAGGTCCTAATGGTGTCCTGCTAGCAGTATTCACACACAAACAGTAGATGGGAAGATACTCTACTGAAATTATATAATGGCGTTTTAAATTCTAGCATAATCCAAGAGAACTGGTGGGGATCAATTCTACACCGGATACATAAAACGGGCGCAACAGACAAGCCGGACAATTATCATATAGTAGTCTTGTTGAATTCTGAAGCCAAAGTGATTGCAAAACTACTATTGGTGGATCTTGAAAGCTGAATCGATTCACTTAAAGTCTTATCCTTTTGTCAGACAGGGTTTAGAAGAAACAATTAAACTCTAGACAATGTAAGTACTATAATCCTGCTGACATAAAAAGTGATTGTTCGGAAGTCTCCAGTGTAGGTTTGTTTCTTGGATTATAGTGTAGGTTTTGACAAAGTTAATTGACCTACTCTCTGGCTGGAGTTGAATGATGGCAGATACCAGAAATTGTGTACTGCCGTTCGATTACTATATATGGACACTTAGGTCAGAATAAAGCTTGGCAATGGCACTATTATAAGCAAATATATATATATATATATACTACTCGGGGTCTGAAACAGGGCTGTGTCCTGGCACCCGTTTTATTCAATTTGTATACGGATGATCAAGTGTTATTAGTCCTTGGAGTGTTTCTACCAAAATTGGTTAGTCAACATCTCTTGTTGCTTCAATACGCAGATGCAGCACTTTTAGACATAATAGAAATTGGGCTACAACAGGCTCTAAATGGTCTTCTTGAGTACAACCTAGTTAAAACTTGAAACTAAATAGGACATGTACAAATAATTAAATTTGGTTCAGTGAAATCGAAATGTGTCTGGCAACTTGGAGATCAAAAGATTCAGATGGTACAAGTGTATCATCTTGGAATTTGGAGTACCAAACTGCACCCCGACCTGGCACATTAGAGACAACTAGGAAGGTGTTTGGTTTGCCCATGAGCATGCCTGTAAGTCAATTACATCTAAAATTTGGCATGGTCTACCTTGCTACATCCGCTGATCCACAATTTAAGTATTGCTACCGCTTGAAAAATACTCCTGTGTGATCTCTAAAAGCAAGCATTTGGAAAGAGCAAAAAGACAATTCCAAAATCCACAAAAACAATGGGATGGAAATGTAGCTTAGTTACAGTTAAATGAGATTTGGGATTGACAGTCAGATTATGGACAGTTAAAATTGCAAGTAAAGCAAGCATCCAGAGCCTACTCTTGCATCAAAAATATCGAAGTGTTCAAACGTTTGGTCAGAGCGGACCTTCTTTTAACTTCATTCCAGAGAGCCAATAGTCAACCTTACCTCAGTCTGTCCATGAAAAGCGTTAAAAGCAAAATGCATCAGCTTCAGATTTTTACTTACACCTCTTAAAGCAACCACACTGCGGCGATTCCCGCACCCGTGCTAATATTGTAAAGGATGCGGGCAGCACCCAGAATCTCACTCATATCATTTGTTTGTCCGTACGTAATGACTTTATGAAAACAGCTGCTACGTCCGGGTTTCTTCCGACTTGGAGTTAGTACTTTGGAGGCAGCAATGTCCACCTGCTTGCAGGGCACGATCTACATCTATTGACCAGGTTAACAAAATTTCTGGAAAGAGCAGTTGTCACACTGCAGTCTGCATAAGCGAATAAGCATGCATCTGGTTGTCCCCTAGCCTGCTGGCACAAACCCCTGCATTATTTATATTGTACCCTGGACAGGTTATGGGTAGTGGTCACCCTGCTTAGGAAGAACAGTGTCATTTTGCTGCTACATTTGAGCATTGCTATAGAGATATTTCAGCCTTCATTAATTTGTGGTAGTTTGTTTTGCTTTTGGCTACATTGATCTATTGAACGTTGATGGGATATAGATCTGGTAATGTCTGGTGTGAAAATCCACCTATCTCAATATTAAGAAAGATGCTAGACTTTATTAACACGCTTTAGCAATTATCAACATCGTTATGTCAGGCCTCAGTTCAGTGCAGTTGAAATAAATTGCACTTAAATGCCCAAAACAAGACCTCACCTCATTGGAATGCACTTTGGCTGTTCTTAATGTTATGTCATACTTTTATCAAGTTTTATCTGGTCACAGCAAGTTTTAATGAATTCTTTGCTGATCAATTTTTATTTGTTGACCACTTTGCATGTTGTGAAACAGGATATATGAAGGGCAATGTAAGTAGCATACTATTGCTCCCATATACGCAACGATCGGCTGTGTGTATGGTTTTTAGTAAGCAAGGTTTGATTTGATGTGATTGGAGTGAAGTTAAAGACTAAATGCTTAATAAAGCTAACTAGGTCCATTACTGTCCATCCACAGGTGAGGAATGACGCACATGTGAAACTACAACACAACAAATCTGCAAACAGTTGGTAACAGACAGGTGACATTTTCCATTGTAGCATGTATTACAGTTCATATGTTTTGCACAGACTTAATAGTGCTCCATCACCTTACACAGAGGTGTATAAAAAGAAGCTCTAGTAGGTTTTTAAAACCAGTTTGACCCACCTATACTAGTCTAGCCTAAATGTCAATACAACAATGTTTCAGGCATGTGTAAGCAGATGACCACTTTGATGTCTTGCAATATCTATAAGTGGGATATTGCCAAGGAAAGCAATGGTGGCTCCCATTTTACATGTGGAATGTCCACTAATTTGCCTACCTTCGGTAACGCCTTATCTGATAGAGACTATCTAGCAGCAGGTCACTTACCTTTGAACTTTCTCAGGCGTCGGAGTGGATCTGGACGATTTTTCGTGAGCAGTACAATGCCCGGAAGGTAGGTGGAGTTGTCGGCTCCGCGCAGCAGCATCCAAACCGGAAGTGCTGTTCGCGTCACCTATATAAGCACGACCCAGGCACGCTGACATCAGTTACTTTTCACAACTTGCCAGGCGCACAAAGCCATAAAGTGCACTGACACTAGTGTGTCCAAACTACGGCCCTAAAAGGGAACAGCCCTGACCCTAGAGATCGGTCCGCAGAGAGGGGAGGATGGGTGAGTGGGTGGGTAAGGAATCTGCAGCTAGATATATTCTTTATCAGATAAGGTGCTACCGAAGGTAAGTTGTTCATCTGGTAGGGACTTCTAGCCACAACCTTCCTTACATTTCAATAGATACCCCAGGAATATCATTCTCGGTGGTGGGTCTGCGGACAAATTTAAACTAGGAAGTCCTGCAGGACCGAACAAGCGAAATGCCCGTCCCTGCGGACCGGACTGTCCAGTCAGTAATGCTTGGTAAATGTGTGCAGGGAAGCCCACGTTGCTGCCTGGCAGATGTCCATGACTGGACTCCACGTGCTAACACAGTGGTCGCAGCTTTAGCTCTGGTGGAATGAGCCCGTAAGTCTTTAGGAGGCTGCCTCTTTGCCAGTGTGTAGCAGATTTTGATGCAGAGAACGACACATCGAGAGATGGTCCGTTTCTGCACTGCCTGACCTTTCTTTGCACGAACATACCCCACAAAGAGTTGGTCGTCCAACCAGGACTTGTGTGTGGTCAAGGCAGAACAACAATGCTCGTTTTGGGGCCAGACGGTGGAGTCACTCTTCTTCCTTAGAAGGATGCGGGGGCGCATAGAAGGTGGGCAAGGTGACAGATTGGCCCACATGAAATGGTGTCACCACTTTCGGAAGGAAGGAGGCCCTAGCGTGAAGCACCAGCTTTTTCAGATAAACTAATAATGAAGGCTTGGATGATCAAGCCTGCAGCTCACTCACCCTCCGGCCCGATGTAATGGCCACAAGAAAGGCTGTTTCGATGGTGAGCAGTGCTAGGGAACAACTGTGAAGAGGCTCGAAAAAACCGACATCAAGAATGTGAGGACCAAATTAAGCTCCCACTGAGGAATAATAAAAGGAGAAGGGAACATATGTACAAGACCCTACAAAAGGATAATGTTACTTACCCAGTAAGCATCTGTTCTTGGCATGTAGAGCTGTAGAGTCGCATGCTGTGCATAGCTCGCCATCTAGTGTTGGGTCCGGATGTTTGCACTTTGTTTTTCTTCGAAGAAGTCTTTCTAGTCACGAGGTAGGTGACTCCTCCTTTCGACTCCATTGTTAGATTGTTTGCCGCAGAGGGTGAGAATGGAGTAGTAGTAAAGAATAGAGATATCCATGCATATGTATGTAAATTAAATAGAGAACTGCAGCAGCTACAGGTATCCGGGGAGGTGGGTGGGCACATGCGACTCTACTGCTCTACATGCCAAGAACAGATGCTTACTGGGTAAGTAACATTATCCGTTTGAGGCATGTGAGCTGTAGATCACATGCTGTGCATAGATTACATAGCAGTATCCTCCCAAAGCGGTGGCTAACCTGTAGCTGTTGGAGTTGTCTGAAATAGTGCTTGACCCACATTGGCTTGTTGTCTTACTGACACATCTACACAATAATGTTTAGTGAATGTGGGCGGTGTAGACCATGTTGCAGCTTTGCAAATGTCAACAATAGGAATGTTTCCTATAAAAGCCATAGTGGCCCCTAGCTTACGAGTGGAATGTGCCCTAGGGGGTACAGTTAGAGTTTTCTTTGCTTTCGCATAGCAGGTTTGAATGCACTTAATACACCTTGCAATACTTGATTTGGAGATAGGATGGCCTTTGTGTGGTGGCGCAAAAGCAACAAAAAGTTTTTGTTTTACGAAAAGATTTTGTCCTTTCAGTGTAGTACAAGAGTGCTCTAACATCTAAGGTGTGTAGAGCTCTTTCTGCAACTGAATCAGGTTGAGGAAAGAATACGGGTAATTCTACCGACTGATTTATGTGAAATGCAGCTACGACCTTAGGTAAATTTTTAGGATTAGTACGAAGAACCTCTTTGTGTAGTTGGAAAAATGGTTCTTGTATGGTTAATGCCTGTAATTCACTCACTCTCCTTAATGATGTGATTGCAATGAGGAAAGCGGTTTTCCAAGAGAGGAACTGTAGTGCGCATTTGTGCATGGGCTCAAAAGGTGGGCCCATCAACCTTGTAAGGACTATATTAAGATTCCACAGTGGAGCTGGTGGAAGTTTTGGTGGTATGACTCTTTTTAGTCCTTCCATGAAAGCTTTGATCACAGGTACTCTAAATAACGACAAATGCGGTCTATTTTGTAGATATGCAGCAATTGCCGCTAGGTGTAGTCTGATAGAGGTAGAGGTATAAGCCAACGCTGACTGTTGCAAGTGTAACAGATATCATATGATGTTCTGTATGGAAGCATCAAGAGGGTTGATATGATTGTTACCACAGTAGATAACAAATCTCTTCCACTTAGCTGCGTAGCAGGCCCTTGTAGTAGGTCTTCTAGCCTCCCTAATGATATTCATACATTCTGGTGGAAGGTTTAAGTAACCAAACTCTAAGACTTCAGGAGCCAGATCGCGAGGTTCAGTTGCTTGGGATCTGGGTGTCTGATTTCTCCATGGTTCTGTGTGAGGAGACTGGAGGTTAAATGTAGCTTTTGATGCGGGACTAGCGATAGCTCTAACAGGGTTGTGAACCATGGTTGACGTGCCCATGTGGGAGCTACTAGGATTAGTGTGAGATGTTTGTTTGAGCTTTTGAACCACTAATGGAATGAGTGGGAGAGGCGGAAAAGCGTAGGCAAATATCCCCGACCAGTTCATCCATAGTGCAATGCCCTTGGATTGCGGGTGTGGGTACCTGGATGCGAAGCTTTGGCATTTTGGTGTGTGGCGAACAGGTCTATGTGAGGGACTCCCCAACTTTGAAAGTATGGGAGGAGAACCTGAGGGTGGAGTTCCCATTCATGTATTTGCTGTCTGTCTGCTGAGGAGATCTGCAATCTGGTTGTTCACTCCTGGGAGGTGTTCCGCTAGGAGATAAAGTTTGTGGTGAATGGCCCACCTCCAGATGTCTTGGGCCAAGTGTGACAGTTGGAGAGTGTCTCTCCCCCCCTGTTTTTGTATGCAATACATAGCTGTCATGTTGTCTGTACGAACCAAGACAGCTTTGCCTTCCAGGTGGGTCTGAAACACCTTGAGCTAGAAAGATTGTAAGCAGCTCTAGATGTTTGATGTGAAGCAACTTCTGCTGTCGACTCCACAGGCCTTGCACTGTGTGTTGTTGTAGATGAGCTCCCCAGCCAGTGAGGGACGCGTCCGCTGTCAGTACCATCTGTGGAACCGGGTCTATGAAAGGCCGTCCTTTTGACAAATTGTGAGTTCCACCATTGCAGAGAGCGATGAGTACGGCCGCTTACCAACACTAGATCGGTCAATAGACCGTGTGACTGGTTCCACTGACTGGCTAAGTATTCTTGAAGTGGACGCATGTGCAGTCTGGCATGGGGGACGATTATGATGCAAGATGCCATCATTCCCAGCAATTGCATATAAACCCGAGCTGGAATCCAATGATTGGGTTGAAATCAGAAAACTAAAGCCTGAATATTTCGAATACTGGCTGCGCTGGGAAACGCCAGGGCTTTTTGAGTATTTAGCGTGGATCCTAGGTAGTCCTGAGTATTGGTTGGTTGGAGATGTGATTTTGTTGCATTGATTGGGAACCCTAGTTGATGTAGTAACCAGATTATTCTGAAAGTGTGCTGAAGGCATTGCTGGTATGTGCTGGCTTTGATGAGCCAGTCGTCCAAGTATGGGAAGACATGGATGCTTTGTCTTCTTAGGTGAGCAGCTACTACCACCAGACACTTTGTGAAGACTCTGGTGACTCCGAATGGGAGTACCTTGAACTGGAAGTGTTGACCCGCTACCACGAATCTGAGGAATTTGCGATGAGCGAGGTGGATTGGAATATGAAAATGGGCGTCTTTTAGATCTAAAGTAGACAGAAAGTCGTCTTTTTACAGCAGAGGTAATACTTGTTGCAGTGTCACCATGTGGAAATGATTGACTGAATGTAAAGATTTAGTTCTGAGATCTAATATTGGTCTGAGAGAACCATCTTTTTTGGGTATTCGAAAGTTTAAAAAAAAGTATACGCCCGACCCGTGATATTGCGGTGGCACGGGTTCTATAGCTCCTTTTAGAAGTAGAGACTGAACCTCTTGTTTGAGGAGATGTAGGTGATCTGGTGAAAGTTTGTGTGACTTTGGTGGAATGTTTGGAGGAGTGTTGATTAACTCCAGGCAGTAACCAGAACGGATAATTTGTAGTACCCAATTGTCTGTTATTAACCGTCAGATTGGTAGGAAATCTGACAGTCTTCCCCCGACAGGTGTTAAGTGGTCGGGGGAAAGCGGAGGCAAGTCACTGCTTTGTATTGGAGGGGGAGGTGCGTGTGTTTGAACCCCTGCCTTTGCTGTCGTTACCTCTGTAACCCCCTCTGAAGTAACCCCTAGATGGAGAGGGTTGGTTATTGCCCATATAGGTGGAGGTGGTCTCCGAGGAGGTATTTTTAGAGCCTCCGCGGTAAAAGGAGCGCCAAAAGAAACCACGGCTTTGTGCTGACTGAAGGGCTCCCATGGATTTGGCCACTTCATTGTCCTTCATTTTCTCTAGTGAAGAATCTACCATTGGGCCAAATAGATGCTCTTTATTAAAGGGAGTGTTTAAAATGGAGGTTTGCATCTCTGGTTTGAACCCTGATATGCGAAGCCAAGCATGTTTTCTCAAGCGGACACTGGTGTTTACCGCTCTAGCAGCAGTGTCTGCAGCATCTAGGGAACATCTTATAGCGTTATTGGAAATAAGTTGCCCTTCACGCACCAGGTCTTGTGCCTTAGATCTGTGTTCCTGGGGCAAATATTGTATTAATTGCTCCATCTCGTCCCAGTGCGCACGGTCATATCGTGCTAGCAATGCCGGAGTGTTGGAGACACGCCAGAAATTGGCCGCCTGCAAGGCCACCCTTTTCCCGGAAGCATCAATAAGTTTGGATTCCTTATCCGGGGGTGGAGCATCTCCTGTTGTCTGGGAGTTGGCCCTTTTCCTTGCATTGGACACAACCAGGGAGACTAGTGGCAACTGACCTTTTATATATACTGGGTCCAATGGTGCTGGCTTGTATTTTTTGTTTATTCTAGGGGTAAGAATACGAGCTCTGACAGGGTCATTAAAAATGTCATCTACATGCCTGATCATTCCTTTGAGCATAGGTAGTGTATGTGATGACCTCTGCGTGGTACTGAGGGTTTCAAAGAGGAAATCCTCCTCTAAGGACTCCTTATGTAGCTGCACCCCATGATAGTTGGCAGCTCTACCAGTAACTCAATGTAGCCTACACTGTCATCTGGTGGAGAGGGCTTGTTAGGATATAAATCAGGATCATTGCCCGTGGGCAAATTGGTATTGTAATCATCCCATGGGTCTTGCATTGATTATCATTCCCATCCCCATCATCCTGGTTGTCAGGTGAATGTGGTGGTGAATGTTCAGGTGAAATAGGCTGAAGCTGAGGTGAAGGAAGAGGAGGAGGGGAAGGGTTAGTTCCAACCGTTCTCTTCTTTAAAGGAATGTGGTATTCTTCCTCAGTATCAGTCCTTTTTAAGGTCACTTTAGTGGCGATATGTCCAGTTTAAGGATGAATATACAGCACTTTTTGTTTCGGATCCGGTTTGTCGATCGGAGCGTCGAAACTGTCTTTTTGGTGATTTCGGCACATCGGACTGTTTCGGTGCCGAAAGTTTCAGTGCCGAAGTCTTGGATGTTGATGCTTTCGGATCCGAAGTGTGTTTTGGTGCCGAATGTTGGGGGTCGGTGCCGGACTTGTGTTTCGACCCAGAGGTTCTCAGCTCCAAACTTGATTTGGAGGGAGTCTTTTCGGAGCTGGAAGGCTTTTTGGTAGGCTTTTGTGCCAAGCCAGAAGGCGAGGCATCGGAAGCATGGTCTCGGTGCCGACTGGAGCCAGAGGGCGCGGGTTGGACCTGATCCTTCTTTTGTGGAGTTGGGTCTTGGGACGCGGGGGGGAGCTGTACTCACAGTACGTTGCCCATGTGCGATGTCATCCTCTTGGTCGGAGTCGAGCTCTGGGATGGGAATCGGCTCCTGCTCCTCCTCGGTTCCCATGGCCTCGCCGGCCTCTTCGTCCGATTGGTGTCCGAAGATGTCCGGAATGGAGCTTGTGCACTGGCTCTGCATGTCGCAACGTCAAGCCAGACGGTCGCGAAGTGTCTTCTTGGAGCTGAAAGCCTGGCACGCGTCGCAGTCCTGTTCTCTGTGTTCGGGGGACAAACACAGATTACACACTTCGTGTGAGTCAGTGCGCGGGTATTTCGCGTGACACCGAGGGCAGAATTTAAAGGGAGTTCGTTCCATCGACTGCGGGTAGGCCCGACGGCCTTCCACAAGCTTTCCGATCGAAAGTGTGGTTTTTGCAACGAAATCCGATACGCGATAAAAGGGAAAACGCGATCGAAAACAATACCGTCGAGGGTGAGTATCTTGCGCACCGAGGGAAACCAAAGGAACGGTGTCGAACCAGAGTGCAGCGATAGACGTCTGAACCCGATAGCAGAAAAAAACAATCCAACAATGGAGTCTATGCCCATGCGCACTATCATCGATAGGAGGAGTCACCTACCTCGTGACTGGAAAGACTTCTTCGAAGAAAAACAAAATGCAAACATCCGGACCCAACACTAGATGGCGAGCTATGCACAGCATGTGATCTACAGCTCACAAGCCTCGAACATCTATTTACAATAGGGGACTTCTATAAGGAGGATTAGTCAGGCAGTCGCAAGAAGGCAGACAAAGCAGAGGGATAACCTAAGACAAAGCAGAGAGATAACCCAAAGAAGAGCCCTGCTGGGCGAGGGTAAGAATAAAAAGCAAATTATCAGAAAGGGAGGCAGAAAGTAGGGCAATGGACTTATCTGTACAATATGATACAAATCGCTTCCAACAGCAGGCGTAAACCGTCTTGGTATAGGGACGCCTGGCTGCAAGAACATTGCAGACTTTGGGAGGACAGTCGAAAGCTATTAACTGCTGCTGCTCAATCTCCACTTAAGAAGGCAGAGTTAAAAGGTTTGGGTGGAGGACCTTCCCCTGCTGCTTCGACAGAAGATCCTTTAGAAGGGGCAGCCTGATCGGAGGTTCAACACATGTTCAGAATCTGGGGATACCAGACTCTCCGTGCCCAGTCCTGAGCCACAAGAATGACTTGGGCCCGGTCGTTCCCGATCTTCTTGAGAACTCTGGGCAGGAGTGGCATGGGCAGAAAGGTATATAGGAGGCCTGAGCTCCACTCGAGATGAAAAGCTTCCACATGCAAGAGCTGCCTTGGAAACTCCAGCGTGCAAAAGTGCCGACACTGCCCGTTCTCAGCCAAGACGAACAGATCTAATCAATGCTTTCCCCTCTGCTGAAAGAAACTCTGCACCACCTCCGGGTGGAGACGCCAATCGTGAACCGCTAGGCACCGACGGCTGAGTTCCTAAGCTCTGGTGTTCAGAGAACCTTCCAGGTGTTGAACAACCAGGGATATGGCCTGCTGTTCCAAACATGATCAGAGACGCAGGGCTTCTTGAGAGGGTCTACGACCCCACCCGCCCCATTTGTTGCAATACCACATGGCAGTGGTGTTTGTTCAAACCTGCACTAACATTCCCTTGATGGAGGATAGAAAGGCATTCAATGCCAGTCTGATTTCACGGAGCTCCAGCATGTTGATGTGGAGTCCGGATTCCACCGGAGACCAGAGTCCTCTGATCTCCAGCTCTCCTAGATGGCCACCCCATCCCATCCCAGGAGCGACGCATCTATCACTACTGTGAGATCTGATTGGGGAAGGGAGAGGGGTCTGCCTCCAACTCAATCACGGTTCTTTAGCCACCACTGCAGGTCCTTTGCAGTTCCCTCCAAGATCTGGGCCATGTCGGAGAGATTCCCCTGATGCTGCGCCCACTCAAACTTCAGGTCCCACTGCAGAGCCTGCATAGGCCATGAGGACCTATGAGCAGCCTCAGTCAGTCTCACCGAAACCCAGGTTAGAGGCTGAAACATTGGTATCATAGCTTGAATATCCTGGACTCGCCCCTTTCGAGGAAAAGCCCAAAACTGCACTGTGTCCAGACCAGCTCAGATGAAATGGAGTGTCTGAGAGGGAGTAAGGTGCGACTTCTGCAGTCGCCTGGGTTCACCATCAACATGCCGGAGGTTCGCCGTAGCCTGGAGGTGGGAGACGCCTCGTCGAAATAGGCGGAAGACTGGCACCCCTAACCTCTGCAGAGGAGCTGCAACCACCACCATCACCTTAGTAAACATCCAAGGGGCACGAGTAAGGCCAAAAGGGAGCACGGTGAACTGAAAATGCTCTTGGCCTACCATAAACCGCAGGTGTAGGAAAGTGCCCCTTTTTGCATGGTTACCCCCCCTACTTTTTGCCTGACACATGATGCACTTTGACTTGGTGTGCCGTGGGTTCCTGCCATTCAGGTTCCCAGGGCCTGTGTTCTTTCAAAAACCAACTTTGTACCCTCAATTGGCACATCTCTGGCCACAGGTAAGCCCCTTGTAAAATGTACCATCGGTAGCAAGGGCACTGTGACCAGGGAAGGCCTATAAGGGCTACAGCACCTATTGTGCCACCCTTAGAGGCCCTGTCCCTTAAAAACACACTGCCATTGCAGGCTGCATGGTTTGGTGCAGAGAAAAGTGAGGAGTCGACATGGCACACATCCCTGTGTGCCATTCCTGCAACCCACTGTCTGGGGCCTAGGTAAGTCGCCCCTCTAGCAGGGTGCATTAGCCCCCAGGTGAGGGTACAGTGGCATGAGCCCTGTACCCCTACAGTGTCTAAGTCAATTCTTAGACATAAGTGTAGAAAAGCCATAAAGAGTATATGGTCTGGGAGTTGGCAATTACGAATTTCACAGCTCCATAATGGCTTTACTAAAACCTGGGAAGTTTGGTAGCAAACTTCTCAGCACATTAAACCCACAATGATGCCGGTGTGGGATTCAATGCACACATCTTAGAGATGCATCCTGAAAAACGACCAGCCTTTGTGTCGTTCCTGAATGGCTGCCTGCCATTTGCCGCCACCAGACAGGTTTCTGGGTAGAGAGCCTCCGCTCTCTGGGTCCAGAGACAAAGACCATCCTGGGCAGAGGTGTCATGCCTCCTCCCCCAGGATGGGTTGGGTCCATGAGAGGGGAAGCTTTAAAGGCCTGCCACCTTTGTAAGCTGTCCCTGCCTTTTGCTGCCCCCAGCAGCTGGCTCCCACCGGTTCTGGCCCCCACTTTGGGTGGGAGAATTGGTGGGAAAACAGAGCTAGGAGGAGATGGGTCCCCACCTTTGCCAACCACACCCCTCAGGTGGGGGAGGCAGGGTGAAGCACACCTCAGTCCCCTCCATCTTGGCGATGAGGGGACCCAACTATTAGGAAGAGGCGCATGCCCCCTCCCACTGGAGGGTGTCTTAAGAGGGGGTGTACCCACCCCAAGGAAGGAACCCATCGGTCCCGACCTTCACACCCTTTGTAACGCCCCTAAATTCAGTATTCAACACCTCCTGCTTTGGGCCCAGCCCTACCGACCTGTCCATACTGCAACCTGACTACAGCAAGAACCCCGGAGTGTCCAGCAGCCCCCCAGAGCCCGGAGGACCTGTCCTGCACTCACCTAACAGACTGTCTCCCGTGAGACCCGGATTTGCTCAAGCAAAGACTCAATCACCGAATCCGGATCCAGGCGGCTCTGCAATTCTGCACCACTCTGCACCGAACGCCCACTGCCCGAGTTAGGGTGGCCCAACACCACGAGGTCTCCCCGGCGATCCTGACCTGGGATCTGGAGATCCCAGACTTCCATCAAGCTTCAAGCAGACGCCTGCAGCCTCAACCTGAAGGGTCCCCGCGACTGGAGGTGGTAAGAAGATCCAGACGCCAAAAGACACCTGCACCCGACGCCCCACAGCCTTGGGTGACCCAACCGACGGTGTCCAGGCATCCCACAAAGAACTCTAATGGCATTCGCAGGGTCCCAGACGTCGCATTGGCACTCTGCACTCGGCCGCCCCTGTGCCACTGGTGGTGCAGCTCCTATGTGGATTGTTGGACCCTGCAGTGCTGATCTTAATCCCAGGAGCTTTGCTCCCACACCCGAGTAGCCTGCTCGTAAGCAGCCCCTGACTGAAGGTCCCATTTAGCCCCACTGGCTAACATTGGGCCTCTGCACTCTGCCGCCGGTCATGCAAATTGAGTGCCAACCTGGACCTTGGTCCTAACCCCCAAAAGTCCTACTTGTAAGTCGAGTACTTATCTGTAAAACCGATAACCATTTTTCTCCCATAGGAACTAATGTTGCGAGTTTCTGTTCCAAGAGTGTTGAACTGCTGTTTTGTATGGGAAGAAAGTAAGGTATAGTTTCTTACCTATTATTCCAGTTCTCTCGTAGGGTTATTCCCATGATAGCCATAAGTGTTCAATAGTCCCACCTATCTGCGGGAACACCAGAGCACTTTATCCAGTAGAAGTTCTTAAATGCTGAAGTTCGCCTTTCTTCGGGAAGGCCTTGAAAAGTCACTTAAGAAAGTCATAATGCAGCCTAGTGGTAGGCTACAGTAGTCAGAGTTCTTCATCTTAGAATGATGAAAGAAGAGACTGAATTACATACTCAGTACATTAATTTCTTGTAATGGCACAGAGAAAACAACCTTCACAAACCCTTTTGCTATGAGAAAACAGATGAAGTGCAGGGCAATGTAGCCCATAGGCTGCCATTATAAGTGAAGAAAAAGTAGGCTAAGAGCGGAGAGACCACCAATATCCCATCATGCTCAGCCAGAGGCAGTTACTTCAGTTCTTTTTGAAGGCTATACTAAACCAATAATCATGGTGCATGACAGTATCTGTCCACTCCAACGGGTAGGAGGGAGGGCTGCTTAGGACTATCGCACAAGTTACTAACTTGTGTAACGATATATCTGTAAGAGACAGTAGTTAGTGACAGATTCCTTACCTTAGAATATCCCCAGGCGTCAGGCTGGATCCGAATGTTTTTTGCGTAGCAGTACCCTTGCGCGTCGGTAGGCGGCGTCGTGCGGCTCCGCGTCCGTCGTCGGCGTCGTGGTCGCCGGGATGACGTCGCGGGCAGTACTTAGACGCCACCCCTGCGCGCTGACGTCAGTTCTGTACACGACTTTCCGCGCCAGGAACGCAGAGCCATGCAAGAAGCTGACATAGGTGTCTGAAAAATACTAGGGCCCTGAAAGGGATGTCCTTAACCCTAGAAATCAGTTCGCAGAACGGGGAGGATGGGTGGGCGGTAGGAATCTGTCACTAACTACTGTCTCTTACAGATATAGCGTTACACAAGTTAGTAACTTGTGCATCTGAAAGAGACACGTTAGTGACAGATTCCTTACCTTAGAATAGATACCCCAGCAATACCAACCCCGGTGGTGGGTCTGCGAACAAAGATCAGACAAGGAAGTCCTGGAGTACAGAACGGCCAAAGAAGCCGTCCCTCCGGACCCGACTGTCAAGGCAGTAATGCTTTGTAAACTTGTGCAGCGAGGCCCACGTAGCTGCCTGACAGATATCCTGCAGCGGAACACCGCGGCCCAAAGCCGTGGTAGCAGCCGTTGCCTTGGTGGAATGGGCACGCAGCCCAACAGAAGGCTCCTTCTTAGCCAAAGAATAGCAGGCTTTGATACACAAGGTTACCCAGCGGGAGATGGTTCTCTTGTGCACCGCCCGACCTTTTTTGGCGCCCACGTAGCCAACAAAGAGCTGGTCATCCACCCGGAAATGGCGTGTGCGGTCGATGTAAACGGAAAGCGCACGTTTTGGGTCCAGACGGTGGAGCCTCTCTTCCTCCCTGGAAGGATGCGGAGGCGGAAAGAAGGTGGGCAAAGTGATGGTCTGCCCAATGTGGAAGGCAGTAACCACCTTTGGCAAGAAGGACGGACGCGTCCTAAGAACAACCTTGTCTGGATGGACAGACAGAAAGGGAGGTTTACATGATAGAGCCTGGAGCTCACTCACCCGCCGAGCGGAGGTGACGGCCACCAGAAAGGCAGTCTTCAGAGTCAGAAGAGGCTCAAAGGGAGCGCACATAAGAAAGGTAAGAACCAAGTTAAAGTCCCACTGAGGCATCACAAACGGAACAGGAGGGAAGAGGTGTGTAATGCCTTTTAGAAACCTGTTAACAGGGGACTTGAAAAGGGAGGGCTGATCAGGAAGCCTGAGGAAGGCCGAGATGGCACAAAGATAGCCCTTGATGGTACCCAGGGCAGAACCCTGTTGGGCCAGGGAAAGAAGGAACAGGAGAACCTCAGAGAGAGGGGCAGAAAGGGGATTCACAGCCTTTGCTGTGCACCATGCCACAAACTTGTTCCACCTGCAGGCGTATACCACCTTAGTGGAGGGACGCCTGGCTGCCAGAATCACATCACAAACTTCGGGAGGCAAGTCGAAAGGAATCAACTGCCGCCGCTCAATCTCCACGCAAGCAGGTGGAGGCTGGACAGGTTCGGGTGGAGGACCGTCCCTGCTGCTGCGACAGAAGATCCTCCCGAAGAGGCAGACGGATCGGGGGATCTACGCTCATACTGAGTAGCTCGGGATACCAAACTCTTCTAGCCCAGTCCGGAGCCACAAGAATGACTTGGGCCCGGTCGTGCCGAATCTTCTTCAACACTCTGGGTAGAAGTGGTATAGGCGGAAAGGCGTACAATAGACCGCAACTCCACTCGTGACGAAAGCGTCGCCGAGCGAGTGCCGCCTTGGAAATTCCAACGCGCAGAACTGATGACATTGCACGTTCTCTTCGGTGGCGAATAGATCTAACCAAGGCTCTCCCCACTGTAGAAAGAGTCCTTGCGCCACTTCCGAGTGAAGACGCCATTCGTGATCCATCATGCACCTGCGGCTGAGGTTCGTCCGCCCTGGCGTTCAGGGAACCTGCCAGGTGTTGAACCATCAGGAACATGCCCTGATGTTCCAGCCATGTCCAGAGGCGCAGAGCCTCCTGACAAAGGGTCCACGACCCGACCCCGCCTTGTTTGTTGCAGTACCACATGGCGGTGGTGTTGTCTGTGAACACCTGCACTACCTTCCCTTTGACAGAGGGAAGGAATACCTTGAGTGCAAGTCGGATCGCCCGGAGCTCCAGAAGGTTGATATGGAGCCGGGACTCCGCCGGAGATATGACCGCCCCATCCCAGAAGGGACGCGTCCGTCACAACTGTGTGCTCTGGCTGGGGAAGGGAGAGGGATCTGCCCATGACCCATTGCCGGTTCGAGAGCCACCACTGCAACTGTTTTGCAGTCCCCTCCGAGATCTGGACGTGATCGGACAGGTTGCCCTGGTGCTGCGCCCACTGGAACTTCAGGTCCCACTGCAGAGCCCGCATATGCCATCTGGCATGATTGACCAGCAGGATGCAGGAGGCCATGAGGCCCAGCAGCCTCAGGGTCATCCGTACCGAAACCCAGGATAAAGGCTGAAAGATCGGAATCATAGCCCGAATATCCCGGACTTGCCGTTCGGGAGGATAGGCCCGAAACTGCGTCGTGTCCAGAACTGCTCCGATGTAAAGGAGCTGTGGAGAAGGAATCAGATGCGACTTCGGCACATTGATGGAGAACCCCAGCGAGTGCAGGAGTTCGGCCGTAGTCTGGAGACGACTGCCTGGGACGAGCCCGCCTTCAGCAACCAGTCGTCGAGGTAGGGGAAGACTGGAACCCCTGCCCGGCGCAGATGAGCTGCGACCACCGCCATCACTTTCATGAACACCCGAGGGGCGCTGGTAAGGCCGAAAGGGAGCACGGTGAACTGAAAATGCTCGAGGCCTACCGTGAACCGCAGGTAACGCCGGTGGGCCGGCAGGACGGGGGATGTGAAAATAAGCGTCCTGCAAGTCCAACGCTACCAACCAGTCTCCAGGGTCGAGGGCAGTCAAGACCTGAGCTAGGGTGAGCATCTTGAACTTCTCCTTCCGGAGGAAGCGATTGACGTTCCGGAGGTCCAAGATAGGACGCATGTCCTCCTTGTCCTTTTGGGCACCAGGAAGTAGTGGGAGTAGCAACCACGCCCTACTTCTGGGGTCGGAACATGCTCGATGGCCCTCTTGGCCAAGAGGGCCGTGACTTCCTTCTGCAGAAGTACCAAGTGATCCCCTGACATGCGGTGGAATTGAGGTGGCATGGCTGGGGGGTGGTCTCGAAGGGGAGGGAGTAGCCCCTTCGGACAATGTCCAAGACCCACCTGTCCGAGGTGATGGGACGCCAGTGGTGAAGGTGATGGCGGACCCTGCCCCCTACTGGCGTGCAGTGCACCGGAAAGGAGGGACTAGGAGGGCTTGGAGGCCGCGGACGGGTTGGAGGTGGTGGCCTGACCCGCACGCTGGTTGCCCGAACCGCCACGGCGGTATCCACGTCCTCGGCCACGCGTAGACGCTTGCTGTGCGGGCCGGTGGCTGGGCAGCTGACGTGACTGGGCGCCCCTTCCGTGGCCACGAAAGGGGCGAAAAGCAGAGCTGAGCGGAGGGCGTACACCAGAAAGACCCAGGGACTTGGCCGTAGCCCGTGAGTCCTTAAACCGCTCCAGCGCATGGTCTGCCTTTGAACCAAAAAGACAGACTCCATCAAAGGGCATATCCATGAGTGTATTCTGGACATCACCCGAGAAACCAGTTGTCCTCAGCCAGGCGTAGCGCCACCGTCGTAGCAAGCGATCTGCCCAGCGAGTCGGCGGTATCAAGGCCACAACGGATGGTGTATTTAGCCGCATCTCGCCCTTCCGCAATGGCGCGGGTAAGCAGTGTCTGGACCTCCTCAGAACACTGCGGCAAAACAGCCGCCACCGAATCCCACAGGGAGTGGGTATATCGGCCCAAAAGGCAAGCGGTGTTGACGGACCGCAAGCCAGCACTAGAGGAAGAAAAAGCCTTCTTCCCAAATTGGTCCAGGCGTTTGGATTCCCTATCCGGAGGGGCGGTAGGGAAGGCGGTTTGGGAGGCAGAGGCTTGGACAACCAAGCTCTCAGGGGTGGGATGTTGGGAGAGAAACAGGGGGTCGCCCGGAGCAGGGCGATGGCGTCGGGCCACGTTCCTATCCACAGGAGCCCGTGGTGGGTTTGGACCAGGTACCCAAAAGAACGTCAGTGAGTGTATCATTAAACGGCAGCACAGTCTCCGAAGAGGAAGTCGCCGGCTGAAGCACTTCTGTCAGGAGGTTAGTCCTGACGGCCACAGTAGGCAACTGGAGATGTAAGGCTCCAGCTGCTCTACGCAACACCGTTGCAAAATTAGCCCCCTCCTCCGTAGCCACGGGAGGAGACAGCATGCCAGTGTCAGAGGAGGTGTCTAGACCACTGGCATCCCCAAGTTCCTCAACCCAGTCCGGGTCAAACTCACACTGTTGTGTGAGAGGGTCCTCAGACCCCTCCCAGCTCTCCTGGTCCTCCTCTTGTTCAAAATATGGAGGAGGAGGGACATTTGGGACCCAAGGTCTCATCGGCGCCGGAACCGGCGTCGGGCGACGCCGGTCCGGCTCCATGTCCGGAGCGAACCGGGGAACGACGCCGTCCGGAGCCCCGGACGGCGTCAGGAACGGCACCGGGGACATCGGCGGAGGCGTGGTTAGGTCAATCGTGGTCGATGGGGGTTGCGGTACCACCGGAGCCGGGATCGAGGCCGGAGCCGAGGCCGGGATGAAGGCTGGTGGGACAGGCGGCGCCGGGACCGGAGTCGCTGGAGGGACAGGCGGCGCCGGGACCAGAGTCGACGGCGGCGCCGGGGCAACCCCATCAGGGCCCGCGGGGCCCGAAGGCGCACCGGAGGGACCTGAAGGGAAAGCACACCACTTTTCTTGTGTCCTCTTTGAAGTCGTAAAGGAAACATTCTGTCTGCTTTACTGTCATAGGTAGCTGGAACCTGCTGGCTGCTCTTTGCATCAAGTTGAGAACCCCCCCGATATCCTCTGGAGGAGAGTCTGAAGGAAGGTGCGGAGGAGATGGTGTCGGGATAACGTAATCATCCCAAGGGTCGGGAGCAGATGTTGGATCTGGCAGTTCACCTTCCTCTACCTCTTCTTCTGAGGAGGAAGTGTTTTGTGCTCCTGGGTCGATTGTCCCCGAGCCTAATACAATCCCAGGTGTGCTCGGTAACTGATGGCCTGGTGTATCTGTAGATTCTTCCACCTGAGGAACTTGGCTTACAGATTGATTTTGTTGTGGAGGGAACCTTTGCCTATAATCCGCCAACATGGCTTGAAGGTCCTCGATTAATGAAGGCGGTAGGTGGGCCATATCCCTGGGTTGCAGTTCTTGATGGAAGTCAAACCGATAGCTATGTCGTGGAGCCATAAACCCCTGCTGGTAATGCGCCTCGCCTTGATAGTCGTCATCCTCCTCATCATCCTCCTGGCACTTCACATGGAGCTCAGATGGACTGTGAGCTATCCCATAGAGGACGTTATCATCCTCCTCTTCCTCAACATACCCTTCCAACAGATGTGATGGAAGCAAAGGTGATACCTTACTATAATCCTGCATAGACAGGTGTAAAAATGTCTGTTATTCTGGTAACCTTGGTCGTCGACAGAATGGTAGTCGAAGGGGCATCGACAGTCTTCGATGACGATGGAGCTTTCGTCGAGATGGAGACTCTTGTAGAGAGAATAGGAGACTGGATCGCCGTTGTCGTAACTGTAGCCGTCGACGATGCCACACAAATTGTCGACGAGAGAGATGGTAGTCGACGATGGCTTCTTCAGTGATTTTTTACTTACAGGATCAGAAGATGAAGCTCTAGGGCGATCTCCATCCTTCCTGACCGGTGTAGAGGGCACAGATAACTCCGGTTCAGAAGAATGTTTGGTAGCCTTCTCCTTACTTGAAGCCCTTTCCTGGGAAGGTTTAAAATGTTTCTTCCCCTCACCTGAGGATCTGTCCTGAGATCTAGTCCTCTTGTGGGATGTTGAAGCTCTGTCTTCTTCATCAGAAGAACGAGACTGCTGTTTTGTGGTTTGGGGCCACAATAACAATCTTCCCTCTCTGTCCTTGAGGGTCTTGTTAGAGAAGGTGTGACAGATTTTACAGTCTTTCAACCTCATGCCTGGGTTGTAGGCAATAAATACATTCTTTGTGTGGATCATCCACATGTACGCTTTTCCTCCCACAGGTCTTACAAGGGCGGAAAAGGCCTTTCTTGTCTGACATGTCTGGAATTTGCTGAGTAGAAGAAAAAACTGAGTAGCACTCAGGAAGACTCCCTTCCACACGACGTGCAGTGAAAATCTGAGAACTGGCCTCTGCTGGGAGTGTTCTAGAGGGTGCTAAAAGCTGATTGGCTGTATGCCAACATTTGGTCCTTTTTTAAAAAGGACATGGATAGGCTACTGATTAGATGGCCTAAGGCCATTATAGCCTATTAAGGATTTAAGGCACTGCTTGAATATATTACCGTGGGACTCCCATCTCGACGACGGGGAATGATTCAGGAATGAGAATCTATGAAAGATACCAATACTGGATAACCCTGACCAGGTCATCCATAGTGCATTGCACATGGAATGTGGGTGTGGCAATCTGGAGGTGAGGTTTAGGATGTGGCACAGAGGCCCACGTCCAGAAACCCCCATTGCTGGAAGAAGCGAAGGAGGACTGCCGGGTGGAGTTCCCACTCGCAGATTTCTTGCAACATCCTGCTGAGGAGGTTGGCAAAGTCATTGTCCATTTCCGGGAGGTATTCCGCCAATAGACAGATCCTGTGGGGGAGAGCTCCGCGCCAGATGGAATAAGTGAACAGAAAAAGCTGAGGGGAACGAGTGCCCCCCTCCTTCTGAATGTAATACATGGCTGTCATTTCTCTCCGTATGAGGACTACTTTGCCCAGTATGTGGGGAAGAATGGACTTGAGGACTAGCAGCTCCAGTTGATGTGGAGATCTGAGGATGGGGCCCAACTGGTCCAGGACAGTCCAGTTTTGTAGGTGCACCAACCCCACCCACTGAGGGTTGCGTCCGTTGTGTCTGATCTGCAGAACTAGAGAAAGGGACGCCCCCACAACAAGTTCTTGGTGTTCCACCACAGCAGACAACGATGAGTGCAGCAGCTGAGCAAACATAGGTCTTCCCAATGACCCTCCATTTGAGACCACTGATGCGATAAGATTCCTGCAGGTGTGCATGTGCAATCTTGCATGGGGTACTATTGCAATGCAGGAGGCCATCATGCCTAGGAGGCGCATGACTGTCCGTCCTGCGACCTGTTGATTTGGCTGAAAAAGATACAGCAACGCTGGGAAGGGTTCGATTGGGATAGGCTTTGCCGACCTCAGCATTGAGGATGGCTCCTAGATAGGGGTGAATTTGAAGGAGTTGGAGATGGGTCTTTACAGAGTTGATGGTAAAGCCCATGTTGTGCAGTTGGTCTATTGTGGATTGGGTGTGTGCACGGCACTGCTGTTGCGTTGAACTTCTTTATCAGCCAATTGTCCAGGTAGGGGAATGCATGGATGCCCTGCCTTCACAGGTGTGCTGCTTCGGCAAGGCATTTAGTAAAAACTCAGGGTGATGTGGTGATTCCGAAGGACAGCACTTTGAACTGGTAATGCAGACCACTTACCACAAATCGGAGGTAGCAACAATGCACCAGATGAATCTGGATGTGGCAGTGGCCTTCTTTAAGGTCGAGTGCAGTCAAAGTTGCCTTGCAGTAGCAGAGGTATGACATCCTGAAGAGTGACCACCTGAAGTGTTCCATTCTGATGTACTTGTTCAAGGGTTTGAGGTTCAGAATGGGCCAGAGGGACCCGTCCTTTTTGGGAATAAGGAGGTAGAGGGAATACATACCCGAGCCCTGTAGGTGTTGTGGTGCATGCTCTACGGGCCCCTTGAGGAGGAGTGCTTGGACTTCTTCCTGAAGCAGACGGTGTCCTAGGGAGAGTAAATGCCAACAGGATGGTATGTTGGCTGGTGTGAAGGTGAGCTCCAGGCAGTAACCATGTTAGAAGATGTCTAACACCCAATAGTCTGAGGTGACACGTTGCCAAGCAGGGAAGAACATCTGCAGCCTCCCCCCCCCCCCCAACAGGTGTTGTGTGATCGCGGGGGAGAGAAGGAATGGCAAGTCATTGTTTGGCTGGGGTGGCTCCCTTGGGTGAGCTACCTTTGCCTCTACCTTTGGTGCCATTTTCATGATAGGCACCCCTGAAGTAGCCCCTTGTGGAAGTTGGCTGGGCAGGCTGGCATCTGGGAATGTGGTCTTGGAGCCTCAGCAATATGCGGAGCGGCGAAATAGCCCTCATGGAGAAGGCATTCGTAAGGTGCCAATGGCTGTCGCCGTTTCTGTGTCTTTATTTTCTCCAGCATCTCATCAACTTGAGGCCCAAAGAGATGTGTTCCCCATCGAATGTAATGTTGAGGAGATGCTGTTGAACATCCGGTTTGAAGCAGGAGACAGAGCCAGGCATGACTGTAGAGGATGACACTGGAATTAATCTCTCGAGCAGCGGTATCAGCAGTGTTTAGGGCATACTTGATGGTTATGTTGGAAATCAGTTTGCCTTTTGTGACCAACTCATGTTCCCTTTTACGGTGCTCCTCTAGGAGGTATTAGAGGAGCTCCTCCATTTCGTCCCAGTGGGCCTGGTCATATCTAAAGAGCAAACCAATGGAATTGGCGATGCGCCAGGGGTTGGCAGACTCACTTCCCAGCAGCGTCTATCCTTTTACTCAGTCCGGCGGAGGAACATCGCCAGTGCCCCGAGCATTCGCCCGCGTATGAGCTGTATGAACCACTAGGGAATCTGGAGGGAGTTGGCCCCTAACAGATGTGGTCTGATGGGGACGCTTTGTACTTTGTCAACTTGTGGGGTATTAACTCGGGCCATGACCAGCTCCTTAAAGACATCAGAAGCGGGCTAGAGCATCCCCTTCAACATGCGAAGATACTGTATGGAGTGATGAGCCTCAAAGAGGAAATTCTCCTAGACAGGGTCTTTATACATCTGCACGTTGTGGTAAGCAGCAGCCCCACCTAGACCATCATGGTAAGACGATGGGTCATCTGAAGGGGAAGGTCGGGCTGTGTAGAGGTCGGGATCAGTATCCGCAGGTGGAGCTACATCATGCAAGTCCGAAGGGTCTCCCTGTGGGGGCCCGTCCTAGGTGTCCCCCCACCGTGTTCACCCATGTCAGAATGGGGTGACCCCTGTAGACTGTAAGATAGTGGTTAAGGCAAAGAAGGTGGGGAAGTTGATGGTGGGGGTCTGGGTGGAGTGGAAGAGGGTAGAGGCAGTCCGGGCTCAAAAAGGATTAGTGGCCTTATCCTGCTTCTGCTGTTTTGGATGAGTAAGGGGCTCCAGAGCTTCTGCAAAGCTGAGCTGCCTCTTACGAGGCACAGTATCTGGCATTGGAGGCTGTGTTAGTATCTGGCCAGTTTGTGGGTGGATGACAATTTGTTTCTGGTGGATGTCGAGCTGCTCCGGCATTTTCTGGAGGACCGGTTTGACTGGTTCGTGGGCTGGTCTTCCGGTCTGAACCGAATGTTTGGGGTCTGGTTGTGCTTAGAGGCAGACCGGTTCGGATCAGCACCAAGCCTTTAGCTGTAGGCACTGAGGATGTCTGTTTTAGACTTTTCTTCAGCGCCAAGCCAAAGATGGGCATGGTGTCCAAAGTTGACGTTTGGTGGCAACTATGGCTCCAAGGCAGTGGACACCCAGAAGTCATCCTTTGTGGGTCCAGAGTAGCTAAATACCCCTTGCGGGGTAAAAGCTCAGAGCTGTGTCGAGGGGGAAGGGCATCTGTACTCAAGACCTATTGAGCCAGCAGGAGGTCTTCATCCGAGGTCCGAGCCTCAACTCTCTTCCGGTGAGAAAGCCTCGTCAGTGGCCGAAGGCTCGGGATGATGTTCTCACTCAAGGTCTTGAGTGCTGAAGCGGTCTGGTGCTTCTTCGCCGCTCCTGCGTGACATCTGGAATAGTCGGTCGTGGAAGAACAAGTTACTTACCTTCGGTAACGCTTTTTCTGGTGGATACAGTATCTGCCTGTGGATTCCTCACCTTATGAATATCCCCTGCGCCAGCATTCCGCGGAAATTTTTCCTAGCTCTCCACGCCGACGAGGTAGTCACGAAGACATGGCTCCGCACGCGGCTCCGCATGACGTCACTGGAGCCATAAGTGGACCACGTCGGCGTGATGACGTCAGTTCCACCCATTTTTTCCGTGCCACCGAGGCAAACGGGCGGACCGACCAAGAGACAATGCATACACAGTACACAGTATTCACACAAATAAACAGTGTAAAGTGAAGAAAAAAAAGGAAAGCAAAAGAAAGCAAGCATTTCCTATAAGCCTACACAAAGGCAAATAGAGGCAATACATAATGACAATATGAAATAACATTAACGAATACCTCTTTTAAGGTATAAAAGGGTGGACAACGGGGAGGCGAGTGGGTCAGTGAGGAATCCACAGGCAGATACTGTATCCACCAGAAAAAGCGTTACCGAAGGTAAGTAACTTGTTCTTCTGATGGATACATCTGCCTGTGGATTCCTCACCTTATGAATAGAATCCCACAGCAGTCCCTCTCCCGGAGGAGGGTGTCCACCCTTCTATACCAAAAAGTCCTGCAAAACAGAGCGCGCAAAATGGCCATCCCTCCTCACTTCGGAGTCCAAGCAGTAATGCTTCGCAAAAGTGTGGAGGGAGGCCCAAGTTGCCGCCTTACAGATGTCCAACACAGGAACACCCCTGGACAAAGCAGACCTAGACTATTTAGCCCTGGTAGAGTGAGCTCTAATGCCTACAGGAGGCTCCTTACCAGCCAGAGCGTAGCAGATCTTGATGCACAAGATGATCCACCTGGATAAAGTGCGCTTGTGCACCGCCTTGCACTTCATATGTCCAACATAGCCCACAAAGAGCTGATCATCCTGACGGAAGTCCTTTGTTCTGTCAAGATAGAAACTAATCGCCCTCTTAGGGTCCAAACGGTGCAGCCTTTCCTCCTCCTTGGAAGGGTGAGGGGGGAGGATAGAAAGTAGGAAGGGTAATGGACTGCCCTAGATGGAAGGGAGTTACAACCTTAGGCAGAAAAGCAGCCCTGGTCCTGAGTACCATCCGTTCAGCATGTATGGTCAAAAACGGAGGCTTTGAACTCAAAGCTTGAAGCTCACTCACCCTCCTAGCCGAAGTGATAGCCACAAGAAAGACCGTTTTGAAAGTCAGCAGTCTTAAAAGACAGCTATGCATAGGTTCAAACGTGGAACCCATTAAAAAAGTTAACACTAAATTCAAATCCCACTGGGGCATAATAAAAGGAGTGGGCGGGAACATGTTAGTAAGCCCCTTAATGAACCTTAAAACTATTGGAGACTTAAAAGAGATGGCTGATCAGGCAGACAGAGAAATGCCGATAAAGCTGAAAAGTATCCTTTAACAGTGGCTACAGCAGAACCCTGCTGGGCCAAATGAAGCGAAAAATAAAGAACATCAGAAAGATGAGCTTTCAAGGGATCAATAGACTTCTCTCCGCACCATTTAACAAATTTAGACCACCTGTAGGAGAAGATAGACTTGGTGGAGTGTCGCCTGGCCGATAATATAACATCCACCACGTCAGGCGGGAGAGAAAATGAATTCAGGTTGCCCCGTTCAATGTCCAGGCATGAAGGTGCAGGCTCTGGAGGTGGGGGTGAAGAACCTGCCCCTCCGACAGAGAGGAGGTCTACCCTGAGAGGGAGACGGAGGGTGCGACGAGAGGTGAAGAAGGTCTGTGTACCACACCCTTCTTGGCCAATCCAGGGCGATCAATATGACTTGGGCCCGGTCTTGGCGAATCTTCCTCAGAACCCGAGGAATCAAGGGTATGGGAGGAAACGCATAAAGGAGTTGTGAGCTCCAACTCAACTGAAACGCGTCCCCCAACGCCCCCTGCATCGGAAACCGGAGACTGCAGAATGACAGGCAGTGCGCGTTCGAGAGTAGCAAACAGGTCCACCCGAGGAGTCCCCCACGTCCGGAAGATGTGTCGAACTACCTCCGGATGAAGCTTCCACTCGTGGTCGGCGGAGAACTGCCGACTAAGACTGTCCGCACGCACGTTTAGCACCCCGGCCAGATGATTTGCCATCACGCAAATCCGATGGTCCTGAGCCCAGGACCAAAGCCGCAATGCCTCTCTGCAGAGACGGTACGACCCCACTCCTCCCTGCTTGTTGACATACCACATCGCGGCAGTGTTGTCCGTCAGGACTTGAACCGACTGACCGCGAAGGGAAGGGAGAAAGGCCTTGAGCGCCAAACGTATCGCCCGCAATTCCAGAAGATTGATATGAGAATCTTTCCTCTGGAGACCAAAGATCCTTGATCTCCAGATCCCCCAGATGAGCACCCCACCCTAGGGTAGAGGCATCCGTTATCACTGTGGCCACCGCTGGAGGAAGGTGAAAGGGCTTTCCTTGAGACAGACTGCCCTCCACGCTCCAAGACAGATCCGCCGCAGCTTCTCTGGAGATTCTGACTGACTCCCTGAGATCTCCGTTGTGCTGATACCACTGCCTGCGGAGACACCACTGGAGCACCCTCATGTGCCAGCGTGCATGGTTGACCAACAGAATGCAGGAGGCGAACAGACCGAGCAGGCAAAGGACCTTCAGAACTGGAACAACCGCTCCATTGTGGAATAAAGGGATCATCTCCTGAATGTCGAGAATTCTTTGTGGAGGAGGAAATGCTCGACACACAGTAGTGTCCAGTACCGCCCCTATGAACAGGTTGCGCAGAGAGGGCACCAGGTGAGATTTGGGCACATTGATTGAAAAACCCAAGTTGAACAACAGTTCAGATGTTACCCGCAGAAGAAGCACCATCTCCGGCGACTCCGCTTTGAGCAGCCAGTCGTCCAGATAGGGGAAAACAGGAATCCCTGACCTTCTGAGATGAGCTGCCACCACTGCCATCACCTTTGTGAAGACTCGAGGAGCAGTAGTAAGACCAAACGGGAGGACCGCACACTGGTAGTGCTGCGACCCAACCGTAAAACGGAGATACTTCCTGTGCGACTTCAGAATGGGGATGTGAAAATACGCATCCTGTAAGTCGATCAACACCATCCAGTCCTCTTGCTGCAGCGCCTCTCTCCTCGAGCGCATCTTCGGCTGCGGCGTCGACAGCGCCACACGCGGCGTCGACGACTCCGGGAGCGGCGTCAAAGAAGGATCCATAGCAGTAACCGGCGCCGATCGAATCCGAGAAGCTTCACGGGATGGAGCCGGGGATTGCCCATACGGCGTCAACATCCTCGGAGCCGGTAAGTGCCAGGACGGTGTCGCTGGCATGAAGGGCACAAAGGGGGCCTGTGGATACTGCTGAGGCACAGCCAAATTGAATGCCATAGGACCCGAAGGTGCACCAGAGGGGTATGAGGCCCTGGTGAACACACCATACATTGCATTGAGAAAATGCGACGGATATGAACCCGGGGCCGGAAACTGAGGAAGTTGAGCCGGCTCGAGATCCAAACGAGGCACCTCAGGAAACGGAGCCGCAGGAACCTCAGCATCAGCCGGATTCGACACCCCCTCTGAAGCCGGTGAGAATCTCGGCGTCGGTGAACGCTCCGGAGTCCCTTTGTATGACGGGGAATGGACCGGAGTCGCCTGAGGAGACTCTGAAGGAGAAGGAGAGATAACGTCCTTAGCTCGACATCGAGGTGTAGGAGAAGGCTACCTCGACTCCACAGCCTTCGACGATCGGCGCCGAGAAGCATGTCTCTTCTTCTTCTTATGCCTTCTCTTGGAGTCATGCGAAGTCAAAGACTTGGACTTCGACCTTTTTCAACCCCTTTTTTCTTTCCTTGCCTTGGCCATATACAGCTTGGCCTCCCGCTCCTTCAGAGCCTTCGGGTTCATCTTCCTGCAGGAAGAACAGCCCTCGACATCGTGGTCAGAAGACAAACACCAAAGACAGTCTTCATGCGGGTCCGTAATAGACATATGTCCTTCGCATTCCTTACAGGGCTTAAAGCCAGACTTCTCCGGGGCAGACATGCCAAAAGAGAGAAAGATACAATGCAAATAACAAAGTATCCAGTCGAAAGTATGGAGAGTCTCAGAAAAATCCGTTAGCGTCGACAGCACGGAAAAAAGGGAACTGACGTCATCACGCCGACGTGGTCCTCTTATGGCTCCAGTGACGTCATGCGGAGCCGCGTGCGGAGCCATGGCTTCGTGACAACCTCGTCGGCGTGGAGAGCTAGAAAAAATTTCTGCGGAATGCTGGTGCAGGGGATATTCATAAGGTGAGGAATCCACAGGCAGATGTATCCATCAGAAGCATTTCTTCGACGGAAAAGACAGAGACCTCAAAAGAGGCCTTGTCGTGCTTGGCTGAGAGGCAGAGATTACAGACCTGGTGGAGATTGGCCCAGGGATACTTTGCAGGACACAGAGGGCTGCATTGAAAGGGTGTCTGTTCCACCAAAGGCAAGGCATGGTGAGAGCAGACTGAATGGAAGGAAAGAGACCCCGCTGAGCGAGGCCCCAATGGGAGCCAGAGTCGACTGGCGAAGTGTCCCGTACGGTAGCTAGAATCACCAACCCCATATGCGAGAAAAGGATATTAGTACTACCTTGCCTTGAATGAGGGAAAGGCTGGCTTTCAGGGCAAGATGAATGGCAAAGAGCTTGAGGTAGTCAACGTGGAGCCCTTTGTGATTTAGAGCCTACACATCTTGTATGATCATGTGGTCTAGATGCGCTCTGCAACCGGCTTGAGGTGTCCATGTTGAAGCTGACCTGCAGAATCAGGTCTGGGAAGGACAGGCCTTAAAGATTGCTGTCACGTTTGCCCCGGGACACACACTTGAGAAGCATGCAGTTGTGCACAAACAGGTCATGCTGTGAGAGTACCCATCATTGAGGAACTTGCATGTAATCACGGAGAATAGTGCTAATACTACAAGTGAGGCTTTATTCTACTTCTAATTAACTCATAGTAAAGACCTGGTTAGGAAAGCTTAGTTAGCAGAACCATCAGGGCACTCATGCACTTGTCAATCTAAGGAAAGCCTGCGCTTGCATGAGTATTGACTCTTGAGACAGAGCCACGATGGGCACGGCAGAATATAAAAGATCATGCCCACCTGACTCTGCCTATTATTTCAGACTTACTTGCAGATGCAGTTGGATTCCTGTCCTCTAGTGCTCAGGTGTCGTTCTCATCTCCTGATCCCTTGAAGACCTCTTCCATCTTCAGACGTCCTCAGTTCCTGATCCCGAACTCCTGGAAAACAAAGACAACCAACAGGAAACTGCCCTACTATATTACCGGTAACGAGCTAGCGCGCTGCACAGTGGAATTACTTACCGTAGTTGGGAGGGCTGTTGCCAGTCGGATCACAGCACATTTTGAACTCAGATTTCCACCATTTGATTAGGCTCGACTGAGTCCTAGAACAAAGATAAGAGATCTAAAAGTAGGTAATCTGCATCTCAAGTGTTTCACATGACTTCAGAGGTCAAGGAATGACTAAATCCTGAAATGAACCAATGATGCACAACTTGGGCTTCACCCTCAGGTAACTAAAAGGAAAGTGGATTTGGAAGATATCTGTGGGGAAAAAGAAAGCCAGGGCATAGTTGTCTCTCACACGTAGGGGTTTTACTGCTTGCATCCAACAATACCTATCGCAGATTTAGCGGGAAAGAGCCGTTTGTTGCCTTTAGTGGGGAATGGTTCTCACAAGGTTAGGTTGAGCAGAAGCGCATGCACATTCTAACTTGTTTGCTTTCATGCACTCTGCCAACCACTTTGTGACCAGCGACCTTCTCTTCCCCAGACGACCTCGCATGAGGAAACAAGACCAGTGAAAGGGCAATAAAAGGAAGTCCTAATTTCTTTTCTCAAATCCCATTCCCCTTCCCTGTGGGTTGACTGATTGCTCAAAAATATCTACTCGCCCACTCGCAACGGCAAGTCATATTTGATCATGTGGAGCTATTTTTAGCACCTACTGGTCCGTTCTGGCGACTGAACATAATCTGCAAAAGAACAGGTGTTCTGTTAATTCAAAAAGTGAATGAGTAATAAAGAGGTCTTTAAATCTTGAAATATTTGCTGTCTTTTCAAAGAAAGAGGTCACATGTCAGTTGGTCTTTTTAACAATTGCTGCTTGGAAAATTGAGTTTATATTTCTCTTACTACAGTTAGAGGTTTTTGTCAAATGAGCTGTCTGACAGTCATTTTGAAACAAAAGTCTGGAAGATGTCAGTTTGTAAATTAACATTTAAATAGCTTGTAAATGAAATGTACAAATATTTCAAAATATATCGGGAATTACAACAGCACACTTTTTTGGAGCAATTGACAAGTGTGATGCAAACAAAGATTTAAACAGGAGCAAAACAAATCAGAACACTTTACTTGGTGATGTGCAATTGACATTTACAGAAACTCGATTTCCAAACCTTGTTTGTGCACTATATAGTTATATCAAAAACTGCAAGTCAGTGGGAAATTGTGGCCATTTCAATGTAAAATCTGATTGCAAATGAGAAGTGCGCTACCACTTCATGCTTTAGTTATGTATTTATTAAAAGTGATAGGTTTTAAACATGATTTGAGAAACCTGGCTGCCCCCGCCTGATGACAATGCTGTTGATGAACTAGGAGACAAGTCAGGTGTGGGAGGTTGGGGGTTTCAGGGGTCATATACATCCTATATGTGGCTAGATTTGGATTATATATGGAGCAAAAGTTGTCTATTAAATAGAACAAAAGTTTTTTGTACAGAAGACATGCTGAACTTGCATATTTGAAGGTGCTCTCATATGCGATATTGAAGAAAATGGCTGCTCAGTGAATTACAATATATGCCCAGGATCACATAAGGATTATGCTGAAAACGAGTTGAGAGCTGCTACAAGGATAGCACCCACTGTGGGCTGGGGTAGGCTTTATCTGTAACGGAGTTTAGAACTGTCCCTAGAAATGGTTGGACTTAAGGGTCTGTAGGTGGGATTTGGTGGAATTTATTGTGAACCAGAGGCTGTGCAGGAAGTGAGATGGTAGCCTGGGTGTCTGTAAGGAACTGTTTGCTTGTACTCTTGATCAGCTAATCATAGAGACTGGCGAAAACGTGGGTACCTACTACTGCTGGGCACTATTTGAAGACCACTGGGGCAGCAGCGACACCAAAGGGGAGTATCTTGATTTGGCAGTGGCAACCACTTACCATTAAGTGGAAGGGAATGTGGAAGTAGGCATCCTTGATGTCTAGTGCCGTCATGTAGTCACCTTGTTGAAGCAGAGGAATAACATCCTGTAGCGTTACCATACGGAAATGTTCCAAGAGGATGTATCAATTTAGGGGCCCAAGACCCATGTTGGGCTTGAGGTAGACAGTCTTTGTGGGTATGAGTAGGCAAAGGAAGTTAACCCCCTTGACAAGCTGGCAGGGGACACTGGTTCTATAATTTTTTGGAAGAGCGCGTGGACCTCTTCATGGAGAAGAGTGAGATGGTTGGTGCTGGGGGAATGGATGCAGAGTGGGATTGCAGGAGGGGGGTGTGAGAATGTTCTAGTCAGTAGCCATGGCGAACCCTCACTAGCATGGATTTCTCTTGACGTCATTAGAGAAGGAAACCCTAGAGCCACCCCCTCCTACCAACAGACGTTATGTGGTTGGGAGGAGAAAAGTGAAATCATGTTTTTTGGTGGAGGCCCATTTGCCACAATCATTTGCCCCAGTTAATGTTGCCCGTTGAGGCACCACTGGTAAACCCTCATGCAGTCTGCTGATGGCATGACTGCTACTGCTTTTGGTATGAGGCAGTAAGGTCTGGCAAAGCAGCTTTTGAGTCCGTCCTATAGTGTTGTCCCAAAATAGGCTTCTAGGTGAAGGCATCTGAAGGGCACCCATTGCTTTTGCAGGGTATTGATTTTTTTCTAACATCTGATGGACCTGCAGGTCAAACAGATGGTCTCCAGCGAATGGTAGGTTAAACAGGTGTCACTGGACCTCGGGCTTAAAGCCAGGCATGCAATCGGAAGTGGAAACCGATGTTCTCTCAGACGTGGTGAACACAGCGTCAAGAGCGCAGCAGATCGTGGCACTGGAGATCGCTGCAGAGGAAAAAAGCTATCTAACCCCGCCACTTTCTGAATTCCTCGGGGAGATGGTTAACTAGCTCTTGCATCACGGCCTACTAAGCTTGTCATAACAGGAAAGGAGGACAACTGAGTTGGCTACCATCCAGTGGTTGTTGGCCGCCACTGCTAGCTTCATGGCAGCAACCAGCCTTTTTTTTCTACTTATCAGGCAGGTGAGCTTTACCCATGGTCTGAGCAGAAGCCCCCTTGAGTGCTGTGTGAATGACAAGGGGGTCTGGTGAGAGAGGATCCTTGAAGTAGGCCGGCTTGTTGGGAGAAAGCCTATTTTTTTTCTATCCCTTGTATTACCACCATAGCCTTGACATGCTTGTTAAAAGGTGTCGGGGGCTGATTTTAGAATGCCCTTCAACATAGGGGAGGAACTAAATAGTTCTCTCCAACTTGACTCACGCCCACCGGTCTAAATTCTTGTAATCTTGGGCGTGTGCAATCTAGAACCATGGCTAAAAAAGTGTTCCAGACTTTCATGACTACTTTGAGCTTAGATAAGCACTGGCACAGCTCACCAGAAGGACGGTATATACTCTGCTTTTCCAGGTAGTTTAAGACTGCCTCACGGATGTTTCAGTCTCCTACCTATTACCAGGTGCTACACTGTTATACACAGATGAAACCTTGATAATATAGGATGCATTTAAAGCCTTAACGTGTGTGCATTCTGTTTCCCGAAACGCTATCTAGTCACAGCAGAGTCTGGCACTGTCACTTTCTCAACAGAAATGGAGTAGCACAAAAGCTTTCTGAATTCTCCTCTGCCGCCACACTAGCTGAATTAGATTCAATAAGACAACAAAAAACACTTTTTACAAAAAAAAAATTAATAAAAGAACAGCCAGAAATGCTACAAGCTTATGAGGAAAGTGAAAAAAACCTGGTCATTTTTGGCCTCGATGACCATAGAAAAAGTGAGCAAATACTCAACTCAATATAAATCCATCATCCATAAACTAAACGTGCAATTTATGATCAAGAAACACGATATTCCTTATTTTTACTCCATTATAAATGAATCTATTAAACAGATTATCCAAAACAGTTGTAATACTTTTTTTTTTTTAATCATCTCATTTTACCATCACTTTCCTCTTGATTCTGATAGACCTTCTAAACCCATAACACCAGATGAGATCAAAGTGTTATATTGTATTTAATTCAGTATTGAGTTTGGTAAGGTCTTTTGCACCTGAATTATTTTCTCCTCCTGAACAGCTTATTAACTATATATTTTGTGGTGGCGAAATTTCTTCATCCCTTTAAAAGGGCACCATTATCTTTTTGAAACCTTGGAAAAAGCTCTCTCGAACTGGGCTCATATCGCCCACACCACTCAACACCGGTTATATTTCTGCGGAAAGTATCTCTAACCGAATAACACAAGTAGCACAAGTATTAATTTACAGTAATCAATGTGGCTTTTAACAGCTCATAGTGGCAAACACTTTCACGCTGAAGCCTCAGATTATTTCAAATTAATCAATCCCTTGCATGATTATTCTACTAGCGATTTTGTGGCCCAGTTAATCAGGCTGACATTTTCTCTTTATAATATGGCAACAGCTGAAACTTGTGAATAAATCTATTAGTACAGTGACACCAAAAAGAGGCATGCATCAGGGATGTCCCACAGCAATATATATTCGCACTCTTCCTTCAATTTGGCCCCCCCAGCCCCGTGCCAGGTTTGCCGATAATAAAATTCTATGCTATGTTTTTTAGGAGCGAGATTTGAAACGTGTTCCACACTGTCTACTGTTAGGCAGTATGCTAAGCTGGGTGGCTATGTATTAACAAGTCTAACAAAAAAAACCTAACAATTTTGATACTTCCTAAAGATCAGGGAGAGCTCGCCTTCCCCATGTGCATTTATATTATTCAGCTTCTGTCACAATTCAAATTAGAAGATTTAGGACCAACACTGATTTGCTGGATAACATAATAGCACAAATACTTACAGAAAATTAATAAAATTTAGCCATGATGGTTCAGATGCGGAAAATACCCTTAATACTATTAGTGACAATCAATGCCGGCGCCGGCTTCATATTTCGAATATCATGGTGAGACATCTATTATCTCAGCCTTTTCCGGTTGCTAATCCAATACTCCGTAATGCCGACTGCTCAAAAATGAATACCACATACATAGATATATACACACCATAACCTGCACTTTTGTGGAAATAAAACTGAGTAATTCACCGTTTGGGTCTCATTGCAGCGCCTTCTTTACGTCTGCTCAAAAGAAAGTATTGACACTTTTTGGAAAGCGATTGAGAGACACACTCTACTGAAACGTAATACATTTTCATGCCAGTTTGACCACTTGTTCGAGGTGTTTTAATAACTAAGTGATTGAAAGAATGTTTTTCCAAATAGCTTCACCTAGCCAAATATTGTGAAAACATTTTGTAGCTTACTAAAATAGTTTTTTTATAGCTATTTTGCTTACTTGATCACTTACCACCACTTTATTGCCCGTTATTCGTTCTACATTTGATCAATGGCATAATAAAATGGCTAAGATTTGCAAATTAGAGCATGCTCTATTTCAGTGTAATCCTAAAGCTTACTTCTATAATAAAATATAGGGTATTATTGGGATTATGTGGTATATTGTTTTATGAACTTTCGTAATCATTGATTTATATTTCTTTAGTACATTTATTCTCAATTTCTTCAACACTTTTTTTGTATGATGACAGTTTCTACATTCCCTTAATAAAAATAACAATTTTTAGAAATCTTGGGTTCCATTGATATCCAGTATTTACAATGGAAAATGCTCTAGCTACATTATGTTTTCTGCTTAAGTGGGTGGTAAACGCTCCTTTTTGGCAGAAAAACCTAGGCGATGAAAGGTCAAGAAAACGAATCCCTTGCGTTAGGCAGATGGTAAAACATGTTTAGAGTCCCTTTCTGTTGACTTTCACATCAATACTATTATGTACATTTACTCTGCACAGTGGTAACCAAGGCAAAAGCTTAGCTTTAGAAGCAGCCTTTTTCCTGCAACTGATGGCTACAGACTGGCATGTACATAAAGCACAAGTTACTAACTTGTGTAACGATATATCTGTAAGAGACAGTAGTTAGTGACAGATTCCTTACCTTAGAATATCCCCAGGCGTCAGGCTGGATCCGGAAAGTTTTTTGCGTAGCAGTACCCTTGCGCGTCGGTAGGCGGCGTCGTGCGGCTCCGCGTCCGTCGTCGGCGTCGTGGTCGCCGGGATGACGTCGCGGGCAGTACTTAGACGCCGCCCCTGCGCGCTGACGTCCAGTTCTGTACACGACTTTCCGCGCCAGGAACGCAGAGCCATGCAAGAAGCTGACATAGGTGTCTGAAAAATACTAGGGCCCTGAAAGGGATGTCCTTAACCCTAGAAATCAGTTCGCAGAACGGGGAGGATGGGTGGGCGGTAAGGAATCTGTCACTAACTACGGTCTCTTACAGATATATCGTTACACAAGTTAGTAACTTGTGCATCTGAAAGAGACACGTTAGTGACAGATTCCTTACCTTAGAATAGATACCCCAGCAATACCAACCCGGTGGTGGGTCTGCGAACAAAGATCAGACAAGGAAGTCCTGGAGGACAGAACGGCCAAAGAAGCCGTCCCTCCGGACCTGACTGTCAAGGCAGTAATGCTTTGTAAACGTGTGCAGCGAGGCCCACGTAGCTGCCTGACAGATATCCTGCAGCGGAACACCGCGGCCCAAAGCCGTGGTAGCAGCCGTTGCCCTGGTGGAATGGGCACGCAGCCCAACAGGAGGCTCCTTCTTAGCCAAAGAATAGCAGGCTTTGATACACAAGGTTACCCAGCGGGAGATGGTTCTCTTGTGCACCGCCCGACCTTTTTTGGCGCCCACGTAGCCAACAAAGAGCTGGTCATCCACCCGGAAATGGCGTGTGCGGTCGATGTAAAAGGAAAGCACACGTTTTGGGTCCAGACGGTGGAGCCTCTCTTCCTCTCTGGAAGGATGCGGAGGCGGAAAGAAGGTGGGCAAAGTGATGGTCTGCCCAATGTGGAAGGCAGTAACCACCTTTGGCAAGAAGGACGGACGCGTCCTAAGAACAACCTTGTCTGGATGGACAGACAGAAAGGGAGGTTTACATGATAGAGCCTGGAGCTCACTCACCCGCCGAGCGGAGGTGACAGCCACCAGAAAGGCAGTCTTCAGAGTCAGAAGACGAAGAGGACAGTTATGTAGAGGCTCAAAGGGAGCGCACATAAGAAAGGTAAGAACCAAGTTCAAGTCCCACTGAGGCATCACAAACGGAACAGGAGGGAAGAGGTGTGTAATGCCTTTTAGAAACCTGTTAACAGGGGACTTGAAAAGGGAGGGCTGATCAGGAAGCCTGAGGAAGGCCGAAATGGCACAAAGATAGCCCTTGATGGTACCCAGGGCAGAACCCTGTTGGGCCAGGGAAAGAAGGAACAGGAGAACCTCAGAGAGAGGGCAGAAAGGGGATTCACAGCCTTTGCTGTGCACCATGCCATAAACTTGTTCCACCTGCAGGCGTATACCACCTTAGTGGAGGGACGCCTGGCTGCCAGAATCACATCACAAACTTCGGGAGGCAAGTCGAAAGGAATCAACTGCCGCCGCTCAATCTCCACGCAAGCAGGTGGAGGCTGGACAGGTTCGGGTGGAGGACCGTCCCCTGCTGCTGCGACAGAAGATCCTCCCGAAGAGGCAGACGGATTGGGGGATCTACGCTCATACTGAGTAGCTCGGGATACCAAACTCTTCGAGCCCAGTCCGGAGCCACAAGAATGACTTGGGCCCGGTCGTGCCGAATCTTCAACACTCTGGGTAGAAGTGGTATAGGCGGAAAGGCGTACAATAGACCGCAACTCCACTTGTGACGAAAAGCGTCGCCGAGCGAGTGCCGCCTTGGAAATTCCAACGCGCAGAACTGATGACATTGCGCGTTCTCTTCGGTGGCGAATAGATCTAACCAAGGCTCTCCCCACTGTAGAAAGAGTCCTTGCGCCACTTCCGAGTGAAGACGCCATTCGTGATCCATCATGCACCTGCGGCTGAGTTAGTCCGCCCTGGCGTTCAGGGAACCTGCCAGGTGTTGAACCATCAGGAACATGCCCTGATGTTCCAGCCATGTCCAGAGGCGCAGAGCCTCCTGACAAAGGGTCCACGACCCCACCCCGCCTTGTTTGTTGCAGTACCACATGGCGGTGGTGTTGTCTGTGAACACCTGCACTACCTTCCCTTTGACAGAGGGAAGGAATGCCTTGAGTGCAAGTCGGATCGCCCGGAGCTCCAGAAGGTTGATATGGGAGCCGGGACTCCGCCGGAGACCAGAGGCCTCTGATCTCCGCCTCTCCCATGTGACCGCCCCATCCCAGAAGGGACGCGTCCGTCACAACTGTGTGCTCTGGCTGGGGAAGGTAGAGGGATCTGCCCATGACCCACTGCCGGTTCGAGAGCCACCACTGCAACTGTTTTGCAGTCCCCTCCGAGATCTGGACGTGATCGGACAGGTTGCCCTGGTGCTGCGCCCACTGGAACTTCAGGTCCCACTGCAGAGCCCGCATATGCCATCTGGCATGAGTGACCAGCAGGATGCAGGAGGCCATGAGGCCCAGCAGCCCCAGGGTCATCCGTACCGAAACCCAAGATAAAGGCTGAAAGACCGGAATCATAGCCCGAATATCCCGGACTCGCCGTTCGGGAGGATAGGCCCGAAACTGCGTCGTGTCCAGAACTGCTCCGATGAAAAGGAGCTGTGGAGAAGGAATCAGATGCGACTTTGGCACATTGATGGAGAACCCCAGCGAGTGCAGGAGTTCGGCCGTAGTCTGGAGGTGGGAGACGACTGACTGGGACGAGCCCGCCTTCAGCAGCCAGTCGTCGAGGTAGGGGAAGACTGGAACCCCTGCCCGGCGCAGATGAGCTGCGACCACCGCCATCACTTTCGTGAACACCCGAGGGGCACTTGTAAGGCCAAAGGGGAGCACGGTGAACTGAAAATGCTCGAGGCCTACCGTGAACCGCAGGTGGGCCGGCAGGACGGGGATGTGAAAATAAGCGTCCTGCAAGTCCAACGCTACCAACCAGTCTCCAGGGTCGAGGGCAGTCAAGACCTGAGCTAGGGTGAGCATCTTGAACTTCTCCTTCCGGAGGAAGCGATTGACGTTCCGGAGGTCCAAGATAGGACGCATGTCCTCCTTGTCCTTTTGGGCACCAGGAAGTAGTGGGAGTAGCAACCACGACCTACTTCTGGGGTCGGAACATGCTCGATGGCCCTCTTGGCCAAGAGGGCCGTGACTTCCTTCTGTAGAAGTACCAAGTGATCCCCTGACATGCGGTGGAATTGAGGTGGCATGGCTGGGGGGGTGGTCTCGAAGGGGAGGGAGTAGCCCCTTCGGACAATGTCCAAGACCCACCTGTCCGAGGTGATGGGACGCCAGTGGTGAAGGTGATGGCGGACCCTGCCCCCTACTGGCGTGCCGTGCACCGGAAAGGAGTGACTAGGAGGCCGCGGACGGGTTGGAGGTGGTGGCCTGACCCGCACGCTGGTTGCCCGAACCGCCACGGCGGTATCCACGTCCTCGGCCACGCGTAGACGCTTGCTGTGCGGGCCGGTGGCTGGGCATCTGACGTGACTGGGCGCCCCTTCCGTGGCCACGAAAGGGGCGAAAAGCAGAGCTGAGCAGAGGGCGTACAATAGAAAGGCCCAGGGACTTGGCCGTAGCCCGTGAGTCCTTAAACCGCTCCAGCGCATGGTCTGCCTTTGAACCAAAAAGACCGACTCCATCAAAGGGCATGTCCATGAGTGTATTCTGGACATCACCCGAGAAACCAGTTGTCCTTAGCCAGGCGTGGCGACGGAGCGCCACCGTCGTAGCAAGCGATCTGCCCAGCGAGTCGGCGGTATCAAGGCCACAACGGATGGTGTATTTAGCCGCACCTCGCCCTTCCGCAATGGCGCGGGTAAGCAGTGTCTGGACCTCCTCAGAACACTGTGGCAAAACAGCCGCCACCGAATCCCACAGGGAGTGGGTATATCGGCCCAAAAGGCAAGCGGTGTTGACGGACCGCAAGCCAGCACTGGAGGAAGAAAAAGCCTTCTTCCCAAATTGGTCCAGGCGTTTGGATTCCCTATCCGGAGGGGCGGTAGGGAAGGCGGTTTGGGAGGCAGAGGCTTGGACAACCAAGCTCTCAGGGGTGGAATGTTGGGAGAGAAACAGGGGGTCACCCGGAGCAGGGCGATGGCGTCGGGCCACGTTCCGATCCACAGGAGCCCCTGTGGTGGGTTTGGACCAGGTACCCAAAGAACGTCAGTGAGTGCATCATTAAACGGCAGCACAGTCTCCGAAGAGGAAGCCGCCGGCTGAAGCACTTCTGTCAGGAGGTTAGTCCTGACGGCCACAGTAGGCAACTGGAGATGTAAGGCTCCAGCAGCTCTACGCAACACTGTTGCAAAATTAGCCCCCTCCTCCGTAGCCACGGGAGGAGACAGCATGCCAGTGTCAGGGGAGGTGTCTAGACCACTGGCATCCCCAAGTTCCTCAACCCAGTCCGGGTCAAACTCACACTGTTGCGTGAGAGGGTCCTCAGACCCCTCCCAGCTCTCCTGGTCCTCCTCTGATTCAAAATATGGAGGAGGAGGGACATTTGGGACCCAAGGTCTCATCGGCGCCGGAACCGGCGTCGTCGGTCCGGCTCCATGTCCGGAGCCGGAGAGAACCGGGGAACGACGTCGTCCGGAGCCCCGGACGGCGTCAGGAACGGCACCGGGGACGTCGGCGGAGGCGTGGTTAGGTCAACAGGCGCCGATGTGGGTTGCGGCACCACCGGAGCCAGGATCGAGGCCGGAGCCGAGGCCGGGATGAAGGCTGGTGGGACAAGCGGCGCCGGGACCGGAGTCGACGGCGGCGCCGGGGCAACCCCATCAGGGCCCGAAGGCGCACCGGAGGGACCTGAAGGCCCGAAGAGGCGGGCCATGGCCGACAGGAATTCCTGTATTTCGGCCTGAGTCGCCCCGACCCCGGAAAGAACGGGTAATTCGGGGCGGCTCTACAGGCATGTCCGGGGCCGCGGGGACGGTGCCGATTGGGGCCTCAGCCGAGTCGCGAGACCGGCGAGGCGAAGTCTTAGAGCGATGACGCCGCTTAGACTTCTTGTGCTTCGACTTACCGGAGGAGCGCGAAGACTTGGATTCCGACGAACGGTGGGGACTCCGCGTCCGGCCCCTCGACCTCTCCCGGGACCGGGGCTTGGTGCGGCGCGGAGCCGACTGCCAGACCTCGAGCAGCTTTCGAGACCGCTCTCGCAAAGCCTTTGGATGAAGTTTCCGGCAGTCAGGGCACGACTTCGTGTCGTGGTCTCGGCCGAGACAGAAGAGACACTCGAGATGCGGGTCCGTGATCGACATCATGCGAGCACAGGCCTCGCAGGGCTTAAAGCCGGGCAACCCTACGACACCTTAGGAGTCGTGAAGACTCGTTTGGAGAAACAGTGAAAAAAATCACAAAAAGGATAGTCAAAAATTGACTAGGGCACTGCTCTTCCCGGATCTGCGCTTACTGGCGCAGAAAAAGAAGAACTGACGTCAGCGCGCAGGGGCGGTGTCTAAGTACTGCCCGCGACGTCATCCCGGCGACCACGACGACGGACGCGGAGCCGCACGACGCCGCCTACCGACGCGCAAGGGTACTGCTACGCAAAAAACTTTCCGGATCCAGCCTGACGCCTGGGGATATTCTAAGGTAAGGAATCTGTCACTAACGTGTCTCTTTCAGATTATAATGGCAGAAAATCGGAGTATGGAATGGTGTCTTTACTTATTAAAATCAGGGTTGAGCAAGCCTTAAAGTTAGGAGACAACACAGCTACTGAGGGGGCTTTACAACCCTCTTGCCAACTGTATGCCCAAACCAGCCACCTTAGATATCCTCCAATCCCAAGCTGGTGTGTTTCTAACTTTCTCAACTCAAGAATATAGCTACACTTCCATTTGTGCGTGGCAAGTTAGTCAACACAATAGAAATAGAAGAGAAACATCAGTAAACGCAGAACGTTTGAAGTCTCTAGCAACCATCAACCTCAGAGCTGATCTGTGGTGGTAGAATGGAGGACAAGCCTTATCCACTTTAGTCTTGAATGCTGTACCTGCTACTTTATCACCTGTGGTCTTTTCCAGTAGGAATATCTACGCTCTGCTCGCCTTTACAACCATCATCTCATAGATGAGGAGGCTCTCCACATCTAGATATATCTGTGTGGTGAAGACTACCTAGGCACTGACTAACAGGTTATTGACAGATTCAAAACAGAGTGGCTCAATGTTTTGCAACTGGAAGAGGAATACTTTGACAACGAGAGGCAAGGTCTGGAAATCGAGGGATGACAGACAAAGTAACACCCAGTGCAGATTAGGTGGGTGAAAGGTTCCTAGCCCTGCTGAATTAGGTGGAAGAGAAGGGTATTTTTCAAACTACCTCTCCTTGCTTTTCTGTCAGACACTCTCACCCTGATCATCTGTCCAGTAATAATTCTCTTGACAAATCTAACATCTGTCTATAAACTGTGAACCCTGAAAGCAGGTACCAATATTAAGGTGATCCTTCTGAGGCTTCTCCCCTCCCCACAAGAAGGCAGTTGCTAGGCTGAGGAGTTATCACTTAAAAATATAGGTGAAAAATAATCTCTAGAAAATTCCCAAGTAGTACAAGGGCAAAACTCCCCTGAAACAATTTTCTAACAAATAGCCTGTGACGCCAGAAAGAGACAACCAAGCACTGTACAACAGCTTAAAAGTGCAGTGTCCTGCGCTGAATGATTGTTTTTCCAAAATTGTTGCCTCTGATATGAATGCTTACTTCAAAGCATTTCTCAGATAAAAAAATTAAAAAAAACATACGGTTAAGTGGTCAGTATTCCCTCCAGAGCAGATAACGAAATGGTTACTTACCAGTAGGAGTAGTTTTGCAGCTTGAAGAATTTTCTGGATTCACATGCTGTGCATTATTCCGCCATCTAGTGGTTGGGTCCAGATTTTTTTTTTTTGGTGTGTTTTGGTCGCTGTCGACCACCATTTGGTGCCAGGTACGTCC
Source organism: Calotriton arnoldi (assembly GCA_963921515.1). Classification (NCBI taxonomy): domain Eukaryota; kingdom Metazoa; phylum Chordata; class Amphibia; order Caudata; family Salamandridae; genus Calotriton; species Calotriton arnoldi. Next base: position 149,629 of record CAWUFW010004693.1, on the reverse strand, counting down.
CCTGTGTAACGTCAGACGGTATCCTGGAGGTCGACGTGCGTGGTGGCCATCTTCGGATTCTCTTCTCCTGTTCTTATTCTTTTCTAATCCTTGAGATGGTTATCGAATAACTGATGTAGTTCTTTGCTTCCCCACGTGTTTGTTTTCCTTATAGGGGAGGCCGGGTGGGTCGCATGTGAATCCAGAAAGTTCTTCCAAGCTGCAAAACTACTCCTACTGGTAAGAAACCATTTCGTTTTGCAGCGTGAATCCTTTTCTGAATTCACATGCTGTGCATTAGATTATGTAGCAGTTTCTCCAGTGTCTGGGAGGCTGTGGTGAAAGGAAGACCTTGCAAACAGGTGTTGAAGCACCCTTTGTCAAATTTGAGCTTCCTTATTCATTTGTATATCCACACAATAATGTTTTGTAAAAGTGTGTGGTGATGCCCATGTTGCTGCTGCGCACATGGAGTCAATGGGTACATTGGCCATAAAAGCTAGCGTTGCTCCTTTCTTTCTAGTGGAGTGAGCTGTTGGTTGCATTGTTAGTTCTTTCTTGGCATTGGCATAACATAATTGGATGGCTTGTACTATCCATCTTGCAATAGTTGCCTTTGTGACAGGTGAACCTGTGTTGGTATGTGCATAGGCGACAAACAATTGTTTTGTTTTCCTGATCTGTTTTTTGCAATTAATACAATAGAGCCCTCCTCACATCCAGGGTATAGAGGCTTCTCTCTCCTTTACTCTTTGGGTTTTTAAAGAAACCCGCTGGAGAATGTTTTGATTTAAGTGATACTTAGATACCACTTTTGGCAAGAACTGTGGGTTCGTTTTTGAGATTACTTTATCCTTGTGGATTTGTAAGTAGGGTTCTTGTATTGTTAACGCTTGCAGCTCACTTACTCTTCGTAGTGATGTTATCGCAATGAGAAAGGCTGTCTTTAGAGTAATGTGTTTGAGGTCCGCTGTATGCATGGGCTCGAAGGGCTTTGCCATTAGTTGAGAAAGTACTGTATTTAAGCTCCATGTGGGTACTAGAGCTGCTCTTGGTGGGGCAATTCTTTTTGCTCCTTCTAAAAACCTTTTGATTACTGATCTTGTAAAAAAGCTTTTGCATGATTTTCCTCTTGTGTATGCTACTATAGCAGCAAGGTGCACCTTTATGCTGGAGTAGTTGATGTTGCTATCTAAGAGTTAAGTAAGGTATGTAATAACTGTTTGTGTGTTGATTGAACTGTTTTTCTTGTTAGCGGTGCACCATGTGGCGTATCATTTCCATTTTGCTGTATAGCATTTTCTTGTTGACCGTTTCCTTGCTTCCTTTAGAATTTCCATGGTTCGCAGAGGCAGATTGAGGTGCCCAAATTCTATGTATTCAGGCGCCAGGCTGCTAGATGTAGCATTGCTGACTCTGGGTGAAAGATCTGACCCTGTTGCATTAGCAGGTCCTTTTCTGCTTTGATCCGGATCATCTCCCCCCTGGATAGTTCTAGGAGGGTTGAGTACCATTTTTGCCTTGGTCATTGTGGGGCAATGAGAATATTTGTTCCTGGATTTTTTGCTTTTGTAACACTCTTTGCATCAGGGGTATTGGTGGAAAGGCGGAAGCAAATGCCTGACCAGTTGAGTGAAAGTGCATTTTCCCTTGATAGGTGGTGTGGAAACCTCGAGGAAAAGGACCAGCATTTTTTGTTCTGCACTGTTGCAAACAGGTCTATCACTGGTGCTCCCCAGATTTTGAACAGATAATGCACCGTTTTCTGCTTCAACTACCATTCGTGGGAGCAGTTCGGTCTGCTCAGCTGGTCCGCTGTAATGTTGTCTACTCCTGGTAGATGTACTGTCTGTAGGTTGATTTTGTGAATTATTGCCCATTGCCAGATCTCCTGTGCAAGTTTGCTCAGGGGAAAGGACCTTGTCCCTCCCAGTTTGTTCAGATAGAACATTGTTGTTGTATTGTCCGTTTGGATTAAAATGGTTTTCCCCTGAATGTGTTTTTGGAATGCTTTTAGTGCCAGAAAAACAGTTTATTTCCAATAAGTTGATGTGCTTTGTGGAATCCTGTTCGTCCCATCGTCCATGTACTTTCAGCTGGTTGAAATGCGCTCCCCAACCGTTGAGGGATGCGCCGTGGTGACCGTCACAGATGGAGTTGGGTTCCTGAAAGGTCTCCCCTGTGCTATGTTGTTGGATGCCCACCATTGTATCTCTGCTTGCACCCTTTGTGTAACAACCACTAAATCCTCCCAACTTCCTGTGGCTTGAGACCAGCTGTTGGTAAGCCATTCTTGGAATGGGCACATGCGTAGGCGTGCGTGAGGGATAAGTGGGATGCATGATGCCATCATGCCCATTAGTTTCATGACCTTCCTCACGGTCAGAGACTGACCCCTCTGGTAAAGGGTTGTTTCTTGATGGATCGCTTGTATCCTGGTCCGAGTGGGGTATGCTCTTACTTTTGTTGTATTTAACCTTGCTCCCATGAAAGTTTTTTCTCTTTCTGGTGTTGAAGATTTTTTGTGGTTTAATCGAGAAACCCAGTGTTTGTAGCGTTTGGATCGCTTTTTTAACAGGATTGTGACATGTCTGTTTTGAATGTCCCCTTATGAGCAAGTCGTCTAGATAGGGGAAGACGTGGATTCCCTCTCTTCTCAGGTGTGCCGCCACTGCAGCTAGACACTTTGTGAACACACGTGGAGCTGATTTTATTCCGAAAGGAAGTACTTTGAACTGGTAGTGTGTTCCGTTGTGCAGGAACCTTAGGTACTTCCTGTGTCTTTTGTTCATGGGGATATTCAAGTAGGCGTCTTTGAGGTCTATTGTTGCCATGTAATCCCCTTTTTGAATTTGTGGGATTATCTCTTGGAGGGTACACATTCTGAAGCGTTGTGTTAGTATGAACTTGTTTATGAACCTTAAGTCCATGATTGGTCTTAGAGTTTGATCCTGTTTGGACATTAGGAAATATGGTGAGTAGTTTCCTGTGAACCATTCTTGTCTTGGTACCTTTTCTATTGCTTGTTTTAGGCTTCGTTCCTTGATCTCTGCATTGAGCAGGGTTTGTTCGGATTTCATAAATTCTTGTTTTTGGTGGGTTTGCAGGCGGTATGTTCGTTAACTCTATGCAATACCCATACTTTACCAAATGTATTATTAAATTGTCTGTTGTGATCCTTTGTTTGTGGAAAAGGGATATTCGTCCCCCCACCGGTGTCTTGTGTGGGTCCTTCCTTGTGATGAAATCAGTTGGACCCATTTACTCTTCCTCTAGAGGATTGGCCTCTTCCTCGAAAGGGCTGCTTCTGTTGTTGTTGCCAACCCAGGTAGCTTGACTGCTGCCCCATTTGTTGACCTGGGTTCTGCCCTTGAGTTTGTTGTGACATCTGTTGTCCATGACCAAAGGTGCCTCTACCTGTGGGCTTTCTGATATTGAATCCTCCTCTTTTAAAGGAACCTCTTTGCTGCAGGGCCCCCATTGCCCTTGCTGTTTCATTGTCCTTTATCTGTTGAAGGGATTCATCTACTTCTTTGCCAAACAGTGCTTCTCCATTGAATGGCCTATTAATGAAGGAGGTTTGAACTTCCTGCTTAAAACCTGAGATTCTGAGCCAGGCATGTCTTCTCAGGATGGTTCCTGTGCACATCTGCCTACTAGCAATATCTGCTGCATCCAAAGCAGACTTCAGACATGGGTTTGCCACGTTCTTCCCCTCCTGGACAATAGCTCTCGCCCTCTTCTTGTCCTCCTCAGGGAGTTTGTTCAAAAACTCCTCAATCTCATCCCACTGTTGGTGGACATATCTATTTAGTAGGGCATTTGAGTTAGCAATACGCCACTGTGTTGCCGCCTCCTTTTCCATCCTTCTCCCCACCATATCCATCCTCTTACTTTCTTTTTCTGGTGGAGGCCCGGTATTGGAGATTGCATTTGCTCTCCTCCTGGCTTTGGTGACAATAATGGAGTCAGGTTCTGTACTTGCCTGAATATATTTAGGGTCCTTTGAGGAGGGTTTATACTTCTTCTCCACTCTGGGAGTTACTCCCTTGTTTGAGGCTGGTTCTTTGAAGGCTTCTTTGCCTTGATCCAGAATACTTGGCAGCATAGGAAGGTATTGTGTTCCTTTTGTAGCTGGTGTCAGGGTTTCTAGCAAGAAACATGTGTCCCCTTTTTCTTCCTCTAAAGGTACCCCAAATTGATTTGCTGCCCTTTTTACAATGTAATTATAGAAAGCTACGTCATCTGGAGGTGACGCTTTCGAAGGCTAACAGCAAATTTCTTCTGGGCTCTGTGTCGAGGTCGTTCCATATATCCTTGAAAGTTTCAAAGTTTTCCTCTTCTTCAGGTATGTCTCCGTATTCCTCGGGTTCTTCGCCTCGAGGCTCAGGGGTTGGAGGTGAGTAGGAGAAACCTTCCTCTTCTCTCTTGGCGTCTTCTGCCTCTTCGGCGTCGACGTTCTCTGTTTCGGCAGCCTTTGTCTTTGGGATTCAAAAGTCCTTCAGTGAGGCGTCGAAATCCCTCTTCTTTTGTAGGAGCGTTGCCATTTCCTCCTCGAGCCTTTTCCCGTTCGACCTCGAGGGCCCTCTCTGCATCGGAGGCCAGAGATTTTACTTTCTTCCCGACGTCGTTAGTCTTTAGCGGTGTTGTGCCCTTTTTTGCGGGTTCGGTGTCGACCCTTGGCTTTGGCGTCTTCGGCGATTTTCCCTCCTCGGTAACCTTCGGTTGGGTTCCGTGGGGTTCTTTTAATCGCGGCTGACCCTCGATCGCCTTTTTGCTCGGCGTCGGGGCTGCCTTGTGCGCCTTATGTTCGTGTCCCTTCGGTTCCGACGGATCTTTATGGCGGCTTACCTTCTCCGCCTTCTTTTTCGGATCCCTCGCCTTCTTCCCGGCGTGGATTTTTTTCGGCGTCCCCTTGTAGGATCTCGACGTCCGATCCCTCATGGGTGCTCCATGTTCTTCCTCGTCGCTAGAGAAACCCAGGTCTCTCAGGGAAGTTCTCTTTGTTGTCTGCGACATAGTGTCGTAATGGGCCAGTCTTTGATTTCGGCGTGTCCTCAGCGTCTTCGGCAGGAACGCTGCGCAGGCCTTGCAGTCCTTGTCCTGATGATCTTCAGGCAGGCAAAGGTTGCAGACGTAGTGTGGGTCGCGTTGAGCATACTTGTGGTGGCACTTGGGACAGAACTTGAAGGGTGGTCCTCTGGTGTTCAACCAGAGCTCTGCTCCTGCCTCTGGCTACGACGATGATATTTCTCGTCAATCTTCTTTTTCGAAGTTTTTGGGGAAAAATCGAAAACTTTCTTCAGAGCTTCCCGTCTTGCTTCCAGACCCAACGGCGGAAAAAATAATCTGAAGATGGCCACCACGCACGTCGACCTTCAGGATACCCTCTGACGTCACACAGGGGACGTACCTGGCACCAAATGGTGGTCGACTGCAACCAAAACAACAAAAATAAAAACAATTCCGGACCCAACCACTAGATAGCGGAATAATGCACAGCATGTGAATCCAGAAAATAATTCAAGCTGCAAATGTTCCATTTATGAATATCATAGAATTACATGATAGAGAAAATGTATAAGCAAGGTTCGTACACGCCACAAACATAAGCCCTGAGGTATAGAACAGCTTTAAGTTGTATGGACTTGGTTGACGGAAGCTGCGTGAACGAGTAGCCAAAACAGACCACTCATTTTAGTTTCATTTTCGGGCAATATCACATGAAAAATACAAACGTCATCTGCTGGAGACTGACTAGTGAGAAGGTCCCTTGAGAGGATTCAGAAACTGTAGACATATCTCGGTGATATACAAAACTTGTGATGGTGGGTAATTCACTCTTTCGAGCAGGTCTCTTTTGTTGGAGTGCACCTTTTGTGCGTCATCAGGCGTGCCTTTTCCTTAAATTGTCATCTTTGAAAGTTGTCTTTTATTGCGGTCATTGATATAAGCGAGTTCTCAACTGTACTTCCAAAAGATTTATTTTTATGAGGAGTGTTTTCAAGTCCTTCAGCTCAGTTAAACACCCTCTCCCGCCACTAGGCTCAACACTTATAAATCGTTCCCTAATCTTATACTGAGTAAGGCAAAAGCTCTGTTGAAGGATCCCATCACAGAAAGGCAGAAAAATAAAATGGCAATTATCGATGTCCTCGATTGTGCATAGTGGGGCACCTTTATTTTTGAAAGCAGCTTTCAGCTGCCTCTTTTTGTCTATGTTTTACATTTTGAGAAAGGAAATTAAAGATTCATAAACCTTAACCTTAAAGATACAACAGTTTTAATATCTATATAAAAATTAGTGCCTTCAAAGGGGTAATAAAAAGTAATACGGGGTGATGCACAGTGATACTATTCGACTACAATTTTCAAAACACCTCCAGGATGGAGGAGCCAAGACTGCAGATCTCTGCAACTGTTGATAGCTCTGGCAAAAGCATCATCTATTCAGTTTTCGTGATGGAAAGGCTCAGGTCTTCAATTACAGACTAATGTATGACTAGCAGAGGGACAACTCTTGGTAATCGCACCACATTATTCAAACCCTTTAAAGACAAATAGTTAGCGTAACAGAAAATGACTAAAAAAAGATGCATACCTGTTAAATCTAGTTTCCAATCACAGGCTCTCGCCAACTGCAGAAATACTCAGCAGATGAAAAATCTAAGGACATTCTGGGAAATATTTCAAAAAAGGAAAGCACTGCTAGAAAGGCAATGCTCACTTTTACATAGGCGTTGAAACTATCAGCATAAAAAAATGCATTTGAAAAACACTACTAAAACACTGCAAAGTAAAAAAAAAAAAAAAAAAAAAAAGCCGATTGCCAGTTTAATAGTTCCAGAAACTGTGCAGTCCCACCAAGCTCCACCAGGCGGAGGTTGTAGCTGAAATCATAGGGAGAACTTGATAGCTATGCAAAAAGGTTTGTTCCCCCAAGGAGACAAATGCAGTCAGTGAGAATACCCACGATGGAAATCTAGGCCTACGTGCAAGCAATTTATCCACCTCGGCATCATCTCAAATATTTATGAACTGTACAAGAGTAGGGCGTAGCAATGCACAACTGCACCACGCCTCACCACCACTCCCTCTCCCCCCACCCCCAGTGTCGTTCCCCTGCCTCGTAACACTCACCACTGTACTTTACCACCTGTTGAAGGTATGCAGCAATAAAAGGGCGGTTATTCAGTCCAGGCAGGGGTAGGAAACGTGAAAGAGGACCTGCTATTCCTGGGTCCACATGTTACACCTCATTCCAGGTGGAAGAACTAGTGATGAAAGTTATTTTGGTGTGGGAATACCAGCTAGGATCGAAGACTGTCCTACCTCTGGTATTGCAACACCAAACAGACTACTCTTAACGAGGCCATAAAATAGCTATAATGTGTGACGAGAAAAATATCAAATACGGAGGCATTACCTTTCACCAAAGATGTTTTCAAAGATATCTTATTTCAATGGAAAGCAATATAAGGTTCGTAAGAGAACAAAACTTGTAGCTCACTCTCCCTACTGAAGTGATTGTTCAAAGGTGGCCTTATTGGCTAAGAATCTTGGCATAAGACAGATATTCAACATCTAAGGGTATCCCACAGAGCGACAGTCAACCGTGAACAAGACTTCCCCAGGAAATATTTAATTACAGAGATGTTAAAAAAAATAAACAGGCCACAATGGACATTTAAAATCGTTTTTAATGGCTGCCAGCTGTAGTCCAGATATGGACAAGAGATGAGGCAGTAGTTTCTAGGCAGGTTCACTTGCTTTTCCGGACACCAGATGCAAAACCTATTCCACATGAAGCCATATATTAATTAATTCTCGTGGAAGGGCATATGGTTTTTTCCATGATGTTCTTGCAGTCAACTGCGAGGCTTAGCTGGCAGTATTGCAAGTTCTCAGGACCCTAGCAATGAAGTTTAACACAGGCGGACTTGGGGTTTAGGATGGTTGAAGACATCCTAGAGAACAGAAAGTTAACAAAAATTTTTAAAAGAGCTTTTCGGTTGTCAAAATCTGCCTCGCCAGCCCAAGTGAGACTCGAACTGGGACTTCAAGATCATCATGGAGTGGAGGCAGGCGCATTTATCAAACTGTGTCACAGACTGCGCCGTGCCCGGGAGGGTTCCTTGGAGGCCCGACTATGGCAGGATATACAGAAAAATCAGACCAGCCATAAGCATCGGCAACTCCTGGATCGCAGTTTACAGTTACTAGGTGTAAAAGACTTCTGGGAAACAAACCCCTCACACCCGGTACTAAAGACCACCATTAAAAAAAACGTTGGATTGTGGTCTTTTCACTCGGACAGGGCAATACTGTCAAAGAGGAGACACGCTTGGGCTGTGATTGCTAATTTTAAAGTGGGTGTCCAGCCGCACTACCTATCGAGTACATATGCACTTTTTTGGAAACATAAGTTTTTAGCCTTGAGGATGGGTGACTGGCCCTTTCTGAAGAACCTTCCTGAATGGCTTCCTACTCAAGCTCAATGGTGAAAAAACGGAGGTCCTCATTTTTGGGAAAAATGGGGACCTTTGGGGCCCCCAACATTGGCCCAGTGAAATGGGACCCTTACCCTCGCCCACCTCTCAAGCCCGCAATCTGGGATTTATTATGGATAATAAATTATCCATGAAACAACATGCGGTAAAAACTGCAGCCACCTGCTTCACCATTTTAAAATGGTTGAAGAAAATCATCTGGATGCTCCCCAATGCTACCCAAAGGACGGTAGTCCAGGCACTTGTTACATCTAGACTGGACTATGGGAATATTCTTCTTTTGGGAGCAAACAAGGATGTGTTACGTAAGCTCCAGGTGGTGCAGAACTCTGCCGCTAGGCTGCTTTATAAAATCCCAAGAATGACTTCTATCTCCAATGCTTTGAGAGATTTACATTGGCTTAGAGTGGAAAGTCGGACTAAGTTTAAAGCCCTGGACTATATGTTTAAGATTAAGATTGGAACTGCCCCTCAATACCTGCAAAAACTTGTCCGCCAATATCAGCCTTCTCGACTGTTACGCTCTACGACACAGGAAATATTTATGGTTCCCAGAATCAAACTCACAAGAATGGGTGGCCGTTCTTTTTCCTATCTTGGTCCTCTCTTGTGGAACTCTCTTCCCATAGCGATCCGCAAAGAAACACTTCACTTAAAATTTCGTAAATTAGTCAAAGCTTGGCTGTTTAACCAATAGTATTTACTTCTTTTCTATTTGTTGTGGTTCCTCTAGGCTGCGCTGGGAAACCCTTTTTGGGTAGCTATGCGCATTATAAAATCAGTTAACATAACATAACATGGCGCCAGCCACGCAGTAGCACTGAATGCAGGTTGTGTGGCTATCATTCTGAAACAATGGAACACATCGTCTGTGCATGCCCTGCATTGCTCAAAGCAAGACGGTCACTGCTGCGAGGCCAATGTATTACGTTGGGAGTTCGATCTTGTCGCCAAGCAATAATGGCCGCTCTTAACCCTGACAACACCAAGCTAAACATTGGGCTCACGAAACTGGTTTACAAAGCGTCAAAACTATTAGAAGCCACAATCACACCCAAATCCTCCTCATCACAGTATGGCGGCTGAGTTAATAGACTCAAGTATTAAATCAGAGACTATAAGAAATCCAGAGCAAAGTCCTTTATCAGAACATTATTAGCCCATAATGGCCCCCCTAATTTTAAGTAATTTTATATCCACAGTTTAACATTTATTACATTTTTATTGTTCAATTTAGTCATGTTTCAAATTGTAAATGTTTTTTTTTTTTAAACCAATCAATAAAGAGTGTATTATTATTATTACATCCTAGAGAAGGAACATTCTGCACAGTAGCCTGGTGTGGTATGGTGGATTGGTAGGGCATGCTCTCAGCTATACTTTGTGTAAGAGAATAAAGGGAAAAGATATAGAAATGTCCATGATCAGTCTATCGAAGGAGTATTTATCTTTGAATACGTTTTATGGCATCTGGTGTTCTGTTTGCCTCTGTGGCACATACACTTTAAAGAAATGGGAAAGATGTTAAAAAATCACTTCGCTGATTAGCAGCTATTCATGCCATTCAATAGATACCTGCGGAGCTAATCCATCTTGGAGTGATGTGGGGCTAGAAGTCCAACTGTTAGAATGATAACTGATAGTGGCTTATGCATCTCTTAAAATAACCCTGAACCGTGTAACCCAATTTACTGTTATATTATGATGGTACTGGTCTGAAAGAAAACGAAGTCAGAGGAAATCATTGCCAGAAAGAGCTTGGGGGCTATACTGCCTACCCTCCGCTCCAGTACGTTTATGTAATACATCTGCGACCTGGGTGATAATTTTGCGCATCCTACTCCAAGTGACGATGTTAGGCCTTTTATTGGAGTCCCAGGGCAGCTCACGGTTCTTGGGGTGATCATCAATGACCACTGATATTCCATGGTCACTATATGATCGCACTCCTATTCAAAAAGATACTCCCTTTGAGCAAAAACATACATGCCAAGTCATTGGTGCATTCAAATCGAACATAACTCAGAAGGATCTTAGGGCTGAAGAGCAGAAATCATGCTAAATTGCATGCTTTCGGACGTTAATCGTGTTAACACCACCATTTTCACCATCGAGGTGGGTAACGATCTCTCAGTGCCGGTCCCTTGGCTTTCTGTAAGGCATCGGATAGATCTTGCCCTTCTTAATGATGGGATAATATGTAGCAAATGGCAGATATGCAAATTCTTCAAAGACATTCATCTGCTGCAAGGACGAAAAATGTAAGCATGTTGTTCAGAAAGACTGCGAAAGAAAAGTAAACACTATGAAGAAAAACTTTGTTTTCGGTCTAAGAAAGCCTTTTGAGATGCTGTAATAGTCGGGGATCATTGCTTAGTGAGTGGGGGTTTGGGTGGGAGCGCATTATTTTAGGTGTACGTTTTCGTTCCATTTAGAATCTGCATACAAGTACCCAACCCAGTCTCTTATCAGTTGCACATGCTTTGCTACGGTGGTATTCATATTGGTATAAATAACTGCTTAAAGAAACAAGTGAGATAATGTGGTATCCTATAAACATTTCATTTTCTGAACTATATTCAAATCTAAATATAGGGGTTTAAAAAACAGCTTCAGGATCTAGCACGAGTGGAGGGCCTTCTACAGCAGTTTATTTACGGGTCTTGTGAGCAGAATGCTGGAGAACTGGCTCTGCCTTCAGAGCTTTTTTTGGCCAGAAAATCTCGTTCTTTTTAAAATCCGGTGTTGAGATCACTTCAGCTGTTGCGAAAGCCTCACGTTTTCAAAAAAATAAAAATCATAAAGATACTCGAGTAAAATATATGCACAGAAGGGCTTTTTAGTCACCCATCTCCATCTATTGGCAAGTGACATTCACATTTTGCTTCTGCACACCACAGGCTTCAGTAGGGGACAATGGGACAGCCCTCTTCAACCGCTGGGTCTGTTAACTATGAGAAAAGAAATTATCTTGCACATATGTACCTCCGCCTACAAAGTACAACTCATCAGGGCCATGGGTGGTAGACAATTCTCAGCTTTCATTTCATATTTTTCTGATCTCATTTACTTATATACGCATATCACCTTCAGACAACAGTTTTACATTTTATTTCTTATACACTGTTAATGTCTACTGCATACATCTGCAAGAAAATACATAAAAAAAAAAAAAAAAACAGCCTAACAAGGCCAGACCAAATGGCTTTGTCAATGCTTGCTCATGATTGAAAGGAGGACCTCCAAAGTAATGAATGAGGGAATGATTGTAGACATTATTAAAATAATCACAGGTAAACGCTGTTATAATTAACTTCTTGAGATTGAATAGTTAGTGGAATCTGGGCAATGTCGTCAACCTTCGACTCCTGTGCCGAGGCTCAAAGTCTTGATAGTCCAATAGCTGCATGGAGAGATCAGTGTTCAGTGACCAGAAGTGTCTGAGGTCCCCGGACCTCAGTATCTTTCGGGTTGAGTCGCATCCTTAAATAAACAGATTCGACTGGGAAAGCACAACAGCCAAATTTCTGCCAATCATGTAAATCACAGTCAATCAGTATTTGTAGAGCGCAGCTTACCACCCATGAGGGTATCCAAGCGCTGTGTTACTGGTCTTAATTGAAAAAAGTCAGGTCTTGAGTATTTTCTTGAAGTCCATCAGCGAGGGTTTTGTTCGGAGGTAAAGAGGGAGAGCATTCCAGGGCTTGGTGGCATGGGCGGAGGAGCGGCCTCCGCTACGGCGGATGCGCGGTGTGTGCGCCAGGGTGAGGATGGCAGAGCGAGGGTTTCTGGCTGGTGGAAGTCCAGGCGGTGGTTCATGCTGGTCCTTGGTTGTGGAGAGCTTTGTAAGCATGCATCAGTGGTTTGAATTGGCATCTCTTCTGGACAGGGAGCCAGTGGAGGTTCCTCAGCTGTGGGGTGATGTGGGTCCATTTGGGCAGGTTGAGGAGCAATCTGGCTGCTGAATTCTGTATAATCTGGAGCCTTCTCATGAGTTCAGTGGTGGTTCCAGAGTAGTGTGTTGCTGAAGTCCAGACAGCTGGTAATTAAAGCTTGTATGACTGTTTTTCTCGTGTTTATGGAGGGTGGGGTCATTTGAAGATTCTTCAGAGTATGTAGGAGCAAGCTGAGGAGACTGTTGATCTGTGGTTTCATGGTGAGTTTGCAGTCCACGAGGATGCAGAGGTTGCAGGCGTGATCTTTTGGTGTGGGGTGGGTCCAAGTTCCACGGGCCACCAGGAATCGTTGCAGAGGGAGGCGTGGTGAAGATCAGCCCTTCGGTCTTGTCCATTCTGAGCTTCAGGAAGCTGTCCTTCATCCAGGCTGCGATGTTTTTCATGCATTTGTGGCAGTTGGTCTTGGTGGTGGTGGAGGGATCTGCTGAGTGCGAAAGGATGAGCTGGGTGACGGTGTAGGATAAGACGTCGATTTTGTGGATTCTGACGATATCGGCTAGAGGTACAATGTAGGTATTTAAGAGGCTGAGGGATGCGCCTTGAGGGACCAAGCAGATGGTGCTGGAGGGTTCCGAGGTGAGGGGGTAGGCGGACTCTGCGTGCATCCTGTGAGAAAGGATGCAATTCATCAGAGCTTCTCCCATGATTGCAATCTGGTGCAATCTTTTGATGACGGGCTGGATACGGTGTCGAAGGCTGCGGAGAGGTCAAGGAGGATCAGGGCAGCCGATTCTCCTCTGTCGAGTAGGGTGCGGATGTCACCTGTGGCAGCGATCAGGCAGTCTTGGTGCAGTGGTTGGCTCGGAAACCGGATTGGGAGGGGGTCTAACCAGGTTGTTTCGCTCCAGGTGTTCACCCAGTAGTCTGTTGATGGCCTTCTCCAGGATTTTGGTGGGAAACGGGAGCAGTGAGATAGGGCGGTAGTTCTTGAGTTTGCTGGGGTCTGCAGATGGTTTCTTTAGGAAAGATCTGATCTCTACATGTTTCCATGCGTCGGGAGAGGTGGCTGTGGCGATGCATGTGTTGAGGATGGTGGCGAGTTCATGGCTGATCTCACCGTGGGTGTTCCCGAGTGGATGGAGTTCATGATGGCTGTGGTGTCCAGGGTGGTGAACTCTTCCCATACAGGGAGATCTCGGTCGAAGGGGGCTGAGGTCTGTGGGTGGGGGGGTTCAAAGTTTCTGTAGATGGTGGCTACCTTGTTGTGGAAGTATTTTGCTGGATCGTCGCACAGTTCCAGTTCTCAGGGGCTGTTTTGCAGTAGAACTCGGACGATGGTGAAGAGTTCCTTGGTGTGGTTGGCACTAGCGCAAGGGCGCCATTTTTCGTGTATTTAAGCTCATCACAACTACGCTGGCTTGGCTAATAGATCACCTAATTAGTCATTTTTAACAATGACCCCAGAGATTAGGTCCCCAGGTCCATGGAGAGGACAAATACTTTTCATTCAAGGAGGCTGCATTTAACATTTGGTCGGCTATTTCCCACGGATATAGGCACTCTTATTTGGGATATCTGTATTTGTTAGTACATATACCTGGAAACAGCAGACTAAGAATTGAGCTCCAGAAACTGCTTGGGCACAAGGGCTCTAAACAGTTTTTTTCCATCTCCATCAAGGCAATAACACCCTCACCATGTAACAGAGACTCATCTTGATGGCATCACCTGGAGCACTCTGGCTAGAACTGGGGAAAAAAAAAATCTTTTCACAGGCACAACTAACTTATTGATATTATCAGTGTTCGGGGTTTACAAGTCTAAACTCTTTGATTAGTAATTTGATTAGATTCAGCAGCTGCCATTTTTGAAGAGCCTGCTTTAGAGAAAAATTAAAGGAGATATACGAGCACAGTGAACGTGACTGTCAGAGCAATTACAAGAGCTGATATGATTTGGAGAGGAAGAAATGTATACTTCGGATGGTAAATGAATTCAAGCAATTCACCACCATGGACTTATAAAATCACTTGCGCATGGCCACTATTGACCGTAACAACCTTGGCATAGGCCAACTGTCAACTGCACTCCGGGATGTTTTAGGACATCGTCTGCTATTTTATGACACAAGCAGTCAGTTCTGGTTTTAACAAGAACATCCGCCTTTAAGACAAATCAACAGAATTGTCACTGCTCCGGCAATCCGATCATGAGACCAGCTTACTACTGAGAAGTGAGTCAACTTTGTGTCTGCAATGTTGATGTTATTTTCTTCCTTTAAAGGGTGACATAAGTGGCATTAATAGTTAATGAAATTTTACTGACAACACCTAAAACATTATCTATACAGACTGTTCTTTAAGACCTTTCAAAGACATTTGATACTCTTTCACATTCTTTTAGACCTGTCAGCCTTACGGTGGTCTTCCCTCAAAACATATTGCAGTCATTCCTTTTATTATTGCTGATCTAGTTTTGTTGGTCTTAGGACTCTAGCACTGGTTAGCAGTGGTAAAGTGCACAAATTGCTTTTACTCTGTCTTTTAAACAAGATAGACTTGGCTTATACCCAATTGTCACATTTAAATTTATTGTGCCACCCACTTAAGTAGCTCCTTGAACAGGTCTCAGGGCTACCGGTGCAGCCTGTGTGTGCAATTTTAAACTGCCATTTCAACCTGGCAAACAAACTTTTTGCCAGACCCAAACCTTCCTTTTTAATACATATGTTACCCCTAGGGTAAGCCCTGAACAGCCTAGAGGACAGGCTGCAAAGAATTTAAAAAGTTGCACATGTTCAGATTTACATGTCCTGATAATTAAATTGTTATTCACTACTGCAGGGCTTACCGCTCCCATAGGATAACATTGGGTTACTGTTACAAGGAGCAAAGCGGACATCACTCCAATTTGGGTAGTATATTGATCACAGATAATGACAAGTAAAGGGAGGGAGGCCAGCCACATCCGGCTGCTCCCGATTTCCAGGTCCCAACCGCCGCAAACACCCTCGATCAGCCCGCACTCCACATTCCATTCAAGAACATGAGTGCGGCTCACTAGCAGGAAGCAAGCAGCAATAGATACAACATACCTTCTCCCTTCTAAACAAAGCATGAGAAATGCATATTTAACAAAATATTTCACACAAAAAAAAAAAGAACCAAAAAGAAGAAAAAAAACAAGAAATATAAAGCTAAACAAATACCCACAGATTAGGTGTGAACTCCTACTCCATAATTAAATCTTTAAACTTCTTTGTAAATTTGCACGTGCACTTGGCACGCGGACTCAATGCATCAGTCACAAACCGATCACTACTCTGAGCCCCTTGACTTGTCTACATCCCTCTCCTTCTCGGTTCTGCAAGGGAAAGCAAATGACAAGCCTAGGCAGTTTTCTGCACTTTGACCACCCGTGCCACATTCCACCATTGACCATTAAATAATTTCACAGCACTACCATCCTCACTTCCTCCAAAGGAAATTTCAACCTGCTCTTCGGCACTTTGCATGTTGGTGCTTTGATACCCACCCAGTCTCCTTTAACCAGAATGTGTACCCTTGTTCCTCTGACTAGATCAAACCCTCTTTTATTTCTACTTTGACTCACATGAGTATTAGATGGATTCTTCTCTAGGTCACAATTCACACCAACATTGATCTTAGACAACCTAACTTAACCAAGACTGTTTAAACAAATCAAATGCTGTCCTCCCACTCACAGCTACAAAAGAAGAAACCCATGTACCTCTATGTAAAGTATTGCGATAAGACCAGAGCATTGATCGGACATCAACATTCACCCCAGCAAAATGCAGACTGACCCAAAGTAATCAATGCAGACTTTATCCCAAACCTCTCAGAACATCTCATTTCACCAATAGGTGGAGTAAAACACCTCAAGCTTGTCATTCTGAGAACACGTAGAATACCTCACAACTACATCCTCATCTCTATCCATTGAAGGACACAGAAGCCTAGAAAAACAATCTGCCTTTT
The DNA here is from genome assembly GCA_963921515.1 of Calotriton arnoldi. Classification (NCBI taxonomy): domain Eukaryota; kingdom Metazoa; phylum Chordata; class Amphibia; order Caudata; family Salamandridae; genus Calotriton; species Calotriton arnoldi. The sequence goes on along the minus strand of CAWUFW010004693.1, from coordinate 133,243 downwards.
TGTTTCTTTACCCACATCAAAACGATACTTCAGGAGCTTCACAATTAATCTAACATTGCAGAGGCTTTAGCTGAATGAACGTTGGAGCCGCTGATGGGCACTAGCGGTTTATGATCAGTTCTCAACTGGAATTTCATTCCCCACACAAGCCTTAACTCGTTCAGCTGCCCAGGTGCAAGCAAGCATTTACCACTCTATTACAGAATACAGTCTCTTGTGGCTTCAAGGTTCGTGAGGCAAACAACCACACACTCAGATTCACCTCTGTCTTGGGATAGAACAGCCCCTAAACAAACATTCGCATCCACCGTAAACATTACTCGCATCCATATCGATCACCAATGGCTTTCCCGGTTGATATGGGCTGAGAAGTGGTGCATTACATAATTTTTACCTTTTGAAACGCACTTTGTCACTGACCCAACATTAACCGGACCTTCAAAACTACATGTAACGGTTCAACTTTGGTGGCGAAGTTCTGAATAAACTTTGCATAGTACACACATGCATAGCAAGGCCTGAAGTTGCTCTATGTTCTCCGGGGAACTAACCCCTTCAATGGTTTTAGTTAACCCAGGACGCGGGCCAATGCCATTCCCCGAAAAATACTCCAGGTACTCCTCTTCCGCACCAAATTCATATTTGTCCTTTCTTAATTTCAGACCAGTCTCACCCAATGCACTCAGTACTGCATTCAATCTCACTAGATGTTCATTATAATCCTTACTAAAGACCAAAATGTTGTCATGGAACAGCAAGACGCCCTCCACACCTCTCAAAACATCTCCAATCACAAACTGAACAATCGCCACATCAAATGCCAAAAGGCATCCTTCGTAATTGAAAAATCCCGCAAAGAGTAACAAAGGCCGCAAGGTGCCTTGAACCTTCTGCAAGCACAACTTGGTGATCACGCCGACCCCATATCAAGTTTAGAGAACTATTTTGCTCCTGCTAATGTGACCACAATTTCATCAGTTTTCGGCAAATGATGCTCATCCACCCTGATGGCCTTGTTCAGGTTTCCGAGGTCAATGCACATCCTCAGTTCACCATTTCTTTTCTTAGCCACAATAGGTGAGAGCCTAGCGATGAAGCAACTGGTTCCATTACATCATCCTGACAACTGTGTAAGGAGCTCTTCAAAACTGATATAAATAGGAACACACCTTAATTTGTGTTTTACAGGCACACAACCTTCTATTAGGTTAATTTCAGGCTCAAAGCTATCCAGTTTCCCAAGCTTGTTTTAAAAAACCCGATCCTGCTATTTCAGCCTCCAAATCGCTCACACCATGTCCTCACCCAGGCACCAAACTTGTTAATCATATTCAGGTTTTAGGAGGTTACTTAAACATCTCTGGTGAGGCCAACCAAAAATGTCAGGGCCCTCACTGGAACCATACGTCACCCTGCACCTCCCTTCGAAACCAATGACCGTGTAAAAGAAACCCATCAAGTCAATTCTTTTGCCATTATGTCCATAAGGAGCACTATCCGGAGATACTAAACCGATGTTAAAAACCTAGCAGTGGGAATGTGCTCAGAGATGATACTGATCATGGACCCCGAATCAGTCAGTAGGGGTACACATGCATCCCCAATGGCAAAATCCTCAATGAGATCCTTGGACTTGAGATAGTCATTTTGGTGGACCCGACACAAAAGCAAATTGTTCATATTGTCTGCCTACCCCTGATCAGGTTCATCGGACACTGTATTTACAGTGTTTTTCTGTAGTATTCACCCGGCACACACTGGCAAAGTGGCCAGAAACTCCACACTTGTTGCAGTCCTTCCCTAAAGCTGGACATTGTTTTGAAGAGGCAATACGAAATTTATATCTGCAGTGATATTAAAGATTTCCATTTTTTCTCCTCTCGAAAGAAGGTGATTTGCTAGGGAAGTTCTTGGTTCCTTTGACCAACAGAACACTCCTTTTGTTCAATTCTTTGGCAGACAACTTAAAATCTTGAAATCTGTCGGCAATATCCACAGCCTCCTCAAAGGACAGAATACTACAAGATAGTATATATTCCAACCATTACTGCCTTTAAACTTCAAAAGCAGACACCGACACGGGGGATGGAGTTTCAATGCAGTCTCTGCTGTATTCCAAATTACGCTGTCGTATATATACATACACATATATACATACACACACACACACACACACACACACACACACACACACGTCTGTCCCTTGTAATGAGATCAAGTCAGGGGAAAAAAAAGGCTACCATACTGACTCTGAACAGCTTTTCAGATTCCTGTCCCTCACACTAGGACCAGGTCAAGCAATAAAATTGGCCGCCTTTATCCACGTTCCTCTGTGTGATGTCGTCATCTAGAGCCCTCTCCAGAGCAATGACGGCATGCAAAGAAATACAATGGGTCTAACAAATTCTGATGGCAAATACAGTACACGGACGTGGTGAGTGCTAGCGCAGTGTGTGCGATGCCGATGCATGGCTCACCACGTCAGACTTTGCTTGCACAAATTTCAAACACTCGCAGTGAGGAACAGCAGGGAGTTGTGTCGTGCTTCACTCATTGTCAGTGTTGTAAGGAGGGAAGCGGACAACTCCAATTTTGGTAGTATATTTATTCATAGATAATGACAAGTAAAGGGAGGGAGGCAAGCCACGTCCTGCCACTCTTGAGGTTCTCTGCTCAACCGCCGCTCGATCAGCTCGTCGATACTCCACATTCCATTCAAGAATATGAGAACGGTTCACTACCAGGCAGCAAGCAACAATAGATAAAACAGTTACCTCATTACATTATAATAAGTGATAACTTTCAATTGGGAGCAGGGAGACAGGCAGAGTTTTGTGTCTAAAGGATTGTAATTAAAAGCCTTCTTTAATGGCAATGTCGGATTTTTAGTCACAATTCTGAAAACGCCACTTTTAGAAAGTAGGCTTTTTCTTGTCCCAAACATTTGGTGTCTGCAGCCTGTATCACAGGACTAGGTGTAGCTGCGGGTATCTCTTTGTGTATTGCTCCCAGACAGTGAGACAAAGGGAAGCTGTGTGTTGGTAGAAGGGGCTACTGAGTTGACGAGAGGGGAGGAGCAGTCACCTACAACACTTTCACATCATAAAGGCACTTCCTGAGCACGCTCACAAAGGGGTTTGACACTATATTGTGCCCTCAGACAAGCGAGGCAGGAAATTCCAAGCACCTCAGTGGGTGGGGGGGGGGCAACTCAGCAGTACACTCTTGGACCTGGGGTCGCTACAGAAGGATTGCTGTGCTGCTTTGCTGCCAGAAGGACTGCCACTCTGCTGCCTGCTTCCCCGCTTGCTGAGAAGGAAGACTGGACCTGCACTCTTCATCCCCGGCTGGAGTGACTCCAAGGGTTAGTCAGCAGACCTCCTGTTCCGAGCTACAGAGACATAAGCTCCAGAGGTTCCCTGCAACTGCCCAGCTGGCATCTGCTGGAGTGAGTTCCTGACCCCCAAGTTATGCCCTACAGACCCTGGACCCTTGGTGTGGCCTCGGTTGAGTTCCCTTTAGTTTTTGGGCTCCTCGTAAACTGGCCAGTTCGTGCCAAGATGTTGCAGCAGGCGTGAAGTTCCCCTGAACCGAATCTTTGCGCTACAGCAGCAGCCAACGACGCTCGGCAACACAAGAGCAGCTCTTCGCACTACAGCATTGACAGCTCGCGGGGACCGCCGACTCAAATCTCTAGCCACAACTGTCTACGAAGCCCAGCAGCATATTTGTGCTACAGCCGTCCCAGACGTTCAGCAGGATCTTCGCACAACTTCGCCAACCATCTGCAGAGCTCTCCCTGCTTATTGCAGCCCCTTCCACCGCGAACTGAAATCTTTGTGCTTATCTGCAAAAGTAACTCTTTCAGTGGTACTAACCTGGTCCCCGATATTCGGCCCACGCTCCATCGCGGTCAGCCTGAACATGCGACTTTCCCAGTCTCACACTACCAAACTGCAGCAACTGACGCTAAATCTTTAAAATTGCAGATCTCTGGTTCAGATTGGATTTTGCTTTTTTGTTACATTGATTACATTTTACTGTATTTGTCTAAATTAGCGTGGGCTTTTTCGTGTGTTGTGTTCCACTTTATTACCGTTTGAAGTGCTGCATAAATTCCTAGCAAATTGCCTCCAGGTAAAGCCGGACTACTTTCGTATCAAGCTACCAGAGGGTCAAGTACAGGTTAATTTGGGTTGGCTTGTGGGTTAACCCCCGACAAGGATTGTGGCTGCTGCTCAAGTAGGGTTTCTACCACAGACCCTGTAACCCAATTTCTTACGCATTCCACACTTCAACATCTGGCAGAAGTGGGAATCTGTGGTCCAGCGTTAAGATGGATACGTTCTTTTCTTCGTGACAGAGTAATCAGTGTTGATATCTTCCTACTTCATCAGGAAGTAAGCCACTTAAATACAGGATGCCTCAGGGCTCTTCGGTTAGCCCTACACTGTTCAATGTTTAAGTGGATTCCACAGCCTCACTTAGTCTTATGGCATTAGTGTCATCACGTATGCAGAAAACACCATGATCCATTACCCAGAATACCTTCAAAGTTAGTCTTACCAGGGTGATTGACGAGATGAAACAAAGCAATCTCAAATGCAATCCTGAAAGACTGAAGTCTTGCTTTTCAGAACAGCATAGGACAATTGGTCCATCAAATGGCAGCCGGCAGGTCTGGCTTGCCCCACTCACCCATCTACAGTAGTTACAAATTTGGGAGTGAAGTTCGACAACCATTGTTATCTTTCATCGGTCACCGCAGTTGGTTTGCCCTACTGTGCTCAAGATATTTCTGGACCTTCCGCAACTCGCTACAGAGGTTCGTGCTTTGATCACAGCGAGGTTGGATTATGTCAATATTGTATATTCTGACCTACCAGACTCTCTGGTCCACTGACTTCAGACAGTTAAGAATGCTGCAGTCTAGAAAATCTTTAAGATAGCACATCGCGAGTTGGCATTACACCATTTTAAACATCCCAACTGGTTGCCACTTCAAAATAGGATCCCCTTCAAACTTCTGTTGGCCCACTTAGAACCTGGAGATCATTAGATGCTCATTTGTATCAGACCTAGCATTAGACATTCTTGGAGGGGAGGTTGTTGGGACTTCCTACTGCCATACTTGCAATGAATTGCATCTTTGAAAACTGCTTAAAATCTGGATGTTTGACATGTTAACCTGTCACTTGGTCTTAGCGCCCTAATTCTGCCAGCACCAGGACTGTCCTTTAAGCAGCTGTTACAATTTAGAAATTGCCTAATTAATTATCTAAAACAGCCTTTTAAATGCGGCTAGCCTTCAGTCACATTATCGCAGTACTGGGACCAACACAGCTTGGCCTAGGTACCACATTCGCCTGCCACTATGCCAATACAAGGAGACATGTACAACTTGTAATTCACTGGTGAGACTCAATAAAGCTTTAGCTACAGAAACTGGTGTAATGTGCACATCCATTTTATATCCGGCCAATACCAAAGCCACTCATTCCAATTTTGAGCCCGAACCAGATAACTTGGTAATTTACTAAACTGACAATAACAATGAAATGGCAAAAGCAGCCTACGTGGCTATATGATAGCATATTATCACTTCTTAATCTGGACTTCTAGCTGTCCCCATTAGAGCACCAAGTTCCACCCATAGATCATGGGTATATAACCTCAAGCAAAGCTCCGTCAATGCATCTCAAAGTTCATATGTAAAACTAAAAGGAGTCCTCAATTACAATTATAAAAAGTGTAACTGCTCTACTCAGGTTATGAATTTACACCTGTTTAAATCACAAATGCTACTAACATTCACATGCCAGCAGAAAAAGTAGGTGTAAGTGAATGGCATCTTATAGATCCATATTTACTGAGCTTCACGTGCTAGGTAGGGTACTAGAGTTGAGTTTTAGACTATTAATCCCCCCGCCAAATTCGTCTATAATTATCCACTGAATGGAAACTAAGATACAACCACTTACTCAAAAATCTTTCAGCGTTTACAGATATTTGCAAATCATTAAGTTCAGAACCAGTATGTGTACCACATTTTCATGTGACATTCCAGATCACTGCAATAACACTTTTGATAACACCAACTGCAGTAGCAAGCTAAAAGTGAACAAGATAAGCATTTAATAATGCATACATTTACAGGTGTAGCGCAAAACACGAAAAAGAAAATCCAGTGTGAAAAGGGCACATACTCCCTTGCAAACTCATATGCCAGTATGTTCATACTACATACATCAGCAAGTACACCTCAATGTTGCACTTGAGAATCCTCTATTCCACTCATCTTCAAACTATTAAAACAATCTGGGGAAAATGTCCGATTCCAATTTAGGACTGAAGACCATTATGCCTTCTAAAGAAAGGGGTCAAAGCTTTAAAAATCCAGCACCAAACATCACTACTTGTAAAGGCCTATTGAATCTTCACTATACCTCGGTGCATCGGATCTAGGATGTGACCCACATACATCCCAAAAGAGTGGTTTAGAGCCACCACTATCAAAGACACAAGATTGACCCTGCACCAGAGAAGAACAAGTACTTTATGTTTGGATATACTAGTGCATCATATTTAAACAGAACAACGTATAAATAGCTTCCAAAATGAAAACAGATGGTCGTGCTTCTTGATTGTAGCAAATATAATCCTTTTATTCAAAACACTTCATTTCCTTAAAATGCACGACAAAAGTGCTTGCCAACGCGTTTCATCCCTCATGGGACTTCTTCAGGGCTGAATGGAAGTCTGTATCAGCCGACGATATTTTTGAAAGTTCAAACCGATATTAAAAGCAGCGAAGGAGAGACAGTATTGATAAATGTGTTCATGGTGTCATTATTTAATCTGTATGTACCATAGAATTCAACAAGATGTCGTGTAAGCCTGTAATTTGGTATAAACCGGTATTTCAGTGTAGTTATTTGGGAAAATGTAAATTCCTCTATGTATATGCGGTCGTCTGGTTCCCTCAAAGTTGTAAAGGATTTTGTCGTGCATTTTATCCATACATAAAGTACTTGTTCTTCTCGGGTGCAGGGTCAATCTTGTGTCATTATGCCTTCTCATTCTTTACTGAAAGCAGCAAGAAAAACAATGCAAACTACCAATTCTATAATCCCAGGAAATGAGAGCTACAAATCATATATCAATAACCAAAGAGACCGGCCCTTTTTGTATATTCTCTTCAGTGAAACTTACCACTGCCTCTGTGACAGCTGAAGATTAAGTAAAGCTACTGTCCTTGTGTTTATGCACCAAAGTTCCTGACTGCTGAAGATTGCACCTCCTGCTCAACTGTTTGTTCCGAATGCATTGCAGTTTCGGGCTGGGGCTAGTTCTGCTGGTTGCAGTCTTTGTTGATACTTCCTGGCCTACGCATTGATCAGGGTTCTGTATGTGATGCAGATATAGGAAGCAATTGCAGCCCGCACTGTTCTATCACAGCCTTTAGTGAGGTGGTCCTAAATGAGGGGACACGCTGGCCCTTGAGTGACACAGCTACTGGGTTCACCACCTGTTGTGTTGAGGCAGCGAGAGACCCTAGACTACAGCCATGGAGGCTGTTCTAAAGCGTGCAGTGATAAGTCTTTGCTCCAGGGTTGCGAAAGATGGCTTTGTCTCTTTTTGTCGAGTGCCGACCTCCACAAGTTGGTCATCTGAATCCCTCTAGTGCGCCCAGAAGGGTGCCGCCTGCCAACCCCATTGTGAGTCCCTGTAATGGACTTCCCGTTTGAGATGCCTCACTATTTGTTGGGATTTCTAGTGGAAGAGTGTTTCTCCCCTGCTCTTGACATTGGCACCAACACTTGGGGTATTTGCCCCTTTTCACTTTCCAGGTGTGAGCTTTCTATTTGCAGGCAGGGGACAAGGCGGGACCCCAATTCGCCTCATAAGGCACATCAGTGCAGCTTCGGACATCTCAATCCAGGTGAGGAAGGCTTGTATCATCCACTATGGAGTCAAATTCCAGAGGGTATTGCCTGGTGTCAGTCCCAATAGCACAAGGGGCACCGGATCCATCCCAGTTTGCAAAGTGGGCAAGTAATGGTACATCCTATGAACTGTAGGGTGATGAGGCAAAAAAAACATTTACCAGCTCCCCACCCCCAAACCAGACCACCTCCAGAGGCATTTCTGGGTGTGGAATGCAATTAAGATTCGTGATCTTTCTAAGCAGTGGCATGACAATGGACAACTTTACAGAAGAACCCCCAATATCATACCTGCTTATGATTTTATCTCTTGTATTTTTCTAAAGGCAATGAGATGTGAAGGCCCTAAATCTATCAGGTAGGGTTTTTACTCCCAAGACATACTATTCAAAGTCTCAAGAAGATCCAATTGCAATCAATCATGCACCTGTTTTTTTTCTCCCCCCCAGGGATTCTGGGACATCCAAAATGGGGTGTTGCGCAGTGCCTGTGGGAAAAGAAGGACCACACAAAAGATGTCCAGAAGGAGCGACTAGGTCAACTCTTCATAACTGTAAAGACAGCATTTGCTCTTGTTTCCTCCCTGCCTTTGGCTTGTAGGGTGAAATGGTAAATGTAGGAAGTTGTAATCAATACCTTTTTGTTTGGTGCCGATTCAACTTGATTAGTGAAGGTTTCGAAGATGTTGGGGCTTGGTTTTGAAGGCACATTAAATATGGCAGATTTGGGGCTGGGGGAATCGATTTACACACCATTTGATTTTAAACCAATTTCTAATGCAGATTCTATAGTTAAGAAATAGAGGCAAGCACTATCCTGCCTGGTTTTTAAAATGCAGATTATTGCACTGTATGATCATACTATTGTACTTCTGTGTTTTTGAAGAACTTTTTATTGTTTTTATATCGCGGTTATAGATTCACTGCGTTTGATGGATTTACTGTTGCTTGTATACTCAACGATTGCATTTATAGTGGTGATATTTTAATCCAAGAATGTACCCATATGGTTTAGAGCATAAACAGGAATGGACTGTGTAACTGGTCATTGAAGTAATGCGATTTGAAGGGCTGTTGTACCACCTTTCCTGCTTTTATGAAACGTGATCTTCACTGGCTTAGCCGCCGATTCCTTACTTTAGAATTTTCCCCCGGCATCAGACTGGATCCGTAAATTTTTGAGCAGCAACCCTGCGTGCAGAGAGGCAACATAATTCGATCCGTGTCTGCGTCATCCATGTCAGAAGTGACGTACACAGTACCTATACAGGTACCATCTGGGTGTGCTGACCAGCCACGGCCCGTGCAGGTAAGAACAGTGGGGCCGGTTGGTGTGGGGGATTAAAGGCGATGACAAGGGAAAAATAAATAATTAACTAACATTCTCTCGCTGTCAGTCGAAAACCCCCCTCACTCCCCAACCTGGCCCCACCGCTCTTACCTGCACTGGCCGTGGCTGGTGCGGACAATTCATTTTTGCCGTTTTATTTTTACACCAGGAGCGTAGAGCCACATTAAGGCCAGACCACTGGTGTGAGTTTCAAGGCTCTTTGTAAGGGTAAACCCTCATATTTTAATCAGGTCGCAAAGCCGGGAGTATCTATAAGGAATGTGCGGCTAGTCTCTCTACCAGATAAGACATTACCCAAAGTAAGTATTTTGTTCATCTGATAAGAGACTTCTAGCCGCAGATTCCTTATCATAGAACAGATTCACAAGCAATAGCTCCCAGGAGGAGGGTTTGCGAATCCAACTTAGACCAGATCAAAAGGGCAAAATGCCGATCCCAACCGACCTGATTGCCCATGCAGTAGTAATTTGTGATCAGGTACAGTAAAGCAGACATTGCAGTCTGACAGATGTCTAGGACTGCAACTCCAAGAGCTAATGCAATGGTCGCAGCTTTGGCTCTGGTAGAATGAGATCCAAATCCCTCAGACCGTTGGATTTTGGCCAATGTGTAGCATATTTTTATGCAGACCACATTCCATTGGGAGGTGGTTCATTTCTGCATAGCCTTCCCTTTCTTGGCTCCAAAGTATCCTAGGAAGAGTTGTTCATCTACCCAGAATTCTCTTCTGCGCAAGGTAGAAATAGCAATACTTTTTTGGGAACCAGATGGTGGAGCCCCTCCCCCCTCAAAAAAAAAAAATGAAAGGTAGGCAGGATGATCGCCAGGCCTACAGGGAAAGGGGTCACTACCTTCGCGAGGAAGGAGGCACACGTCCAAAGAACCAGTATTTCAAGATACAATTAGTGTAAGGGCCTGCAACTCAATGACCCTCCTGGCCGATGTAATGGCCACTAGAAAGGCGGTTTTGATGGTTAATAATTGAAGAGGGCAGTTGTGTAACAACTCAAAGGGCATGTTCATCAGGAAAGTGAGAACCAGGTTCAAGTCTCACTGGGGCATGATGAAAGTCCAGAGGGGGGAGGGGGCATGAACGTGTGTTGGTCTGGCAACTGAAAAGAAAAAAAAGAAAAGAACCAAAAAAACGCAGAAATGGCTGAAAGAGCCGATAACTGAGCCCAGAAGAGAGCTCTGCTGGGCCAAAGAAAAACAAACAGGACCCGAGAGAGAAGATTGGGGTGGGGGCGGGGTCAATGCTTTTGGATAGATCATGCTACTAATTTGTCCCAGCAACAGGCGTATACAGATTCGGTGGAAGGAACAACATTGCAGACTTCGGAAGGAAGGTCGAAGGCTGTCAACTGTCGTCATGCAAACCCCACGCATGAAGGCAGAGAGTGTGCAGGTTCGGGTGCAGAACCCTCTGCTGTGACATAAGATCCTCCTGAAGAGGAAGCTTGACCAGAGGACCGATGCTCATTCTCAACAGCTCAAGATACCAGACTCTCCATGCCAAGTCTGGTGCCACAAGAATGACTTGGGCCCGGTAGTTCCTGAACTTCTGAAAAACTCTGGGCAGGAGGGGTATTGGCGGAAAGGTGTGAGGAGGCAGGAGCTCACCTAGAGATGAAGATAGTCTCCGGGCGAGGGCCACCTGGGACACTCCTGCTCACAGAACTGCTGACATTGCACGTTCTCAGTAGTGACGAATAAATCTAACCAAGGTGCTCCCCACTCTTTGATGAGGCCTTGCACCACCTCCGGATCTAGGTGCCATTTGTGATCCGCTAGGCATCGATGGAAGTTAACCACCAAGGAAGTGCCCGGTCATTTCGGTCACGTCCAGAGAGAACACGTGTTGACAGAGTACACAACACCACCACCACACCCGGCTTGTTGCAGTACCACATGGTGGTAGTCTTGTCCGTGAACACCTGCACTAGCCTTCCATTGAGGGAGGGTAGAAAGGCCTTAAATGTCAGGCGAATCTACTGAAGCTCCAAAAGGTTTATATGGAGCTGCCGGAGACCAGACTTCTCCAATTTCCACCTCTCCCAGACAGACGCCACAGACATCTTTCCTTCATCCATTCAGGTAAGGAAACATAGTACGCTGTAAACGTATTGTGTCAGAACAATGTTCTTGGATAGCCTCTCAAGAAGTTGCGCATCGTCAGCATACAAGACTAACTCAAAGCCAAAATACTGTAAACATTAGCCTGCAAAGCTATATGTATATTAAATAGTGCCTAGCTTAAAGAGAAGGCTTAAAGGAATCCATGCTGGAGTTAAGAGTGGATGAGAAAGGTAGTAAAATCGACAGCCTGAGAGCAGGTATCAAGGAAAGAGTGAAAACCAGTTCAAAGCAGTACATGTAAATTGGATAGCTGCTGCACCAAGATTGCACGATACCGTGCAAAAGTGGCGAAGTACATATTCATTTAGATACTCTAGGATTAAAATTACAGAAGTGTATCTGTTTTCTGCGATATTACAAAAACATTAACAAATTGTATAGAACTGTTAAATAAAATGGCAAAGCGCATGTACCTCTGGCAGGTGCAATTCATGGGATTCCGTGCCTTTTTCTATTACTCCCATTAAAAGACAAGAAAATCCATTAGAAAGCGCCAGCTCTCCTACTCTAATGTGGGGTTGTGAAATTCCTAGAATGTCACAGAAATGCCCCATATCCAATATTGAAAGTTGGTTTGGCTTTAGCAAGATTATAGATGTATGAGCTATTATGGAAGTGAATTACCAGCACAATACACGCATATTGGATAAAAGCATTTTTTTAAATGAAAGATGTAATTCTATGACAAAAAAACAGACAACTATATCAATGGAGTTGATTACTTGGCATAGACATTTCACCTCATGCCTCAACACTTAATTTTCAGTGTACACAATACTACCAGAAAGTGATAAGACCAGCTATTAGATGCCACTGTCAAGGTACATTTGAACAGAAGGACGGCGTACAACCATTTTGGAAAGAAATTTCTAAATTCTTAATGAGCAGAGGGATATATAAAGAAATAAAACTTAAGGTACTTGGGGCGTAGGGAAAGGAAAGATGTTCAATCATTATTAAATATCCATGGCTCGTTTTTTTCCTTCCAATTCTTATGGGGAGAAAGCTACAGGTGCAAGTATTCGAATACTGTTAGAGTACCAATCTCAGAACCGTACTCACTACACAGAGGATCCTTATAGGAATAAGCCCAAGAGACTTAGGGAAGAAGTTAGTTTGATCACTGTAATGATTTCCATGTGGATATTTGTCTTAGCCTTCATGGGTACCATCTTTTTAGGTCGAGCCTAGAGGCTGCATGCATGCACTGCTCTGCGAGGCATGCTGTAATCCCTCTGTGGAGTTTGAACACGCCCCCGCTTTTTGATTGGTTGCTTGGAGTGCCTCTACAAAGTCTATGCTATCCTTGGTGCAGTGTTCACTTATACCGCCTTGTGTCTGTTTTGTTACGCCCTGGCACCTGCCCCAGCTACATGGATCCTTTCACTAGTGCCCATGTTTTCTTTTAGTGTACTACTTTTTCGTTTCTGCCCTCTCCTCACCACTCGTGAGGGCAGGGCACTGCCTCCAGACCCAGTTCCCTTAATCTCCCCGTGCTTTCCACAACACATGCTTGTTGCTTCGGAGACTACGGCCCCATGGCTTATTTTCCCTTTTGAAAAGGCAACAGTACTTGGAGATGTGAGAGATCTATTGTTTGTAGGGGAATAAAGAGGCCTGTGTGGCGCGCCTGCCTTGCTAGTACTTCGAAAAAGAGCACCTTTCTCTATACTGATTAGTATGTTTTAACTTTCAAATGCAGGACCACATAGCGTCAAGAGGGGCAGTTCGATACATTTAAAATATCCATGCATTACTATTCACTTTTGTAATTCGTAAGGAGTCCCACCTCGCTTGTGTCAGTCAAGCGTGCTTATGTTTCACCCTCCTCCCACAAGCTCGGCCCCTGCCTTCCACCGCTTTCCTCTGCAAGCCACTCGGTGGCAACACCGGCAGTCAGAGGAAACACACTGCAGCTGCCCCACTCTCTGCGCCTCTCGATGTGAGCCGCCTAGCAGAGCTCGCTTGCTTGCTTGCTTTCCCGGCTCCATTTCTTTGGGATCTTCACCGCTGCTGGAAAGGTAAGCCGGAACTTGGGAGGGAACTGGGCTGCTGTTGGGGAGCAGAAGAAATGGGTGCTTGGTACCTAGGGAGTCACACACTAACCAGCATAACTGAGTAGCTAAACACTTATAAGGTACCAAAGGCGCGGCCTATTGGCTATGCCAATGCTTGTTTGCAATAGTGTATGGGAGGATAAATAAAGAGACTAGAAGAAACTAAGTTATTGGAACGTAGAAGACACCACAGAATAAGTTCAACTACAGTACATAAAGACACTGAGAAGCTTCAACTTTACCCGTTGCCAACAAGCCTTATTAGTGAACCATGGAGAGGGGAACAAGATTCAGGAAAGGATACCCATCTGGCAGGGTTTCAAAACCACCGGCTACTTCTTGATTTAGAGCCTTTGCCACTCCATCAAATACCAGACTTCTTACAACAGGGAATGCAATGAAAGTGAAAGGCCCTAAAGGAACAGCACAACCGAAGGGAGGAAGAATCTATTATAAACTAAGCTACAGATCGCCCCAAAAAGAAAAACAAGTCGTGAAAACCAAAAGATAAAAGTCAAGATGTACAACCAATGCAGTAATTGCAGGAGCTAAAACAGGCAGCTTACTACAATACTTCATCAATTGAGGATGGTGCATTAGAGGGTGAATAAACTAACCAAGAACTCCTATTTAGTCTTGCCTACTGGAAGAAAAACCAACAGGGACTTTAACCGGGAGAAGACATCAAGGGGTTTTTCCAAGTCTTTCACTGTAACAGTAATTCTGCAACAGTGGTCTCAGGCAGAAATGAACAATTGGCTACCCGTCAAAGGAAATATCAAATATCTCATGCTCTGCCTCCCAAAGGGGGAAACTCCAGTCACATGTCCCGCTAATGGTCACTGCTTTGTCAGCAGTGTCGACGTAATGCTAACCAGGGCAGCAAAGTGAACGATAAAGGGGTAAATACCAGTAATATTCAATGACCACCCAGAGTCTAGATGTCCAAATTACTGATGATGATTAAAAACCAATAGAAAACATTTAGGAAAACCTTCACACAATGGAGACTTCAAATAGAACACAAACATGGTGAAAATAGGCATAAAGCACCATTTGGTGGTTAGGGACTTCTGTGAACAGACAAACTTGATAATCTGTGGAAGACCAGGCCTGGTAAAAGGTGAAGTGGGACGAGCAGAAAGGTCCTCAAGTAAATCTCAGTACGAAGCCCACTGCTGTAAGAAAAAGAACAGACTAAGTACCAAGAGCAGAGATGTGCCTTTTTTTACCCTGCTCAGAAGGGAAAGGTTCTTTCAGAGTTCCGATATTCTGAAGAACATGATCTTAACTATCAGAAAAGCTGTTTAATGGCTCTCAAATGGTGGCTTCATTGGGGGGATATCCCAGTGACAGAGAAAGGGGAATTATCAAAAAACATGCCCTTCTCTCAGGTCTAAAACCAGGCACCTAACTGAAAAACCCAACGCCTGAAAAAATACACTAATTGCAGATTGCCAACTATTGTTTAAGAGGTTAAATTAGTGTAAGTTGAAGAGACTGCAGAAACTACCCAAAAGCAAAGCCCTTCCATTTCTTCTACACTGGTACAGTGTAGTGCCTTGCCCACCGGCTGCCCTCTTTGTGCCCCACCTAGATGATCTGCTTAGGAAAAAAAATTGTGTGGGCGGAGGTAGAGTGCTTCAGAAGCAAAGGACTCCATGATGATATTTGAAGGAACGGTGATGACAAAGGAAGCAAACACCAAGCACACTACTATTTGCTGGCCTGCTAAACATGTTCCCTGAGCAGGCTCCAATCTTCTCTGCCCTGTTGACATAACGAAGCTGTTGCAACCATGGACCAACACAGGTAAGCTCATAGAAATTGCCACGAAAGGACAAAGCTGGCTGCAGGTCTCCAAACAGTCAGTTACAAAACGGGGTACTAATTTGCCTGAAAAAAAGTGAATGGTAGAAAACTAGGGCGTTCTAAATGAACTGTAGTTAAGAAATACTCGCTGTATACTATTTGCAACCACCAATGCTAGTTTTTCTCCCGCAGACATGTAATGTTGCCCCCATTAAGGTGCCTGTCAAACCTCAATTTATTTTTCTCCATGCCAGTGTGGGTTGTCAACCCCCAACAGGTTCCTCACTGTCTACCTTAAAATCAATACTGTCCTGTGTGATACCATTCGCCACCTTAATATCTAGGTTAGTCAAATCATATCAGCCAGTGCTACTAGACTTTATGATCAAGAACTAGTGGAAGATTTACCAGCAACACGAGAAAGATCGGATTTGTACCACAGCTGCCCAATCAATACTATACTGTATAGTACCTAAAAGAATTACTGCTTGATCGCTTCACATTCCTGATCCCCTTAAAAAGGCTGTAACTAATTATAACTGAACTAGTGGCCTACTCATCTGCCTTGAAATTTGCTGGACTTTGGGATTCACAAATATGGCAACAATAAAAAGGTAAAGAACCGTGGGTTCTGACTTTTCAGATGGGACACTAGGCAGCAAACAGCAGAAGTGGAATGTCACAATCGCGAGTCAAACATCCTCAACCCCTTCCTTCCAATTACTTCTCCAAGCATTCCATTTCAGAAGACATTCGTTAATGCAGTTCTGTGAAGCAGAATGACACTTGCCACCAATAATTACATTACTAAATGTGTAGCTTGCTCATACAAATGTGTAAAATCAATTACCCTGTGTCAACCACTAACACCAGAAGGGTCAACTATTAACACCAGTAAAGATAAAGTAGGTATATTGGAAGAAAAAAAATTCACCCACAAAGTGTAAAAAAAAAAAAAGGCAAGGAGCCCATCAGCCATAAAACAACCAAAGACAGAAAAAAAAATTACATACGTCACTAAAATTTAATCTGAACAAGCCCACACCTGGAAATCACAGAGCTATTCCAATGGCACTCGATTTCCCCAAACGCTTAACAAGAATTGATGGGAGATATATTGAGCAGTTAATGCAATATCAATTAATCAATGATATGATCCAGGATAGGACCATAGGAGAGCCTAATGGTGCATGGTATGTAACTATCATTGCAGAGGTAGTAAGGCGATTGATGCCAATAGTAAGGGTATGCAATAAGAGAATAAAGAGGGACCAGCTATGCCAAACTTCAAACCAACAATGGTTCGATAAGGAGTGTGCAGTTGCTAGGAAGGAGCTAAGGAAAATAGGAAGGGCAAGGCGATCAGATGGTCAAGCAAAGCTAGTTGATATCGAACGCTGTAAGAAAAGGGAATATGAAGCTCTGGTGATGAGAAAGAAGCTGGCTTTATCGGAGTTAAATTGAGATGTGATGATTAGGACAGTTTAGAAAAAGGATGAGAGAAAATTCTGGAATTTGGTCCAGAAGGGATGTGGTATGGTTGTCCCTCCAGCAAGCTGCATGGTGTCAGAAGCAGATTAGGTACCCTTCTTAACTAATATTTATAAGTCAGGTGAGACAGTGGTGAAGAAGGGCTGGCCAATTGTGGGTGCGGAGGCTTTGGAGTCACTCTATTCAATCCATAGACAAGTTGATAACTTCCTTAAATTTAACGAAGGCAGCGGGACCAGATAACCTCCCAGCAATTGTAATCAAATCACTTGTGGTGGGCAGGATTCTTCTCCAAAGTTTTTATTCACATAACTAAGACCGGGATAATCCCTCCGAGTTGGTAGGGTGCAATAATTAAACCTGTGCATAAAAAAGGTGCTAAGGACGACCCAGGGAATTACCGGTTGATAAGTGTTGGATGTAGGTGCAAATCTGTACTCCATAGTAATATTAAGGGCTTTAAAGAACTGTATAGAAGGAAACAGAATTATTCCAATGGTGCAGGGAGGCTTTAAAGCTGGGCACTCTACAATAGACCATTGTTTCAGTTTATGGGCTTTGGGGAAGAAGGCAAAAGAAACAGGGAACTTCTTCTGTTGCTTTGTTGATTTCAGGTCAGCGTTCGATTTGGTCGATCGTAGTATACTTTGGGCGAAATTAATGTCAGGGTATTCCTAATTGATTAATAGCAATTCTGCAGGAATTGCATACCGGGAATTGGGCGCAAGTAGAACTTGACTTAGACGGGGCCCTCTCCGGGAGAATTCCCTTGGGAAATGAATTAAGGCAGGGCTGTATCCTGGCTCCCACATTGTTCTCCCTATTTTTAGCTGACCTTCCGGGAGAGCTGGCAGCAACTCATTCATTTTCCACGAAAATGGGAGGAAGACATGTGTTGTGCCTACTCTATGCAGATGATTTGGCAATTCTGGACGTGACCCAAGTAGACCAGCAGAGGAAGTTAACGAAGTTTAATCATTATTCCAAGGCTAAATAAATTGAAGGTAAACATGGGAAAAACAAAGATAATCATGTTTGGGGAAAAAAGTAAACTGTATAACTGGCAGTTAGGCAATAGTAGGGTAGAGGTTGTGCCCTCCTACAAGTACCTGGGCATGACATTTACCAGTCAGCTGAGTTGGACCTTGCATTAAGAATTGGTGGAGTCCAGGGCCTTAGCCACGATAGGGGGACTTGTTCGCTTTAAAAAGACTTATGGTGGCCTCTCTTGGTCTCCCCTTTTAACCGCTTATAACGCAATGGTCCCCACGCAATGCCTCTATGGGGCAGAGTTGTTAGCCATTAGTACGGAGGGAAGTTGGGAGAGGTGTGAAAGTAAATGTCCGAAACAAATTTTGGCCCTCCCCAAAGGTGCAATGTCACAGGCAATAAGATTAGAAGCAAAATTGCAAGCCTGGACCTTCCTAGTCTATTAATCAACCCTGGGTTTCTGGGATAAACTTTTGGTCCCGAATTCTCAGAAGATATCAGCCTGCTGTGCCACTGAAATAGAAAGAAGTGAATTACAGTGGGCAAAGAAAAGATTGGAAGACATTCCAGGAACCATAAAATTAGAATTAAAAGTAGCTGAAGCCTCACTCTAAAGCCGAATTAAAAACAACCTGTAAAAAAGAATCTAGGTTGGCGGACTTGAAATATGTAAGGAATAAACCCTTCGCAAAATACATGGTAGATTCATGGGAAAATATGAATGTACATCTGCATTCCCAGATGCCCGGTTACGATTACTACTACTAAAGTTCTGGGTTGCATTAAATGTGTGTTATGTAAGTGCTGAGAAATTTGAAGCCCTTCTAGATCAAAAGAATAACTGCACATGCGGAATGCCATCTCATAATTTCAATGTTCAGGTTTTAATTGATTGTCATTTTTATAGGCTCCGTTGCTCGATTTTAAAACCTCTTTTAAAAAAAATATACATAGTCGAAAAGACGCACTAGCACTTTTGCGAAGGATGGAATTCTTTGATGTGGTTTGCGCACTGGCTAAATTTCTTCACAAATGTTTGGATTAGTGTCTTATAGTGTTAGATAGAAGGGGTTTGGGGAGTATGATGAATTGGTATTTATATGGTGTAGTTATATATAAAATGTTATTGTTTTTAAGGAATGTATGTTTTAAAGACTGTGTCTAAACCTTAATAAAGTATGAACTGGAAATCACCAGTTTTCCCAGGTAAGACCGACCACTGTAGTGAACTTCAGATGAATAACCTGAACATGGAGTGATTTACTACACAACGATAATGGAGTTCATGCACTGTACCACAGTTACGGGTAACCTGGTTTCTTTACTTTTAGATGACCCTTAGCAGGAAACCTTTGAAAAGAACCTCAAGCGACTTGGCATAGACTGAAAATTCTTCTATATCCAAAATTACTAACCAATTGAGTACATTAATGTATCAAGAGGTTAATCGCTTTGAGACATAATATCCTATCACCTAAACTGAAAAAGCTAAAAACAGAATGTGGTGAAACAATTTAATGATTCAGAAAAACCCTCAAAAGGAAAGTGTCCTGCTATAAAAAGTTTTTCTGAGGCGAGTATTTTGCGCCGAGAAACCTTCCATTATATTCAGTATCTCAATCAAAATGTCAGGCGAGGATAGCTTGAACACTATGCAGATAAACTAACAACCAGATATAGCACCAAAAAAAAAAAAGTTGGTGCTCTCCCAACCTAATCTTACACCTATTTCTAGCAACATATTCAAGACACTCAAGTAAGCTCCTCATTTATGACAGCAAAATCACGACGGATTAAAACGTACTTGAACTCAATCAATCCCAATTGAAATCCTTCATTCCAAGTCACGTATATGGTACCGGCGGAAAGGCAAAAGTCAACTGCTGAACTAGGCAGGCTTTTAAATCTGCAATACTGCAGATTTCAGGAATTCATTGAGAGTGCAGGTGACATGATGCAATCATAAGCCCAAAAGTGGGCAATAGAGTTATCAATTTATTGAAATATAGAATGCAAAATATGAATACCAAAGTGATTTCTGAGACAAGGATAGGCAGGCAATATCACTGACTGCTCTGTTTTGACGGGTGCTTAATTTGGGAACAGTCAAATATTTAAGGCAAGAGAAAGATCGCAGAGTTATTCTCTCCACCTGGTATATACTAGAATAATGAATACAACAATCCCTAAAGCCAGGCCAGCTTGGTTTCTTAGTAAAGGCACAGGAGTGGAGTGATTTACTTAATTTGAAATTAAAAGCAAAACTGATTAGAAACAGTCTCAAAATCCCAAGACCTGCAGCTACAGCGTTGTTCACATTAGTTAGTTTGATATTATGGAGTGCCTCCTGGAAACTGTACAAGAACATTTCACAACGTTGAATGTTACTACAATGGAGGACAGTCAGGAGTAGTGGATTAGAGTGTCGAACTAATACAACCACATGGTTCAATAATAAAATGGTGATCATTTGGAGCGCCACACAACCTTCAACAATTAAGCAAAACCACCAAGTGGCAAACTGGTAAAATTGCTTAGGCGAAATAAGCAATAGGCATTTAAGGATTCAAATATAAAAGTAAATCTAAACTTGGGAGCAGATGCTAAGACCATTCAGAGAAAGAGCCAAAGAAGTAAAAATGCTACCACAGTGAGATATGGTAGTCTCTGGGTCACAACTACTCAGAACATATGCAGATGGGTTGGATATGATACCCTTCACACTATAGATTAAGTGGGGTATTTAGGTCGAATTTCTTTCTGTAAAAGATCATATCTGGTTGCTATATTCAAAAGAGAAAACTCTTGTAGTCACAGACCGTTGCCATGACTAATGCAAACAGGAAAGTTCTGGAGGCGTTAAGGAAAACTTAGCGTAGGGAAAAAAACCAACAAAAAAAACAATCCCTGTACTTCAAGCCCCTTGCGCCAATACCAAACTCGCTTTTGAGAAGGGTTCAGCAGTTCAAGTGTATCCCTCTTAGCCTACATGGCCTTCTCTACCTTTTGCTAGTGTTTTCATAAACATCACCATAGTATTTGACTGGAATAATCACAATCAGTTGAAACAGAAGGTGGTCTGAGAATTGAGTGTTAACCTTTCGGACAAGGCAACGATAGGGGAATCATATATAAATGTATGGTAGTTCACTATTGCAGGTTAACAGGATTTATCTTTGCTCAGGAAGAGAAGCCAACGAGACAAGTGTGCATGCCTGTATTAATCTACTCAACACCAATGTTGGACCACAATGATGTACTGGTAGAGCATGATACCTACACATACTGCATAGGACATTAGCACATGGAATCAACACAAACAAATGGCTAACTAACATGTGGTTTGGTAATATACATCTGCAGCTGGGTACTGTACTGGACGATGGATAAAGCTGGACTTCTGTATTGGATTACAGAAAAATTGTAGCCAATTCAGCCGTGCCCTATCTGTACGATTTTGACCAGCACAAGGAGGCAGGTTTTGTGCCCATTTTTTGTTTACTTTACGTTGTGAAAGGGGCTACTGGGTTAGTATATGGAGCCCTGCGTGAAGAGTCTGGCAAGACTTAAAGTCTAGAAGTCAGTCTAGGAATACAGTGCGAAGATTCAATAAACAACTCTTGGGGTTCAATTCAACTGGGGCTTGAAACCATATTTTACAGTCTTCAACAACTATAACAAAGCAATTGCTAGGAACTTATTAGCTACTCTAACACCTGCCATGGTACAAGCTTGTGACAAACCGTACAGAGTCTAGCATACCTTGTGACACTGTCAATCCTGAGTTTTAAAAGCATACATATCGAAAGGAGGAAGGCTACTTTAAAGTTGGATTGAACAAGCACTGGCAAAGCCAGAGCTATTGGCGTGGTCAATGTGAATGGCTTTTAACCGTGTTGTATAGCAGCACATCTGTTGTTCAGCAAGGCTGAAAGTCCAGGAAAATAGCGATATGAAGCGGCAAGCACCAGCCACGTCATATCGCTTTTTTGTGCGTTAGGAGGGGGTGGGACAATAAACTCACAGGGACCAAAGAGAAACTACATGCGATGTCTAGCCAAAACCTTAAACTGAATGAGTACTAGTGTAATGTATTTTTTTTTTGCAGTTTTATAAAAGCACTAACTCAACCCGAAGGTATTGGAGCGCTTTACCTGAGCACCAGTTGCATTGCACAAGGACATTCATTTTTTGTTAAGCATGGTGATCACCTGGGCTTATTCTACTTGGGGTCTCAATTTTGCAGCACACCATTGGACCGCAGGTCAAGAAAAAGAAAAAAATGAATGGCACGTAGGTGCTAGATAAAACGTCTTCATATGTTGAAACTGTACATGGTGCCCTTTGACAAACCTCTGGCCTGGTGAAAAGGCTTGGCATTCCTCTGATCTGAAGCATGGTACCACAAATCACTCACAAGCAAGTTAAGAAATAAAGAGCCTTGGTCACAGACTACATGTTCAAAAGAAAACAGAAAAATGGTACACTTCAGTGTGAAACTGGCAAAAGACATGTTCAGATAATTATGCAGAGGGACTGTGGAAATCTGAATACCAGGGGGCAAAGTGGGAGGCAGTGTTTATGCATGTGTTAACCATGAATGCTACTATGTTTTTATTTATCTCATTTACTGCTATGGCAAAAAAAGATTAATCTGTGCTATAGCCCGCCAACCAGTTTTATAGCACAAGAACTCTTAAAAGGTTTACTCATCATTCCATTTGACGTGGTACTTAACCTCCAAGGAAGTTTGACTCAATATCTACAACCAACAGTTGTAAACACTGCCACCAAAGAAGGCTTACACTTTAAAGTAAGTGTATTATATATATATATATATATATATACATACATACATACACACACACACACACACACCACACATCTGACTGGGTGTGTCACTTTGAGAAATGCCATCCCAGACCAATACTATTCGATGAGGGGGGGAGGAGCAGTAGGACGCCCAAGAACAGAATGCAGTTTTGGAAACATCAGAATGCACTACCAGTCCAGATGCAATAAGACTACAATTCAGCATGTGTGGCTATGCATGCACTAAGGTTTGTGTTGCTATTGTAAAAAATGTGCCCACTGTCCACAGCAAAGGATGCACATACCCATATTAATAAAGGAAAGTAGAACCGATTGATGAACAGGGGCGCCATAATGCTCTAAAGGTGAGCAACCTTTTTCCTAAATTAGAAATCCATTTACATTCCAAAAGAAATCCAGTTGATCCAACTCACAAAGATTTATGGCTAACGAAGAAAAGTAGAGTAAAGGTGGAGATGCCAATCACAAAATGTTGGCCTAAACCAGATCAATAAATGCAAAACATTTCAAGCAACTAGGAAGTCCACTACAATTTCAATAAATAGTGGAACCAAACGAGCCAGAATAAAGCATGATAAAAAGCCATAAGCTTTCAAAACAATGCAACCCTCCTTAAGCCACCTCCATGTGTGTGTACATCCTGTGTTCGATACAACGGTAGTCCCCTGAAGAACCCGAATAGCAATCAAAAGAGCTCAATATTTTAAGTGTCATGAAAAGATACAGAAATCCCGCCTGTATTTCTTGCCCCCCCCGCACTTATTTTAACCACTGACAAAAATAATGGGATAACTGAGCCTTTGGTTCTCTAGCTCGGAACTAGAACTTTACAAGAATAATCGAGTGGGAGAAATGCAATCTTCTTCACAAAATGTTTTAAAAGAATGTGCTCTATATGTAATTATCTGGAAGAGATTAAACTTAATTTTGGAACAAGGAACATGAAATTAACAATGTAGATTTTTGGCTAAATGTAAAATTAGGTTTCGGATTTACTCATGTTTTTGAATGAAGGTAAGTGAAAGAGCCGAACACACCATTCACTCAAAAGAAATAATTAAAATTATGGTTAAACTTATCAAAAAGACTTTCAAAATAAGGTACAAAATACATACTGCATAAGTAGTAAAAAGTGATGGGTGCAACCCTCACGTTTTCTTCATTTTATACTTGAGCCCGCGAATGGACTATGGAGATGTACTGGGTTAAAAACAGGACCAGTAAAAAGGTGATTACTGTATATAATTATCATTACAGAAAAAATGTATGTTTCCATCGACGCTACTGGAAAGAAACATTGCAAAAATTAAGCTGAAAGAAGTAGGAGATGGTGTCGCTACAATCTCTTCCCATTTGCTGCCAGGATTTCACAAACCGAAAAGCACAAACTGTAGGACTACCTTGAGCGTTTGACACAATCTTTCTCCCGAAGTAAAGGGTTCACCTTTTTCCCTTCCTAAAAGTACTAAATGAAAAACAAGAAAAGCCTTCGAAAATCATTAGAACGTTATTCCAAGAAAAACAAAACGACGAGTTAGACTGCACAGCATAAACCACGAAAGGTATCTAAAAAAAACTGAAGAGGTAAGTCCTAGTGCGCTTTGAGAAAAGAGGGGAAAAAATAGTAAGTAGGAGGCGCCTTAGAGCCCATAAATGACACGGTTAAAAGCAAGGGTGACCACTGATAATTAAGAAGTACAAATGTTTCAAGCCATTATGGAAATCTGGCATGTGAATATTATTTAAAAAATATAGATCATGGGTGCCTTTTCAATAATGATGCATCTTCCAGTCACATCGCCACTTATGTTTTCACCTCCGCATGCTTGATAATTTTATGCCCTTTTTCACTCATATACCCCCTAATACACTCGTTTTGCTTGGTCCTGCGCCAGCCTGCTTTTGCTGTTTTACGTGTGCTCAGCTTATTCTTTTAACCATTTCCAATTTCCCTTTAATGCAACCACCAGCCCAACAGACCTATTCTTTGCTTCCACATTTTCCCACCCCATGTGCAGAATCGACCCTTCACACCATATGTAGAGAACACACTTCACTCATTCCTGTCATCACTTTAACCTTTTCTGTCTAGCTCAGCGGTTCTTAGCCTGTGGTCCAAGGACCCCCGAAGGTCCGCAACACCGACTCAGGGCATCCGCGACTGCTTAGAAAATCATCATTAACAAGTTAATAAGGTGTATATAAATAAAGCCAAGTGCCAAACTGAAAATGTTTAAATGTTCTGTAAATGAGAAGGAATTTGAAATGAGACTAAAAATGAAATTGGTATACTCAGAATGACTCGTGAGAGCAGTCAAACAGAATATAACAGACGACTGATGGCCTCAACTGTATTAAAAAAAGCTCCAACCTTCCCATTTATGTTTATTTAACATTTATGAATGAAACTTTTTCTTCATTTGTGTATTTGTTTATTGAAAGATTGCTTCAATATTTTTGCGCACTGTTTTGCGGTTCAAATCAATGACATTGCTTAGGCCGTGGTCTCCGGACTCCAATAATAACTCAGAATGACTATGGGGGGTCCGTGGAGACTAGTAATGATCAGGAGGGGGGGGTCCACAGAAGTCATCACCCCGCCTCACTTTATTAAGCCCGCAATGCTCGGCTACAATGAAGCTGTTGTTACAATACTGACACTTAAGAGAACGCGGCAGGACAGGAAAAGTGTTTAAGCCAGGGCGGCAATTAAAGAGGACCACGAAATAGGCGGCACACCACCTAGGTTGTCAATTTGAGAAAAAAAAGAAAATCAAAGCACAACTTTGAGAGACATTCTGAGAATATCGATTTCATAACCATTTCAGGGCAAGTGATAAAACTGAACTGATTCAGAGACGGTCATCTTTGCAAAAGATTTCCAAACGTGTGTGCGGATTTAAAAGCAATCAAAAATATCTTACCAGTATGTTTCTCATTGAGATACTGTGAATGCTTCTGCACTTTGCTCCATCAAGATGGAATTAAAAGTTGACCTCCGTCGAGATGTCGGGAAATAAGCTTTAAAATCTGAACTCCCAAAATGTTTCTATTTGGGCCATTACCGTGCAACAGCGAGTTCAGACTAGCGTCTTGCATTGGGGGGGAAGAGTGGGTGGAATAATCGGGGATGTTCTTCAATACTCTGGCTAAGCTGAAAATAAAAAGTTAGCGACCGTGCAAATTACGGGCTGACAAATTAAGTACATAATTACAATTTGGGGATCCAGGTAGAATTGTGCTTGCGATCTGTACACGCCTTGCATGACGTACAATTTCAAATTTAAGCACTCCACATACTGTTCGCACTGTTGAAGCGTCAGGAAAAAAAATTAAGGGGAGGACTACAACTTCATGACAATTGAGGATGTATGGCTTCTGTTAACTGTATGGAGTTAAAAATTAATTGAAACCCAGCACATTTTGGATTTACCTGTAAATTAAAAGATTTTGAACCATCAGTTCATGGCACAAAGGTGGTGTGACGCTAGGGGAGAGAACGTCTGCGCAGTGTACCAGACTGAGATGCACAACGTGGACATGAGATGTGCCACTCCAACTGCATTCTGCAAGACCATAGGCCAATCGAGGATACAGATAAAGTCGTTCAGAAATGTAAATATATAAAAACAAGGCTGAAAAAGACCCACTTATCCCTCAAATGTCCTGTTAAGCGCCTTCTTACCTGTTTCTAAAGAGTCTACCATGGGTGACACCTGGCAGAACTGCATTGCATCCTTTGCTTGTAGTCTAGCAGCCACCAGGCTGCAATGATCTGGGGGCAACTTGAGGGCTCTTCGTCGCAATAAGGCAAGCAGAAGGTACTCCGGTCAAAGGAAATCGCCGCCGCAAAGATGGTCGGGAAAACGGCTGTGCGAGACTGTTTCACATGGCAAACTGCACAGTAAGCTCCACTTAGTCTTCAGCTTGAGTGGTGTTCTGGTCCCAAGCCGAGTCATGCTGCAAATACTCCTGTACCGAGGACGCTCACATCCATAACTCAGGAGTACAAAACTTGGTACAGAATATGCAGCAACAGCAGCACAACCACACTTTTCAAAGGAGGATTCCAGATTTTTTAATTTATGTAAACTGAAGTACCTCGTGCTTTGTGTACCTAAGTAAAAATCACAGGGCGCATGCACTTCCGCGGAGTGTGGAACGGATCCCCTTCACATCTGGTCAAATAAGTAAAGCACCAAGACCAATGCAAAGGGTTACATTACAGCTCGTGCCCCTCTGGAACACTTCTTCCACTCAGAAACACCCATAACTGGTATCAGCTCCAGAGGTAGAGGGGCTTTTCGCTGTCAAGGTTTTATTATTACAATTTATGTTTCCTAAGATCTGCAGCTTCTCTTTCATGAGGCAATTTCCTGCAACGGTTTTTAAGTGCAAGACCCAAGGAATTTCAAACTTTTTCTTCAAATTAAAATCAAATTAGGGCCAAACAAGACGGGCGAGTGAAATAAACCAAACTTAAAACGCAGCATGTTGGGCTGTTGAAAGCAGCGATGCCTTGGCCTTGGATATGAGCTGGAGACTTTCTGCTTCCCCAGTCTGCTGCATGCCAGTGACCAGACTCCAACTAAAGATGAGGGCAGCAACAAATGACCCCTTTTCTGCAAACACAGGAGGGGCTGGAGCAGTACACTATGTATTCTTCACGTCTGGCATTTACGGGAAGTAATGGATGGTTTCCCTGCTTCTTGCACAAAGGATCACACCTCGTCTGCGCTACTGATAGCGCATTCAGCAGCAGTAGTGCCCCTTGGATGCAACCATAGGAGGGGATGAAAGGCTTGCTGTCAATTCACTTCCAGGCATAAAAACATTTTCCTCAAAGTAAATTTATTTAGAATGAAACAAGATCAGCTCAAGTGTGTGCACGATTTCAGTGACAGCTACTTTTTTAAGCTGCGTGTGCCAATAAATGGGAACTCCTTACTTTCCAGGCATCTTGAGTACACATCACAATGCAAGGGATCATCATGTTTCCACTTAAACACGGATATCGGCACAATAGCAGATACACAACTTAAGCTGCCATGTCAGTAAAATGCACAAAAACTAAACAGACACTTTCTTCCATCAAAAGGGCTTGTGCAAACTCCACACTAGCCTTTGATCCGCTGAAGAACTGTCCTTTACTTTAGAAACCGGTGTCTTCTTTTCCCGGCTTCACGTGCAAGAGGAAAAAAAGAAAGGCATTAAGTACAAGCATTTATATCATACTGTTATATATATATATATACACATATAACGGAGTGTCAGTCTTTTACAGGGTTCATACTTCCGGGCAGAATATCTGTAGCAATGGACGACCTAAACATTCCCCAGAGGAGTTCACCATGGACTGTAGTGGGGAAATGCTCTTCACAGTCATAATGTTTCTGTACATGCAAAAAGGGTGGTGCCTGAAACATCTACCCTCAGTATTAGCCAGCAACCCACGAAAATATATGGCTGTGTGAGACGTCCCATCACCAACTAGAGATGGGCATTGTCCAGCAAGGCAGCCTTTGGACGGCTTGTACTTTAGTCACCCCACTAAAGGGTATAATATATTTTAAGAATGTAGTCTCCCTAACCTGGAGGTAATGTACTGTTGGTTGTAACTAACAGTAGAGAGTGAAACTGAATATCTTTAAATGTATTGCACCATGGTGGTCTCAAAGTAAACAAATGAAAGCAACACAAATGGGACATGGACTGTGTGGCAACAATTACATTTCACCTGCTCTGGCTGTCTGGAATGTGATTCCGATGCGGGACTCACAGAACGCTATGAACGATTAACAGAAGAGCATTGAGGCAATCTTGCCAATGGAGAATCCATGGCAGCAGAGGGGACAACCCCCTAGACCTACTCTGGGACTTAACACACCACTTCCCAACAAGTCATAATCAACCACTCCGAGCCCCTCATATAACTTTCCGGCCCTCGCCCCCCAATACCCAATCCTGTAACTTGGGGAGCAAGGCAAATGCTCCAGCGCCATAGGCTGGTCTTGAATGACAACCCATCCTGGAAAGAAGAAAGTAGGCAAGGAGTTCGGGTGTACAATGCTTACTACCAACTGCTACTCCTTAATGATGCTCCAATTATCACTGGAAACTTCCACAATTAACTAAGAGGGCCAATGCCAGTTCACTACAACCCATCTTGGGTCCAATACAAACCATTTCCACGTGGTCATACAAATATTTGATGGAGGTGAACGGCCAAGACGCCCATCGTGGAACAAGACGTCCCCCTGTCTCACTTTGACACATTCCTGAACTAGGGAGACAGGGGACACTACTCCAAGGAAGGGGAAATGGACGTGGTAGGGCAAAGAGTTACAGTAGACCTTATCCTAGACCTGTGGGGCTTAATTTCCACTGCTCTGTCATCCTTCCTTGTTCTAAAAGCAAACAAGTTGCCATGTTAAAATTTAGCAAACTGTGGGAAACATGTTCCCAGCTCCCCATCCTAAATCTGGAGTACAATACTGCTTCCATTTACCACCCCTAGCTAGAGGATAAGAAAACACTGCTCGGATCCCCCATCTCGAAACTAGGAATCCATAAACTGTTCTCAGACACGAGCTACCAGAAGTTAAGTGCACACTGCGTCCAAGAAATCTACTCCTGCAACTGTAATGGAGAGCCAATGCCAAGCAGTACCTTCAGCCCCCTAAATCCCAACATGTTACCCCTTATTCAGAAACGTGTAGTGCCTAATTTTAAAGAAGTATGACTGGTTTAAAATGAAGCTATGGTAACATTTCTATCGACTGCTCACAAGCCTACCCTACACTGCAGAAAAACAAGCTCATTAGTCTAACAGGGTGGTGCTTCATGGGCACATTGGAGGTGTAGTGCACTTTTTTTTTTTTTTTTTTAAAAGAGACGGAACCCTAGCCGTATAAAGACAGGATGCCCATTTCATTAACTATCTGCTCTTTTTAAGGTTATGTGCAGTGGCTTAAAAAAATAGGAAGGCCAAAACCCACAGAACATAACGTTGGCCCGTTAACCCGGACCTACCCACTAAACAAGTAGTATTTATATATATATTTTGAAAAGGGGGGGCGTGGGTAACGTGGTCTGTCGATTAACTTAGCCTTCGAAATAACAAATGAGTCATCGTAGGCTATAACCGCAGTGGGGTTAGCCTAGTGCTTTCTTCCATGAGACCTGGGCCACAAGATACTTTCAGTATCCTTCCAACACACAGGCATTAAATATGGTAGATTCTCACCCCATCAGTGATGTTCTATAAATGTTTGCGCAGAAGTGGAGCAAGACCAATATAACGCACCTCTTATTAAGGGTGATTGTGTTAAGATGCTCTTCGATCCTCCAAGGTCCACAGTGAAACGTGTTATATGGTATTTGCAATGTGCAAAATGTGTCTAAATCAGGTGTGGGCAAACTGACTCGACCCGTTTCAACACATGGGGTCACATCTGTTTGCACATGCCTAATGTGCCAACATTTAGGAAAATCAAAAACCTGTTAGTACAAATTTTAAATGAGCAAAATCTAACAGCCATTTAATTCACACTGAAGAAAGATCACCCACAAATTGCAAATATTATTGTGTTTAAAGAGACACTGGTAACCAGAATTTAACCCAAGCCCGTTTCTTTAGAAAAAAAAACAAAGTTGAATAATTTAGCTGGGAGAATATCGGCCATGAACCTGCAACCAACTTGGTATTTCAGGAGGCTACTCCTCCGGTGAATTGCCTTATTGCCCCACATGTGCATTTCTAGACAAACTTTTTAAAGGATCATTGTTCCAGATCATATTGTTCATATCAACAGGTTCAGTTGATAACAGTCTGACAATGTGAATCATATGACCCCTCTCTATACCCCCCAAACAGCCCCCAATAGACCACTATGGCTCTGCAGAGCCATTACTGGACTCCATGGAAGCAGCCCTTCTTTGGCTTTGCATCACTTATTTAGTGCATGAGTTTCAGGATAAAGCACAGAATGCTCTCCCTCGAACAAAGAAGTAAAGTCGTTAGCTGCAGCTTTTTCCACAGCTGCATTATCTGGGTAGAGTATGCGCTGTCCACTGCTGAGGTTTGTTACAGGACAGTCACCTTTTAAAAAAAAATTATTATAATAATAATAATAGGGCCGGATGGGGGCGGGTATGCTTGGAACTTCTTCATATAACAAGATGTGGGTTAAAAAAAAAATAGAACCATGCGATGTCACTGCGCACCTGTTACCAGCGTCTCTTTAAATGGACATTTCCACCCTACATACCAACAAATGCTGCGCCTAACAAGCCCAGAAATGTAATTAAGCCAACCCTTCATTTTCACACTAATAAATCCAGGTCACTGGAATAAGTTTGTACACGTTTTAGTGTGACAGTACATTATGTTAACAGATTTGAGCTTTTCACTAGACCATCTCGAGCACACTAGATCAAGGCAGACTCTAAACATCCAGAGTTCAACATGTCCGTATCTAGGTTTACCACCAAGGGTCATAGCTACAAACCCCAAGTGCATTATGGGATACAGTGAAACGCCTCTGGCACAGATGTGTATTTCCTAAAACAGAGAAGCATTGAAATTATACGGTATGGGTTAACCTCCTTAAACGTACATGTGAAATTCAGATTAGAACTGACAACCATTTAGAAATCTCACCAAGAGTAATCGCTTCCAAGTCAGGAAGTCTAGTCAATTTCAGGTGCCAGGAATTCAAATGTCTATGCCGATTAATTTAAAGACCACTGTGCTTCTCGGAGCAAGTTAGCAAGCTTTTAAAGTCAGGCCGCTCCGAACAGCACTGCTAGGCTGAAATATCTTGAATATAAAAAACAAAAGTGTAACGTTAGGAAAAGCCAAGAAAATGTATAAAAATAAGAAGATGCTCAGTCATTGTGCGGGTCTAGCTTTCTGCTCCTAGCACTGATGCATACAAATAATGTACGAGACCCACCTAGATGTGAATGCGTGGTGCGCTACTTTACAACACAATAAAGACTTCTAGTACAAAATAAACGGAACTAAAAAACATCTGTAAAATGATAACGCTGTATCCCATAATACATAATGTTGTGAACCATCCAAAAGAAACTAAGTGAATTAGGAGGCCCCACGTACAATAACCATAACAAGGTAGTCGTCTTCACACTTGGCCAAGGTCTTCGCTGACGAGTCGAGGAACTGCTTGGAGAAATCGCAGGGTGGGAAGGCATGAAGGACTCCGCTGTTCTCCTTCTCCTTGTGACCCCCCACCGGCAGACTGATGACCCCGGCGGCCTGCTTTTGCTTGAGGTAGGATACCAAATTGCGTAGGGGGCGCTGTGTGGAGGCTGCCTGCTCTCCCGCTGAAGTACTATCTGAAGTGTTTGGAACTGCCAGCAGGATGGCGTAACCACTGGGTCCCGCCACCTTGATACGTCGTGACACCTCATCCAGCTTTGGCTGATCCAGACGAAGTCGTTGGGTGATCTTTAGTTGAGCCACTTTGCCCCCTGACGGGACTTCCACGAGGAGGCTGCTGGCTACGTTCATGTCTCCCTGTAGAAGATGCATGCTGGAAGGAAAATTGCTGTTCTTCAGTAGAAGCATCCCCTGCCAGGCAAGGCCGAGCTTTGGAGGGGGCTCTGCTTTCTGGGGGGATTTTACTTTACTCTCAGTACGTTCTTCCTTAATTACGGGGCTCTTGCGTTCAGGTACACGATGCTTTCGCTCCCTTTCCACAGAGTTCGAGGTCTTGCGTTCTTTTTTATCGCCTTGTCCTCTCTCCTGGCTACCGCGGCGATTCCTGCTTGCAGACGACGCCCTTTCAACTCGGGGTACCGGGCGCTCATTGTCGTTGTATCGTGCACCATCACGTCCCCCACTAACCTCCGGGCTTCGGTCAGGGGTAACGCATGGCCGCTTCCGGGAGCGTTCAGCCTCCGGGGACCTGTCCAAGTGACGCCCTTCATCAAGCAGTCTACGCTTCCTGGGCTGCTCTCTGTTAAGTAAGTCTCTCTCGCGGTCACGCTCCAGTGACCAGCCGTCTCTCCTACGCTCAATAGTGTCCAGAGGTTCGTATGGAGGCCGGTTTCTCTCCCTGACAGGTGGGGGTGCCCAGTCAGTCTCTGGATACAGATTGCGCTCTCGATCTCTGTACAAAAGTGGGGGCGAGCGGTCTCTTGGTCTTAGGGGTTCAGGAGCCCTGTGTCCAAATGTCTCTCCCACCATATCGTAGTGAGGGAGCGGCAGGGGCTGCAGAAAGGGTGTCTGGAAGTGGTGTTCTGTGCTGTCTGCGAAGTCCACCCGGAGCCGGCGGTCCGGCCCGCCCAGGGGGAAGCCTCGCATGTGGGTGCAAGCAGCCGAGGCGGCATCCAAGCTCTCGTACTGGATGTAGGCCCAGCTGTCACCCTTGCGATAGTCGATAGTGCGAATAGTCCCAAAGCGGTCGAACTCACGGGCTAGTGCGGCCAGTGGAACCCAGTGGCCCAATCCCCCAACCCACAAGCGACTGCTGGGCGTGGCCTTTCCGTATCCGATCTTGATGGAATTGCCCATGATGAGCTTTCCAGACATTGCAATCTTAGCGCGGTGCGCCATGTCTAGGTTTTCAAACTTGAGGAAGCCGTATGTGCTGTGCTGGCCAGGCGTGGGTCGCTTGATATCCACCTCAGTGATGGTACCAAAGCGCTGAAAGTGCCGCCTCAGTTCGGCCTCAGTTACCGACACGTCCAAGTTGCCTAGAAAGAGGGTGCGATTGGCACGCTGGTCGTCCTCCGGTGACATGTCGTCGGGCTCGCGGAAGCCCAGTCGTGGCTCCAGGGCAGTTGTGGCCACATAGGCCGGGCCCCGCACGCGTCCACTCTCGTAAAAGCCAAAGTCTCTTTCAGGCTCCAGGTCGCGAGGCAATGGGGGAGGTGGCGGTAGGCGACCCAGTGCCAGCTGCTGCAGCCGATAGTCACGATAGCCGAGTCCTGCAGGGGAGAGTGCACGATGCCGGGGCAATGGTGGCGGGGGCGGCTCCGGCGGAGGGGTGCGGGAGCGGCGGGGCCGGGGCGGTGGGGCAGGGGCTGCCTGAGGTGGGGCGGAAGGCGGGACTTGCACCGCTTCGATCTTCAGCGGCCGATCGTAGAGCACCAGACGGCCTCTCGCATGCTTGGCTGCGCGCGCGTCTTCCGGCCGTCGGAAGTTCACAAAAGCCACGCGCTCATCACCTGCATGGGACATTTTTACGCTGACATCTCCAAACCGCTTGAATTCGTGGAAGAGACCATCTTCTATGGCACTTTCACTCAGAGCCGACCCCAACTCAGAGATGCGTAAAGTCTTGTATTCGGCCTCAGGAGCGGCAGAGGACGAGCCACCCCGGTTGCCAGAACTCCCCTTTCCGGTGCTACTGTAGCGGCTCTCGTACTCTCGGGAGCCGGCGCGGCCCTTGTCCTGGTGCCCCCCGCGTCGTCCGCCATCTGACTTGGCAGACGAGCCGTTGCTGCCGCCGCCGCCGGGTTTGTTGCGCCCTCCACGGTCCCGGTCCTCTCCGCCGCGGGACCGCTTTGCTTTGGCTGGGGAACGCTCCTTCCCCTTCATGTTGAAGTCGAACCTGTAACTCGTTCGTTGGAAAAAATCGCCTCAGTACTACCGTGCGTGAGCTTCTCCTCACACGGCCGCCATCTTACTGCTCACTGTAGTGACTGCCCGCCCCTTCGCGCACAATTGGATGTCCACACAGATTTAACAATCTTATTGGCTCCCACGCCTGTCACTAAAGATATGCCTTCACACACCCGTAATGTTCTCAAAGTTCAACCCGAATTGTTCGATTGGACGATGAGTTCTGATAACTGCCGTTTCATTGGGAGAAAGGGCATCAACACGCGTCCTAACCTCACGTAGCTACCATTGTTCCGTAGGATTGGCTGCTTCACTTCCACACCCAAAACCGATTCCTTAGATTTACTGTCAATCGAATAGTTGCGACAGGCGTCATTACGCTACGGAGCAGGGCCGACCTTAACTAGCTTTCTAGTGTGCGACCCGAATGAGGAAAATGTTGAACGCCAGACTTCTAAAATACCGTTCTGTGTAAGCTACAATGAAAAATTTGTTAGCATTCGCACCAATAATTTTCAGTTCTATTAAGGACATCGAGGTGAGTATTGTCCATCTCTTTCTTTTACTGCAAATATACAGCAATCAATAAAAACATTTTAACAAAAACTACATTTCCCATGAAGCTTCACGTTGTATTCCCGTAATCGTGAATAACCCTTCCCCTGAAATGTGTGAGCACCATCTTGACTGCCTCTGTTTTTTTGCAGTTTTATATAGCATGAACTCAACCAAAGGTATCAGAGCACTTTACATGAGCACCAGTTGCGTTACAGACGGGCAGATTAATTTTGTTTTAAGGCACATGGAGATTAGGTGATTTGCCCAGAATCACAGGAAGCTTGAGCCTCCCACCATACACAAACCTGGCTCCCCAGCTTCAACGTCAGCCACTCTGGCCATTAAGCGACCTCCTTATCCCATACCTGCCAAATAAGAAAGAAATATCAATGTGTGAGGAGGGGGTGGTGGGGCCTCTTGCCAACGAAGCCCCTGGGAGGCACTTTTGCCCATGCCCCACCTCCAATCCCCCTTCTCCAAAACCAGAGAAACAGCTTGCTGAGGCTGGTGCCGAATGTCCTGGGTTGTTTTCACACCCCTTAATGGACGCCAGCAGTTCAAAGCCTCCGATAACGAGCTGGAAATCCATGGTTCATATTGTCAGTAAGTCAAAACAAAGATTTATTTGGACTAGTTAGTCCTTAAACATTTAAAATCTCCATAAAAACAGACTCTTAAAATCTCATATCTTGGATAAAATCTATCATAAAATTCATACATTTAAAATTCATTAGTCTTTCCAGCATTCCGTATAACATACTGTATATCTGTTAATATTTTTAAAACAAGTATTTCAGTTCTATTTACATTTAAGAATTTTTAAAAAACTTTTTGGATTAACTTCCCCATAGCGCAAGCTATATCTAAATTACTCATTTTAGTTAGAAGATCTGCTGCTTGTACCCTATTTTTAATACCATACTAATGGTTCATAGTGGATTTCCAGTTCCTTTTCCCTGCCACCGTGTGTTATCGGTTCTTCACCGGGTGACCGTGTGAAGGGAGCCGATATCGTGTGTCACACTGTGGCACCGTGTGAGTTGGCAGGTATGTCATCCAAACCATCAGTCCATAAAAAAATAAACTTTCACAACCGGAACTGAAAACTTCTGTAAGGCCAGCTCCCTCATGTCTCTCTGGCAACAACTTAATAGAACTTAACCCGGGCTGACAGCACAAAACATAGTTTCTCTGAAACTACGTACACTCTCATCTTCACTCCAGTTTCTGATCAGAACCTGTAACAAAACAAAGACATGTCATATCTATAATCCCCATCAGGACAAGGGTGGATGAATATTAATATTACCTTTTCATAATAAATACATTCTCAAAACAATGCACATTGTAAGCCTTATAACAAATTGACAATAACAACCACTGATCGCAAAATAATTCATACCATAGGGGCTTATTTACAAGCCCCTTGCGCCACCTGTACGTCACTTTTTTCCATGTTAAAAGTGACGCATCGGCAGCACAAGGGGCTTGTAAATAAGCTCCAATATACACAAATATCAGGTGGGATAATCCTCACCTCCATGCCCTTAATAGAATTGTAAGTTCTTGCTCAAATGTTTCATTCTTTTCTATGTCAGGACCAGAGGCTTTGATTATGCTAGTTCAAAGCTGATTCACCACCACAGAAGCAACTTCAACGATAGGCGTATAGTAAAACTGCTTAAAGGTTGAATCTGATGAACAATCAGCCGTTTTCATAATGTCTTGCACAGTGGATCCCAAAACAAAGGCCTTAGAGGCAATAGCCCCTCAGATGGAATGAGCCCCCAACAAGTGTCAATACCAGCTTCCATCATTACATTCCTAAGCCACCTGGCTATAGTGGCGGCGGAGACCGGTTTAAAGGGTTTCTGCAAAGAGATCAATAACTGCCCATGTTGGTCCACTCTCAGTGATCTGGTACAATCCTCATAAACTTTCAAACACTTGACAACACACAACAGGATTATTAAAAGGAAAAGCAGGATATTCATTAACCTCCGGAACCTTTTAGTCTATACCAGGCAGAGAAGGACTACACCCTCTGACAGTATCATGACAAGTTCGGGTCTCCCTCACATCACTGAACACTACCCATGCGGAAAGTGTAATATCTGCCCACTGACAGGAACCATAAAAGAAGTGCACTTAGGATTAGAAGAAAGGTGAAAATTGATGAAACATACAAACTGTAAAACAAAAAACGGCATTTACCACATCCTATGCCCATGTGGCTTACGCTACATAAAGATAACCACGAGACCTATTAAAATGTGCATCAACAAGCATAGGAGCAACACTAGATGTCGGTAAACAACCGTCATCCCGCATCCATAACCCTGCATGCTGTTACAACGCGGTCGTAACAACGACCGCGTTGTGACAGCGCATACCATTACCCTGCAAGTCGTTACAACGACTTGCGGAGGGGGGAGAAGGTGTTGGATTTCAAATCCAACACCTTCCCTACAGTCCGCACAGACTGGAGTTGGAATAGTAAATTTTACTATTCCAACATCCAGCGCCCCCCCTCCGCAAGTCGTTATTACGACTTGCGGGGTAATGGTATGCGTTGTTACAAAATGCGGGGTAATGGTATGCGGTGAAAAGAGGCATATTCCTAGATGTCTGCACAGTACAACTAAAATGAGTACCCACTACATTACAGCAAAACATTCCCCCAACGATATGCAGTGGGTGATTTTATTGACACTTCCTACCGGGGATGCACCCAAAGAAAACTATTTGAGAAAGAACAACATTGGGTGTTCCACCTGAAAACAAACACAGTTGGTCTTAACAACGAAATCCCCGGGCATAAATTTCAAGATCATGATTTCGGGGTTTCTATGACATCACACACTAGATCATGAGGTATAAAATATGAGGAAGCATGAGAGGTTACTTCATGGTAGTTATTGGGTCCTCTATATTGTCTGTTCTCACTAGATGACACAACCCCGCTACCCTCTTTTACAAATCGTCCTCACAGATGGCGATGTAGCCTTTATGAATTAAACCAACTGAAAAGCATCACAGTGATTCTTCAATCTCCATTTATACAGTTCAGGAATCTGAACTTTACACCTTCCTCTTAGGGTATCCAGTAATTCCAGTGATGTTTCCTGTTAGAAATTGGGTCTCTAGTTGGCAGTGGTATACACACTGTCCTAGTAGGGACTCCTATCCTAGTCAGGTTAAGCCAAAAACACACCTTAAATTAACCTGAGCTCACCCTCTGGTAGCTTGCAACAGAGCAGGCAGGCTTAACTTAACAGGCAATGAGTAAAGTATTTGTGCAACACTTAATACAGTAAAACAGTGAAACAGTACACAAAAAAAATCCACCCCAGGTTAGAAAAATAGAGCCTAATTTAATGAACAAAACAAGACCAAAACGACAAAAATCCAATAAGTAGAACCGGAGTAATGAATTAAAAACTAAAATATCTTGAATTGTAGTGCTTAGAGTCATGAAGCGCCAACCGGGCTATCTAGTCACGCTGGACCGGGTCAAATCTGTATTTTTATTTGAGATTTGTAGAGCAAATTATACCCAAATATGTCAATGCGCTAACCAAGAGCAAGAGAAACTTCATTGAACTGACCAGCCCTAATCATCCAGAGGTGAGAAAAGCCAGGTTTTCAAGTGCTTGCAAAAGGCCACATGGGAGGAGAGACTAGCAATATGAGTGGGTAGGGTGTTCCACAACCTGGCCACAGCAACCCTAAAGGACACCCCTGCCCCAATCATTGCTTTCTGAAATCTCTGTATTTCCACCTTCCTAAGAGAGGCACACCTCAGCTGTCTATAGGGGATAGGCAGTTCTCAAATGCAACAGACCTGGCAGTGGAGGCCAGTGTGAACTAGACAGAGGACTTTGAAAGTCACTTTCTTCCTGACCAGCAGCAAGTGTAGGCAGCGGATGCTCTGTCTGACATGCAGACGTTTAGGAACATTCATGACAAGGCGGGCAGCCTCATTCTGAATTGTCTGTAGTCTATTGAGTATGGTCTTATTAATGTTTAGGTACAGATCATTGCAGCAATCAAGGCGAGATCTGATAAGCGCAATGACCACTGCAGCTCCGAGCTCGACAGGAATAAGGAGAAAATCTTTCTTAAAATTTTGATAATGTGGAAGCAGGAGCTAACAGTCCTCTTTGCCTGAATATCAAAGGAAAGTGAGGTATCAAAAAATACCCCTAAAATGTGGCCTTCGTAACAGGGAGAGGTAAGGGGTCGCAGAACTCTGGCCACCACAGTTCCGACCATACAGTTGTTTGCGCACCAAATATCAGAATCTCCGTCTTATCGGTATCCAGTTTAAGCCAATTCTCTTTCATTCAATTGTTTATGTTAGCCATACAGCATCTAAACCTATCAGCCACCACTGGAATGTCGTTGGATACTGATTCAATGATCTGAGTAACATCTGGGTAAGAAAGCACTTAGAAGCAGTAGGACCTGATCAGCTTGTCCAGGGGGGCCACATAAAGATTAAACAGTGTTGGGCTGAGAGAAGAGTCCTGTGGCACCCCGCAGGGGAACTCAAACGAACTTGCCCTAAAATGACCACAACTTACTGTGTGAGTTTTGTTGTTAATAAAGGACTCCATCAGGGCCAGGGCAGTGTCCCTCAACCCTGCCTGGTGAGGTCTGTGAACCAGGCGTGAGGGAGATACCATGTCAAATGCTGCAGAAAGTTCCAGCAGCACCAAGATGGTAGATCCTCCCTGATCAACATGACAGTGATGGCATCAGTAGCTGCCAGCAGAGCGGATTCCGTGCTATGACCACTCCGAAACCTGTTCTGCGAAGGATCCAAAAGATACTGAGAAGCCATAAATGCTACCAGTTCCTGATTAGGATATCTTTCCAATATCTTAGCTGGTGCAGGTAGAAGAAAAATAGGGCACAGGTAACTTAAATCTTAAGGCTTGTGAGGCTTTTTCTTAAGGGGGACAACTGTAGCCTCCTTCCAGGATGGAGCAAAAAATCCCTGCAGAGAGAATTACTTTTTCAAGAAAAAAGGCAATCTAATCAGGTGCTAACTGCAAAATCCTGAGTGGACACAGGTCTTCGGGAGACCCAGAATGTAAGTGTAGGAGAATTTGCTTAACTTTCATAGGTGAAATAGGGGGACATCCAGAAAGAGTAGCAGTGGGAGAGAAGTTAGTTGCCTCTTCATCTTTTCCTGAGGGGGGAAGATCCTCCTTGAGATTAAAACAGGCAACAATCTTCAGGATCTTATACTTAAAGTGCGCTGCCATACTATTACAAAAATCCTGGGAACTTTCAACGGCTTACTGGGATGGTGAGGTAGAAAGATTATTAATCACTTTAAAGAGTTCTTTAGGAGTGTTAGTGGCCGACCTGATTTTCAAAGTGAAATAGGAGGACATAGCTGACAAGATAGCACATATATAACTATGCAACAGTTCTTTGTGCTTATCTGGTTCTGCAATGGAGGGAATTAACCTTCACTTACATTCTTGCCTCCTGCATAGACGTCTAAGCTCTTTCAGAGCCTCTGAAAACCAAGCTGCAAAAGCTCTGGTTCTAGTCCCTGTCTTAGGCGCAAGAGGAGCAATTAGATCAATGGTGGTCCCCACCAATGAGTGAAAGTTATCTACAGTGAATTTCAGTTGACTCTCTAAGGATTCACACAGTACCGCCTGTAGGCTTTCAGCTGAGATTCTATTCCACCTCCGCAACATGGTGATTTTGCTCTGCGACTGATCTCTGGACTTTGAATCATAATTTGAAAAGTACCACATGATGGTTAGTCCAGCAGAGAGGGAGAATGTCCCCCATTCCCAATGCCCTGTGATTAACAAAAATACCATTTAAGGTACGCCGTGCCATATGCGAGGGTGAGTTCACCAATTGCCTGAAACCAAAAGCCTTCATGAGTTCCAAAAACCTAATAGAGTCAGTGCAATCAGTGTCTTCCAGATGGAAATTAAAGTCCCTGAGAATGGTAAAGTCTTCAGGTCCAGAAGTTTACTGAGTTGGTAATGCCAGGGGTCCAGTACTTAGATCCAGTTGTGCCTTTGAAGTTGGGGAGACTTCAATGAGAGGCATTTGAAGTGCATAAGGTCCCTGCCCTTCCTGCCCTGGCTCCAGACTCACTAGAGAAGATATGCAGTTCTTTGTGTGGGGACAGGCATATCCTTATTCAGGTACAAGTGTCAGCTCCTCCCTCCCATCATGCCCAGGATGGCCCATCAACTTGGTGATGGCCCATCAGGATATGTATGTCCCATCTGGCACACCTAAGCTCTCTTTGTGTGCGGCTGTTTAGAGAGAATGCATAAAGCCCAGCTGTCACCCACCCCAGAAGTATATTCAGAAACAGGCAGAGGCACAAAATGGTTATAAAAGTGGCTTTTTCAGACTTGCTACTCAAAATCCAACTTTACCATAAGTTATGATTTTAAATTGTGAGTCCAGAGACACCAAACTTGAATATCTATCTTTTCCCAATTGGAAATTACAGGAATAAAAAGTAAAAAGGTAATCCTAATGTTAATTTATGGGACAGATAGGCCTTGCACTAGTGAAAAACAAATTAAAGAGTTTCTCACTACCTAGAAATGCAAAACTTAAAAGTACATGTCCAACATTTTAAGTATAATGCACCCTGCCCTTGGGGCTTTCCAGGGCCTACCTTAGGGGTGACTTATATGTATTAAAAAGGAAGGTTTGGGCCTAGCAAGAGGCTTAACTTGCCAGGTCGGCATGGCAGCTTACAAACTGCACACACAAGCTCTGCAATGGCAGGAATGAGACATGTTTTAAAGAGCTATTGCAGTGGGTGGCACAATCAGTGCTTCAGGCCTACTAGTAGGATTCAATTTACTGGCCCTGAACACTTTACAGGGGACTTATAAGTACATTAAATATGCCACCTGTGGATATGCCACATTACCATTATTTAAGTAGAGAGCATATGTACTTTAGCAGTGGTAAAG
The DNA here is from genome assembly GCA_963921515.1 of Calotriton arnoldi. Lineage (NCBI taxonomy): Eukaryota > Metazoa > Chordata > Amphibia > Caudata > Salamandridae > Calotriton > Calotriton arnoldi. Next base: position 91,500 of record CAWUFW010004693.1, on the reverse strand, counting down.
TGCCCAGAACACTAAGGCCAGCAAAAATGAAGTCAGCAAAACAGGAGGCCAAAAGGCAAAAAAGTCAGAGGAAACCACATCAAGGGGAAACAGCCTTTACATCGACTCATTGACAACGAAGGACCTGAACCACGACTCCTTAACAACGACCTCAACCTGAATCACGAGTCTTTTAACCACTAATGCATTTACAACTACCTCTGGCCAGTAGATGGCACTCTTGGATTGTATATGACAGATGTATTACTATTGATAAAATGGTGGATGGGCGCATTTTATATGGTTTTGTAGAGTGGATGTGTTGGCTTTTTTTAACAAAATAAGTTTAGGGAAATAGTGTTTATTATGTGAAAACGTGTTTGAATTTTGTTGTAAATGCATTAAAGGTAAAGGCATACTCGCAGTAAAAAAAAATTACTTTAAAATGTAAGTATTTTGGTAAGTATTACGTGATAATATATATATATATATATATATATATATATATATATATATATATATATATATTTATATTTTTGCAAGTGTATTTTTAAGGGTTTAGGGTGAGTATGGATTTTCAAGGGTATTTTTAGGGTTTAGAGTGGGTATGGGTTTTTGGGTGGCAAGGGTATTTTTTAGGGTTTAGGGTGGGAATGGGTTTTTGGGTGGCAAGGGTATTTTTAGGGTTTACGGTGGGTATGGTTTTTGGGTGGCAAGGGTCATTTTATGATTTAGGGTGGGTATGGGATTTTGGGTGGCAAGGGTAATTTTAGGGTGGGTATGGGTTTTTGGGTGGCAAGGGTAACTTTAGGGTGGGTGTGGATTTTGGGTAGCAATGGTATTTTTAGGGTGGGTTTGGGGTGGAAAGGGAATTCATAGGGTTTTGGGTGGGTGTAGGTTTTTGGGGTGGAAAGGGATTTTATAACATTAATAGTGAGTATAGGGGTGTGTGTGTGTATATAGTGTTAATACTTACCAACATTAATTTTACAACACATGTCTTTAGCATGCATGCCTTTACCACAAAATGTAAGTGTTTTACAGGTACATACAAACCCATAACACATACATACATGTATATATATATATAGGTTTATACTTAGCTGTAAAATAGATACATTAATGGGGTAAAGGCAATCGTGGTAAAGGCATAGTAGTTGTAAAAAAATAGTTGTTGTTAAAACTGTAGTGGTTTAGACTAAGTAGTGGTTAAGGAGTAGTTGTTTAGACTGTAGTTGTTCAAGTGGTAGTTGTTCCATCATACAACCCACATCAAGGATGCCAGGTCTAACAATCACGATTTATCACTTGAGTGTATCCTCTCTAAATAGATCACTAAATAGGGGCGTAGCTACACCAGCGACCACGATGGCCCTCTGGCAGTGAAACTCCAGCAGATCCTTAAAGTCAGGTTTTCGGAACCGTACCAGCATTCAACCCCACTGGGGAAGCCGGACCAGCTACTTTGACTAAGGCAGTCTCAGCTTTCCCTTCCAGATTGAGCACGATGGCTCTGCAGGTGACAAATTGAGCTCCCGGTTGGCGGCGGCCCAGCACTAGGATCTGCGGCGCCACAGACACTGGGGCCGCGGGTCAGCCAGAGGCTTAGGCTATTGAGCCTCATTGGGTCGCCCAACCAACCACCATGCTGCTGGATGAATGAGGGCTGTGGTGCTGCTGCAGTCTGCTACTCAACGGAAGGAAAAATGTTTGGCCCGTTGGCGCGGAGCCTGTGTGGGGTGACATGCTGTGGAGCACGGCTGCGGCTGAGCCTGGAAGTCTACCCCACTTTCAGTACTAATGACGCTGCCGGGGCTGGGACTACAGCGGGGGAAGCAGTGAGGGCTTGAGTCCACCAAGAAATCCACCCCTCCTTGTCCCACGGCCAGCTGTGCCCAGCAAGGTCTGCTGCTCTGGAGGTTGTCACAGGGATAGGATGCATAACTGGACCTCATGTTAGGGGCCTCCCTGTCACACGCGTTAAGAACTCTATCCGTTATTTGTACTTTTGATCTGAAAGGCAAATTCATCCTGCAGACTCCCCCACACACCTGACCCTATTTTCTACAACCTGCTGATCACTTGTGCCTCCTATGGTCACTGGTGCCCTGTCGCATTCCACGGCGCTACCGGGGGGCTGACCCTGGGCAGCCTTTTACACAGTATCCTTTGAAATAGTGCAACTTGTTGATCACTGGTGGCCCCTGCCTCCCCATCCCCCTACGTTACGTTGGGACGGGAGACCCTAAGCATCGCAAACTTCTCTTTGAACAGCCTAAAGCTCCTCGGCACTAGAACTCCCTCTCTGACACGGAAGATGGTGAAACTGGGGATGTTGTATTAGGACCTTCAGATGTCACTGTGGCCATAATGGTGGAACTTCACGCTGGATTTCGGTAATTCGATGCCAGATTTGACACCCTCACCAAAAGGTTGGAACGTATGGGCAAACAACTGGACCACCGTAACACCAGACTAGATGGCGCCGAGGAGCGCATCTCAGAGCTGGAAGATGAAGTTGCATTGACCACGAAGCGCCTGGCAAAGCTAGAATGGCTTCTCAAGACTGCTGTGGCCAAAAACGAACACCTAGAAGCACGATCGCACCAGAATAATAAAAGCATCATGGAGGTGGTGGTGTCTATGGATATGTATCGCCCAGACCTGTTTGTTGAAGTACTCCTTGTGGACCTTTTTGACCGACAAAGTTTTACAGATACATTTGTAGTAGAACGAGCCCAAAGATCCCTTAGCCACACCCACCACCCGGCAACCCCGCACCCTGTAATCTCTCACCTGCTTAATTATAGGGACAGGGACACAGCATTACGCCTGGCACAAGAATAAGTCCACTGCAATTTCGGGGCTCCCCCATATCCCAGTTCTCTGACTTTACCATGGAAGTGCAGGAGGCGAGGCGCAAGTTCACAGATTAAAAAAGGTCTGTGCAAACAAGGACTGAAGTAAGGCATGCTCTACACAGCTCGCCTGCGTATTGAGGTCAATGGCACGGCTCGTATCTTCTACACTCCAGCAGAGGTCACTGACTTTTGTAAACAGCATGGTGTGGGGGGAAAAGCATCCTCCCACCGGAATACTCTGGAGTGCTCTCCCTCTTCTGCCCCTGCAGACTCGGCCATTGACCATTTCCCACCTGGCTGAACTAGGCTTCCCCGATTATCCTTGTCCTGCTCTAACAGCTGGTCGAAGACTGCCTTTCATCGCAACTGTTATTGACTCTTTTGGTTCTTTTCCCGATGACGTTCTAAATGATTAGTCAAGTTGAAACCTGCCTTAATGTTAATGTTCAGCTATCACCTTTCCAATGGGCCATGCCTGTTGTGGTGTTTGCTAGACTGGAGAAAGACCAAGCCGGACATGTCCCACTGCCCTCTATACTCCTGAAGTCCTCCCAATGGACCCCTCCGATATACAGATGCTGTCCACTATGAGCTGGGCATAGAGGAAACTCTGTAGCCGTCTTTGTGGGGGTATATTTTACCCAGACGGCCACAAAACCGGAATGAGATGGGAGGATCAGGGTGGCCTGGGAGTGGGACCTGGGACATTCGCTATTGAACAAGACCTGGCACTATTGCTGCACCCAAACGAAGCTCATCTCTCTTAAACATAGGCATACGCTATTACACTACAAGTTCCTTCACCGTGCCTATACCACACCTCATGACTGGCTAGGTTTGACTTTACACGATCGTCCCAATGTCTCAAGTGCCATGCAGATGAGGCAGATTTCATACATTTCTCCTGGACTTGCCCAAACATACAGGCATACTGGACTAAAATGTTCTCCCTAATATCCACTATGACTAGGATCGTACTCACACTTAGCTCCTTACTGGCCCTCTTGGGGTATGTCAAAGAAGTCCCGAAGGGCATGCGCAGGTTCACCACCATCGCGCTACTACTTGCAAAGCGAGGATTAGCACATCACTGTGGCAGCAACCGTTGTCCCACCGAAACTGCCTGGCTGAAAACCATGGTCTACTGTGACATGACCAGTGAAGTCTATGCTACGTTACAACCTCCTGCGTCCCAGCCCAAGGACATCTGGCAACCACTCCGCGACTACCTGCTGATCCCAGACTTTGATATGCCTGATTGAGATGTTGAAATGTACTTTTCATTGCAGTGCTTTATGCCCCCAACACCCGGCTACCATGATTTGTGTCACTATTCATATATTATACCTGCTATAAAACCTGAGACCCGAATAACTGGCCAGTCAGCCAACCACCGCCGCCCCTTGGAGGACCCGATACCTGCTCTGTAAATCTGTTTGCACTGTTACTTACCATATATACCAGATTGCTGATACGCTACTGATTTTCGACTTTTGTATGCTCATTGAATGGGCCACTTTCTACTGCTTGTTTGTATAAAAATGAAAATGATAAATAAAGTTAAAAAAAGGAGAGCACAAAACACATTTATGTGCACCAATATTCGCTTACTATGTGTATTGAAATTATTTTTCATAAACTACTTTGAATACATTTTATTCACCATTTGTTCTTTGCATCTAAAGTATTGTTACTAGGGACCGGTGTGTTTTTTTGTTATAACTATTCCTAGGAGGGACATCATGGTCCTGTCTGTAAATTGTCGATTGGATTGAAAAAGGGGCAGCAGCCCCTGAAATTCCAATACTTTCTGATGGTTGGGGTAGGTTTTCCCTGTGACTGTATTTAGGATGGACCCTAGAAAGGGTTGAAGCTGTATGGTTCGAAGGTGGGGCTTGGATTTATTGCAGATTGCCGGCAATCTTGATCAGCCAGTCATCAAGGTAGGGGAAGAAGTGAGTGCCATCCCTTTGTAAATAAGTAACCACCATTGCTAGGCACTTTGTGAATACCCTTGGAGCTGTGATGACCCTGAAAGGAGGTACTTGGAATTGGTAGTGCTGTCCACTTACCACAAAGCAAAGTTATCGTTGGTGGGTCGTATGTATGAACGTAGGCATCCTTGAGATCTAACGCATCATGTAACCAACTTATGGGAGCACATAAATGGCATCATGCAGAATATTCATGTGAAAATGCTTCAACAGAATGCATTTGTTCAGATGAATGAGGTCCACGATTGGCCTGAGGAAACCGTCCTTTTTGGGGATGAGGAAGTAAAGAGGAAGTTGTGGAGGCACTCTATTGCCCCTTTCTGAAGGAGCGCTTACACCTCTTCCTCTAGAAGGCAAAGATGTTCTCTCCTGTAAATATGTGTGTGGGAGGAGATGTTGGGAGGTGTTGTGAGAAGTTTTAGGCAGTAGCCTTGGCGAACCACTGTCAAAACTCATTGTTCTTATGTGATTTCTCCAAACACAATAGAAAATCCAGTAGTCTCCCCCAACAAGTGACGCGTGATTCGGGAGAGGAAGGGGCAAGTCACTGCTTGGAGGTGGAGGCTTCTTTGCCTGAGCCACCTCTAGCCTTTACCTTGTTACCTGTGTAAGCACCTCTGGTGTAACCTCTTCCAGCCTGCTGGTGAAAGGACTACTGCTGTCTTCGGAAAGACTGCAGCTGATTGGGTGAAGTGAGCATGGCTCCTCCCCTAGACTGTTTCCAAAAGGAAAGCAGCTGCAGTTTGTAGGGCACCCATAGATTTTGCAATCTTGATGTCCTTCTTGTTTTCTTTCAACATCTCATCAACCTGGGGCCCAAAGACGTTTGCGCATCAAATGGGATGTTGAGGAGATGCTGGTGGACCTTTTGCTTTAAACCCCAGCGTCGGCACTGGAGATGGTCTTGCCTCAGACACTATTTCCTCCCCCTCTTCCCAAAAGCCTCAGGAAGGTACTTTGCGAGCTCCTATGTCTCCTCCCACTGGGACCTATCATATTGGGCGAGGAGCCCAACAGAGTTGACTATAAGCCACTGGGTAACGGCCTCTACGATCACCCTCTTGCCTGCTGCATCTATCTTCTTGCTCTCCTTGTCAGGCGGCAGAGCATCACCTGTAGCCTAAGAGGAGGTCCTTTTGCAAGCAGTATGAACCACCAGTAAAGGGGGGGCAACATGGCCATTGATATACAGAGGGTCACTGGGTAAGGGTTTGCACTTCTTCTCCATCTGGGAGTTACTACCCCCACATTTACGGGCTCCTTAAAGGTCTCAGGGGTGGACTTAAAGATCCCCTTGAGTATTGGTAGGAACGATACCTCCTGCTCTGATTTGGAAGGAGTCTCTACAAGGAAGTCCTCCTCCTTGTGGAGGACGAGCATGTCTACCTAATGAAAGGCTGCGCCCCGCTGAATTACCTCATGATAGGCCGTTGTTTCATCGGGCAGGGATGCCCTGACGGAAGAGTGGTCCAGATCTGGGTCACCGAAAGGGGCAACATTGTAATTGTCCCAGTCTTCTGTGGGTCCTCGATCCAAGGGCTGGTCAAAAGGCTCAGTAGGATCAAATTGACTGCTCGGATCAGAAAAGGTGCATGTGGACACCTAAGGTGACTCTAGGGGATGGAGAGGTGGTAGTGTGCAAGTGTTTGGCAGTGTAGTGGGTGGTGGTGGTGGAAGCACCGGTAGAATAAAGGAAAGAGGGCTAGGCTCCCTGTCTCTGTGCCTTGTAAACAGGTTCTTCATTGAAGGCAAGCCTTTTGAGAGGCCGAGTCTCTGCTGGCTTTAGCGGAGGTGGTTTCACAGAGATTTTCCCAGTGACGGGATGGATGAAAAAGTGCTTCTGCCTGGCATTGAGCTCCTTTTTGAGGCTGTGCAGGATGGGCAACTCCAATCCCTCAGATCCATCTATCAATAGTGCTTTCGGCTTCGATGGGATCTTCTGCATTTATGGGTCTTTAGGTGTCAACGATTGCTTCAATGCTAGCTTCATTGGTGCTTTTTAGGTCTCGCCGCGCTGCATAGGAAAAAGACCTTTAGCAATCGATTCCCTTTTTCTGCCAAAAACGTGCACGCATTGCATTGCTTTCAATCGCAACACGTGCACGTTTGGCGATTCCCTTGCGGGAGCGAGCTTTGAAACCATCTGTTTGTAATTAACAGATGGTTCCTGCTCGCTCCCGCAAGGGAAACAGGCGCACGCCCCCTCCTCTCTCCCCTCCCCCTGCTGCCTCCTCCTCTTGTCGTCTTTTTTTTTACTTTTAGCGCGAGGCGCGCGCGCTTGTTATTAACTCGCCAGTGTTATTATCTTGTTGCTTTTGTGCTTACATTCCGTTTCTTCAACTACCCTGCACTGGTTTGCACAGGGGCATAAAACTGAAAAACCATCAACATCACTCACACTTTGGCAGCTCTGCCCTCTGTACATTCCTCACTACTCTGTCTGTCACTCCCCCTTTCCCCGTCAAAAACAAGCGCATGCGCTTGGTAGCACGAACCCCCTTTGAAGTAGCCGCGAAGAAGAGTGTGCGTGTGAAGGTTTCTCTAGCACGCGCTTGCCCCGGGGCTCCAGCTGCGCTGACAGCGGGGGCAAGCAGAGCGCGCGCCCGGAGCGGCGGAGCTCCCGACCCTGCTTTGTGCCGTTGGTTGCAGCTTGGTTTGCAGGGTGCAGTGCTTCTCCTCCACCAGGGCGAGGGGCAACGTCCTGGGGGCAAGGGGGACATGGCGACTGAGCCTTTAGGAAGCAGCAGCTGCAGTAGCGACACTTCGAGCACCGGCGAGGAAGAGCGCATGAGGCGCCTGTTCCAGACGTGCGACGTGGATGGAGACGGGTACATCAGCAGGTAACTGAGGGAGATGAGCAACTTTACAGCAACTTCTGCCTGGCAGCATTCCTGAAACTTACTGCGAGCGTGGTAGGGAAAGAGGAGCTGTGCAGTGCGCGCTGGTGGCGCAGTAAGGAAACTGCTGGCTGTAGGGTGCATGGTCGTTGATAGACTGAAGAGTCGTCCCGCGCTGCTCCAGGGTGCTTGTCACTAGCTTGGGCTATGTGTATTAGGAGAGCTGGTGACTGAGTCCCTGTGGTGCACTGTGCCCTCCCGCATCACCAAGCCACTTTCAGACAGCAGGGCAATCTCACAAAGCTGGCAGAGTTGCAAGTAAAGCTACTACAACTTGCCAGTTCAGAGTAAGGCCGGTCTCAAAAGTGCCCAAGCTCAAAGTCATATTTTGATGCTGCAGTTAGTGACTCTCGGTGGGTATCTGTGGTTGTCACTGGAGGTTCCCTGTAATATTACTGGATTCAAATTAGTTTGAGTTTTGTTTCACTTCTATGAGCAGGGATTATATCACATTGCAACCTATAACGGCATATGAGCATTTTCCCATTATGCATAAACATTTACCTTGTACCTATCTAATCTGCACTTTACGCAGTTAATTGCAGCCTCTGCTCAGATATTGACAATTTGATGGTGCCCAATTAAGAGCTGTTTCTTTTTGTTTCAGTGAAATGCAAGATCTAGTCTGACAGTTGCTACAATATTCCAAAAGCCACATGTTTTGATGGTCTTACCGAGTATTGTTTGTTAAGAATATAAACACCTAAGCTTTCTGTTTTTTTCCACACTGTGCATTTATAAACAAGTTGGACAGTATGTTTAAGTAACCAACTCGGAAAACATCATTATTTTTGCACACATATATAAAGCTTAGGTTAAACCGACATGCAGGGAAGGGCACGAGGCATGCATTCCTGAGAGGCCATTCTTGTCTCAAACAAACAAATGTTGAAAGTAGCCTAATAGGTATTCAGGTGTGGAGAAAATAAACATTACATGCAGTGGGGAAGTAAAAGCTTGCAATAGACCTGTATTTGAACTTTTAGAATATACATAAGTTGTGCAATGTTTTCTAGGCATTCTACCATAAGGCTGCCCATTTGCAGAGCATATGACCCCTCGACTCGTGCCAGAAGTTATTGCCTATAACTTGTATTAGCACAGGCCAGGGACTGGCAAAAGTTCTCAAAGCAAATACATTTCTCAATTTAAAGCTATTCTGGACTGCATGTTTGCAAAATTCAATGATAAAAAAACAGATAACTTTTATGGTGGAAACACAATATGTTTGAAGAAGAAATAAGTGAGCCCTAAATTGGCGAGTGACTTTTTGTGAAACACGTGTTGGCATTTTTTTTTATAGGTCAGATATTCTGAATCAGAACAGAAATGAAATGAGTCGATTACATATTATGAAGCATTTTTAATACAAATTGTGGATGATGTTTATTAGGATTCCACGATTTGGGATATTATATAAATCACATAACACAAAAGTTCTAATTGGAAGGCACTGACTTCCTCAAAACAGTCTTCCTTTCCAAGATGCTGGGATGGTCGCTGTACTGATATCAGTCTAAGAGATATTACAAATCAGACCAGCATGTAGAAGAATGTCTTTAACATTTTAACCCATTATGCAGCACTTAGTCTTGAATAGCCGCTTGATTCTAACTTTTTATCCGGATAGGTATGTTCATTCATTGGTAAATGATAAATTGTTTAGCACAGATTGGATGGCAGGAAGAAATTAATTACAACTTTGACAGCCTCAGACAGCTAACCATTTACCCTTTCTGGAATTGTTGGTACTTTTAGGGTGTTTTTGCTAGCAGATGCAAGTGACCTTCCAGGCACATAAAGTTAGATTTTTTTATTCTTAGAGACAACAGGGTGATGCAGGCATTTATCAATGAGAGATAGCACCTCCATTTGTCTACAGACTGTTGCACATAGTTTGCTCAAGTTTTCACCTCAGATTTCCCTTAGTTACTGGATACGGACACATTCATTTCTGTAATATGTACAGAAGCAGATCTTTTCCCATCATTTAGTCTCTCAAATTACTGATGTAAATTATTGTTCTTTCTCGTCTTAACTACTGTTTTTCCATTCATGTCTGCCTGCCCAAATATATTACTGTCCCACTTCAGTTTATGTAATATTCATACTTCATGTTCTATTCTCTCTTCCTCATCAAGCACGCATTTCTCCTTGTCTCATACAGCTCCGATGGCTTTGTATGTATTTTCAATCTCACTTTTTTATTAGTCTTAGAAAATGTTCACTCCCTGACCCCTTCTTATTTATGTTCTTTTGGCTCTTATACTCCTTCTCTTTGCTCCTTTTATCTGACCTGAGATCATCTTGCGCTTTATCTCGTTTTCAGTTATTTATTTTACTTGCACCTAATCTATGGACTGACTTTCAATTTTTATGACTGACCTTCATCTACTCTGCTTATTAAAACGGGTTGAAAGTACTTCTTTTAGCTTCATCAGTCTCACTGTGATTCTGTGGTTGTAGTGGTTGCCTCAATATCATCTCCCCTGTTGTACTGGTTCATATTTTGTACAGAGCTTTGGATACACACGCTTTAATAAATAAAATAAACAAATAGGACGAAATGAAAAATTGTAATTTTGCAGGTGACCACAGAAGCAACATAATTCAACTGAAGGATCAGCTTGAAGTGATGAGGCCTTTTTTGGATCTATGAATATGCCTAGAGTCCAGATATGTTTATTCAGGGGGGTGAAATCTCTGGCCACAATTGGGATACAAAGTGGAAGGTTGGATAAACCTGCTGGATGGTATTCAGGGAAAACATCATTTGTCTCCTGGTTCTGCAGTAACCAGTTTTTCTATTCAGGATTTTATTGAGGTAAGGCAGCTATTTGGAACCTAATGTTACTGAGCCGATTTTCTAATTGGCATAGACTTGTTTGAGTCCATGAATGAGAATCATTAGTAGAAGATGAGTGTGAATAATAATCAGTAAAGTTTCAAGTCTAGCCCTTCAGGGAAGCTACGGTTGAGAGTAGCGATGGGAGGAAAGCAGAAAGTTAGTTCAGTATTATGAGCTCTGCTTTAGATAAAGAAAGACAGCTGCGAATGGAGCATAGAGCCAGCATACGTGATGGTGTGAAGTCTCAGAAGGAGTGCTTTATAGTCCCACAGCGTCAATCCCGGCACTGAGGTCTTTTAAGCTGATGTTTACATTTGCTTTCTTGTACTTCAAGGGCATCATCCTCACCGTGACCAGTGCTGCTTGATGTCCACGGATTCAGATATTAATGTGCTAAACATGCAAGTTAATTCGGTGGTCTGTAGTGTTCCCAATCAAAACTACTTGTAAATCCTAAAATTCTCCGTGGCGTGCACAATACATGCAGAATTACAATTTTTCATTTCGTCCTATTTGTTTATTTTATTTATTAAAGCGTGTGTATCCAAAGCTCTGTACAAAATATGAACCAGTACAACAGGGGAGATGATATTGTATTACCATACATCGTGAATTAAACTATCATTTGCTACTTTCATCAGTAGTAGACTTTGTCATTGCCTAGAGACTCGGAGGAAAGCTGTCACAGATAAATACATTGATACAGGTGACTCTGCCATCAATAGCAACAAAAACCATGCAGGATCTGCCATACATAGCTGCTTCAATGTACCATGTACAAATGTTTTCTTTGGTAGTTGCTGCTGGTAAGGGACTGTTAAAGAGTTCAGTCTTGCCTGTGCACTGGCAGGGCTAGGTGTGTCGAAATGCAGGTGTAGAGGCCCAAGTGATTTGTGTTGTAAGTAAAGTAGAATGTGCAATGTCTGAGCGTTGGAATACATTGGGTGGGTGTTGGTAGAGTTTAATGTTTAAAAGACAACTAGCGGATCTTTCTGAGGAGCAGAAAGAGGATCTGATCTCCAAAGGGAACCTTGTATTTATGGAAACGTTACTTAAGCATTACTATCCATGTATCTTTTTGTAGTAGGCTCTTAATACATTTGCAACAAGTGCCATACTTTCCTTGCCACTCATGGGGGATGGTGAGCGGAGGAGTTCTCTTGTGGCGAAGCTGCATATTTCAATAGAGCAACCAAACGCAGGCAGGTATTACCTCTCCATATTGCCTCATTTAAGTTTTTTTTTTTTTAATTCATTATTTAAACACTGTATTGGCATTACATCTTCAAGTCATCTTGCTGCATAACTAAATACTTATAAGGTCCCAAAAGCGAGACCTATTGGCTATGCCAATGCTTGTTTAACTGACTTTGAGTGCAGGCAAGTTGTTTGGCTCCTTTGGGCCATGCAGTGCTCGATGGCTGGTAAGGGTCGATGCCCTAGAGCAGATCATTCTTTGGTTCCGAAGCCTTTACTCAGTGTCAACCAGAGCCCAAAGGCAGCGGAGGCCCTGGAGGCAGCAGCCTCTATTGCGCAGGGCTCGAGCCCAACTCACGTGGGAATGGTGCTCTTCCTTAGCATGACATTTCTTGTGAGGCTTTCAGTGAGTGTTGGAGCTAAGTGACATACTTGTGACCCTGGACATGGTCTTGAATCGAGGGTCACTAGTTATTGGTGCCGGTTCAACTTCCGCTTCATCCTTGTGTGATGAGGTGCTTGAGGACCCTGACGTTAAAATGGGTGTGACTTAAGCTACGGGGATTTTGGAGGGGTCGGACTCTTCTCCATTGTCAGCCGAAGGGATCTTGTTTGCTGGCGATATCAGGGGTGTAAGAGGACGACTGTTAGTGCATTTTGCTATGCACCCAAAGTCTCTCTCTTCAGTAGCTTAAGGTTTTCCTAGAACGGAATGTGAGACAGGACTCACAGAAGGTATCATCGTGGTCTGGAGAGAGGCACAATTTGCAGACATTGTGGTGGTGTGACTTCGGATACTTGGGGTGGCATAAGTGGCAGTTTTGGAAGACTGTCTGCTTCATCACCCCCTTGCGATCTACATCCTCCGGTGTCAAAGTTCAAGGAAAGACACACAGTCCTCCAATGGCGTGGGCCCCTGGCCTGCAGAAACTAGAGTGCTGGTCATCGGTCTTTGGATGGTGTCCGTCAAATAATCTAATGGAAGTCGTCAACCTCAGACTGGTTCTTCCGAATTGTTGGCGTCGAATTCTAATCACATGGACCTGAAAAATGTGTGAAACAGGCCATGACTCAGAGCCTTTTTGTGTACATTGGAACCTGATGGCTGTATTTTATTCTCCATGCGCAATGTCTACTAAGGGAAGAGTCATAGCACATTCTGTGACTCAAAAGACTTCTCAGTAGAAAAACGTGCAAACATCCTAGGCCAATATTAGATGGCAGACGTATTCACAGCAGGTGTATCTACCACTGCCCATGTTACGAACATACATTTTCTAATGGAAACAAAATAAAGAAGAATTGATAGATAATTAGATGGTATGTTTGGAAAACCTGTTGGTGACATGTAGCTTTAGAATGTGCAGTGTAGAACTGGTAAGTGGCCAGATATTCATACAGTCAAGAAATACAGAAGCAACATATAAATTATGTTGTTGTAAAGCTTTATTTCGACATCCAGGGTCATAAAAGCAATAAAATACATTTTATAAGAGAGCTCTTCCTGCGCGGCCTGAGTTAATCTCTGAAAATGGTGCGCTATTCGCTCGACCCAGAAAAAAACCCGACTAAATCATGCAAGGCACAGGGTTACAACCTGCGGGTCCATTTCAAGAACACCCGTGAGACTGCTCAAGCCATCAAGGGTATGCATATCCGTAAAGCCACCAAATTCCTGAAGGATGTCACTCTTCAGAAGCAGTGTGTTCCTTTCCGTCGTTACAATGGTGGAGTTGGAAGTTGTGCTCAGGCCATGCAGTGGGGTTGGACCCAGGGGCGATGGTCTAAAAAGAGTGCCGACTTTTTGCATCATATGCTGAAAAACGCGGAAAGTAACGCTGAACTCAAGGGACTGGATGTTGATTCACTGGTCATCGAGCACATCCAAGTGAACAAGGCGCCCAAAATGCGCAGACGTACCTACCGAGCTCATGGCCGAATCAACCCATACATGAGCTCTCCCTGCCATATTGAAGATGATTCTCACTGAAAAGGAGCAGATTGTTCCTAAACCAGAAGAGGAAGTTGCTATAAAGAAAAAGATATCTCAAAAGAAACTAAAAAAGCAGAAGCTCATGGCTCGGGAATAAATCTCAGCGGTTGTAAATAAAGAGTTGAAATCTGAAGAGAGATACAAGATAAGCATATCGTACAACAACATACTAAAAATGACATATGTAAGCAATCCATCCAGGTACACTACTGCGCCCACAGTGTAAAGTGCAGTTGCAAGGTTCAGCTGATTGGGAAATTAATACACATCATGTCAATAAAAGTATACATATGATACAATAAAAATATGGAGGGAGGAACAACATGATAATTCATCTTAAATAGGGTCGGGAAGCAGGTTGCAACCCCCGCAGACCTAATAAAATGTTCCAGCCCTCCTTGAGATAGCAGCACATAAGGTTAAAAATAGAAGAAAAAAGTGTGCGTGCATAGCGTATGATTTTAGAACTAAAAAGATCAGCTGTGGAGCCCTGCAACGGTTGCGTGTCAGCGTAGTTCGGCAGAGTGCTGTGCTATTCCTGTCAAGAACTTCCGTCTGATGAGCCATGCATGACTAAGGAACTTTGCGACACAACACGCAAAAAGAGGTCTGGGATCAGACCTAAGGATGCACAGGGCAACCCGATAGTCCCGTGTACCCAGTTGCCGGCACAGTGGTTTTAGCCACTTAGCCCTCGGAATGTTATATGCCGTGCAAGCAAACAAAACTTGGGCAACACTTTCTAACGGGGCCCTGCAACATGGGCAGTCCTTTAGTGTTTGATTGCGTGGGTGCCATTTCGCTGTTGTCTCGCAGACAGGAAGTGTGCTGAACCTGAAATGGATGTATAACATCCTATCCCGTGGGGCCTGAATAATATCTAAGAAGGGCTCTAAGTGTCTGGTCTGTCTATGAAGACAAAATTCTGCCGTTAAACTACCTAAGTTCGGTTTGCAGGTTTCTTGGTGTTCCACCCATTCCCAATAAAAACATTTGAGCTCTTCTTTCGTTGGTTGTTCCTGCCTATCCCAATGCGCTTGGAGCCCCAAAACTGACATCTTTTTCCTAACACTGGAGAGCCAGCCTATTTTTCAGCCAGTGTCTAATCGTATCACCTCAGTAAGGGCTTCAGCATAGGGGAGGAGCAATGGGGTCCACCTAATGCGAGCCCAAAAGAGGAGCGGGCGCAACCTTGCTGTGTCGCCAACCGATCGCCTGCCCATGTCAGGCATTAGAGGGGCGAGGGGGACGTATTGGGGCAACATCACCAGGTCCCTAAGAAACATATGCTCAGATCTGCAGAGATCATGGGCCTTCTCAAATCCCCATAGCTCTGCTCCGTACAATGCTGCACTAACTGCTTTGGCATCATAAACCTGGAGGGCTGGGGCTACCGGTCTGCTGTGTGAGAACGATGTTCCCTCCCGAGTGCTCCAACTACACGTTTGTGCCCCAACATCTTCACTAGGTGGGGCTTCCATGACAGTTTGTCAGAAAGTCGGACACCAAGATAGTCAAAGGTGCCCACCCTTCCCAGAGGTATCCCACCTAGTAGAGGGTTGCTTCTGTAAGACTTATGCGGGTTGAAGGCCACAAATTTGGTTTTGACGGTGTTAATAACCAACCCCCGGTCGTTACAAAAGAAATGGAACCTATTGAGCAGTCGCTGCAACCCTGCTGGGGTCTTGGACACCAGCAAGGTGTCGTCAGCAAACAGGAGGGTCGGTACCTTATCACCCCCCAGGGTTGGTGCGTCTGCTGGCTCTTCTTGCAGAAAGCTGACTACCCCATTCATGTAAAGAGAGAATAGGGTGTGGGCCAAAACACAACTCTGCTGAACTCCCCTGTTGACTGGGATGCGCTCTGTCAGTTGTTCTTGCCCCCCCCCATCTGACCTGGGTGTCATTTCCTTCATGTAGCCGGACCAGCAGGTTAAGGATAAATGGGGGGATGCCCATATCTTTAAGCGTCAGCCACAATTTACTCCTGGGGACCAGGTCAAAGGCAGTCTTTAGATCAATAAATGCCAGATAGAGACTGCCCTTGCCGATCACCACTACTTTCCAGTAGATAAGTAACAAGCGAAACACCTGGTCGATTGTTCCTGTCCTTGGCCTAAAACCGGCCTGGTACTGTGAAAGGATGGCATCATCGTCTGCCCATAGCTGGATCCTCTGCAGGAGGACTCTGCCAAAGACCTTCTGCAGAGCATCGATCAGACTAATTGGCCTGTAGTTTGAGGGGTCATCTCTGGCATCTTTTTTATAAATCAGGACCACCTCTGCGCCCTTCCAAGACCCGGGAACAGGAGCCCCGCTGGCTATGGCGTTGGCCAAAAGGAGAATATAACGTGCCCAATTCGTGGTATCTGCAAGAAATAAGTCGCTTGGCAAACCGTCTGGTCCTGCTGCCTTGAAAGGCACTACTATGCCTATTGCAGCCTCTATCTCGGCTTGGTCGATGTTAGACCTGGCACCATTGGCGTGGGTCACCCCTCCATTTTTCGCTTTTTGTCTCCTCTGTGTTTGCTGGTGTTAGATGCTCTGGGCGCTGTGCCACGGCCATTCCGTGCCACAGCGCGAATGCTCCCTATTGTAAATTGACTGTATGAATTGATGTTCCCATAATTGGCTCATTTGGTTTACCTGTTAGTCTCTAGTATAGTGCACCGTGCGTGCCCAGGGCTGGTAGACCGAATGCTGCTGGTGGGCCTGCAGCGCTGATTGCGCCACCCACAGAAGCAGCTTGTAAAGTGGAAAGTCGAATTTAGTATGCCTGAGCTCAGAATATTAAAGTACATCTTTTAGTGAGGGTTATTTCTATATTCTGTGTCTGAAAATACCACTTTGGGAAAGTGGGTATTTTCTTGCCTAAGTCTTCCAGTGTGCTCTGCTGTTATGTGTATTGGCTGTCTGGTTTTGGAGGGACAGGGCAGGCTGAACCCGACCTGGGTCGAGTAGAGAGATCTGCAGCTGGAGTATGGGGTTGGGTGACCCTTTGATCTGAGCAGGTTCTGCGCCTGGCAATGGTAAATGATGGCTTCCCCTCCCACCGTGCGTCTGATGGCAGACCCCCTCTCCTAAAGGGCAGGATGCCACCTCGTAAACAACGTGCCCCCAGGACCTCCCCAAACTGGTTCTGACTGGGTTCAGTGACTTGTGACTTTTGAGAGAACAAAGGCGAGGGGGGTATAAAGATGTGCGCGAAAAACCCCCACGAGTGTGTTACTTCTGGATGCCAAGACGAACCTCTGTCCGTGTAACTAGAAGGAAAGGACTTTGAAACTTTCATCCATCTTGCTGAAGCAACTACCCAAGGGCCTGATTTGAGCTCGCCTCCTGCTGAAGTCTCAGGGACCTTAGACTTCACCCATCAGCCGTCTGGATTCCTATTTGAGGGGGATTCTACCCGCAGGTGAGGCCTCTGTTGAGAATTCCAGAGCCTCTGGTTCTACTGCGGGGAACGCGGGCTGAAAGTCGCTATCGCTATTGTGGGCCGCTGCAGCTGAGGAGCTGTGCCGCTGAGTGCCCGCATTTGCCATCCTACGAAAATCTTCGCTATCGCTATTGTGGGCCGCTGCAGCTGAGGAGCTGTGCCGCTGAGTGCCCGCATTTGCCATCCTACGAAAATCATCGCTATCGCTATTGTGGGCCGCTGCAGCTGAGGAGCTGTGCCGCTGAGTGCCCGCATTTGCCATCCTACGAAAATCATCGCTATCGCGGGCCGCTGCAGCTGAGGAGCTGTGCCGCTGAGTGCCCGCATTTGCCATCCTACGAAAATCATCGCTATCGCTATTGTGGGCCGCTGCAGCTGAGGAGCTGTGCCGCTGAGTGCCCGCATTTGCCATCCTACGGAAATCATCGCTATCGCTATTGTGGGCCGCTGCAGCTGAGGAGCTGTGCCGCTGAGTGCCCGCATTTGCCGTCGTACGAGAATCATCGCTATCGCTATTGTGGGCCGCTGCAGCTGAGGAGCTGTGCCGCTGAGTGCCCGCACTAGTCACCATTTCCAGGATCTTGTTACCACCTGCGGGTACCGCTGGGTGCCCGCCTTTAAGCCCCGTCCCAGGATTATCATGAGTGCACTCTGCGGACCGCTACAGCCGGGAGCTGTGGCCGCTGCGAGTCCGCCTGTCATCACCGCGGCTTCCTTGTGAGGCTGCGTGCCGCGCCCCTTTACATCTCAGGTACATTGTGCATCACCGGGTCGCGTGGACCCCGGCCCCGAACTAAGTCCGTTCCACCCCCGTTTCGAGTGCCTTTATTGCTTTTGAAGTGAATCTGTAATTATGTGCATTGTGGCTCCTTGAGTGCTTTTAGCCTCGTGTTCAGTCTATAAAAAGATAACTATTTTTCTATAATTACTTGTGGTGTCCGTTTGTAGCGTCTCTCCTGCGTTACTGTGTATGGTCATAAATGCTTCACACACTGCCTCTGAGATAGGCCTGTCTGCTCGTGCTACGTTACCACAGGGTTGAGCAGGGGTTATCAAAGGGTGTAGCCCCCTTACTCTGACTTAGGAAGAAGGATCCCTATTTGGACCTCGGCGCCAGCCGCGGGCAACTAGAGATCCCCATTTCTAACATTGGTGGTCAGCGGTGAGGATCAGGACTTGCATTTGTGATCCAAATACAATAACCAGTGTACGCTACTAGTGAGTGTAGGCCTAGGCGCAACCACGTACGGTTTGATTTTGTTCTATTGTCGATTGTAATTGCCAGTTATGTCTACAACGGGTAGGCCAACGTCCAATGCTTCGGAGGATCTCATCTTTGAGGAAGAGAGGTTACAAACCTACACTGCCAAACAGCTAAAGTCTTTTCGCAAGTGATTCACAGTCCCTGTTGCGGGTCTCTCTAGGAAGGAGGAGTATCAGAAGGCCCTTAAGGCCTGGTTAGAAGCGAGAGAGTCTGCTAGGAATGAGGGAGAGAATGCTGGAGGGCAGCAGGATGACGAAGTGGATTTAGTGGGAGGTAAAGCACTTTCCAATCCAGGTACTAGTGTGTCCTCAAAGGGTCTGTCTCCAGAAGAGATGGAGGACAGGGAGAGAGATAGGAGGCATAGTTTGGAGATGGCCAAATTAGAAGGTCAGAAGGACCTAGAGAGTAAAAAATTGGATATTGAGAATAACAGGTTGGCATTTGAACTTGAGAAAATGAAACTGGAGCATGAGAGAGTATTGAGGGAGCTGGAGATCAAGGCTAAGAGCTTAGAGATCTCCTCCTTTGGTGGCAGCATACCGTTAGTACCTACCAAGAGTAGAGTGTATATACCCAAGGATGTCATCAAGGATTTCCATAAGAGTGAGGATATTGGGCAATGGTTTGCCGCATATGAGATAGCCATGGTGTCCCACCGGGTCCCTGAGAAGGATTGGGGAGCGGGGTTGTGGGGACGCTTTGTGAGTGATGGGAGGGATACCCTGTTGGATCTGCCTGAAGAGAGCAGGATGGTGTATGCCCATATGAAAGAGGCCTTGATGACGCAATATGGTTTGACCCCAGAAATGTACAGGCAGAGATTTAGAACCTGTAAGAAGTTAGAGGGTACCACTTGGGTCGAATATGTGTCTTTTTTTTGCAGAGCAATGGATCGCTGGGTAAAGGGTAGCAAAGTGGAAACGTTTGAGCAACTATATGATTTGTTTGCATGGGAGCATTTATCTAGTAACTGTTTTCCAGAGCTACACCAGCACCTTGTTGATAGCAAGCTAACTAATCCTAGGAAGCTTGCTGAGGAGGCGGACCGCTGGGTGAGCACCCGGGTTCGCAAGGGTCCTGTGGGAGACTTCGTCAAAGGTGGGCAGGGTCCCCAGCAGAGAAGTGGGGGGGACAGGGGTAAACCGAGGGAGTTCCAGAGAGGGCCCCAAAGTAATTCCCAAGGGAACCAAGGAGTGGTGTCCCAGTCTCCCCCTGAGAAGAAGCCAGTGCCCCTGACAGGTAGGCCTGTTCATAGGGGGCCCCTTACTTGTTTTAAATGTGGTCAAGTGGGCCACCGGTATTATGATCCCCAGTGTCCCCAGAGGGACCTCAATGCCCCACCCCGCGCACCACCCCGCCAGCTTGCTAGTGTAGCCCTGGGAGGGGAGGAGATGGGTGCCCAAGGTGGGTGGGATCCTGTGGAATTGACCCTTGTCTCGCTAGGAGACTTTGAGAAGGTCCCTAACCCCACGCTGCCTGATAACACTAAGAAGTACAGGCAGTGGGTGACCATCAATGGCCATAGGGTGGAGGCTCTGAGGGACACCGGAGCTAGTGTGACTGCTGTCAGCTCCCGGTTGGTGTCCAAAGAGCAGGTTGTCCCCCATGCATTCTGCCCAGTAGTGTCAGCAGACAACTCTGAGAGCCAGTGTGAGGTGGCTCAGGTTCCCTTTGAGTGGGGGGTCTCAGGAACTCTGCAAGTAGCTGTGAGGCCAGCCATGCCGGTAGACTGTCTGTTGGGCAACGATTTAGAAAACTCCCCGTGGGCTACGGTGGAGAGGAAATCTCACTTGGAAATGTTGGGTCTGCCTGAGTGGGCGTGTGCGACCACTCGGTCCATGGCAGCCAGTAAGGACGTTCAGAAGGACCTGGAGCCTGAAAGTATGGCCCAGGCCCCTGCCTTACAGAGAAGGGGTAGGGGGCACGGGAAACCGGCCCCCATAGTTCCCCCGGTCCAGGAAGGAGCAGACCTTGAGGGGGATGCCCTGGAGCCTACAGGGGAACAGGTAGCCGAACTGGGGGACCTGCCTGAGCTGATCCATTGGCAGCAGGAAGGAGGGCCCATCAGGGAGGAATTTTGTGAACAGCAGAAAACGTGCCCTTCTCTCGAGGGGCTGCGGCGACAGGCTGCAGCCCAGGCAGCAGGTGATCAGTCAGGGTCACATCTGATCTATTGGGAGAATGACCTCCTTTACAGCGAGCCTAAGGTTGCTGAGCCTGGGTCAGCCCGTGTGCTGGTGGTACCCCAGTGTTTCAGAGCCTTCCTACTGGGGTTGGCTCATGATGTGCCATTGGCAGGACATCTGGGGCAGACCAAGACCTTCGAAAGGCTGGTCACCCACTTTTTTGGCCCCAGATGCGCAGGAGCTCAGATGCTCACTGCAGGACATGTGAGACTTGCCAGGCAAGTGGGAAGAGTGGGGGAAGATCAAAGCCCCACTCCAGCCCTTTCCAGTTGTCAGTACCCCGTTCGAGCGAGTGGGCATTGACATTGTGGGGCCTCTAGACTCCAAGACAGCCATGGGCAACAGGTTCATCCTGGTCTTGGTGGACCATGCCACCCGGTACCCTGAAGCCATCCCACTCCGGACAGTGACGGCCCCCGTGGTGGGACGTGCACTGATGGGGATTTTCTCCTGTGTGGGGTTCCCCAGAGAGGTGGTGTCTGATAGGGGTACTAACTTCATTTCCAAATATATGAAGTCTCTGTTGGAGGAGTGTGGGGTAACTTATAAGTTTACCGCCCCCAAGGGAATGGGCTGGTTGAGAGATTCAACTGGACCCTCAAAGGCATGATTATGGGCCTAGAAGAGACCATGAGGCGTAAGTGGGACGTCCTCTTGCCATGCCTGTTGTTTGCTTACCGTGAGGTGCCACAGAAGTCCCTAGAGTTCAGCCCCTTTGAACTACTCTATGGCCACCCGGTAAGAGGGCCTCTGAGTCTGGTCAAGGAAGGCTGGGAGCAATCCCCCAGGAAACCTCCCCAGGATGTGTTTAGTTAGCTGCTGGCCTTCAGGAACCAGACTCGGCGTTTCAGAAAGCTTGCTGAGGCAAATCTGGAAGCCAGCCAGGAAGAGATGAAACATTGGCACGATCAGAATGCCACTCTGATTGAGTTTCAGCCTGGTCAAAAGGTTTGGGTCATGGCCCCAGTGGAGCCTTGTGCGCTCCAAGATAAGTGGACCGGACCATTTGAGGTGGTGGAGCGCAAGAGTCCTGTTACCTACTTGGTGGACTTGCGGTCTCCCCGGAACCCCTTGCGGGTCCTGCATGTCAACCGCCTGAAGCCCCACTTTGAGAGGTCCGAAGTGGGCATGCTCCTGGCCACAGATGCTGGGATGGAGGAGGAGAGTGAGCCTCTTCCTGACCTCCTGTGTGCAAAGGAGCAAGATGGGTCAGTGGAGGGTGTGGTCCTCTCCGCCACACTGACCCCTGAGCAACAGAGTGATTGTCGCCAACTGTTGGGACAATTCAGTGATCTGTTCTCCCTGGTGCCTAGTGTCACTGATTGGTGTGTCCATGAAGTGGACACTGGGGACAGTCCTCCTGTTAAGCACAAGGCTTACCGAGTGACTGACCGGGTTAGGGCATCCATTAAGGAAGAGGTTTACAAAATGTTTGCTTTAGGGGTGATTGAGTCCTCTAGCAGCCCTTGGTCCAGCCCAGTGGTGTTGGTACCAAAAGCTGCAGCGCCTGGTGCCACCCCAGAACTTCGGTTCTGCGTGGACTACCGAGGTCTCAATTCAGTCACAAAGACTGACCCGCACCCCATCCCCAGCGCTGATGAGCTCATAGATCGGCTAGGGGCTGCACGGTACCTCAGCACGTTTGATTTGACGTCTGGGTATTGGCAGATCGCCTTAACTGATGGGGCAAAGGAGAGGTCAGCATTCTCCACACCAGATGGGCACTACCAGTTCAGGGTGATGCCCTTTGGGATGAAGAATGCCCCTGACACCTTTCAGAGGTTGGTCAACAGGGTGTTGGATGGGCTGGAAGATTTCAGTGCCGCCTACCTGGATGACATTGCAGTGTTTAGTTCCTCATGGGAGGACCACCTGCGCCACCTCTGGGAAGTGTTGATGGCACTGCGAAGGGCAGGCCTCACAATCAAGGCAAGTAAGTGCCAGATTGGGCAGGGTTCTGTGGTGTACTTGGGACACCAGGTGGGGAGCGGCCAGGTGGCGCCCCTACAGCCCAAGATTGAAACCATCCTGGCTTGGGAGCCCCCAAGACCCAGACACAGGTGAGAGCCTTTTTAGGACTCACGGGTTATTACAGGAGGTTTGTCAAGGGGTATGGCAACATTGTTGCACCCTTGACTGAGCTGACTTCTAAGACTCAGCCCAAGATGGTGAACTGGACTGACACCTGTCAGAACGCTTTTGACGCCCTGAAGACTGCCATGTGCACAGCACCTGTACTTCAGGCGCCCAACTTTTCAAAAGAATTTGTTGTCCAGACAGACGCTTCTGAGCATGGTGTGGGGGCCGTTCTGTCACAGATCAATGAGGAGGGCCTAGACCAACCTGTAGCCTTCATTAGTAGGAGGTTACTTCCACGGGAACAGAGGTGGAGTGCAATTGAGCGTGAGGCATTTGCTGTGGTCTGGGCACTGAAGAAGCTGTTTGGGACTCACTTCCGGGTTCAGACAGACCACAGGCCCCTCAGGTGGTTGATGCAGATGAGGGGAGAGAATCCAAAGTTGTTGAGGTGGTCCATTTCCCTACAGGGTATGGACTTTACGGTGGAACACCGCCCTGGTACAGAGCACACCAATGTTGATGGTCTGTCCAGATTTTTCCGCCTTAGTGATGAGAACTCCCCAGTGGGTGGGTAGTTCTCCCCACATTTCAGCTGGGGGGACACGTGTTAGACCTGGCACCATTGGCGTGGGTCACCCCTCCATTTTTCGCTTTATGTCTCCTCTGTGTTTGCTGGTATTAGACGCTCTGGGCGCTGTGCCATGGCCATTCCGTGCCACAGCGCGAATGCTCCCTATTGTAAATTGACTGTATGAATTGATGTTCCCATAATTGGCTCATTTGGTTTACCTGTTAGTCTCTAGTATAGTGCACCGTGCGTGCCCAGGGCTGGTAGACCGAATGCTGCTGGTGGGCCTGCAGCGCTGATTGCGCCACCCACAGAAGCAGCATGTAAAGTGGAAAGTCAAATTTAGTATGCCTGAGCTCAGAATATTAAAGTACATCTTTTAGTGAGGGTTATTTCTATATTCTGTGTCTGAAAATACCACTTTGGGAAAGTGGGTATTTTCTTGCCTAAGTCTTCCAGTGTGCTCTGCTGTTATGTGTATTGGCTGTCTGGTTTTGGAGGGACAGGGCAGGCTGAACCCGACCTGGGTCGAGTAGAGAGATCTGCAGCTGGAGTATGGGGAGGGGTGACCCTTTGATCTGAGCAGGGCTGCGCCTGGCAAGGTAAATGATGGCTCTCCCTCCCATGGTGCGTCTGATGGCAGACCCCCTCTCCGAAAGGGCAGGATGCCGCCTCGTAAACAACGTGCCCCCAGGACCTCCCCGAACTGGTTCTGACTGGGTTCAGTGACTTGTGACTTTTGAGAGAACAAAGGCGAGGGGGGTATAAAGATGTGCGCGAAAACCCCCACGAGTGTGTTACTTCTGGATGCCAAGACGAACCTCTGTCCGTGTAACTAGAGGGAAAGGACTTTGAAACTTTCATCCATCTTGCTGAAGCAACTACCCAAGGGCATGATTTGAGCTCGCCTCCTGCTGAAGTCTCAGGGACCTTAGACTTCACCCATCAGCCGTCTGGATTCCTATTTGAGGGGATTCTACCCGCAGGTGAGGCCTCTGTTGAGAATTCCAGAGCCTCTGGTTCTACTGCGGGGAACGCGGGCTGAAAGTCGCTATCGCTATTGTGGGCCGCTGCAGCTGAGGAGCTGTGCCGCTGAGTGCCCGCATTTGCCATCCTACGAAAATCATCGCTATCGCTATTGTGGGCCGCTGCAGCTGAGGAGCTGTGCTGCTGAATGCCCGCATTTGCCATCCTACGAAAATCATCGCTATCGCTATTGTGGGCCGCTGCAGCTGAGGAGCTGTGCCGCTGAGTGCCCGCATTTGCCATCCCACGAAAATCATCGCTATCGCTATTGTGGGCCGCTGCAGCTGAGGAGCTGTGCCGCTGAGTGCCCGCATTTGCCATCCTACGAAAATCATCGCTATCGCTATTGTGGGCCGCTGCAGCTGAGGAGCTGTGCCGCTGAGTGCCCGCATTTGCCATCCTACGAAAATCATCGCTATCGCTATTGTGGGCCGCTGCAGCTGAGGAGCTGTGCCGCTGAGTGCCCGCATTTGCTATCCTACGAAAATCATCGCTATCGCTATTGTGGGCCGCTGCAGCTGAGGAGCTGTGCCGCTGAGTGCCTGCATTTGCCATCCTACGAAAATCATCGCTATTGTGGGCCGCTGCAGCTGAGGAGCTGTGCCGCTGAGTGCCCGCACTTGCCATCCTACGGAAATCATCGACATCGCTATTGTGGGCCGCTGCAGCTGAGGAGCTGTGCCGCTGAGTGCCCGCATTTGCCGTCCTACGAGAATCATCGCTATCGCTATTGTGGGCCACTGCAGCTGAGGAGCTGTGCCGCTGAGTGCCCGCACTAGTCACCATTTCCAGGATCTTGTTACCACCTGCGGGTACCGCTGGGTGCCCGCCTTTAAGCCCCGTCCCAGGATTATCGTGAGTGCACGCCGCGGACCGCTACAGCCGGGAGCTGTGGCCGCTGCGAGTCCGCCTGTCATCACCGCGGCTTCCTTGTGAGGCTGCGTGCCGTGCCCCTTTACATCTCAGGTACATTGTGCATCACCGGGTCGCGTGGACCCCGGCCCCGAACTAAGTCCGTTCCACCCCCGTTTCGAGTGCCTTTATTGCTTTTGAAGTGAATCTGTAATTATGTGCATTGTGGCTCCTTGAGTGCTTTTAGCCTCGTGTTCAGTCTATATAAAGATAACTATTTTTCTATACTACTTGTGGTGTCCGTTTGTAGCGTCTCTCCTGCGTTATTGTGTATGGTCATAAATGCTTCACACACTGCCTCTGAGATAGGCCTGTCTGCTCGTGCTACGTTACCACAGGGTTGAGCAGGGGTTATCAAAGGGTGTAGCCCCCTTACTCTGACTTAGGAAGAAGGATCCCTATTTGGACCTCGGCGCCAGCCGCGGCCAACTAGAGATCCCCATTTCTAACAGTCGAAAAGCTCATCATCGCTGTAGGGCCCAAAGGGAGCATCGAGCTCCACAGGGGGCGTGGCCTCAGGTGTTGAGTAGTGGCTCAGAAAGTGGTTGTACCATTCCTGGCCTGTGATGTAATTAGGGGGCGGGCGTGCACCTGACTTACTGCCCCAAGTAATTAGAGTCCAGAATAACTTGGCATCCTTGGATGAGCTTGCTTCCTTGAGTTGCTGCCAGCGGGATTCCTCCCACGCTAACTTTGCCTGGTGCAAAGTAGCTCTGTAGGACTTCCTGGCAGCTTTAATCAAGGGGCAGTTCTTGTCTTTGATTGCTGCGGCTAAGAGTAGTCGTTTGCGTCTGCGATCTTTAGTGTACCATGAGTGGGGCCCTTTTGCTGGCATACTGGGCTTATTGCCCGAGTTAGAAGCTAAGAAGTGTACTTTAAGTCTGTCCACGGTGCGAGAGTGGACCGTAGGTACATCGGCCAACCCACCTGGGCTAGAGGCCACGGCCTGGAGCTCAAGTGTGCCAGCAGCCAGGTCGTGTCGTATACCTGCAATCTTAGATTCTTGCAAGGCTACCTTCTGCCATTTTAAAAATCTGTTACAATTCTAGGGGATGATCTCTCCGGTGGTGGTCAGGGGTAAGGTGCTCACTGGATGGTGGTGGGCTTCCCACAGAGTATTCATAGGCAGAGGGCGTTGTGATCACTTTCTGTGGTGGTGCCCACGCTCATGTCGACCAAGTCTCCCCAGAGCCTCACATCAAGGAGAATATAGTCAATGCGGGATGGGCAGCTAGCTCTATTGTACGTATTCGCGCCCTGTCTATCCGATGGCGTTCTACCGTTAGCTGCCCTCAGACCGAACTCTACAGTGAGGGCGTTGAGTTGGAACACCGACTGCGTCCATCTTTTAACTGGGGGGAGGTTTAGTGGGGGAACAGCCCATTTAGTGTCATCGTCCTCGATTCCTAGCAGGTCTTCTTTATCCAGCGGCTCGAAGGTGCAATTAAAATCTCCTGCTACCACTGCTCTAGCGTGGGATGGGCAGATAGCTAAGATCTCTTCCAGTGCTGAAATGATAGTTGCCCCCTTTGGTCCCTCTCGCATAGACATTAAACATATTGATTGTGACTCCCCCTGCCCACCCTAATGCTGATCCCCAGAATAATCAGGGCTGGAGCTTGTGAGACAGGTAATTCGACAGCCCAGGGCGATGTTCACCCAGATGTTGAGTCCCCCTGACAGGCGCCCTCTTCCTATGGTTGTTGCTGGTGAGCAAAAGCAGATAAAGCCTGGCTTATGTAGGGAGACCAGGCTCCAGGTCTCCTGGAAAATACAGATGTCGAAACCCTCAATTAGATCGTTACAATGGGGGATTGACATTTTACTGCTTAGCCCAGCCACATTCCACAATATTATCCTCAGCTGTTGGTGAGTTACAGGACCATGTACAGTGTTACAAGTAGGAGTGCGGTGGCTAAATGAGACCTGTACAGGGGATTGGGAATTTAGACGTGTTGAAGGATCTTCTCCCACCTCCTCGCAGGAGCTGATGGAGAGGCTGCTTATTCCAACTTCCCCCCGGGAGCTGTCTTCCTTTGATTGGGGCACGGTCTGCAAGGCCAAGGTGCTGTTAGGGCTAGTCGTGCAGTTAGGGGAGGTGGTGTGTAAACCAAAGTGCCACAGAACTTCACTCTGTAGTCAATCGTTGGCCTCCAGTGAGGAGCCAGCCACTAGATGTGTAAGTAGGTGAGGGGCAGATTGTCTACCCAGGTCGCGAAAACGCTTGAACTGAATGGAAGAGGCATCAGGGGGACAGGTTTGAAATTCCAGGGCAATGAGGTTTTCTACCAGGTCAGCCCCTTTAAGGATAAGCTCAATACAGTCAAGTGGCTGAGCGGGAGAAGTGCATCTCCGGGCCCTTATGATGTCATCTCGGATTACTGAGCGACAGCCCCTGACGTAGCGGATCCAATGGATCGCTTTGTTGGTCAAAGAATCTTTGCCCTCATAGCCCTTCTCTTTATCGAGTTTGGGGACATTGACCATGTACATTTTCGGGGCATGTGATGAGTGTGCAGTGGCCGGATGGGTCGGCTGGTGTTGGCCGCGGTTGCTGACCCTGAGACAAAAAAGTGAATCTAGTACTGTTAGGAGGTTCCTGCGCAGCCACTATGTTGTAAGGAATGTTTTGGGGGTTATTAGGATTATTATTTCGGTTAGCAGTAGATTTAAGTAGAACATGATTAAGGGCCGGGTGGGGCCATGAGAGATATTGCCCCTACCATGGATGGCTACCTCACATGTCGTGCAATGATTATGAAGGGGCTGCGAGTGAGTTCCTGACACAAGGGTGCCGTCCAGCTGACCAGGCGAGCTGTTCTGCAGTAATGATTTAACTAGGGTGGAGAGGCCTTCAATCATAGATCTCATGGACCCTATTTCTGCTCTAAGCATATCTATAAGTTGATGGGTACCCTGGGGCTCTGGGTCAGGTGCTGATGTAATCGCTGCGGTGGGAGCAAGAGGAGGCGGAAGTGAGACTTCCTTAGGGTCATCGGACAGGTCCAGTAAAGGAGTGAACCTGTTGGAGCAGAGGATAGTGGGTCCTGCCTGCGAGGTGTTATTACTAGAAGTATTGTAGGGGTTGGTGGAGGGTGAGCAGGCCCTCACAGTGTCTAATGGTACCTCCTGGTTAAGTGAGAGGGCCCCTTTAAGGGATGTTTTCTGAAACATTGCTGGAATGGTAGGTGAGCGGCTTGGACCAGAAATACGGGAAGGGAATTGGCCAGGGGTGATGTGCCTCTCGGCAGCTGGTTCCTCCACAAGGGTGCCCTCGCACTCACTAATGAGGGTGTCGATGCGGTCAAAGACGCAGTTGCTACCTGAATGTTTCAGCGTCTTCCTGACCTTTTCCCCTTTCCCGACTAGGCCACCCCGGCCACCACCACCGTTGCCCTCCATGGATTTCCTCTTCCCCATCCCTCTGGGCCACAGACAAAACAGAGGTCAGCAAACGAGACAAGTATCAAGGGCTCAAATCAGTTTCCATGTGTTAATTATCAAGAAGTTGCAAAGAGTGTCTTAGCAGGCAGCCGGGCAACGTTAGCGGGCAGTCTCAATTAGCTTGCAGTCAGTAAGGTCCAAATCAGTTTCTGCACAGGGCAGACAAGTAAGAAAAAGAAAAAAAAAAGGGGGAAGTGAACACAGTATTTCAGGAATAAGTGTCATCCAGCAGCACAATCCGGGGACCAGATGAAAGGGGGGTGGCCCTGCCCTGCCCTGCCTCTTCCTGGCAATTACGTGCAAGGATGGGCCCGCCCTTGGCCCAAGCTTTGCCCGGGCGCGGCCCACGCGTGTCCCGTGCTGCGGGAGCTCTGCGCGGGATTTAGAGCACCTCCTGGCGTGGGCGGAATGACGGTGGCGGCAACAAGCCGCAAAGCAGGCTGGATGGTGGAGTCCTGGCCCGCTCCGGTGATCCCTGGCCTCAGCTCGACCTAAACGGGCGTCCCACGCTGCGGGAGCCTTCGCGGGATTTAAAGCGCCTCCTGGCGCGGGCGGAATGACGGTGGCGGCAACAAGCCGCAAAGCAGGCTGGATGGTGGAGTCCTGGCCCCCTCCGGTGATCCCTGGCCTCAGCTCGACCTGAACGGGCGTCCCGGGCTGCGGGAGCCCTGCGTGGGATTTAAAGCACCTCCTGGCTCGGGCGGAATGACGGTGGCGGCAACAAGCCACAAAGCAGGCTGGATGGTGGAGTCCTGGCTCCCTCCGGTGATCCCTGGCCTCAGCTCGACCTGAACGGACGTCCCGGGCTGCGGGAGCCCTGAGTGGGATTTAAAGCACCTCCTGGCACGGGCGGAATGACGGTGTCGGCAACAAGCCGCAAAGCAGGCTGGATGGTGGAGTCCTGGCCCTCTCCGGAGATCCCTGGCCTCAGCTCGACCTGAACGGGCATATAAATTGTGTATGAATTGGGAGGTGCTCTTAGAAGATGTCTCACATCAGTGCGTAAGGCAGAGTTATATGGAAGATGTGACAAAGCCATAAAAGCTGAAAATGGTGATAAAGAGAAAGAAACAGTTGATAAAGTTAATTATAATAAAAGGAAGGAAACTTTCGTTAGATTAATAAAGGCAATGCGAGTTGTATGAAAGAACAGGTAAAGATGAGAGTAACAAATGGTTTAGTTGTGGTGGAGATAATAGGCCAGTTCGCCACGGTGTGTAAGAAAAGGGCAGTAAACTTGACACGTGCTGAATGTAAGAAAGAAGTGCCTCCTCAAAGTGACAGTGATAGTTCCATACTAATTAATAAGGAGAAATTTATGCTGAACATAAAGGAAAATAAGAGAAGCGGGAAACTGGTTTCTCATATGACTGTACATTTAGTTGGTATAAATATTGTAGAAGATTAATATAACTGTATACAATAAGAGAAGAAAGTGTACAGAAGGAGACGTTTGCTGAGAAATTAGGCTATGCCATAATGTCAACGGATATCAATTGTGAAAGGCATGGCATTGTATCAATTGAGATGTGGGATGCCCCACATTAATAGCTGGATTTAATAACAGGAAAACTGTAGGGAATATATTTGAACATAGCAAGGAAAGGGCATGTGGATCAGGTTGGAAAGATCAGAAAAATCTAAACACTGTGTTAGATCCAAGCAGTTTGGAGAAGTTGCTGGTGACAGAAGAAAGCAAATAAGCAAGTGAAAGGATAATGAGGAAATTTCATAATATGTTCAATGGGAAAATTGGTAGGTCAAGGAATTTTATGTACTGATAGATAAAAGGCAATGCTTTGCTCTTCAATTACAATGAGAGAGAAAGTGCTCCAAGATTTGGAGAAACTTACGGGCAGCAAACATAATTGACTTATAGAATCTTCTACCTGGTTGGACCCACTTGTACTAGTGAGAAAGGCCAAAGGCAAGGTAAGATTATGTGTAGATCTCAGGGAGCTAAACAAAAACATAGTTATTGACAGATTTTCATTACCAAAAATTAATGAGTTGCTTATAATGATCAAACAGGCATATTCATTCACCATATTGGATTGATTCGCAGCCTGCCATCAAGTCCCAGTAATCCCGGTGTGCAAAGAAAGTATAGCATTTGCAACACCTATAGGATGTTATCAGTATAGAATAATGCCTTTTGAACTTGTGTCTGTTGCTATTGAAGTGAAAATACTGATGCAGAAGTTGTTAGGGGGGTGGAAGGCATTTTATATTTAAAGACACCATTTTGATAATAGGAGAAACAAGAAAAGAACACAATGCCAGGTTGATGGAAGTTTTGATGCTCATAAACAGGAAAGGATTGAGAGCAGAGTTTTCCACATTTTAAAGCATGTTATATTTTGGGCACAAAATCAGTAGACATGGCACACTAACCAAGAATGAACTGGTCAGAGTAATAAAGGAAGCCCAAATTTGACAGAACAAGGAGGAATAGAAGTAGTTTTCAGATTTAGCCAAGTTTTGTGCTAAGTGCACTAGCAACTATGCAAAGAGAACCTTTTCGTCTACTGAAATGAATGAAAAATAAATCCAGGTGCAAATAGGATGATGAATAACATAAGGCCATTTTACTGGCACACTCCCTTCAAGGAGTTGATCCATAAGCTCAAAATAAATCAATGGATGCCAGTTGTAAAGCCCTACAGCAGAGAGATATGCAGAGATCAAGCATGAAGATCTCACTTCAGATTGGGGAATAGAACATTTCTAATAGCCTATGCCGGAAACCAGTTCATTTTGAGGAGTTGCCATAAACCATTAACTAAGTTGCTCAAAACTGAAGATATGTTATATGTATTTGCTTGAATTAGTAGAGTATAAATGCAACTGCATGGTTATGCATACAAGGTGATTTGCTTGCCAGGAGTGATAAACTTGGTCACCAATTTCTTGGCCAAGTTACCAATTCCTGTTGAAGAAGTCTGAGAAGATGCATAGGACAAATGTAAGGACAATTATAACGATAGTGTAAATCACAGGAAGGGGGAAAAAAGAAGAAAGGGAGACCACAACGGGATTTTGTAAGGTATAAAGTAACATTTGTAAGTAGTTGTAACAGCACTACAGTACAGTTTTATATACAGTGACCATACCACACAAGTGTGCACTGAACGTGCTAGTGACGGTGAACGGCGCAGTGACACTGGGGTGAAAAAACTGCGTGAACGGCAGAAAGATAAGAGCAAGTAACTATGTGGTCAATGATACAATGCAGATATGTACAAAGTAAGTATTTCGATTCAGGCTGAATTGATTGACCACAACAGCGCCAAAGTTCTGTGCTGGGTAGTCGACGGCGTTTCGACCTGTTCAATTCCAGGTCATCACCAGGACAACGGTCACTAAATTCAGAGTAGTGCTGTACAGGAAAAAATGGGGAAAGAAGAGCAGGATGAGCGAATAAGTGCCCGGGTACAGGTAAGTTGTAGAGTTTAGTGGTGGATGATAGAAAAGGTCAGACAATAAAAAACGACTTGATGGGTAGTACCGCAATAAAACCAGTTGTGCGGGGTGCCCGTAAAGGTCCGGCAAGGTAGAAGATCGCGGAGTGACCACTGGTAGGAAAAAGAGAGGGATGTCAACTAAGGGCCCTGTGTGACCAAGAAGGGCCGATGAGGGACAAAGGTGACAGGGGCAGAGATAAATTGTACCTGATAATAATCTGTTGATAATCTGGCGTGGAAAACCAGTAGGTAGTCGAATTGTCGTGGCCTGTAAATGCAAGTAGGGGCTAGGGTAAGGTACTGAATGTTTAATGGGCGGGCATAGAGGTGGGAGCAAGAAGCAGGAAAAGCACATACCAGGTAGGTTAGTGTAGGGTGATTCAGGAGGGGTTCCAATGGATCCGGGGGCAAGTTTGACCTAAGGGGACAAGGAGGGGAGGGGAGTCAGGACGGAGGAGGGAAAGCGGGTGGACCACGTATGGTGAAGTGGCCAGGGCTGTACCTGGATGCGGGGAGCAGAGCTATCCAGGGCAGCAGAGATCCGATCTCTGGGTATGCGGGATGATGGCTGCTGTTAATCCGGTGGACGATTGAATCGTCCGGGTGCTTGGCGAAATTAGTTGTGAACGCGCTAAGAGGAGAAGAAGACTGAAGCATCGTCACTGTAGTATATGATGCATATTCGTTGCGAGATTCTCAATTGCAATTTTTTCACACTAGCATTCGGTGCTTCAGTCTTCTCCTCTTAGCGCGTGCTCTCACGGGTCTCCCCGGGGCACTAGCCGCAGCCACTTCCCGCCCGGTCTAGTCTTTTGGGCCCACGTGACCCACGTTGCTTCCTATCTCTTCCGGCCTTCCTCGCCGGTTCACAACTAATTTCACCAAGCACCCGGACTATTCAATCGTCCACCGGATTAACAGCGGCCATCTTCCCGCATGCCCAGAGATCGGATCTCTGCTGACCTGGATAGCTCTGCTCCCCGCATCCAGGTACGGCCCTGGCCACTTCACCATACGTGGTCCATCTGCTTTCCCTCCTCCGGCCTGACTCCCCTTCCCTCCTTGTCCCCATAGGACAAGCTTGCCCCCGGATCCATTGGAACCCCTCCTGAATCACCCTACACTAACCTACCAGGGATGTGCTTTTCCTGCTTCTGGCTCCCACCTCTATGCCCGCCATTAGTCATTCAGTACCTTACCCCAGCCCCTACTTGCATTTACAGGCCACGACAATTCGACTACCTACTGGTTTTCCGCTGCAGATTTTCAACAGATTACTATCAGGTACAATTTATCTCTGCCCCTGTCGCCTTTGTCCCTCATCGGCCCTTCTTGGTCGCACAGGGCCCTTAGTTGACATCCCTCTCCTTTTCCTACCAGTGGTCACTTCGCGATCTTCTACCTTGCCGGACCTTTACGGCCGCCCCGCACGACTGGTTTTATTGCGGTACAACCCATCAGGTAGTTTTTCATTGTCTGACCTTTTCTATCATCCACCACTAAACTCTACAACTTACCTGTACCCGGGCACTCATTCGCTCATCCTGCTCTTCTTTCCCCGTTTTTTCCTGTAGAGCACTACTCTGAATTTAGTGACCGTTGTCCTGATGATGACCTGGAATTGAACAGGTCGAAACGCCGTCGACTACCCAGCACAGAACTCTGGCGCTGTTGTGGTCAATCAATTCAGCCTGAATCGAAATACTTACTTTGTACATATCTGCATTGTATCATTGAACACATAATTACTTGCTCTTATCTTTCTGCCGTTCACGCTGTTTTTTCACCCCAGTGTCACTGCGCCGTTCACCGTCACTAGCACGTTCAGTGCACACTTATGTGGTATGGTCACTGTATATAAAACTGTACTGTAGTGCTGTTACAACTACTTACAAATATTACTTTATACCTTACGAAATCCCGCTGTTGTCTCCCTTTATTCTTTTTTTCCCCTTCCTGTGATTTACACTATCGTTATAATTGTCCTCCCTAATGACTACCAGTTGAGACATTGTTGCTTTGTTACACACTCCACCGGGTCTCACCTGGGTTAACCCTTTCCGTGCTCATGACGAGCTCAGCTCGTCATGCTGCGCGGTAGCGCTGTGCGCATGACGAGCTGAGCTCGTCACGACCCCACCCGCGATCGGAATGTCCAGCATACGAGCGGAATTCCGATCGCGGTCAAGGGGTTAATGGGTTTACTCCTGTACTTTGTTTTTAGGACAAATGTAAAGCAGCAGTGGTGAGTAGTGGAATTATGGAAGCCATAACAAATATGATACGACAAACAGAGCATGTTGTTGAAAAACAAGGAGCATGTGAGAAGTGGATGGTAAAGAAATCAAGTTTTACCAAAGACTAAATTAATTTTTGGGAAATATGGAATGAGTTCCTGGAGGTGGAAACCTTTGCCATAAGCAGAAATAACATCATCATGCCGCCACAATTGAGAGAGACAGAATAATAAAAATAGGACATGAGGGGCACATGGACAATGCATGAACCAAAACAAGAGTGAATGATGTATAATGATAATAATAATAATAATAATAATAATAAATGAAATTTATAAAGCGCGCGACTACCTCCAACGGAGGTGTCCCGGCGCTTGTGTAGCAGATTCACAGCGAGAAGGACACAAGAAGAAGAGCTACGCAAGGTTAAAGAGCCAGGTTTTTAGAGCTCTCCTGAAGTCCGGTTCTGGCTCCGTCATGCGGAGGTGGAGAGGCATAGTGTTCAAGAGCTAACCGAAAATGCTCTACCGCCTATCCTGGCCTTAAGGAAACGAGGAATCCTGAGCAATTTCAAGTGATTTGATCTCAGGACCCGGTCTTGCTGATAGTTTTGCAGTCTATGTCTCAGATAGGCTGGGCCCTGTCCCCTAGTGGCACTGTAGGCCAGAGTAAGTGCCTTAAACTCAATCCTCCTACTGACGGGTAGCCAGTGGAGGCTCTGCAGATGCGGGGAGATGTGATGGCGGAACAGCACATTCCTAACCAATTTGGCCGCAGCGTTTTGAATTATTTGCAGCCTGCGGACCAGATAGGCTGGTAGTCCTAGATAGAGACTATTACAGTAGTCCAGCCGGGATGTGATCAGTGCGTGGACCACTGTCTTCCTGCAATCCACTGGAAGAAAGTGAAGGAATTTTCTCAAAGCTCACAGCTTCCAGAAGCATGAAGACGAGACCTGGCGAATCTGGGTCTTGTAAGAGAGGTCATTATCGAATTTAAACCCTAGATTTCTGGCCGAATCCACCGGAACAGGTGGGAGGTTCAGCTCTGATGGCCACCAAAGCTTCAAAGGTGGCGGGGTCGGTTGGTTGAAAAATAGAACCTCTGTTTTCTCGGTGTTCAACTTTAAGGAATTCTGAGTCATCCAGGCCGAGATGTTATTCAGGCATTGCCTAAAGTTGACAAAGGCCACCTCCGAGTGTTCTTTGAACGAGAACACCAGTTGGGTGTCATCAGCGTAGAAGATCTCTTTCACTCCAAATATCTCAACCAAGGTCGCAAGAGGGGTGAGCTATACAAGAGGCTTCTGGGAGGAAACATAAGGGCGCAGAAATACTCGTTGTGAGCGGTTCTCCAGGAACGACTGGCGCATGGACAGAGTAGTTCCCGGTACTGCCAGGTGTTTGAGTCTCTCCAGGAGAATCGGATGGGCTACAGTGTTAAATGCATCGGACAGGTCTAGCAGCACCAGCATAGCTGAGCTGCCCTGGTCCACAGCCTCACACACGCTTTCCGCAACTTCCAGAAGTGCTGTCTCCGTGCTATATCCCACTCTAAAGCCGGATTGAGAATCATGGAACCGATTGTTTGACTCAAGGAATTCAGAAAGTTGTTTCTGAACTTACTGCTCAAGAAGTTTAGCTGGTGCAGGCAAGAGGGAGATGGGCCTCAAGTTTTTGTGTTCTGCTGGGTCAGCATCCAATTTCTTAAGAATTGGCAATAGGAAGGCCTGTTTCCATGCCGCTGGGTAGATACCAGTTGTCATGGAAGAGTCCCAGATCTGGTTCAGGGGAGCATTGAGGCAGGGGGCAAGCAGTTTAAAAAAAATGATAGGCACATATAGACACTGTGATTGAGGGAGTGGTCAGAGAGGGCATGAATTGTGAGTGTGTGGATAAGACAAAAACCCTCAGACATCCCCTGTATTCCATAAGATGTCCTAAAATGTCATGGGGTAAGAGTGGCTTTTGGCATTGCAGGCCCAATTTAAACAAAGGATGGTAATGACAAATATGTTTTCTAGTTTTTCAAAACGGCCAAATTTGGAAAAAGAGGACAGGGAAATTGGAACTTGAACTCAAGATGATGTCGTATTACCCTACTGGGAAAGTATTAATTAAGAATTTCAAGTTCTAAGGCACCATATATTAGTGACGAAAAGCAAATTAAAGTGGGAGAAAGAAGTAGAAGAGATGTTGTGAGCTTACCACGTTACTACTGAAAGATTACAGGGTCCAGTCTATGTGGAATCATAAGAGGCAAAAGTACAGTTGCCAAGGTAGTTTACACAAATGGGTCAAAGAAGTTAGAATGAATCAAGGTTTTGGTAGGGTATGGTATTAGAGTATATGAGCATTATGTAGGGGTTCTGAAAAAAGAGAAGTTAAGGATGTAGATGGTGTTGAAGATTGATGTTTTGAAATATAAGTGCAATAGTTTTGGATGGCAATAACACAGGTGATAAGGAGAGAACAAGTGAAAAAAGGGGTTTCAGGGAAGTGATGCTGTTGCAAGTGATTCTAATTCAGAAATAGATAACATAAAAGGAAGAGGGATGGGGAATGACTGAAATGGATGAGAGAAATGTTGGGGAATGCCAAGGAATTGCAAAGGATAGAATGAAAGAGGGAGAATTGGTCATTCATGAAAGTAGAAGGGGGAATAAAACAACCTAGGCATCAACAAATCCAATTACTAAATAGTGAACAATGTAAATGTTTATAAATAGTTTGTCACCACAACTCCTTTTGCTCAATTAGCAATAGCAGAGTTATTGTTTGTGTATGTTCGTATTTTACACTGTGAAGGAGGGTATGTGTGTAGAGCTTACTTTCAATGCAATAGATTGTTACTATGCCACCTTGGTATTCTTGGAATGCTTTGAGGTAAGCTGTTGTAGCATATAGGACAGTTATGACTTGACCTTTAAGGGACATTTTACTCTAGTTGGCATGGACAGCTATCATTCCACATTCTTCCAGTGTAATGGAAGGGTAAGATAGGGGTTTCCAACCTTATCTGTAGTGAGAGCTACTTCTGATCAGTGAAAACCATCATGAGTACTGAAGGCCAAGCAACTTACACATTGTTAACAGACACCCGCATGCCCAGCTTCATTTACTTTAAGCCTAATGTCCACAGACCCAGATACTATGGTTTGAACATAATACTTTGACAAGGGGCACTGACAGGGATGAAATGTATGTCAGTGAGAGCATAGTCTGTGGGGATGTATGAATATGTGCTTGAACATGTATGCATATGAATGGGATATATATGTATGGGTGACTGAGAGCCTGTGTTGTATGTACTTGTAGCACAGGGCATACCTTTTTCCGTATGTTGCACCATTACATTTATAACATAAACATACAACTATTGTTGTAAATGGGAGAAAGTTCAGAAAAATGTTCTGCAAAATGTTCATAATATGTAACATTTTTCTGCACTTTAAATTTCTCCCACTTAAAATAATAGCTGCATTTTTCAGTTATAAATATGGAACCATGTCTAGCCACTGGGAGCGAGATGCCTGGTGTGTGTAAAGGCGACACTTTGAAATGGGAGAAAATTAAATTGAAGAGTTAACTTTTTGTGTACCTGGATTCTAAAAAACTCATCACTTACTTTGTCCTGAGGAAGACCTCGTGGAATTTTGTATGTGGTATCAAAACGTCAACAATTGTAGAGGCGACTCATATCATAGATTGTTGGACTATTAGTGACTATTACTATAATCGGATACACATGAATGATTGTCCTTTTTGTTTGGGGGAATCTCTTCCTTTGTACATACTGTAAATATTGCTTACACCAGCTGTTACACATTGTTTGGCTCACTTTTTTGCACCTTGCACTGCGCCGTCACTTGGATCGCCTACATTATTTTGATTATTGTATTTAAATGGAACAATCTGGATAAAGTTGATATGTAAATCATCCATGTTGTGCATTGTTGGACAGTAAACTTTCTCTGAGATGGTGTGAAAAATGAAACTATATATATATACTTGCTGGTGCCTTTCATTTTGTGCGAATGCTGCCCAGAGCAAGGGAGTTATCCCGAAACACGTAGGCGGCGCACATGTGGGGAGATGTCCTGAGTGAGCAGCCCTGTTTTTGGCCAGACCTCCGGCGAGTGCGTTCCACCGGAGCGGCAACCTCTTGTTTAGAATATGTGTGGCCAAGCCCAGGCCACGGCTTCGCACCACCACGAGACCCGAGTGGGTCCGCAGCAATGGACTTACCAAGCACAGCGGAGCTGGAGGGGCCGTTTGTATTGTCAGGGCGGCACTTTGAACATTGTTTGTCCCACGAGGATATTTTATTTCACAATCTAGAAGCCAGCGCCCAATTCGATATGTAAAACAGGACTCCAAGTCCCATCATGCCACAGTTTCACTCACCTGATTCATATCGGGGTTTACCATGCAAAATAAAGATGGGACTTCCTTACAACTTGCTGGTGCCTTTCATTTTGTGCGAATGCTGCCCAGAGGAAGGGAGGTATCCCGAAACGCGTAGGCGGCGCACATGTGGGGAGATGTCCTGAGTGAGCAGCCCTGTTTTTGGCCAGACCTCTGGCGAGTGCGTTCCACCGGAGCGGCAACCTCTTGTTTAGAATATGTGTGCCAAGCCCAGGCCACGGCTTCGCACCACCACGAGACCCGAGTGGGTCCGCAGCCATGGACTTACCAAGCACAGCGGAGCTGGAGGGGCCGTTTGTATTGTCAGGGCGGCACTTTGAACATTGTTTATCCCACGAGGATATTTTATTTCACAATCTGGAAGCCAGCGCCCACTTGGATATGTAAAACAGGACTCCAAGTCCCATCATGCCACAGTTTCACTCACCTGATTCAAATCGGGGTTTACCATGCAAAATAAAGATGGGACTTCCTTACAACTTGCTGGTGCCTTTCATTTTGTGCGAATGCTGCCCAGAGGAAGGGAGGTATCCCGAAACGCATATGCAGCGCACATGTGGGGAGATGTCCTGAGTGAGCAGCCCTGTTTTTGGCCAGACCTCCGGCGAGTGCGTTCCACCGGAGCGGCAACCTCTTGTTTAGAATATATATATATATATATATATATATATATATATATATATATATATATATATATCCAGGTATACTGCTTGCAGGCAATCACCATCATCGATTTGAAAAGCAGGCGCGGACCACAGTTCAGTGCTTATTTTCTATTTATTTTATGTCGGCCATTACGCGTTTCGGTCCTCCTGGACCTTGATCACATGACAACGCTATTTGGCATTTTACCCCTTTTAAAGTGACAGTGCAATGATTTATGGTTCCCGCCTTAAGGACACTGAAGACATACTACCCTTAGGTAACTTTTTCTAAAAACCAAAGTTACATTTCCTCATTAAGTTAATGGCTTTGTGTTTGCTGAATTGATATAAAACATTCTTAAATATCAAAATACGGTATTGTCCTCACATAAAATATATGGAGATTGTTAACATTCAATGATTAAATAATAATAAATATAAATATTAAATATAATAAATATTAAATACCATAGCAGCAATACCTACAACAAGGAAATATGAATAAATAGACAAAAATTATGCATTATTATAAAAAAATATATAAAAATATATATAAAAAATAATGTTAAAACATTAGAATTTGTTAAAGCATGATTTTTAAATTTTCTTATGCAGAATATTCAAGACATCATTGCATAATGCAGCTAGTTCATTATGTTTAAAACCTAGTACTTTTTGTTTGGTCTTTGGTTTATTACTAAAAAGTGCATCCTGCCCAAGGCTCTCACCTAATATATAAAAAAAGTGCTGGTGCTTGAATGGTCCAAACTTAAAGAATTGGGTTTGACCTATTGTGACCTATAAAAATAAAACCATCTCCTAATGTGTATAAAAAGTTTTTAAAAAACCATTATGATTTTGGTTTAGGTCAGACTGGCAGCCTCCTTTGATTACAGAAAAATACTCTAACACCTCTTTCTTTTGTTGTGGTATGATATTACTGTTAACATACCAGCAAATTGCAGGTAAGACTTATTGGTATAGACACCCCTTGGAAATGCAAATACCCCTACAGGGTTGGCCTTGATATTACCCATGGTAGGTTAGATGCATGTGTATAAATCCTCTGTTGTATTTAAACCTCCTGGGCTCTTACAGTCGAGGTTTAGGATATATTTGGTTTCTAACCTCCTAAGTTTACCCTCTCTATCTCCTCCCCATCTGTTCTTGGGTATGGAATCTATGAGATAGTACGAGAGGTGTTTGAGATCATTGTTGTGTATTTCTTGAAAATGTCTAGCCACTGGGTAAGTCGGGTCATCGTTGTTTATTGCCCGGATGTGTTGCAGAATTCTCTTGTTTGCAGGGAGTTTGGTACTCCCTACGTACTTGAGATTACACGAACACTCCAGTATGTAAATAGCATAGTCAGTTTTACAGTGTAGGGAACATGATATTTCTATTTCCCTATCACTGAACGGTGTCCTGTATGTTTTCTTGTTTATTCCGTACTGACAGGCTTTGCAGCTTTTGCATTTGGTGAAACCCTTTCTTTGTGACAGCCAGGTCTGTTGGTCCAGAACCTCCGGGCTGCTTTTAACCAGACTTCTGCTCATAGATGGAGCCCACCTGTAGGTGATCCCAAGTGTATTCGTTAAACTGCCCCCTATAACTGGATCACTCAACACTATGGGCCAGTTTCGATGCACAATTTTTTTGATAATTTTATTTTGTGCATTGTAGGCTAGAATTAGCCTAAGCCCCATAGTTTTCTTCTTGGTGTTGGCATCATTGTCTTTTGGTGTTAAAAGGACATTTCTATCCAGACCCTGAGTTTTGTTTATAGCTGCATCAATGATCTTACTTTTGTACCCTCTGGCTAGGAATCTTTTTTGCTCTCCTGTTGTGCTCTTTTCAATTCATTGGGGTTGCTACATATTCTTTTTATTCGCAGCATTTCCCCACAGGGGATACTATTTACCAGGTGTCTTGGGTGAAAACTGGAAAAATGTAAAACTGTGTTACCTGCTGTCTCTTTTCTGAAAATTTTGGTTTCTAGTCTATCATTACACACATAAATTTCAACGTCTAAAAAATGAATTTTCTTATCACTAATAGTTGACGTGAAGCTTAAGTTAATATCATTTTTGTTGATGTCATGTCAGGGTCTGTCCGGGACTATGTGGGGAACACAGTCAGGGACTTGGGCAAGGACTGGGAACAGGGTAGAAAACAAAGACAGAGAGGAGTACAGCGCTGCCCAGGAGCACACAGGAAGTCAGAGGAGAAAAGAGATCCAAAAGGGGAAGCCTGTAGAGGTAAACAAGAAGGGTGAGACTCGGAAAGGAAGGGCACTCATGAGGCGGCTCAGCATTCAGAATCACTTAAACCCAGGACGGATGTGCAATACACTTAAACATGAAACAACGTTAACAATAACGGGGATGTGGGGTAAAGCACTCAGGAGCTCCACACGGTAAGACTGAAGCTCAGTAAGTTCATCACCCACAATTGCTGTTACAGATACTGACTGGAAATACCCACATATAGGATATGTATACAAAGGCAGGGTCTGTGGAGCTTATACCTATGGTGATGTTATAACAGTAACTCAAAGACAACACTCACAGTGAACAAGAAACACCACCTAGGTAGTCAGCCGTGCCCACGGATCCTGGCGATCAAACAGGAATACGCAAGGCAGTAACAGCAAAGGGGTAAAACTAAACAACAAGCACAATAGACAAGGAGCTAGCAAGGAGGAGTGCTTAACAGGAAAGGAAGGAAATCACAGGGCACACTTGGCAGAAAGCAGGTAACAAACATACAAGGTAACAGAAGCGAGACAGCAGAATAGAAAGATAGCAAACTAGACTTGGAACCAAGGAAATGAGATGAAAGGCAGGGACTGGAAAAGGCTATACAGAAAGGGAGGCTACAAGGGTATACTAGAATAGTACAGGGTCAGTAAACAAGAAAACAAAGTAGCATAGGATGCAGTGCTGGGGCAAGAATTGAGCAAAGGCTCAGGAGTCAAAGTAACACTACAGGTCAGGAACAAGGAAATGTTAAGGCTCAGGAATCAAGGAAGCACTGCAAGCAGTGCTGGTTCAGGAAAGCAGGAAATAGCAAAAGCTCAGGAACAAGGACTGGTCTCAGCTTACAATGACCAACACTGGGCTGAAGGGAGCTGGGGCTTAAAAGAGCTCACTGTAATCATATGCAGCAGGTGTGAGCAGGCTAGCAGCAGCCAGCCACAGGTGAGCTGAATTCCTCCACCCATCCTTGGCCTGCAGGGGTGGAGACTAAGCAATGAGCCGGGAATCCTGGGTAATGGAGTTTTCAGGCATGAGTAGGCTGGCTTCACAAAACCCGGCATGGAGTGGGAATGGATGTCCGTTCCCAATAAGTGTCCAAATGGCTGGAAGTCAGGATTTGCATGCAGGGGAGGGTCTGGAAGTTTATTAGAGGACTGGAAAGTCCCCCAGTTCAGCCCCCTGGTGGTGGACACGGGAATGCAGGGAGCAAGTCGTGACATGTCATTCACAAAGTCATGAGCTTCTGTTTCCAAACCTTCCCGCACAATAAATAAGTCATCTATGAAGCGCAGAAGTAGTTTTACATTTTTGTCCATATAGTGCTTGTGTGTTACGCCGAGGACCAGCTTCTCCCACCATCCCATGTGTAAACATGCGTAACTGGGGGAGAAGCTGGCCCCCATCGCAACACCCCGCATCTGTTGGTAAAATGTTTTATCAAATAAAAACACATTGTTGTTCAGACAGAAACTAGTCATATTGCTTAACATTGCACAATGAGGAGTTAATTTTGTTTGTCCTTTGCCCAAATAGTGTTCAAGTGCCCTTATACCGTCTCTGTGGTTTATGCTTGTGTACAAAGACACTACAGCCAACGACATAAGTAGATAATCTTTTTTCCATTCAAAGTTCTGAATCTTGGCTAGAAAGTCACTCGTGTCTTTAATGTAGGAGGGCAAGGATTGCACAAATTCCTGTAAGAAGTAATCGATGTATTGGGATGCATTTTCAAGCAAGCTGTTTTGTGCCAAAATGATTGGGCGACCCGGTGGTTTTGTTGCATCTTTATGAATTTTCGGGATGAAGTAAATATTGGGGACCACGGGGTTGTCTTTTCATATGAATTTGTACTCATCCAATGTCAAGATTCCTGCGCTTTTTCATGCGACAAGTTTGCCATAAAAGTCATCATAAATCATTTTTAGTGCCCACACATTGCTGGTCCTGTAACATGTTTTGTTATTCAATTGGGAAAGGGCTTCCTCCATATAGTCCTTTCTTGCCCATAGGACAACATTTCCTCCTTTGTCGGAGTTCCTAATAATGATGTTATCATTTTTTTGCAGTTTAGTTATTAACTTTTTATATTGCCAAGCTTTTTTATTTGGTTTTGGTTTTGTATGCTGCATTTTAAAATTTAATTTCATCATTTCTGCAACTATGTGTTCATTAAAAATATCAATGCTGTCCCTGGGCGATATTGGATTAAATGTTGATTTTTTCCTGAAAGGAGTTGTTTTTCTTTTCGCATTTGGTTCTTGCGTTTCCTTATTGAGATTAGATGCTTGGTTATCCATTTCAAGCTCATCTTCCCTGATGTTTATATTAGTGGCTTCCCCTTGTAGCTCCATGAGAGTTTCCAATATATATATACATATATATATATATATATATATATATATATATATATATATATATATATACACACACACACACACATATATATATATATATATATATATATATATATATATATATATATATATATATATATATATATATATATATATATATATATATATATATATATAGGTAGCACTTCACTTCATGGAATACCACAATAGGGATCCTTCTAAGTTGACCTACTGTATCCTAGATCAAGTTGTCAAAACACTGAGAGGGGTGACAGAGAGAAAACCCTGAGACAGCTTGAATGTAGATACATATTAAGAATGGGTACAAAGGAACTGTTAGGCATGAACATTGACGAGGAGATGTACACATTTCTATGAACCAGTGTTTTTCAGTTACTGTCTCTGCCTTTTGGCTTCAATTTAGAAATGTGTTGTCTCTGAACCCTGTCTCTGTATTTTGACATTTAATGGTCTGTGCATTTCAGCAATATGCCTCCAATAGGCTTATTAATTGTTTAACTTCTAATTTGCTTTGTTTTTCACTAAGTCAAGAGTTTTAACGTTATATGTTTTCTTTATTTTTATTGTAGGTTATCCAGTTGGATTACCAAGAATTAACAGCGAAAGAGCTAAGATATCAAATTTATCATTTTATTTTATTGTATTATTTCCTTATCTCACTGTTATTCATCTCCTTTTTTGACACATGCATGATATTTTAGCGCATGTGGTATCCTATTTGGATTAACCTACAACCAT
Organism: Calotriton arnoldi; assembly: GCA_963921515.1. Lineage (NCBI taxonomy): Eukaryota > Metazoa > Chordata > Amphibia > Caudata > Salamandridae > Calotriton > Calotriton arnoldi. Next base: position 46,674 of record CAWUFW010004693.1, on the reverse strand, counting down.
GGTCAGAATCTGTCTATTATTAGTAGCAGTCGTTTGGTAATTTCAGGACATGATGTCGTCTATGCATGCATGGATGATTCTGCCCACTGGGGCTGAAATTTGATTTTGATTTTAATTTGTTATTATGGTTATGCATCTAGATTTTCATTTTCTATTACCACTGTTAGTAGAATACATAGGACAAATTACCCTAGAATTATTTTATTTTACTCTACTGCATTATGTTCATCATACTATGTTTATATTTACATTTAATGTGCAATGCATAACCAACTTAGTTACACTTATTAGAATTTTTGTATATATCCATGCATTATGAATTAGTTCCGAAATGGCCGACAGCTATACTTCAAGAATCAGTGCAGATTGTATGCCTCTTTCTATGACCATTATGTTCAAAACTTTATTTAATACTTGCCTAGTGAATGTAGCAGCGTCGTGAACAAGGCTTTCAGCCGAAATGCGTAGACGTTGCCTGCCTTTGCTTTGTGTTTAATAAAATCATTTTTTGTGTCCACGGAGTGCCGTCTCCTGCCTGATATTGCTGGAGCTGTCCTGTATATATGTATATATCCAAGTCGTCAGTCCGCATAGCACCCGAGCCACTTCCTGACAGCGGGCTGAGGCGGGGTCGCGAGCCCCCAATATTCCAACCAATGTTCGTTAATAGGTAAAAAACAAACACACCAAAGCCCTTTGTTCTGCTGCAAGCGTGATTTATAGGCAAATTACACCCTACGCGTTTCGGAGCAGCGCTCCTTGCTCGTATTTCCTTTCACTTTGAGTTGCAGGATTCAGGTATGGAGTGAATATGAAGGAGCACATAGCATATGCGCTGACACCCACAGGGTAAAAGGCAATAGATTAGTCTCTGTACTGTTTCACCATATCCAGAGAGTCTACCAGACTGTGTTACATGCATTTACCTAGCAGGTATCCTTTGCCAAATTCACCCCCAAAGAGACATGTGTATATACCACTGTGTCTGAATATGAAAGAATCGTGCGTACTGACAGGGAATTTTGCCACTATGTCAGTTATTATGTGTGAGGCATTACATATGACCTGGATGTTTATTGAATGAAAGGATTTCCTGTTCCTGAACACGTACTCATTACCTGAGGGGTGACAAATGGCTACATGTGTACCATCAATGCACACAATTCCATGGGGGAATTGGGCTATCTTGTAGAAATCTAATTTGGTCTGCTGCAATTCCTGTGGTGTAGTGGGGAATCTAATGTAATGGTGTATCCTCTGTTCCATTGCATCCAAGAAGGCATTGAAAAAGCGCGAAAGCGCACATTGGGAGACCCCTCCTGCTGCTGCTTTCACCCCCTGGTAGCTCCCTGAAGGTAGAAGGTGCAGTGAACATAGGACCTGCACATGTGTGGGCATGGCATTGGTCCTGCGAGTCTAATCTATATTTGTCATGGATTTCTGACTCTGTCTGCTGAAACAGGGTTAGGCGCACTCTAAACACGTGTTCTTGTCTCTTCCTTCTCTGTGCTGCTGGAAGAATCCTCATCCTCCTCGCTATGACATATGGCGCTGCCATTGTGAAACATTCTGAAGCCCTCTGGGCCTGGTTAAATAGTTTGTACCTGGTTACCACCTGATTGGAATCGGTGGTAATTTGCACGTGCCAAATTGCGAATTTTAGATCATTCACAATTTGTTAATGGGTCATATATTGGTCTGAGATTACTAATTTGCAAATTCGCAATTTGCGATTAGCAAACTTGGTATTTGCAAAAAAAGGATTTGCATTTTTTGTGATTACCAATTTTGCGAATTCGAACCGTTTCATACATTAGGAAAGGACATTTTGCATTCGCAAACAGCCGATTTTTGTGAATCGCACTGTTTACAAGGAGGGTTTAGCAGCCACTCCGGAAGTTCACCCACAGATCTTAAAACACAAAGGAGTCATGCAGTCTCTTGGCTCGCTTCTGAACAGTCTTTGAAGCATTCCTTCAACCCAGTCAATCTCTCTCACTACTACCTGGTGCAAAGATGCCTTCGTGAGGGCCAAGTTAGAAAGGGCTGTTGGTCTGCCTCAATGAGGATCAAAAAGGGAACAACCAATGAATTGGGAGTAGCACAGGGGAGCCTCTCGATAGGAAGAGGCACCCTGGCAGGTTCACGTTGATCAGGGTTCTGCCCAGGCAATCCGGGCACAGCTGTTGTATTCCGCTTTAGGTGTCCGTATATAGGTTTTCCTGAAACATGTCCTTATATAGGCACAATTCGCATTGCCCTTATATAGGCATAGAATCCCAGTCCTTATTTAGGCATTAACCGTGCACTCCAAATACAGGCATGGTCACCGGCATCCGTCCACCCTAACGTCACAACGAGTTCTTAGAAACCAGACCCTTAAGCTCTCGGGAGTTCCCCTAGCACAGGATTATTGATTTCTCCAAGAACTCATCTATTGTGCATGAACCGCTATACCTTAAGGGTTCATTCCTGACGTCTTCCTCTGTCCGACTTCACGTCAATGCTAACATTCCAAGGCACCTACCAGGTATAAATATACCTTCCCTTGCCCAAGCAAGTTAGGAGGAGACCTCGACTTCAGAGGAGCCCGTATCCCGGCCTGACGCACTGAGAAGACGCTGTCATCCCTGCTCGCACAGAATCCAGCTTCCAGTGTTCTGACTCCCTTCGCGGGGTGTTAGAGTTCCAGATCCGGAAAGAGATTCCCACATCTCTCATTCTCAAGGTATGGAGCTGACTAGAACCTAGAGGGACTCTTGGCATACTAGACTTAACAGACTCTTAGTATACCATACTAGAGAATACTCCACCTACTTCTTACCTTTCCCTACACCTAGACTAGGTTAGGTACATTGGGGTAGAACTAGCTTAGAGACGCATCATATGAGTACTCGCATTTTTAGCTCATGTTATTTATGTACGTGAATATATGCTAAAAGATAATGCTAGAGCAGTATTATTTATTTCTACTGCTTACGCTGTGATGGAGCAAGAACTCACAATGAGACTTGCTCGTAAGCAATCCTCTCACAGTATTAATTATTAATCTTTGTAATGTCCGTACTAACAAATGCACACATCAATACAATACGAGGGAAGCTTGCATATGTGTTTAAACTAACAAGTAACGCTTGTCTAAATCTAAAATGGCCGCTAATGCGCGGAAATTTCATTGCGCATGTGTCAACCATATCACGTGGTGTGATGTCTTTCTTTGCTTGGAGGGAAATCTTTGCTTCTGCGCAGTGTGTATTAAAATGGCTGCTTACTGTTTTCACGTGCTAAAGCTTGCGCGTAAACTGCAATTAAAGCTGTGGTATTCTAATGCTATTAATGCGAATAGATTTATAAATAAATGGGAATAGAGTAGACAAAGTGGGTATACAGTGAAACCATTTATATTGTGATTTTAATATTTTCTTCTTTGACTTTTATTAGTTCGTAAATGGGCCTGGGTTGGTTGAACTGCAGCTCGAGAGACATTGGTTCTGCACATGCGCCCTGAAAGGCTGACCAAAGGAAGCGATGAAGTCAACTTGGAAGCTCTCCAAGGTCACGAAGCCTGGTTCACAAGTTCATCCGAAATGTACCTGAAGACGATACAATTGTATACAAAAATGTATTGCTGAATCAATGGGAAATGGGTGGGAAATAAAGCAAATGTATTAATTGTGATGGGCGGTATTTTAAAACAATGGGCTTAAAGAAATTGAACTAAAATGACATGGTGTGAGGATCAACCCCCTGTCCCCGTCCAATCAGAAGTAGTGGGCCCATAATTTGGAAACATTAATGGGAGGTACCTGGGTGTAGAAGGGTATAATAGATATAGAATTAGCTAATTAGACAGAACAGGCATTGGCATTAGTACGCTCTAGCTCAGACATACAAGCTGATCGACTGCAGACTGAACCGCTGTCCAGAGAGGTCCTGAGGTGGGGGTGGTGGAATCCATTAGAAGGAAGACACAGAGGAACTCGAGGAGGAGCGAAGTGTCAGAGAGGGGAACGACGCAGGCGTCATTGATAGAGAGGTCACCTGTCCTGAACCTGGTCCGGAGGTCTCTGATCCTCATCCTTTATGGGACCGATCTTTTCCAACTCCTTGGCCAAGGGGTTTGGTGTCTCGCACCTTTAGGTAAATATAAATGCAACCTTTAGTTGTGCTGCTGTCTCTTCTTCTTCTTTCTGAGGAACCGTCATTGATCGATAATTGATTATTATGCTTCATCCTTGATATACGATTAAGTATCATGTGGTTCTGTATTTTACTCTGCTAAAACTTTAGATAAACATTTTAAAGCTTCTTGACTCAGTGATTATTTTAGAATTTATGAATTGTAATGAACATAACTCATTTTAAACTTCCCAATTAGCAAAGGGTCCATTGGTAAGTCATTACTCTTCAATCAGAAAAGTAATTGGTAGCAGGGATTTTGATAAAGAGTACAACTGACCCACCAGCGGAAATTGCTAGCATAGTATGAATGAATGGGCCCAGGTGAGTATTCGGTGTATGAATGCTTGTTGCTAGTAACCCGCTGGATCAGTTTTCTGGCTATCAGAGGATGGTTAAGGTTGTACTTTGTTAATTGGGTAATGAGAATTTTTATTCGTTTAAACTAACATCCGTTTGTTCAAAAGTTTTGTTTTATGTTGTCCAGAATTCCCCGGGGAAAATTGAATAGCGGATGGTAAGTGGAAGCCATACTGCAGTGAGGTTATCTGTCAGGCAGAAATAGTACTGAAAAGTTAAGCAGGGCTATCAGTACCCGTTAGGGACTCTGTGTGTGTGAGTGACAGCAAAGGAATACGCTGGTGAAAATTTGATGTTATATCACCTAGAAAGGGTAACATTGAAAAAGTAGCAGGTATATCTGAAGCTTATGTGAAGAGTAAACGGAAGGGTTTTACTCGTAGTGTATGTTTAGTAAACGGAAAGGTTTTACTAAGTGTGAGAGAAACTATTCTTTTCAAGTTAGCGAAACTGACACAATAGCGAATGTTTTATGTGTTACTGAATTTTAATAAGAAATACAAAGAAAATAAAGTTTTGCGTACGATTTTGTAAAGGGAGGGTCAGCTGCTGGAGAGGAAGTTGACGTCACAAAACGCAGCGCTGGGATTGGTGAAAACAGCGAGTGTGGAAAGACTCTTGTAAAGGAGGGGTCAGTAGTCAGGAGTAATACTGACGTCACAGGTGTCGCGCAGGGATTGGTCGAAACAGCGAGGGACAGAAAAGCGCAGATTGTAAAGGAGGGGTCGTCAGATAGACGTCACTGAAAAGCCACGCTAGGATTGGTTCAGAGACAAATGTTAGTTGGAATTTAATTGGTTGGTAGGATAGAAGCCGAAGTCTTAGTGGATAAGTGGGAGATATATGTGGAAACGTGATCCGACCTTAACAGGAACCCGTCCAGACAAGAGATTCTTAGGATTTGCCGAATATAATTCGATACATAGATTTTACCCAAAATGTATGGAGAAAAGAGAAAAATGTCATTTCTACAGAAGGTTAAAAATTATTTTAAGAAAGATAAACCCATCAAAACTAGAGAAGGAATTATTATTCCACCAGCAAAAATGCCCGCTTCATTCATGATGATGGAGAGAGGTTATCATACTTGCGTTTGGTTAGAAAATTGGATAGAATATACCAAAAATGATGGAATATTAGCATTCCCAGAGAATGGCACTTTCAATGGGAGAATTCTTCAAAATTTGAGATTGAGGATGAATGATTTAGAACCTAGACCGAGATTAACTCAATACGAAGCCTTAGAAGAATGGGAAACAGAGGCATTCGAACGTGACCGAGCGAGAAGCAGTAGGGGTTATCGGGGATTTTTCCCTAGATACCAAAATGAGTCAAGGGACGGTCAAATGAAGCAGTGGAGAAGAGCGATGCTTACAGAAGGTTTGTATCCAATATTAATGGCAGAAGACTCGTTAGGGAGTAAATGTACAGAAAAGACAAAACATTTGACAGGGCTTGGAGACTCTGAAGACGAATTTATGGAAGAAATATTAAAGAATCCACCACCATATCAGGAAGGGACAAGTGGATGTACACCAAGTGCACCACTTTTAAAGACACCATTAGTACCGCAAGTATTACATAATCCACAAGTTAATAGGGTACTTCAGGATAAAGAGAAGGAAGCTATAGACAAAAACAGAACAGAATTGATACAGAAAATAACACAATTAAATGTACATCCTGATTCCCTGACCATACCTGTAACAATTGGTCCAGTAGTTCCTTTATATGGTAACAAAGAAAATTTCCCGAAACCATTGGTGATGCCTACACCTGTAGAAATTCCTAAACCTGAACCTGTAATAATTGATGATCAAATCAGTGATTGTGAATCTATGATATCCTTAATGGATTTACCTATTCAAGGATCTGTAAATAGCACTCCTAGAAGAATAACTCCTGGTTGCTCCAAAAAATGTAAATATAGTAACATCATCTGGAACTAAGAGTGCCACAGTAGTTATACCAGAAGACTTAGAAAGATGGGCACAAGGATCAGACAGACAGAGTTCACCCCCAAAGATCATGGACATCTACAAATTAAAAGTCGAGTTAGAAGAAATGATAGCAGGAAATGTGGGAGTAGATCGTTTAAATACTTACGATGAAGAAGAACTATTGTTCGTCTGCAGAAGCATCACTAGAAATGTAAAGATATTTCATGAAAAATTATCAGATTTGGCCTTGCAGATGGGAATTGAAATAGGGAAGTCAAAAGTGTTACAGAAACCCTATAGAGCAGACTTCTCTGACAAAGATTTAGAAAACATGAATGCCTCTGGCCGAAAACTACAAGTAAAGGAATTAATGTCAGTTTTACAGAAATGGGGAGAACTAGATAAATGGAAAACTAGATGGACAAAGAAAAAGGAAGAGGCACGGTACAGTAGAACAACTTCTGAATATTTATTAAAAGAAACAGGGAAGGCAGTGCAGATGTACCCGATGCGAGAAGTACCTGGAGGAGGTTATGTACATGTCCCATAGAATAGACAGGATATTCTGTCATTTACGAATGATTTCCCTAGTTGAGAGACAAGCCCATTGAATGGTACAAGCAGGTTGAGAGGTTTGTGAAAGTGTCAAAAGTATTGTTAAAGGATTTGGATGGTTTGTTCGATATATTGTGGTACCTGCCGATTTGTGGACAGATTGTAAAATCACAATTGATTGGCCGAGTGAAGAGTATCCTAGAGATCCAAAGACAGGTGCCCCATCAAGTGATGTAATGAAAAAGTATCAGCAGGTAATAACTTACTTGAAAGGGAAAATACCACCAAAAGAAACGGATTGGGTGAAAATAGACCGAACTACCCAAGAAGCAAGTGAATCGGTACATGCCTATTATGAACGTTTATTGCAGGTATTTAAACAGTATAATGGATTTGAGGACATTGGAGATAAAAACATGAGTCAGTTTGTTTACCGATTTGTTTATGGATTAAAACCAGAGATTTGTCAGATGATTAAGCAGCACATGTTGTGCTGGCAAGGGAAACCCATAGACAAGATTTTGAAATATGCGAAATATTGTGGAGACGACATTGAGGATAGGCACAAGAAACTACAAGAGAAAGTGATGTGGGCTCAAGTGAAAATGGCTGAGCGACAGGGAATTAATTTGGATAATCCAACTGATAATCAGGGAAAAGATCCTGGTACAAATGGTGACACAGGAAATGGTAATAAAATGAGAGGACGAATGAGTAGAGAAGAGGCTAAAAAGAAATTTCCTTGTCATGGATGCGGAAAGTTGGGGCATTGGAAGAACGAATGTAAAAAGATTCAAAATAATAATGGCCCAAATCATAATTTAAATCCACAGACGCAGCATGACTCACAGCAGGGTGTAAATCCTCAGAGTCAGTTACCACCTGCACCTATACAGGGTAATGTAAGCAGAGCAAAGCACGGTACAGACATCGGATATCAAGGAGGAAGTGGTAAGAATGATTATGTAACTTCACAATTTCTTTTACAGGATGATTTTTGTTCATATAATCAATGACGGTGCCTAGGAGAGGGGAAGAAGGAGGGCGTACTTGGCGCATCCTTGCCAGTAGACCAGTCAGGTCCATATGTTGAAGGGAAAGTAAGAGGTAACGATATCACTTTCCTTTTGGACACTGGTGCTACCCGTTCTACTGTGAGAACAGCAGACATCCCAGACCTTCCTCTCTCTGGAGAAGCTATCCAAGTTGTGGGTGTGGCCAATCGTAAAATTAAAACACCTCTTACCGAACCAATGGAAGTAAACATTGGAAATTTTAGAGAAATGCATCAGTTTGTAGTGTGTGATTCCAGTCCAGTGAATTTATTGGGCCGAGATTTGTTGTGCAAAATGAACTGCACAATTTTCTGCACACCGGATGGTGTTGCAGTTCAGACCCCGGATGAAGACCATGTATATAAAATTATGATTGCAAAGCAAGGTACAGAGGTAGATGAGATGTTCTCTTTGATAACAAAAGACGAGTTGCCAGAAGAATTAAGAACTACAGTAAATTCCATAGTATGGGATTTCACCGGGAAAGAAGTAGGACTAATGGCCAAGATAGACCCAGTAAAAGTCATTGTAAAAGAAGGTGCAATTTTTCCAAAGACCAGACAGTACAAAATGAGTGCTGAAGTAAAAGCAGGAGTTATTGAGGAAATTAACAGAATGGTAAAACAAGGCATATTAAAAGAAGTAATGAGTAGCCCTTGTAATTCACCAATCATGGGTTTGAAGAAACCTAGTGGAAAGTATAGGATTGTTCAGGATTTACGCAAAATAAATAAAATTGTGGAACCTTGTTGTCCTATAGTGCCAAATCCTGCAGTAATCCTATACCAGATTCCCTGGAGTGCAGGATGGTTTACTGTGATTGACTTATGTCAAGCATTCTTTTCCATACCATTGCATCCAGATAGCCAGTATCTTTTTTCATTTAAATTTGAGAACAAAGTATATGTATGGAATCGTGTTCCTCAAGGGTACACAGAGAGTCCTTCCATCTTTAATCAAATATTGAAAAAGTGCTTAGAAAAGCTAGTAATGCCAGGAAGTTCAGTCTTAGTGCAGTATATAGATGATCTGCTAGTGGCATCTAACACTAGAGAGGACTGTGTTGTCGACTCCATTGCACTATTGAATCACTTGGCAGAAGAAGGGCATAAAGTTTCGCCTGAAAAACTACAGTTTTGTACAACAGCAGTTAAATATCTAGGATACCAAATTGAGAGGGGAAAAAGAAGGATAACTTCTGAAAGAGTAAAATTAATCAAAAGAATGCAAATGCCTGTAACTCAAAGAGAAGTGAGAATGTTCCTTGGAATAGTGGGATATTGTCGGCAGTGGATAGTAGGGTTTTCTCTGCTAGCAAAACCATTGATTCAAATGACGAAAAAGAAGGCAAAGGACCCAGTTGAATGGGATGATGAGAGCGTAGGAGCTTTTGTAAAACTGAGAAGTGCTTTGTGTGAAGCACCTGCCCTAGGCATGCCTGATTATACAAGAGGATTCGCATTCTGTCATGAGAGAGAAAATTGTGCACTTTCAGTCCTAACTCAGAGACATGGTTTGGACAGACGTCCTATAGCATACTTTTCTGCTACGTTGGACCCAGTGGCAGCAGCGTTGCCAGGTTGCTTAAAAGCAGTAGCTGCTACCTGTTTGAGCATTGAGCAAAGTGAATCAATTGTAATGGGACATCCTGTAAAAGTGTTTGTTCCACACTCAGTTGTGATTCTGCTGACAAGAACAAGAATTCAGCATCTTACTCCTAGTCGGCTGACTAAATATGAAAGAATAATTTTAGGTGCTGAAAATGTAACTATTGTCAGGTGCACAATTGTAAACCCTGCTACATTATTACCAGATCCGTATCATGAGGAAGTTAAAGACGATGAAGAGGAACATGATTGTTTACAAGTCACAGAATTGTGCACAAAACCGCGTCCTGATATACAGGAACTGCCTCTCAGAGATCCAGACAGGGAGCTGTTTGTGGACGGTTCATGCCAAAGGCATGAAGATGGTAAACTAAGTGCAGCATATGCAGTATGCGAATTAACTGGAATAGTCGAAGCATCCTATTTACCAGGAGTCAAATCTGCACAAGTAGCTGAATTAATTGCTTTAATTAAAGCCTGCAAAATTGGGAGGAATCAGAAAATAACTATATTTACAGATAGTCAATATGGTTATGGGGTTGTGCATGATTTTGGACAACTGTGGATGCAGAGGGATTTCATGACTTCTTCAGGATCCCCTATTAAAAATGGACAGTTTGTAAAGGAACTATTGGAAGCAATACAATCACCAAAGAATTGGCTGTGGTGAAGTGTGCCGCACACCAGTCAGGAGATGACTGGGTGGTAGTTGGTAACAGATATGCAGATTTGGTGGCTCAACACTGTGCCAAAAACAGGTTGTCAGTAAATAAAAGGGTTGAAAGGATGGGAATCAGCTGCCAACTTATGCTATATGCACCACCTGAAACATGGAATGATGTGAAAAGACTGCAAGATGATGCTGATGAGAATGAAAGAAATGCGTGGATTAAAATGGGATGTTCTCAAAGGGCAGATGACGATGTGTGGATTTATACCGATGGCAGACCAGTCATGCCCGACTGTCTGATTTCACAAATGGCCAGAATGTATCATGGAGACACACATGTAGGGAGAGATGCTATGATTAGGCTCTTCAGACAAAATTGGTACAATCCAAGGTTTAGGGCTGCAGCAGAGAGTCTTTGCCAGAGATGTTTAACTTGCCAAATGAATAATCCAGGAAGGAAAACAGTAATTGGTTTTGGGAAAATTGGAAAGGCAGAGGGTCCATTTGTGAGATTGCAGCTTGATTTTATTCAGTTACCATCCTGTAGAGGACTAAAATATGTACTTGTCATAGTGTGTCTGTTTTCAAAGTGGGTGGAGGCTTACCCTACCAGAAGGAATGACAGTATTACAGTCGCAAAGTTGTTACTACGAGAACTCATTCCTAGGTTCGGTTTCCCAGTAACTTTGGAATCAGATAGAGGAGGGCACTTCAACAACGATGTGATCAGAATAATCTGCGAAGCATTCCAAATTGAGCAAAAATTGCACTGTGCATATCGCCCAGAGGCTTCTGGAGTGGTTGAACAAATAAATGGCACAATAAAATCCCGACTGGCAAAAATGTGTGCATCAACATCATTAGATTGGCCGGATGCATTGCCACTTGTGTTAATGGGACTCAGAAGCATTCCCGATAGAAATACCGGATTGAGTCCGCATGAAATAATCATGGGAAGAGCAATGAGACAAGCACATGTTCCTACAAGTAAACTGCTGAATATAACTGATGATATGGTTCTGGATTATTGCAAAGGATTGGCTGACCTAGTGCATTCTGTCTCTCACCAGGTTGGGGAAGACGCAGTGTCCAGGCAGCCTGAGCAAGAGCATGATCTGAATCCCGGAGACTGGGTGGTTGTAAAGCATCACACAAGAGAATCGTGTCTATCACCCAGGTGGGGCGAACCTTGTCAGGTTATACTAGTTACGAACACAGCAGTGAAATGTGCAGGATTGCCTAATTGGATTCATGTAAGCCACACCAAAAGGGTACCGGAGCCTGAAGAAGAAAATCCTCAGATAGCATTAATAACTGAGGAAGCTGAAGGTTGCCCAGCTGAAGAATCTCAGGTGAGGGATTCGAGAGAAGCTGAAGAAGAACAACCGAGCACAAGTCAGGACTGGATACCAGTGGTTGATGTACCAGAAGCTTACAACAGAACTAGAAGCCAATCAAAATTAGAAGAAATTAGAGAAGACCAGATAGGTGAAGAAGAAGCCGCTCAGGATCAGGAAAATGAAACAATAAAAGAACCTGAGCAGGACCAGATAGGGAGAGGAAATTGGGCTCAAATCAACAACAAAACAACAAAATTTGAGCAGGGACAAACAGGTTTAGAAGAACGTGGTCAGGCTGCAGAAGTACAAAGTGCAATAAACCCTGATCAGGACCAGTTAGATTTAGGAAAATACATTCAAGAAGAAGATCACGAGAATATCAAGCATGAAGATGCAAATGCTGAACCAAGTCAGTTATCAGAAACCCACAATGGAGCAACTGAAAAGAAACAAATAAGACCTGAAAAAGAACAAATAAAAGAAGAAACTGAGATTGAAGAAAAAAAAACTGTGCCACAACTTGAAATTAAAAAGACTTCTGAAGAAGAAATAAGAAGTGAAGAGACAGTGCAAACAAAGAAGATCAGAAAAGGTGATCATTGGCCTAGTGTCATTAAAAGAGTGAAATACCATATAAGAACCAGAAGTGAAGATCCAGAACAAGTAAATGAAGTAACAAGCCTAACCGGACAAACAAGTGGAACTGAAAAATGAAAAAGCAAAAGACTGAAACTTGTGAACAATAAATTTAAAGGTCCTGATTGGACTTATATAATCCTTGAAGACTACGAGAGTTCAGAGTCAAGTGAAAGTGGTGACGAAGGAACAAGTGCGGAACTGACTTATGAAAAAGAAATAAAACCACCTTGATAACGTTAAAGTCTTGAAAAGAAAAGATAAGAAGAGAAATCTTCCTTGTCAAAATGCCTGATGACAGAGTTTCTGGGAGACCGAAACGGAAATGTTGTAAAAGATGCTGTGCTATATGCATATGTAGTCTGGTAGTGGTGCTTATAGTATGGTAAGTTGTGATTGTAGCAATTCCTTACCTTCTGATAATGGATAAAAAGATTAACAACGAAACGAAGGGAAGGGTAGATAACTTGAGAAGTAATAGAGTAGAATTAAAGGCAGAAGATGAACCAGAGTTTCATCATGAGGTAACAGATAACGACACTAGTTTGAATGTTTTCACAAAATTATTGTTTCAATATGTAGATACCGTGGAAGTTAGTAATTGTTATGTCTGTATGAAGTTACCCGAATCAGTAGCTGAAGGATTAACATATCATCATTTACCATTAACTTATGGCATATCATGTAGTGTAGTGACTAGTTTATTTTATAGAACAGGGAGACTTCAGTATTATTATTCAGACATGGATGTGATATTTTCTGAGGTTCCGATTCGAAAGAATATGAATCCAGTGCTTAGTAGTAAAGATGCACAGTTTATGGGAGAATTTTTCTTAACAATGAAATCGATAGACATAACACATGCACATAGAAGCAATCTAACATGTTCATTACATGAAGAAGAAAAGATATTTTTGAATTTAGTAGAAAATAGAAGACAAGATTTCCAAAAGAAAGCATCTGAGCATAAGGCTCATCTGCCACCTTGGGCTGAGAAAGAGGGTAGTTACACACCTGGCAAGGCTCAAGCTGCTATGGCTCTGGATTTTGTAAAGACAGGGAAAATTTGTCTACATAGGTTAAAGACTGAGTATAACAATATTTTCATCGGTACCAGTGAATGTGTACATAATTTCTTAATTCTTGGAGGTTGGGGACTAAAAGGAGGAACAGATTCAGTTTTTCCTGGAATCTATTATGTGTGTGGGAATAAGGCTTACTTTAGGCTTCCTGCACGGTGGTATGGAAGTTGTTATTTTGGAATAGTATTTCCAAAAATATACCACATAAAAAGAAACACTGGGAGCAATGAAAATAATAGTGAATTAACACGTAGTAAAAGAGCTAGTTTTTCTGAATTTGTAGGTGATATATTCGGTGCATTGATACCTTCAGTGGGAATAATTCTGAACTCAAGGAAAATATGTAAATTATCTACAGTGGTTGATCGTTTATCAACGGACACTGCTGGAGGATTTCTAATGATTAAAGCGGAGATGGTTGCGATTAGATCTATGGTTATGCAAAATCGACTTGCTCTTGATATAATATTAGCAAAAGAGGGCGGAGTCTGTAAATTATTGAAGACGAAACATTGTTGCACTTACATACCTGACAAAAGTGCAGAAAGTGGAACATATATACAGAATATAACAAAACTTGAGAATCAACTTAAACCACTGGAAGTTGATAGTGTATGGGCAAGATTGACGAATAGTATAGCGTCAATTGGTACCTGGTTTGCTAATGTAGGGAAAGGACTTATAGGTCAAATATTAGTACCCTTAGCAGGGATAGCAATAATAGTACTATCAATAATAATATGGTGCAAATGTTGTAGAAAGAATGAGACGTATAAAGTGACAGGAAAAGGAAAGAAACGAAAATTTGACGAAATTGAACTAGAAGATCTGAAAAGTGAATTATACAAGAAACTGAAAGGAGATGATAAAAATAGAAAGTGTAAAAATGAAAGTGAGACAATTTTATGCTAAAAGTTGGCATCTGGTTGTGGGTAGTATTTTGATGGCTCAGAAACGCCATCAGAGAGGGGATTGATGGAGCAAGAACTCACAATGAGACTTGCTCGTAAGCAATCCTCTCACAGTATTAATTATTAATCTTTGTAATGTCCGTACTAACAAATGCACACATCAATACAATACGAGGGAAGCTTGCATATGTGTTTAAACTAACAAGTAACGCTTGTCTAAATCTAAAATGGCTGCTAATGCGCGGGAATTTCATTGCGCATGTGTCAACCATATCACGTGGTGTGACGTCTTTCTTTGCTTGGAGGGAAATCTTTGCTTCTGCGCAGTGTGTATTAAAATGGCTGCTTACTGTTTTCACGTGCTAAAGCTTGCGCGTAAACTGCAATTAAAGCTGTGGTATTCTAATGCTATTAATGCGAATAGATTTATAAATAAATGGGAATAGAGTAGACAAAGTGGGTATACAGTGAAACCATTTATATTGTGATTTTAATATTTTCTTCTTTGACTTTTATTAGTTCGTAAATGGGCCTGGGTTGGTTGAACTGCAGCTCGAGAGACATTGGTTCTGCACATGCGCCCTGAAAGGCTGACCAAAGGAAGCGATGAAGTCAACTTGGAAGCTCTCCAAGGTCGCGAAGCCTGGTTCACAAGTTCATCCGAAATGTACCCGAAGACGATACAATTGTATACAAAAATGTATTGCTGAATCAATGGGAAACGGGTGGGAAATAAAGCAAATGTATTAATTGTGATGGGCGGTATTTTAAAACAATGGGCTTAAAGAAATTGAACTAAAATGACATGGTGTGAGGATCAACCCCCTGTCCCCATCCAATCAGAAGTAGTGGGCCCATAATTTGGAAACATTAATGGGAGGTACCTGGGTGTAGAAGGGTATAATAGATATAGAATTAGCTAATTAGACAGAACAGGCATTGGCATTAGGACGCTCTAGCTCAGACATACAAGCTGATCGACTGCAGACTGAACCGCTGTCCAGAGAGGTCCTGAGGTGGGGGCGGCGGAATCCATTAGAAGGAAGACACGGAGGAACTCGAGGAGGAGCGAAGTGTCAGAGAGGGGAACGACGCAGGCGTCGTTGATAGAGAGGTCACCTGTCCTGAACCTGGTCCGGAGGTCTCTGATCCTCATCCTTTATGCGACCGATCTTTTCCAACTCCTTGGCCAAGGGGTTTGGTGTCTCGCACCTTTAGGTAAATATAAATGCAACCTTTAGTTGTGCTGCTGTCTCTTCTTCTTCTTTCTGAGGAACCGTCATTGATCGATAATTGATTATTATGCTTCATCCTTGATATACGATTAAGTATCATGTGGTTCTGTATTTTACTCTGCTAAAACTTTAGATAAACATTTTAAAGCTTCTTGACTCAGTGATTATTTTAGAATTTATGAATTGTAATGAACGTCACTCATTTTAAACTTCCCAATTAGCAAAGGGTCCATTGGTAAGTCATTACTCTTCAATCAGAAAAGTAATTGGTAGCAGGGATTTTGATAAAGAGTACAACTGACCCACCAGCGGAAATTGCTAGCATAGTATGAATGAATGGGCCCAGGTGAGTATTCGGTGTATGAATGCTTGTTGCTAGTAACCCGCTGGATCAGCTGTACGTTATATATCTTGCATACTGTCTTGTGATCATAACAGCTCATATCTCTTACACGAGAAACAAGACTGTTCAATAAAACCTTTTTATTGAAACGCCCGTCTATTCTTTCTGTGTAACTCTGAGGAAACTAAGCATGCACGATTAGCTGAGTGAAACTGTTATCTATTGTTTCCACGATTCTGAGACGTGTTCCGATTCTAAAGGGAAACAAAGTTGTCATGTTTATGCGGTTGCCAGAAACTACTCCCTTCTTGTTTTCAAGGAGTTTCTAGTGGCCTCTGAGTTAGCTGGCACAAAAGTAATTAAGTTTAATATACTCGATAGGGGCATACTGACCTCAGTCCTATGCCAAACCTATAGGGTATATTATTCCAATGCGCAGAGCCTATTAGGGAAATAGGAACTACACTACATGGCGCCCAACGGTTTGGCAAGGCACTAATTTAACGCTAGATACTGAGTAACTCAGTCGTGCTTTTCTCTAAGAGACCCCTACTCACATACTCCATAAGACGTCTTGAGTGGGTAGGGTTAAATATCCGCCAAAGCTAAATAGGACAAAAAACCTATAGATTAGCTATTTTGGTTTAATCAACGTTGAAGGATACAGTGTTCCAAAATATTGTCCACCTTATCTTTTGTTTCCTTGAAACTTGTGCTACATTTTTCAAAAAACAAATGTCTGACACCGAGAACGGTGTAGATGCGGCTCAACCAGTCGTAACAGCTTTTAACTTAACCGGTTTAAATTAAACCGAGGAGGGTGTTATAGACATCGCTCCAAACTTAAGAAGAGCCATCACTCTAAAACTTATAAAACACGGCCTACCACCAAGAGGGGGTAGAGCAGTTTTCGTGATAGAGGCACACGAATCCTTTCAGACAGAGGTATTCTATTCATGGATAGTATTCCCAGAATCAAATCCAGTAACAAGAATGTTTCACTTCTACAAAGAAGATGAACCACCAGAGGAATATATTCCGTTCGAGGATATTGAAATTCCACTAACATACCAGGAGCATCAGCTCTGGTTTAAAGGCGCCCTAAAACATCACAAAAACATTACCAGGCTCGGTCCACTAGGTAGACCAGGAGCAACATGGCCGATTCTAGCCGGCTACACACCTCATCCTGACATTGAAGAGATGTCAGACGAGGAATTACTTACTCAACTTACAGAGTTAATAAAAATTTACAGAACATCAAACAGAACTACCCAGAATAATAGAACAATCTTATGCAGAATTAGGCAGAGATAGTTTGGGTGGAAAACCATTGAAGCCAAAACTATCTGAAAGTCCTGAGAAGGACTCTATTAAACAAACTCCTACATCTTCTAAAAAGAAGTGGGAAACTAATAAACAAAATTCAAACGAGAAATGTTCTCAATCCCGAGGTAGGTCTCCTCAAAAGGAGCCCTCTGAAAGGAGGTATAACCTCAGGAATAGGGATAATTTAAGAAAGCCTGACAGGTATCAAGATACTGATACACGTTCCTCTCGTACCTTTCAGATATCATCACAGACATCGGAAAGAAGAGGACGGTCAGAACATAGAGAAGAACTTGTGAAATCCAAAGACGACAAACACGTTCAGAAAAATAAATCAAAACCTCAATTCTCAAAAAAGAAGGTAGCAGGTCTGAAGATCAGACATGCCGAGAATACTGAGAACACAGCTCAAGAACGGAGAATGGGCTCAGACAATGCTGGACAGTGCAGCAGAAGTCACAATAGCTCACCAGAACCTGAAGGAACTTCTGGAGACAGTGGACTTGAATGAGTACATCACAGTAGAGACTGTAGACACCAGGGTTAGTACTCCACAAAAGTTATATGAAATAACACTCCGAATGGAGGGAGACATACCAAGAAAGCTGAAAACACTCATTTGGGAAAAACTTTCAAGGGGTTTTGATATACTTCTAGCAGAAAAAGACTGGCCACCACAATTTGTCAGGGAGTGCCCACATGGTGAGGACATTATTATGCCTGCCTTCTCCAACCATATTCCAATTCACCTAAAATATACTTATTCCAGGAAATGGGCAGTTGCCCAGGCCCCAGCATTATACAAAAATCATGTAGGATGGGATGAGGACTCACCTCACCATAAAATACAGTTAAAAAATGAACCAACTGCACAAAGGCAGTACCCAATAAAGCAAGAAGCTAAAAAACAGGTCAGGGAGATCTTAGATCAACTTGAATACCAAGGGGTGATTGAAACATGCACCTCCTCAATGAACAATCCTTTGTTGTCTGTATCCAAACCAGACAATACATATCGTCTAGTTTTGGATTACAGACACTTGAACACTTGTTCAAAAACATTTGCAGTGCAAAATGCACATAGTACAGCATTAATGAATAACATTGTGCGTAAAAAATATAAAACCACATTGGACATTTCAAATGGTTTATTTTGTCAAAACATAGCACCTGAAAGCAGGTACTTAACAGCTTTCTCAATAATGGGGACCCAGCGTCATTTTTGTCTACTCCCACAAGGGTTCAAAAACAGCCCGGGGTTATTCTCAGCGAGGGTAACAGAGTTACTACAAATTTATGATAATGAGGCATTGTCATATGTCGATGACATCTATCTGACAGACGATGACCTAGATAGGCACTTGAACAGGGTGAGTACCATTATATTGGGCTTCGCCTCTGAGGGCTATAAATTCAACTTTAAAAAATCCAGAATTGCCCATCTCAATGTCCTTTTCCTAGGATATGAGCTTTCAAGTGAAGGCAAGAGCTTGGCAGCTAACTTTTTAGAAAAGTGTGCGCTGCTCCAACCTCCAAAAACGCTGAAAAACTTACAATCCATCTTGGGTTTCCTAAATTTTGGAAGAACTTACATTCTAAATTACTCAGAAAGGGTTAAACCTCTCTACGAATCAATCAAACCTGATTTTTCAACAAAACATTGGACACAGGAACACACAGAATTCTTGCGTTCACTCCAAGCTAACATGTTAGCAACAAATCACTTACAAACAAGCGTAAGTCAACGCAACTTAGTGATCCGAATAATTTCGGGTCAATGCAGATTCACCTACTTAACATTTAATGAGGGTGAAAAAGTACCAATAGCATACAAATCTCATTTGTATACACAAGCAGAATTGCGCTTCACTTCAACAGAAAAAATACTGACAGCAGTTCAAACCGCTGTAGCAAAAGAAAGAGCTCTAGCCCAAGGGAAACGCATTATTGTCGTAACTCCAGTACCAGCCTTAGAGGCGGTTACTAAAGCGAGCATTCCAAATGCTAAAGCTTTACATCCTAGATGATACAATGGGTTAATTCGCTTGCTCAACAGATGTTGAATATGTTTTTGATCCTGATTTAAAAACACAAGCGTTCCTGCAATATGAACATGAATGTCCTCTGCCCACTGAAATTCTGCCTCTCGATCAGTACGAAATTATAATTTACACTGTCGGATCAGCACAACCCGCTACAGGGAGTAAGCAAGCTTACAGTGCAGCATGCGCAATCGTTAAGGGTCGCATGCGAGATGGTAACTTCAGACCAATGGTCACTAAAACTCAGTCTCTAGGAGATTGCACAGCTCAGCGAGCTGAACTACAAGCATTCAAACTGGCACTTGAAAGTACAGATCGCGAATTCCCCACACTTATAGTGTGCGATTCTTTTTACTGTGTTCAGTCGTATAATGAATATATACAAAATTGGCTTGAAAATGGATTCAAAGATGCAAAAGGTGGCACAATAAAGCATAAAACGCTTTGGGAACAAGTAGTTCAGTTAAAAAATGAACTACCAAAGGCTCACGTGATACACACGCTGAGTCATCAACGTGATGGCGTTCACGTTGCAGGGAATTCATTGGCTGACGAAGCCGCAAAGGGGGCTGTTCAGACGGCTTCCGTACCTGCGATCACTCGTTCAAAAACGAAAATAGACAGTGAGATATTGTTGGCTGTCAATGCTTCAAGCAAAGGCAGTGGTGCAGCGTTACCAAAAAAGTTTCCACTCAAGTACTAGCAATTTCGCGCTTTACAAATACTGGACATTTACATTTACTATTATGTAATTGATGCGAACAACGTTCTTTTTGCTCGAATCCCTGGAGTGGGGGATAGGGTAATTCCAAACATGGAAAGTAGAGCAGCTTTGATTTATGAAGCACATCTGGGGGAGGGTCTGTCACATCAAGGGATCTCTAAAACAATATAGACGTTAAAAGAGATGTACTTGTGGCCTAGAATGAATACACAGATTCACATCTTCATCAATGACTGCATAGACTGTAAGGTACAGCGTGATGCAGAACGCCACCAGACAACTTGCTACGAAGTAGCCTGCCCAGTACAGACACCATTGTTAGGTAGCTTTAGACTATCTATGCGCAGGCGTCCTTCTGGACAAATGCAATCCCACACATACTAAGTCAAGGTTCCTATGGATATGGCCTCAGCGCTCGGCTGACGCTCGAACTGTTATAAAAGATTTGCGAGTCTTTATCGGCACATACGCAATAGGCACACTACATTCTGACCAGGGCCCTGCGTTTAGCTCTCGGGCTTACAAAGAAGCCATGGCAGGTTTGGGCGTTGCATTGCGGTACTCCTCTCCGTTTCATCCTGAGGGAAATTCTGTTGTGGAAAGGAAAAACCGGGACATAAAGCAGCCTATAACAGCTAGAGTATTAGGTTCGGGTGATGGGTGGGTCAAACATCTTTATGGGGTCCAACGCTCATTAAATAATTTGCCAAGAAGTTCTCTAGGGGGGTCACTCCATATGAGGTCCTATTTGGGACAAGAATGTGGGTTCCTGATCTCGAATGTAAAGGCACAGTGGTGGAAAATAAACCCTTTGATGTCAAAGATCGTTTGGCTGTTTTACAGGATCTAAATGAACTAAGATCGAAACAAAGCAACGTGTTCCTGAAGCCAACCACCTCTGGGGAAAAACCGGCAGTCCCAGCAAGGCCTGTCTGGATCACAAAAGTTGGGGATCTAGTCAGAGAGAAGATTGCGGACAAGAAGGAATTTGGACCTTCTTACAGACAACCAGTACCTGTCCTAGCCGTACACGGAACAAGAACAGTACTTCTGCCGCCCCTTGCTGGAAAAAAGGAGAAAAGATTTGTGTCAATCGACCTCATCAAACCACAGTATGTGGCCAATACTAAATAGTAGGCCTCGTGGACTCTGACCTAGTAGCAGGCGCACTCCTCTCGCTACTATCCAAGAGGTTCAGACTGAAAGACTCATAACAATCGAGAATTCAGCAGTAACAGATGAAGGACTAAGCAACAATGCTATGGAACTCATCCCTCTTGAAACTCAAGTAACAGTTCGTCCAAATACACCTGTATACACCAACGTAACAAGTGATCAACTGGTTCCAGCGATTTCTACGAATCCTGATGCAATTCCAACAATTGACCGAACTGCTTCTGGCTACTTTATTAACTTTGATACGTTTTCTGAGGATCCGAGCGAACCTGAAACGACGCCAGCATCAAAAACTTTCAAACAACAAGTACAAGACTTTTTTCATTTTCTGAAAAAACTTATCTGGTTTCACCATGGATTGAACTGTGGATTATTTCTGGAATATTTTTCTTTCTGCTTTGGCTAGCTTTGGTTATGACTATCAGCGTGCTTATAAATGGCAGATACATCCGTTTGGACATTGAAAGTAAAAATGTGAACTTACTTTTGAAACCACACAAATCATCCCATCTTGAAGCAAGAGACTTGTCAGCAGTGAACATCACAGCCGTTCCTATACAGGATGGTATAGTGTGGGACAAAACCGATTTCGATATCTTCGGCCCTACGGAACTTTTGAACATTCCACATTTATTTAAAATTTCACTAAGTGATTTTATTTCGTCCAGTACCTATTCTAATGATTGGGACTTTGAGACTGTAAATGATATGATGTCTGATCTAGAAAGGTCTGCTGCATTCTCTAACAATGAATACTTAGAGGGTTCATCAGACTACGACCAGCTTTATTGCTATAACCACTATGGTCATCATTTCTTGCATAAATCTGCAACACCTAGAAATGTGTTTATGTTTAACCAATGGGAGCATTGTCCTACACCACCAAAAGGTAGTTCAAAAACGTTTGCTAAAACGTTTCCCTATTTTTCAGGGTACAATACATCTGATCCAGAAACATTTTACTATAAAAATGTAAACAAAACAGGACAGAAAATTATGTTAACAAATACAAAACAGATTTACTCTGCAGCATTTATTACCCAACTGTCTAGACATGGATTTGAATTTTGGAAAGACACAATAGACACAAAATCTGTCTGGGGTTCTAAAGATTGGCAAGTACAGGGGATAGAAGCTTTGTTTAGAGCATGTATCATCCCTCAGCAAATAATGTTTTTGAATGACACTGTGCAACAAACGTCTTGAATTGGTTTAGCCAAGATCAAAGACATAAAAACACCTTCTGTACCAACACCTGCAAGTAATAACACTACACAGGCAGCGGTTACAGTTGACACAATACTACAAACCAACAGAACAGATCCTGATTGGAAAAACTGGTTACTCTGGCCTACAGACACAAACATCTGTCAAGAAAGATTCCTGAATAGAAGACAGAGCTTTACTATCCATAGGCCAGACCCACGATACGTTCAAAGACAACATCCGGGGGTAGTAACAACATACAGTGTAGGAAAATTGTGCCTTGACTGGCTACAAAAATCTACACTCGAGGATGTGAAACAACACTTATCTTTACTTAAAGAAGACGCAGACCTTAGGGAATTCTTGCTAGGACCAAGAAAACCACATCAAAAACGTTTCATATATGCCAGCATCTATGCTGCTTATAATGAAGTATGGAAGGTTTCACAGGCAGAGGCCGCAGAACGAATACGTGAACTTGATCGTATTAACTTAGAGAACACTCTCTCTGTGGTCGACAATGGGTTAACAACTTTGTCATTCAGAATTTATTCATTGGACAACATTGTATCCTCTGCTATTGATATACTGGAACAAGATTTAGCCATGTTACAACAAGGCCAATCTCAGTTACGTTCTATTATGTTATTAAGCTGGACGCTACAATCTTTGCGTGCGGGCTATGTGCCTTGGCGTTTTATCAACACGTCGGCTCTGTTTGCAGAATACAATCTGACTGATAAACAGATCGAACTGGCACAAAGGGGAGCAAAGTATACAGTACTGAGCATTGAAAAACTGGAAAAATTACCATTCACAGTGGCAGAAAAACCAGCTAAAGAATGGCTTATTCATGGCAAAATCACTCTGCCTGTCACTACTTTTCAGTTTCAGTATTGCCTCAAACAAATGCAAGCAGGCAAATATGAAAGGTTGGGTAAAGAATACGTTAAGACATCCTGGGATTTACCTTACGAATACAGATGTTGGAGTGGGGATCGTGAAGTGTTTCTAAGCGGTATACACTGTGAAAATGCACTAAGCGGTTCACTCATATGTCAGGACATTTCTTTACACGGGGCTTGTAATGGTTCTGTGGCAAATTTGTCCTGCCACCAGCAGGGTACACCAGCTACTGTGATTAATCCAACGTTTGGCCAACTTTCTAACAGGAGTTACCTCATGTTGAATGATCAGAGTTGCTGTGGCATTTTGCCAGGCATCCCATATCTGGTAACGGTCGACTCCAGGGTCACTTGCTGTATTCAAGTATTGTTCCCCCCAATAGACACAGTCAGGGAGTCGCCTTTATGGCCTTCGTTGAATGTTTCTTTTATACGTTTTGATACTTTAAGCAGAATGAAAGCCATGCTTTTGCAACAAACCGTGCCTTTGACCTCGGCCAAAGAAATCTATGATTTACAAATTGCATGGACTTCGGCTGAGATACAGGCTTTAATTCGTACAAACTGCCCTATACATTTCGCAGAAATGATGGGACGTATCTTTAACATGTCTGATATGAGCGCAATTGTACATGTATTTAAGACCATCTGTTCAGGACTGTTAGCTCCCTTCCAGGCAGTCCTCGGAATCATCCCAAACTTCGCACATTCGGTGTTTGGTGGTGTGCCATTAATTCTAGCACTTGTTGCAGGAATCCTATTTCTATTCCTACTATTACGCTATGGCAAGCCTATCCACCGACATCACTCCGAGCGATGTGGAGAAAGCTCTCCTAGAACGGAAGTGCTGTGAGCGCATAGTGCAATTTTTGGGCATACCTCGTCTACGGGAACTTAATACAACATGGTTTCTGTCATTCAGACCAATCTGGCAAGATTGCATCTTACCTGTTCTACGCAGCCTGCTTTGCGGTGAAGAATGCGTGCTAGACACCTGTCTAACACTCCCATCAGTCATGCCAACGGATATCGATACTCTGCTGGATCCGGTAACGGCCCATGCTCTGTGTTGTCCCCAGAGGCTACCAATCCTGATGACGGCATTCATTGAGATCTCACAGAAGCTTCCTGCTGCTGCTGAGGTACGAGATGGATCAACAGGCACACAGGTAACAACGGACGCGAACATTGCTGCAGCATCCTATGCTGAAGGCGATGCTTCACATCTCTGTGCAGTTAACCTTCTAAGGGCCAGATGTAGGTGGCGAAATACCGGTCGGTAACGCCGAAATTCAGAGAATTTCAGCGTTACCGACCGGTATTTGGCTGAGTGCAATGTAGGTGAGTTCATACCTACATGCAAAATAAGGAATCGCAAAATAGCGATTCCTTATTCTGCTCTTGCATTTAAGGAATCGGAAATACCGATTCCTTAAATGCAATGTACGTAGCACTAAAAATAGTGCACTTGAGCCTTAAGGATTCGCTAATTACCACCAACTTCAAGTTGGTGGTAAGTAGCGATTTCCTTTAAAAAGCACTTTTTTGCTTTTTCAAATGTGCCATGTGGCACACATCCATGCCCTTAGGGCATGTATGTGCGCCACATGTGCACACATGCACATTTCAGGGGTGCAACAGGGTGTCCTTTGGACACCCTGGCACCCTTGAAATACTCTCGCTATTAGCGATTCGGTAATACCGAATCGCTAATAGTGAATATCTTCCCATTCATTCCTATGGGCCCCTAGCCCATAGGAATGAATGGCTAGGTATTCCTTAATAACGAATCTCAATTACCGATTCGTTATTAAGGAATGTTAAGGAATCGCTAATATTTTGGCGATTCCTACCTACATTCCATTTAGCGAGTCCTTAATAGCGATTCGGTAAAAATCGCTATTAAGGACTCGCTAAAGTGAAGTTACCTACATCTGGCCCTAAATGAGGTATTCCAACTGTCACCGACATCGGTAGACGATCTTTTGCCTACAGAAATAGATGATTTCATGTTTACACCAGACCCATACACTGACTTTGATTCGGCTCACAGTGTACCAGGGACGCAATGAATTTGGCCTTCATATTTTCAAAACTTGGAACTCTTCCTAAAATTGAACTTTTTTTTTTTTTTTGAAAATACATGGCAAAACAATCTGCTTACAGTAGAACTATTGTTATAAAACGGACTTCTTTGAATTCTTCCAGGGACACATTGTCACCTTATTTGTCTGAAAAATTTCATTTAATACCATGATATGCAATGGCTTTGATTTTTGAAAACTTGTCAACCATTTCATCATATGTATATATTTCTGTTTATTCATTCATGTTGCATTTATTTCCAATATATGCTTAGGATGAAAAAATGCTTTAAAATGTACAGTACCGATTGCATTCAACAGTTTACTTTTAAACTTCTTTTAATATGCTTTTAGAAATGTTTTTAGCAACATGTGGTACTCAGTTTTATGCTTAGCATTTAGTATTATCGTTCATTCGAAAGTGGAGTGGGTGTTGTATTCCGCTTTAGGTGTCCGTATATAGGTTTTCCTGAAACATGTCCTTATATAGGCACAATTCACATTGCCCTTATATAGGCATAGAATCCCAGTCCTTATTTAGGCATTAGCTGTGCACTCCAAATACAGGCATGGTCACCGACATCCGTCCACCCTAACGTCACAACGAGTTCTTAGAAACCAGACCCTTAAGCTCTCGGGAGTTCCCCTAGCACAGGATTATTGATTTCTCCAAGAACTCATCTATTATGCATGAACCGCTATACCTTAAGGGTTCATTCCTGACGTTTTCCTCTGTCCGACTTCACGTCAATGCTAACATTCCAAGGCACCTACCAGGTATAAATATACCTTCCCTTGCCCAAGCAAGTTAGGAGGAGACCTCGACTCAGAGGAGCCTGTATCCCGGCCTGACGCACTGAGAAGACGCTGTCATCCCTGCTCGCAGAGAATCCAGCTTCCAGTGTCCTGACTCCCTTCGCAGGGTGTTAGAGTTCCAGATCCGGAAAGAGATTCCCACCTCTCTCATTCTCAAGGTATGGAGCTGACTAGAACCTAGAGGGACTCTTGGCATACTAGACTTAACAGACTCTTAGTATACCATACTAGAGAATACTCCACCTACTTCTTACCTTTCCCTACACCTAGACTAGGTTAGGTACATTGGGGTGGAACTAGCTTAGAGACGCATCGTATGAGTACTCGCATTTTTAGCTCATGTTATTTATGTACGTGAATATATGCTAAAAGATAATGCTAGCGCAGTATTATTTATTTCTACTGCTTACGCTGTACGTTATATATCTTGCATACTGTCTTGTGATCATAACAGCTCATATCTCTTACACGAGAAACAAGACTGTTCAATAAAACCTTTTTATTGAAATGCCAGTCTATTCTTTCTGTGTAACTCTGAGGAAACTAAGCATGCACGATTAGCTGAGTGAAACTGTTATCTATTGTTTCCACGATTCTGAGACGTGTTCCGATTCTAAAGGGAAACAAAGTTGTCATGTTTATGCGGTTGCCAGAAACTACTCCCTTCTTGTTTTCAAGGAGTTTCTAGTGGCCTCTGAGTTAGCTGGCACAAAAGTAATTAAGTTTAATATACTCGATAGGGGCATACTGACCTCAGTCCTATGCCAAACCTATAGGGTATATTATTCCAATGCGCAGAGCCTATTAGGGAAATAGGAACTACACTACACAGCGTCTGGTGCACGCTGGTATTAGTTGCACCAGGCATTTCAAATCTCAAACATGATGAGTTGCCAATTCCGTACCTCCCTGGAAATGAGGCACTATGACCGGTGCACATTGATATGGGTTGCACGAGGCAATTCTGGTCACACACAGCAAAGAGTTGCAAATTCCGTACCTCCCCGGAAAGAAGGCACGGCGTTCAGTGCATGATGATCGGGTTGCACCAGATCAGTCCGGTCACACACACACAGGTGCAAGTTCAGCAGAGCCACAGGAAGTGGAATTTGGCACTACTATGGGTACACCCACACCTTTGAGGGTCGCACCCTGTGAATCGGACACCGCATGCAATGAGCATGCATTTCATGTGTGGCACGAGATGAAGCGGGTCACATTCGATCCCGCAACCGGTGAATCCGCTTACCACCAACAAGACGGTTATGAGTGTCTGGGTTCCTGCGATTCGGGAACCACAAGCCTTAGCTGCGGGCAAAATTTCTGGGCGCCGCACAAGACAATACAGTCTCCAGGCAGAAGTATCAGTTCAACACTCACACCACGCTAACCGTTGGTATTTAGTAGTCGAAGTGGGCACTTGAGAGGGCACCGCTCTCCAAATGTAAGGTAGATGGTGTAGGTCCTTTGTGGGAGATCATTGATGTCCCTGAGATCCCAGAGAGAACAGGAGGCCTGCTGGTGGTCGCTTGGAGAGCACACTTCAGAGTGCCACACTTCAGCAGGTCTCAACCCTGGCCAGCCACTATTCAGAAAGGGCACACTGTCCCCTTTAATGGCAGTAATCCACAATGTGCACAACAGAGTCCTCTGGCAATCAGCACCACACAGTCTGGTCTCCAGTCCCGCATTCCCACAAGCCTATCTCACCCCTTGCTGAAGGATGGCACCCATAGTTTTACTGTTGTGTGGTTTTGAAGTAAGGGGGTGGTGTAGGGTTTTCGCTTTGAACCACAGATGTCTCCCCTAAATTGCAGCCTGTCTGCCATGGGGTCGTGAAATGTAGATCTTAGTCTTTAGTGGGGCCATGATCCGGCCCGAGAGGCCAAGTGTCAAAAACCTTGCTCTCCTATCTATTCTAGCCGACCCGGCAGAGGTCTGTGGTTCCCATTTTATGCCCGTTGTTTATGGCTGTTGCTGGGGAATGCACATATGTGCTCCCCCGACCCCTGGTGTCCACTGGAGCCAGGTACCACGAGACTCTGAGAGCAAAGAAATATCCATATTCTTTAAGTGGCATTTCTAAACTAGTTATGTCAACATCACCTTCACCACTGGAAAGGGTTTGGAACAGTGAATCCATTGATAGGAAACATCATGAGGTTGCATGTTCTAAAGTCATCCTTTTGCCCTGTTCACCCTCATTTTTTGCTGAATGATACTGGTGGTAATTGACTCTGACTGTACCCTGGGGTCTGCTAACCAGGCCCAGGGCCAGTGCTATGTTTAAAAAGGTATATGTTATAGGGTACACTTACAATTGGCAATGACAAACCCTATAAGTATCTGAAAGATAATTGGGCCAGGGGTGTAATCTACATATAAGTACCTAGTATATAATGTGGCATGGAGGTTTAGAGGCCCAGCAGATTTCCTGCACTTGCATTTGTGCCCTGAGGTGTGCTTGCTGTCCTTTTAAAGGCAATGCTGCTTTGCAGCCTGTCTTTAAAAGTACATTCTCACAATTGGTATTGAAAGACCCTATAAGTCCCATGTATATATTAGGGCTAGCGGGTTCAAACTAGCTATAAGTCTCCAGTATATAATACGGCAGTGACGTTTAGAGGCCCAGCATAATTCCTGCACTTGCATGTGTGCACTGCTGAGTTCCTGCTGTCATTTTAAAGGCAGCCTGGCTTTGCAGACTGACTTTAAAAGTAAATTGTGTGCAAATTTGACTTTGGTGGTATAGGTAATTTAAAAGTGATCATCTACTTTATGTTTACATATTAGGCACCCCCTAGGTGTCCCAGGGGTGAGGGGCATGTATCTATAAGCAGGGCCCTTATAAAATATGTTTTATATGCCCTGGTGAGGAAAAACAACTGCCCATTTCATTTCCCCACATTGTAGATACTTAGCTCCATAGGCTAACATTGCAATATTTTATTTAGGTATAACAATTGCTAGGAAAGGAGGAAATATAATTCAAGGACTTAAAAGATTGGTATTGATAAAGTCAACAGCTTGCCCCTGTTTAATTTACCATAACTAGTACAGAAGAGAAGTTATACAACTTTCTCTTCTGTAAGCCAAAATCCAACCTTCTAATGATCTCTGCTGATTGGTCAGCCTTAACAGGCTTAGCCAGTCTGCTTTGATTTGGTGATAAGTGGCCTGGCCAGAGCAGTGATTATCTGTAAGAGAGAGCTCTGAATCTGAGGAGGGTGAGTCGTGCAGTGGGGGCTGGGTAAATCAAACTGAGCTCAAAGAGAGAGCAGATCAGTAAGAAATGCCAGGCATACCTACCCCCACACCCTATGCCCCAGCCAGATGGCAGGCTTAGGACAGGAATTTTTCAGAGGTCATTCCTTATTCCAATTAACCCTACCTCCAACATTTTAGCCACCTCATCCTTGATGCTGTCTCTGACATAGTCAGACAACCTGTACAGTTTATTTTTGACAGGTGGGCTGTTACCATTGTCAATGTGGTGCACACACCAGTCAGTGATACCTGGGGTCAAAGAGAATAGACCAACAAACTGCCCCAGTACCTGGTTGCAGTCTCTGTGCTGCTGGTCTGTCAATTTGGAGGAGAGTACAACTCCCTCCACTGACCCATCTTACACATTGTTGGAGAGGAGGTCGGGCTCTGGTTCAGTCTCTTCCTCTTCTCCCTCATCTATGACCAGTAACATGGTCATGTCTGCCCTGTCATGGTAGGGTTTCAATCTTTTGACATGCAGGACCCTATGAGGGTTCCTGGGGTGTTAAGGTCCACCAGGTAGGTAACCTCATCCTTCTTTTCAATGATTTGTTATGGGCCAGTCCACTTGTCATGGAGGGCCCTAGGAGCTACAGGCTCCAACACCCACACCAATTGTCCTGGAGTATACACAGGCATTGCAGACCTCTGATCATACCAGTGCTTCATGAGCTCCTGGCTGGTCTCCAGTTTCCTGCCTGTCGTGTACATGTACTCTGCAGTTAGAGATCTCAGGCCTAGCACATAGTCAAGCACATTACCCTTTGCTTCCTTGAGAAACTTCTCCAAAGACTCTCTTAGAAGGCACAATGGCCCCCTCACAAAGTGCCCAAACAACAGCTCAAAGGGACTGAAACCAACCCCCTTCTGTCGGACCTCACTGTAGGCAAACAGTAGGCATGGGAGGAGAATATCCCATCTCCTCCTGTGTTTGTCAGCCAAACCATTGATCATACCCTTCGGGGTCGTATTGAACCTCTCCACCAGACCATTAGTCTGGGGATGATATGGGGTAGTGAACTTGTAGGTAACACCACATTCATCCCACATCGCTTTCAGATAGCTGGACATGAAGTTTGTGCCCCTATCTGAAATAACCTCCTTTGGGAAACCTACTCTGGTGAACACACCAAGTCGGGCCCTAACCACTGTAGGAGCAGTGACTGTTCTGAGAGGTATTGCCGCAAGGTATCTTATGGCATGGTCCACTATCACCAAGATATACTTATTCACTGATGCAGTTGGCGGTTCTAGGGGACCAACAATTGCCACTCCCACCCTCTCAAAGGGAGTCCCAACCACTGGCAGTGGTATGATGGGAGCCCTTGACTTGCCCCCTGTCTTGCCACTGACCTGACTGATGACACGGGAGCTACAAAACTCCTTTACCTTCTCAGACACATGGGATGGGACCAGTAGAAATAGTTCACCAACCAGTTCCAAGTCTTGTTCTGCCCCCAAATGACCTGCCAAGGGATATCATGACTCAAAGTCAGGATGAACTCTCTGCACTTCTGGGGCACCACCATCCTCCTAGTGGCCACCTCCTTGAGGTTTCTGGCCTCAGTTTAGAGAAGTTCATCTTCCCAGTATATTCTGTGTAACCCACTGTCATCCCCCTCCTCTTGCTTTAAGACAATCTGCCTCAAGCCCTCAAGGGTAGGACAGTCTCTCTGCTCCTGACAAAACTCCTTTCTGGAGGATTCCCCGGCTTCTGTCAGTTCTGCCACGTTTGACAGCTCTGGCAGAGATGGAGTCCCTTCCTCAGAGGCTAGATCCTCCCCCTCAGGGTCAGATTCCTGCTGCACCTCTAGAACTCCTTGGGCTGGCTCACCAGACCCAGTGCCCATGTCAATGGAGGCTTGGCCCATTATTTCAGGGTCCAAGTGTCCATTATTTCCCTTCTGGCTAGACTGTCACAACACATACCCACCCAGGGAGCTCAAATGTTATCATATTGAGCCCTCTCTCCACCTCTGACTATTCAGATGCTTCGAGATAATTTCTCAATAAGCACTGTACTGGAAGTGCAGGAGACACAACTACCTTCATAGAGCCTATTACACCTCCCCATTCCAAATCCACTAGAGTAATTAGATAGAGTTTGGTCCTGCTGTCTGCATAGGTCACCGTGTGAACCTCACCAGGTAGGATCTGCTTTTTAGATACTAGTGTGTCCATGACCAAAGTCACACTGGCTCCTGTGTCTCCTAGATCTCTTCCCTCCCGATCTCTGGGGCACACTCCACCCCCACACTTACAGTATAAATCCGTGGGAACTGCCCACCAGTGGGGGGCTTCTTTGTGCAGACAGCATCTCCTATTTGTGCCCTGGCTGATTACAATCAAAGCACGTTCCCACCTTTGAGGGATCCAAGAACCCTCAACACCCCCTCCCCTTGAAGTTGAATTGGATCAGGACCCCTCTCCTTGTTCAGGCTTTTGAGGGTCTTTTGAGGACTCCTTCTGTTTTTGACCTTCTTTCCCCTGCGTTTTCCCCTGGAGGGGGACCTGTCCTCCCTTTTTCTGATCATCCCCCTGGTGCTGATTGGAAATTCGGGTTCTCACCCACTCATTGGCTGCCATGGCTAGTTCCCTAGGACTAGAAAGCTTAGAGTCCAAAAGGTACTATCGTAACTTCTCTTGCACACAATGAGTCAAAATGTGTTCTTTCATAAACAAATTGTACAGCCCCTCATATGTAGTTACTTGATTATCATCAATCCAGCCTCCTTTTTCTGGGAGGTCCACAAAGTCCACCAAGGACTACGTGTTCACTTTCTGGGTGTCCCTGAATTTCACCCTGTACTGATCTGTGGTCAAACCAAATTTCTCAACTAAGATTCTTCTCATGTGGGTGTAAGATGTAGCCTCAACCCCCTCTAGGAGCAGGAGCCTATCCCTTCCAGCTATAGGGATTAGTTCCCACAAGGGTGAACCCCAATGCTTGGGGCTGATGTCCTTCATCTCAAGGGCCCTCTCAAATGCTGTGAGCCATTCCCCAAAGCTGTCTACCTGGGCACTATCCCTTTGGGGAGCTTGGAATCAACCCCTCCACCTCAGGACACCTCAACCTCTTCTTGAATTTTTCTACCAACATTTGTTCTTGATTTCTTCTCCCATTGCTCCCTTGCTAATTCATATTTCCTTTCTTCTAGGACTAGCTCCCTTTCTCTAAGGACATCCCCAACCCTTGTGTGGGAGAACCCCCTCTCACACTTCTTAGAATTATCAACCTACTGCCATAAGCAATGGAAGAACTATCATCATCACCCTCCTCCTGGGTGACGTTGGATCGGGGCAATCTTCCCTTCCCCTTCATTCTCTGGGGCAGACCTGGTCCAGGCCTTCAGGGACCCTACCAACTCTGCCTTCCTAATCTTGTTAGTAGCAGGTATCCCCCTAGCCTTAAACAGAACCCTAAGCTCAGCCACATTGAGTTTAGTCAGTTTAGCCAGATTCAGCACCATGGAATCCCTAGTTTTGGGCCTCAACAACTATTTAAAAAAATCAAAACAATGGATTACAAATCAGTTTAGTCCAAATTTCGAAAATTCAATAATCAAAAGGTTTGTTCTAAGACAATTCAGAGAATTTTTAAAGATGTTACTTAATTACTGTATGGTGTACTTTAAACACAAGTCTGCATCCTACCACTGCTACCAAAATGTTGGAAAGTGGGTTATTGGTAGGGGTAAGTATGCACCTACCCCTAGTAATAAGGCCACCAACACGGTATAGTGTTCAGTAAAGGTCTCAGTAAACTTGCCACTTGCTCAACCCTTGGCAGCTGACAATAAGGAATGCCAGGCGTACCTATCCCCACACCCTGTGCCCTAGCCAGATGGCAGGCTTAGGACAGGAATTTGCAGAGGTCAGGGGGAGGAGAACTAAGGTAAATGAGCCACACTGTGGGTTGGTTTAGCCAGCTCTTACTCCTCTGGAGAGAAATCATCATGTTGGATTTTGGAAGTGCAGTGCTTTGTGGGACAAGAAGATGCTACACTTTGGAGGAAGTTGTCATGTTTTAGGGTGGCACCCAGCATCTCATTGGACAGAGGTGCCCCCCTCCTTTTTGCCTCAGAACACTGAATGCATATGTGAGAGCTGCATAGTCTCTCAGATCTGCTGCCTGAAACTACAAGGAGAAGAAGGACTGCCCTGCTGGATTCTGGATCTGTACCCAAAGGCCTGCACTCTGAATGACTGCACCTGCTGCACAATCTGGTAATACAGCCCTGGGGACTGCACCTTGCTTTAAGAATTATTAAGGAATAGACTCCCTGCAAGCTACAGGTTAACAGAGCCCACCTGCATCATCTCCACCAAGAGTACCAATCTTGGAGTGCATCCAGTGGGCATTTAAAGATTAGGCCAGGTGCATTGTGAGAAGTGTGGTACAGACATCCCGGAGACTATCTAGGAGTTTTCAGGCCTTTGTATTGGTGATTTGGACACGTTGAACCTACAAAGAGACTGTTGTAACTTCATGCATGCTCCCCAGTGTTCATAGTCCCTGCTGCTCAGCCAGTATGAATGTGGTGTAGTGGAATGCTGGAGTACTTGGTGATGTAATGGAATACTTGAGTATCTGGGTCAGTTAGAGTGTGTGTTCTGAGCAGCAAGGAGACTGCTCCTGGTGAGACTATACTTTGGGTAGCTATCTACTTACCTACTTGTAACTAAGATCTAATAAACCTTCTTCTTATAATCTACACTACGGCTACTGAACTTCCTTTACAACAGAGACCTTCAGGAAGCACCTCCTGAAGTTTGGAGAACTTTGCAGCCCTTTTGTGAAAACGCTCTATGAGGTGACCGACCCGACATCGAGAGTCAAGCTGACTATCTTCAACCGCGACCCACCCAGGATTTCAGGTTTGTCCCGCTGAAAGCTCCGGAGCTCCAAACTTCCAGGATTTGACCGGGGCCTCGCAGAAAGTCAAACCGGTAAACACTCACCGAATCCGGCCTGCTGTGGAAGGTCGAGCGATGTCAGAAGAAAAAGTTCCAGAGAAGTTTGTGAAAGTAAAATTTTTACCGGGCCTCCCCCTTAGTGTATCCGACCAGGGCTCCATTGTGGTCAGCCTAAATCTTTGACTTTGTCCCAGTCAAGCGCGACCAGATCTCCCAGAGTGGCACTATATGTTTTTAAGCACTATAAAGTGGTTAATCTTTAAAAATTCATATCTCCGTTTCCCTACATTGAATTTTTGTCGTGGTTTCTATTTGTTCATAAAAATATTTCCTATTTTTATAAATTGTTGTGGGATTTTTATTGTGTGTCTTACTTATTTGGTGTATTGGTGTTTTTAAATGCTTTACACTTCTGTCTCCTAAGTTAGGCCTGACTGCTTATTGTCAGCTACCAAGGGTTGAGCAAGGGACTAATTTACTGAGACCTTTATTGGACCTTCTATTGTGTTGGTGCCTTATTACTAGGAGTAGGTGCATACTTATCCCTACCAACAACCCACTTTCCTACACTGCTCCACTGCAATCGACTTTTGCAGCCCGAAGTAGTGTCAACAACTTCCCCATTCTAACTTATAGGAAGAGCAAGCCTCATAGGTAGTGAAAACACACACAGCTATTCCTCATCAGCTAGGTGCATGTGAGCTATTTAGCACACTTACCTGCAATGGCAGGCTGGACACCTAGGGTCATATTTACAAGGGCATTGTACCACCGGAGGATCACTTTTTCCGATGCTCTGGTGGCGCAATGCCCTGCTCCATATTTACTTTGCGTGGAATAACACCGACTTTTAAATACCATCCCTTTGATGTAGGTATCTGTGTCAAAGGGGCGTGCAATGTGTTCTGCTGTGGGCATTCCAATGCAACACCCATTGTTTTTTCACGCTGCCCCAGATTTACAAGGATGTGCAAATTTGAGGCAGCGCTAAAAACTAATGCTATTGAAAAGCAGGCGTTAGTGTGGCACAACGAGGAGAAATAATTGTATTTCTCCTCGGTTTTTAGTCTTTCTATGTGTGCTGCATTCTGCAGCACACATAGAAGGAGCAAATTGCCATTAATGATTGTTTATGTGCAGGAAGGTGTCCCTTCTTGCACATAAAAATCATCCCTGCAACGCAGGAACCCTTGAACCATGGCGCAAGTGTGTCTGCGTTGGTATTAGGCAGCTTTTTTAGCGCCGGGGCAAAAGAAAACACAGGGTTGTGCCGTATTCTTGTAAATACAGTGCATCCATTCGTTTTTTAAATGATGCATCACTGTGCAGCTAAATTGCTTGCAGCGCTGCTCAATTTCCTTGTAAATACACCCCCTACTCCCCAGCACCAGAGGTAGAAGTGCTCCCACACCAGTCTGCAATGGCAGGCTGGACACGGGTTTAACTAATATGGGCGTCAGTGCACCCGCACGCCTGCGATAGCAGGTTGCACACGCAATCACGGGCACCGCAGGTGCGCACACACAGCTGCCTGCATTGGCAGACTGCTCATGAGTTTACTCATTATAGATGCCAGTGCGCACACACCGGCTTGCAATGACAGGCTGAGCACATGGGCTTACCCAGGCCCTAGCACTTTTGGGAGCAAGGGTGCACACACCGGCCTGCAGTGACAAGTCGGGCACATGGGATTACCTCAGCCCCAGCACCTTAGGTGCAAGTGTGTGCACACCACCTTACCCCACCAGCGGGACACGGGTTGACCCCTGACGGGTTCGATAACGCACGCCCAGCCTGTGATGGCAGACCGGGCACCTCCACACTAGCACCATGGGTGCAAGCGCACGGACACAGTCCTGCAATGGTAGACCTAGCCCGGGTGTTAGAACACCTGGGAAGCAGGTATGCATTCACCAGCTGGCAATGGCAGACCCGACACCTATTCAAAATGCCATAGGTACCAGAGCGCCTCCCCAAGCCTGCCACGGCAGGCTGGACACATATTCGAAGCACGAGGGCGGGTGCGCTCACCTAGGCCTATATGGCAAGCTGGGCGCCTAGTTAACACTCCGCAGGAGCAAATGCGCTCTCACAGGTCTGCGTTGGCAGACCGGCCCATGTTCCAGAACACCGTGCCAGCACCTCTTCCTAGCCTGTGTAGGAAGGCGCACGCACTTCCACACTGCCTCGACAGTGAGGACATGCTCAGAGCCCGGAGGCCCCCCAAGAGAATTGGCAACACCCCAGGAGCATCCTCATGGGAAGAGCCTAACTCCAAGGCAAGGGAAGCCCCCCGTAGGGGGTTCCTCACTACCTGGGCAGGGAACATCCATATGTACCCTTCCAGCATTCAGCCTACCATCCCCCGTGCCCTCATGGAACGGGACGAATCACTCAGGGTTGGCTGATGTGTAAATAATGCCAACCTAGGCAGGGGCGCAATGGCTCCCCATAGGCCTGCACTGACAGGCCCTATACATTGTTGACAGGCTATCTGGTGGGTGGCACTCGATGTCCCACTACTAGCCAGTGTCGTACCCGCCCGGGTATGTGGTGTACTTGTTTACCGGGGGCACGGAGATACGACACCTGGACCCATCATGTACGCAGCCCCCTTCCCAGGGCGGCAAGCCAGGAGCGCGCACCTTCCCTCTGTTGTACAGTGAGAATGTGCCCCAATTCCTAAGGTCATGCGGAGAGAGTCGGCAAAGAATAGAAGTAAAAAGCTAAATGTTTTGGGGTAATTTCCCCTAAGAAGGGCCAAGTCCAACATGACCCTCTCCTAGCTGAAAGCCAGGGCAGTTGAATCACTCCCTTGATAAACTGCTCGGCTCAGGGTGATAAAGCCTGGACGATGGCCCACTACTGCAGTGGTACCCCCCCACCCCCAGCTCTAGGCCCCATGCTCCCCGTAGGATCCCTCTTGCCCCTCGACTCTGGCCCCCACCGGGTGTGGACCTCTCCTTTCCGGGACTGGTACTTCCGTACCTGCCCGGGGCCACCTTAGTTCATGGGAGCAGCACCAGGGAGAGGGCGCCAACATCTATCAGTGTTTCTACCCCAGCACTCAGCCACCCAAGGGTCTTGGTCCTCTGTGACTCCAGAAAGGGGGCCCAATGGGCCCACAGGCCTGACACCTTTCTCCCCCTTCCCACTGGACCAGGTAAGGGATGGCCTCCTGTCGCTGGTCCTCCTGCTCAGAGGCCGTAATCTGGGACTGGTCAGAAAGGGATGGGTACTTCCCGAGTCCCGGACTGCGGGGTTGCCAGTTTTGGTCGCCCCTTCCCCATTCTCCTGCGACGGGTGACCCCCTCCATGGATTTATTCTTTCCGGTTCAGGTCAGTTTCCCCACCTGGAGCTCCCTTTGGGATTGCACCAGGGGCTGGGTATAGGGTTTTCTGGGCTTTGGCCCGCCCCGATACCCCCTCACTTCAAGAGGGAACATGAGGCTTCTTGGGCTTTACCCTGGCCGACTCCCCCTTTACCTCGAGAAGGAACACAAGGCTTCCTGGGCTTTAGCCTGACCCCGACTCTCTTCCCACTCTGAGAAGAAACATGGGACCCATTCATCACCCGACTCCATGGGGAACTACCTACACTAATGCTTATCTCTCCCACAGGTGGTGGGGAGATTGCCGGTCCATCCGACTGAGGACTATCCAGGTCTTTCCACTATAAAGCAAGAGATTCTCTTCCTCTGAAGTGGTCGGTTTGGGTCCTTCCCCAAACATCTCAATCAAGATGACTTTCATGACGGCGTAGCTCACCATGACCTTCCCAATTGGTGGAGGGAGGGCATTTCTCCTCACCATATGTGCAAACTGACATAAGTTACCTCCCCAGATTTCCTCTGGAACCCTGGTGGCTCTTAGAATCGCCTCACAGGTTGCCAGCCATTTCTTGATGTCCCCCCAAAAAGGAATTTTGGTATTATCGTTTTGGAGATGCGACTCCGACTCTCACTGTCAGACCCTGCAGGTGCACTGCCACCATAGCTGCAATGTGACCCTATTTGTAGGGATCGAATATCCAATTCTCTGAGGCTCAGCTCATGGGACAACTTTTTCTCTTCCATGGCTAGCCTCCTCTCAGTCAGGGCTTGCTTGGTTTCCAATTTGGCAAGCACCTGCTCTTTCACCAATTTAGCAAGGGCTAGGACTTGTCTTTGTCCTGTCTGGTGAGTTCTAGTTTTAGTGTCCTTTCCTCCCTCCTGTCATCCAGCTCTTCAGAGGACATGCCCGTGGAGAACACACTGCTACCTGGGGTCAAGGAGATCCCCCATCTTGCGAGACCGGGGCTCCCCTCATCCCCAGTTAGTCCATTTGGAAACCCTTGGGTCAGTTTCAATCACCCCCCACACTCAGGATCTCTCACTAACCCATTCACTAACCCTTCTGGGTGGGCCTCTGCCCATGCTCGCAGGGCTTTCTGAAGATCCACCTTTGTGGCACTTCCTCTTTCAAGCACCCCCTTCTCCTGGCAGAACCCCTTGAGCTGCGTCATCATATACAGGTCCAGATCAGAGAGCTCGAACAACAGATACCCCTTAGGTAGTGTCTGAGGCATGGTGGCAAACTAGTGAGAGCAAAAACAACAGTTGATGGACAGAATGCAGAACAATGTCATACATTCACCCCAGTACAGAGATCTGGGCCTAAATCCATCGTTTTTTTGCTCACCATGCCATTCCAGTTTGAACCCAGCCATATGCAAATCAGTCTTGACCCTGTGCCTCATGGGAACAGTCCAGCCCGAACTGCCAAGCCAGGTCCTCCCTGAACTGGAAACAAGCATCCTAGGACCGGTTTCGGGGTTTCACCCCTCTTCAGCCAGGATAGCTTGATTCCAGTGGCATGGAGAGCACGGGACCCACGTCTGGGCATACCCGTCCCACTCGGGGTGACAAATGCAAAAACAACAGTTGATGGACAGAATGCAGAACAATGTCATACATTCACCCCAGTACAGAGATCTGGGCCTAAATCCATCGTTTTTTGCTCACCATGCCATTCCAGTTTGAACCCAGCCATATGCAAATCAGTCTTGACCCTGTGCCTCATGGGAACAGTCCAGCCCGAACTGCCAAGCCAGGTCCTCCCTGAACTGGAAACAAGCATCCTAGGACCGGTTTCGGGGTTTCACCCCTCTTCAGCCAGGATAGCTTGATTCCAGTGGCATGGAGAGCACGGGACCCACGTCTGGGCATACCCGTCCCACTCGGGGTGACAAATGCAAAAACAACAGTTGATGGACAGAATGCAGAACAATGTCATACATTCACCCCAGTACAGAGATCTGGGCCTAAATCCATCGTTTTTTGCTCACCATGCCATTCCAGTTTGAACCCAGCCATATGCAAATCAGTCTTGACCCTGTGCCTCATGGGAACAGTCCAGCCCGAACTGCCAAGCCAGGTCCTCCCTGAACTGGAAACAAGCATCCTAGGACCGGTTTCGGGGTTTCACCCCTCTTCAGCCAGGATAGCTTGATTCCAGTGGCATGGAGAGCACAGGACCCACGTCTGGGCATACCCGTCCCACTCGGGGTGACAAATGCAAAAACAACAGTTGATGGACAGAATGCAGAACAATGTCATACATTCACCCCAGTACAGAGATCTGGGCCTAAATCTATCGTTTTTGCTCACCATGCCATTCCAGTTTGAACCCAGCCATATGCAAATCAGTCTTGACCCTGTGCCTCATGGGAACAGTCCAGCCCGAACTGCCATGCCAGGTCCTCCCTGAACTGGAAACAAGCATCCTAGGACCGGTTTCGGTGTTTCACCCCTCTTCAGCCAGGATAGCTTGATTCCAGTGGCATGGAGAGCACGGGACCCACGTCTGGGCATACCCGTCCCACTCGGGGTGACAAATGCAAAAACAACAGTTGATGGACAGAATGCAGAACAATGTCATACATTCACCCCAGTACAGAGATCTGGGCCTAAATCCATCGTTTTTTGCTCACCATGCCATTCCAGTTTGAACCCAGCCATATGCAAATCAGTCTTGACCCTGTGCCTCATGGGAACAGTCCAGCCCGAACTGCCAAGCCAGGTCCTCCCTGAACTGGAAACAAGCATCCTAGGACCGGTTTCGGGGTTTCACCCCTCTTCAGCCAGAATAGCTTGATTCCAGTGGCATGGAGAGCACGGGACCCACGTCTGGGCATACCCGTCCCACTCGGGGTGACAAATGCAAAAACAACAGTTGATGGACAGAATGCAGAACAATGTCATACATTCACCCCAGTACAGAGATCTGGGCCTAAATCCATCGTTTTTGCTCACCATGCCATTCCAGTTTGAACCCAGCCATATGCAAATCAGTCTTGACCCTGTGCCTCATGGGAACAGTCCAGCCCGAACTGCCAAGCCAGGTCCTCCCTGAACTGGAAACAAGCATCCTAGGACCGGTTTCGGGGTTTCACCCTCTTCAGCCAGGATAGCTTGATTCCAGTGGCATGGAGAGCACGGGACCCACGTCTGGGCATACCCGTCCCACTCGGGGTGACAAATGCAAAAACAACAGTTGATGGACAGAATGCAGAACTATGTCATACATTCACCCCAGTACAGAGATCTGGGCCTAAATCCATCGTTTTTTGCTCACCATGCCATTCCAGTTTGAACCCAGCCATATGCAAATCAGTCTTGACCCTGTGCCTCATGGGAACAGTCCAGCCCGAAATGCCAAGCCAGGTCCTCCCTGAACTGGAAACAAGCATCCTAGGACCGGTTTCGGGGTTTCACCCCTCTTCAGCCAGGATAGCTTGATTCCAGTGGCATGGAGAGCACGGGACCCACGTCTGGGCATACCCGTCCCACTCGGGGTGACAAATGCAAAAACAACAGTTGATGGACAGAATGCAGAACAATGTCATACATTCACCCCAGTACAGAGATCTGGGCCTAAATCCATCGTTTTTTTGCTCACCATGCCATTCCAGTTTGAACCCAGCCATATGCAAATCAGTCTTGACCCTGTGCCTCATGGGAACAGTCCAGCCCGAACTGCCAAGCCAGGTCCTCCCTGAACTGGAAACAAGCATCCTAGGACCGGTTTCGGGGTTTCACCCCTCTTCAGCCAGGATAGCTTGATTCCAGTGGCATGGAGAGCACGGGACCCACGTCTGGGCATACCCGTCCCACTCGGGGTGACAAATGCAAAAACAACAGTTGATGGACAGAATGCAGAACAATGTCATACATTCACCCCAGTACAGAGATCTGGGCCTAAATCCATCGTTTTTTTGCTCACCATGCCATTCCAGTTTGAACCCAGCCATATGCAAATCAGTCTTGACCCTGTGCCTCATGGGAACAGTCCAGCCCGAACTGCCAAGCCAGGTCCTCCCTGAACTGGAAACAAGCATCCTAGGACCGGTTTCGGGGTTTCACCCCTCTTCAGCCAGGATAGCTTGATTCCAGTGGCATGGAGAGCACGGGACCCACGTCTGGGCATACCCGTCCCACTCGGGGTGACAAATGCAAAAACAACAGTTGATGGACAGAATGCAGAACAATGTCATACATTCACCCCAGTACAGAGATCTGGGCCTAAATCCATCGTTTTTTGCTCACCATGCCATTCCAGTTTGAACCCAGCCATATGCAAATCAGTCTTGACCCTGTGCCTCATGGGAACAGTCCAGCCCGAACTGCCAAGCCAGGTCCTCCCTGAACTGGAAACAAGCATCCTAGGACCGGTTTCGGGGTTTCACCCCTCTTCAGCCAGGATAGCTTGATTCCAGTTGAATGGAGAGCACGGGACCCACGTCTGGGCATACCCGTCCCACTCGGGGTGACAAATGCAAAAACAACAGTTGATGGACAGAATGCAGAACAATGTCATACATTCACCCCAGTACAGAGATCTGGGCCTAAATCCATCGTTTTTTTGCTCACCATGCCATTCCAGTTTGAACCCAGCCATATGCAAATCAGTCTTGACCCTGTGCCTCATGGGAACAGTCCAGCCCGAACTGCCAAGACAGGTTCTCCCTGAACTGGAAACAAGCATCCTAGGACCGGTTTCGGGGTTTCACCCCTCTTCAGCCAGGATAGCTTGATTCCAGTGGCATGGAGAGCACGGGACCCACGTCTGGGCATACCCGTCCCACTCGGGGTGACAAATGCAAAAACAACAGTTGATGGACAGAATGCAGAACAATGTCATACATTCACCCCAGTACAGAGATCTGGGCCTAAATTCATCGTTTTTTTGCTCACCATGCCATTCCAGTTTGAACCCAGCCATATGCAAATCAGTCTTGACCCTGTGCCTCATGGGAACAGTCCAGCCCGAACTGCCAAGCCAGGTCCTCCCTGAACTGGAAACAAGCATCCTAGGACCAGTTTCGGGGTTTCACCCCTCTTCAGCCAGGATAGCTTGATTCCAGTGGCATGGAGAGCACGGGACCCACGTCTGGGCATACCC
Source organism: Calotriton arnoldi (assembly GCA_963921515.1). Classification (NCBI taxonomy): domain Eukaryota; kingdom Metazoa; phylum Chordata; class Amphibia; order Caudata; family Salamandridae; genus Calotriton; species Calotriton arnoldi. Next base: position 3,853 of record CAWUFW010004693.1, on the reverse strand, counting down.
GTCCCACTCGGGGTGACAAATGCAAAAACAACAGTTGATGGACAGAATGCAGAACAATGTCATACATTCACCCCAGTACAGAGATCTGGGCCTAAATCCATCGTTTTTTTGCTCACCATGCCACTCCAGTTTGAACCCAGCCATATGCAAATCAGTCTTGACCCTGTGCCTCATGGAAACAGTCCAGCCCGAACTGCCAAGCCAGGTCCTCCCTGAACTGGAAACAAGCATCCTAGGACCGGTTTCGGGGTTTCACCCCTCTTCAGCCAGGATAGCTTGATTCCAGTGGCATGGAGAGCACGGGTCCCACGTCTGGGCATACCCGTCCCACTCGGGGTGACAAATGCAAAAACAACAGTTGATGGACAGAATGCAGAACAATGTCATACATTCACCCCAGTACAGAGATCTGGGCCTAAATCCATCGTTTTTTTGCTCACCATGCCATTCCAGTTTGATCCCAGCCATATGCAAATCAGTCTTGACCCTGTGCCTCATGGGAACAGTCCAGCCCGAACTGCCAAGCCAGGTCCTCCCTGAACTGGAAACAAGCATCCTAGGACCGGTTTCGGGGTTTCACCCCTCTTCAGCCAGGATAGCTTGATTCCAGTGGCATGGAGAGCACAGGACCCAAGTCTGGGCATACCCGTCCCACTCGGGGTGACAAATGCAAAAACAACAGTTGATGGACAGAATGCAGAACAATGTCATACATTCACCCCTGTACAGAGATCTGGGCCTAAATCCATCGTTTTTTTGCTCACCATGCCATTCCAGTTTGAACCCAGCCATATGCAAATCAGTCTTGACCCTGTGCCTCATGGGAACAGTCCAGCCCGAACTGCCAAGCCAGGTCCTCCCTGAACTGGAAACAAGCATCCTAGGACCGGTTTCGGGGTTTCACCCCTCTTCAGCCAGGATAGCTTGATTCCAGTGGCATGGAGAGCACGGGACCCACGTCTGGGCATACCCGTCCCACTCGGGGTGACAAATGCAAAAACAACAGTTGATGGACAGAATGCAGAACAATGTCATACATTCACCCCAGTACAGAGATCTGGGCCTATATCCATCGTTTTTTTGCTCACCATGCCATTCCAGTTTGAACCCAGCCATATGCAAATCAGTCTTGACCCTGTGCCTCATGGGAACAGTCCAGCCCGAACTGCCAAGCCAGGTCCTCCCTGAACTGGAAACAAGCATCCTAGGACCGGTTTCGGGGTTTCACCCCTCTTCAGCCAGGATAGCTTGATTCCAGTGGCATGGAGAGCACGGGACCCACGTCTGGGCATACCCGTCCCACTCGGCGTGACAAATGCAAAAACAACAGTTGATGGACAGAATGCAGAACAATGTCATACATTCACCCCAGTACAGAGATCTGGGCCTAAATCCATCGTTTTTTTGCTCACCATGCCATTCCAGTTTGAACCCAGCCATATGCAAATCAGTCTTGACCCTGTGCCTCATGGGAACAGTCCAGCCCGAACTGCCAAGCCAGGTCCTCCCTGAACTGGAAACAAGCATCCTAGGACCGGTTTCGGGGTTTCACCCCTCTTCAGCCAGGATAGCTTGATTCGAGTGGCATGGAGAGCACGGGACCCACGTCTGGGCATACCCGTCCCACTCGGGGTGACAAATGCAAAAACAACAGTTGATGGACAGAATGCAGAACAATGTCATACATTCACCCCAGTACAGAGATCTGGGCCTAAATCCATCGTTTTTTGCTCACCATGCCATTCCAGTTTGAACCCAGCCATATGCAAATCAGTCTTGACCCTGTGCCTCATGGGAACAGTCCAGCCCGAACTGCCAAGCCAGCTCCTCCCTGAACTGGAAACAAGCATCCTAGGACCGGTTTCGGGGTTTCACCCCTCTTCAGCCAGGATAGCTTGATTCCAGTGGCATGGAGAGCACGGGTCCCACGTCTGGGCATACCCGTCCCACTCGGGGTGACAAATGCAAAAACAACAGTTGATGGACAGAATGCAGAACAATGTCATACATTCACCCCAGTACAGAGATCTGGGCCTAAATCCATCGTTTTTTTGCTCACCATGCCATTCCAGTTTGAACCCAGCCATATGCAAATCAGTCTTGACCCTGTGCCTCATGGGAACAGTCCAGCCCGAACTGCCAAGCCAGGTCCTCCCTGAACTAGAAACAAGCATCCTAGGACCGGTTTCGGGGTTTCACCCCTCTTCAGCCAGGATAGCTTGATTCCAGTGGCATGGAGAGCACGGGACCCACGTCTGGGCATACCCGTCCCACTCGGGGTGACAAATGCAAAAACAACAGTTGATGGACAGAATGCAGAACAATGTCATACATTCACCCCAGTACAGAGATCTGGGCCTAAATCCATCGTTTTTGCTCACCATGCCATTCCAGTTTGAACCCAGCCATATGCAAATCAGTCTTGACCCTGTGCCTCATGGGAACAGTCCAGCCCGAACTGCCAAGCCAGGTCCTCCCTGAACTGGAAACAAGCATCCTAGGACCGGTTTCGGGGTTTCACCCCTCTTCAGCCAGGATAGCTTGATTCCAGTGGCATGGAGAGCACGGGACCCACGTCTGGGCATACCCGTCCCACTCGGGGTGACAAATGCAAAAACAACAGTTGATGGACAGAATGCAGAACAATGTCATACATTCACCCCAGTACAGAGATCTGGGCCTAAATCCATCGTTTTTTGCTCACCATGCCATTCCAGTTTGAACCCAGCCATATGCAAATCAGTCTTGACCCTGTGCCTCATGGGAACAGTCCAGCCCGAACTGCCAAGCCAGGTCCTCCCTGAACTGGAAACAAGCATCCTAGGACCGGTTTCGGGGTTTCACCCCTCTTCAGCCAGGATAGCTTGATTCCAGTGGCATGGAGAGCACGGGACCCACGTCTGGGCATACCCGTCCCACTCGGGGTGACAAATGCAAAAACAACAGTTGATGGACAGAATGCAGAACAATGTCATACATTCACCCCAGTACAGAGATCTGGGCCTAAATCCATCGTTTTTGCTCACCATGCCATTCCAGTTTGAACCCAGCCATATGCAAATCAGTCTTGACCCTGTGCCTCATGGGAACAGTCCAGCCCGAACTGCCAAGCCAGGTCCTCCCTGAACTGGAAACAAGCATCCTAGGACCGGTTTCGGGGTTTCACCCCTCTTCAGCCAGGATAGCTTGATTCCAGTGGCATGGAGAGCACGGGACCCACGTCTGGGCATACCCGTCCCACTCGGGGTGACAAATGCAAAAACAACAGTTGATGGACAGAATGCAGAACAATGTCATACATTCACCCCAGTACAGAGATCTGGGCCTAAATCCATCGTTTTTTTGCTCACCATGCCATTCCAGTTTGAACCCAGCCATATGCAAATCAGTCTTGACCCTGTGCCTCATGGGAACAGTCCAGCCCGAACTGCCAAGCCAGGTCCTCCCTGAACTGGAAACAAGCATCCTAGGACCGGTTTCGGGGTTTCACCCCTCTTCAGCCAGGATAGCTTGATTCCAGTGGCATGGAGAGCACGGGACCCACGTCTGGGCATACCCGTCCCACTCGGGGTGACAAATGCAAAAACAACAGTTGATGGACAGAATGCAGAACAATGTCATACATTCACCCCAGTACAGAGATCTGGGCCTAAATCCATCGTTTTTGCTCACCATGCCATTCCAGTTTGAACCCAGCCATATGCAAATCAGTCTTGACCCTGTGCCTCATGGGAACAGTCCAGCCCGAACTGCCAAGCCAGGTCCTCCCTGAACTGGAAACAAGCATCCTAAGACCGGTTTCGGGGTTTCACCCTCTTCAGCCAGGATAGCTTGATTCCAGTGGCATGGAAGC